>CM020010.1:13550959-15950959 GCA_009771035.1 Lupinus albus
ATAATATGATCAGTCAAATGAAAACCATATTATGAAAAAAACTTAAATAAATAACTAAAGCACCTCCAGATCAATGAAAATCATCAAAAATGAAGGATCTCCACATATTTCAACCCACAAAAGAGTTGAAATTTTTAATTTAAGCTTTCATGATGTATTCTTAGAAAATAGACTAATCTTTAATGAAATTCATTCCTTCAATGATGTAGCTACAATGAATTTCAATGATTCCATGACTAAATATATAGACTCAAAGAATTCTAGGGAAATTATATCTTTAATGAAATCCTTGGCAAGTACGCGAAACCCACATCACGAAACAAAAGAATTTTGGGGAACGAACGCACTTTAATACATGAGAGAATGTTGTTTAGAAATTGTAAAATTTTTAAAATCCTATCAAATCAACAGTGCACATTTAAGAAAACGATGTATACATATCAAATCAACAACGCTCATTGAAGAAAGCACAGTAGAAGATATCCCATCAACAGATGTCTAGGTTCCTCTGTTTTGTATTATTTGGAATTGTATGCATAATACATAATATTTTGTTTAACTTAATTATACTCACCACACATTTTTTGTTTAAAAGAATACATTTATATCTCATACAGGAGTTGTCAGTGTAATATATGTATAAAATTATGAGTGGTTCATATAAGAGGGAGTGGTGGTTCGTGTAAGGACAAAAAAAGGATGGATGATTTGTGTAATTTCACTAAAACTCAGGGGATGTCAATGTAATTAACTCATTCATCTATCCATATTTTTGTATATTTTAATAACTTACTAGTAAAATGTAACTAAATATTAATATCATATAAATTTAAATTATTTAGCTATCCATATCAAAAGTAATATTTTATTATATTAATGTAAAAATCTAGAGAGTACATGAATATATTAATGAAGAAAAATTTCTCAAGGGTGATACAATCATGTGGAAACCAACAAATCAGGTGAAAACCAACCAACAAGGTAATATTTAATTTATCTACTTTTATTCTTGGTAATATTTGACTGAATACTAAATGATATTTACTATTATTATCACATTATTATTAATTTAATACATCCTTGGTAATATTTGCTCTTCTTTTTACTAAAGGTGAATATGCAGGTCCATGTTGTGGTTATGAAACTGCATCCCAAGGATTTTGATAGAACATAAGGTTTTAGGGATCCTCCTAGGAGACTTAATGGGATTGAAGTTTTAAGGAATTAGATAAAATTGAAGATGAAGGTCTAGTGAATAGGGAACATCCTTGAAAAAAGAAGAGCATTTTTTCACTTTACCTTATTGGCAGTATAATATATTGTGTCACAACGGTGTTATAAATTGCGGGCCGCATTACTTGATGGGCCGCAATATTGTGGTTGCGGTAACCACCGCAACCGTATCACACCGCAATTGCGGTGTGATTTCAAATCATAATAATGTGACCGTATCGGACCACAACGCAACCGCATCAGACCACATTTAGATTGCATCAGCCACAATCCACGTCGCAACAGCTGTAATTACTGCAATCGCAGTAACTACAACCGTTACGGCAATCGCGACCACAACCGCAATTTAAAACACTCTGTCACAATAATGATGCAATGCACATTGAGAAAAATGTATGTGATAACTTCTCCCATACATTCTTAAACCAAGAGGGAGATTCAAAAGACAACTATAAGACCCGACTCAAGCCCTACAAGTAGCAGTCAGAAAATAAAGGGATTTGTTGTTATCTAATGAATTGGATAATTCATTGTAACAAACATATATATTGTTATGTTATCTGATAGGTAAGTTATCAAAATTAACTATGTTGTATGCTAGCAATAGAACAACTGGTTTATAGGAAATAAGTTCTCTATTTGTATTTAAATTCTATGTACTATGATCAATGAAAAGTATCCAGATATATCTTCTATTTTTTCTATATGTAGCAAATGGTTTTCCCTATAGCATGTTATCAAATGACTACAAAATAAAAGGGTTATTTTTTTAAAGTACTATGATAGTAATGATTTACTGCTGAGGTTTTTATACTAATCATTTTTTGCATTCAATGTAGAAAATAAGTGGATTTGTAAACAAAATCGTGCTAAATATGAAGGTATTCATTGTATGGGGACAAAAAATCTTCCAAAACTGATTGCTGAAAAGGTCTTTTTATATTATCAATGGTTATTAAGTAAGTTTTATAAAAAAAATGTGTATAAATTGATACTTGAACTCATATAGATAGGATAATTGTTAATGAAAAGACTTCAAGAGTGATTTATGGTTTCTTTTCTTTTCCAATTGTTTATGCTACGTTATGGAATTAAATTCTTATTGATATATATTTATTATTCTTTGTCCGAAATCAAGAGTTATGCAATAGACTTAAGAATATGGAAAGTATGATGACAAATATGATATCATTAATTCAAAGTTGGTTTTCTGGAGAAGATATTGATTACATCATAAAAGTTGCAAAACAAGTTTAGCATATCCCAAAATTTATTTTTCAAAGTTCATATATTTTTATGAGTTGTGAGTTTTAATATTCAATGTTCATGTTGTGACTTGTGTGAAGTGATTGGTATTATTTAGTAGCTCTACTAGAGCCAATTCTCAACCCATATTTTTTGTAAAGTATTGGTCTGGTATAGTTCAATTCTTTCCATTCAAGTATGTTTTATGTCTGTTATTGTTATTTACAATCCAAGTATGTTTTCAGTTCATTAATCATAAATAATTTTGTTATTTACAATTCGAGTATGTTTTCTGCTTTATTTGTACTATTAGTACCCATTTACTATATCTAGTATAATTTTTATGCATATACTACATGTATTATATATTTTTTACATTCTTTTATTTAACCCCTAAGGCTATTATGTTGTATATGACATTCTAATTTATATGCATTGGATATTTGCTACTTGGTTGACTATAACAATATATAACAATTTGAGTTAAGGAAAAAATAAATCACATTAATTTGTGTACACCAACATAGTTCAGTAACATGTATTTTTTGCTTTAAGTTCAAGATTCTTCAAGTATTCCTACTCCTTTGGTTTCTCCAAATTCAGATGATGATGAAGATAATTAATATGGTATAATAATTTTTATCACTAAAGTTTTTAGTGCGTTATTTTTTATTCATTCGTTCATATACATTTTATTCCTTGCAGGTGAAGATCTAATGAACCCTAGCCACTCCTTTAGATAGAAACAAATATTTGTGATTCTTCTCTTACCGCTAATACTTTGGAGAGGGAGTGAGTCTACATTGACACATCTTGGAGGTGTTATGTTGGGAGAAGTAAGGATCTTCTCAATTAATGGATAGACAAATACTTCAAAAACCAAAGAAAAATACAACTTTTAATGACATATTTATTTTTTTAGTTATAATAAAATTAAACTTTTGTCATTAAAAACAAAAGGAAATACATGTAATTCTGTCTCCATTAATGGATAAGATAATTGTTTTGTTGTGAGCTTTTCCATGTGGATACTTGTAGATACATTGCTATGTTTGACCACATCAACTGCTTATCATTATGTTATATAACACCTTATTATTTTAACTAAATTTATAATGCGTAAATATATAAGCACCAACTATATGGTAGAGAAAATGTGACAAAAGGACATAATAAGCAATGTGTATTTAGTTTTTTCTTAGTTTTTTTCCGATAAAAACATTATACGTCTTTCAAAATTCTATATTCAATACAAAAAGTTGGAATGTGGGTTGAAATTCAAAAAAATTCCCTTTATATAGTCAAATCCATAATCTCTTACTTCTGTAGGTAGGTATAAACTCATTGTCTAACTACTTTTTCCATCCCATTCTCTGAACCAATACATTTGAGAAGATCAATATTCGGGAATCTATAATCAATTATAAGTTTGATTTTTTTTTAGTTTCATAATCTATCTATACCTCTACTACTAGTTTACCGAACAAAACAAAAAATCATTGATGCATCACACCATATTTTATTGATTTAGATGCTAATATGTGTTTTTCGAGTTTTGGTAAATTACTTAGGAGATGTTACAACCACTTCTTTCCCTTTGTACACTTGGTAGATAAAATTTATATATTAACACTGAAGAAGGTCAAGGTAAAATATTTTAATAATTGAAATTTTTTTGTATGTCACTTAATGTATAAATCAATTACATATTTCTGATAAGGATTTGAAGTGTAAGCAGTTTATGCGTCCAAGCATATTGTATCAATCAATGACGTTTCTCTATTTGCTCACCTACAAGCACAATTTGTACTACTCTAAGCATTTAGAGTTGTCAACAATGTTCCAACTTCATGTTTACAATATTATGGAGGAACAAAGTTAGGCATGGTTCCTTAGAAGCTTTGTTCAAATTGTCCAATGGTAGACTTGAACAAGGAAAGGGATACTAAGATGATTGTATTCCCGATTCAACATCCTGTAGAAGAATTTCATGGTGATGAAACTGTTGTTGTTTAGAAATCACATTTAAGAAAATGTTCAAGAGAAACAACTTCTTCTGGATTTGCAAAAGCTGCTCAAGAAAACACACCCATTGTTAGAGGCATATATATCGTCCACCTGCACCTTTGAGTCTTTGTTCTCAAGACACGGATGAGGAATTCATTGCCGAAGGTCTACGTCATGGAGCTGAGGTTGAGTTTTCTTCTAAGCAAGATTCTCACCATTCTCTTATTCTTATTTGATAATATCAAGATTGTTGTGCAATGACTCATATTCAATAGATCGGGTTATTTCTCATCATAACAACAATATAAGTTATGGGCTTGGACTGATATAAATGGTTGGGGTAGATGACTATATATATTTACGCTATGTAAACCTAATGTAACAAGGAGAATAATAATTAAACACAAATCTTTATTTTCTAATACATAGTGGTAGCCTCTCAACGCTCTCGGAGATGTAGGCACAATTGGCCGAACTTCTTTACCAAATTCATTGTGTTATTCTCTTCTTTTTTCTTTTACTATTTGATTGATCGCTTGTTCCCAACAATTGGTATCAGATGGCTCTTAACTCAGGTGCCAAATTCGGTGTGGGGAAGTTCGATGGAACTGATAATTTCGGATTGTGGCAAAGGAGGGTTAAGGATATGTTGGCTCAACAAGGTCTATCAAAGACGTTGTGTGAGAATAAACCAGATGGTATGGACCAACTGGATTGGGAAGAGTTGAAGGAGAAGGCTGCATGAACCATATGGCTCTGTCTATAAGATGAAGTGATGTATCATGTTATGGACTCGTCACCAACAAAGGTGTGATATACATTAGAGAAGTGTTTCATGTTCAAGTCTCCAACAAATATGTTGTATTTGAAATAGAGACTTTATGGCCTGAAGATGCAGGAGGATACTGATTTATAACAACATCTCAACACTTTTAATCAAGTGATCAATGACTTGTAGAAACTTGATGTGAAGGTTGATGATGAGGACAAAGCAATAATATTACTATGTTCTTTGCCAAATTCCTATGAACACTTGGTGACAACATTGACGTACGAGAAAGACTTAATCAAACTAAATGATATCACATTTGCACTTCTGTCCCACACTCAAAGAAGACATAATGTAGGATAAGGGTTTCAGGATTATGGTCTGTATGTGCAAGGGAGCCAAGCACGTGGGAGGAGACAATGCAGATAAGGTCCTACCAAAGGGAAAAGAATAAATTCCATGGGCAGAACACCAGTAGAGTGCTTTAAGTGCAAACAGACTGGGCATTACAAAAAGGATTGTCCCAATTAATGGAGTCCTAGCAAGCCGGTGGGGAAAGATAGAGTATCTACATCTGAAAATGTTGCACAAAAAGATGACTCTGGTTACAATAGTGAAGGTGGTATACAATCTGTATCATCAAATCATAGTGCAGATGAGTGGATACTTGACACTAGTTGTTCCCACCACATGACGTCAAACAGAGAATGGTTTACTACATACAGGGCATACAATTTTGGTTTCGTGTATCTCGAAAATAATAAAGTATGTGAAATTATTGGCATGGGACAAATCAGAATTGTGATGGATGATGGTGTAGTGAAGACGTTACGTGAGGTTAGGCACATATCAGATTTGAGGAAGAATTTGATTTCTTTGGGGACATTGCAGACCAAAGGATTTAGCTATAGAGCTGATGGAGACAGTGATATTCTACGATTATGCAAAGGTGCTTTGACTATGATGAAGGGTAAAAGGAATGTTGGGAACACCTACAAAGTGTTAGGGAGAACAGTTGTAGGTGGAGTTGTAGGTGGAGTTGTTGGAGTGGCTGAAGATATTTTAGTAGATTCAGACCATGATGCTACAAAATTATGGCACATGCATTTGGGTCATATTAGTGTGCGTGGCATGACAGAACTATGAAAAAATGGATTGTTGAGAGGAGTCAACAAATGCAAGCTAGATTTGTGAAAGTATTGTGCGATTGGGAAACAGACGCGAGTTAGTTTGAAGGTTGGCCAACGCAGGACTCAGAGCATTCCAGACTATGTCCACACTGATGTATGGGGACCAATTCAGGAACCATCCCTATGAGGTTCTAGGTATTTTGTTACCTTCGTTGATGACATTTCTCGCAAGGTCTGGGTATATTTTTTGAAGCATAAGTCATAAGTCTTTACCAAACTCAAGGTTTGGAAGGCAGAGGTACAAAACCAGACTGATAGAAAAATCAAATACCTGAGGTCATACAATCGTATGGAATACAATGACTCACAGTTTTATAAGTTTTGTGAGGAACATGACATTCAGATGCACTTTTCAGTGAAGAAGACTCCTCAGGAGAATGGTGTTGTAGAGAGGATGAATAGAACTCTTATAGAGAGGGTCAGGTGTATGAGACTGAATGCTGGATTTTCCAAAGGATTTTGGGCAGAAACACTTAGTATGACATGTTATGTCATCAATAGATCACCATGGACTTCATTGGATGGTAAAGTTGCATAAGAAGTATGGACATGTAACTCAGACAATTCTAATATTATAAGCATATTTGGTTGTCCTACTTATGTACATGTAACTAGTGATAAACAATCTAAACTTAATCTCAAGTAAAAAAGGTGTATCTTCATTGGATATACCAAAGGTGTGAAGGAGTTCAAGTTTTGGGATCTAGTTTCCAGAAAAATGGTGTTGAGCAGAGATGCAGTGTTTGATGAAGATTTTCTACTATAAGAGTATGTTATGGCAGAGGTGCCCAGACCCAATGGAGAGACTTTGATATCAAATATGATTCCAGTGAACAATGAAACGATTCAGGTGAATAAAGGCAAGATACAATGAACTAGTTCAAGTCAAGAACATGATGATTCTCAGGTGGAGAGTTCAGATGTGCAAGAGTATCTACTTGCCAGAGACAGAGATAGACTTCCCATCAAACTTCTAGAGAGATATGGCTTTGAGGATATGGCTTCAGTTGTTCTCCATATCAGTTCAGGAGTTCCATGTAGCTTTCAAGATGCTATAATAAACAGCCTTAAGAAAAAACAATGGATGGGTTCCATGGTGGAGGATATGGAGTCTTTACACAAGAACCAAACTTGGGAGCTTGTCCCATTGCCCTCCGACAAGCGTGTAGTTAGGTGCAAGTGGATGTACAAGAGGAAGCCAACAATATAAGAAAAAGAAGGGAAAAAGTTCATGGATCGTCTTGTAGCAAAAGGGTATTCACAACAAACGGGGATCGACTACAATGAGATTTTCTCTCCAGTGGTGAGACACATTTATATCAGGGCAGTTCTTGCCTTGATAGTTAAGCGAGATATGCACTTAGAACAAATGGATGTGAATATTGCCTTTCTCCATGGTGAATTAGAGGAGAAAATTTACATGACACAACCAGAAGCGTTCATTGCAGCTGGATAGAGTCATTTTGTTTACAAGTTGAAGAAGTCTCTATATGGGTTGAAGCAGTCTCACAGACAGTGGTACAAGCGATTTGAAACTTATATGTTGAAGTTTGGTTACCAACATTGTGAGTACGATTGTTGTGTTTATGTAAGAAACCTTGATGATGGCTCTTTTATTTTTATGCTACTTTATATTGATGATATGTTGATTTCTACTAACCATTTGAGTGATATCTACGAGCTTAAAGTCATGTTGGGCAAGGAGTTTGATATGAAAGATTTAGGGGCTGCTAGGAAGATTCTTGGGATGAAGATTCACAAGGATAAGAGAGCTAAAAAACTATGGCTCTCACAGCAAAGCTATGTTGAAAAGATCTAGATAGATTTGATATGAGTAATGCTAAAGTAGTGAGCACTCCATTGGCAAATCACTTCAAGATTTCCCTAGATCAGTGTCCAAAGACAAATGAAGAAGAAAAGTACATGTCAAAGGTTTCATATGCCAGTGCAATGGATTGCTTGATGTATGTTATGGTTTGTACTAGACCGGACTTTTCACATGCAATTAGTCAAGTATGCAAGTACATGTCGAAACCAGGGAAGCAATATTGGGAAACAGTCAAATGGATTTTCAGATATTTGAAGGAGACTGCAAGTCTCGATATTATGTTTGGCAGCCAACAGATTAAGTCTTCAATGGTTGGTTATGTTGATTCGGACTATGCAGGAGACTTTTATGATAAAAGGTCTACAACAGGGTTTGTCTTCACCCTTGCGGGTCGACCAATTATGTGGAGATCATCATTTCTGTCTGTTATTGCTATGTCCACAACTGAAGCAGAGTACATGACAGCTGGTGAAGCTTTTAAGGAAGCCCTATGGCTTATGGGGCTGGTAAATGAATTAGACATTGAGCAAGGTGGAGTTTTGCTGCATTGTAATAGTCAGAGTGTTATCTTCTTGGCAAAGAACCAAGTGTATAATGCTAGGACCAAACATATTGATGTGAGATTTCACAAGATCAGAGAGTTGGTAGCTTGTGGGCAAATACTATTGCAGAAGGTTCACACTTCAGATAATGCAGCTGATATGTTAACCAAGTCAGTTACCATAGACAAGTTCAGACATTGTTTGAGCTTGTTGAACATTCACTAATGCTGGACAATTGAGCGCCCTCAACCCAATGGTGGAAGATGGAGATTGATGATATTCGCCAAGGTGGAGATTGTTGTTCAATGACTCATATTCAATGGATTGGACCTCTTCTCATCATAACAGCAATACAAGTTATGGGTTTGGGCTTATGTAAAGGGTTGGGGTAGAAGACTATATATATTTATGCTATGTAAACCTAATGTAACAAGGAGAACATTAATTAAACACAAATCCTTATTCTATAATACATAGTGGTAGCCTCTCAACGCTCCCAGGGACATAAGCACAATTGGTCGAACCTCGTTACCAAATTCCTTGTGTTATTCTCTTCTCTTCTCTTTTACTATTTGATTGATCGCTTGTTCCCAATAAAGGTGACCAATCTCAGACTTATCAAACTATCTTTAGTTAGAAAGGAAAATAGAAGGTTGAAGACACACATGAAATACCTAAACTCATTTCGATCATTATTTTATAAGCTTATTTGCCTTGTATAATGGTAATGAGATAAGTTGGGTTAATTTTGAAAATGCAAGTATGCATCATAGTATGATTTTGATGAAAACAATGACAAAGGCAAACTTGAAGATAAAGTCAACTCAACAAACAACAAGGCCAAAGCTCAAGCTCAATCAAATAGACTTAGATAATTAGGTCATTTGTTTTATATATTGTCTACAAGTCTTAAGATGATTGATTGGGTAGAGTCTAGGCTTGCATACATGATTGACATAAGTAACATGCTCAAGCATTTAGACATAAGTAACATGTTTTTTGTGCATTAAACAAAATTTATCACTCATACATTTCTAAATCATGATTTATGCATATACTCATCATGTAGAAGGTTCATCATGCATCAAGAAAATCATTTTAGCTCAGTTAATCGATTGTAACTTGTATTACTCAATTATGTGATCATGGGAACCCATTAATCGATTAAGTATGGTATTAATCGATTATCTGAAGTTATAGTAGCCACAACTTTTAATTTATTGGCATTGTTAATCGATTAAGTATGAGATTAATCGATTATCTAAAGTTACAGTAACTAAAGTTTTTTAATTATGGGTGTTGTTAATCATTTAATCCATGTATTAATCGATTACAGGCCAACAAAAAACACATAAGTATAAATTAAAAAGTTGTTTTTCCCCATTTGTTTATAACTAACAAAGCTAACAATCAAATTCTGAAATTAGAGCTACCATTTTCAATCTTCTTGAACGAAATTTCTTGCTCAACATTTTAGTTCTATTGATTCAAAAGATTATAGAGATAGGATAGTTTTGTAAGATCATCCATTGTGCAAAAATTTCACATCCATCTTGAAAACCTAGCTTAACCACACAAAATATTTTTTTAGTTTTTGTGAGATTTGTGGGCTAGTGTTAGGGTTGTTATTGTTTGTAAATTTGCATATTGAGGTGAAAGTAACTTTAAGAATCTTGTAGACGATTTTGGTGAAATTCTCTAGGTCTATTTAGTATCACCTTGGTTGAGAATTGCGTTATAAATCATAGTTGTGGTTAGGTTGTTATCTTCATATATACAAGATTTTTTGTTGTAAGTGATTAGTGGTTGGGGCCAGACCGTTAGAAGTGGTGTTGAGTATCCACTAGACTCGGGTAGAAGGTCAAACCATCTTGGAGACTCTAGGGTCAAGAAGGGAGTCTTTTATCGATTTGGAAGTGTGTTTGTAGAACATTTGATTATCAAATAGTGAAGAAAAATCTCCAAAGCTCAGAAGATGAGGCCTGAATGTAGTTTGCAAGTGGACCTGCAAACGAACCAAGATAAAAGATCGTCGTCTCCATTTTTCTCTATCCCTTATCTATTTAATTTCAGTCAATTTACTATTTGCATAACTAATTTTGCTTTACTTTCTAAATT
Organism: Lupinus albus; assembly: GCA_009771035.1. NCBI lineage: Eukaryota > Viridiplantae > Streptophyta > Magnoliopsida > Fabales > Fabaceae > Lupinus > Lupinus albus. Next base: position 13,561,892 of record CM020010.1, read on the forward strand.
TACCGCATATTATTGGTTCTGTTGATAATTAGGCATAAATTCATTAAGTGAATTGAATCTTTTATTGATTGATATCATAGTTTCTTGTCTTGCAAGAAATATGTTTTCAAGAGTTCATGACTCAGGACAATCAATTAAATGTTGTGGTAATCGACGATTAATCACAACATAATCCATTATATTGGTGATTTTTCATATTACCTTATTAATCGGGAAAGCATGAATTATGATCCGCTACACATATTCACCATCTCCTCTACGTGTGTGAGAGCCCTTATTATTCAACAAATTTTATTATAATTGAAAAATAATTTCACATATCTTTTAAGAAACCTTTTTTTAAAATCTTTCTCATTGTTTACTCTTAGGGGACCTTTTATCTCTATGTAGATTATGACTATCAAATGTAATTTTTGTCATCATCAAAAGGTGCAAATTGTTGGAACCATAATGTGTACAATAATTTCAAAAGCAGCCTGCAAAAACAAACATATAAATCAACGATTCATCAATATATAGACATGATATATCTTATTGAAGAATGGATGAAGAAAAAAATGGATGATTTTAGTTTTTAGGTAAAAATATTTTAAAATATTTCAAAATTAATTACTTGAAATTGGTTAATATTTGAATATTGATTTCTTTGATTTGAAACAATAACATGCATTAAACACATTAGGTAGTCTAATTACCAAAATTGAATTCCTTTGATCTAATGTGCCATATCTCACTCTTAGGAATTATATAAGAGATGAGAGAATTGTAAAAAAAATTCCAAAATAATATAAATGCTAAGAAAAATTGTGGATTGAGGCCTGGAGGGATATTATATCAGTTATCAAATCAGTCAGAATATTGGTATACTGATATAGTAGTTCAATCGATGATTCAATAATTAAATTGTATACCGCTGAAGTTAGATATATACATATAATATATTAATATTAATATTTAAAAATCAATAAAAATAATAATTTTATTTTTATTAAAAATTAATTTTAAATAAAAAATCAGTCGATATGGTAATTTTAGCTGGTATGATCAGTTTTGACCGATTTTTACAACAATAGTGGCAAATATTAAAAGTGTGATTGACATATATATGGTTTAATTTAACTGAGCGTTGTAGTGGGAGCATTCGGACTAGAATTACATATTTAAACTATTAGATTATTACTTTTTTTAAACATATTAATTTTTATATTAATTTAATTAAATATTTTAAGAATTTAAGTTTAAACTCTCAATATTAATTATAGGTATAATTATTTAATTGGGTCCTAAACTTTATAATATTAATTCCATACTAACATATTTCCAAATATTTGAGTAATTAATTACTTGAATGTGTGGTTTAAGATCGACTCAATATGTGGTTCAACAAATTAAGAAATTTTCTAAACTGAGTCAAACCATATATTTAAAAAAGAATTTGTTACTTTCAATTTGTTGATTATTGCTGAATTATTTTCATTATTTTAGTTTAGTTAACATTTGATTACTTTAATTATTGGAGAATATCAATAATTTCACCTCTAATTATATGCTTCAAAAGTAATGTAGGGAATGAGTGTAATGGTAGTATTTGATTCATGGAAAAAGTGGGAACAAGTAAAGGACATGAAGAGGAGGATGAATTGATATAAACCATATTGTTTATCCAAAAGAGAATATACAATTGATCCTATGTATTTTTCAAAGCTCAAAATGATTTTGTAGTTGCAACAAGTTAGTAATGATAATTTAATTCAAAGCTCAAAATCCTATGTATTTTTCAATAGAATGGAAAGTATGAACTCTATGGTAGTCGGCAAGGTCATTCAAAGGACAAAAAAACATAAATAGTGAAATTGGAAAAACTAAGACCCACCCAATTTACGCAACAACCACGTCATAAAAATAAGGCCAATGTACATGTAAATTAATAGTAGTAGATAATAGTGAATAACTGTTTTGTTATATTTATATTATACAAAATAATAATGATGTGACAATATCGGAATACTACGTAATTATGTTGAACTCCATTTGAGTTACACAAGTTCTCATTAGATTACATATGATGTATCGAATTCAATAATATTTTTTTAATTATAAAATAATTTATACCATAATGATCACAATTTATATCAGAGCGATCACAATAATTACAATCATATTAACCACAATCGTAATTTAAAATAAATAGTAAATAATGAAATTTTGTACATAGTATTAGGGGTGAGCAATACTCGACCCTACCCGCTCACCCAGCATGGCCCTATCACGAACGAATCTGAATAAGGTCGGGTCTCATCGAGTCTAGGGTCAGTCCAAATTTAAAAATTAGACCCGGTAAATATTTAGGATCGGGTAAGGGACAAACATGACTCGACCCAGACCTGTCTCATTGTTACTCACTCATCATGTTTGTATGTATCTTTATTTAATTGTATATATAGTAATAATATATTTTTAGTCAAAAGTGTTATTGATTCTCTAATTTTTTCATCATATATATATGGTTAACAATATATATATATATATATTTATATATTCATATTAATAAATAATATTAGTGAGACTTTATTTAAAACATATATGCATTATATTTAATTAGATCTAGGATCAGATTCAAATGTTGGCTCAATCAATAGTTAGGATCAGGTTAACTTCAAATTTAAATATTTAATCAACATTTTAGATTGAATAAGAGACAAGTCTTACTTAACTCAATCGGGCTTATGCTCACCCAACATCACACCATAGAAGGTGGTGACTTTTTGTAAGCGAAAAAAAAAATATATTCTATTTTGTTTCTGAATCTCCCCACGTCCTCTACTCTGCATCTATAAATACCTCTGCTGCGTACCTCCCCACCATGTATCAGAAACATTTAATGTTACATAATGGTAGCTAGCTATCTTTACAAAATGTGTTATTATAGTTCTATCTTTCTTACTCTTCACCTCTTCTTGGTTTTTAGTGTGAAAGAATCTGTTAAGCTCAGGAGGGATAGCGCCATGGATGCTCTTCTCTTTTGCTCCATTTATTTGGTTTGCATTTTCATTTGATCTTCTATTGCGCTATCCATCCTGAGTTTCATGGGTTTTTCACTCTCTCCCTCCAATACTCTTCTTTTCACCTTTTTCCAAGGTCAGTTGATGAATCTCACCGCTAAATATAATTATTACTCCTTATAACTTCTTAATATCATGCTTGACAAAGATTACTTATCTCACTTCCTGTCTCGATCCAATGAGTAATAATAATTAACATTTTGATCGGACCGGAACAAGAAGTGAAACAGATGGTCTTTCATTTCCATCTTTACTTTCATTTTTTATTGATATGGCAATTTTAATGAATAATTTCTTTGTTTTGTCTCTTTTTTTACTGAGAGAAAGAGTATTAAGTGCCTTCACGAAAATGAAAATGAAGAAAGTAGGAAGAAATGCATGTGCCTATCAAGTTTATTGCAAGTTTTCTCTTTTTATCTCAAAGTTTTCTCTTATAATCTAGAATTTTTTATATCTGTTATCTCCGTTCAAGTAAATAAACACAGAAGATCGAATTCATGATTCTCTTCGTTCGTAACCTTCAATTATTGTCTTTGGCTTTTAGCTTATAATATGTTTATATCATGAGATCATGATTTTCCTTTCACTCCCTCTGATTGAAGAATGAGACTCCTATCCATTGCATAGTGAAGTGATTATTTCCTTTGAATTTTAAGAGTAAAAGTGTAATATAACTTTAGATATAAAGTTCACAAATGTCAATGCATGTTATTTTTCTTTTGATATTCCATAATAATTTTCTCTTCGTTAATGGAGAGGAGTCTTAACCCTAATTGAAACTAAACTAATCACAATTGAACTGAAATATATTCCATATCTGATGATCAACCATTACTGATTAACTAGAGAGACTATTTATAAAAACATAAATAAAACAGAGACTGTTAAGTTTCTCACACCAAATATTCTATTGAGAATGTGGATTCTCTCCATGACGCTGAGGTCTAATTATTTTTTCTTTCAAATGTGGTTTATCAATGTAGTGTGGGTAATCCCAATTTTTTTATCACCCCATTTTGTTCATTTTTGTAGTGAAGGGATGACACAGTGTTGAAGATTCTATATTGAACATTGTTGGTCGTAGTAGGCCTCTCCGAATCATAAGTCAATCTTAACTTTTGTGGGTTCTTATCTTCGTGTGTTTAAATTTTCCGATGAAAAATATCAAAATTTTATAACCAATTTAATTATTTTCCTATTAAATGAAACAAACTATTATTTTATTTCCTTTAAATCATATTCCTTTTTTTTAATTGTTTTGGCTTGCTTGAAATATGTAATGCATTTTATTGAAACCTTATAATTAAAGCATATGAAAATTGTATGATATTTTATATCTAAATTTAATATGTTTATGGTATTCTAGACAAGTTTTAGAGTTGTCAATTAAGCTCAAGCCAAGATGAAGTTGGGCTAAAAACTTATGTTATTTGTATAAAAATTATTAATCCAAACACTTTGTCAATTTAATACTCGAGTATGGACTTTTATTAGTCTTCCTTTGGTAGAGTAGAAATATAAGAGAAAGAAAATGAGATGAGTGAAGTTGAATATAAATGATATATTTCTCTCCTTTGGTTTATGAGAGAATTTAAGGAGAAAGAATGAAAATGATGGGGTGCCTAGGAAATTTCTTTCTCCTCCAAAGTGAGGAGAAAATGAGAGAGGAAAAGGGACCATAATCTATCATCTCAAACTATATTCTAAACTATGTTTGGTACCAATGATATTGAAGTAAAAACAAAAAATAATAAATATTTAATTTTTTTAATTGAATAACACATTTTTAATCATACAGGACATAATTTAAGATATAATTTGGGACAACAAATCTTTGTCTGAGTAAGAGCGGGTGGAGTAAAATCACTTTTTATTTTTTCACATTATCTCTCACATATTTTTCTCTTCTTATTTTCTTCTCTCCAACCAAAGGAAACATTAGACTGAATAATGGAATTTGGGGGACTTTGCCTACCCGTGTTGATGTCTTTTGTCATATTTCATACTAGTATCCTTGTTGGATACCAATGTGATCCTTACCAACTTGCATAGATTCAAATCCTTGAGAAAACAAGTATAAATAGGGGTAGCAACCTTCCATGTAAATGATAGAGGGATACTATGATTAAAACTAAAATATACATATATCAACACTACTAACCCATTCAAAAATAGGCCATGATCTCCATTTTTTCTCCAATACGGAATATCTTTTTTCTCGAAAGCATAACATGCGGTCTGATCTGGTCTATTTAAATTAAGATGTCCGATCTAATCCAATCTAAATATTATATGTGGTGTCGGTTCGGTTTGTATCGGTTTTTTATAAAATAAAATAAAATTGGACATACAGTCAAATACTTAAAAAAATAAGATATTGCATATGGGTCAAGATACCAAATTAAATTGAAATGATGAAAACTTTATGGATGACCTTAACTACCTAACTTAAAATCATCCACAAAGAGGCCTAAACATATACTAATATCAAAATAGTCCAATGATCCAATCAATTGAAACAATTATATGTGAAGTAGTGTTTTTTCTAGCAATCATTATCATGGAGGTATTTTATGGGAAGGGATGAGAAATATATGTAAATATCGTGTGTCTCAAAAAAATGACAAAATAATAATCATAAAACAACGAAAAAAATACTTAAAAGGGTTACACTTAAACAATTTTGGTCTGGTCTGGATCAGTTTGGATCTAAGAGGTGAAACCGAAAACCGGAACAAACCAATCAGTCTTTAAAAAATAAATCTAATACGATCCAAACACATTCGGTTTTTGCGGTTTCGGTCTATTTTAGATCGACTTTTAATTTTGTTTTTGGACCGGTTTGGATTTGAACCCCCTAAAAAGAGATGAAAAAATACTCACAATGTATGAGTTCATTGTATTATATATCATTCATGTTTAATAATTATTAACTTCTCAAAAAAATACAAATAAATGATATTTAATACAATATCCTTAAATGTTTAATACTAATTGTATATAAATTTTTACACTTAACAGATTTAATATAAGCCGAATTTAGACAGTATAACGTGGGGATGGGGGTGATAGACAAGGGATGTTGACTAGTTCCAACTTCGTTTGAGTCAAGGCAACAGTCCAAATTTCCATGATTTGGATTGCCTAACGTTAAAGCTAAGGTTTACGCAATTCTATCTGTCTGCCCCTACTCTCACTTTTGTGCTATAGTTTCCCATTATATATAAATTTGAGTGGCCTCTTGTCTAGACATTGCTTATGTTGTTTAGCTTAGCTTGATCTATAGATCAAAATTAAACAATGATGTCAATATATTGAACGATGATACCGACGAGGATCATGTCCTCATTTATGTTCTACTTTGTGTATCAAACCAATTAAAAAACTTCATTCAATTAAAAAAATTCAAAATTTAATATTTTAATATTATTTTGTGAAGTATAATTGATTAAGTAGGAACAAGAAAATTCTGACAGAAGGACTTATATTGTTATTACATCTGTTTTTTTAAATGCATGTCAAGTGATGAAAGATATAAACTTATGCACTGACAGAAAATTTGATGGGATCTTTTTCATATAATTAAAATTATTTTAGTTTATGTCTTTGACCATAAAGATATAAAAGTTACACATAATACGATTTATTCTGGTGTATTTTGGGATCCACTTATTTCACATTTTAATCATTAATTCTAAAGAAATTTAATAATTTGAATTAATGATTATATCTAAACTATAAGATTTCTTATAATATATGACTAAGGTGTGGAATAAATAAATTCTTTCTCACTTTATAAATATAGAAATTTGAAAGATAAAACACTAACTACTGGAAAATCCAATCACGTGTCAAATCTTTTAGACCTAATATTTTTCAAACAAATCAAGTTTTTATTTTCAATTTTATTCAGTGAATATTAAACTGCCAATAAAACCAGAGAGTTATATACTAGTTATATATTTACATCGATTATATAAAACTAAGCAATTTACATAATTAAATGGAAGCACGTATATAAGACTAATCTTGAAAAATATCAACCATAAGGTATAACAAACTCACCACAATGCACTAAGCGGTTAGTTTTGACCCATAACTAAAGGACATCTTTTGGCCCATGACAATCGGAAAGAAGTTGGACTCTGACTCTGATACCATGTTAAGGTTCCATCTCAAAACCAATTGGCAATAAGAGGAGTAACTCAACATCTATTTAAATCATTTCCGAGACAAGTCCAAATTGTGAAATTGATAAAATTGAATTAAATCAAACCGAAAAACATGGTTCAATTCAGTTTCTAGGTTCATTTTAGTTTTTATTAGTATGAAACTGCATTACATCAGATTTGCTATTCAATGTGGAAGTTGTGCAGAATATGAGTAAAAAGCTATGTATACGACAAATGGCTATTCTTTTCTTTATGATGGTTCATGTGATTCATAATTGTGTATGACTAGTTGATAGGTTTCAGATTTTTCAAAGCATACATCAATTGTTATTGCAAATCATTCATCTGAGAAAGATTTGAGAAATTTGGAATTACAATGTACCTAAGAAAGTAATGCAATAGACAAAATGTCCACATTTTTAGATGACTATGGTACTACCATTATTTCTTGCTCATTATCTCTTCCTCATGTATTCTACACATGGAATAGTACCATGCTTTCCTATTAAATTTATCGCATGTATAGGTTTGTTCAAATCGTAGTTTTGCTCCATTATTAGGCAACCTTAAACAAACAAAAAATTCCTTCAACTTCAAAACGAATAGGGCAGGCTGAACTTAAACTTCAAAACGAATACGGATTGCCTTAACAAATCCTTCAAAAGCAATATAAAATTCTCAACTTTTCAAGCATAAATACAATATACTAACTCAGGTGTTACATCCTACAACAGAGAGACACACTACCTAGTCATAAAGATTGTCTTTCCTTTTCTTCGGACGATGGCGTGATCATGCTCTATGAAGTCATGTACTTCTTAAAATGTTAGGCGAGTAAGTACTTCCACATATGGTATATAAACAACACATAAGGTATCAGATTCACATAGTAGATGTCATACAATAATTATCACATGGATGTAATCAAATGTGGAATGTCAACATCATGATGCATGAATGTCTATAGTGTCTATCTTGACACAACTATCAACTCTCTTAATGAGTGCATGGAGAAATAACTTCTATCGGGACTCTAACACATCATTAACAACAATGGTACTGACACTAGTCAAGACCGACTAGTTATATGTTGTTCTTAGGAAGCGAACATAATGACTATAGCGTCGTGCCAACCATTGGTAACTCATAGGCGAAGTACAATGCACTCAGTAACTTCGGAGTACCCATCAGTCAGCAAGGATAGTCGTTGTATCACCCGGAACACGATACCTTCAAGGGGGTGTCAAAGGTCACTACAATTAATGCGATGAGTTCCGTCGGCGCAATGGAGCTACCCTATTCCTAAAAGATCAATCCCCACCCGCAGTTTCCCCTCAACCAAGTCAAGCAGACATGATACCCCTCTTGGTTCTCGACACAAAATCTGCAGTGTCATATCTTCTCATACACTATGCTACTATATCGTACACATAAGAACAAGGATCATCTGATCCACATAAGACATGGTTTTAGTTTCGTTAGGAAGAATGAAGGGAAACGTTTTAGGGAAATCATGACAACTTTAGTAAAACAGGATTCTGACCAGATGAATCATTTTATAGTAAATCAAGACAAATTATACTAATTTGACACTTTGGAAAAGCAACCTTAGAAATATTGTTTCTCAAATCGTTTTCTTTTAACTTAGAAAACCAAACATTTGTTTAAATCCACATAGTAACATGTTTCCAAAATAACGTTTTACCAGCTTTCTCGTAAAATACTATCATACTTTTTTTTGAAAGTGTTTAGGTAGCGAAAACTTAGTAAACTAGATTCCCTTTCCTTCATTCCATTCTTCTCATAAACATAGTCTTTTCAATCTTCATTCCATCAGGAATACTCATATACCCAGGTCACTGAATGCACATGACTTGATTTAATTGATACTGTTGTGCATAACGAATATTAAAGTTCAAATGATTCAACGAATAGCCATATATACAATATACATATTTTATTGTTAACGTTAATGGACGTGACTTGATTTTATTAATACTCACTCTTGTGCATTATAAATATTTAACTTCAAATGACTGGACGAGCAAACATATCTACATTATAATATTAATACCGTTAATGTCATTGGACATAGTAGTTATTGGAAGTGACTTGATTTTATTGATACTCTTAATGCATAATAAATATTTAAGTTCAAATGATTCGACAAGCTGACATATATACATGATGCATATTGATATTGTTAATATCATTAGACATAGTTGTCACTTTTTTTGGCATATTTTATCTTAAACACACATGACTTGCTTTTATTGCCACATTTCATTGGATGCCATTTTCCCTAAAAGCAATAATTCGTTAAGACGAGATTAGTTATTGAACATGTTTGGCTTATCATCAAAATGAATATATCATACAATATAGTTATTGGTTGGGTTAAGCAAACTTTTTTATATGGCCAAATCTAACATACGAACCTTAAGTTGGTTCGTATGGATGCGAACTGAATGATAACCGTTGGATTTAAAATGTGTTTTACCGGCAACCGGGAAGTGAAAATATATCAGAAGTCGGTCTGGCAGGTGATAAATTCGGTAAGAGAAGAAGTTGGTACACGGAATACCGACTTCTGTGAAGGACTCCCCATACTGCATACAGAAGTCGGTCTGGCTGGTGACAACTTCAGTAAGAGAAAAAGTTGGTACACGGAATACCGACTTCTGTGAAGGACTCCCCATACTGCATACAGAAGTCGGTCTGGCAGGTGACAACTTCAGTAAGCATACAGAAGTCGGTCTGGCTGGTGACAACTTCAGTAAGAGATAAAGTTAGTACAAGGAATACCGACTTCTGTGAAGAGAAAACCACTTACCATACCACTTCCTTGTAGAAGTCGGTGTGGTTCAGTAAATCTTCTTAAGTAAATAAAGTTTATTTGGTTTAGTGCCTTATAGAAGTCGGTGTGTTGCACTATAACTTCCAATAGGACATGTATTATAAATAAACTTTTGACAGTATTGGTTCATTGCGAAAACAATTTACAGAGACACAGTGTAAACTTTCTAATTTTTTTCTAGAAACAGATTTTTGAGGTGAGTTTGAATTTAAAAATTTTGTTTATATTTATTTAATGTTATATATTAGTGATGTTAAATTTATAGGTTCTACATTTTGTTTTGTTAGATGGAAGAAGAAATGAACACGAATAATGAAACTCACTGTCAGGCAGAGGTATGAAATTTTGTATATGCTTCTTATTTATTACTAATGTTCATTATTATTTTTGATATTGAATTTATGTTTTTGTTTATTATGATTTTAGGGTTTAGATGAATTTAATGGTAGTGAAGATGAAAATGTGAATGAAGTAGAGGAGTTAAATTTTGAAGAGATAAATTTTCAATTATTAAATGAAGATGATGTGAAGAAATATAGGTTTTAAAACAATGATATCGCTTACAAATTTTATAAGATGTATGGTATGAAGAAAGGATTTGGCATTAGAAAATATCATACTCGGCGAAACAAGGATGGTGAAATTATATGACAATCATTTTTTTGTGATAGGGAAGGATTTAGAGATAAAAAAAATGAATTGGTTCGGAAGAGGGCGCCGAGAAAAGAGACTAGATGTGGTTGTTTAGCAAGAATGAAAATCCACATTAATGAAAAAGGAGATTGGTATGTTAGTTATTTTGTTGATGAACATAATCATGAATTGGTGGGTGAACATTACGGTGCAATGATAGCCTCTAACCGAAGAATGACAGAGACAGACGTGGCTCAGATGAACACAATGAGAGAAGTGGGGATTGGGACAGGAAAAATATTTGGTTCGTTTGCCGGTCAAAGTGGTGGATATCAGTATATTGGGTTCTCCAAGAAGGACATGTATAATCAAATTCAGAAGCAAAGAATAATAGGAAATGGTGACGCAGAATCAGCATTACAATACTTAAAGGACCAATCAAAATCAGATTGTGCAATGTATTGGAGACATACTGTAGATGAAGAAGGTAAGTTACAACAATTATTTTGGGCTGATGGATGCAGCATTTTCGACTACTCAATTTTTGGAGATGTTCTTGCTTTTGATGCAACTTATGGTCGAAACAAATACAAGTTCTCAGTTGTAATTTTTTCTGGTGTGAATCATCACAAGCAAACGACTGTGTTTGGCGCCGCTGTTGTGTCAAATGAGACAGAGGAAACATACATTTGGCTTTTGGAGAAATTTTTGGAGGCAATGATTGGGAAACAACCCAAGTGTGTTATCACTGATGGTGACTTGTCGATGAAGAATGCAATCAAAAGAGTTTTTCCCGAAGCACACCATAGACTATGTGCTTGGCATATATGTAACAATGCTGGGAAAAATATAAAGAAAAATAACTTTCATAAGGATTTCCAAAAAGTTATGTATGCTGATGTTGATATTGATGATTTTAATATGATGTGAGAAGAACTTATTGCTAAGCATGGACTTCATAACAATGCATGGGCCGCTCAGATTTTTGATTGCAGAAGTATGTGGGCGAGGTCTTACATTCGGGGAAAGTTCTATGCTGGTTTGCATACTACATCACGTTGTGAGGGATTACACTCACAAATGGGAAGGTATATAGAATCTGGGTATAACTTTACTGAATTTCTACATCACTTTCAACGATGTCTAAGTCACATGAGGAACAATGAGGTGATGGAAGATTTTAAATCTTCATATGGTGATGAGTTGTTACAAACTCCTTATCATAATTTAGAGGGTCATGCTGCTTCGATATATACTAGGGTTGTTTTCAAAGAATTTCGTGCAGTTTTATTGGAAGCTGCAAAATTAAGGATTATTTCTACCCAACAAACATCGACTCATGTAATATACAAGATTGGGAAGCATTACAGTCCGAACAAGAAATGGCATGTATCACATTATGACAATGGCAGTATCGTGGACATTAAATGCTCGTGTAAAAGAATGGAATCTTTTGGGATGCCATGTAGTCATAGTGTTTTTGTCTTACTAATTTTGGACATATCACAATTGTCATCTTGTTTGGTTCTTGATAGATGGACAAAGAAAGCAAAGGATATTCAACGTCTCAATTTTCAGCAATGTGACCTAAGTAAAGAATCAGTTGAAAGTAGTAGATATGGAGCTTTGAGTGATGGTTGTAGGGTGTTATGTAATCTTGCTTGCAAAACGGAGGAAGACTTTACTGAGATGCTGGAAAAAGTTTATAACGAATGTAGTAGACTCCGATCAAAACAACACTCTAGTGCGATGGAAAATGTTGACAATGCCACTGGAGATCAAGTAAGAGACCCAGTTCGAGTACGTGCTAAAGGAAGAGTACCGGGGATTACCTCAAGGCCCAAGCGAGGTAATCATTGTGGTATATGTCGAGAAATTGGCCACAATAGGGCAAGTTGTCCAAATGTTGTTGGTAGTTGTAGTCGTACTTTTGATAATGATTTCGATGAAGAATGATTGTATTACTTTTTAACGTATAATTTTATGTAATATTTTTTCTCTTTTTTGTGTCATGGTTTATATTAAATACATAATTTTGAGTATAATTTGAACGTATAATTTCGATGAATAATGATGAGTAATAAACAAAACATGATGTTGATAATAATATAATGGATAACATTGTAACTAATGAATTATATTAGAGTAATTATTCCATTAAAATCTCCAATAGTTTTAGCTGTCATGCAAAAGTGTAAGTCCTATTCAAATATAACTGTTGCAAACATTGAAGAAATTCGGAGTAGGAAAAAATAGCTAATTCATGCAAAAGTGTAAGTCCTATTCAAATAATTAAGAAACGCTTACACGGCCATATCAAGCTTACATAATAAAACATAATTTTCAAAAAGTTAATAACATAACTTCAGTTTCAAAAAAACCAAAAATAATGGATGTTGTCTTTAGATGAAGGGTAGTTTTGACCACATCAACGTAGTTTGGGTCTTTACTTCTTTCTTCATCTTGTTCATGTCGTGCATGACCAATTTTACAGCAGTCTTCATGCGTATCGTTTCATCGTGTAACTTCAATTAAATAAATCATTAGTTCGAGGTTATTAATAATACAATTACATTAAAATTATTCATTTATTTATACCTCCCCAATAACCGTTGACATAAACGAATCCTCCATCTCGAGCCATTGGATAACCCAGGTGGCAGAATTCTGACTATGATAAATTACAAAATGTCATATTGTAATATAAATATAGATACATAAAATTATTAATTTGTAAAATTCATTACCTGTTCCATAAATTTGGAATACCATCTCCATTTTTTATTTCCCACGAAGACAAATTTTTAGGGAAATATTTCATTTCCATTTCATATTGTGGTTGATCAAGAACCTTATCGAAGATGGAAGCCTAAAATTTGAGGAAATTGTACATATTAAATGCTTATTACTATACAATTAAAATATAATGATTAAATTATAACACAATTTAAAATAATACAAACCAGTTTTGTTATATCAGAGTGACGTCTGTGCCTGAAAGTTTTCATATCCCACGTGTCCATTTTATAAATTGCATACTCATCAATATCCACTACCATTAGATACCAATGCATGTTGTCTTCAACTATGGGCACGTAAATCTTTTAGAAAAATAAAAAAATGTTAAAATTATAGGTTTTATAGTTAATCACATATAATTTAGTAAAACGAGAATATTAAATTATTACATATTTCAGATCACGAGACGGGGGCATCCACAAATTCATGTAAGATGTAATGATATCTTCTTCACATTTTCCAAGAAGGACTTCAATCTAAACAAATGTATTAATCAATATAGTTATTTAAATAAATTTAGTTGTTCCACAAATTCATATATTATTTGTTCAAAATTACTTACCGAAAATGTTGGAGGTAAATACCAAGTTGTTATTGTAGAATCAGCATGTCTTTGTATATGTGTTCGTAGTTTGGCAATATGTCTTTTTCGTTTTTATAATTGTTGTATTATATTTTAATTTTGGATTTAAAATATAATATTAATATTATAATATATCTTTTTTAAAATATGTCAAATTGTTGTAGTATATTTTTTTTTGGATATGAGATAGGATGTCGGTTTGGGCCAGATTAACTTCTGGCCCATTAGGTGCAGCATTCAAGTAAAAAACTCACTGAAGTCGTGATGGGCCAGTTTAACTTCTGGCCCATATATGTGTAGCACTTAAAAACATCGACTTCTCAAAGCAAAATATAAAATATATGTTTTTTATAAATGTTGTAATATATCTTTTTTTAAAATATGTCAAATTGTTGTAGTATATTTTTTTTTTGGATTTGAGATAGGATGTCGGTTTGGGCCAGATTAACTTCTGGCCCATCAGGTGCAGCACTAAGGAAAAAAAAAACTCACGGAAGTCGTGATGGGCCAGTTTAACTTCTGGCCCATATATGTGTAGCACTTAAAAACACCGACTTCTAAAAGCAAAATATAAAATATATGTTTTTTATAAATGTTGTAATAAATCTTTTTTTAAAATATGTCAAATTGTTGTAGTATATATTTTAATCTGGCCCATCAGGTGAAAATCATTGTAGGATGTTGGTTTGGGCCAGATTAACTTCTGGCCCATTAGGTGAAAAATAGCACGTTGTAGGATGTCGGTTTGGGCCAGATTAACTTCTGGCGCATATATTAAACAAAATTTCTGGTCCTCCTGGGATGTCGGTTTGGGCAAAAAAAACTTATGGCCTAAACAAAACTTCTGGTCCTGGATTTTGGGCCAAAAAAATTCTGGCCCATGTATTTTTAAGTTAATAATTGATAACTACTTAATATTTTTTTTTCACAGGAACCTTGGAAAGATGTTCTTAGAATGAGACATGCAAATTTGTTCGAAGAAGAACCATTACTAGATGAATTAATGCAACTTGCTGGGTTTTCTAACTTGTCTAGCCTCCGATGTTTCAACATAGACCCATCTTTAATAACTGCTCTAGTTGAAAGATGGAGGCCAGAGACACACACATTTCATCTTCCATGTGGTGAATGTACAATCACACTAGAAGATGTTTCACTACAACTAGGACTGAATGTTAACGGTCGGCCGATAACAGGACCTACATATTTTGATTGGGATGAAATGTGTGGAGAACTATTGGGAAAAGTCCCAATAGTTGAAGAAGATATGAGGGGGTGTGAGTTAAAGTTAGCTTGGCTAGTTGATAACTTTAGTCAACTCCCCCCTAACCCTACACAAATACAATTACAACAGTATTGTAGGGCACGTATCCTATATATTTTAGGAGGTGAATTGTTGCCCGACAAATCCAACAGTAGAGTACATCTAATGTACTTACATTTACTTCGAGACCTATCAAGAGTTAACCGATATAGCTGGGGTTCAGCTTGTTTGGCAAACTTGTATAGGGAGTTGTGTCGGGCAACAAAACCAAATGCAAAGGCCATGGGTGGGTGTTTGATGCTGCTACAATCTTGGGCATGGTATCGACTGCCTTTTCTAGCACCCAGATTTAATGGCCTACCAACTTATCCATTTGCTAAAAGGTAATATAAATTCTTAATTATCATTAACAATTACTTAAAATATTTCTTACTTTTAACTATATAATAAATAATTCTTTATTTGAAGGTGGGGTCAAACACAATTAATCTTTCAAGGAGTTCCACGTGGAGACTTGACAGGTTATAGGTCACGCTTGGATCATATGGAAGCCAGCGATGTAAATCATCTTAAACTCTTTATCAATAACAATTAACACAAAAATCAATTTCCTAACAATATTTATTCTCAAATTTGCAGTTTAAATGGCTCCCTTATCAGACTTATATCAACAATCTCCCACGTCAAGTCCAACAAGATAAGAGGGTGTGGAGTGCATGCACAGCTTTGATTTGTTTCTCCATTGTAGAATGGCATCAAACAGATCGAGTAAGACTGCAATTTGGATTAGTCCAAGATATACCACAAGAACCAAAGAATCTTGATGCCATACATAGAGTTGACAAAAGGGGTAATCAAGATGCAAATTGGGCTACCAAACATGCGCACTGGATTGAATATTGGAGTCAACGTAGGGATCAAGTCCTACGAGGACCTGAAATCCAATATTTTATCCACACACAAGAATATAATATTTGGTATAGAATAAATTCTAAACTATTCTTATCTTCCGAAACACAACTCCGAGACCCACGCCAAATAAATTTACAAACTCCCACAACTCAAACACAAATGTACCAACCTATGATGAACCAACCTATGATGAACCAACCTATGACGTCACAACTTCCAATGTCTCAACCATCGTCTTCATCTTACAATATTCAGCCAGGGAGAATGTCTTTTCATTATGAACCATCGCAACACCATCGCGATCGAGTTGATGATTTGATGCCTCAACGCCACTCATTTTCTACCGACCATAATGACTTCTTCACTACTTTACTCGGTACACCTGAGTCGGCAAACATGCATCTTAATCATATCGACTTCAACTTCAATCAAGATGGTGCTGGACCAAGCTCTTTCATGGTTAATGATAATATTTTCCCAACGGGGCAGACAAATACGACTGAAGACCCTCAAACGGTTGAACATAGAGGGAGGTCAAGACGTCCTAGGCAACCTCCTAGGTGTGGAACGGGTGGTCATTTAGGGAATTTGTAAAAAAAAATCATTTATTTCTAAATAATTATTTAATACATTTTTTAATATCATTTATTTATAAATATCTTATATTACATTTTGAATTTCACATTTAATACAGTTTTTTAACAAATAACATACATCAAAAAAAAAATCACTAGGCCCACTAAACTACACAGAAACTCGGCCCATACACAAAAAAACAAAAAAAAAAATCAATACTACACAGAAGTCGGTCGGCCCATTACCGACGTCTGAAGACCCATATGTTACACTCGTGTAACCCGACTTCTATGAGGAAATGGCCCATACAGTTTAAACGTATAGCAGGCCCAAACCGACTTCCTATCTAACCCTCAACTGGTAACCTCATCAACGGTGGAGATCTGAATTTTTTAATCCAACGGCAACAACAATAGTTCGCATGCATGCGAACTAAACATGAGTTCGCATATTAGAAGGCGCCTTTTTATATAACTTATGTTTTCATAAAGGGCAATTAAGCAAGAATCATAACGACATATTATATTTCTCAAGAATTTATTCTTTGTCTGCTTCCTAAACTTAATTTTATTATTCATCAAAATATCAGGAAAAACATGAAATCCATAAGTTGACTACACTAAAATAACTTTCAATTGAAAATATAAAATTATTATGGTTCCAACCTACTTGAATCTCATGGTTTTCCTTTTCCTATATTTTCTCATTATTTTGTAAGATTAACCTAAGGTACTAAAACCATTAAGCCTTGTGACTTATAGTATGATTTCTCTCTATCTTGTGAAATTAAGGTGTTTTTTTATAATAAAGAAAATACTAGGTGACAAACATTCAGCAAGTTCATAACAGATTGAGCCTAATATTACAACGTTGTTCCAGGAATATTTGGGTGATGCTTTTTGTACCCTCCTGTTTTTCCCCATCTCCATGAAAATAAACCATACGGTTCATTAAAAATAAAAAAATAAATATTACTCCAATATTTTGTTTTAATCCGGTACAAAAATGCAAAGATATTACTTGAATATAATTAATAAATATATAAAATTTTGTATTTATAGATAATTATGAATTATATATTCGGTTTGGATTTCATAACATTGGATGAGATGCATTAAAAAACCTGCAAACGTGAATCCAGCAAAATTGGTTAGAACAGCTTTGAAAACTAATGTGAAGTTTAGAGCGAGAAGATGAAGATATTTTTAGAATGTTAGGGATGCAGGGTTAACTGATCTAATAGCACTTTTATAAACTGAGACCTGTGCCAGTTGAACTTGTAACTCACAATACAATAATTTTATTTTCCTTTTACTCATAGGAGAACTTAGAAGGGGACAGAAAAACAGGAGAATGGAAAGGAAAAAAGAGCACAGTTTTAACCAACTCATACTTATGAAGCAAGTAGCAGCAGCTCAATACAAATTCCTGATCTTGAGAAAGGATTGTTTATGAAGATAAGTATATCAGATGCATATTATACAAAGTTGAATGATTAATTTGGAACCATTTAACAATAACACAATGCATGTTCATTTCATTTCTCTCCTGAAAAGTGACCCTGTCAAAACAACATGGCAACTATAACAAAAACTCAAGTTGAAAACATATTATCCTATCAAGGTACAAAAGAAGCAAAGGTAATACAATACGAAATGCAGTTGGCATATAGTTACATGAAGTGAATATGCTGCCGAACCAATCAAGAGTCCCTTCACAGTTACTACTTCAGCTTGAAGAGTTACCCGAAAAGTAAAATACGATATCCTATAGCACAGGCACTGAAAGTCCAAACAGGCATGCTCATGTTTTAATTGATTCAAGAAACTGTAGATGATCCAGAATGCTGAAAATTGTCCATTGTTTGTCTTCTCTGCCAAAAAACATATGCTCATCAGCATCTATGGTTAAGATTGGTCATGCCAGCTGAACCCCTCAGTCATAATGCATGCCTAGAAGTAATGATTTGACCATGACATTAGTGTTTAATGTAGCTAGTTCACATTAGTAATCTATTTATTTGCAGAATGCGGGTCATGATTTTATATGGTTTAATATAAGCTTAAACTTTGTACGGTGCTAATATCATTGACATGCTTTGAATATGATGGGCCATAATTACAAGGGTATACATAAGAAGGAAGAAGGGTCAAGAGAGTAAGGGTAAATTGGATACAAAAGGAAAAGAGTGTTACACATGACTCAAACTAACAGGACACGTGGCAAGAAGTGAGGAGGAGAGAAGATTCGGAAAAGGGAGAATATGAAGGAGGAGAATGTGAGGGTGGAGGTAGGCCATCATTTGGGAATTTGTGGGGTGACTCTTGTCACATGAGGAAATATCATTGTCTTTTTCTATTTTCTTTGACTGCAGTACCTAAGTTTCCAGAAATGTACTCTTGCATCTAGAACAACACAAATATACTAAATTCTACACTATTGTATCTTAATTCTATTCGTTTCTTTTATGCTCTATTCTAGTTCCTATCAAGTTGGTATTAGAGCTCACGATCTTGGGAGCATTTGGATGGTAGCAACAAGAATGGATAATAGACTGAACAAAGTGGAAAGGAAGTTGGAGGGAATGCAATCTTCCCTTCAAGAAGCTTTCCGTTTACAACTAGAAGCATTATGAAAACTGTGACCAATAGGTTGGAAGAGGCAGTAGGGGAGATAAGGATGATGGGAAGAGGAGTGGGAGAAAATAGTGACCGAGAAGGGAAGGAATGTAGGGAGGGATTTCACGGAGAAGATGAAATGCGAAGAAATGAAAGAGTAAGGAGTAGAGGTACCTTATTTCACCGGAGAAGACCCTTATGGTTGGGTGTATCAAGTAGAACGTTATTTCGAGATCAACTGCATTCCCGATTATGAGAAGGTGGATATAGTAGTGGTTTGTCTTGGAGGGAAAGCTTTGAATTGGTACCAATGGTGGGATTCACGTATGGTGGTGACGGTGAGGTGGCCCATGTTTCGGCAAGCAATAATGAGCAAGTTTCAGATTGCAGCGTCGGACAACCCATATGAAACATTGAAAGGGTTGAGGCAGAAGGGATCAATGATGGAGTACCGAGAACAATTCGAACTCTATTCGGCTCCTTTACGCTTCGCAAATGAGGAGTTTATGAAATGAGTTTTTATGAATGGATTAAAAGAAGATATCAAGGCGAAAGTTAAATTAATAAGTTCATGGGATTTGCATGAGTTAATGGAGATGGCTCACAAGGTGGAAGAAAGAAATAGGGTTTTGGGGCGGTCCAACGGATCTTAAACTTGAAGCAACGGGGTCGGGTTTAACCGACCCGCTTTATCTGGACGATGGGTTGGGGCCCAAGAACAATGGGAGTCAACTTTGGAAGTCGACCAAAATTTTGGGCCAAAATAAAAAGCCCATTCTGCCTGTTCTGAAGCAGCAAACACGAAATAGGGTTTTGGCTTTCAAGAATGGGAAAATTCCTCTGCAAATAGAAGAGAGATAGGTTTCAAAAGAATGACCAAGGAAGAAGAAAATGAGAAGAGGAAGAAGAACCTTTGTTTTTGTTGTGATGAACGACATTTTCCTGGTCATGTATGTCGCAACAAACAACTTCATGTCATCTTGCTCAGTCAAGAAGAAGAGAAAGAGGAGGAGGCAGACGCCATGGAGAAGACAGAAGGCAAGGTTAATTTGCAATTAAACGTGAGTAGTATAGCCAGAATGACATCGAAAAATTCGTTGAAATTGTGCGGAACAATGAAGGGATGGAAGGTTATAGTGATGGTGGATTCCGGTGTTTCTCACAATTTTCTATCTCTTGGAATAGTAGAGGAGATGAAAATTCCCACGAAGAATACACAAGGGTACTTTGTGGAAGTGGGAAATGGACAATGAATGGGAAGCCAAGGATTTTGCTGGGGTGTGGAGTTGCAACTTCCAACACTGAAGGTTGTCTAAGAATTTTATTTGTTCGAGCTAGTGGGGGTGGATGTTATCCTAGGGTTCGAATGGTTAAAAAGCCTTGGGAAGTTCAGTGTGGATTTGGGACGTTACTTGCTGGAAATTCAAGACAATGGGAGGATAATTGAAGTTTGGGGAGATCCAGCTTTGTCCAGAACCGCGACATCGGTTAAAGCGGTAACGAAGGAGATGCGTAATGAAGCAGAAGGGTACTATGTTGAATTCAGGATGATGAGTGTTTTGGATGCTACGATTATGAGCATTCTAGACAGCATTCAACCAATTGTAGAAGAGTTTGGGGATATTTTCAGGAGCCAAAGGGTTTACCTCCCAAAAGGACTTGTGGTCATGCTATCGTGTTGAAATAGGGGTCAAATATTCCACAAATTCGACCGTACAGGCACCCTCGTAGCTACAAGGAAGAGATTGACAAGTTTGTGAAGGAAATGTTGGCTACAGGGATGATCGCACACACGAAGCCCACTACGAATATGTAGTCATGCCCTTCGGGCTCACAAATGCTCCATCTACTTTTCAAGCTCTTATGAATGATGTGTTTTGTCCATGCTTGAGGAAGTTCGTACTTGTTTTCTTTGACGACATCCTAGTTTATGGTAGAGATATGAGGACTCATTGTGATCGTTTGAGGATGGTATTTCAGACACTCTGTGAGCATGTGTTATGGGTAAACTACTATAAGTGTTGCTTCAAGGCCGAGCAACTAGAATATTTGGGGCATCTCATTTCAGGTAAAGGAATCCAAGACAATCCGGATAAAATTACAGCAATAAGTCAATTGCCTTTTCCGAGAGATATTCATGGTTTGCGTGGTTTTTTTGGGTCTTACAGGGTATTACCGTCGCTTTGTACAAAACTATGGAATTATTGCATGTCCCTTGACACAACTTCTCAAAAAGAACAAGTTCAATGAGTCGGAGGAGGCTCAACTGGCTTTTGATAAACTGGAGACAACCATGGAAAATCTGCCTACCTTAGCATTACCTCATTTTACGATATTGTTTGAGATTGAGACTGATGCATCGAGTTTTGGGCTCTGGACAATCCTTATGTAGCAGGGACGACCCCTAGCCTTTGTCAGCCAAGCATTATCGGAAAGAGCAAGACTTAAATTGGTCTACGAAAGGAAATTAATGGCCATTGTGTCGTTCAAAAGTGGAGTCAATATTTGTTGGGACACCACTTTATTATTCAGACTGATCATAAGAGTTTGAAATTTCTATTGGAGCAACGAGTGTTGGGGGGAAACCAGTTAAAATGGGAAACCAGACTGTTTGGTTTTGACTTCAAAATCCAATACAAACCGGGTTCGGAGAATAGGGTGACAGATGCTTTGTCTCGAGTAATGGAGTGCAATTCCATTTCCATGGTTACTAATGTGGATCTGGCAGAGCTGACAGATGAGATCCGAGCAGATGCAAAGATTGCAAGAGATGAACCAGGACCCCAAATCTCATCACCCGATGTGTTCCCCGACCAAGGGTTGCTTATGGTATAAAGGTTGGTTGGTGCTGCCCAGTAATTCCGACATGGTCAGAACTTATAAACAACTAGCCATGGTTTTCCACTGGGCATGTATGAGATGGGACAAAGAGAAATTTGTTGTGGCTTGCTCCATTTGTCAACACGATAAATATCAATCTCTTCGACCAACGGATTTACTTCAACCTCTTCCAATTCCCAACCATGTTTAGGAGGATGTTTCTATGGATTTCATTGGAGGTTTACCCAAGGCACGTGGGGCCGACACGATTATGGTGGTTGTTGATCGTCTCAGTAAGTTTGCCCATTTTATTCTGGTACACCATCCTTACACTTCCAAAGAAGTAGCTCAGGCATTTGTTAAGGAAGTCATCAGGTTACATGGGTTTCCAATTTCTATTGTGTTTGATCGTTATCGGGTGTTCCTCAATCTGTTTTGGAAGGAATTATTTTGATTAGTCGGCACCAAGTTATGGTTCAGTTCTACATATCATCCTCAAACGGATGGTCAAACAGAAGTTATCAATAGAACATTGGAGATTTATTTGCATTGTTTTGTTACTGAATGCCCCAAACTGTGGGTACAATGGCTTCCATAAGTTGAATTATGGTTTAATTGTTCCTATAATGCTTCAATTAACATGTGTCCCTTCAAGGTTTTGTACGGTCGGACCCACTATCGATTATTCCTTTCCATAGTGAGGGTACTCCTGTTGCGGCGGTGGATGAGTTTTTAAGGGAGCAGAACATCATTCTTGAAGCTCTCAAAGCCATGGTGTATCTAAAGCCATGGTTAGAGCTCAACAAAGGATGAGGATTCAAGCTGATAAGAAAAGGAGGGAGGTGAAATTTGAAGTCAGAGACATGGTGTATCTAAAGGCTCAACCGTATAAAATGTGCTCCCTGACTCAAAAGATCAATGAGAAGTTAAATTTGCGGTTCTATGGCCCTTTTGCAATTGTGGAGCGTATCAAAGCGATGGCTTATAAATTGCAGCTACCAGAGTACTCACTGGTACATCCTATATTTCATGTGTCTCAACTCAAAACAGCCCCTCCGGCTACTGTACCGTGTCAGCAACTTCCTGTTGGGTTAACTGATGATTGGAAATTACAAGTGGTGCTGGAAAGAGTTTTGGCCAGTCGTAAATTGTTGAATGGTCGTAAGGAAGTTTTAATCAAGTGGGTTGCCTTGCCAGAACATGACAGTACTTGGGAGGATTATGCACTCATCCAAGCAACTTTTCCTGAATTCCACCTTGAGGACAAGGTATTACTCGTTGGGAAGGGTATTGATGGGTCCCCAATTATAAGGGTATAAAGAAGAAGGAAGAAGGGTCAAGAGAGTAAGGGTAAATTGGACACAAAAGGAAAAGAGTATGTTACACATGACTCAAACTAACAGGACACGTGGCAAGAAGTGAGGAGAGAAGATTCGGAAAAGGGAGAATATGTAGGAGGAGAATGTGAGGGTGGAGGTAGGCCATCATTTGGGGATTTGTTGGGTGACTCTTGTCACAGAGTAGAGAAGAAACATCACTGTCTTTTTTCTATTTTCTTTTACTGCATTACCTAAGTTTCCAAAAATGTACTCTTGCATCTAGAACTACACCAATATACTAAATCCTACACTATTCTATCTTAATTCTATTCTTTTCTTTTTTGCTCTGTTCTGGTTCCTATCAGAATTTTAAATCATTACTTTACCTTATAGTATGATTGCATTAGTAGTTTACTATTTATTTTTCATATCACAATTCTCACAAAGAAACCTAGTGAGCTATGCAACAAAATCACCCCCTAGTTTCATGTGTTCTACTGACTAAAGCTATCATTAGCCCTCAAAACCTTCTCCAATGCAAGGGGGGCAGACTGAATTATTCTAAAAAATATTAATTTGATTAAAATAAAAATGGAATTATCGTGTTTACTAATATCATTCTAACCATAAGGGAAATAATAAAAAAAGACTTAGATCTCAATACCTTGTCAAGCAACATGATTTATGATAGAGCATTATGGCATCATTCGACCCATGTAACCAACCTCACCTAATGGGATAAAGACTTGATTGTTGTTGTTATTGTACTAACATTGTGATATTATCAAGTGTTCCCTTTGTAATTGATAGCAAAAATACAAATGAGAAAGGGTGAAAAATGAAGCGAGAAAAGTGCAATTGATGCAACCTCCATGATGAAATGAAGTGAAGGGATAAAGAAATGAAGTGTTCCCCGTGAAGAAAAGCATTCTTGATGTCCAATTGATGCAAGAGCCATGAACACATTGCCGCCATAAACAGGAAGAGACTAATGGAAGGCATTTTGGTAATAGGAGAAAAAGTCTTTGTACCAAATTGTAGATTATAGCTCCTAGCCACCAATCAAGCTTTTAGACAATCAACTTATCCATTTGGGACTACTTTCATAGTGAAGACTCAACACAGCCCACTGTAGATTTCTCCAATAGAAGAGGGACAAGAGTCTATCCGTGATTGGATTCTAAAGTTGACATCTCATCAATCATAGTCTAACGCCACCCTAGATGTGAAAGTGCATCCAATACAGCTTTAGGGATAGAAACGGAGGAAAGAGCAGACACAAAAGCATAACAGGGAAGAGATAATCAATGATAACTCAAGAAATTATATATGGCATGAGTATTACGGGTAGAGCATAGGTGGATCCAAAGCAGGTGTAGACGACTGTGCAGGAGTGAAATCACTTGGATTTGGATTATGATCAATAACCTCAATTTGGTTAGGACGTATGCATCGCTAGTAAACAATAATAGGAAGAGGAGTTTGTGACATAGTTGATGGTGGTAGTATTGGTGAAATGGGTGGCATTGTTGATACAGGTGAGCTATCTAAGACTAGTGGTCCGTTGACTAGAGAAAGAGGTAGTATTTGAGAAATGCACACTAAGATCACTGAAGTACTAAAGTAAGGAGTATCCTCAAAGAAGGAAACATCAGCTAACATGTAGAACTGATTAGTGGAAGGATTATAACACTAATAACCCTTTTGGATGGAGGAATAACCAAGAAATATGCATTTGATTGCATGAGGTGACAACTTATCATGACTTGGAGATAAGTCATGCACACAAGTAGCACCAAAAACACCAGGAGGAACCTTAAAATAGTTAACACTTGGACACAGTAAAGAATGAAGCACTTTGTTATTCAAAACAGAAGAAGGTCTCCCATTAATTAAGAAAATAAAAATTGCATCACCCCAAAATTTTAAAGTTGCATTAGCACTTAGTATCCATGTTTACGTTCAACAATACCATTTTGTTATAAGTGTATGAGGGCAAGTAGATTGATGGATTATGCCATGACAAGTCATAAAAGTATTAAAGTGAGAAGAAAAATATTCTTTTGCATTATCACTTCGTAAAACCCGAATAGGATGACCAAATTGAGTTTGAATTTCGTTGCAAAATTTTTGAAAAATAGAAAAAAATTGGGTTTTGACTGTAGAGCCTTTAGCAAGAGTGATATATTGTGGTATTTTGGGTTATGACAATTTTGAGAAAAGAGATGAGTTACCAACTATATGATCTGAAACATCGGAATCCAATATACAGGATTTGACAAAAGAAGATTAAGAGAAACAAACACTAAAATTACCAGTATAGGTCATAGTGGA
This sequence comes from Lupinus albus, assembly GCA_009771035.1. Classification (NCBI taxonomy): domain Eukaryota; kingdom Viridiplantae; phylum Streptophyta; class Magnoliopsida; order Fabales; family Fabaceae; genus Lupinus; species Lupinus albus. The sequence goes on from CM020010.1 coordinate 13,587,841, forward strand.
TGTGGGTGATGAGGTTTGTTGTGTCACCTTGAATTGCAAATACTCCTTGTATTCATTGTCGGGCAATACAATTTGATGAGTACTCCTTGCAAAAGCAGCATCTGACATTGCTTCATTTTTTCGTATGTTTTGTCAGAGCACTTGCTTATATTCGGTCAACATAACATTTGGGGTTGGTGTTGATGGACAGTCATGACAGAATGGTTGAACAACAAGACTACTCAAAGATTTATTGGATAGAGAAGGGAAGAGCTTGGCTAAAGGCAACGAACAAGCCTTGGTAGTGGCTATTTGACAAGACGTCTAGAATAGTGGAACAATTAGGATTGACCCACAGAATGTGAGCTCTGATACCAACTTGAAAGGGTCAAAATATTTTTATCTGAGTTGCTTGAGTAAAGAAGTTTAAGAGGTTTAAATCTAACACAGGTTGCCCTAAAATTTAAGAGGTTCAGTAGAAAGGTCTTGTAAAATGTAATGTAAACGGCTGCACTTATAGCTCAATTTAGTAAATGCATGTTAGCACATTCTAAGTGGAAAGACTATGAGCTACTACTACAGAGCTGCTTAAGATCAACTACAACAAAACTGGTATGAACAGAGAAATAATCCACTTGCACAACATAACTAATCTGCTTTATTCTTCTTTGGTGTATGAATACTCATTTACTCCAGATTGCTGAAAGCTGAACAAGGAAAATCTGACATAAGATTAAAAATATTACCTGAAACAAAAAGAACGGATCACCAGCATCAAATAAGTAAGTTATTCTGAGGCAGCAGATCTCGAAATTTTGAGTTTTAACTTCTTATTATAACTTTCCTGTAAGACGTTAGTAAAAAAAAATCAAACACCAGTTAGTTACTGCGTGATTTTGAATAATTTCTATCAGACCAATATACAACATTTAACAAATAAAAAGTCTCTAATTCTCAATATAATTAAAGAAAGCAAACAAAGTAATCCCAAATCTCAAATCCTTTCCACTCCACATGGTGACACTACAGACACTGTGAATCTAAGTTTAAAACCATTCACAAAAAAACCCTGACTCCAGACTACAAAATTCTATAAAAAGTAAAACTACCACTGTCCACCCTATATGATGACACTGGCAGATTCCATAAATCTAAACATTAGAGAATAGTGTAATAAGGGATGGATGTTAGTTATTTTTGTATGAAGTTAGTTAGACTTGGTAATAACTTATTGTGCAAGTTATCCAATCTACTCTAACTATAAATGCCTCTTCCATACTTCTTCCATACTTTTGTAACTATCGATTCATTAATAATATTTCGGAGTATTCAATTCCCCCTTTCTATATCTGATTCTCTCTGTTTTCTCCCTTTCTCCCTCTTCTTACATGGCATCATGCTGCTAGCCATGGCCAGTGCCAAAACTGAGACCTCTCCTCTATCACTGCCACTTTCTCCTTCTCGTTATTCACCATTACAAGTGGTTTCTTCTCCAATGGTGCTTCCTCTACCTTCTATGAAGCTGACAGAAAATAAATTTCTGGCTTGGCTTCATTTTATGTTAACGCTTACTTCAAATTGTACCAATCATTTTATTCTTAGCACTGAAATTCCTAATTGTTTTCTTAATGATGATGATAGACTCATCAATCATGTGATGCTTACCTACGCTGGGAGGAGCAGGATCAGTCCATTTTCCCCTGGATTCTTAATTCACTTTCTAAAAACCTTCAACGTGGGGTTGTTGGTTGTGTTCACTCTTGGCAACTATGGGAGGAATTTTATCCCTTCTGCAATTCTCAAACTAAAGCCAAAGGTAGGCAATTGAGGTCATAGCTTAGATCCATTTCTCAAGGATCTAGAGCAATTTCAGAGTACTTCATGAAAATCATGATTATAGTTGATGCTCTCATCTTCATAGGTTCTCAAATCACAACTTCCTAGCATGTTGACTATGTTCTTGATGGATTGAATGAGGAATTTCAACTTGTGATTACTTCTACTGAAAGTCAACCTGATCTCCCTACTCTGCATAATCTTGAATCCTTTCTTTTAACTTTTGAGGCTCTTCTTGAGAAGAACAAGAGCAAAGCTCTTTCTGCCAATATGGTTGTTGTTTCCTCACCATTCATGTCACTTGGTCCTGTAAATTCTCGTCCTCACCATCCATGTAAATTCTCGTCCTCATCCTGGTCCAATATGGGGGACTAATGACCCCAGGCACATGACCTAGTATCCTGACTTAGGGGCCACTAACCATTTGACCTCTGACCCTGCCCTGGTGCATGAACCCAGTGAGAACTTTAGGCCTAAACACATTTACATGGATAATGGCATTGGAATTCCTATTAAATACAATGGCAACTCTTATTTTTCTTCCTCTCCTAACTCAAATATCACTTTTTCTTTAAATAATGTTTTGCTTGTGCCCTCTATCACCAAAACTTTCATCAGTATATCACAATTTGCAAAATATAACTCATGCTATTTTGAGTTTCATGTTAATGCTTGTTTTGTAAAATCTCAGGGTATCAATGAGATATTACTACAAGGTTCACTTACAAGATGGTCTCTATGCATTTCATGGACTACTTCCAAGATATGTTCCTAATTGTTCTTTAGCTTCACCTAGTACTTTGTCTTCTGGTTTAGCTGCTACATCTAGGCTTAACATTGTTAATAGCAATAAGCATGATTTGTCTAATCCATATTTGCTATGGCATTGTAGGTTTGGTCATCCAAATGAGACCATTGTTAATCATGTACTTGAGGATTGTAAAATACCTCACAGTAATAAAACAGTGTTTGATTTGTGTTCCTCTTGTTGTTTGGGTAAGGCACATAGACTTTTTGCCCCTACTTCTAACATTGTTTATCACTCTCCCTTTGATCTCTTGTACATTGACCTATGGGGTCCTCCTCTAGTGCATTCTATCTCAGGTTTTTGTTATTACTTATCCATTGTTGGTGCTTCTAGTTAATACCGAAGTTTGAAACACTTTCTATGTTTCAATACTTTCTGAAAATTGTTCAAACTCAATTTAGTAAGACGATTAAAGCCATTCAAAGTGACTTTGGGAGAGAATTTAGACCATTTACAACATATCTTAAATCCTTAGGTATTGTGCGTCGACTTTCATGTCCCATACTCATCATCAACAAGGGACAATTGAAAGGAAACATAAACATATTGTTGAAATTGGTTAGTCTTTATTAACTCATGCTAATATGCCTATGGTTTATTGGGAATATGCCTTCACTACTGCAGTGTTTCTCATAAATGGACTACCAACACATGTTCTCCAAGAAATGTCTCCTTATCAAATATTGTCTGGTACTGCTCCTGAATACATAAACTTCTGAGTGTTTGGTTGTGCTTGTTTTCCCTTACTTAAACCTTACAACAAGCATAAAATGGATTTTAGAAGTTTTGAGTGTGTGTTTCTCGGTTACTGTACTATTCACAAAGGACATAATTGTTTGTCTAAAGAAAGTAGACTTTATGTTTCAAAAGATGTCATCTTCAATGAATATTCCTATCCCTTCCAGCTTAACTCAGATATTTCTTCATCTACTTCTAATAGCAATTCTATGTCTTCTGATACTATTTTTCATCCTACCATCCCTGATTTTCTCTTACTTTCTACTTTAGCAAACAACAATGACGCCTCTCTTCATGGACACTCCAATTTTTCATCCTTTTCTTCACAAAAAGCACATTCTCCTTCTCCACATTTCAATTTCTCTTAACCAAATCCTAATTCAGGTCCTGTCTGTTCCTCACTGGATTTTATTCCTAATTCTCATCTCAGTCCTCATAGTGACTCCTTATCTTTGTATATAACACCTCCTCCCTCTTCTGCTTCTATACCCACCTCTTCCATTGGCCTCTTTCCTCTATCTTCTACTTCTATTCCTTTGTCCTCACATCCTATGCAAACAATGTCTAGATCTGGGATTTTCAAAACCATTGTTCTCAGAGTTTTATTGGCACAAACTGAACCGGTTAATATCAAGATAACATTAGCTAATCCAATTTGGCAGCAAGCAATGCAAGCAGAATATGATGGTCTTATTGCTTTGGGAGCATGGTCCGTAGTACCCCTACCTCCTCATAAACAAGCTATAGGTTGCAAGTGGATCTTTATGGTTAAAGAAAACCCTGATGGGTCAATTAACAAATACAAAGCAAGGCTTGTTGCTAAAGGGTTTCACCAAAAAAGCATGGTGCGGATTACAATGAAACAGTTCCCCCTGTAGTTAAACTTGTTACAATACGAGTGTTTCTAACTCTTGATGTTTCTTATCATTGGCCTGGTGAACAACTTGACAGCAACAATGTCTTTCTAAGTGGGCTTTCTAGATGAGGAAGTGTATAGGCAACAACTAGTGGGCTTTCAGCATAGTGATAAAACCTTGGTCTGCAAGTTACACAAGGCAATTTATGGTCTCAAACAAGCTCCTAGGTAATGGTTTGAAAGGCTCAAAAGTTTTCTTCTTAAATTTGGTTTTCGAGTTAGTAAATGGTAGTTCCCTCTTTATTCACACTTCTCCCTTGTTCTAACTTTGTGTTAGTCAATCTGGATGATATTATAGTCACAGGGTCCTCTCCTTCACTTGTTACCGAGGTCATTAAAGATCTCAATGCCACATTTGCTCTAAAACAACTTTGTAAAACATACTATTTTCTAGGGATAGAAGTTAAACATTTGTCTGATGGTTCTCTGCTTATGTCTCCATCTAAATATATTGGAGGTCTTTTTAGACAGCTCATATGGGATGTGCTAAGCTTATGGCCAGCAATTGCAAACTCTCTCACCAAGGGACACACTACTATGAGGATGCTACTTTCTATAGATCTTGTAGGAGCATTGCAAAATGCAACTGTAACTAGACATGATATTACCTACAGTTTTATAAAGTTTGTCAATTTCTTGGCAATCTTCTCACGTCTCAATGGGTTGCTATAAAAAGGATTCTTAGATATTTACAGGGCATTGTGACCTTTGGCTTAACTATTAAACAAGCTAAAATAACTACCCATTTGGCCCTAACTACATTTTGTAATGCTGAATGGGCTTCAATATATATGACAGAAAATCAATTTCTGGTGTATTTTTGGGTCCTAATCTAATTACTTGCTGGTCTAAGAAGCAACACACTACCTCCAGATCAAGCATAAAAGCAGAGTACATGAGCATAGCCCTTGCCTCTCGAGAATTGATGTAGATAGAATCACTTCTGAGTGAGCTAAATTTCCAAGGGAGGGGATCCACTTACTCCACATCATAGCCATCAATTCTTGGGAAATCCAATGGTTTGAATTAGTGAGTAGATCTAAACCATTAGATTTCCTAGAATTGATGGCTAAGATGTGGAGTAAGTTTAAAAAAACTTACTTTTGGAGTAAGTGGATCCCTCCTCAATTTCCAATATAGAACTCCTATGCACAAGATTAAGCACATTGAGCTAGATCTTTATTTTGTTAGAGATAAAATACAGAGCAAGACTCTTATTGTTAAGCATGTGCCTTCTGCCTACCAAACAACACACATTCTCACCAAGCCTCCAAGAAACACCAAGTTTATGAGTTTCACAAAGCATTTGCAAGTCAAAGATTACTTCAACTTGGTCAACTTAGTTCATAACCCTCATGTTCAGGGGGGTATATTACAGAATAGTGTAGAATGTAATAAGGATAGTGTAGAATGTAAAAACGGATAGGTGTTAGTTATTTTTGTATAATGTTAGTTAGACTTGGTAATAGCTTTTTGTGAAAGCTATCTAGTCTATTGTAACTATAAATACATCCTCCCATACTTTTGTAACTAACGATTCATCAATAATATTTCAGAGTATCAATTTCCTCTTTCTCTCTCTGGTTTCTCTCTTTCTACCTCGTCTTACACTAAACTCCAACTCCATAAACAAAAATAGTTCTACTTCACTCCAGATAACAAAATTATGGGTAAAGAGAAAATAGTTGATAACAACATATTCCGAAGTCAACAATACAATTTGTAGACTACTTTCATTACACCATTCTTACATTACTTCCCTTTCCTTTCCAGTTCATAAAAGGACCTTGTCGTTTGCAATGATCCTATTTACTAATATTCCTCCCAGGCCGAACAATCTTCAAGCCCTGTGACCAACCCTCTGCACAAACCAATGATGAACTGCTGAAGAGAGTCTAGATGGTATAGAAAAATTACATCAGGGTTACCAGCTTGAGGAAAAAGAGGACCACGAAGGTCATGGGTAAGGCAGTTACACAGGAGGACGTCCTATGATTGAAGGAGGCTACTTGAGAAAACACACTACTTAAGGCCATCACCCATATCTCTGATTCTGATTGTTGTAAAGATTTACGTTTGTTCTTCATAATAGTCAGAATTGTAGTCTTGGGTTTTGTTCCAAACAGTTCATATGTTATTCCCTCTTTCCATAAAAAAATAATAGAGACACTTCCCAAAACACATTTTTTACCTAAAGTAGTAAACGCATAAACGTGAAAGCAAAAGTATACATAAATAATTTTCCTTAATAAAACAAGAGAAACATGCTTTGCAGTATACAATCTTTTTCCCCCAAAAAAGTAAGTGTAAACAAAAAATGTAAAAGAAGTGGCTTGCAAGAGTCATTTCCCATCCTTAATGAATTCAATAGTTCTTCAATTCAATCTACATGTAGTAAAAATCTATTCCCGCGACTGACATGCAATTCACAATTTAAACTGTCAACTCCATTATTTGTAAGACTGAAATCGACATACCCACACTAGCTTTTGCATACATTATGCCTACACCACTGCACCTAAAAATACAATATACCTCAATTACTCAATACTCACTCAACTTACATCAACCTACAGTGTCCACACAAGTGTCCTATTTCAGGTGTTCAGAAAAGGTTTACCTTTAGATCACTACATTCTGATCATGATCAGAATGCGATATACACATAATTTTTCAGCAATGATGGTCTTAAATTGCAGTGCAATATAGCTGTTGCAGAGTTTCTACAACTGAATCAGACTTCAATTGCAGCCGCATTCTCCCACAATTACAGTATATGCAACTTAAAGGCAAAAACAATTCAAAACCATGACAAACGATAATGATAATGATAATAATAATAATAATAATAATAATAATTGTCAAGAATAAGCTCACCAGCTCAAGAACCTTAACAGAGCTATTCTCCACATCCCTAGTCAAATTCTGAATCTTGAGAAGCATCTTCTCATACAAATCCTCCAACCCCGCAGTATAACTTGTCGCCTCGGAACCCATCAGCTTACTCAACTTCCCAATCTCAAACCCCTCTGCATAATCATCAAGCTCCTTCTTATCTTTCGCAACTTGCTTCATCCGACTCAACCGTTCCTCATCCTCCTTCATAGGCGAACCCCCAACCTCGCAATCCAGCGCTGGAAACATCGAATTAGGGCTGAATGAGCCATAGTGACCGCGAAACGCAGGGCCAATGTTGATAATGTTGATCGATTTCGCCTCGAAGGAGTTACCAGCGCCTCGGAATTGATACGCGCGGTACTCGTGGGTATGGACATGGGTGTTATGATCCACTGAGGGCGAAGCGAATAGGAGAAAGACGCAGGGGTTGAAACTCGAAGGTTTGGTTGCGTTCTTGATTGAAGAGGAGAATTGAGAGAGCGAGGAGAGAGAAGCGGTTACAGAGAACTCGCGCATTGAGGGACGAAGCGGGGTTTTGCGGCGGGCGGAGAACCAGCCGAGGAGGGAGGAGTTGTGGTGGTGGTGGAGGAGGCGGCGGATGGAGGAGGGGTTGACGGTGCCGGAGGAATCGAAGAAGGAGGTAGTGGAAGCGGACGAAGGGGAGGAGAGGAAGCCGGTGACGGTGGCGAGGAGGGTGGGGGAGTCGGGGGATTCGGCGGAATCATCGGAGAGATTGAGAGGGGTGATATGGGTGACGTGGCCGAAGAGGAGACCGTCGATTGAGGAAGGAGATGTCGAGAACCGTTGGATGATGGAGGCTAAGGTTGGGCCGGAAATTGCGATGTTTTGTAACGGTGATTCGTCCATAGGCGCAAGGAAGAGAGAGAGTGAGAGAAAGGTTTAGGAAATTGAATCTTCTGCAACTCAAGTATGTCTTAGAGTGTTGTTTAAAATGTGTTTTGGTTTACAACTACAACCTTCAAAGGAACCCTTTATACTTGTTCAATAAAAACTAGTTTTAAAAAGGGGGAGATTCTAAATCCTACAACCAAAATATGACTAATAACTTCGCAAATTCCACTTTAGCATACCAACTAGAACATAAAGAAGGCCAACCTCTTGCGGTGGCGGAGGACCTGGATCGTAAAAAAGAGGAATTTTAGTTTTGAGATATCTAACGAAACCATCATTGGAATTGAGATCTCATTCAAAGAGAAAGATATCAAATATCTAGAGTTTCTTTTTGTATATTATATGGATATGGATGATCTGATCCACAAGGAATGATTGGGAATTGTTTGACCGTCTTTCTCCGAGGAAGAGGCGAAACATAATCAACTTGAATTCGGGACAGTTATTCGAAACCTTAGTGAAAGACTAGATTTATTATCTCATGTTTGCTTTTCGTGAAAAAATATCAATTGAAGTGGAGGGTTTCTTCAAACAAGAAGGGTTGGGTCAACTATTCAATCAAATGATATTGAGCATGTTTATCATCCTCTCTTGAGAAAAAAGCGGGCTATTTCTTTGCAAAATTATGCCCAATTTCATATATGGCAATTCTGCCAACATCTTTTCGTTAGTTGGGGGAAGAATCCGCACAAATCGGATTTTTTGCAAGCGAATTGGATTTGGTTAGACAATGTGTGATTGGTAAACAAAGATCGGTTTTTTAGCAAGGTATGGAATATATCATCAAATATTCAATATGATTCTACGAGATCTAGTTTCATTCAAGTAACAAATTCTAGCTAGTTGAAAGGATCTTCTGATCAATCCAGGGAAAAGGTAGTTGGGATTGGCAAAACTGGGGTGAATCTCCTCTCCCTTTGTCTCAAATGTTTTATCAAATGTTATTTTTTTTAGTTAAATTTTTTGAATATTCATTATAAGTAGGCAAATAGTTATACATAATCGTCACGACTCTTCCTCCATCTTTACAACAAGCTATTATTTTCATATAAATTTTTAGGAAGAAAAACAAATTTGTGTCTTTGAGAAATTCATTGAGCACTAATTTAGCTAATAAGAATATAAAGTAATAATGACATACATGAACAATAAATGAAAATAAAACAAAGAGAACGTATAACATAACCATTCTCAAAATAAATAGAAAGAATATAAAAATGGTCACAAAAGTCATATAAATAAGAGTTACCACCTGAGTTTTAGTGAAATTACACAAACCATCCCTCACTGTTTTGTCCTTACACGAACCACCCCTAATTTTGTACATGTATTACATTGACCACCCCTGATGAGATATAAATTTAATATTTTAAACAAAAAACATGTGAAATGTGTAATTAAGTTAAACAAAATATTGTATATTGTATAGACAAATCCAAATAATATAAGAGTCAATGCATCTTCGTTATTTGGTTCATTACAAAATAGTATAATGATTATATAAACATCTCATTATAATTATTAATATATCATGTAATGAAACAAAAATAATAAAAAGACACTCAGTTTTGTACTATTTGGAATTGTCTACCCAATATATGATATTTTCTTTAACTTAATTATGAAAGTGTGCATGTCAAGAGGAACACTTTGGAAAGCTCTCTTTTATGTGTCATAGTTTTGATGAGGACAACTTGTGTGAATAAAAGCTTGAAGATCATCAACAAATCAACATGCTTAAGTCTTCTGATTGGAACTAAGCTTAGACTAGAGATTAGTTTAAGTTAAGTCTAAGGCTTAAGTCACCTAATACATGTCTCATATGCATAAATCTTTTAAATCATTTTCATTTTGAGATATGTCATTCATAATATGTTCATGCATCACATAAATAAATGTATATGTGCATTCTAGGCATAAACTAAGTGTTAAACATGTATGAATTAAGTGCATAACGTATTTGAGTTTTTTACACATGAAAATATGCTGTTAATCGATTAAGGCATAGGTTAATCGATTAATCTAACTGTTTGAACAGTTTAATCGATTAAGGCATTCGTTAATCGATTAACTGGGTTTCAGAATTAATTCTTTATAAACTGCGTTTTTCAGAATTGATTTCATAAGTTGCATGTTGCATTTTTAGAGAGTTAGAGCATTTTTCGTGATAATTGTTGCATCTAATTGTAAATGCATTTGTGAGTTTAGAAAAGAGAGAATTCTATGCTTTAGGATTGAGTGCATTACATGATATATTTCTCATCTTTTCATATCACATGTTCATGCATATTATTGATGCTTCTTGATTAGATTTTTACATTCTATGCATTCTGTTTTCAAACTAATACATTTTCATATTGCATGAGTTTGTATTAGGTGATTAGAGTAAAGTGTTGTCTTGTTAGATATAAGCTTTGTAATAGCTTAAGTTTACTCTATTTTCTTTTTGATTGAGAAATTGTTTTAACATTGGGAATCTCGAGGTGTCGTATCACCGAAGAGATTGAGTGTATCTTCATTGTGTTTAGACTTAGAGATAAGGAAAGAACAGAGGTTCTTGGCTGGGGCTACGCCGAAAAACAGGTTTTCTTTGTCGGTAGGAATGAAGTCAAACCATAGAATAGGAGTCTTTATTATCTTGTATTGTCTAAGTGTTGTAATTGGATGATGTGTATGTAATAACATTGATTCGATTATAGTGAAGAAAAATCTCCCAAATCAGTTGGGAGGCCTGGATGTAGTTTGCGGTGGACAAGCAAACGAACCAGGATAAAATTCGTGTTGCAGGATTTTTTCTCTCTCTCTCTCTCTATTGCATTTAATCGGTTAACTTGTATAGTGGATTTAATGACTAATATGTTTCTGTGCTATACTGTTAATACTCTGATAAATCTGTAAGCTCTGTAAATTCGTTTTGTTATCGATTAATTGTCGTGCAAGTAATCGTATCTGCCTAAGCTTACTGTTTCTGTTTAATCGATTAAGTCAAGTTTGTTAATCGATTATACTCATTCTGTTAATCGATTAAGTCGATTGTGTTGATTGTGTTAATCGATTATCCCTGTTCTGTTAATCGATTAATTAGGTGTATTTCAGCATTAAGTGTTGTTTTTCAAAAAGCGGATATTCTAACCGCTACACCTATTCAACCCCCCCCCTTCTAGGTGTATTGTAACCACTGATACCTAACAAGTGGTATCAGAGCTCAACCGCGTATTCGTGATCCTAAGGGAAAAAGGAATGGGTTCGTCAAACCCATTTGGTGGTGATGGTTCATCCATTAATCGACCACCTATATTCAGTGGTGAAGGGTATGCCTACTGGAAAGTCCGCATGCAAATTTTTATTGAAGCCATAGACTCGGATATTTGGGAATCCGTAGTCAACGGCCCTTTTCGTTCCACAGCATCTTGTGGACAATGAACCTAAAGACAAGCCTAAAAGTCTATGGACCGATGATGAGCGCAAAAAGGTCCAGCTTAACCTACGCGCCAAAAATATCATCACATCGGCCCTATCCTATGATGAGTTCTTTAGAGTCTCGCAATGCCAAAATGCAAAAGAAATGTGGGACACTTTACAAGTGACTCACGAAGGCACTAGCGAAGTCAAGTGCGCTAGATTAAATGCGCTGACCCACGAATATGAATTATTTCGCATGTTACCTAGTGAATCAATTAGTGATATGCAAAAGCGATTTACTCATATTATTAATCATTTAGTTGCTCTAGATAAATCATTTGCCAGAGGTGAACTAACTAATAAAGTTTTGCATTGTCTTGACAGAAAATGGCAACCAAAGGTAACTACAATTGTTGAATCCAAAGACTTGGACTCTATGCCTCTAGCTACACTATTTGGAAAGCTTCAAGAGCACGAAATGGAATTGGGTCGCTTGACTATGCACGAAGATTCAGACCGGAAGAAGAAAAACATCACATTAAAGGCCTCCAAATCAAAAGAAGAAAAAGATGATGATGAATCTGACTCCGATCTAGATGATGAAACTATGAGTCTCCTTGTTCGAAAATTTAGCAAATTCATTAAAAGAAAAGGTGGATTCAAAAAGTTTCAAAAGAAAGAAGCAAGAGAATCAACCAACAAAGGCAAGAACAACAAAGATCGCTTCACTTGCCATGAGTGTGGAAAAAGCAAGACACATGAGATTTCAATGTCCTACCTATCTGAAAAAGGTTGATTCAGAGAAGAGCACTCCCAGGGAATTCAAGTCCAAGAAAGCTTACATTGTATGGGATGTACCTGAGGAGGAAACGACATCAAGCACCTCTAGTGAGGAGGAGTCAGCGAAGCTATGTCTGATGGCTAGATCTGACAACGATGGGAACTCAGACTCACACGAGGATAATAATGAGGTATATTCTGACACCTCATCCACTTCGGATGACTTACCCTCTTATGATGTTTTATATAATGCTTATGTTGAGTTACATGAGGAACTAAAGAAATTGGCAAGGATAAACATTGATAAGAAAAGGGTAATCCTTAAAAATGAAGAGATAATAAGCCAACTACAAAAAGAATTAGATGAATTAAAATTACAAAATGAAACTTTAGATCTCATCTATTCTTGTAGCACATGTAACTGCTCTGCTAATAATTTATGTCAAAAACCAGTAAACAGCAATTAGACACTCTGCTTAGTCAAACAAGAAACGTTGGTGATCGTACAGGTCAAGGTTATACTCGCTCAGCTAAAAATAAAAGACCATATAGAAAACCTGTAGCTCATACTAAAAATAAAGATCATAAGCATTCACCTACATGTTTTTATTGTAATACATATGGTCATACTTCTTATTCATGTTATATTAGAAAGTATGGTATACCTAGCGGAGTTTATGTATGGATAAAGAAGGGAGATAATTCCCTAATCACTAACAGAAAAGGACCCAACATAAATTGGGTACATGAGAAAAGCAGGTGATCTGTTTTGCAGGTATGTCTTCGAACACAAGGACAAAAATGGTATTTAGACAGTGGGTGTTCGAGACATATGACAGGTGACAGATCAAATTTCCTGGATCTCTCACTTAAAGGAAAAGGATACGTCACGTATGGAGACAACAACAAGGGAAAGATACTTGGCACTGGAACAGTTGGTAACTCATCTCAAACTCAAATTGAAAATGTCCTTTATGTTGAAGGACTAGAACATAATCTTCTGAGTATAAGCCAACTCTGTGACAAAGGTAATCGTGTATCTTTCGATTCTGACTGTTGCATCATTCGTGACATTTTATCTAATAATGTTAAATCTGTTGGTCATCGTATAAATAATATTTACATGGTTAACTTGGATGATGTCACCACATTATTTTCAAAATGTTTTATTGCTAAAGAAAATGACATCTGGCTCTGGCACAGACGCGTTGCACATATCCATATAAAACATCTAGATAAATTGTCATCAAACGAACTAGTTGAGGGGCTACCAAAACTAAATTTTAAAACTAAAGAGATTTGTGACACTTGTCAAAAGTATAAACAAACCAAAAATTCTTTTAAAAACAAAAATGTGATATCCAGTTCAAGACCTTTGGAGTTACTCCATATGGACTTGTTTGGACCATCACAAATCATGAGTTTTGGTGGTAGCTACTATGCTCTAGTTATTGTTGATGATTTCTCTCGATTTACATGGACATTATTTTTATCTGCGAAAAGCGACGCCTTCAAGTCTTTTAAAAATCTTGCCAAGCAAATTCAAAACCAACTCAACCTGAAAATAGTATATATACGAAGTGATCACGGGGGAGAATTTGAGAACTTTCAGTTCGAAAAATTCTGTGATAAGCATGGCATTTTGCATCAGTTCTCTGCTCCTCGCACTCCACAACAAAATGGAGTTATCGAGAGGAAAAATCGCGTGTTAGAAGAATTAGCGAGAACCATGCTTAATGAAAGTAATACCCCCAAATACTTCTGGGCAGATGCAGTTCATACTACATGTTATGTTATAAATCGAGTACTTTTAAGGCCTAATTTGAATAAAACTCCTTATGAACTATTAAAAGGCCGTAAACCAAACATATCCCATCTTCACGCTTTCGGTTGCAAATATTTTATATTAAATAATGGAAAGCGGGCTTTAAGAAAATTTGATTCAAAAGCCGATGAGGGAATATTTTTGGGATACTCGATTCATAGCAAAGCGTTCAAAAAATTTAATAAATATTCAGCGCAAGTTGAAGAGTCTATCCATGTACAATTTGACGAATCTTCTCCAAAAGAGAAGAGAAAGGTCGTATCTGATGATGTTGCAGGTGCTTTGGAAGAAGCATACTCAAAGAACATGGATAATGAAGAAGCAACTAATGAAGAATGTCAAACCAAATCTCAGGAGCATTCAGATATGCCAGTTGTGTGGAAAACCAAGAAAGCTCACCCGATCGACAAAGTAATAGGTGACATATCTACGGGAGTGGTAACCCGTAGTTCCTTACGAAACTTTTGTAATTTTGTAGCTTTTGTATCTCAAATTGAGCCTAAGACCATTGATGAGGCCATTAAGGATGTGCACTAGGGTATAGCTATGCAAGAAGAGCTGAACCAGTTCGAGCGTAATAATGTTTGGGACTTGGTCCCTAAACCTAAAGATCATCCCGTGATTGGTACTCGATGGGTCTTCAGAAATAAGCTTGATGAATCAGGCTTAATCATTCGAAATAAGGCACGCTTGGTGGCCAAAGGCTACAACCAGGATGAGGGTATCGATTATGACGAAACATATGCCCCTGTAGCCAGATTAGAGGCCATCAGGATACTACTTTCCTTTGCATCTATTATGAACTTCAAACTATTTCAAATGGACGTAAAAAACGCCTTCCTGAATGGCTACATTCAAGAAGAAGTTTATGTTAACCAACCGTCTGGTTTTGAAAATTTTAAATATCCGAACCACGTTTATAAACTTAAAAAGGCACTCTATGGTCTCAAACAAGCTCCTAGAGCTTGGTATGATAGACTTAGTACCTTTCTTTTAGAAAAAGGGTTCGAAAGAGGCTTGGTTGACACAACGCTTTTTATTCGTAAATCAGAAAATCATGTATTACTTGTACAAATCTATGTGGATGACATAATATTTGGATCTACTAATGATTTTTTGTGTAAAAAATTTTCTGAGATGATGTAGGGGGAGTTCGAAATGTCTATGATGGGAGAACTCACATTCTTTCTTGGACTTCAGATAAAGCAACTAGAAAGTGGGATATTCATCCATCAGGCAAAATATTGCAAAGAGCTGCTCAAGAAATTTGAAATGGACAATTGTAAGGAAGCTTCCACTCCTATGGCATCTGCTTGCTACCTAGATAAGGACGAAAAAGGAAAAGCAATAGAGGTAACAAAGTATCAAGGAATAATTGGGTCATTACTTTACTTAACTGCAAGTCGACCTGATATCATGTTTAGTGTATATATGTGTGCGAGATTTCAATCATCACCTAGAGAATCACATCTTAAAACTGTTAAAAGAATCATGAGATATTTAAAAGGAACAACTAACATGAGATTATGGTATCCTCGGGATGCCTCACTATCCTTGGTAAGTTATTCCGATTCCGATTTCGCCGGATGTAAATTGGATCGGAAAAGCATTAGTGGTACTTGTCACTTGTTGGCCAGATCATTAGTAGCATGGCACAACAAAAAGCAAGCCTGTGTTGCTTTGTCCACCGCCGAAGCGGAATACATTGTCGCTGGTGTGTGTTGCGCTCAAATCCTTTGGATGAAGCAGCAACTCAAGGACTATGGTCTTAAACTTGAAAAGATCCCTATTAAATGCGATAATACAAGTGCCATAAACCTATCCAAGAATCCCGTTTTGCATTCTAGAACTAAGCATATAGAAATTAGACATCATTTTTTGCGTGATCATGTACAAAAAGGTGACTGCGTTCTTGAATTTTTTGAAACTTCTAAACAGTTAGCTGATATTTTCACCAAGCCCCTTCCCAGGGATACTTTCTTTGTTCTAAGGAGAGAACTTGGAATTCTTGATGAACAATATCACGATTGAAATTGTTTAGTTGTTTGCATTATCGTCTTGCCTCTATATGCCTATGTGTCTTTTGCTTAAATGATATATGTTAAAATGCAAAAATATGTCTCTTGATTAACTCTTTTTGTGATTATGAATGTCTCGATTAATCCGTCACAATGCATGCATGAGCCCTAAAAAGTTGAAACCATTCTACTGCCTAAAAATCAATTTTTACTATGATTAATCGATTAAACACTTGCTATTAATTGCTTACCTGTGCATCAGTTTTTTGAAAATTCGAATTTTACATTGGTTTAATCGATTAAACCTGCCCGTTAATCGATTAAAACCAGTTTTTTAAAGGCAAACAGCAATTCGGTTTTACACTTTTTTTTTGCCATTTTCTCAACCTCTGTTATACTTTGAGTTTCTGAATCAGTAGCACAACTAATCCAAGTGCACTAAAGTAGAAAAACCTCATCCTAACCCTCTCAAACCATCAAGAAATCACACTTTCACATCCTCATTTCACCTCATTTCCAATTTTCCACCAAACAAAACCCTAGGTTAGGTTTGCCTAAATCCTTCTCTGCTCATTCAACGTTATTTCGGGTTCAACTATATAATGGAGCAAGGTCGCACAAAAAGGGTCAAGACCTCAGTTACTCGTGTACGAAGAAGGGAAGTCGGTTCACCTTCCACTCGGGACCGCGGTGACCCCTATTACTCACTTATCTTGCAAGAAACCCGTTTGGCAAAATTTCAAGGTCGC
This sequence comes from Lupinus albus, assembly GCA_009771035.1. NCBI lineage: Eukaryota > Viridiplantae > Streptophyta > Magnoliopsida > Fabales > Fabaceae > Lupinus > Lupinus albus. The sequence goes on from CM020010.1 coordinate 13,604,702, forward strand.
AAACCCACGTACATAAGGTATGTTGATTTAACCTGGTTGGCGGAACAAAATTTTAGTTTCCCGCATGATATGGAAGCTCAGGAAACCGTTCAATTTTTGGAATTAAAGGGACAAGTTTACCCTGCTCTAGTTAGGGAATTTTATGCAAATTTTAGATACAAGGATGGAAAGTACTGGTCTATGATTTCTGGTAATCTGTTTGAACTTAATGATGATATGTTTATGAATATCGGTGGTTTATCATCTTCTGGTTATGGAATAGGAGATTGTTCCTGGGTTAAGGAGATCTTTGATCCTACTGAGGTTTATAAGTCATTTCTTAGAGGCCCTCACTTATACATTCAGGTCAACTGACCAAAGCTGGGTCATTATCTGTTGAGAACAGACTGTTGCATTATATTATTGCTTACATTTTGGTGCAGAGGAACACGAATCATGCACAGCCTACTATGAATGATTTGCGTTTCATGTATGCTGTAAAGAATAATGTAATGATCAACTGGCCTGAGGAGATTTTGAAAATAATGAACAGTGTGTCTCTGTCTCAATCGAAGCTGCTTCCCTATAGCATTTTCATTTCACGCATTGTTGATTATCTGCACATTGATGTTTCTGATACCATCATTGTTGAGTACACTGATAAGGATCATCTGGTTGGTGAAAGCCTCATTCATAAAATGGGTATATACAAGTATGGTACTACTTGGCATTACCAAGAGGACTACACTACTATTGGTCTGGATTTGTCCGATGATGATAATCAGGGTGGCATGGGTGATCAACACGCTACAACTCAAGGGGAGCCTTCTGGAACAGCACCTCAGAACTCTGCTTTTGGTTTAGATCAGTTGGAAGCCATGGAGCAACGGCTTAACAACCGTATGGATCTTCACTTCCAAGGATTGAAAGACTCATACTTTGCAGGTATGGAACAGTATGAAGAGCATCAAACTGCTTATTCAGACAACCAATTTCAGGAGTTGAGGAATATGATTCAATCTACTGCTGAAGCTCAGAATGCTATGTTTTGTTCAGAATTTCAGAAGTTATCTGTGCTTATCAGGGGAGACCAGAACATTGTCATTCATGTTGATCACATTGACGATCCTCCACCTCCACCTCAACCATAGCTTAGAAGACTTTAGACCTAGGATATCTCACCATTAGGTTTATTTCTTCTTTATGGCACTTTCTGGATTCAGTTGTTGTTATGGATTCAAGTTTTTCTTGTGTGTGCCTCTTTTATATTCTTGATTGACATTTCGTGGTTTGTATGGTTGCTGAATACTTTTACTCTTTATGCTATTGTTATTTTGATTATGTCGAATAGCTTATTTTGATTACGTGAATGGTTCTTGATCATATGAGATTTTCTGCTTATTGTGATTTGATATGGTAAATCTTGTATGCCATTCATTTTACCAAATTGGCTATTTCTTTTCTATAAACTAGCGCATTTGTTCAATTTTCTACAAAATAAAACTGGTTAATTGTTAAATCCCAAATTAACTCATTGACTTTGTTTTATGGATAACTCATATCTCTGCCTTATTTTTGACCTTGGTTATCTTTTTGATAATGTCAAAAGGGGGAGAAAGGTTGTTTTGTTGTTTTCTGATTGTGCAGGTTGATCGTAATAACAGCTTCCGAAATATTTGCGCATCATATCAACCATGCCAACAAAATCTTCAAGCTATTTCATCACAGTTGATATATTTGATATAGTGTTTGTCATCATCAAAAAGGGAGAGATTGAAAGTGTGCATGTCAAGAGGAACACTTTGGAAAGCTCTCTTTATGTGTCATAGTTTTGATGAGGACAACTTGTGCGAATAAAAGCTTGAAGATCATCAACAAATCAACGTGCTTAAGTCTTCTGATTGGTACTAAGCTTAGACTAGAGATTAGTTTAAGTTGAGTCTAAGGCTTAATTCACCTAATACATGTCTCATATGCATAAATCTTTTAAATCATTTTCATTTTGAGATATGTCATTCATAATATGTTCATGCATCACATAAATACATGTATATGTGCATTCTAGGCATAAACTAAGTGTTAAACATGTATGAATTAAGTGCATAACGTATTTGAGTTTTTTACACATGAAAATATGCTGCTAATCGATTAAGGCATAGGTTAATCGATTAATCTAATTGTTTGAACAGTTTAATCGATTAAGGCATTCGTTAATCGATTAACTGGGTTTCAGAATTAATTCTTTATAAACTGCGTTTTTCAGAATTGATCTCATAAGTTGCATGTTGCATTTTTAGAGATTTAGAGCATTTTTCGTGATAATTGTTGCATCTAATTGTAAATGCATTTGTGAGTTTAGAAAAGAGAGAATTCTATGCTTTAGGATTGAGTGCATTACATGATATATTTCTCATCTTTTCATATCACATGTTCATGCATATTATTGATCTATGCATTCTGTTTTCAAACTAATACATTTTCATATTGCATGAGTTTGTATTAGGTGATTAGAGTAAAGTGTTGTCTTGATAGATATAAGCTTTGTAATAACTTAAGTTTACTCTATTTTCTTTTTGATTGAGAAATTGTTGTAACATTGGGAATCTCGAGGTGTCGTATCGCCGAAGAGATTGAGTGTATCTTCATTGTGTTTAGACTTAGAGATAAGGAAAGAATAGAGGTTCTTGGCTGGGGCTACGCCGAAAGAAAGGTTTTCTTTGTCGGTAGGAAGGGAGTCAAACCATAGAATAGAAGTCTTTATTATCTTGTATTGTCTAAGTGTTGTAATTGGATGATGTGTATGTAATAACATTGATTCGATTATAGTGAAGAAAAATCTCCCAAATCAGTCGGAAGGCCTGGATGTAGTTTGCGGTGGACAAGCAAACGAACCAGGATAAAATTCGTGTTGCAGGATTTTCTCTCTCTCTCTCTCTTTATTGCATTTAATCAGTTAATATGTTTCTGTGCTATACTGTTAATACTCTGATAAATCTGTAAGCTCTGTAAATTCGTTTTGTTATCGATTAATTGTCGTGCAAGTAATCGTATCTGCCTAAGCTTACTGTTTCTGTTTAATCGATTAAGTCAAGTTTGTTAATCGATTATACTCATTCTGTTAATCGATTAAGTCGATTGTGTTGATTGTGTTAATTGATTATCCCCGTTCTGTTAATCGATTAATTAGGTGTATTTCAGCATTAAGTGTTGTTTTTCGAAAAGCGGATATTCTAACCGCTACACCTATTCAACCCCCCCCCCCCCCCCTCTAGGTGTATTGTAACCACTGATACCTAACAAATTACAGTCACCACACATTTTTTGTTTAAAATATTACACTTGTATCTCATCAGGGGTGGTGAGTGTAACATATGCATAAAATTAGGGGTGGTTTGTGTAAGAGTGAGGGGTAGTTCGTGTAAGGACAAAAAAATGAAAGGGTGGTTTGTGTAATTTCATTAAAACTCAACGGGTGTCAGTGTAATTAACTCTATAAATAATGGATATGATTAATATAACTGACCTCACGAAACAATCTATTTTAGACCATGTTTGATATAAATTATTTTTTTAAATTATATTTATTTTTTGAAAAATAAGGTGAAAATATAAACTTTGTTTGGCAACCAAATGAAATTATAAACAGAGTTTTCTTTTGAAAAAATAAGCCAAAAGTATAAGCTCCAAAATCATGGATTAGTTTATTTTTTATTAGCTTATTTTTTTCCAATTTTTTCACTACTCATTTTACCTCATCATAACTTTATCTCTCTCATCATTTTTACATTTCCATCCAACACTATTACTTTTCACATCATCCATATCAAACTTCATAAGTCTCATTTTCCTCTTTTTCTATCACCAGAAACCTCATAACTTCTCCTAACACTTTTATTTATTTATACACGTATACGAATAGAGAATTATGTATAAAATTTTGTTATACAATATTAAATTTTTTGTGAATTATGTATAAACCTCATAAATCCCAAAACTTTTGTATAAAACTTAACATTTGTGTATTATTTATTTTGTGAATTATGAAATTCAAGTTTAGCAACTTCTATTTATTTGTGTGTTATATTATTTTTAATATTGATATTAATTTTTATATTTTATTTTAATATATTTTTTAGCTTTTGTTATGCAATGTTAAAAATTTATTGTAAAAATATATATAATGGTAAATATTTAAAAAAAATGTATATTTAAAAAATAGTATAAAAAACAACCAAAATAATCATAACATAAACAAATAACTCCATACTCTTTTCTGTAATTTACTATGTAAAAACAACATTTATACATTACCCAAACAAAACAAATTAGTTTATATTCAATTTTCAGTTAAAGTACTCAAACATAAACATATTATAATCTGACAGTTTATAATTTCACTGTTTATAAACTAAAACTAAAATACCAAACCACAATTTATTCTCAAATATCAATTAAAAGTCCAATCCACAAACAAAACCCACCATATATGCATAATAGTCCTCACAAAAAACACATGGATGAGACCACAACAAAAAACTCAATGGAATTAGAGGGAAACACGAGGATATACCCACAATGTCTGAGACGAGTCAACTACCACAAATGGCAAGAGGAGCAACGATTACCAGAAGAGCTAAACTCATGTCCTATGTGGTTCTTGATCTAAAGTTTAGAAAGAACACAATTTATAATTAAAATTAATTGAGTAAAAACATATAAAAGATACAAAGTTTCAAAATAACATATTAATTCTAAATAACAATTAAATATTTTAAAAAATACATTCATTTAAATTATCGCTAAATAGTTAGAGATAAAATTTTCAATTATTTCCATTTCAATATAAATCATCATGTTGTCTTTAAGAAAAATTCATCTTCTATTTTATTACGTATTTTTGTTTTGAGTTAATTACACTAACACCCCTGAGTTTTAGTGAAATTATACAAACTACCCTTCCATTTTTTGTCCTTACACGAACCACCCCTAATTTTGTACATATGTTACACTGATCGCCCCTGATGAGATATAAGTGTAATATTTTAAACAAAAACATCTGATTTGTGTAATTAAGTTAAACAAAATATTGTATATTGTGTAAACAAATCCAAATAATATAAGAGTCAATGCATCTTCATTATTTGGTTCGTTACAAAATAATATAAGGGTTATATAAACATCTCATTAGAAATGTTAATATATTGTGTAATGAAACAAAAATAATAAAAAGACATTCAGTTTTGTACTATTTGGAATTGTCTACACAATATATAATATTTTGTTTAACTTAATTACAGTCACCATATGTTTTTTGTTTAAAATATTACACTTATATATCATTAGGGGTGATCAGTGTAATATATGTATAAAATCAGGGGTAATTTGTGTAAGAGGGAGGAGTGGTTCGTGTAAAGCCAAAAAATGGAGGGGTGATTTGTGTAATTTCACTAAAACTCAGGGGGTGTAAGTGTAATTAACTCTTTTGTTTTATTGTCTTCATTGCTGAAAATGATCTTTATACAATAGTTGAACCAGAATAGTTAAGATAAGATGAATAACTTGATCAAATAAGTAATATGCATTCACCTTCACCGTTTTTGTCAAAGATGCACTTAATTCAGATATAGTCGGAAAAATTTCAAACCTAAATGACTAATGACATCAAGAATAAAATGTTGAAATTAACATCTCAAGTTAACCTTCCCATGCTCATTGAATTTCATACCATAATGTTTTCAAAAAAATACATATATTATCAATATTAAATGATTGATAAACGTTTTTAGGATCTTGGAACTACTGGTACAAAGTTTAACAAAATCAATATGTAATCCCCATAATCTCATAAAATTACTACAAACTCAAATAAAGTCATAAGAAACATCAACATCCATACATGTACAGGAACTTGATTCATTATATATAACTTTTAGAAAGATCACATAAGTTGCATTATATATACTTATCAAACTACAAATTAAAGCAAATTTAAGAAAAATATAAGTTTCAATGAGTATTTCATGAAGATGTCATTTACTTATAATTAAAAAGGTAAAAAAAATATTTTAGTAAATATGAAACAAAATTGAGGGGGCAGAATTGGGGTGATTGTGATTCAAGCTTATGGATATAGTTAAACTTTTGTTGGTAGCTTTATTGGGAGATAATTATGAAACACAACACTAGTTCATATAAAACCAATGTTATAGAATAGTGTCATTCTCACTAAGTGGTGTAAGAGCAACCAGAATGACAACAAATATTTTTATTCTTAGAGTCTAAAACATTATTTTATAAAACATCATTATTATTCTTACTAGTAAGTTATCCGTGCATACGTATGGGACAATACTTTTTTGTCGTATGATTAAGAACATAGATATTATATGAGCAATAATATAGTTAAAAATATATGTTACATGTACATTCACATGATTAAAAAAATACATGTTCCATGTGCATTTGTATTGTTAAAAACACACATGTGAACCATGGTTTAAAATACACATGTTACCCGAAAAATAAATGATAATTTCAAATTTGAATATTCTAACAAAATTAAAATAAGAAATTGAAACATGATACCGGAAAAGTTTTAGAAATTGAAACAATTTGATTTCAATTTATTCTATTACCACAGTAAATAAAAATTTGAAGTAGGTAGAAACTTTTCATGTTCTTATAATTAAGAATGATATGACCAATAATAGCAATGAGGTGGTGATGTGTTAATGTTCCATCTCAAAATCAATTGACAATGAGAGGAGTAGTCAAACAAGTATTTAAATCATTTCTGAGACAATGAGGTATGTGATGTGAGACTTATTTCCCAACATACCTCCTCCACATAAGTCTGCGGGACTAGGCAAAATGTTACCTTTGACCCATAACTAAAGGGCATCTTTTGGCCCATGACAACCGGAAATAAGTTGAGTTTTGGCTCTGATACCATGTTAAGGTTTCATCTAAAAACCAATTGACAATGAGAGGAGTAGCACAACAGGTATTTAAATCATTCCCGAGACAATGAGGTAGGCGATGTGAGACTTATTTCCCAACATGATGTCTGCTGCAACCTCAATTTCAACTTTCAAACACTCATCGTAGTAGTAATTTTACGGAAAACATAAATAGCCAATACATTTTTTCCATTAAATGCAATAATAGTGATATATATTGTTATAATGTGTGAGACCTCACCATAAGCAATGTGCATGTTTTGGAGGGAAAACTTTGATGGAGAGTGTGACATGTATCATGAAAAACCTTTTTTCTTATATAGTAATAGATTGGGCTAAACTTAGGTGCAATACCTTAGGTACTAGTGGTACTTGCACCCAATTATATCGTGACATGTGTAAAAAAATTACAACTCACCATCCACCTTGTCACCATTGTTAATACTATTAACTCAGTGTCTTCTTCTCCATCCAAACTCCCCTCTTACACTGCCCCTAAATCATGACATGTTGACGCCATGAACAACGAGGTCGCTTGCAAACTCCCCTCTTACACCGCCCCCAAATCTCTCTTGAAGGGGATGTCTGGTTCCGCCTACTTTAATGCCGACGCTGACAACTTCAGGGTGATAATAATATTGCCCTTCTTTATTAAGACCTAGATCATAAATTGAGAAAAATACATTTTTTTGTCATCAAATAGATGAATTTGTTTCCTACCCATAATCAATCACAACTTTGTGATAAACCCTTTTTTTGTATAATGAATAATATCAAAAACCTTAAATAGGAAGAATAAAAGAACAAGGTTTTGAGAAAAAAGGAACAAAAGAAAAATGAAGAACGTTCTTGTTGCGATGAAAACAATAGAAGAAGAAAGAGAGAGAGAGGAGGTGAAACAGTTTCAACTTTCCTCTCTCACTCCCATTAACAAATAGAATAAACAAATTGGGACATTTTGGATGGAGAAGAGAATGAGTTAACAGTGTTAATTTATTGGATCCTACAATATCTAATTTTTTTCCTACAACATTTACCTCTTTCCTCATTTTCCTTTTGCCAAAAATTATTCTTATTTAATAACAATATAAGAAAATAAGAATGTCACAGTGAAAAACATAATACTAATATTATTATTATGTTAAGAACAACCATTGCTCTAACAATTATAAGGGAATGCTAGAGTTTTTGGGATCCATAGGCTTAGATGCTACCTGGTGAAGAAGAACGAAAGAAATTATGGGAGCACAAGTTCCATTTTGTTTATGTAGAAAAAGATTTGGTTTCCCACTTATTTATAGGTTGAAACTTTTATTTATTAAGTAGATCACCTTTTATTTTATTTTCTTATTCCTCGTTCATAGAATCTTAATATTAATTTTAAAATGGGGTTTGCTAACATGATCTCACCTCATTTTATGAAGGATTATGTTAGTAATATGTACCCAATTATTCGGATAAAATTATTCTTAGTTGCTAAACTAAAAACGAAGCATATATCAAGGTTATTTTTGTAAACAATTCTTATTAAAATAAAAAATAAAAAAATCACTATCCTCTCGCCCCAAACTCACTAAACCTTATCTCATTAACAATTTTCCTATACCCTTAGTTGCACCTAGTAGAGGGAGTCGCTGCCGTGTATAACTATTGTTCTGCAACAGAGCCAAATACCAGCAACAAAGCCACCATCAAACACATGGTGCAACTACTGATTTGTGGCTTAAGAACATTTTCTAATATACCCTTTGTTGGTTGTCCATATTTGATTTAATGAGTAGAACTATTTTGCTCATTTATGGAATGTGTATTTTGTGATTAGAACATTGTCTTTGGATTATTCATTGCAACAAGCGTTTTTTTTTAACTTCTTTGGTATCAATGTTAATCACATTTATAAGATGCTTGAAGGCTCAAAGTGTACTGTGAAAAAATCACTTTATATTGTACTTTATATATGTACTGTGAAAAGAACCACACTAGCAACATAAACTGCATTTTGAAGAGCACATTCTAGGATCTTCTACACCGGAACTTAAAAGATTCTCATCCTTATTTTCCTCATATATTGTAGACATCATATATTGCAACACAATGAAAATATAATGAGGGTTTATGAGAGATTTAGGAGTCCCATGTTAATATTCAAATATTCAGATTTAGGTGTTATGACATGAAGTAGTGGAAGGAAACCAATCCGTCTGGATGGTGTTGTGTTCTGGTCTAAAGGGGAGATTTGTGTTTTGTTATGGGGGCAAAGAAGTTTCAGAATAGAGAATAATTAGGTTTAGGTTAGTTCATAACCCTAATTTAACTTATTTACTCAAATAACCTTGATAACATATTTCAATTGGATTAAGTAAGTAAGGATATTTCTGTCCATTCTTTATGGTACACATTTCTAACATGATCCTTCATAGAAATGGGTGAGATCATGTTAGCAAACCCCTTTTAAAAAACTAAAATAAAATATAAATCAACTTGATATTTTACTTTTCAATCAACCATTATTATCAATTTGAGCTTTCATTTCATAATCCTAAAAAATAGGAAAATAAGATTGCTTTTAAAATGAGATGCTTGTAAATAAATGATGTATATCTAATTCTAACCTTAAAAAAAACAATTATTCACACCTTCCTATTTTTTTATAAATCAACTAATTTTCTCACAAATAAAAACATAAATGACATCATAATTTACTCTATCATCTTAGCTTATTTAGTAATTTTATCTTTTATTTTATGTTTTCTTTCCTATGTACTAAAATAAGTTAGACAAGATTAGATAATCACACCTTGTTGTGCATTAATATGTTTACTCTATTAGCAATTTAGCATGGATGAAAAAGTTTTTAAGTTGCTTGTGAGAAAGTATTAGGTGTTCAAAATGGAAGAATGAGATAATATCTCCAAAATGTATTGACGATTTCAAACCATATTCAATTGATTGAATTCTCTTGGAAATGTCTACAAGATTGGGGAATAGGATTCTCAAAAGCGTGTTGTGAGAAAAAATATCTTTAATATAGACTTTAATAATGATGGGAGACTTCAATATGTTAAAGATACATACTACTAAAGATGATGAACAATACTATCATCATATATAGTTAAGATATTTCATGTCAAATCATCAAGAAGAAATATAGAACTAGAACTTAAGCGGAAGCATACCTTAATATATAGAATATAGTGAATGAACTTTATACCATTCTTTGTCATGTATTCATCAACTTGATATACTTGTATACTAATGTCCTCCTTTATCCTTGTATGCAAATGCATGTTCGTAGTAAAACATTTAAGTTTGTTGGTCTTCCAATTATAGATCACCCTTAACCTTAGTTTCTCCTTTAATAGGATGAAAATAATAGAGATGATTTTGTTTTCTTATTGTGGTCTTCAATTGGGGACCATAACCCCTTTATTTATAAGAATCACATACCCTTCCATGAAGGGTGATGTCACTTGATTTTCTTATTTCAATTTTGCCCATCATAAAATAGAAATAAGACTATAGGTATCTACACAATAATTTCTATGATGATTATATCTATAGCCATAAACCTTACTTGAAATATATCACTTTAATTTGGCTAATAAAAACAATGACTCTAAACACTTTTAAACTTCACATATGTGACACAAAATTTCTTACAAATATCTCTTGCGATTATTATGTCCTAAGCCAAAGACATAAGCAGGATGAAACTTGATGAGCATCTTAGAACTCTTGGAAACCAAGAGCATAAGCTAAATAAGAATAAAAATGGAAAGAAAACAAACCCCATTGCTCTCAAGATAGAGAACATGTATAAGAAAAAGGCTACTTCAAAAGCTTGAAACACTGTCCATATCTCTGCCTATAAAGATTGCCTCTATCAGCCATCACTAAAGGAAGAATATAGAAAGGAAGAGAAAGAGATAGAATAGTTTCTCCATTGCAAGAACAACACACAACACATAGTGGAGGATCATATCACCATGAAAAGAGGTAATCCATAACCATTCTTATCATGTGAAAACTATAAATTCTAAAGATCTATTTTCATGGTTTTCATGGATGAACTTACAGAGATGTCTCTTCTCACTATAAAAACGAAGAAGCTTTGGAACAAAAGAAAGTTTAGAAAGCCTTTCAAACCTTCCAAATAGGAAAGATACAATAAAGACAACAAATCAAATGATATTGTATGCTTTCGGTGTATGGAACCTAGAAAGATCAAGGCAAATTGTCCAGGACTCGAGAATCAACCATCTAAAAAGACTTATAATAACAAGAAGGAAATGTTGGCTTCTTGGGAAGATCTTAATGGAAGCTCAAGTGAAAATGAAGATGAGAAGCTTGAAGCTATTTTTTGTTAAATCAAACAATGAGGTACAATATGAACTTGAAAAATTAATTGATGATTATGATGAATTATTATATGAATATAATTGCATATCGATCTAAAGCATACATATAACTGAAGAGAAAGTATATTAGACTCTCAAATGAGAATACACATAAATCTCAAGCTTGTGCAAAATGTGTTGAACGAAGTAACAAACTAAAATCTGAAATCAAATTACTTTTTGAAATTCTACCTTATGTAAATGGAAGAGAAAAACTTACCTGATATGTCTATGATCATCCCTATTGCAGATATTCTTAATAAAACCAAACAAATATGTGTAATAGTACCCAGAAACACAGACTTAAAAGTCCTAGCTGATCTAGTACATTTTATTCCTTTCATTTTGTCATTTATATCATAAGTTTGGCTAGACCCAAGTTGATCTTAAAGATTTTGCCTTTGTTTAGCACAAGCTAGGAGTATAAAACTAGGATCTAATAGACTAGTTGATTGATAAAATTGTTTAGTAAAACTAGCTTATAAGTTATTTATATGTGCAAACAAATTAACCCAGAGATTATAAGTCATAATCTTTAACTGCCTATTTATCAAACACAATCAAGTAAAATATGTTTCTATTTAACTGTCTTTTTATAAAATCAAGACAACAATACTGAATGGTTTACAATACTCAGATCTAATTAGTAAGAGAAATTTTAAGTGAGAATGAATGACTATAATTGTTATAAGAGATAAAAAGGCCCATTAGTTAATAAGCATTTTAATCATATTTCATAATTTGTGTGATGCAACATTAAAATACAATTAAGTAAGCATCTAAAAAGTATTAGATAAGGTACTTTATTCCTTCACCTAGTTATTTCCACCTAGAGACGACAATGAGTTTGTATAACAATTACCAAAACATGCCTCGATATAGAGTAATGGATTACTTGAAAGAGAATAATAAGTTACTTGAAACAGAGTAACAGACTAGACAGGGAAACACGGCTAGTGACTGATTACTGTAGTGAGTAATCAATTACTTTGTTAGACAATAAAGTCTAATAACTAATTACCACGATATAGTAAATGATTATTGTGTGTTGGAAGTGTTTTCGAATTTGAAACTCAACCAACACATACCCAAACGAACCAGTATCTTCCCCAACATTTTTTACCTCCTTGAATGGAACTTGGAACCTTCTAAACTTTGTAAATATAATCCTTAACATTTGAAAACAACAACACTTTCACACAACATGTTTACACCCTTTTGGAAGTAATCTTCACAAGTTTTTCAAAAAAGGTCTTCAGAAATTTTCCTCACTTTCAAAGTTTATGAAAAACCAAGAGCAAAGTGTGATATTTAGTTAGAGTATCTTATAAAGGATTCATATATCAATTAGATTGGGTGTTGTAATCCTTAGCCTTCTCAAAAGTCTTTCTACTCCTAAAAACTAAGATCATCATAAGGTTTGGTGAGTGTTTATGTAAACAATAAAGTGATATGCTTTGTTGAAGGGTAGGAATAGCAACAGGTGGATCGGGGTCGGGTTTGTCACATGCCCAAACCTAAACCTAGAATTCAAAGCCCGAACCCAAACTAGCAGGGTTGAAAATAAAGGTATCATCTCCGAACCCGACAGAAAACCCAAAAATAATGAATATACTAAAAGATAGATATGATATCATTTCATTTCATTTTCCTTTATCATTTTTATTTTCTCTTGTTTTATTTCATTTATTTTATGTTTGAAGAGGCAATATGATAGAACTTTCAATTGCAAATTGAATTACACTACTTCGGGGTGGGTTCGGGGCAGGGTCTTAACTCTACAAAACCTGAACTCAAACCCGAAAATTAAACCCGGATAAAACTCAAACTTGAACCCAATCACATACATCGGGTTTCTCATTAAAATCGGGTTAGGTTCGGGCAGGTACCAACGGGTGTTTTCATTCTCATCCATATTGAAGGCATTTGAGTGTTCTAAGAGGAGACTCTTAATGTGAGACTTATAATAGAAACTCAAATTGATATAGCGGAAATCCATTGACTCAAGTAAAAGGGACTGAACGTAGCCTTCAGCTGAAGAGGCTGTACAAATATACATCAATGTGTTATTCTATCTAACCTTCTCTCTTTAAATTTCTATAACTTTTTTTTTCTTTATATTTTCCTTTCGTTTAAAATATAATTTAGAGTTTTTAAAAGAATAATATTTTTTGCAAGCTTAATTCACCATATTCTTAGGTTGTTATCTTGCATTTACAAAAAGCAAGGTCAAAATATGAAAATAAAGAGGGTGACCCTCTATTTATTAGGGTCGAAAGATGGAGAAAATGGACACAAAATTATCTAAAAACTCCCCAAAATAGCCCATAACGGTGGAAATTGATCGGTCACTAGTATTAAACAATACCACTGAAATTACCAAGGAATCTCACATTGCTCACATACACTCATGCATCATGCTCACACCATCCTTCAACATGTCTACAACTCTGCTCAGCCTGGCCAGCACCATGCCTAAGCCAAGCCCGACCAGCACCATGCTTAAGCCACGCCTGGCCATGACTTGCTCTCTGACCGAGATCCCTCCAGTCAAGCATAGGCCAAACCTGGCCATGACCTGCACTCTGACCGAGATTCTTCCAGACAAGCATAGGCCAACTCAGACCGTGGCCTACCAACACATTGCCACCAGACAAAGACAGCTGACTCATACTTACACTTCCTGCCAACCTCTCTTGGCCCACTCTCGAGCTGCACGTGGCCCACTTATTCGTCATCATTTCAACCACATTTGGAGCTTCACGTACTTAGTGTATTTAGCATATTTAACATGTGCTCTAATACATATAATTAGTTATATTAGTTAGGATTAGTTTCTTTTCTTTCTTGTTTTGTATATTATCCTTTCCTTAGATTGTAGATTTTATTAAGCTTTCATTGTAATCATTTTATGAGTAGAATATTTTTCTCTCATATTCAATAAAGAGGTATTTCATTCAATCATCTTCTTCCACCTTTAGCTTCTAGATTCTTAATCCTTGGGCAAAGGTAATCATCTTCTTCTTCTCATCTTCTTTCTTTGAACTAGGAATGAGGCTAATATTTGGACAGACAAGTGAGGTCTTATATCAGTATCGATCGCCCAAAATTCTGACCTAGTAAAGAGAATCAATGATAAAGAAAAGAAAGTGTCAAGTCAGCACTTGCTATGCTGTAAAATCTTCATCAACATCAAAGGAAAAGTCATACCGCTACAATAGAGGACAATTTCATATTGCCCACACAACAAAGGTAGTCCAACTCCTCAACATTGTCAGTCTATCTTACCATCTATAATAATGACAACCCTCCATTTGGAGTGCAAACCACTCTACCTTATAATATAAAATATGTGAAGTCATCCACTCATATGATGGCGAAATGTATTCTCACTTACTTTCTCTCTCAAGTTTTAAGAGAAAGTGTGCATAGGTACTAAATAAATCATATTGTTAATAATATAATGGTTCTAATTTTCATTTATTACTTTAGATATAGGAATAAGACATGGATTTTTTTCAACGTGGGCTTTTGAGAATAAATAGCCCATATTAGCCAGTTTAAAAACTTTAGTTGTCTAGTATGAGAATAAATTATCTTCTAGTTTTTGAGGAGATATTTTTTTTGTAAGGAGATAAATTATCTCATTATACGAGGAAATATTTTATTCTCATCTAGTATATTAGTGAAAAATGTAAGTCTCAAACTCTTTTATTTGGCAACAACTTTTAAATTATGGCATCCTATGACATGAATAAGATGATATTAATCATAAATTAATATCTTACAATTGAGGATATCATTTATTATCATGTTATTTCTTTTTGAATAGCTTAATATATGTATTATTAATATAAAGATTTTACACGAACACTGCATTATTAATCATTCATGTGTATTATTTTTACATTAAAGTTAATTATAATTAACACATGAATGGTAGTCCACACTCTCAATTTAATGATGATTCTCTTGTTTAGGCCCTAATCAATATTTGAACTAGGGTGGAGGTCCACTTACTCCAAGAGTAAGTTTTTTAAACTTATTTCACATCTTAGCCATCAATTATAGGGAAATCAAATGGTTTAGATCTACCCACCAATTCAAACCATTGGATTTCCCTAAACTTGATGGTCAAAATGTGGAGTAAATTTAAAAATCTTACTTTTGGAGTTAATGGATCCCTCCTATTTGAACTACTACTCAAGTTGATAGTTCTTATACTATTTATTAGCATCTCACTCAAATTATGAATATTTCAACAAGATTGAAAATGGAGGTAAGGGTAAATTATATTGTATAATTCTTAATGAACTCTATGCAACTTACGAAACATAATAGTACAGGATCATTGAGTTTTATTCCTCTTAAATTCACGAGTAGGAACCACACACAACCAAATTCAATTGTGTAGAAAGATTATACATTTTTAAAGAATTATGTAATAGGTAAGATTTGATTCAAAAGAAAGAATAAGCTTAATGCTTATGTATTGATTTGAATAAAAAATTAACCAAACTTCCATATAATGCTCAGCGAATTGAGTTTTGAGGTATAAAACATTCATCTTTCAAATAAAATGTAAGGAATCTTTATGAACCAAACCATTATTCGTCTCTATATAGGAATCGAGTTGAAAGTTCCGTTGGGAGTTTTGGTATCTTTGAACATTCCTGTATAATTAAAAGTAGCATGATATATGATGAATTATAAAGTTAAATCATGACAAATAATATGTTGAAATATACATGATTTAGTTAATAAAAATTTGCTTGCTTATTGCATAAATATTGGAAGTTTCAGAATAAATAATGCAAATATTAGTAGAGAATGAAATTCTCGAATATTTGGGGTTTACTAATCTAGATGTATGTGCAAATTAAAATAAAATAAAAAACAAAAACAACCTTAAAAGTGCAACAAACATTCAACTTCTTGAAATTATACACATATTTTACATACTATATGATTTTAATTCTTTTAATAAAGAAATATATTTTATTACCTTTATGAGATTGTTCACATTATTCAATGTTTATTTTCTACATTAAAAAACTAATGAAATTAAAAAAGAATTATAAAAGAACCTTCTTAAATATGGTAATAAGGTATGTAATTCATCTTTACCATTTTATTATGGAATTATTTTTTCAAGATTGTGTGTCCCATATTTGTTGAACAAGGCTGCTAGAATTATTTTTCATATATTCCTTTTGATTTAAGAAAGAGTACCAAACCTAGTCTTAAGCACGTGCATATTTAGATGGCTAAATAAAACTTAGATAATTAATTCACAATAAAAGATAGGTAGTGGATGCAAGAGTAATCAATGATGGTTTTAATGATTATCCACAAGTATAGATTTGTAAGGTAAAATACTATAGGTGCTAGTGGTATAAGTGATCTATTAGAGGATAATACATTGACTTTTTATTTAATTTCAAAGAAAGAACATTTATTAAATTTATAATCAAACATTTTTTGACCTTAAAATTAAACAAAAAAAAGTCTACATATCATCCTCTAATAGGTCACTTGTACCACTAGCACCTATGGTACTTTACCTAAATTTTGTCTTAGATTTTATTGTTCTAGTCTTACATACCATAAGTATTATATAAACTTATGTTAGGTTCATAACATAAAGTGCAAATTCTTGAAAATAGAATATAAGTTTCTTTGACTTATAATGATCAAACTGTTCACAATTAAGTTAATGTAAATAGCCTATAGTAGAAAAAACATGACAAATAGTATTAAGAAGATCTAATAAGAAAATGATATTAACTATTTTTATTATTATGTGATTTATTTACTTGAGTCGAAAATGACATAATGAAAATGCCTAATTAAATTTTCTCAAGCTGTGAATGGTTATATTTCTAATAAATTATTAGATGTCATAAAAGAAGAGTTGAAACTCATGATTCATCAAGAAGTTTTGGGACTTTTTAAGTTACTAGGAGGTTGTAAGAGAAGTTGGTTGGAAGTCCTTAAACACAACTTTCATGATAACTTAAAAAATCAAAATACACAGATTTAAAAAAATTTCCCAACAATAGCTTCTTAAGTTTAATACTTATTTGTTTCTTTGGATTTAGCCTTCCTTTAATAGAATAGAGAAATAGAATGGAGAAAGAAGAGAAAGAAAATGATAAGAGATAATATGAGGAAAGAAATGAAGTTTTTCTCTCCTTTGGTTTAGGGGGAGTTTAGAGAGAGAGAGAAAAAAAAAGAAGTGGGACCCACCATATGTATTTCTTCTCCCATGTGAGGAGAAAATGAGAGGTAGAGAGACCAAAATATGTTGTGTCAAACTGTGTCCTAAGCCATGTACTAGAGCAAGAAAAAATAAAAAATAATTAATATTATAATTTGGGATAACAAATCTTTGTCCATGGAAGAGTGAAATATAAACAATCATTTCTTTCTATTCTTTTTCTATACAAACAAACAACACTAAAATCTAATATATTTCACATTTATTGATCAATCTTATGTTTATCTTCACAGTTCTGTATATTGATAATGTCTTTTGCTTACAACTAATGATATCAATCACTTACATAAGACTAAGATTTCTCTCTACTAACTTCGAAATGAAAGAAAATATATGGGTGAGAAAATCATAGATAAAACCATATCATGCTGCCATTAGACTACACTCTAACCAATGCCCCAAGTTAAAGATGGACATAGTCTAATTTGCAATGATAATGCAAAGGATTAAACCTCAAGCTTATAACAACACAATGCTTGTGCAGCTTCTCACACAGGCAGAAATTATGAATATTCAACCCTACGAGTCTATTTTTTTCACCAGAAATAATAAGTACTGAGGTACAGAGACTGGTAAATTTAATAGTATTACTTATTAAAAATCTAAAATCTAAAATCCAATTAGAATTTCATAGTATTACTTATTAAACAGCCCAATCATTAAAGGCAATGTCAAGTCTAACAAATCTAAAATCCAATTATCAATGTGGATCGATGCAAATGGTATGTGCTTGGATGGAAAAAACACATTTGGGAGGGATATTGGGATCCCAATATTAGTATTACTTATTTCATCAAAAAAATATCTGAAATCTAATTGCTCTAGCTATTGAGTCATAATAAAAAAAACAATATGCTATTTAAAATATGTATTTGCTACCGTGATTCAAATTGTGGACCACATCATCTGATGCGGCCACAACACTGCAGTTGTAGTGATCGTCGAAACCGCATTGTAACCACATTGCAATAATGCGGTCACTTCACCGCATTAAAACACAGCTATATATGCCGATATCGGTTTAGGTGTTGCATGGTGTGGATTCTGATTGTTTAGAAAGTATAATCACCAGAGCCACTGCAACCAAACTACATAATAACTCTGAGAAATCTAGATAGAAGATATAGGGATGAAGAAGAATGATGCATTAGTTCAACACAAAACAACAACACCAGCTAAATCAAAAGGAAACTTCCAGATTAAAATAATAAATAAAAATTACACAACGAACATATCAAAACATAAAGAAAATTGATAGATCTAGTAATAATATTAGCGAATCCTATGAACAAAAGATAGATCCATACAAATTTCACAACATTTCCACCCTATGTATAATCGAAATCCATTGATTAATGTATACAGAACAAGTAATTCAAACCAGACAAAACAAAACAAAAAATACAGTTCATAATCCATAATTTGGTTCGGAAAAAGAATCCGTTACCAGGTTCAACTTCAGACGCGTACGGACGGTGGTGGAGCAGTGGCAGCAGGTGCAATAGCGGCGACACCACGAATAAACGAAAGGAATCCAGTGGTTTGTGAATTTTCTTGTTCATCCATAAAAAGATCCTCAGGAACCCTAAAAGATCCATGAAGACAAACAACAGCGACTCCTAGCATGAGAGCAGAAACAAGAACAGATCCAACATTCGTAAGGAAAACGACAAAAACGGTTAACGCAGCGAGAAGAGAGAGTGTTTCAAAATCAGAAAAGGTGCGTCCAAGAATAATGAGAGGTTGATCAGAGGGACGAAAGAGGTAAAGAAAAATCCATGAAGCGAGAAGACCAATGAGGAGAATAAGAGAGAAGGGGTTAGTTAAGAGGGAAACAGCGAGAATGAGTGAAACGACGGCGTAATAGTTGATGCGAAAGTAAGAGAAGTTTTTACGGATACGGAGGGTGGCTTCGGAGAATGATTCAGGTTTGGAGAATGCGGAACGGTCGGTTAGTTCGGTCCAGGGGCGGCGTTGGGAGAGGCCGTTGCGGAGGGAGTCGGAGAGGTTGGATATTAGGGTGCGGATTGCGGTGACTTGGGGTTCAGATGCGGCGGAGGAGACGGTGGGGTTGGGTTGGGAGTTGGAGATTGGGAGGACGGGTGGGGCGGAGGAGGACATGGTTGGTGTAGATCTAGAGAGAGAATTGAAATGGATAATGGAATTGGGGATTTGATGGAAATAGAAGATTTGGAGATTTTATTGTGAATGCTTAATGGTTATGATTTTTCGCACCGACGAAAACGCAATCGCTTTTGCGGATTACACACTCAAAATGCCACCTTCCTTGGCATAAACGTGACTCTAATAAAAAAGGTAATTTTAATGGCTTGTTGCTAAAGATGGTACTGAGTACTCGGATTCGCGGGTACCCGTAAAAAATACTCATAATGTATTGGGTTTGAGTCCATATTTTAGACATGTGGATAATTGAGACCCGTGATTTTAAGACTTGTTGTTAGATGAGTCTAGGTCCGAGTCTGGGTACCCACTATTTCTTCCTATATATATAACAACCTAATTGTAATATCATGTTAATCTAAATTGTAATATTATATTAATCCATAATTATAATATCATATTAATTCATAATTGTGATTGTTACGTTGTTAAACTGTGATTTTATGTTGTTAAGCAATGATATTACGTTATTAATTCATATGTATGCTATAATATTATGTTAATCGAAAAGTTCATATTAAATGAATTTTGCATCATAAATGTTGAAGTTGTTTTTAATGGTTGCTATAGTAAAATGAGTTGTGTTTAATAATCAAATTACGTTGTTTTTAATACTTTAAATTAAATTTTATATTTTCTCTTGTTAATTGTTTAAATAACTTATAAGATCGTATCAAACAAATACACAAATGCATAAATTACTTGTAATTATTTTTAATATTTTTGAATTTATTAGTACCCATGGACCCGCAGGTATTAGCATGGATCCAGGCGGGTCTGAGTACAAAAACAATGCAGTGGGGCGGGTCTGGGTAATGCACTACCCGGATTCATCCAGACTCATTGTCATTCCTACTTGTTGCAAACTAAAGAGTACTTTTTAAAGATATTAAAATTTAATAGTTAAAATAAATAAAATTTTGTTTTTATTAACTTTTAAATTTTATTATTCATGAAATTGCTAATAGGCCAATAAGGAAATATAGTCAATAGACTTAACAATGCAACAGTACATATTAATCAACAACTATAATTTGAAGAAACACTTGTCAAATATAAAATGATTAAAAAGAAGAAAATAAATAAATTTTAGAGTCAAAAGTGGACAATACAAAAATATTGAATATAAAAAAGATTGAAAGTAAATAACAATTTTCTAATAGTCGAGATTAAAACAAAAATGTATGAGTATGAATTTTTCATTTTTAATAACTTATATTATTTTTATGTATAAACTAATTTTATCAATAGTTAAAGAGGTAAGCATGAAAAAATATAGTTGATAAATGATTACTTACAAAAGACACACTCTTAGAGACCTCATCGTTCTACACTCTTTTGAGACATATTAAATGACTAAACTTATATATTGTACCCTTAATACTAATGGTTAGGAATGACAATGGGGTGGGCTAGGATAGATTTTGTGTTTATCCAACCCTGAATTTGAAATCCAAAGCCCAAGCCTGAATTAAGTAGGTTGAAAACAATGATACCATCCTCAAACCCGTCGGGTTTCTGGTAACCCAAATCAGATCAAAATTTCTCCGAAACATATATTTCTATGTATATAGGTTCTATATATATGTCAAATTTATATATAGAATTATATATGTATTTATGTGTAATTTTATAAATTTACATATATTAACCAGGTTTCGGGCGAGTTCGAGGTAGGACATCAACTGTACTAAACCTGAACTCGAACCCGAAGGTTGAAATCGGGTTAAACCGAACCAAAACTCAATCACATCGGATTTTTATCGTTAAATCCGGATGAGTTGGACGGGTACTTGCATTTAGGTTTTCATTCTCATCCCTACGATTGGTACTAGTACCCTACCCAAATCATATTAAGACACATGTAAAAATAATCATCTTAACATTAACCCAATAAATATTGTTAACATCTAACCATTATGCTTCTGGATATCTCTTCTCTTCTCTCAATCTTCACATTCATTTCTTCTATGTTCAATTATCATTGTTCTTCTCCTTATTCAATTCACACATTTATCACATTTCTACGTTTCTCCCAACACAATCAACACAGATTTCGTAGCCTCAAAATCCATCACCTCCCCCTTTCTCTATGTTCCTCTTATTCTTATTTTACTTTCTCTCACTACAATCAATCTCTTTCTCTCTCTGAAATTCAACAATGGTAACAACACCTTCCAAGCATACATCTATCTTATAAAGTCAATATATTCGTTTCTCTACTTTAACTGATTATATGAAAAATGAATTATTGTTCATGTTCCGATTACTGGTTTGAAAGAGTTTCTCTGATGTTATAATTTTTCATCTTTTGAATCATTTAGTTGTGTGTTATCCCTTTTGTATAGTTTGATTTGAATTTGATTTTTTTGTGGCCTTTTATTTGAATATCATTATGGATGTAAACAAAAGAAGAAAAAAAACCTTAGGATAGTGCAACAAGTTGAAAATGACCATGAGTTATATAGTTGGTGCATCTTAATAGAATAAAGACAAGGACTGAGAAGCAAGAGAGAAGGGAGATTAAAAAAACACAGATTAGATATGAGTTAACCATATCTATTGGGTTAGTGAGATGGGAAAAATTTACATATGTCATAGTATGGTTAGATATTAGTGTTATTGATTCTTAAGATATTGTACCTAAGTTTAGTTATATGTTAAATACCTAATTGCTGATGGCCAATTTTAAGGATATTAAAGTATAGTAGTTGTATATTTTGAAGCACTTATAACTTCCAACATAAGTGCCTATGTATGAAAACTTGTTTATATTGATACTCCTTTTATATTCGTCAAACACCTCATTGATAGTGATCATTATAAAATTAAATTTTTGTTGACTATGATATTTCTCTGACTTATAACTAGTATCCTAAATTGGAAAAAAAAATCAAAACAATATTATTTTAACAAAGGATTTATGTTTAAGAGAAAAAAAACGTGGTCGTTTTTATAAGAATAGATAATGTATGAGTTGAAAATTAGCTAAAAAATGAGGAATTAATTTAACTAAATTATTGATAACTATGATTCTGTTTTAATAGCTAATTTATTGATAGCTATGATTCTGCTTTAATAGCTAATTGATAACTATGATTCTGTTTTGATAGGGATGATTCTCTGTAACTATTTATTAGAGTTTGACTCACTTATGATAATGCAGAAAACAAAAATACAATTTCAATCCATTATTTTCTTATCTGGTTTCTTAGATAATGTATGAGTTGGAAATTAGCTAAAATATGGGGAGCTAATTTAGCTAATTTATTGATAGCTCTGATACCATCTAAGAAACCAGAGAAGAAAATAATGGATTGAAATTGTATTTTTGTTTTCTGCATTATCACAAGTTATTGATACCAAAATCTAATTAGTAACACAAGCATCTAACTTAGGTCTCATGTTTAACCCATAACTCATCATCAACAGAAATGATCTTTTAAGCGATGCCAATAATGTTAGTCCAAAAGTAGCAAAATACATGATCCCCATTTGTCCTCATAAGTAATCAATTCATGTCCTAATTGGGGCTAAAAACAGAAATTCAGAGTACTTACAATGTGACATTGCATATAGACATAAAAGTAGAGGTAAAACAGAACAAAGACTTTATCCAACATTCAAGGCACCAATACCGAAGTATGATTGAACTCAGAATGTAGTCCCGTTCCATCCAAAGTTGGAACCCTGCAGAACAAAAAAGGAACAATAACCATTACGTGTTGGGAAAAGATAAAAAAAAGCGACCAAGTGCACGAGGCTCCCACTTAATGGGGTCGAGGGTAAATGTACGCAGCTTTACCCTCACTAACGAAGAGGTTGTTTCCAGGATTTGAACCCATGACCTCCAGGGCACAAGGCAAACAACCTTACCATTGCGCTGGGTAGATGTAAAATTACTGATTACAGGTTAGAAGGAAGGAGCCACACTAACAGACTTGAACAGTAAGATTAATTTACAAGATCTAGTGCTGGTGTAAAGCATGCAAACACTGTGCATATTCTTGACTCTTATGGGCCTAAGCAAAAACAAATAATGCGATAAGAAGACAGTGCAGGGAAATGATTCTTCTTTTCAGGACAACTTAGATGTTTAGACTTTAGACACTTGCCTTAGAGTCATAAAATTTTAAGAAGAATCGTGACTTAGGCACTGACAACTTTGTTTCAAGAATTGAAGCAATTTCAGCACTAAGTTTCTTGTTCACATCAGGGTTAAGACCACCAATGGACACCAATTCCCCATAAGCTGCTGGCTGCTCAGTACCACCAAAAGATACTGGTACAGATCCTTTCAGCACAATCATCACATACTGCAAATACAAAATTGAACATTAATGCTTTAAGTCAAAACAACAAAATACTATAACAAAGAAAGACACATAGATTAAGAGAAAATCAAGTTATAAAACTTCAAATTTAATTCAATGAATGTATAACACCATGGATCCAGGCATCCAGCATCTAGCTGAAGTATCAGTCAAATCAACTCGAGAATTATATGAGAACAAATCTAGATAGTCAATGCTGAAAGGCGCCCTTAAGGTGCTAGGTGGTTTTAACTTCTTGAAGCGAGAGACACCAAAATGAGCACCACTCACTCAAAAATGGAGCTAACAGTAGAAAAAGAATAAGCAAAAAATTAGTACACTATTTGGCATTAAAATGCCATAAGAAATAAGCAACCCTTTGTTTTAAAAGCTACACCTATCTGCCTGGAGGAGATAAAGGGGTTCCAAGTGTAATTAAGTAAAACCCAATGGAAGTCTAGGCATTGTTTCAAATTGCGGACTACATCATCCGATGTGCCTGCAATGTTGTGGTTTCGTTGACCACCACAACCACATCAGACCATAGTTGTGGTGTAGTACCGAATCACATTAATGGGTCGCATCGGGCTACATGGTAACCGCATTTGGGAGGCATAAGACAACATTGGACCATATCAAATACAAAATTTTAATCAAAAAAATTTCAGATCATAACGACCACAATCACAGTAACACCTAACACAATCACCACCAGAAATGTAATTTAAAATACTGAGTCAGAGTAATTTATGCAAAAGATTACAGCTCAGATGGCAATTGCAGAAAGACATTAACTTCGTCATATTTTACCACCCATCTTGGGAAAATTCAAAATTCAAAGGATTCGTGACTTTTAAATAAATTTGGACACAACTAAAAAGCCACCATTTCTAGAAAAAGAAACATCATCAATCTATCAAATGTTCATGTCCGTTAAACAATTTTTCAGGTATTTAACAACTAAATTCCCTCTAAGTATAAGCCTGACTCATCAATTTCATCATTTCGGATGCAGATTAAGCAGCGCACATACTAAAATTGGGAATGATGTAAAACGAAAAGAACTTACGGCTTCGGGTTTTCCGATGAGTTTGGCGACGGTGGAAGTTGCTTCGGAGAGGATGGAAGAAGTGTCGACGCCGTCGAGGGTGACGTTGGTGGAGATGTTGAGGCACGGCATCGTTTTGTTCTTAGTTTAGTCTCTCTGCAACTGGCAACTGCTGAAAAAAAATGAAATAAGAACCCTAGCGATATATAGCCATTTTTTCCTGTGGTTTTATTATGGATTGAATTACGGGGATGGGTTGGGCCCGTTAAGATTTGT
Source organism: Lupinus albus (assembly GCA_009771035.1). NCBI lineage: Eukaryota > Viridiplantae > Streptophyta > Magnoliopsida > Fabales > Fabaceae > Lupinus > Lupinus albus. The sequence continues at coordinate 13,630,135 of CM020010.1, forward strand.
CTCTTATCTGATCCTAAATATTGGTAGTGTCAATTTGGGCCGGTTAAGATTTGACCCTAGATCCGAAACTAATCTGACCCTATATCCGAAGCTAATCCGCCTCTAAATAGATTGAGACAACCTTTGAATCTGAACATAGCCCTAGACCCGATTAAATATAATACATATCTCATTTAGATAAAATCTTCTTAATATTTTACGGATATGTAATTTGATATATGAGATGATATATATATAGTGGTAATCATGTATATATGATGAAAAACTAGAGAAACAATGATACTTTCGCCAAAAAGATGTCATTACCCTATATATAATTGAATAGATGCACCTACAAACATGATAAGTGAGTGACCATGGAATGAGTCATGACCAATGTAACGCCTCAAATAATAACGCGGAAAATTACCATTATTTACTAACATAATAAAAATCTCATATCTTTTAAACCCTTCACTTCAACCAGAACATACTCCATATAGTATAGATAGAGCGATAGTAGGAAAATAATACAGTAATTCCACCATTAGTCTAATTAACTAAACAACAAAAACCTGGATAAAATTCTCATGAAAGGGTCCAATGTCAACAATTACAAAATCCTTAGAATAACTAGAAGGCACACTAAATCCAAATGCCATGCAATTACTTCATGACTCTGCAGTCTCTTAATCTTTCGTTCCACCTACAATCCGATTAACACGAATTGAGTAAACAAGACAACATAGAGAGAGTCATTCATTAAATACATGCAATATATAACATGGTGGAAATAGAATAGTAACATTGAAACGTTACTTCACAGGAATTATACAGCATTACAGCACAAATACATCCAAGAGAGTCCATATACCAATATACCATGGTCATACCACCCATACATAATATAAATCAAATGTCCATCAATCGAATCACAGTCAAAATCCACACTACAAGTGCACCACAATCCGTACCACGAAGGCAGGTCTAACTCCATGCCATGAAGGACATATCACATTTCCATACCACGAATGGCAGGTCACAATTCCATACCACGAAGGGTAGGTCACAATTCCATACCACGAAGGGCAGGTTACAACTCCGTACCACGAAGGGCAGGTCACAATTCCATACCACGAAGGGCAGGTCACAATTCCATACCACGAAGGGCAGGTCACAACTCCGTACCACGAAGGGCAGGTCACAATTCCATACCACGAAGGGCAGGTCACAACTCTGTACCACGAAGGGCAGGTCACAACTCCGTACCACGAAGGGCAGGTCATAATTCCATACCACGAAGGGCAGGTCACAACTCCGTACCACGAAGGGCAGGTCACAATTCCATACCACGAAGGGCAGGTCACAATTCCATACCACGAAGGGCAGGTCACAACTCCGTACCACGAAGGGCAGGTCACAATTCCTTACCACGAAGGGCAGGTCACAATTCCATACCACGAAGGGCAGGTCACAATTCCATACCACGAAGGGCAGGTCACAACTCCATACCACGAAGGGCAGGTCACAATTCCATACCACGAAGGGCAGGTCACAAGTCCATACCACGAAGGGCAGGTCACAATTCCATACCACGAAGGGCAGGTCACAACTCCGTACCACGAAGGGCAGGTCACAATTCCATACCACGAAGGGCAGGTCACAACTCCGTACCACGAAGGGCAGGTCACAATTCCATACCACGAAGGGCAGGTCACAATTCCGTACCACGAAAGGCAGGTCACAATTCCATACCACGAAGGGCAGGTCACAATTCCATACCACGAAGGGCAGGTCACAACTCCGTACCACGAAGGGCAGGTCACAATTTCATACCACGAAGGGCAGGTCACAATTCCATACCACGAAGGGCAGGTCACAACTCCGTACCACGAAGGGCAGGTCACAATTCCATACCACGAAGGGCAGGTCACAATTCCATACCACGAAGGGCAGGTCACAATTCCATAATCAACATATTATCCACAACCGTAAGATTAACGCGATTAAATAGGAAATTCATGATATTTCCCGTTTAATCGTGTTAATTCACCGAAACCATCCATCTAGTGAGTGTCGTTGGAGTTTCCAATGCTAAGATTCTAATACCACAAAGGTTAATGCTGCTCCCTCACCTGTGTAGCCGCTACTGCTTGCACTAAAGCTCAGTTGCGTTCTCCGCCGTCTCCTCCAACCTTAGGGTCTTTCAACCCAAAACAACAACAATCACAACACATCAATTTACATGTCAAGACAAGAATAATACTAACCAAAATTCATACAACACAAGACAACATCATCTATTCACTTCATCCTCAAAAAAGGGTTTCCATAATATTGAAATGACTCTACGGTTTTGAAAACAACTTCCCACACACACCCATTTGGTAAAACAACTCATATAATATGAGTTTTACAAGGTTTTCCAAAGCAAAATGGACCAAAATGCAAAGAGAGGGTTCATGGAGTTTCATCCCAAAACATGGAGAAGAAACCCTATCCCAAAACAAGACATTCAACCCTAAGAGAGACTAAGTTAAGCGATTTACCTCTTCTCCGGCCTCTTTCTCGACTCTAAGGGTGCTCAACTCCTCAAACCGTTCCTCTCCTATTTGTTTTTCGAAAAATAACCCTTATCCTCACTTGGGACGTCTATTTATGTTTTCAAAGAATCTCACCGTGTTAAGTGTAATCGATTACCATAATTGTGTAATCGATTACAGTGTAAAAAATGCACATATCTGACGTTTTTAATATGATGTAATCGATTACAAGGATAGTGTAATCGATTACATCATGAAAAATTACACATGTCTGATCAGATATCAGCATGTAATCGATTACAAGGACCATGTGATCGATTACAGTGTGTCAACAGCCCAAATTGTCATTTCTCGTCCAAGCGAGACTTCCAGGTCTGATACTATAATTTTAAGGACTCAAAATTAGGATGTTACAATCCTTCCCCCCTCAAAGAATTTTCGTCCCCGAAAATTAACATACCTGCATCGAACAAATGCGGATAGTCCATTCTTATGTTATGCTCCACTTCCCAAGTAGCATCTCCCGTATCGACTTGACTCCATAATACCTTAACCAAAGGAATCTCCTTCTCACGCAACTTCTTGACACTTCGGTCCAAAATCCTTATCGGAGGAGTCCTGAAGGTCAAGTTCTCCTTCAATTGTATCCAATCTGGTTCGATAACATGGGATGGATCCCCAATGTATTTCCTTAGTTGAGACACGTGGAATACATTATGAAGATTAGACAACAACGGTGGCAAGGCTATCTGATAAGCAACAGACCAATTCTCTTCAAAATCTGATACGGTCCAATGAACCTCAGAGTAAGCTTTCGGGTTTTCAATATCCGACCAATCCCAGTGGTAGGGACCACTCTCATAAAAACGTGATCCCCTTCTTGAAATTCAATCGGCTTCCTTCGATTATCATAGTAGCTCTTTTGTCTACTTTGTGCTGTTTTCATATTCTCTCTGATTCTCTTAATCTTCTCGGTCGTCTCTTGGACTACCTCTGGTCCTAACACCAAATTCTCCCCCAGTCTCAAACCAACTGATCGGAGTTCTACACTTCCTTCCATATAGAGCTTCATAAGGTGCCATTCCAATACTCGAGTGAAAACTGTTGTTGTACGTGAATTCAATCAGAGGTAACATATTATCCCAACTCACGGGTCGTTCTAACACGCACGCCCTTAACAAGTCTTCCAAAGACTGAATCGTCCTCTCGGACTGACCGTCCGTTTGCGGGTGATAAGCAGAACTCAATTTCAAGTTAGTGCCCAAAGCAGATTGTAAACCATTCCAGAAATTCGAAGTAAAACGAGGATCTCTATTTGAGACGATACTCGCTGGAATCCCATGCAACCTCACTATTTCCTTTATGTATAACTCTGCTAACCTTTCCAATGAATACCTTACATTAACCGGTAAGAAATGTGCAGACTTAGTCAATCGGTCTACAATGACCCAAATCGAATCATAACCTTTCTGCGTTCTCGGAAAACCAGAAACAAAGTCCATCGAGATGCTGTCCCATTTCCATACTGGAATCTCCAATGACTGAAGTTCTCCCGCTGGCCTCTGATGCTCAATCTTAGCTTTCTGACAAGTCAAGCAACTAGACACATACTGAGCTACATCTCTTTTCATTCCAGACCACCAAAACATCTTCCTTAAGTCCTGATACATTTTTGTTGTCCCCGGGTGAATGCTCATCTTGCTCTTGTGCGCCTCATCTAGAATATCTCTTCTCAACTCGGCGTCTTGTGGCACACAAATCCCTCCTTTGTACCTCAACAAACCATTAGTATCAATCTGAAAGGTCTTTTCCTTTGTCGTCACCTACCAAGGTCCTCTTAACCTGTAGTTCCTCATCCAACAACTGCATGGTTTTAATTTGATCAAAGAACTCATTAGTCACCTTGAGCATTCCCAGTACTACACTCTTCGGCTTCATTTCTACTTCCAAGTTCAAATCCCAAAATTCCTTGATCATTTTCATCTCGTGCACCATAAGGGCAGACATATGTAAGGATTTACGACTCAATGCATCCGCTACCACATTAGCTTTACCAGGGTGATACTGTAGGCTAAAGTCATAATCCTTCAAAAATTCCATCCATCTTCTTTGCCTCATATTCAACTCTTTCTGATCGAAAAGATACTTCAAACTTTTGTGATCACTGAAGACTTCAAACCGTACACCATAAAGATAGTGCCTCCAAATCTTTAAAGCAAACACTACTGCTGCTAACTCCAAATCATGAGTAGGGTAGTTTTGCTCATGGGGTGTCAATTGTCTCGAAGCATAAGCAACCACTTTCCCTTCTTGCATTAACACACAGCCCAAATCTTGTTTTGAAGCATCGCAATATACATTAAAATTCGTTTCCGAGCAAGGCAACCTTAACACTGGCGCTGAGGTTAGTTTCCGCTTCAACTCTTGGAAGCTCTCTTCACATCGGGTTGTCCACACAAAAGGTTCTCCTTTTCTAGTCAGCTTCGTCAAAGGTAAAGCCAGTTTCGAGAATCCTTCAATAAACTTCCGATAGTATCCGGCTAGTCCAAGGAAACTTCGGATCTCTGTCACCGACCTTGGTACAGCCCACTCCATCACTGCTTCAACTTTAGAGGGATCCACTGCAACTCCTTCCTTAGTTATTACACGCCCAAGAAATTTTACAGACTCAAGCCAAAAGTCACACTTCGACATCTTAGCATACAACTGGTTGTCTATCAAAATCTTCAATACCATTCTCAAATGTTCAGTTTTTTCCTCCCGACTTTTCAATTATATCAAGATGTCGTCAATGGAGACTACCACAAACGAGTCCAGATAAGGATGGAAAATCCTATTCATGTACTCCATAAAGATTGCAGGAGCATTAGTTATACCGAAAGGCATCACCAGATACTCATAGTGCCCATATCTCGTCCTGAAAGCAGTCTTAGGAATATCTTCCGTTCGTACTCTCAACTGATGGTAACCCGACCGGAGGTCGATCTTCGAGAATACTACGACTCCTTTCAACTGGTCCATCAAATCATCAATCCTAGGCAGAGGGTAACGATTCTTGATCGTAACCTTGTTCAGCTGTCGATAATCAGTGCACAACCTCATGGAACCATCCTTCTTCTTGACTAACAAAACCGGTGCACCCGAAGGTGAAACACTCGGACGGATGAACTTCTTAGCCAACAAGTCTTCTATCTGCTTCTTCAATTCTGCCAACTCTAAAGGAGCCATTCTATATGGAGCTATCGAGATAGGTCCGGTTCCAGGCACTAGCTCAATCGAGAACTCTACTTCTCTAACCGGTGGTAACTCAGGAATTTCCGTAGGGAACACCTCCCGAAATTCGCACACTACCGACAAGTCATTCATCTCTGACTTCTCCTCCCCTTCCAAGGAAGCAAGCAACAGACAAACTAGTGCTCCTTCCTTAAGGGAAGTTTCAACCTCACGGGCCGATAACAATTTCAGATCATTAGGAGTGTCAGACATCTCACTAGCATCCCCAAACATGACAGTCTTGTCAAAACAGTTGAGCAAGACTCTATGTTCGGATAACCAATCCATACCCAAAATCACATCGATCTGAGATAGTGGCAAACATATCAGATCTACCAAGAATGTTCTATCATATACTATCACGGGACACTTGTGACAGAAGGTAGACACTACAACAGGTGCATTTGTAGGTGTAGAAACCATCAAATCAAAAGGCAGCACATCAACTTTTAAGCTCAAACGTTTCACACATTCGCAAGATATAAAAGAGTGAGTGGCACCCGAATCAAGCAACACGCACAAAGAAGTACCGTTCACTACACAAATACCTTTGATTAGACCTTCAGCATCAATGGCTTTAGAACCATTCATAGTGAAAACTCTGCCATTAGTCTTGGGTCTCTCAGCATTCTGAAGGTTGACATTTCTATTCAGCTTAAGACAAAACCTCTTTATGTGCTCGGGCTCCTTACAATAGAAGCACCCATATCCCGCTCCGGGACATACACCGCCAAAGTGAGTCTTACCACACTTGTTGCACAAAGGTGGCTGCTGTCCGTTAAAGGTAGTTGGAGGTTTCGCCTCCGACATAGAAGGCCCCCGATATCCAATAGGTGGGGTATAAGGTCGTCTGTTGTCAAAGGACACCTTACCCTTCCCTTTCCCATGCACGAAATTCCTCTGAGGCCCAAAGTTTCTGGGTGTATTAGCCTTCTGCTTGACTGCATCCCTAGCCCTTCGATCATCCTCATACATCCTACACTTATTGACTAAGGTAGGGAAATCTGCTATCTCTTGATGTCCGAAGGCCATCTTAAGCTCTGGCCTCAAACCAACCTCGAATTTGGCACATTTAGACCTCCCACCTGCATCCATATCATAGTAGGGGCAATATCTTGCCAGCTCTTCAAACTTTGCTGCATATTCACCTACGGATAGACTCCCTTGCTCTAGGCGCAAGAACTCGATCTCTTTCTTCCTCTTCAAATTCGCAGGGAAGTACTTATTGAGGAACCTCTCTTTGAACAATTCCCAAGTAACTGCCCTCCCTCCAGCTTCCATTTGCCTCCTAGTATATTCCCACCAAGTCTCTGCTTCCTTAGTCAGCATATAGGAAGCATAGATCACCCTCTAGCCATTCTCGCAACCCATGGCTCGAAAAATCTTCTCTAACTCCTGGATCCATTCATTAGCAGCATCTGGAGCAAATCCTCCTTTGAATTGACTCGGATGGCGTCGGCAGAATTCATCCAATCCACGGTACTCCGCCGGTCCTTGTGGCACAATTGGGGGTGGGTTAGGATGATGGTTGATATGTTGATTCAAATGTTGCAGGTTCTCGTTCACATTCAGTATAGCAGCCGTCATCTGTGTCAACAGTTCATTCTGTCCGTTTCCTCTACCATGCCCAGCCATTTCTCACCTGCACTTTATCTCATAAGCATATAGAAATTTACATAAGCTAGTCTATTACTTATTCGCAATCCAAGCAATTCAAACACTTCAAGCAATCCAAACAGTCCAAACATCTCAAGCAATTCAAACCACTCACATCAGTCAAACAAGTCAAACACACCACACAATTCACATCAATCACACAAAGAAGCACGTTAGGTCATACCCTAGGCCGTAGGATTAACCTCCGCTCTGATACCATAATTGTAACGCCTCAAATAATAACGCGGAAAATTACCATTATTTACTAACATAATAAAAATCCCATATCTTTTAAACCCTTCACTTCAACCAGAACATACTCCATATAGTATAAATAGAGCGATAGTAGGAAAATAATACAGTAATTCCACCATTAGTCTAATTAACTAAACAACAAAAACCTGGATAAAATTCCCATGAAAGGGTCCAATGTCAACAATTACAAAATCCTTAGAATAACTAGAAGGCACACTAAATCCAAATGCCATGCAATTACTTCATGACTCTGCAGTCTCTTAATCTTTCGTTCCACCTACAATCCGATTACCACGGATTGAGTAAACAAGACAACATAGAGAGAGTCAGTCATTAAATACATGCAATATATAACATGGTGGTTTTAAATAGAATAGTAACATTGAAACGTTACTTCACAAGAATTATACAGCATTACAACACAAATACATCCAAGAGAGTCCATATACCAATATACCATGATCATACCACCCATACATAATATAAATCAAATGTCCATCAATCGAACCACAGTCAAAATCCACACTACAAGTGCACCACAATCCGTACCACGAAGGCAGGTCTAACTCCATGCCATGAATGACATTCACATTTCCATACCACGAAGGGCAGGTCACAATTCCATACCATGAAGGGTAGGTCACAATTCCATACCACGAAGGGCAGGTCACAACTCCGTACCACGAAGGGCAGGTCACAATTCCATACCACGAAGGGCAGGTCACAATTCCATACCACGAAGGGCAGGTCACAACTCCGTACCATGAAGGGCAGGTCACAACTCCGTACTGCTTGCACTAAAGCTCAGTTGCGTTCTCCGCCGTCTCCTCCAACCTTAGGGTCTTTCAACCCAAAACAACAATAATCACAACACATCAATTTACATGTCAAGACAATAATAATACTAACCAAAACTCATACAACACAAGACAACATCATCTATTCACTTCATCCTCAAAAAGGGGTTTCCATAATATTGAAATGACTCTACAGTTTTGAAAACAACTTCCCACACACACCCATTTGGTAAAACAACTCATATACTATGAGTTTTACAAGGTTTTCCAAAGCAAAATGGACCAAAATGCAAAGTGAGGGTTCATGGAGTTTCATCCCAAAACATGGAGAAGAAACCCTATCCCAAAACAAGACATTCAACCCTAAGAGAGACTAAGTTAAGCGATTTACCTCTTCTCCGGCCTCTTTCTCGACTCTAAGGGTACTCAACTCCTCAAACCGTTCCTCTCCTCTTTGTTTTTCGAAAAATAACCCTTATCCTCTCTTGGGACGTCTATTTATGTTTTCAAAGAATCTCACCGTGTTAAGTGTAATCGATTATCATAATTGTGTAATCGATTACAGTGTAAAAAATGCACATATTTGACGTTTTTAATATGATGTAATCGATTACAAGGATTGTGTAATCGATTACAAGGATAGTGTAATCGATTACATCATGAAAAATTACACATGTCTGATCAGATATCAGCATGTAATCGATTACAAGGACCATGTAATCGATTACAAGGACCATGTAATCGATTACACTGTGTCAACAGCCCAAATTATCATTTCTCGTCCAAGCGAGACTTCCAGGACTGATACTACAATTTTAAGGACTCAAAATTAGGATGTTACAACCAAGTCATGCTTGACCCCTATCCAACCCTAAATATTGTATGAGTCTAAGTTTTGAAACCGAATCTGACCCTTGACCCGATGAGACCCGACCCTATTTCGGCTCAATCATAGAGTCAAGTCTGGTAAGCGGGTAGGGCAGGACCTTGCTCACCCCTAGATTGAATGGAAAGTTTCCTCTCTTCCAAGAATGCCCTTTGCCATACTAAATTTGGGTTGTTTCGTTGATATAAATGCATGAGGGCATTATCGTAGGTGTTTGGTTTGTCATTATTATATTTACGTCACTCTAAAAATTTATACACGGTTAGTATATCATATACTTATTTGTTTGTATTGTGTTAGGAGAGTCTACGATGATTAAATATAAATGATAAATTATGCAGTAATAATATATAAAACTCTTGCATTGACGTACGCACATTTTTTATCTTTTACAAATTTATAAGATATCGTTACCTCGTTATGTTTAGGAGGAGTAACAACCCTGATCTTATTTACAGCGTGGTTCGGAGTCATAGCTCACATTCGATTGTAATCCCACTCACCATTAGGTTAAATCCTTGAGTTTAGAGGTTAAATTTTGTCCAATATCGACCAGAGACATGCTGAAATGAATTCAAGACTATATAATATTATTATTTTAGAAGTCTCCATGATATGGTTCAGATTGTAATTATGATTTATCGACCATATTTTTCTATAATTATGGTAAATGCAGCATAACCATAATTACAATTTAGAATACTTATAAATTAGGGCTGGAAACAAGCCGAATCAAGTCGAACCAAATCTTAGTTCGGTTCAGTTCGATAAAGATTTGTTTGGCTCGAAACTCAACTCGTGTTCAATATGAGTTATTTTTTTTAGCTCGAGTTCGACTCGATTAAAGTTCGCGAACTATTCTGTTGAGCTCGAATTGATTAATTTAGACAACTTAAATAATTTATTCATTTTTAAAAAATATTGTACAATGTTATATATAAATATAACGTTGTTAATATATATAAAAACAATAAACATAAAATTCAGTTTATATATATATATGAGTGGCGAGTTTACACATAAATTAAATTACACTAGTTACACTTAATATCATCAATTTATTTTTGTAAATCCAACGGATAATAGTGATGAAACTTAAAAATCATCTAATATTATTTTTTTCAATGTTGGGAAACCCGAGCCGGACGTCAAGCCGAAAAAACTTCCGTATTAGGTCTAACCGGTTTAACCAGTTAAGCCGTTCGGTCGGACCGGATGATTTTAAATATAATTAATAATTTTTATCTATAATTATATATAAATGTAAATTTTATATAATTAATAATTTTATATAACTATATTGAAGTATCTTCTCTCTATTATTTTTGGACCGAAATAAACAAAACATTAGAGTAATGTTCCATTTTTTTACAATTTTAAGTCAGCCGTCCTGTTTTCTTCATGGGTTATTCCGGTTTAACCGGGTTTAGCACGGTCGAACCGAAATTTCTCCGGTTCAAAACGGTCCAACTACTCATTCGGTTAAGACTACAAAACGGAGCCGTTTTCAAGTTCGGTCAGCGATCAAACCGGTCGGACTGTCCGGTCCGGTTATCACAACACTGATTTTTTTGTCTCTCTCATCACCTCTTTCACTCAACCTTAAGATCCATTGAATTTAAAAAAATGAATAGATGATATATATATCGAGTCAACTCATGAACCTAATAAGTCGATCTGTGTCAAACTCAATTTTGACTCTTTATTTAATGAGCTCAATTTCCAGCCCAAGTTCGATTCATTTATTTAATAAGTTCAATTTACAGCTTAAGTTCGGTTCATTTAGTTCATAAACCAAGTTTTGTTTCGGTTCATTGTCAAACCTACTTATAATCAATCCAACCAATGTATGCATTGACGTGTAAACATTTTATAGATTTACTATTAGGTTACTCGTGCATTTTTTTTTTGTAAGGACCCAAATTCTATACTTGAAATTTTTTTCTTATTTTAATCCATTCTTGCATGTATTCTTTCATATATCATATAAATTTTAAACACCCGAGGACTTAACTTTGGTCGCCATTAATTCTTTCTCAATTTCTTTAACATGCATCATTATTACACATACTCATAATGCAGGAAAACATAATTCATATTAATGTTCCTCGGTAACTACAACATACAACTAGCTATGGGTTTCCAAAATACCCATAGCTACAAATATTCAGTGTTACAATGTTCGGAGTTAAAATGATCCAAAATAGCATTTAGTCAATCATGATACAAAAAGGGGTAAAGAATCCATGTTTTAAGCTCTTAAGGCGTCAAACCAAGCATCCTCAATTTACCTGCAATGAGATTATCAATGACAAATACACAAAACATACAAAAGAGTAAGTCATTAATTCAATAAATATCATTAAGCGATAATCCACATTTTTAAGAGAGTTAAATAAACGATTTAACATTCGAATATAAAATCAACCCATCACATTTCCCATCTCATATCACCTCATTCACCACTTTTATTTTTGCATTCATCCTTATCAAACCTTGTCACTTTACTCGTCATTACTATACCCCACCACAAAGTTATATTCCAAATACATATTTACCGTACATTACCACATGGGGTAAGATATTCAATTCAATACCACGTAGGGCAAATCATTCCCAATACCACGAGTAAGGACCCAAAATTCTACCCTTGAATTTTTTTTCCTTATTTTATTCATCCTTCATATATTTTCCTATGACTTTTAAATATCAATACCAACAACTCAACTTAAGTCTCATTTCCCTACTCTTATCAATTTCATAACCTCAAAATAAGACACATGTTCACAAAGCAGAAAATCATAATTCATTCATATATCCCGGTAACTACCGCATACAATTAACTATGGGATTCCAAAATACCCATAGCTACGAATATCCAGAGTTACAAATATTCATGTTCAAAATACAGTTAGTCATATTACAAAAGAATGAATATAAAGACTTCCAAAAAGAATTAAAAGCTTCTATGCTCCTAATCAAAACATCCTTACATCTTCCACCTACCTACAATGGGATTAACATTGACCATACATAGAAACACAAAGGAGTAAGTCGTTAACGTAAAATAATGTCAATACGCGTTAATCCACATTTTAATAAACTTAAGTAAAAACTTAGAATTAAATAAACTTAAAACCATTTTCTTTGTTTATACTTTTGAAAACATGCTCCATAACTTGAGCGAAAGTTTGCTACATTGCTTGAGCCAAAGCTTGCTATATTGCTTGAGCCAAAGCTTGCTACATTGCTTGAGCCAAAGCTTGCTACTTTGCTTGAGCCAAAGCTTGCTACATTATTTGAGCCAAAATCGCTAACCAATCATGGTCGGCTAAAAACGAGTTTTATTTCCATTGGTACTCCACCAATACATAAACAGTAAATCCACACCATCATCATTACAAACATACCCATATATGCTTATAACAATTAAGTGATTTACAGTTCATTTCATTATTCCGAGTTTTATTTCCATTGGCACTCCACCAATACATAAACAGTAAATACACACCATCATCGTTACAAACATACTCATATATGCTTATAACAATTACGTGATTTACAATTCAATTCATTATCCATAATCAGAAATATCCACGCATTTTCCATCACAATGCATAAGTTAAAGACTTATCCTTACCTCGGTGAATGTTGGGTTTGGTTCCTAGTAACTACGCAAGTTCCACCGACACCGCCGCCAACTTTAGGATCTTTCCACATTCCCACCATATAACACAATGTTAGTCATTTGTTTCTAATATCACATAAACAACTTATATTGCATGATTTAACCATACAAGATATTCATCAAATTTTCGATGTTTCTAAACTACTTTCATCATAAGTATACAACCATCTATAACATGCATATTCATCTCATATTTCAACATTAGAAAATAAACTCATCTTTTACCTCTAGCATTTTACTCCTTTTCCCCTTTTACCACATTTTCACTTTAGGGTTTTGGGGTTTTTATGAATCAACCCCAAGCCCTTTCCATTCTTGAAATACTAACTCTAAACCACCAAGAGTTTACAAGATAAAAACAACATAAAACGAACCATAACTCGAAAGGATGAGTTTCCATGGTTTCTCTCATTTTGAGAAGAGATCCAACATACCCAAAATAAGTTTCAACGGGAAGAAGAGAGTTAGAATAAGAGCTTTACCTCTTCTCAAGTTTCTAAATGACTCACAAGCCTTCTTGTTCTTGAAAAAGCCATCTTCTCTCACTTCTCTCTATGTTAACCCTCATAAATGTGTTTGCGATTCCTTATTTAATGTAACAGCGTCGGGTCCTCGCTTAAGCGAGCTCATTCTCGCTCAAGCGAGAAAATCTTGCCCATTTTTAAAACTCAGATCTGACCCTCTCGCCCAGGCGAGGCATCTCTCGCTCAAGCGAGGATCCTCTCGCTCAAGCGAGGATCTTACAACCTCGACAACTCCAAAATTTCACATTTCCTCGCCCAGGCGAGCCAATCTCTTGCTCAGGCGAGACCACTATCGCTCAAGCGGGCCAACTCTCGCTCAGGCGAGAATTCTTCCGTATAGCCCAGGATTTCACCTTCCCAGTTGAGCCTTCCTCGCCCAGGCGAGCCAACTCTCGCTCAGGCGAGACCACTCTCGCTCAAGCGATCTAAGCATCGCTCAAGCGAGAATCCTTCAGTATAGCCCAGGATTTCACCCTCCCAGGTGAGCCTTTCTCGTTCAGGCGAGAATCCCAGGACTAATACTATAATTTTAAATACTTAAATTTAGGGTGTTACAATCCTCCCCCTCTTATAAGAGGGAAAAAAGGGTGCAGGAGCCCGCGAATTACTTCTGAATTAATTAAGAAATATTATTTAAGAACCATAACATTTCGTGATTCGTCCCCGAAAATTAAACATACCTCGATTCAAACAAATGAGGGTAATCCTCCCTCAGATCACGTTCCACCTCCCAAGTAGCATCCCCTTCGTCTATTTGGCTCCACAGTACTTTCACCAATGGAATCTCTTTGCCTCTTGACACAAGTATCCATGATCCTCACGGGTAACGTCGAAAAATTTAAGTTATCCTTCAACTCTATCTGATCAGACTCAACCACATGAGATGAGTCTCCAACATACTTCCTTAACTGAGACACGTGAAACACATTGTGAAGGTTCGACAACAACGGAGGCAAAGCAATCTGATATGCTACCGGCCCAATCCTTTTCAATACTTGATACGGTCCAATAAATCTCGGAGTCAGCTTGCGAGACTTCAACACTCTACCAATCCTGGTAGCCGGGACTACTCTCATGAAAACATGATCTCCCTCATTAAACTCAAGAGGTTTCCGCCTCTTATCGTAATAGCTATTCTGCCGACTCTGGGCGATCCTCATACTCTCCCAAATTTTCTTGATCTTATCCGTCGTATTTTGGACCAGTTCGAGCCCCAATATCAAGTTATCCCCAGTCTCAAACCAACTCACTGGAGTTCGACACTTCCTATCATACAACGCCTCATAAGGTGCCATTCCAATACTCGAATGGAAGCTATTGTTGTAGGTAAATATTGCTCGGATGTACAGTTCCGCCAATCGCTCCAAAGAGTACTTCATGTTCATAGGCAGAAAGTGTGCAGATTTAGTTAACCGATCCACTATCACCCATATCGAATGATACCATTTCTGAGTCTTTGGAAACCCGATACAAAATCCATGGAGATACTATCCCATTTCCAAACGGGAATTTCTAGGGATTGCAGTTCTCCTGCTGGCCGCTGATGCTCGATCTTGGCTTTCTGACAGACAAGACAACTTGATACATACAAAGCTACATCCTTTTTCAGCCCAGACCACCAAAACAGCCTTTTCAAATCTTGGTACATCTTTGTAGTCCCCGGGTGAAAACTCATTTTACTCTTGTGTGACTCCTCTAAAATATTTTTTCGCAATTCCACATTATGAGGCACAGACACTCTCCCTTTGTAACGCAACAGTCCACTAGGGACCAATGAGAAATCAGTTTCCTTACCACTCAGCATCAAATCCCGTTTAGCCATTAGCTCACTATCCACCACTTGCATTACCCGGATTTGATCGAACATTGGCCACCAAATTGGCCTTTCCCGGATGGTACTGCAACCCAAAATCATAATCCTTAAGGAATTCCATCCACCTTCGTTGTCTCATATTCAATTCCTTTTGATCAAACAAGTATTTCAAACTCTTGTGGTTGCTATATACTTTAAATCTCACACCATAAAGATGGTGTCTCCCGATTTTTAAGGCGAAGACCACTGCAGCTAATTCCAAATCATGGGTAGGGTAGTTTTGCTCCTGCGTCCTCAACTGTCGAGAAGCATAGGCAACAACCTTCCCTTCTTGCATCAACACACAACCCAAACCTTGCTTGTATGCATCACAATACACACTAAAACCCCGATCAATATAAGGAAGAACCAACACTGATGTTGTAGTCAACCTTCGTTTCTACTCTTGAAAAATTTCTTCACAACGAAGTGTCCACACATACGGTTCCCCTTTCCTTGTGAGTTTTGTCAATGGTAGTGCCAACTTCGAAAATCCCTCAATGAATTTCCGATAATACCCAGCCAAACCCAGAAAGCTTCTGATCTCAGTGACTGACTTGGGCACTGCCTATTCCATAACCGCTTCGACCTTAGAAGGATCTACTGCCACTCATTCCTTGGATATTACATGTCCAAGAAAGTTTACCGATTCCAACCAGAAATCACATTTTGACAGCTTCGCATACAATCGATTCTTACTAAGAAGTTCTAGCACAACCCTCAAGTGCTCAACATGTTCCTCTCGGTTTTTGGAGTAAAACAAAATGTCATCAATAAATACCACTACGAATGAATCCAAATATGGATGAAAAATCCGATTCATGTAGTCGGTAAATATTGCTGGAGCATTCGTTACACCAAAAGGCATGACCAAATATTCAAAATGCCCATACCTTGTCCTAAAAGCAGTTTTAGGAATGTCTTCCGACTTCACACGAAGTTGGTGGTATCCTGACTGAAGATCAATCTTTGAAAACACTACTTCTCCTCTCAACTGATCCATCAAGTCATCAATCCGAGGCAACGAATACTTGTTCTTAATAGTAACTTTGCTCAGCTGTCGGTAGTCAGTACACAACCACATACTACCAACTTTCTTCTTAACCAACAAAACGGGCACACCCGACGGCGAGACACTAGGACGAATAAACTTCTTTGCCAATAAGTCCTCAACCTGCTTTTTCAACTCAGCCAATTCTAACGGTGCCATCCTATAAGGAGCTATAGAGATGGGTCCCGTTCCCGGTACCAAATCAATAGAGAATTCAATTTCTCTCATTGGAGGCAATCCTGGAATGTCACCAGGATATACCTCTAGAAACTCACGAATTATCGGAATGTCCTCAACCTTGGGTTTCTCAATACCCTCCAGGGATGCCAACATCATAAAAAAGGCTCCTCCCTCCTTACAAGAAGTCCTGACTTCCTTTGCCGATAACGACTTCATGTTACTAACCTCATCAGAAATCTCATCTAGATTCCCGAATACCACGGTTTTATCAGCACAATTAAGCACCGCATTATTCGCCGACAACCAGTCCATCCCCAGAATTAGATCTAACTGGGATAGTGGCAAGCAGATTAAATCCACGGTAAAAGCCCTACCGTTTACCACCACCGGACATCGAGACACAACTTTCGACACCACCACAGGAACATCAGTTGGGGTGGATACGACCAAGTCGAAAGGCAACGACTCAGTTTGCAATTTCAGTCTATCCACACATTCAATAGATACAAAGGAGTGTGTCGCTCCCGAATCAAACAACACTAAAAGGGGAATACCTACCACCATGCAATTACCTTTTATCAGGCCATCCACGCCCGATGCTTCTGCACCACTCATGGTGAATACTCTGCCAGTGGATCGAGGTCGATCAACCCTCACCGCATTCACACTCTGCGGTAGCTTAGGACAATGTCTTCGGATATGCCCAACCTCCTTGTAGTGAAAGCAAGTAAGTGCCATTCCAGGGCACGAGTCACCGACATGAGTTCGGCCACATTTGCCGCACAAAGATGGAAAGTTCAACCGTGACCCCCCGACATTGGCATGAGTCCTCGGCCCATGCGAAGTATAACCCCGGCTACCTGACGGATGAGAGTAAGGTTTCCGTTCCTCTTGAAACACCTTGTTCTTCCCTTTCTCGTGCGAGAAGTTCCTTTGAGGTCCAGAGTGTTTGGGAGGAAGTGGATTTGGCGCCATCACTTCATCCGCCTTCATATCGTCCTCCACCATTCTACACTTGTTGACCAGTGTAGCAAAGTCAACGATCTCTTGATGCATAAGCATCGTCTTCAGTTTGGGCTTCAAACCCGATTCAAACTTCGAGCACTTGGACCTTCCGTCCACCTCTAATTCAGAGTAAGGGCAAAATCAGGAATACATGCCACCATGCAATTACCTTTTATCAGGCCATCCACGCCCGATGCCTCTGTACCACTCATGGTGAACACTCTTCCAGTGGATCGAGGTCGATCAACCCTCACCGCATTCACACTCTGCGGTAGCTTGGGACAATGTCTTCGGATATGCCCAACCTCCTTGCAGTGAAAGCAAGTAAGTGCCATTCCAGGGCACGAGTCACCGACATGAGTTCGGCCACATTTGCCGCACAAAGATGGAGAGTTCAACCGTGACCCCCCAGCATTGGCATGAGTCCTCGGCCCATGCGAAGTAAAACCCCGGCTACCCGTTGGACGAGAGTAAGGTTTCCGTTCCTCTTGAAACACCTCACTCTTCCCTTTCTCGTGCGAGAAGTTCCTTTGAGGTCTAGAGTATTTGGGAGGAAGTGGCTTTGGCGCCATCACTTCATCCACCTTCATATCGTCCTCCACCATTCTACACTTGTTGACCAGTGTAGCAAAGTCAACGATCTCTTGATGCCTAAAAATCGTCTTCAGTTTGGGCTTCAAACCCGATTCAAACTACGAGCACTTGGACCTTCCGTCCACCTCTAATTCAGAGTAAGGGCAAAATCAGGAATACATGCCACCATGCAATTACCTTTTATCAGGCCATCCACGCCCGATGCCTCTGCACCACTCATGGTGAATACTCTACCAGTGGATCGAGGTCGATCAACCCTCACCGCATTCACACTCTGCGGTAGCTTAGGACAATGTCTTCGGATATGCCCAACCTCCTTGTAGTGAAAGCAAGTAAGTGCCATTCCAGGGCACGAGTCACCGACATGAGTTCGGCCACATTTGCCGCACAAAGATGGAGAGTTCAACCGTGACCCCCCGACATTGGCATGAGTCCTCGGCCCATGCGAAGTATAACCCCGGCTACCTGACGGATGAGAGTAAGGTTTCCGTTCCTCTTGAAACACCTTGTTCTTCCCTTTCTCGTGCGAGAAGTTCCTTTGAGGTCCAGAGTGTTTGGGAGGAAGTGGATTTGGCGCCATCACTTCATCCGCCTTCATATCGTCCTCCACCATTCTACACTTGTTGACCAGTGTAGCAAAGTCAACGATCTCTTGATGCATAAGCATCGTCTTCAGTTTGGGCTTCAAACCCGATTCAAACTTCGAGCACTTGGACCTTCCGTCCACCTCTAATTCAGAGTAAGGGCAAAATCAGGAATACATGCCACCATGCAATTACCTTTTATCAGGCCATCCACGCCCGATGCCTCTGTACCACTCATGGTGAACACTCTTCCAGTGGATCGAGGTCGATCAACCCTCACCGCATTCACACTCTGCGGTAGCTTAGGACAATGTCTTCGGATATGCCCAACCTCCTTGCAGTGAAAGCAAGTAAGTGCCATTCCAGGGCACGAGTCACCGACATGAGTTCGGCCACATTTGCCGCACAAAGATGGAGAGTTCAACCGTGACCCCCCAGCATTGGCATGAGTCCTCGGCCCATGCGAAGTAAAACCCCGGCTACCCGTTGGACGAGAGTAAGGTTTCCGTTCCTCTTGAAACACCTCACTCTTCCCTTTCTCGTGCGAGAAGTTCCTTTGAGGTCTAGAGTATTTGGGAGGAAGTGGTTTTGGCGCCATCACTTCATCCACCTTCATATCGTCCTCCACCATTCTACACTTGTTGACCAGTGTAGCAAAGTCAACGATCTCTTGATGCCTAAAAATCGTCTTCAGTTTGGGCTTCAAACCCGATTCAAACTACGAGCACTTGGACCTTCTGTCCACCTCTAATTCAGAGTAAGGGCAAAATCAGGAATACCTGCCACCATGCAATTTCCTTTTATCAGGCCATCCACGCCCGATTCCTCTGTACCACTCATGGTGAACACTCTTCCATTGGATCGAGGTCGATCAACCCTCACCGCATTCACACTCTGCGGTAGCTTAGGACAATGTCTTCGGATATGCCCAACCTCCTTGCAGTGAAAGCAAGTAAGTGCCATTCCAGGGCACGAGTCACCGACATGAGTTCGGACACATTTGCCGCACAAAGATGGAGAGTTCAACCATGACCCCCCGACATTGGCATGAGTCCTCGGCCCATGCGAAGTAAAACCCCGGCTACCCGTTGGACGAGAGTAAGGTTTCCGTTCCTCTTGAAACACCTCACTCTTCCCTTTCTCGTGCGAGAAGTTCCTTTGAGGTCTAGAGTATTTGGGAGGAAGTGGCTTTGGCGCCATCACTTCATCCACCTTCATATCGTCCTCCACCATTCTACACTTGTTGACCAGTGTAGCAAAGTCAACGATCTCTTGATGCCTAAGCATCGTCTTCAGTTTGGACTTCAAATCTGATTCAAACTTCGAGCACTTGGACCTTCCGTCCACCTCTAATTCAGAGTAAGGGCAAAATCAGGAATACCTGCCACCATGCAATTATCTTTTATCAGGCCATCCACGCCCGATGCCTCTGCACCACTCATGGTGAACACTCTGCCAGTGGATCGAGGTCGATCAACCCTCACCGCATTCACACTCTGCGGTAGCTTAGGACAATGTCTTCGGATATGCCCAACCTCCTTGTAGTGAAAGCAAGTAAGTGCCATTCCAGGGCACGAGTCACCGACATGAGTTCGGCCACATTTGCCGCACAAAGATGGAGAGTTCAACTGTGACCCCCCGACATTGGCATGAGTCCTCGGCCCATGCGAAGTATAACCCCGGCTACCTGACGGATGAGAGTAAGGTTTCCGTTCCTCTTGAAACACCTTGTTCTTCCCTTTCTCGTGCGAGAAGTTCCTTTGAGGTCCAGAGTGTTTGGGAGGAAGTGGATTTGGCGCCATCACTTCATCCGCCTTGGTATCGTCCTCCACCATTCTACACTTGTTGACCAGTGTAGCAAAGTCAATGATCTCTTGATGCATAAGCATCGTCTTTAGTTTAGGCTTCAAACCCGATTCAAACTTCGAGCACTTGGACCTTCCGTCCACCTCTAATTCAGAGTAAGGGCAAAATCAGGTCAATTCTTCAAACTTGGCCGCATATTCTCCCACCGATAGGTCAACCTGCTCCAATCTCAGAAACTCCATCTCTTTCTGCCTCCTCAGATTAGCAGGAAAATATTTATGGAAAAATTTCACCTTGAAGGTATCACTAGAAATCAATTGTCGATCCGCCTCCATTTGGCGTCGAGTGAACTCCCTCCAATTCTCGGCCTCTGTCACTAGCATGTAAGTGGCATATGCCAACTTCTGAGCCTCTGTCACTGCCATGGGTACCTGTACTCACTCACTTGTCAGTAATCGAATTTTTTCTAAACAAGGGTCACATAATCACTTAGCAATTAGCACACTCAGACAATTGCAACACACAAAGATAAAAAAGAAGCATGCAAGGCCATATCCTAGGTCGCATGATTAACTATACTCTGATACCATATTGTAAGGACCCAAAATTCTACCCTTGAAATTTTTTTCCTTATTTTATTCATCCTTCATATATTTTCCTACGACTTTTAAATATCAATACCAATAAAAAAACTTAAGTCTCATTTCCCTACTCTTATCAATTTCATACCCACAAAATAAGACACATGTTAGCATAGCAGAAAATCATAATTCATTCATATATCCTAGTAACTACCGCATACAATTAGCTATGGGATTCCAAAATACCCATAGCTACGAATATCCAGAGTTACAAATATTCATGTTCAAAATACAGTTAGTCATATTACAAAGGAATGAATATAAGGACTTCCAAAAAGAATTAAAAGCTTCTATGCTCCTAATCAAAACGTCATTACATCTTCCACCTACCTACAATGGGATTAACATTGACCATACATAGAAACACAAAAGAGTAAGTCGTTAACGTAAAATATTGTCAATACACGTTAATCCACATTTTAGTAGAGTTAAGTAAAACCTTAGAATTAAATATACTTAAAACCATTTTCTTTGTTTATACTTTTGAAAACATGCTCCATAACTTGAGCCAAAGCTTGCTACATTGCTTGAGCCAAAGCTTGCTACATTGCTTGAGCCAAAGCTTGCTACTTTGCTTGAGCCAAAGCTTGCTACAGTACTTGAGCCAAAGTCGCTAACCAATCATGGTCAGCTAAAAACGAGTTTTATTTCCATTGGCACTCCACCAATACATAAACAGTAAATCCACACCATCATCATTACAAACATACCCATATATGCTTTTAACAATTAAGTGATTTACTGTTCATTCCATTATTCCGAGTTTTATTTCCATTGGCACTCCACCAATACTTAAATAGTAAATACACACCATCACCGTTACAAACATACCCATATATGCTTATAACAATTAAGTGATTTACAATTCATTTCATTATCCATAATCAGAAATATCCACGCATTTTCCATCACAATGCATAAGTTAAAGACTTATCCTTACCTCGGTGAGTGTTGGGTTTGGTTCCTGGTAACTTCGCAAGATCCACCGCCGCCAACTTTAGGATCTTTCCACATTCCCACCATATAACACAATGTTAGTCATTTGTTTCCAATATCACATAAACAACTTATATTGCATTATTTAACTATACAAGATATTCATCATATTTTCGATGTTTCTAAATTACTTTCATCATAAGTATACAACCATCTATAACATGCATATTCATCTCATATTTCAACATTAGAAAGTAAAATCATCTTTTACCTCTAGCATTTTACTCCTTTTCCCCTTTTACCACATTTTCACTTTAGGGGTTTGGGGTTTTTATGAATCAACCCCCAAGCCCTTTCCATTCTTGAAATACTAACTCTAAATCACCAAGAGTTTACAAGATAAAAACAACATAAAACGAACCATAACTCGAAAGGATGAGTTTCCATATCTCTCATTTTGAGAAGAGATCCACATACCCAAAATAAGTTTCAACAGGAAGAAGAGAGTTAGAATCAAGAGCTTTACCTCTTCTCAAGCTTCTAAATGACTCACAAGCCTTCTTGTTCTTGAAAAAGCCCTCTTCTCTCACTTCTCTCTATGTTAACCCTCATAAATGTGTTTGGGTTCCCTATTTAATGTAACAGCGTCGGGTCCTCGCTTAAGCGAGCTCATTCTCGCTCAAGCAAGAAAATCCTGCCCATTTTATGTTAAACCTCCCAGGCGAGAATCCCTCGCTCAAGCGAGAACCCCAGAACTGATACTATAATTTTAAAGACTTAAATTTTGGGTGTTACACCACGTAGGGCAAGTCAATCGCAATACCACGTAGGGCAAGTCATTCATAATACCACGATACCACGTAGGGCAAGTCATTCGCAATACCACTTAGGGCAAGTCATTCGCAATACCACGTAGGGCAAGCCATTCACAATACCATGTAGGGAAAATCATTCACATTTCATATGTAATCAGAAAATCCACGCTTTTTCTATCATCATATAAAATTAACCACTTCTCCTTATCTCGATGAGTGTTGGGGTCGGTTTTGGGTAACTTTGCAAGTTCCTTCGCTACCTCCTTCAAACTTAGGATCTTTCCTCATTCGCACCACATAACAACAATGTTAGTCATTTATTCAAAATAACACATAAACAACTCATATTTCATCTTTAACCATACAAGAGATTCATACATTTTCAATGTTTCCAAAACTATCTTCATTAAGAGTTTCCAAACATCTAAAACATACATATTCATCTCATATTCAACATTAGAATTTATACTCATCTTCTACATCTAACATTTCACCCATTTCCCCTCTACTCATATTCTCATTTTGGGGGTTTTGTGGTTTTCATGAATCAACCCACAAACCCTTTCCATTCTTAAAATACCAACTCTAAACCAAGAGTTTACAAGAGAAAAACAACATAAAACGAACCATAACTCAAAAGGATGAGTTTCCATGGTTTCCCACCTTTTGAGAAGAGATCCCACACACCCAAAACGAGTTTGAAAGGGAGAAGAAGAGTTAGAATCAAAAGATTTACCTCTTCTCAAGCTTCTAGATTAGCCTCAAGACTCATTGCTCTTGAAAATTCTCTCTTCTATCACTTCTCTTCAAGTTCTAACCCTAAAATGTGTTTGGGGTTCCTTATTTAATGTAACACCGTCAAGTTCTCGCTCAAGCGAGAAAATACCGCCTATTTGTAAAACTCAAATCTGACCATCTCGCTCAAGTGAGGATCCTCTCGCTCAAGCAAGAATTTTACAGCCTCTCAGGCTTTAGAGTGCCACTTCTCGCCCAAGCGAGACAACTCTCGCTCAAGCGAGCCAACTCTCGCTCATGCGAGACAATTCTCGCTCAGGCGAGAATCCTTCAGTATAGCCCAATATTCTACTCACCCAGGTGAGCCACTCTCGCCTAGGCGACCACTTTCTCGCTCAAGCGAGATTTCTAGAACTGATACTATAATTAATAACTTTAAATTCAGGGTGTCACAGTTTTGATCGACATTTTTAGCGGGCCGAATTGGGGATTTTAGCCTAAAAGTCCATATTCAACCTAGTTTGGGAGCCCATTTTTTAGACGGGTCACATCGGGCTAGCATGCCGGGTCAACATTAATATTGCTTTAACATTTTAAGGTTACCTGTGATTCCAATAATGTAGTCAATTTAATATTGTTTTCCAACCGAACATTTTACACTTACCGTGTGCAACCAATTTATTATTCTTATATAAGACATATATGAGTAA
Source organism: Lupinus albus (assembly GCA_009771035.1). Taxonomy (NCBI): domain Eukaryota; kingdom Viridiplantae; phylum Streptophyta; class Magnoliopsida; order Fabales; family Fabaceae; genus Lupinus; species Lupinus albus. The sequence continues at coordinate 13,654,645 of CM020010.1, forward strand.
ATTGCTTATCAATGTAATTTATATCATATACAAGACATTTACATATCAATATTTAATTTTTATCATATATGATATTTTGTTTAACTTAATTACATTTATCACTTTTTTTGTTTTAAAAATTACACTTCTCATGCAGGGTTGATCAATCTAATGTATGTTCATAAATAATTAAGGGTTTTTTTGTATGTGTAGAAAATGGAAGGATAATTTGTGTAATTTCACTCAAACTCATGGAATATCAGTGTAATTTACTCTTAATATTATTAATAATCTTTTGCAAAGGTTTAACACGTTATACTAAATTGGTTAGAAATATTAATACTAAATTGGTTATACTATTATGTAATATTACAATTGATAAGTAATTTATATCATATACGAGACATTTATATTATATACAAGACATTAACTTATCAATATAATTTACTCTTTAAATTGGTTAATACTCATATACAAGCCTTCTCAAAAGAATATTTTTTTGCATAGAAAAAATGGAGGCATATTCTTCCAACACAATATCTAATGTTTAAAACATAGGAGTTTGAATTTTTATGTGAACTAGAAGTCTAAAAGTTTAAGACTATGTTAATTAGTTGTTTAGAACTTATGAGTTTTAAACCAAAACGATATATTATTGTGAGATTGTGGACTTTAGTTTGTGATTTTTTTTTTTAAAATACATTTATGAGGCTTTATGATTATTTATTTTTGAAATTGTTATTGAGTTGGTTATAAATGTGTTTTTGAAAAGAAAGAAAAATGGAAATAAGCCTTGTCTCATTTTCATTAAAAACATAGAACCCATTGATTACATGTATAAACATTTCTATTAAAAACAATATGTTTAAATTTGCAAGCGTCATTTTAAAGGAAATATTAATGTCCAGTAAAAAAACTACTTTATATATTAGGATTACTCCACGATAAAAACGAATTAACAAACATTAGAAAGTAACTAGTAACATGTTCTCAGTACATGCAATAATATAAAAATCATGAGAATAAATTTATAGAATATCTCAATAATCAACATATGATTTGAACAATCTACTATGTATGGTGCAAAGTGTGATATTAATTTAGGACATAATATAACATCTAAATTTTTTATTGTCTACATTCATAACATCCTTAAACAGGTAAATTACATTAGGTAGCATGACAATAAGAAAAAAATGATTATAACATTGACAGTGAATGCTAAAATATAAAGAAATCAACACAATAAGAAATAGTGTGACATGAACCATAAGGTGAGTCACACATGCTAAATGCTAAATTGACATGCTTATTATGTTTAAACGAATATATGGTAAATTCATTAGCAGAATCAGGTGGAAATGTAAGAGATAAGGTAGTATTAGGTTTACGGTATGTCTAATGTCATAGTCTAAAATTAAAAAGTAAATATCATTGAAATGCAATAAAATAGTAAATAAATAACACATATTCAAATGTGTTAACTAAAAAGTTGAATGATACCCTTACATTAAAAAGTTTGTATATGTAATAGATGACTTACTTTACAAAGACTATTTTTGGATGGTAACCTTTTTGGGTATGTCTAATGTTTGTAGTCCATGAACAGTGAAATGATATCATTGGCTTTCATAATGATATATCTAAGGGTCAAAATATAGATACAGACTTGCAAGTTTTTCCACATAAGACATTATAAAAAAATTTGGAAAGTTAAAGTTGGATGGAATTTCAGTAGTTGGTCGACGAGTGTTGTCTACATATACTGATATCTTATGCACAAGAGAAAATGGAATTCTTATGTTCAGTTCGAAACATTAATGGACAATTAAAATTTTAGTGCAACAATTATTGTATATAAATAAAAATTATAGTTCAATCATATATAATGCTATATTAGTGATGAAGCAATGTGTTGTGACTATAATTTTTATTTGATTAGCAGAATCATCTATAAATTACACTATTTTCTTGTTGTTCAAAGATGAAAGTTTAGCACATCTATTTGTAACACCCTGAATTTATATTTCTTAAGATGTGGTAACAATCCTGAAGAATGGGACATGCTGCCAGATTCTCACTTGAGCGAGAGGGCCTCGCCCAAGCGAGAGGGTCAGAGCTTCTCCCTGGATTTTATCTGGAAAGCTCGCTTAAGCGAGAAAGGGCTCGCCTGGGCGAGAGATGGCTCATCCGGGTGAGTGGGAAACTGGGATATAATGAAGGATTCTCGCCTGAGCGAGTTTTGGCTCGCCTGGGCGAGGGAGAGGGTGTGGAGACTAGAGGATCCTCGCTTGAGCGAGAGCGCCAGATCTGAGTTTTTAAAATGGGCGAGATTTTCTCGCTTGAGCGAGAAAAGGCTCGCTTGAGCGAGAGCCCGACGAGGAAACTTTAAAATAGAAACCCCAAACACTTTTAGGGTTAGGACTTTGGAGAGAATAGAGAGAAGGGAGTATTTTCAAGAACAAGGGTTCGTGGGAATCATCTAGAAGCTTGAGAAGAGGTAATTCTCTTGATTCTAACTCATCTTCTCCCTTTGAAACTTGTTTTGAGTATTTGGGATCTTTTCTCAAAATTTGTGAGAAACCATGAAAACTCTTCCTTTGGAGTTGTGGTTCGTTTTATCTAATTTCTCAATTGAAAACTCTTGGTTTAGAGTTAATATTGAAATATAAGAGTGATTAGGGGTTGATTCATGAAAACCCCTAAACCCCAAAACGAGAATGTGGTTAAATGGGAAAAAGGTGAAATGTTAGATGTAGAATGTGGTTTATGAATGTTGAATGTTGATTAGAAGGTGAATGTGTATGTATTAGATGTTTGGAAACTCCTAATGAAGGTAGTTTTGGAAACATTGAAAATGGGTGAATCTCTTATATGGTTAAAGATGAAATATGAGTTGTTTATATGTTATTTTGAATAAATGACTAATGTTGTTGTTATGTGGTGGGGATTTGGAAAGATCCTAAGGTTGGAGGCGGTATCGGAAGAACTTGTCAAGTTACCAAAGACAAACCCAACACTCACCAAGGTAAGGGATAAGTGTTTCCATTAAATATGAGGAGATGTAGTGTTATAGATTATAACTATATTGAATCACCTTTGTGGTGTAGGCTTACCCGATGTGGTGTGGAATCACCTTTGTGGTGTAGACTTACCCGATGTGGTATGGAATCACCTTTGTGATGTAGACTTACCCGATGTGGAATGGAATCACCTTTGTGGTGTAGACTTACCCAATGTGGTATGGAATCACCTTTGTGGTGCAGACTTACCCGATGTGGTATGGGATCACCTCTGCGGTGTAGACTTACCCTATGTGGTATTGTATCACCTTTATGGTGTAGACTTGCCCTTTGTGGTATTGAATCATCTTAGTGATGTAGACTTGACCCATGTGGTAATGAGTAATTTAATGTCAATTGTAGTTGATGAAGTTAAATGGGATTTATGAAATGGAAGGATGTATAATGATAAAGAGAATGATAAGAATATGTATACTTATATACCTTACAAGCTATGATTTATTTTCAATGCTTAATCTTATTTAAAAAGTGGATTATCATATAATGTTATTATTGAGCTAATGACTTACTCCCTTGTGTTTTGTGTATTGTTTATGATAATCCCATTGCAGGTAAATGGATGCGGTAGAGATGCTTGATTTAAAAGCTTTAGGAGTTTTAATAATCAAGATTGCTTGTTTTGTAGACTGTTGTGTTCTAACTGACTAAGTGTGATTTGTTGAATGTATTTATGGGTATTTTGATATGTAAACCCATAATCAAATATATATTGATACTCTTGGATTTATAAATGTGCATTATGATTTTCTGCATCTATGGAGCAGCGTATAACGAATGTAGAATATGCATGTTTAAATGTTAGGAGGTATGGATGAAATCTATGGGGTTGATTTTTGGATCACTAACATAGAGTAAGATTGAGAACATGTAATGAATCGAATTAAAATAAATGAAAAATTTACAAGGGTAGAATTTAGGTACTTACACTATTATTCATCTATAAATTACACTAGTTTCAAATAAGTGTTTTAGTTATAATTTATAAACTGGTTAAACTTCACTAACATTGTGAATAAAATAGTGAATAAATAAAGCATAATCAAATGTGTTAACTAAAGCATAAAAGATGAAAGTTGAATGGTAGCCTTACTTTAGAAAGTTTGTATATGTATTAGATGAATTATTTTAGAAATTAAATTTTGGATGGTTGCCTTTTTGGGTATGTCTAATTTATGTACTCCCTGAATAGTGGAATGATATCATTGGCTTTGAAAAGTTAAAGTTGAATGAAACTTCAGTAGTTGGCCGTTGAGTGCTGTTAAATGAGAATGATATGTTACGTGTGAGAAAAATTTGAATTCTTATCTCCAGTTTGAATAAATAACAGCCAATTAAACTTTTAGTGCAAGAATAATTCTACATAATTTAAAATTATAGTTGGATTAGTATATATTAATGATGAAATGAAAGTTTAGCACAATGTGTAGTGATTATAACTTTTATTTGATTAGCTGAATCATCTATAAATTGCACCATTTTCTTAACAGGAAACATGAAAGTTTAGCACATTTGTTCATACATAATTTATAGGCTCATTTTTTTAACAGGATATATGAATTTTTAGTGTTCATCTATATAAAACTAATCATAGTTCATTAGTTTAAAATAGTAGAATTCGTACACTTATCAGTTACTTCACTAAGAATGTTAATAAGACCTTGAAGTTTGCTATTGACAGACTTGGCCTAACAATTAGGTTTTACAAAATATGATAAATTATAGCCTAATTTTTTAAGTGGATAGATGATAGTTTAGTGCATCTGGTTTACATGTATGTTGGGATGGAATTCTTAAACTGGCAACCATAATATATGAAATGCTTAGTGAACTTAATACTGAAAAATGAACGTAAAACTAATCATAGTACTTTATAACAGTAAAATTCATACACTTATCGGTTACTATTCAAATAAGTGTTTTTAGTTATAATTTATAAAGTGATTAAACTTCACTAAAAATTTGAATAACTACTTTAGGTCAGTGTATTTGTATCAGTAATACAACTTTGTAATGTTAATAAGTACTTAGAAGTTTGTTTTGAAAGACAAACTTGACCATTACAATTAGGTTCTACAAAAGAGGATAAATTATAGCTTAATTTTTTAACAAGTTAGATGAAAGTTTAGTGCGTCTGGTTCAAAAGAATGTAAAGTGGAATTCATAAAACTAACAACCATAATATATGACATGCTTAGTGCACTTAATGTTGAAAGAATGAACATAAAATTAAACATAGTTCAGTATAATATAACAATAGAATTCATTCACTTATCAGTCACATATTCAAATAAATGCTTTTAGTTATAATTTATAAACTGGTTAAACTTCTCTAAGAATGTGAGTAACTACTTTATGTGTGAAATGAGTATCAGTAATCCAACTTTGTAATGTTAATCGGTACTTGAAGTTTGCTAGTCAAAGGTAGACTTGACCATCACAATTAGGTTCTACAAAACATACATAGGATGAGGTGTATACTTGGTAATCGTCTAGTGCTAACATGAGACAATTGTGTTTCAATGTCAGCAAGATGAGGTCAACAAAAATGAGGTCATATAAGTTCAAGTCAGAGTGTCATATACATCACACTTGTGATGCAACAAAAAAGGTTGTAAGCTAAGTAGTTACACGCAACTTAAAGCAATAATATCAAAACTCATTTAGTTTTGATATGTTTTGTCACATTCGAAGATGATAATTTGGTGGAATTATAAAGAGGGCTTTAAGGCAGGTCCAAATCTAACTCAACTCACAATTTATTGGCTGAAGTTATGACTTGAAGGTGGTCTGGATCATGCTCAGTAGTAATAGACAGAGACTATCCACAAAAGTTCAAACATTTATTTGTATGAGAAACATTATAGGAATTACCTTTGCATTTACAATTAGGTAAAATAAAGGTTCTATGCACTCACAATTTTTAATTGTCGGGAATCATTGGCATCTTAATTTCCTTTCGTAACATCAGAAAGTGAAGACCGAAGAAAAATAGAGCATTCGTCGTTAATAACATAAATTTAAAAATAACAAAAGAAAAATAACAATCTTACAAAATAAATTACCTTAGCCGATGGAAGAGGGTATAACTTAGAATATTGTGACAAATGGTCGTTACCTTGGCTCAATGAGTCACAATATAGACTAATATTAGAAAAACTACAACAGAAGATTTATCACTATCATATTGACAATAGCAAAAGACTGGCTAGATAATAAAACCATTTTTTTCCATATTACATTTCCTTATACTTATCAATGTCATTTATTTCTTCACCAATCAATAACTTTGATCCAGACCATGAACTGGAAACATTTGGCGGAGACTTACCTAGAAAATTGTAAAAAAGTTAGAGAATATATATTGCAGAAAGATTAAAAATCAAACTACTACAACTACTACAACATTTTCCTTTCTTGATTCTAGCATTTGTTAAGATGATGATCATAGGTTCACCATTTGGTAGGTTTTGTAATAGTTGATAAATTTCATGGCATGTGATTGTCAAAGATTACATGTAATGACATCACCGCTTATCATAGTTGAAAAACAAAAAGACAAAGTATGTAAATCTCAACTTGAAAACTTACCATTAAAGGGAAAGAAGCTTAAATTTATTTAAGATTAACGGGGAAAACCTTACCAAAAATCTATGAGACCAAATGTAACTTTCTTCAATTTTGTTTGTGCTTGTGCAAAGATAGACTTGTATTCAACTACTGAAATGATTTCTACAATAAACATAAGAAAATTTATTTTATGATATAATCATAACAGAAAACAAAATTAAAGTATGTAAATAGGATAACATATAATGATTTTTACCTAACCTATTAACAAATAAGTTGGAATGTTGTCAGCTAGAATTTCACCAAATCCCAAGTGTCAAGCAAAAGTAATAGGCTTATTAACATAACTTCAAGGTTAAATAACACATTCATGGACAAAAGTATGGAAATGCACTTAATATCATAAATGCAAAATTTATTTTTAATAATGACCATATTTCTCAGATGCCACCTACTTTATTTCTTAAAAAGTTATGTAGTAACATAAAAAATGTTAAGGCCATATTTCGCAGATGTTAGTTGATAATTAAACTACCCCATAATATACAAACTTTGTTATTTTCGAAGACATGACTCTCAATGTAAGACTCAACTTTATACATCAAAATAATATTCAAGAGCCTAATAATGAAATACAAAAAACATATATGCATTTAGGAAATAAATGTGTCAACTGTAAGGACCGAAATTCTACCCTTGAAAATTTTCCCCTTATTTACTCTTCCCGCATACATTCCTTTCATTTTAATCTTATTTACTTAGTCATATTCATTCCACCTCTTCATATTTTTATGAACTCCACTTAACATAAAATCATAATTCATTCCACGTAATTTGGTAACCACCGCATATAACTAGCTATGAGTTCCAAATCACCCATAGCTATACATATCTAGGGTTACACTTAATATCAGTTATCATATAGTCATAATTACACATTGTTTTGAAACTATCAAAAATGCACTCATATACAAATAGTGCAAATAAATGAATTCCAAATATAAGCTCCCTAAGCTTCCCAAAAATGAGTCCTTCTCATGTCACCTGTTTATCTACAATGGGATTATCAATGACAAGAACACAAACACACAAATGAGTAAGTCGTTAATTCAATAAACGTCATTATAAGATAATCCACATTAGGAAAAAGGGGTTAGTAAACCATTTTCGAAATTCATTTTTGTCTTGCTGCATAACTTGAGCCAAAGTCGCTACACCCCTTAGGGTTAGCTAAAAGCAGATTCCTATTTTTCTTAAAACAAATCACGCTTATATACTCAAGCCAGAGTGTATGCTTCTATACTCAAGCCAGAGTGTATGCTTCTATACTCAAGCCAGAGTTTTCGCTTCTATACTCAAGCCAGAGTGTATGCTTCTATACTTAAGTCAGAGTGTATGCTTCTATATTCGAGCCAGAGTGTTTGCTTCTATACTCAAGTCAGAGTGTACGCTTCTATACTCAAGCCAGAGTGTATGCTTCTATACTCAAGCTAGAGTGTTTGCTTCTATACTCAAGCCAGAGTGTTTGCTTCTATACTCAAGCCAGAGTGTACGCTTCTATACTCAAGCCAGAATGTATGCTTCTATACTCAAGCTTTGCTTCTATACTCAAGCCAGAGTGTATGCTTCTATACTCAAGCCAGAATGTTTGCTTCTATACTCAAGCCATAGTGTACGCTTCTATACTCAAGCCAGAGTGTTTGCTTCTATACTCAAGCCAGAGTGTACGCTTCTATACTCAAGCTAGAGTCGCTAACCATTCATGGTCGGCTAAAACATATTTTTCCTTTTCCGTAAATCTACGCCTACTTTAATATAAACACACTCATATATGTTTATACTAAATGCGTAATTTACAACTCAATCTTTGCATAAATAGGAAATACACATATTTTCTTTTTCCGTAAATCTACGCCTACTTTAGCATAAACACACCCATATATGTTTATACTAAATGCGTAATTTACAACTCAACCCTTGCATAACCAGAAAATACACATTTTCTATTCCAACTGCACAAATAAAGACTTATCCTTACCTCGGTGAGTGTTGGGTTTGGTTCTTGGCAACTTCTCAAGTTCCACCGACACCGCCTCCAACTTTAGGATCTTTCCTCATCCCACCATATAACACAATGTTAGTCATTCATTCCAAATATCACATAAACAACTTATATTGCATCATTTAATCATACAAGATATTTGTAACACCACGAATTTTCTGATTTGGAATTATGAATTTTTATGAGTTTTTATTAATTATTTATTTTATCAACGATTAATTGTAGAAATTAATCAGTGTGGATTTAGGCTAATCCATAGTTGAATATTAGTCTTTTTTTGTGATTTCCTATTTTTTGGTAAATTTTCGTAATTTTCTGTGACGAAATATTTTTGAACCGTCGTCGGGCCCAAATAGTCCGAATTCGGCCCAATAACGTGTTTTTGAGTTCCGTAACTCGGAATAGAATTCTGATTGCGCCATTGGCTTCGAAATATTATTTCGAGTCAAGATAGACATCAAGTTCATTCAGAACGCATTTCTAAATATTTTCACTCCAAATTCTGTGTTTCGATGTTCTAACCGTAAACCAAAATTGGGAGATTGTATATTTCCGGACGAAATTATCCGAAGATGTTCGTACACGACGTTTATTGGGAAATTACATCATATCAATAAAGTTGGAAGTCATCATTTCATGAGCCACTTACTTGTTACACAAATAATACAAAAACTTCCAAAAACCCCTAAATCACTCAACAAATCCTCTCACTCCACCACCATTAGACACACCACCCATGCTAGTCTAAAGCTACTTACTTTGCATTAAATTTTCTGATTTGATAAGGGTGAGGCTCTCCTATAAATACCTCACCCCATTCTCTCATTTTTACACTAAATTTCTTATACAAACTAAGGTAGTCTTTTATTTTATCTTCTTCATCTTCTTCTCATACTTCATAGAAAGTTATGAGCTTTTATTATTTTGTTCATAAATTAGAGTTTATATTTGTTCTTTAAGTATTTTATGAAAGCATAACTAAAGGGGATGATAATAAAATCATATGAAACTTTATGTAGTTTTTGACTTTTGTAAATCTTGAAATTTCTTCCTTGTTCTTAGATGGAAAAACTATATCTTTGGACAAGGTTAGATGAGTTATTTATTTGGAAATATTAGAAATTATTGTTAGTATTTGAATATGTTTAAAGGTGATGATTTTAACATCAAAGGAACCTTTAATGTGTTTAGGAAAAAGTTTGTATTTTATTCTTGAAAGTTTATGATGTTGATGAGTTGTTGAAAATATTTCATTTTTAGAAAGTATTATGTTTTAAAAGTGGTTTAACATATTTTACTCTTTGATTCCCAAGTTAAAATAATGATTTGGGATAAAAGATGATTTATTAAAGTATTGACTTCATAAACTTAAAGCGTTATGAAGTTTTAGATATTAAAGTAGTAGAAAGTCTTACCTTAGGATTTATTTTCATGACTATGAAAATAACACTTACTAACCATTGAGGTTTTTTCCTAAAAAATTAGGAGGTGTTAAGATGTTCATGAAAATTTGTTTTAGTAGTATACTTGAAATAATGAGAGTTACCTAAAAGTCTTGACTTTATAAACTTAAAGTGTTATGAAGTCTTAGATGATAAAATGATTTAAAAATGTTGAATATTAGTTAAGTGAACTTACTTTAAAATGGTAAGATTTACTTAAAAAATATTGATTTTGTTTAAATTGACTTACTTTAAAAAGGATAAGTCTAGCTTAATGATCTTATTTTAAAAAGGTTAGTTTTAGTAAAAATATTTTACTTACAAAAATAAGATTTATGAATTATCGGAAAAATGCAATGAAGTGAGAATACATGTCTAGAAAGGTTCTGTCTAAGGAAAGACTTGGTATTTAAGGGTGTCTTTATGACCCACCTCTCTTTCCTGGGAACTAGCCTGGTGTATATCCACGGATTACGACATAATTTCGGTATAAGTTTTACTGAAAATTTTACTTTAAAAAGTATTATTTGATTGTAAGATTTTCGATGACAAATGATGATTCAAGGATATTCAACCTTGAATTGGATGGACGAAAGCAATTAAATTCATTTTAAATCGGAAGTTTTATCTTCGCGTAAAAATTTATTTCGTAAGTATAATAATTATCGTCATTTAACTAATTAACGTTATATTGGCATAATGAAGAGTTCGAGAGGAGAACAGATCAAGTAAGCTCACCTGCAAACAGAGAACCTAACGACCCGACACACTCAGGTGAGAGAGAACACATCGCGACATAGTGGTGTCCGAATATGGCACCCGGATCTCCAAACAATCTCAAAAGTTTGGAGTTATCTTGGGTTTTTAGAAACCCGTAAAACTGAGCGATTTTTCGTATTGAATGATCATAGATCTCGATATGATGATGTATATTAATGTGATATAGTGTGTGATAATATAAAAATTGATATTAGAATGTTGTGTGGCAATTTTCTGGGTGCAGGGATCGAAAAATGGCAAAACAGTCGCGTTTCAGAAGCTCGGAAGAGGCCAGGATGGTCCCGGTTCTGGACCATCCTCGCCTGGGCGTCCCAGGCTCGCTTGAGCAAGCTTGGCCTCGCCCGGGGCGAGCTCCCCCTTGCCTGGGCGAGCTACACAGCACTAGGATGCCTAGTTTTTCCTGTGTTGGGTGCTTGAGTGACGGTTCCGCGCTTGGGCGCGATCCAGGCAATGTTTTGCATTGTTTTTGACTGTTTTATGGCTTACACATTGATCCTAATTGAATGTATTATATGTTTTCTATATAAAAAGATTATGACTCAAAGTAAAGAGCCACGCAACCGCAAAAACCAAATGCCGTGGTTAGAGTCCGATTGGATTACTTACTATGTTCTTATCGATTGTTATAAGATGGATTGAATTACTTGCTATGAATGTATTGGATTATTCTGAGATTATTGGAATGGAATGGGCGTTGTGTCAAGGAAATCCGATGATGCCATGTAGCGAGGTTGTTCACCCGTTGAGATTAAGCCATATGGTGGCTCCGGGATTCAACAATGGTTCGTAGTGGCGAGGATGAATGTACTTGTGCTTTCGTAGGATTTGAGATTGATTGACTATTTGTTAAGATTGCATTTGATTATCATGATGTGACGAGCGTTGGAAAAAGGACTCCGATGATGCCGTGGAGCGAGGTTGTCGACCCGTTGAGATAAAGCCATATGGTGGCTCCGGGATTCAACAACGGTCGTAGTGGTGAGGATATAATTATGAATGTACTTATACCTTGTTAAGGACAAGTGTCCGACCATGGCGTCGTGACTTGGGGCAAGGCTTATCAAGGAACACCTACTACTATACAGCGAGGTCGTTTGACCGTAAGAAGCTTGGTCGGGTGACCGTCCAGGATATTCAGCGACGGATCATAGTGGTAGGAGTGTGAATCCTTATTGAATGATAGAGCAAAAATCGGGTCCCATAAGAAGCATTCCTTTTGGAACGGACATCCTTTAGGAGATGTCTTAAGATGAGCCGATTATATAAAAGAATGATTAAGAGTTCGGATTTTGCTAACTTCGATTAGAGAGCATATGCATTATGAATAACGAAGTAGTGGAGAGGAAACATTACAGGATGACGTATGAGCACTGAGATGCAAGGAGGGCGACTTTGCTTGACGGTGGTTCGTCAACAAAGCCTTGAGGGAGAGTCTAGGTGAGACGAGTCCCTTGTATTCCTAGGAGAGGATATCCTGTTTGATCGGAAAGTTCTCACAGCGCAAACTAGACAATCTCTGACGACCCCTCGATTTCCAATCATGATCGATGAGAGGGATGCCCAGAAAGCGTTGCTACGACACCGTCCTGTTATGGACAGTTCCTTTGGAACAGATCGATCATTCATCCTTGCGAGGATGTTATTTTATTTTGGTGTGTACAATCGGCTTGTTATGGGACCTGTACTCTCGGTTGTTTCCGAATAGGCTATTTGGGTGGATAATGGTGTAAGGTGGATGAAATGACATAGCATTCATATAGGCTATTTGCACGAACGTTTATTTTTATACTTGAGATATAATCATTATTCGTCTTTAGTATTGTGCATGAGAGATCCATGATATATTGATTGCAACGATATATTTATACTGTACGATGACTGTATATTATTATGTGATTTGTCAGATGATTGAATTGCATGTTATGAAAAGTATATTTTTGTCTGAGTGTCCTATTCAGAGTAAGTCCACGTCGTCAATGAATTTTTTTCATTAGATGTCTTACTCTCTCTACTTGTCTATCCTTGTACTTGTTTATAATTTGGACAGATGGACGGGAACTCTACGCGTATACGGAGAACCCTTCCCGACCCTCCAAGCTCCTCGTCGGAGCCGATGGAGGATAAATCAACTGAGATAGAGGCTGAGGTGGATTCTGACGAGGATGGACTGATAGAGTTGGTGAACATAGAGAGTTCCATCGAGGTGATAGAACTCTCATCCGACTCTGGCACAGAGGAGAATCCCAGTGAGTGTTCTAGCACTCCTAGTAGTGCGGTATCTAGCCGTTGAGCTCTAAGTTTGCTGTTCTTTTTGTTGTGCATGTTTTGGGGGTGCTGTGCAGTATAACATTTTGATATGTTAGTTGTGCGATGTGTATGTTCCGCCATGAACAGATATTTTGTATAAATACTAACTGTTTAATGATGAAGTAAATTCCAGGGAAGTATTGTATCATTCCAGTTACCGTTAGGTAACAGTTAGTGATTTCCGCATAGTATGTTACTTAAGGTGATGTCCCGAAAAGGAAACATTTTAAAAAGGAAACAATATTTTTACATCACCAATTAAAAAAAAAAATTACCCATTTTTCCGCATTAAAATTTAGGTGTATTTTTCGGGGCGTTACAATATTCATCACATGTTCGATGTTTCTAAACTACTTTCATCATAAGTATTCAACCATCTAAAACATGCATAATCATCTCATATTCCAATATTTGGAGGTAAACTCATCTTCTGCCTATAGCATTTTACTCATTCTCTCCTTTTACCACATTTTCACTTTAGGGTTTTGGGGTTTTCATGAATCAACCCACAACCCTTTCCATTCTTGAGATACTAACTCTAAACCAAGAGTTTACAAGGTAAGAATGACATAAAACGAACCATAACTCAAAAGGATGAGTTTCCATGGTTTCTCACATTTTGAGAAGAGATCCAACATACCCAAAGTGAGTTTAAAAGAGAAGAAGAGAGTTAGAATCAAGAGTTTTACCTCTTCTCAAGCTCTTGGGTGAGTATCAAAGCTCCTTGCCCTTGGAAAAGCTCTCTTCTCTCACCTCTCTTTAATTCTTAACCTTAAAATGTGTTTAGGGTTTCTCATTAAATGATGTCTCGTCGGGTTCTCGCTTAAGCGTGCTTATTCTCGCTCAAGCGAGAAAATCCCGCCCATTTTAAAAATCCATATCTGACTCTCTCGCACAAGCGAGAATCTCACAGTGTCAACAGTCCAAAATGTCCTTCCTCGCTCAGGCGAGACTACTCTCGCTCAGGCGAGAATCTTCCAATATACCCCAGGATTTCACCCTCCCAGGTGAGCCTCTCTCGCCCAGGCGAGAATCTCTCGCTCAAGCGAGGATCCTCCAGTATAGCCCAGGATTTCACCCTCCCAGGTGAGTCTCTCTTTCGCCCAAGCGAGAATCTCTCTCTCAAGCGAGGATCCCAGGACTGATACTATAATTTTAAAGACTTAAAATTTAGGGTGTTACAATCCTCCCCCTCTTATAAAAATTTTCGTCTCCGAAAATTAAACATACATCGATTCGAACAAATGAGGGTAATCCTCCCTCATATCACGTTCCACCTCCCAAGTAGCATCCCCTTCGTCTACTTGACTCCACAACACTTTCACCAAAGGAATCTCTTTGCCCCTCAATCTTTTGATACAGGTATCTATGATTCTCATAGACAACGTCGCAAAAGTCAGGTTATCCTTCAACTCTATCTGGTCCGACTCAACCACATGATATGGATCCCCAACATATTTCCTCAACCGAGACACATGAAACACATTATGGAGATTCGACAACAACGGTGGTAAAACAATACGATACGCTATTGGCCAAATCCTCTTCAGTATTTGATAAGGCCCAATAAATCGCGGAGTCAGCTTACGAGATTTCAACACTCTACCAATTCCAGTAGTCGGGACTATTCTCATGAAAACATGATCTCCCTCATTGAATTCAAGAGGTTTTCGTCTCTTATCGTAATAGCTTTTCTGTCGACTCTGTGCGATTCTCATATTCTCCCGGATTTTCTTGATCTTATCGGTCGTCTCTTGAACCAGTTCGGGCCCCAATATCAAGTTCTCCCCTGTTTGAAACCAACTCACTGGAGTTCGGCACTTCCTACCATACAACGCCTCATAAGGTGTCATCCCAATACTCGAATGGAAGCTATTGTTGTAGGTAAATTCGATCAACGGCAACATGCCATCCCAACTCTTTGGTTGTTCTAAGACACAAGCCCTCAAAAGATCCTCCAATGACTGTATTGTTCTTTCCGATTGACCGTCCGTTTGTGGATGATAAGCTGAACTCAACTTCAACTTAGTTCCCAATGCGGTCTGGAAACTAGTCCAAAAGTTCGAAGTGAAACGGGGATCCCTATCCGATATAATGCTCGACGGTATCCCATGCAAACGAACTATTTCCCGGAGGTACAGTTCCGCCAATCGCTCCAAAGAATACCTCATGTTCATGGGCAGAAAGTGTGCAGATTTAGTCAACCGATCCATGATCACCCATATCGAATCATACCCTTTTTTAGTCTTCGGAAAACCCGATACAAAGTCCATGGAGATACTATCCCACTTCCAAACAGGAATTTCTAGGGATTGTAACTCTCCCGCTGGTCGTTGATGCTCGATCTTGGCTTTCTGACATACTAAACAACTCGAGACATACAAAGCCACATCCCTTTTCAATCCCGACCACCAAAACAACTTCTTCAAATCTTGGTACATCTTGGTAGTCCCTGGGTGAAAACTCATCTTGCTCTGATGGGACTCCTCTAAAATACTCTTCCGTAATTCCTCATCACGAGGTACACACACTCTCCCCTTGTAACACAACATTCCACTAGAGTCCGATGCGAAATCGGTTTCCTTACCGCTTAGCATTAAATCCCGTTTAGCCATTAGTTCTTCATCCTCCACTTGCATCGTTCTGATTTGATCAAACAGTTCATTGGTGACTTTAAGCATTCCTAAAATCATACTATGAGGCCTTATTTGAACCTCCAAGTTCATATCTTTGAACTCCTCAATCAGTTTCCCTTCTCTAACCATCAAAGCCGACATATGCAACGACTTTCGACTCAGAGCATCCGCCACTACATTGGCCTTTCCCGGGTGGTACTGCAACCCAAAATCGTAATCCTTAAGGAATTCCATCCATCTCCTCTGCCTCATGTTCAATTCCTTCTGATCAAACAAGTACTTCAAACTCTTGTGGTAGCTGTACACTTCAAATCTCACGCCATAGAGATGGATCTCCAGATTTTTAAGGCAAAGACCATCGCGACCAACTCAAGATCGTGGGTAGGGTACTTTTGCTCATGCGTCCTCAATTGCCTAGAAGCATAGGCTACAACTTTCCCCTCTTGCATTAACACGCAACCCAAACCTTACTTGGACGCATCACAATAAACACTGAAGTCTCTATCAGTACAAGGAAGAGTCAACACCGGCGCTGTAGTCAATCTCCGTTTCAACTCTTGAAAACTCTCTTCACAACGGACTGTCCACACATAAGGTTCCCCCTTCCTGGTGAGCTTAGTCAGCGGTAGCACTAGCTTCGAAAATCCCTCAATGAATTTCCGATAGTAACCGGCCAAACCCAGAAAACTTCTGATCTCAGTGACTGACTTGGGCACCGCCCAATCCATGACCGCTTCAACTTTAGGCGGATCTACTGCCACTCCTTCCTCGGATATTACATGTCCAAGAAAATTTACTGACTCCAACCAGAAGTCGCATTTTGACAGCTTTGCATACAACCGATTCTTGCTAAGAAGTTCTAGCACAATCCTCAGGTGCTCAACATGTTCCTCTCGGCTTTTGGAGTAGATCAAAATGTCATCGATAAATACCACTACGAATGAATCCAAATACGGATGCAAAATCTGATTCATGTAGTCGGTAAATATTGCTGGGGTTCGTTACACCAATAGGCATGACTAAATACTCAAAATGTCCAAACCTTGTTCTAAACGCCGTCTTAGGAATATCTTCTGACTTCACGCGAAGTTGGTGGTAACCAGACCGAAGATCAATCTTTGAAATCACTACCGCTCCCCTCAACTGATCCATCAAGTCATCGATCCGAGGCAACGGATAATTGTTCTTAATAGTGACCTTGTTCAACTTCCGGTAGTCGGTACACAACCGCATACTACCATCCTTTTTCTTAACCAACAAAACAGGCGCACCCCATGGCGAGACTCTAGGACGAATGAACTTCTTTGCCAACATGTCCTCAACCTGCTTTTTCAACTCAGCCAATTCTAACGGCGCCATCCTATAAGGAGCTATAGAGATGGGTCCCGTTCCAGGTACCAAATCAATAGAGAATTCAACTTCTCTTACGGAAGGTAATTCCGGAATTTCACCAGGAAATACCTCAGGAAACTCACGAACTATCGGAATATCCTCGACTTTGGGTTTTTCACTACCCTCCAGGGATGCCAACAACATAAACACGGCTCCTCCCCCTTTACAGGAAGTCCTGACTTCCTTTGCCGACAACGGCTTCATGTCATTAACTTCATCAGAAATCTCCTTTAGATTCCCGAATACCACGGTCTTATCAACACAATTTAGCATCACCTGATTCGCCGACAACCAGTCCATCCCTAGAATTAGATCTAACTGGGTTAGTGGTAAGCAGATCAAATCCACGGTAAAAGTCCTACCATTTACCACTACCGGACATCGAGACACAATTGTCGACACCACCACAGGTACATCAATTGGGGTGGATACGACCAAGTCGAAAGGCAACGACTCAGTTTGCAATTTCAGTCTATCCACACATTCATTAGATACAAAGGAGTGTGTCGCTCCCGAATCAAACAATACTAAAAGAGGAATATCTGCCACCATTTAATTACCTTTAATCAGACCATCAACACCCGATGCCTCTACACCACTCATGGTGAACACTCTGCCAGTAGATCGAGGTCGCTCAGCCCTCACAGCATTCAAACTCTGTGGAAATTTAGGACAATATCTCCTGACATGCCCAACTTCCTTGCAGATAAAGCAGGTAAGTGTCGTACTAGGGCATGAGTCACCCACATGAATTCGGCCGCATTTGCCGCACAAGGATGGAGAGTTCAACCGTGACCCTCCGGCATTACCATGAGTCCTCAGCCCGTGTGAAGTATTTCCCCGACTACCTGTTGGTGGAGAGTAAGGCTTCCGTTCTTCTTGAAACATTTTGCCCTTTCCCTTGCCGTGTGAGAAGTTCCGTTGAGGGTCATAGTGTTTTGGAGGGTTATCTTTTCTAGCAAAGCGTCCCTCCTCCGCACATTATCCTCATACATCCTACACTTGTTCACTAGTGTAGGGAAATCAGAAATTTCTTCATGACCAAATGTCACCCGGAGCTCGGGCCTCAACCCCATCTCAAACTTCACACATTTGGACCTCCTGTCCAATTCTAGTTCAGCATAAGGGCAATACCGGATCAATTCTTCAAATTTGGCTGAATACTCCCCCACCGACATGTTCCCCTGCTCTAATTGCAGGAATTCCCTCTCCTTCTCCCTTTTCAGGTCTGCAGGAACATATTTCTAGTGGAATTTACTCTTGAAAGCTCCCCACGTGATGATCTGCCCTTCGACCTCCATTTGTCTCCGGGTCATTTCCCACCAGTTCTCTGCCTCTTTCACCAGCATGTAGGTGGCGTAGGCCACTCTCTGAACATCTGAACAGCTCATGGCCCTGAAGATTCTTTCCAATCCTTGGATCCATTCAATAGCCGCATCTAGAGCGAACCAGCCTTGGAACTGACTAGGTTTTCTCCTACCGAATTCATCCAGACCTTGGTATTTAGCCGGCCCAGGTTGAACCAATGGTTGCGATCTCAGACTTGGTGTCGCGTTCTGGTTCAGGTGCTGTAAGTTCTCGTTCATATTCGACAGTACGACAGCAATCTGAGCCAACAATTCATTCTGACCCGATCCTCTTCCTCTTCTAGACATCTCCACAATGGGTACCTGTTTATCTCAATTCTCACTTGTCAGTAAACCAGGTTTAACCAAACAAATCAACAAATAATCCACACAACAGTTCACTTAAACCACATAGTCCAATCATTTAGAAGTTACAAAGAAGCAAGTAAGGTCATACCCTAGGCCGCAGGACTAACTACGCTCTGATACCATATTGTAATGACCGAAATTCTACACTTGAAATTTTTTCCCTTATTTACTCTTCCTGCATACATTCCTTTCATTTTAATCTTATGTACTTAATCATAATCATTCCACCTCTTCATACTTTTATGAACTCCACTTAACAGAAAATCATAATTCATTCCACGTAATTTGGTAACCACCGCATATAACTAGCTATGAGTTCCAAATCACCCATAGCTACACATATCCAGGGTTACACTTAATATCAGTTATCATATAGTCATAATTACACATTGTTTTGAAACTATCAAAAATGCACTCATATACAAATAGTGCAAATAAATGAATTCCAAATATAAGCTCCCTAAGCTTCCCAAAAATGAGTCCTTTTCATGTCACATGTTTATCTGCAATGGAATTATCAATGACAAGAACACAAACACACAAAGGAGTAAGTTGTTAATTCAATAAACGTCATTATAAGATAATCCACATTAGGAAAAAAAGGTTAATAAATCATTTTCGAAATTCATTTTTGTCTTGCTGCATAACTTGAGCCAAAGTCACTACACCCCTTAGGGTTAGCTAAAAGCAGATTCCCATTTTTCTTAAAACAAATCACGCTTATATACTCAAGCCAGAGTGTATGCTTCTATACTCAAGCCAGAGTGTATGCTTCTATACTCAAGCCAGAGTTTTCGCTTCTATACTCAAGCCAGAGTATATGCTTCTATACTCAAGCTAGAGTATATGCTTCTATATTCAAGCCAGAGTGTTTGCTTCTATACTCAAGCCAGAGTGTACGCTTCTATACTCAAGCCAGAGTGTATGCTTCTATACTGAAGCCAGAGTGTTTGCTTCTATACTCAAGCCAGAGTGTATGCTTCTATACTCAAGCCAGAGTGTTTGCTTCTATACTCAAGCCATAGTGTTTGCTTCTATACTCAAGTCAGAGTGTTTGCTTCTATACTCAAGCTAGAGTGTATGCTTCTATACTCAAGTCAGAGTCGCTAACCATTCATGGTTGGCTAAAACATATTTTTCCTTTTCCGTAAATCTACGCCTACTTTAAGATAAACACACCCATATATGTTTATACTAAATGCGTAATTTACAACTCAATCTTTGCATAAATAGGAAATACACATATTTTATTTTTCCGTAAATCTACGCCTACTTTAGCATAAACACACCCATATATGTTTATACTAAATGCGTAATTTACAACTCAACCCTTGCATAACCAGAAAATACACATTTTCTATTCCAACTGCACAAATAAAGACTTATCCTTACCTCGGTGAGTGTTGGGTTTGGTTCTTGGCAACTTCTCAAGTTCCACCGACACCGCCTCCAACTTTAGGATCTTTCCTCATCACACCATATAACACAATGTTAGTCATTCATTCCAAATATCACACAAACAACTTATATTGCATCATTTAATCATACAAGATATTCATCACATGTTCGATGTTTCTAAACTACTTTCATCATAAGTATTCAACCATCTAAAACATGCATAATTATCTCATATTCCAATATTTGGAGGTAAACTCATCTTCTACCTCTAGCATTTTACTCATTCTCTCATTTTACCACATTTTCACTTTAGGGTTTTGGGGTTTTCATGAATCAACCCACAACCCTTTCCATTCTTGAGATACTAACTCTAAACCAAGAGTTTACAAGGTAAGAATGACATAAAACGAACCATAACTCAAAAGGATGAGTTTCCATGGTTTCTCACATTTTGAGAAGAGATCCAACATACCCAAAGTGAGATTAAAAGAGAAGAAGAGAGTTAGAATCAAGAGTTTTACCTCTTCTCAAGCTCTTGGGTGAGTATCAAAGCTCATTGCCCTTGGAAAAGCTCTCTTCTCTCACCTCTCTTTAATTCTTAACCCTAAATTGTGTTTAGGGTTTCTCATTAAATGTTGTCTCGTCGGGTTCTCGCTTAAGTGAGTTTATTCTCGCTCAAGCGAGAAAATCCCGCCCATTTTAAAAATCCATATCTGACCCTCTCGCTCAAGCAAGAATCTCACAGTGTCAACAGTCCAAAATGTCCTTCCTCGCTTAGGCGAGACTACTCTCGCTCAGGCGAGAATCTTCTAGTATACCCCAGGATTTCACCCTCCCAGGTGAGCCTCTCTCGCCCAGGTGAGAATCTCTCGCTCAAGCGAGGATCCTCCAGTATAGCCCAGGATTTCACCCTCCCAGGTGAGTCTCTCTTTCGCCCAAGCGAGAATCTCTCGCTCAAGCGAGGATCCCAGGACTGATACTATAATTTTAAAGACTTAAAATTTAGGGTGTTACATCAGCATTGACGATGTCAAATACATAAATAATATGAGTTCCTAAATTAAGAATAAGAATGAAGGATAAGTATTAAAAATGAATTACAAATGATGATTGACAAATAAAAAAAACATAAAAAAGAAGAATGAAGGATTAGTATAAAAATAAAGTGGGTGCAAGAAAATTTGACCTTATAATCCCGAATTCAAACCCGACAACATTGTATAAAATATCCTAGCTTGGTAAGTGCATAAACCCACCGTTTACCAAATTAGAAAAATGAAACAGTGAAATGTATTAAATGACTAAATTATAAGAGTAAAAATTTACTGAATGTACAAAATATGCCAAGTGTCAGCATTTAAAGATTAAAAAATTATTGATTGTACAAAACATTAAAAAAATGATAATAATCTCAACGGCAACCACAAAAAAGGAAGGCAAATAAGGAGTATACAATAGTGTATATCATAGATATACAAAGATCAACAATTAAAACAATTAAGCTTCGTAATATATGAAAGAAGAAAGTAGCAAAGACTGTATTTTGTAATAAAGAATTTGAATGAAAATAGTGAGAAAATGTAAACTTTGACCTTCAATGTCGTCTTGAACGATAAAAGGTCTGTGAACCAAACTTCACAGTGATTAATATTGTCAAGACGAAAAAATGAGAAAAGTGAAAAATGAAAACTCAAACAAGATAACAAAGAATGTATTTTTTAAAAAGAATTTGAACGAAAATAGTGAGAAAATGTAAACTTTGACCTTCAATGTCGTCTTGAACGATAAAAGGTCTGTGAACTAAACTTTATAGTGATCAATATTATTAAGAAGAAAAAATGAGGAAAGTGGTGAAACATGACGTATCTGAAAAATGAAAACCCAAACAAAGTAGTAAAGGAAAAAATCTCATTTCAATTCGACAAAAATGTATACCATATGATGAGAGTTGGGAAAATGAAGAGTTGTGAGTACAAATTTACCCCAACATTGAGTTAAAAATAAGTACTTCCCAAAATCTATTAAAGCAATATGGTTGTCCTGCAATAAATGACAAATTATTTTATTATATTCATATATAGCGAAATGACAGAAGTATCCCTTACAATTTAAAAGTAAATTTACGTCCTTTAAAGTAATTTAGGTAATATATACTTTATTATATATTGTTATGTAATGACAAATGTACCCTTATAAAATCTAGGTGTCAATAATATAGTAGTCTATTTTTTTAATTCTGCTAGTCCATTCAATTTTTATATAGATAATAGATACACTACCAACGATGAATGATATACCCACATGTAAAAACTTTACCGTCTAAAAAGTAAAATTAGATGAATATTAAACTTATAATTATAATTACAAGTCTTATATTCTTACACTACTTTTCAAATAACTTCTACACTGGATTACAAATGTATTAGGAGAATTGGAGTGCATTATCTTTGTAGTGGTTCGTATTAATCAACAACATGATTTGGATTTTGATAGCATCCAAAGAATAAAAAATGTTGTACAAATTGATGATTAATATATATTCTCACACTTGTTTTCAAATGTTTTTTACACTGGATTAACAATATATTTGGCGTGCCTTATCTTTGTAGTCGTTTGTATTAATCAACAACATGATTTGGATGTTGATAGCATCCAAAGAATAAAAAACGATGTACGATGATTAATATGTAAATATACAATTGGAATATATTTATATATTTCAATATTTATGTTCAAGATGAAATATCTTAATAAATACAATTAAATTAAGTACATTTATTTATTTATTTGTCATATTTGTTATCTAATTCAAATAAATTATATAATAAATTATTTGATTAAAAATTAGAGACATGTTATGGGTCTTGATGGGTCCGGTAGTGCATTATCCAGACCCGCCCTACTGTTTTGTTTTTGGACCCAGACCCGCCCCACTGCTTTGTTTTTGGACCCAGACCCGCCCCAGACCCATGCTAATACCCACAGGTCCTTGGATACCTAGCGGATCCATGAGTACCCATAAATTCAAAAATATTAAAAATAATTGCAAATACTTTATGCATTTGTGTATTTGTTTCATACGATCTTATATGTTATTTAGATAATTAACAATAGGAAAAAATTATAAAACTTAATTTAAAGTTTTAAAAACAATGTAACTTGACTATTAAACACAACTCATTTTACTCTAACGTAACTGTTGGTGCAGCGGAAGCGGTCGTTGCGCAACGTTGGTCACACGGAATCAAATAATGCATTGAATAAATAGAAGAGATGAAACAAAGAATTTGGTAACGGGGTTCGGCCAATTGTGCCTACGTCCCCGAGAGCACTGAATTAACATTACAAACCTTATCACACCCATGGACCCAACTGCCCATGTGGTGTTTCTATTTGGTGCTTATATCTGGTGCACGTTACAACAAGGGATATGAGTCCAATATATAACATTGGTTACTCTACTCTATTCCAATACTAGGCGATGTGAGATTAATCTAATAACATATTTCAAGCATCCCAACAATAACAAACATTAAAAACAACTTCAATATTAGGATGAAAATTCATTTAGTATGAACTCTTCGATTAACATAACATCATATTATACATATGAATTAAAAACATAATATCATTACTTAACAATATAACATCACATTTATGAATTAATATGATATTATAATTATGGATTAATATGATATAATATACATGATATTACAATTAGGTTGTTATATAGGAAGAAATAGCGGGTCCGGGTACACACGGGTCTGGGTACCTTTTTACCCATACTCAGACCCATCTAACAGCGGGTCTTAAAATTTTCAGGTCTCAATTACCTACGGGTCCAAAACATGGACTCATCCCCGACCCGTTGCGGGTACCCACGGATCCGGGTACCCATTGTCATCCTTAGTTAATATAATAAAGAATATAATAAATTAGAAACATGTCTTTTATAATTTTTAGTCTAAATTGTTCTTCATTACAGAATCATTGAGAATATTATATTAATGACTTGGATAGATCAATATATGTGCAATAATATTTATTGGATAAATATTAATAGATCTCATTTATTAAATTGCACATATAAATGATGTATATGTGGATATGATCATGGAACTGACTCAATTGAGAATTCCTAATGGTTAAAGATTACCTTAAATTGTCAATAGGAAATTCTCAAGAAGAAATAAAATAGTTTCTTTTGACATGAAATTAACATAATAATTAACATGTTATTTATTATACTTTGATTTCAGACACATTGTGTCTTAGGATGTTATTTGAATGAATATTGAGTATGATTAAATGCTTGTAGAGTTAATGATTAATTAAGAAGGAATCCATCAACTCTCGGTAATGAGTTTGAGCTCTATAATAAAATAAGACTTTGATCAATGTATTACAATGAATAAATAAATGATTTTTTTTAGTCATGATGACAACTTATTAAATTTGACAATTGTAACATACTTTAAAATTAGTTAGAGCTGTAGATGGAAGAACATATTTTAATTAATCTTCTAGTGGTTCTTAAAAGTGAAATATATAACTTCATGGTTAATGGTCGTTAAGGGATGTTGCTAGATGTCAACCTTGATTAGTAAATTAACTATTTAATTTACTACCAGCTTAGTAATGAACCTACGGAGTAACACATTAACGAATGTTCTAATCTTTGCTAAATAATTATATTATTTGATAATTAAATTGGAGAATTTAATTTGATAAAATAAATAATTTTATGGAATATCATATTAATTCTTTGCTAGCACCAAGAATTTAAATAATAAAGAAGCACATTCTAAAATATTCATATGTAGCTGAAAAATAAAATAAGAGTTATTGTGTTGTTTTATGAAATAATATGTGATATTTGGTTTAAAATATTTCAACCAATAAGTATCACTTAAGATATAATCTATATAAAAATATATATACATACTTTTTGTACAAAATGGTGGAGGGAATTTCTTCCCACGACAGCCTCTCTTTTATATATATATATATATATATATATATATATATATATATATATATATATATATATATATATATATATATATATATATATATATATATATATGTATATGTTAAGTGAGGGAAGATAAATTGTGTTGTCTTATGTGTCATATTTTCTCTTCTTTATTTACTACACAATTCATACAAAAGAGTTTTGTGAGTAATATATTATTAGTTTAAAAATGTTATATTTATGCTTTATTGGTTCAAAGAGTTGATAGCAAATGTTGGTATCGGTATGGATACATGCGTAGAGTCTTCATAATTTTGAAGAACAATTTTAAAATTCAAAAAGTACAATCGGATATACATTTTATATACAGTTTAAAATTATATATATTATTTTAGACACAAATAGAACCATGTTTATCCGCTATATGAATTAAGAACACCATAAAATTTCTTTCAATTGCTCAGACCAAAATTAGTGTTTAAATTGTATATAATTGTTTTGTTTGAATATGTGTTGTAGTACATGTTGTACATTTTTTCTTTTGTATAAATATACTGTTTGTACATAAACAAAATATATATATATATATATATATATATATATATATATATATATATATATATATATATATATATATATATATATATATATATATATATGCTTTGTAGGTGCTGTACATTTTTTTTGTATGAATATACTGTTTGTACATAAACAAAATATATATATATATATATTCTTTGTAGGTACTGTACATATATCTTTAATTTATATATATATATATATATATATATATACTTTCTACCTGCTATTTATATATTTTGTACGTATTGTACATATATATTTATACCCATATATATATATATATTTTGTGCCTTATATATTTAAGAGTATTAAAAGAAAAACGTTTATTTGTAATTGCTTGCGCCATTATGAATATGCATATGATGAATTATTTTTATAGAAAGTGAGACAATATGCAATTTTGAGAGATAACTCTTTCTATAGATATATTCATATTTGTTTGTACTATGCATTCTATTTGTATTGAAAACCACATTTGGCATATAGAAATCAGTTCTTCATGAAACTAATAAATATTCAATAAATAAACTATATGTATATATTATGAAGAGGGAAGTAGCATTCACTACTTCAATATATGAATATAGTGATATATATATGATATGTATATATATATATATATATATATGACGTACGTAGCTCGTGTACTATTTTGTTTTTTTGTATGACATGTTGTGATATATATAAATATGTCTACATGCTTCTAGTCTTTGAAGAAGGAGAGATTGTCTCTCTGTTATTTTTGTGACGTGCCTATGTACTATTGCTTTTGGTGACATTGTTGTTATATATGCTGACAAAAAAAAAAGACATTGTTGTTATATTTATTATACATATATATGAAAGAGAGAGGAGTCTCTCTATGTATGCAAAGAAGAGAAATATTTTGAATCTCTATTCTAAAAAATAATTTTTTTTGGTATGCACTTGTTAAAGGGACAATGTGCCTATATATATTGTGTCTCTGTTTAGATATACACATGGACTGAGATATGGCTATCGAGATATTCGTATTTGTTTTGCGCATATATATATATATATGGTTGCATAAATATACATATATATTTATATATATCTATATTTTATGTCTGTATTTGGATACATACATGGACATGGATATATAAATATATAATATAAATGAAACAAGAAATTTTTTGTATATGTATATTTTTGCTTTCAGAGAAATCTGCATTGTGCACATGTTACTTGTAATTGAAAAGAAGGAGAAAATATAATAAAGATAAATTAGTATTTTTCTTCTTTTTTGATGTGTTTCTATATGCTTATACATTTTAAGTAAATGTTATAGAAACTTCAAGCAGTAATGTGTTAAAGAGTGACATGTGATGTTTACTGAGAATTTAATTACAATGAACGACCTGAATATCATGAGACTTGTAAATTAAATCAATTAACACATATGATGTCTTAAATTAACTCTTACACGTGATATTTGTTAAGAATTTAATAATAAGGAGGACCTGAACACTAGGGGACTTGTAAATTAAATTAATTGAAACATATGATGTTTGTTTAGAATTTAATAACAAGAAGCGACCTAATTACCATGTGACTTGAAAATTAAATTAATTGAAACATGTGATGTTTGTTTAGAATTTAATAACAATGAGCAACCTGATTACGAGGGGACTCGTAAATAAATTAATTGAAACATGTGATGTTTGTTTAAAATTTAATAAAAAAGAACGACCTAACAATCAATTGACTTGTAAAATTAAATTATTTAACATACATATACTAATAGGAACGACCTGACAAACAAGGACTATTTGGTATAGATTTCTTTAATAAAATTGTATATGATACATTTGAATACTTTAAAGTATGCATGAGATACGACTTGACAACCAATGTGCTCATTCATACTTTGAGATGAATTTATTTTAATTAGAAGAAATAATGATTTCTTTGATTACTATATCTACTCTATGACATTTATTGTAAATGTCCTTATTGCCTTTAGATTTCCAAAATGTCTAATATATCATTGCAATCTATTCTTGAAACCTCCTCCAAACTGGTTGTAGCCAATTATGATGATTAATACTCTAACCTGAGAATAATTTTCATGCATGAAAAGCTTCTTAACACTGTTGATGGACCCGCTATGACTGCTCCAGCGGACCCGTATAATGTTGAAGCAACCAAAGTGTATGATAAATACAAGGAAGATTGTTTGAATGCTAAATACATTATCATAGCATCCATGAGTTATGAACTTCAAAGGCAACATCAGGATATGGATCCAACTACTATCATTGAGCATCTTAAGAAGATGTATGATGGTCAAAGCAGGACTGCAATGTACTAGTTATCCAAAAGATTGTTTAGGTCCTCAATGCCTGCAAAGGATCAAGTTGGATCTCAGGTGTTAAAGATGATTTATCTTATTGAACAACTTGAGAAGTTAGAATGCAAAATTGGGAATGAGCTTTCTCAAGATTTGATTCTTCAACCACTTCCTGAATCATTTTCACAATTTATTGTTAATTTCAATATGAACAAAATGAATTGTGATTTGCATGAGATGCTCAATATGTTGATTGATTATCAAAATCAATCTGTCTCTGAATATAAAACTAGAACTATCATGGTGGTTAGAAACTCCTCTAAAAGGAAAGGCAAGAAAAATATTAAACCAAAGAATAATCTTCTACAAGGGGTGGTGTGACCAAACCTTACCAAATGGTAAAATTTACCAAAGCAATATTGAGTGTTTCTTATGCAAGGAGAAATGTCACTAGAAAAGAAAGTGCAAGAAATATCTTGATTCTATGAAACATGAGAGGCGATAGATTAAAAATCATTAGATGATTGAACAAAGGAGAAGTTAGTCTCCGATTTGGGAATGGAGAATTTGTTGTTGCCTTTTAACCGTATGATTAGTTTTAAATATATATATATATATATATATATGTCAAGTGGAAAAGTTCTTGTATTGGATTGTTGTTATTATATTTTGAAATTTTGTTCAAGTATAATTTCGATCTTAATGTTGGAGAAACGAGGATTTCATATTATTTTAAATAATAACATTTTCTATATTTATCATAATGATGATTTATATGTAGCATGACATATATGTCTTATCAGATGTGAACTTCACAATCCGATTATGCATGTTTCTCATAGTTATACAAGGAAGGTTACCTTGACCATTATGATTATGAATCATATACAACGTATAATTCTTGTCTTAAAGGAAGAATGATTAAATCTCCATTTGTAGGAAGTGGAGAGAGAGCTTCTGAATTACTAGAAATGATACATTCAGATGTATGTTGGCCTATGAAATTCAAGCCAAAATAGAATATTCTTATTTTATTACTTTCACTGATGACATGTCTAGTTATGGTTTCTTATATATCATAAGACATAAATCATAATCATTTGAAATGTTTAAAAGATTACGGGTTGAGTCATTATGACAGCTAATTAAAGTTTGAGAATTGTACGATACTTTAAAGTTAGTCAGAGCTGTAAAAATGAACGAAAATATTTTAATTAATCTTCTAGTGGTTCTTGAAAGTGAAATATATATTACTTCATGTTAACTGGTCGTTAAGAAGTGTTGCTAGACGTCAACCTTCATTAGTAAATAAACCATTTAATTTACTGCCACCTTAGCAATGAACCTACGAGGTCACACACTAACGAGTGTTCTAATATTTGCTAAATAATTATATTATTTGAATTTAAATTGGAGAATTTAATTTGACCAAATAAATAATTTTACGGACTATTATTTTAATTCTTTGCTAGCACCAAAAATTTAAATAATAAATAAGCACATTCTAAAATATTCATATGTAGCTGAAAAAATAAAAGAAGAGTTATTGTGATGTTTTATGAAATAATATATGGTAATTGGTTTGTAACATTTCAACCAACGAGTATCACTTAAGATAATGAAAACATGCCTTTTGATGTACAAATGAATTTCTTTCCCACGACACCCTCTCATATATATATATATATGAGTTGGTGTAGGTTTTGATAACCTAGGGAAAATTATTTTTTAGTTTGTGTAGGTTAGCATTGTGTATAAAAAAAATTGGACAAAATTAACTCTCATATTTTAATTGTAAAATAATTAGTAATATGGGTAGTTTTATAATTTTCGTCACACAAAAAACTTATTCCTCATCTCTAATATTTTTCCTCATTAACCAACTCATCCCAAAACACCAAAACCTCATTCACCACCATTAGAACCTTCACACACCAAGTGTATCACCGCATCACCACACTTTATCTATAACTTATTGAGTCTAACTCAAGTTTCAATAGTCTATCTGCTGCTCTAATTGAGACATGGGTTTAATTTGAACACACTTTCTCTTCCTCTACCCTAATCCTAACCAAAATAGAATCTTCCACCGTTTTCTACCCTCGTCTTTGTTATCTACCATATTTCCTCCTTTCGCATCTCGAGTAAATTAATTAATTACCCACCAACTTCCTTATGCTAAGAATTCTATATTGATGTTGAAAGCCAAAAACTTAGTCAAATGGGGTGTTGCTATGTACATGGGTCTATGTCCATCAATGTGAATAGGGTAAATGTAATTTGTAAGGACCCAAATTCTACCCTTGAAATTTTTTCTCATTTTAATTCAATTTCATGCAATCACTCATAACTCACATTACCAATTTAATATCCTTACTTCAAAATCTTATTTCCCTTCTCACACTCAATCCATGAATCAATAATGACATACATAATCATTTTACTTAGAAGTCCTTATGAATCATTCCTTGAACTAATCTTTTAACCTATTATACTATCATACAATTCATATTGCAGAAAAACATAATTCATTCATATCATTCCCTATGAGTACTAAGACCTCAAAAGTTCTGATCCTCCAAAATAACATTACGCATGGTTACAAATATCCAACTAATGGTTAGCCATGATTACAAGAATACGAAAACATAAATAGTGAATCCAAAGTCTAAAGCTCCTAAAGCTCCCGACCTAGCATATTTCGTTCATCTATTTACCTGCAATGGGATTATCAATGACAAAAGTACAAAACACACAAAGGAGTAAGTCGTTAATTCAATAAACATCATTATAAGATAATCCACATTATAAAAGGGGTTAGTAAACCATTTTTGAAATTCATTTTGTTTTGCTGCATAACTTGAGCCAAAGTCACTACACCCCTCAGGGTTAGCTAAAAGCAGATTCTCATTTCTTTTAGAAGAAAACATGCTACATATGCTCGAGCCGAAGTTTTGCTTATATACTCAAGCCAGAGTTTCGCTTATATACTCAAGCCAGAGTTTCGCTTATACACTCAAGTCAGAGTTTCACTTATATACTCAAGCCAGAGTTTCGCTTATATACTCAAGCCAGAGTTTCGCTTATATACTCAAGCCATAGTTTCGCTTATATACTCAAGCCAGAGTTTCGCTTATATACTCAAGCCAGAGTTTCTCTTATATACTCAAGCCAGAGTTTCGCTTATATACTCAAGCCAGAGTTTCGCTTATATACTCAAGCCAGAGTCGCTAACCATTCATGGTCGGCTAAAAATATATTTTCTTTTCATCGAATTCACCATCAATCATTTCCCGTAAATCCACGCCATCTTTAGTATAAACACACCCATATATGTTTATACTAAATACGTGATTCACAATATAATTATTGCATGACCAGAAAATACACACATTTTCCATCTTCCGTAAATCTACGCCTACTTTAGTATAAACACACCCATATATGTTTATACTAAATGCATAATTCACAACTCAATCATTGCATAACCAGAAAATACACACATTTTCTATTCCAAATGCACAATTAAAGACTTATCCTTACCTCAGTGAGTGTTGGGGTTCGGTTTGTGAGTAACTTTACCAGTTTCCTCCACGATCTCCTCCAACCTTAGGATCTTTCCTCATTCCCACCAATAACAATAATGTCAGTTATTCATTCAAAATAACACATACACGACTCATATTTCATTGTCAAACACACATGCGTTTTATACATGTTCAATGTTTCTAAACTACTTTCATCATGAGTTTCCAACCATTCTAAGCATACATATTCACCTTGTATTCAACATTATAACACATACTCATAACACAATCATTCTCATATCACATAATCTCGCCCATTTGTTACCTTTAAACACTTATCACTCAATCATTGTTACAAACATACCACACCAAACATATTATTCATCATATAACATTTAACACGTTCTCTCTTATGACCACATTTTCCTTTTTGGGGGTTTTGGGGTTTTCATAAATCAACCCACAAACCCTTTCCATTCTTTGAATATTAACTCTAAACCACGAGTTTACAAGAGAGAAACTAAATAAAACGAACCATAACTCAAATGGAAGAGTTTCCATGGTTTCTCATATTTTTTAGAAGAGATCCATACATCAAAAACAAGTTAGAGAGGAAGAAGAAGAGTTAGAAACAAGAGGTTTACCTCTTCTCAAGCTCTAAGATGGATTCCTAAGGCCCTTGCTCTTGAAAAGCTCTCTTCTCTCTTTTCTCTTCAAAGTTCTAACCCTAAAATGTGTTTGGGGTTTCTAATTTAATGATGTCTCGTCGGGTTCTCGCTCAAGCGAGTCCTTTCTCGCTCAAGCGAGAAAATCCCGCCTATTTTAAAAACTCAGATCTGACCCTCTCGCTCAAGCGAGGGATTCTCGCTCAAGCGAGAATCTCACGGTCTCAACAGGCTTCCTCTCGCTCAAGCGACCCATTCCTCGCTTGGGTGAGACTCCCAGAATTTCCAATTTCAAAACACTGATCCTCTCGCTTGGGCGAGGTCCTCTCGCTCAAGCGAGAATCTATCAGTATGCCCCATTCCTCAGGACTGTTACCTAATTTCAAGGATGATAAATTTAGGGTGTTACAAAATTTGGGGGTGTCGTTTTGATATATTTATTTTTGGTTTTTGGTGTTGGAATGTGAATGCCTTGTTGATAAAATTCAAACAATTTTCACCAATCTTCAATATGCAACAAAGTAAAATAGGGATAATGACATTGTCAACTTTGAGGAGCAGATGGTTCTGTTGCTAAAAGAGAGGAAATCTGAACTGGAGTCTCCTGCTACCTCCTTTGTTATATTTGTTTTCATTTTTTACCTAGCTTATTAGAATTAAGCCATCACTTAGGTTCTCAAATCATACCTTTTTTTATTTTTCTTAGTCCTTAAAAGAATTTTTGTGACCAAATTAGCCTTTGAAAGTTTTAAAACATCCCCACATAGGTCACTATGTCAATTAAGTCCTTAAGTCCTTGACAAAGACTTAAGTCACACAACATAGTGTTTTTTATATTGATAGCAACCTGACTGGGCCCAAGTCTAAAAAGACCAACAAGCCCATCAAGCTTACCATCCAACTTGGAGAACCACCCGATTAGGACAACATCTCTAAGATTTAAAGGCATTTTCGTGTGCTTGTTTAAAATAAGTGGGGGTCCTATGTTCAACATTTATTTAGTTATGTAATTTTTATTAGTTTTAAACATTAAACTTTTATGGATTTCCTCTTATAGAGAAAGCATTTAATAAAGGACAATTATGGGGAACATGAGTAGTTTTTATTACATATTACTTTCCTTAGTGAGAAACCAGCCATGTAATCAAAGTGCTACTACTTTCCCTTTCAAACTTGAGCCAGGTAGAAATGTTTGGAGTGCACATGCCAAAATTCAAATGCTTGGAGAGTTGGAGCCGTGACAATCAGATATGGATTGAGAAATCATCAACCTGCCATATTGGGACCAAGCAAATCAATCTAGCCTTGAATTCTCATCATGCACGTGAAGTCATGTTGACCAGACACAAGATATTTAAAATCCATTTTTGCACATGAGGGTAAAAGCAAGGCTGGCCTTATGGATTAGTTTGCTTATATGGAGCAGCCATAAAAACGTGGGAACACATTCATAAGGGAGTTATTTGTTGCCTTATTTGGAGAAGCCGTTTGAATTCAGCATTAAACCTTCCATTTATGTTCAAGGCTGGTTCCTATTACCTCATTCAGCTACCAAAACGTGGGGCCACATTCAAGAGGGAGTTATTTGTTGCCTTATTTGGAGAATCCATTTGAATTCAACATTAAACCTTTCATTTTTGTTCAAGGCTGGTTGTTATTGTCTCATTCAGCCACCAAAACGTGGGGCCACATTCAAGTGGGAGTTATTTGTTGCCTTATTTGGAGAATTCATTTGAATTCAGTATTAAACCTTCCATTTTTGTTCAAGGTTGGTTGTTATTGCCTCATTCAGCCACCAAAACGCGGGGCCACATTCAAGAGAGAGTTATTTGTTGCCTTATTTAGAGAAGCCATTTGAATTCAACATTAAACCTTCCATTTATGTTCAAGGCTGGTTGCTATTGCCTCATTCAACCACCAAAACGTGGGGCGACGTTCAAGAGGGAGTTATTTGTTGCCTTATTTGGAGAGCCATTTGAATTCAGCATTGAATCCCATCAATGAGTTGTGTAGCCTATTGCCTTTTTAGGAACTTAGGCTTAAATTCTTGCTTAATAGGAATTAATGTATAGTGAGGTTGCCTTAAGTGAATCAAGACCAAATATTGGTCATAATACATGGCTGGCAGTCCAGCCTAAGGCCTACATGTACATGTGTTTGTGCCCATTCATTACCATGCTAAAAACTAGGCTAGCACATTGAAGATTTCGTCCAAACTTTAGGCAGCCTCTTGGCTAGCCATTCTATATGTATGCCTTTCTTTTATGAAATGAAATAACTTGGAATTTGAAATCAGAATTGGTGTTGTTTAGATGAGTTTTGCTCCTAACACTCTCAAACTTATCAAGGCTTGTCTTGTGGCGTTCCATGGCTTATCACCTTGACTGGTGTGGCACTTCTCTTAATCCTCATCAACATCCTTGTTGTGGCAGATAACATTTGGCTTATCAAGCTTAAAGCTTGTGGCGCCTTCCCCCTTCAACCTCTTCCACTTTCTTTTATCGAACATTATACACTTATCTCATCCCAAACTGAATTCCAAACAACCAAGAACAATTCACACACCATACATTCATCCAAAAACCAAATACAAAAGAACCTAAACATTCCCCTCAACTCAAATTCGGCCAAAACAAACACAAACCCACAAATAGTACACCTAAAATTATTCTTAACCATAAACCTTGCAGAATTGTCCTAAAACACCAAGCCTCAACCCTCAAACCGAAATCAACATATTCCATCCAAAACATACACACAAATTCGAGACACCCCTATTCTAAGCCAATTCCACACTAATTATTTGATTTTCAAGCAAAACGATCACAATTATATCAACCCCCTCAAGGAGGTTTTTGTCAGGTGGTATTCAAAGCTAACTTTGCTTGAAAGTTCTTAATAAAAAAACCCAAAACAAAAATAGAATGACAAATCATGTATTCATGCCACATGGTCAATCCTTTTTTATAAGGAGTTTTTTGAAAGTCAAATTATAGAGGATGAGGCACCCCAAAGGGACAACCTCTTTCATACTAGGTGTTTGATCCAAGGAAAGGTATGCTTATTGAATGTTGATAGTGGCAGTTGTGCCAACATGGTTAGTTCAAGAGTAGTCTCAAAACTAAATCTTGTAACTAGACCACATCCCACTCCTTATCAGCTTCAATGGATAAGTGAGGTTGGAGAAATAATTGTCAACAAACAAGTTGAGATTCCTTTTTCAATAGGAAAGTGTGAAGATGTAGTTATTTGTGATGTGGTTCACATGGAGGTCAGCCATATGATTTTGGGCCATCCATGACAATTTGACAAAAGAACCATCCATGATTGTTTTTCAAACAAGATCACCTTTTTACACCAAAACCAAAAGGTGGTGTTGTCTTCATTATCTCCTAAACAAGCAAAAGAAGATCAACAAAGGTTGAGAGAAAAGTTGGAAGAGGAGAGAAATGAAACATTGGGTGAAAAACAAGAGTGTGAAAATTAAAGCGAGGGACTTTGCTTGGATTCTAGTTTTCCTAAGGAACCTCTTGTGCATAGTGATGTTTGTTTGCATGTGCAGGAACTTCCTAAGGATGCCTCAAAAAGTTTGCCACCCATGGAACCCGATGAAAATGAGAAGTATGCATATGACTTGTTGATAAAGCCTAGTGTTATGTGCATAGATAAAAAATTTCATTACTATGTAATTAGTATGACTCCATTTGTAAATTCAAGCTTGGAGCAAAAAATGTTGCATAACATAGGTAGTCCTCATGAACCATCACATCTTTTTAGGACTAGCATTCTTTATGTTTTACTTGTGTCATGTAACATTGCTAATGAGTGGTCAAACCAAGGTGCTGATACCAATGATGGATTAAAGAGGCGTGTGTTTGATCCAGGAGATTTGGATTAGGCATAGTGGTAGTGAATAAGTCCTTTAAAATGGAGAAAAAAATGAAAGAAAAAAAACAAATCAAAAAAGAGAGAAAGGAATTTGCACTACATTCAAGTTTGGGGCGGAAAGTCCCACGATTTTTAACAAATTTTTTTCCCTACTCTTATGGAAATGTCTTTGCAGGAACCTGGAGGGTACGTGGACCTAAATTCGAGGACAATTTCTCTCTAAGAAGGAGGATATGATAACAACCTCACTGGGCCCAAGTCTAAAAAGACCAACAAGCCCATCAAGCTTACCATCCAACTTGGAGAACCACCCGATCAGGACAACATCTCTAAGATTTAAAGGCATTTTCATGTGCTTGTTTAAAATAAGTGGGGGTCCTATGTTCCACATTTATTTAATTATGTAATTTTTATTAGTTTTAAACATTAAACTTTTATGGTTTTCCTCTTATAGAGAAGACATGTAATAAGGGACAATTATGGGGAACATGAGTAGTTTTTATTACATATTATTTTCGTTAGTGAGAAACCAGCCATATAAGCAAAGTGTTACTACTTTCCCTTTCAAACTTGAGCCATGTGGAAATGTTTGGAGTGCACATGCCAAAATTCAAATGCTTGGAGAGTTGGAGTCGTGGCAATCAGATATGGATTGAGAAATCATTAACTTGCCATATTGGGACCAAGCAAATCAATTTAGCCATGAATTCTCAATATGCACGTGAAGCCATGCTGACCAGGCAGAAGGAATTTAAAATCCATTTTTGCACATGAGGGTAAAAGCAAGGCTGACCACATGGATTAGTTTCCATTTTAATTCAGCATTAAACCTTCCATTTTTGTTCAAGGCTATTTGTTATTACCTCATTCAGCCACCAAAACGTGGGGGCACATTCAAGAGGGAGTTATTTGTTGCCTTATTTTGAGAATCCATTTGAATTCAACATTAAACCTTCCATTTTTGTTCAAGGCTGGTTGTTATTGCCTCATTCAGCCACCAAAACGTGGGGACACATTCAAGAGGGAGTTATTTGTTGCCTTATTAGGATAAGCCATTTGAATTCAACATTAAACCTTCCATTTATGTTCAAGGCTGATTGTTATTGCCTCATTCAACCAACAAAATGTGGGGCCACATTTAAGAAGGAGTTATTTGTTGCCTTATTTGGAGAAGCAATTTGAATTCAGCATTGAATCCCATAAATGAGCTGTGTGGAATACTGCCTTTTTAGGAACTTAGGATTAAATTCTTGCTTAATAGGAATTAATGTAGAGTGAAGCTGCCTTAAGTGAATCAAGACCAAATATTAGTCATAATACATGGCTGGCTGGTCCAGCATAAGGCCAACACGCACATGTGTTTGTGCCCATTCATTACCATGCTAAAATCTAGGCTAGCACATTGAAGATTTCTTTCAAACTCTAGGCAGCCTCTTGGCTAGCTATTCTATATGTATGCCTTTGTTTTAAGAAATTAAATAACTTAGAATTTGAAATCAGAATTGGTGTTGTTTGGATGAGCTTTGCTCCTAACACTCTTGAACTTATCAAAACTTATATTGTGGCATTCCTTGGCTTATCACCTTCATTGGTGTGGCGCCTCTCTTAATCCCCATCAACATCCTTGTTGTGTATGATAACATTTGACTTATCAAGCTTAAAGCTTGTGCGCCTTCCCCCTTCAACCTCTTCCACTTTCTTTTATCCAACATCATACACTTATCCCATCCCAAACTGAATTCCAAACAACCAAGAACAATTCACACACCATACATTCATCCAAAATACCAAATACAAAGAACCTAAACATTCCCACAACTCAAATTCGGCCAAAACAAACACAAACCCACAAATAGCACACCCAAAATTATTCTTAACCGTAAACCTTGCACAATTGTCTTAAAACACCAAGCATCGACCCTCAAACCGAAATCAACATATTTCAGCCCAAAATATACATATAAATTCGAGACACCCCTATTCTAAGCCAATTCCACACCAATTATTTGATTTTCAAGCAAAACGATCGCAATTATACCAACCCCCTCAAGGAGGTTGCTGTCATATGTCTTTCATAGATTTTTATGGTAATGAAATTCTTTGAACAAGCTAAATGGTTGTACGTGTATATTTAGAGGACCTTAGTGATGATTAACTATAGGTGATTGACTCTATGATGTTTTAATCTGAAAAAAGATTCTCTTGTCATCATAATATATGACTGTATTATGTAGGATGGAAGCCTTGATTCATTTGCAGCTCAACTATTACAAGCAATTGAGGATAATGATGATGCAACTAGTATTTGAACCATATATTAGTCTTTGTCAATTTAGCAAGAATATGCATGATTTCTATTGCCTCATTCAACCACCAAAACGTGGGGCCACATTCAAGAGGGAGTTATTTGTTGCCTTATTTGGAGAAGCCATTTAAATTCAGCATTGAATCCCATCAATGAGCCGTGTGGGCTATTGCCTTTTTAGGAACTTAGGCTTAAATTTTTGCTTAAGAGGAATTAATGTAGAGTGAAGCTGCCTTAAGTGAATCAAGACCAAATATTAGTCATAATACATGGCTGGTTGGTCCAGCCTATAGCCAACACGCACATGTGTTTGTGCCCATTCATTACCATGCTAAAATCTAGGCTAACACATTGAAGATTTCTTTCAAACTCTAGGCAAACTCTTGGCTAGCAATTCTATATGTATGCCTTTGTTTTAAGAAATGAAATTACTTGGAATTTGAAATCAGAATTGGTGTTGTTTAGATGAGCTTTGCTCCTAACACTCTTGAACTTATCAAAACTTGTATTGTGGCATTCCTTGGCTTATCACCTTCATTGGTGAGGCGCTTCTCTTAATCCTCATCAACATCCTTATTGTGGAGGATAACATTTGGGTTATCAAGCTTAAAGCTTGTGGCGCCCTCCCCCATCAACCTCTTCCACTTTCTTTTATCCAACATCATATACTTATCCCATCCCAAATTGAATTCCAAACAACCAAGAACAATTCACACAGCATACATTCATCCAAAAACCAAATACAAAAGAACCTAAACATTCCCCCAACTCAAATTCGGGCAAAACAAACACAAACCCACAAATAGCACAGCCAAAATTATTCTTAACCGTAAACCTTTCACAATTGTCCTAAAACACCAAGCATCGGCCCTCAAACCGAAATCAACATATTCCAGCCCAAAATATACCTAGAAATTCGAGACACCCCTATTCTAAGCCAATTCTGTAACACCCCAAATTTATCCTCCTTGAAATTAGGTAACAGTCCTGAAGAATGGGGCATACAGCCAGATTCTCGCTTGAGCGAGAGGATCTCGCCCAAGCGAGAGGATTAGTGTTTTGAATTTGAAAATTCTAGGAGTCTCACCCAAGCGAGGAATGGGTCGCTTGCGAGGAATGGGTCGCTTGAGCGAGAGAAAGTCTGGGCAGGCTGTGAGATTCTCGCTTGAGCGAGAGATTCTCGCCCAGGCAAGAGTGCCCATGTCTAGAACATTAAAATATTGTGGGTTTCTCGCCCAAGCGAGATATTCTCGCCTGGGAGAGAGTGCGCAGCTATAAAAGAAAAGAAAGGGTTTCACAAACCCTAATCTTCATTTTCTTTTCTCCCTTTCACTCCCAACGGCGACTCCCCATAGATTCTGACTCATTCCTCCTCTAAACCTCAAAAACACATGAAAACCTCTTCCTCTTGCTTCTTAATGGAACATTGGATAGCTTTGGAGAGGAAAAAGCAACAATGGAGGTTGAAGGAGATGGAGGGAGATGAAGCTCTTTGCGGATCCATGGAGCTTACGCAACCTAAGGTGAGGGAGAAGACCATTGTGGTCTTAGAGTATTTCATTAGAGTCATCATCTCCGATTTCCCTCAAGAATCAGAGTATATTAACGGATAGAAACTCTCTTGGGAGTTTGTGGTCCATGTGAGAGTCTATATTTTACATGAGGATGTATTAGCCATAAAAGTGGAGATATATGTGTGGGAAAAACCGTTTATTTGAGTAAAACGCTATATGCTCATTTATGGTAATACACCGTCATTAAAGATGGTTCTAACGTTAATGTGTATATAATGAAGAATATGTTATGTGTGGTTTGTTTATGATAATGGTTATGTTGTGTGATAATGATGGTGTGTAAGATATTTATGGTCATAATCATAAATGAATGTGATGTAAGTGGTTGATTGTTATAAACATGTATGGGTGTGTTGTAACAATGAATGTGTGATGAGTTGGGAATGTGTTAAAATGGGTAAAGGTATGTTTGTGACAATGAAGGTGTTGTATGTCATTGATGGTGATAAAGTAATGAGATGCCTTGTGTTGAATGTGTATGACATGGATGTGAGTGTAATGTGGCTACTCGACCTGCCCGATGTGGTATGGGGATAAGTCGACCTGCCCGATGTGGTGTGGATAATAACTCGACCTGCCCGATGTGGCATGGATAATAACTCGACCTGCCCGATGTGGTATGGATAATAACTCGACCTGCCCGATGCTGTATGGATAATAACTCGACCTACCCGATGTGGTATGGATAATAACTCGACCTGCCTGATGTGGTGTGGATAATAACTCGACCTGCCCGATGTGGCATGGATAATAACTCGACCTGCCCGATGTGGTATGGATAATAACTCGACCTGCCCGATGCTGTATGGATAATAACTCGACCTACCCGATGTGGTATGGATAATAACTCGACTTGCCCGATGTGGTATGGATAATAACTCGACCTGCCCGATATGGTATGGATAATAACTCGACCTGCCCGATATGGTATGGATAATAACTCGACCTGCCCGATGTGGTATGGATAATAACTCGACCTACCCGATGTGGTATGGATAATAACTTGACCTGCCCGATGTGGTATGGGGAATGACTCGACCTGCCCGATGTGGTATGGGGAATGACTCGACCTGCCCGATGTGGTATGGGGAATAACTCGACCTGCCCGATGTGGTATGGGAAATGAAATCGATGAATACGATTAAGGGAAATATGAAGGATGAAAATGAGGATGTGAATGATAAAAGTAATATTCATGCTATAGAATATATATTATGGGATATATATACTATAGGGTGAGTATGAATGATGAGAAATGAGTATATTTGGACGAATAAAATATGCACACTATAGCACATATATAGCATGGGATGTATGTGTACTATAGGGTGAATATGGGTAATATGTGACAATAAATATGCACACTATAGCACATATATAGTATGGGATGTATGTGTACTATAGGGTGAATATGGATATTATGTGATGAATAAGTATGCACACTATAAAACACATATAGTATGGGATATATATGTACTATAGGGTGAATATGGATGATATGTGTTGATTGATATATGTTTATCATCATTGATGTTAAATGTCTGTGGTTTTAATACTTTAATGATATTACTCCATGTAAATCCACGCTACGGTTGTCGTAGTCGGTTCTTACTCCCTCTGTCTTTCCTTGTATGTGTTGTATATTTGGGTTCAAGTTGTGGAGGTAGCGCATTGGACGCTTGCGGAGAAGAGTACATGATAGAGTAGTGGATAATGTAACACCCCAAATTTTAATCTTTAAAATTATAGTATCAGTCCTGGAAGCCTTGCTTGATCAAGAGATTCTCGCCTGAGCAAAAAAAGGATCACCTGGGAGGGTGAAATCCTGGACTATACTGGAGGATTCTCGCCTGGGCGAGAAATGACAATTTTGGGCTGTTGACACAGTGTAATCGATTACACACTGCTGGTAATCGATTACAAGCTGATAAACTAATCAGACCTGTGCATCTGACACAGTGTAATCGATTACACACTGCTGGTAATCGATTACACACTGCTGGTAATCGATTACACACTGCTGGTAATCGATTACACACTGCTGGTAATCGATTACATGCTGATAAACTAATCAGACCTGTGCATCTGACACAGTGTAATCGATTACACAGTCCTGATAATCGATTACATGATGATTAAAAGCATCAGATATGTACATCTGACACAATGTAATCGATTACACCATGTTGGTAATCGATTACACCATGTTGGTAATCGATTACATAGTATTAATGTAATCGATTACACACTTATGGTAATCGATTACATCGTTTTAATGTAATCGATTACACCATGTTGGTAATCGATTACATAGCGACGATGCCTCTATAATTTACACAGTGTAATCGATTACACTATACTTGTAATCAATTAAACTTATCGCAGTGTCTATAAAATAGAAACCCAAAACACATTTTAGGGTTAGAACTTCGAAGAGAAGAGAGAGATGAGAGCTTTTCAAGAGCAAGGAGCCTTAGGACTCATCTTGGAGCTTGAGAAGAGGTAAACCTCTTGTTACTAACTCTTCTTCTTCCTCTCTAACTTGTTTTGGGTATGTTGGATTTATTTTCATAACATGAGAAACCATGGAAACTCATCCTTTAGAGTTATGGTTCGTTTTATGTTGTTTTTATCTTGTAAACTCTTGGTTTAGAGATAGTATCTCAAGAATGGAAAGGGTTGTGGGTTGATTCATGAAAAACCCAAAAACCCTAAAAGTGAAAATGTGGTAAAAGGAGAGAATGAGTAAAATGTTAGAAGTAGAGATGAG
The DNA here is from genome assembly GCA_009771035.1 of Lupinus albus. Taxonomy (NCBI): domain Eukaryota; kingdom Viridiplantae; phylum Streptophyta; class Magnoliopsida; order Fabales; family Fabaceae; genus Lupinus; species Lupinus albus. Next base: position 13,697,603 of record CM020010.1, read on the forward strand.
TTTACCCCCAAATATTGAAATATGAGATGTTATGCATGTTTTAGATGGTTGAATATTGATGATGAATATTTTGTATGATTAAATGATGCAATATAAGTTGTTTATGTGATATTTGGAATAAATGACTAACATTGTGTTATGTGGTGGGATGAAGAGAGATCCTAAGGTTGGAGGCGGTGTCGGTGGAACTCGAGAAGTTGCCAAGAACCAAACCCAACACTCACCGAGGTAAGGATAAGTCTTTAATTGAGCATTTGGAATCGAAAATGTGAGTTTTCTGATTATGCAATAATTGATACGTAAAGTACGCATTTGATATAAACATACATGGGTGTGTTTACATTAAAGTAGGCGTAGATTTACGGAAAGGAAAGTATGTGGTACTTTCTGGTTATGCGATGATTGAGTGTAAATCACGTATTTAGTATAAACATATATGGGTGTGTTTATACTAATGTGGGCGTGGATTTACCGGAAATGATTTATGGTGAAACGAATGAAAAAGAAGTACATTTTTAGCCGACCATGAATGGTTAGCGACTCTGGCTTGAGTATAGAAGCATACACTCTGGCTTGAGTATAGAAGCATACACTCTGGCTTGAGTATAGAAGCATACACTCTGGCTTGAGTATAGAAGCATGAAAATGATTTATGAGGAGATCGATGAAAGGAAAATATGTTTTAGCCGACCATGAATGGTTAGCGACTCTGGCTTGAGTATAGAAGCATACACTCTGGCTTGAGTATAGAAGCATACACTCTGGCTTGAGTATAGAAGCATGAAAATGATTTATGAGGAGATCGATGAAAGGAAAATATGTTTTAGTCGACCATGAATGGTTAGCGACTCTGGCTTGAGTATAGAAGCATACACTCTGGCTTGAGTATAGAAGCATACACTTTGGCTTGAGTATAGAAGCATACACTCTGGCTTGAGTATAGAATCATGAAAATGATTTATGAGGAGATCGATGAAAGGAAAATATGTTTTAGCCGACCATGAATGGTTAGCGACTCTGGCTTGAGTATAGAAGCATACACTCTGGCTTGAGTATAGAAGCATAAAAATGATTTATGAGGAGATCGATGAAAGGAAAATATGTTTTAGCCGACCATGAATGGTTAGCGACTCTGGCTTGAGTATAGAAGCATACACTCTGGCTTGAGTATAGAAGCATACACTCTGGCTTGAGTATAGAAGCATGAAAATGATTTATGAGGAGATCGATGAAAGGAAAATATGTTTTAGCCGACCATGAATGGTTAGCAACTCTGACTTGAGTATAGAAGCATAAACTCTGGCTTGAGTATATAAGCGTGATTTGTTTTAAGAGAAACGAGATTCTGCTTTTAGCTAACCCTGAGGGGTGTAGCGACTTTGGCTCAAGTTATGCAGCAAGACAAAATGAATTTCGAAAATGGTTTACTAACCCTTTTTCTAATGTGGATTATCTTATAATGACGTTTATTGAATTAACGACTTACTCCTTTGTGTGTTTTGTACTTTTGTTATTGATAATCCCATTGCAGGTAAATAGACGGATGGAGTATGCTAGTTCGGGAGCTTTAGGAGCTTTAGACGTTAGATTCACTATTTGCGTTTTTGTACTTTAAATGACTACTTGTGGATTTGAATGATTGTAACCATGGCTGACATTTATTTGGGTATTCGTAACCATGGGTATTGTTATATTTGGAGTATTATAACTTTTGGGCTCTTAGTACCCAATGGGAATAATAATGAATGAATTATGTTTTTCCGCAATTTAAATTATATGATAATATAATAGGTGTAAAGAGTATTTTTAAGGAATGATTCCTGAAGGTTTTAAGTAAGATGATGAATGTATGTAAGAGGGAATTAAAATGAATGAAAAAAATTTCAAGGGTAGAAATGGGGTCGTTACAGATAATATGTAATTGATATGTTATATGATAAATATTTGTAATATGAAGAACATGTTAAAGTGAATTCATGTATAAACAACTTTCTTGTAAGTGTATAATGAAGTGGATCTAATGTTTGTATTCAAGGTATTTTTGAGAAAGTGTAATTGTATATAGGGTGTATTTGAACGGAAGTGTAATGACATGCTTTTGAAATGAAAGGTGTTTGGAATATTTCCGCCTTGTAAATTTATAAACGTATTCACTCAAGTTTCCAAACTGTTCGAGTAATGTCTTTCAAAAGTAATCACTTCACTTTCACGAATAAGGATTTTAAAAGAGAATTTTCGGGTTATGAAAATCGGGTCCTTACAAATTCCACACCAATAATTTGATTTTCAAGCAAAACGATCGCAATTACACCAACCCCCTCAAGTAGGTTGCTGTCATATATCTTTCATAGATTTTTCTGGTAATGAAATTCTTTGAACAAGCTAAATGGTTATACGTGTATCTTTATAGGACCTTAGTGATGATTAACTATAGGTGATTGACTCCATGATGTTTTAATCTGAAAAAAGATTCTCTTGTCATCATAATATATGACTGTATTCTATAGGATGGAAGCCTTGATTCATTTGCAGCTCAACTATTACAAGCAATTGAGGATAAGGATGATGCAACTAGTATTTGAACCATATATTAGTCTTTGTCAATTTAGCAAGAATATGCATGATTGCTATTGCCTCATTCAACCACCAAAACGCGGGGCCACATTCAAGAGGGAGTTATTTGTTGCCTTATTTGGAGAAGCCATTTGAATTCAGCATTGAATCCCATCAATGAGTCGTGTGGCCTATTGCCTTTTTAGGAACTTAGGCTTAAATTCTTGCTTAAGAGGAATTAATGTAGAGTGAAGCTGCCTTAAGTGAATCAAGACCAAATATTAGTCATAATACATGGATGGCTGGTCCAGCCTAAGGCCAACACGCACATGTGTTTGTGCCCATTCATTACCATGCTAAAGTCTAGGCTAGCACATTGAAGATTTCTTTCAAACTCTAGGCAGCCTCTTGGCTAGCCATTCTATATGTATGCCTTTGTTTTAAGAAATGAAATAACTTGGAATTTGAAATCAGAATTGGTGTTGTTTAGATGAGTTTTGCTCCTAACACTCTTGAACTTCTCAAAACTTGTATTGTGGCGTTCCTTGGCTTATCACCTTCATTGGTGTGGCGTCTCTCTTAATCCTCATCAACATCCTTGTTGTGGAGGATAACATTTGGTTTATCAAGCTTAAAGCTTGTGGCGCCCTCCCCCTTCAACCTCTTCCACTTTATTTTATCCAACATCATACACTTATCCCATCCCAAACTGAATTCCAAACAACCAAGAACAATTCACACACCATACATTCATCCAAAAACCAAATACAAAAGAACCTAAACATTCCCCCAACTCAAATTCGGCCAAAACAAACACAAACCCACAAATAGCACACCCAAAATTATTCTTAACTGTAAACCTTGCAAAATTGTCCTAAAACACCAAGCATCGGCCCTCAAACCGAAATCAACAAATTCCAGCCCAAAACATACAAAGAAATTCGAGACACCCCTATTCTAAGCCAATTCCACACCAATTATTTGATTTTCAAGCAAAACGATCGCAATTACACCAACCCCCTCAAGGAGGTTGCTGTCATATATCTTTCGTAGATTTTTCTGGTAATGAAATTCTTTGACAAGATAAATGGTTATACGTGTATCTTTAGAGGACCTTAGTGATGATTAACTATAGGTGATTGAATCTATGATGTTTTAATCTGAAAAAAGATTCTCGTCATCATAATATATGATGGTATTCTGTTGGATGGAAGCCTTGATTCATTTGCAGCCCAACTATTACAAGCAATTGAGGATAATGATGATGCAACTAGTACTTGATCCATATATTAGTCTTTGTCAATTTAGCAAGAATATGCATGAAATTTCTGAGTAACTTTGAGTGATATTGTACACGTAATATTTAATCCATATATAAAAGTGCAATTGGATTTTGCCAAATTTTCCAATATTTTTGTGGTGCATCTAGATCTGGTTTATTAATATGTTGAAGAGATACAATGTCAATGTGAACCAATGCTATGTCAATGTGACCCTATTAAGTTGGGATGGCAATGGGTCTGGATGAGTTTGGGTAGTGCATTACCCGGATCCGCCCCGTTGCTTCATTTTTGAACCCAGACCAATGCTAATACCCACATGTCCTTGGGTACCCAACGGATTTATGGGTACCAATAAATTCAAAAATATTAAAAATAATTTTAAGTAATTTATGCACTTATGTATTTGTGTCTTACGATCTTATACGTTATTTAGACAATCAACAAGAGAAAAAATTAAAAAACTTAATTGAAAATTTTAAGCACAACTTAATTTGACTATTAAGCACTACACATTTTGCTCAAACAAACATTAAAAGCAACTTCAACATTAAGACTAAAAATTCATTTACTAAAAACTTATTCAATTAACATAACATTACATAATACATATGAATTAACAACCTAATATCATTACTTAACAATATAACGTTACAGTTTAACAACATAACAATCACATTTATGAATTAATATGATATTGTAATTTTGGATTGATATGATATTACAATATATATTAACATGATATTACAATTATGTTGTTGTATATATATATATATATATATTTAGATTTTGGAAAAAATAGCGGGTCCGGGTACCCATAGTTCTGGGTAGCTCATTATCCAGACCCAAACCCATCTAACAGCGGATCTTAAAATTGTGGGTCTCAATTACCTACGGGTCCAAAACATGATTCCATACCTGACCTGTTGCAGGTATCATTTGCGGATACTCGCAGATCCAAGTATCCATTACCATCTCTAATATTAAGCTTTATTCCCCACCCATAAATTTTCCACAACAGTAAACTTCAATACTAAACAAAAATCTTATCACTATTAAATCTTTGTCCTTCCTATGGAATACAAGGTGGTGCAATGACATACTTGGTGTGTGGAGTTTCTAGTGGTGGTGAATGAGGTTTAGATGTTTTGGGATGAGTGAGTTAAAGAGGGAGGGAGAGAAGGTTAGGGATGAGGAATGAGTTTTTTGTGTGATGAAAATTATAAAACTACCCTTATTACTAATTATTTTAATATGAGGGTTAATTTTGTCCAAAATATTTGGTGCACAAACTTTTATATATATATATATATATATATATATATATATGTGTGTTAAGAAGAAAAGGGCTTAGTAAGAACAAAAGGCAACATCAACAATTTCATTCACTGGTTTTAAGGGAAGACAAATTGTGTTGTCTTATGTATCATCTTTTCTCTTCTTTATTTGCTACACAATACATATAAAAGAGTTTTGTGAGTAATATATTCTTAGTTTTAGAATGTTATATTTCTGCTCCATTGGTTCAAAGAGTTGATAGGAAGGGTTGGTTTCGGTGTGCATACATGCGTAGAGTGTTCATAATTTGGAAGAACAATTTTAAAGTTCAAGAAGTACAACCAGTTACACATTTTATATGCAATTTAAAATTATATATATGTATAATTTTAGACGCAAATAGGTCCATGTTTATTCTGCTATATGGAATACCATAAAATTTCTTTGAGTAAAATTTGCAATTTTCTATTTTAAACACAAAATTTCATCTCACAAAGTTTTTCATTTTTTTAGAAGTAAGTTTTGTTTAACCTGGGAATGGTTTTGATAGCCAAAAGGAGGAGATGGACAAATATCTTAACGTAGTTTTCTTACAGGGAAAGTGAGGGTTCTGCGTGGAAGGTTCTGTGTGGAGGATAGACAATTTAGTAGGCAACAAAATTATAAAATCAATAAATTTAAAAGAGAATGGTTTTTTATAAGTGATATTGGTACATTTAAAAAATCGATCAAATACATTGTCTATTTCTTCTCAAGAATGGTTTACACCGTTGTAATACATAAATGTAAAAATTTAATAAATAAGATAACATTATAAAATATTATGGCCTATTTATACTTTAAAATCATGGTTTTAAAATCATAAAAAGTGGAGGCATCCAAAGTACTGACTAGGTAAGCCTCTTAAAAAAAATTAACATTCCCATGGGCTAAAGATAACATAATACCTGAAAAGTAACAATTTCTTTGGAAAACAAATGATAATGATATTAATGATACTAATTTCAAGCTTCAAGACATTTAAAGTTAAATTAAAAGATATGTATGGACCCTTTCATATAAAATGAAGACATGTATGGCCACAACACAATGCCAATTTTGAAATGCAGAATATCATTGTTGCATTATGCTTCTCCTCAAGTATAATAGCTATTAGAAAATTACAAGTGCTACGATATTAAAAGCAACCATAAGTAGAAGACAAACCAAGAGTTGTATTTCTATGGCGCAAAGAAATACAATGTATATATATATATTCCGAAATATATCAAATGAAGATAAAGTTCTAGCTGTGGTATACATATGGATTAGAAAAGAAGGCAGGTTTAAAATTGAACATCGTAAAGACAAACATGATAAAATATGAGAAAAAGATCGAGTTATATACTAACAATGTAAGAGTCTTTTATATTGTTATTGTGTCGTCTACTATTTAGTAAATAAAAAATAGTGTATGATGACTTAGCTGTGTATAAATCTTTATACTATTAATGCATAAATATTACACTCATATACAAGAAGGAGTAAATAAATTCAATTGAGCATCAATTAGTGTTGGCGTCACATGACACTCATTCTAGAGTTTCAGCCATAAATGCACTAATCTGTAAAACTTGGACTTTAGCATCTGCAATATTTAGCTTACAATAAAGGACATGCTAAAGTTGTATTCGTGTATTCCCAATTCTTTGGCTGAATCCGTTGTATCTGCGTTTATTGGCAATTAATGCTGACATCATATGACATTAATTCAAAACTTGGACCTTAGCTTTTCTAAAATTTAGCTTACAATAACTCTTAATCTAAAGTCAAGGACACCCCAATCATGAATGACAACCATAGCTATACCTAATGTTGATAAGAGCTATTGTTGTGGCTGCTCTTATCATCTTAGATAATAATAAAAAAAGAAGTAAATTATATTAACACTCTCCTTGAGCTCTAATTAAAGTATATAAATCATTCATATGTTTTTTATACATACACAAACTATCCTTATTTATATATATAGATTAGAGTGAAAATCCATTTACTTCAAGAGTAAGTTTTTAAACCTACTCCCACATCTTAGCCCTCAATTCTAGGGAAATCCAATGATTTAGATTTACCCACTAATTCAAACTATTAGATTCTTATAGAATTGATGGTTAAGATGTGGAACACGTTTAAAAAACTTACTCTTGGAGTCAATGAATTCTTCATCTATACATTATACTAATTACTCGAGAAATAAGTGTCATATTTTAAACAAAAATGAAGATAAATGTAATTAATTTAAATAAAATATGATATATTGTCGAGAGAAATCCAAATAGTAAAAAAGTTAAAGTATCTTCAATATTTTTTGTTCCGTTACAAAATTCATCAATAACTTTAAGAAGATTTTGTTTAAATCACTTATACTATGTTGAACATAACCAAAAATAATAAAGAAATATTGACTCATATACTATTTTGGATTTGTCTACATAATATATTATATTTTGTTTAAGTTGATTATAAATATCATTTTTTTTTAAAAGATTGCACTTATCTCTTCTTATAGAGTAGTTAATGTAATAAATGTATATAAATTATGAGATTTATATATATGTAAAAATTGAAAAAATGATTTATATAATTTTAATAAAACTCAAAGAGATGTATGTGTAATTTACTCCGGTAAAAACAAAATAATAAAGTAGACCAAAACAGTAACATCAAAGATTCAAAGTTCTACTACCTTGTTGTGGATAAAAAATTGAAAACTTTGACCATATTGTCTACTAACTTGTTTGGTCAATCAAGGCTGCATGGTTTTATTTATTTTAATCTTTCACATTTTTATTTTATTATTATTTATTTACTCCTCATCTTTCCTAGCTTCCTCTCTCTCCCTATATATTATACCATTCATTCCTTCAACTCTCTTCATTCAGTTACATTGAAGATTCTCAAAAGCTAGCAACCTTCCCTTATCAACAAACCATGGCTACCCAATTCCTCATTTCCCTTCTTATCCTCTCCGGCTATGCCCTCACTTCCGCCACCGAATTCGGCCGTCCACTAAACCGAAAATTGGCAGAGTTGAAGAAGAAAGAACAACTCACCCACTTCAAATTCTATTGGCACGAATCAGTAGGTGGAAGCAACGCCACTGCTGCTATAATTATCCCATCACTTCCACAATATAGCAATACTTCTCACTTTGGTTCATTAAGAGTTATCGATACCCCTTTAACGTTGGGACCAAACTTGAGTTCTAAGGTTGTGGGTAGGGCTCAAGGGTTCTATGCAGTAACATCACGGACCGATCTCGAACTCACTATGATTCAAAACTTCAACTTCTTTGAAGGGAAGTACAATGGTAGCACTATCAGTATTTTAGGGAGGGACGTGGCTTTGAACGAGACAAGGGAATTGCCTGTGGTTGGTGGCAGTGGGGTTTTTCGTTTTGCTAAGGGATATGTTGAACTTAGAACATACTTGGCTGAACCCATTGCAGGGAATAGTGTAATTGAGTATAATCTTTATGTTTTACATTATTGAATATTTGGTTTATAGGCTATAGCAGATTTATCTTCATGTTTATTACTTTACTTTGTTATTCCTCCTTTTCTTAGTTTATATCTTCATTATGTTTTACATTATTGAATATTTGCTTTATAGGTTATAGCAGATATATCTTTATGTTTTGGGTGTATTTTACAATAATAAAAAATCATGGATTTTATATGTTTAGCTTTAACTTCTTAATTGTGTTTTTCCAACTTGGTCCATGATATCAAATTGATCTCTAAAACCGTTAAGGAACACTAGTTTAGCATTACTTTTATGCAAAAACCATCAATGACATTCATTAAAAAGTGAATAAAATAAAGAAATGTTACTTTTGGTTGGGTTGAATATTTGGGCGGAAAATTCATCCAAATTCCTTTATTTCTTTTTGTGGCCCCTGGCTAAGTTTTGTGAGCCTAATTGGGGGCCAATCTTCAAAGTCTTCCGTGTTAAGAATGCATGAACCAATTTTTTATTCCTAAAGTTTTGATTGTGAAAGACAATTGTTATTGTATCACAAAACATCATCTCATTAGCCCATAATTTACATTAAGGTGTTGGTCTAGTGATATAAGACCCTGTTAGATCCACATGATGATCAAAAGGTCAAACGTTCAATTGTTGGGAGCAACACTTGTTGAGAGGAGCAACCACAAACCCCAAAATGGATTAGTTCATTTCCCAAAAGGCAAGGAGATATCATTGGTAGTACAAAAAAAACACAATAGCCCATAATTCACTCACAAGGGATTTAATGAATATTTTGTTGAGATTTTTTTTTTCATTTTAGAGAGTATTTGTGAGATAAAATACTGAGTGAAAATAGTGTTCTTTGTCCTCATTATTAAAAGAGAATTTATTGTATTCTCCCATTTATATAGTGCAATGGAACTTTGTTCGTGAGCGCCTATGGTTTTTTTTACCTCTCACAATGAGGTAGTTTTTTACGTCTAACATTGATGTGGTTTTCAATGTTAAATATTGTGTATTATTTTCTTGCTCCTTTACTTACTTCTCTTTAGTTCTCAATTGATCTGATCCTATTCTCACGACGACGTGGTTTTCAAAATGTCTACAAAATTTGACATTGAGAGTTTAATGACAAGATTAACTTTTCTATTTGCCGAGTCCACATGAGAGCTATTCTTATCGAGAGCGGATTAAAGACAACTTTAGATGAGAAGTCAAAGAAACCAACTTCTATGATCGATGATCAATGAGACAAGTTGGATGAAAATGTGCTTTCATCAATCCAACTTTACTTGTCCAAGGAGGTTCTTCGTGAAATTGTCAATTAAGAAACCGCTATGACCTTGTGCCTAAAGTTAGAAACTTCATATATGACCAAGAGTCTCGCAAGCAAGCATCGTCTCAAAGAATGGTTATATACTATTCGTATGGTTGAAGATACTCCTATTCAAACTCATCTTGATGAGTTTAACACTATTATTATGGATATCTAGAATATTGATATTAATATTAATATTAAAGATAAAGATAAAACTATTTTATTTGTTGTCTCTTTATCTTCTACCTACAAATACTTCAAAATTTTCATATCATTCATACAATTCTCTGAACAAAATCTAGTGTTGAAAAATGTTAAGAGTTTCTTTGATTCTTTAAGAGTGAAAATGGATTAGTATAACTATCTTTGCATAGAGTGCATATGTGTTTTCATTTTACACAAACCTTACATAAATCATCACTTAGGCTTTAACTTCTTGTGAGATTATTGTCTTTAGGTTTATAGTTGAGTTCAGTGTTAGATTAGCACATACAAGGTACATTCAATTCAATCTTGTAATTAGACATTGAAATTATGATTCTCTAAGTGTAGAGAATCACTATGCCAGATACGTTGAGCAACAACGTTTTTTTGGATTTAGGACAGCGCGATCCGCCGCTGTCTATTTGACCGAAGTCGTAGATGGTAGTCATTAACCGCACTTTCTACAATCGTTGTTGAATACCACATGTTACAACAACGCAACCTAAGTCATGCGCTGTTGATGAACTGACAGATATAACAGTGTGAGTTACAACTAGCGATGTGTTATGATAAAACTATAACAACGCCACTCACACTTAGCGCTGTATAACACAATATCATACAACATCGGACAATATACGTTGCGATGTGGTAATGTTTTTATACCACAACACATTATTTTAATAAGTAGTTGCGCTGTCGTAATGTTCGTATACCACAACACAACTTAAATATTGCGTTGTCTTATGTTTTACGTATGACAAAACACAATTTAAGTTGTGCTGTCATAATGTTTGCATACCAACACAACGTAAATACAGCGTTGTCTTATGTGTTACATATGACAACACATAGTATAAGTCGCGCTGTCTGATTGTTTACGTAAGACAGTGAACTATTAAGCTGCAACAACGCTGTATAGATTTCCTTGTTACAACAACGCTGTATAGATTTCCTCTTAGAATGCGCTGTTTATTAAATGCAACAACCACTATTTTTGCAGGGTCACATTACCAGCGCCTTATTACAACAACGACTTAAACATTTCCTTAGAATGCGCTGTTGATTATTCTCACTATCAGTATCCAGTATCCACAGCACACACTCAACCAACAAACTCTCAACAAACGTACTATAACAACAATGAAACAAATTCAACAATGAAACAAACTTATTATATCTGAACAATGAACCAATCATTTCCTACTAATAATAAATGAATTATAAAATTATGGTAAATAAAGAATACCTGTTTATTTGTCAATTTCATTGTGATGTTTTTCTGCATTGGAAAGTACTACATTGGAAATTAATGCTATTAGAAAGAGAGAAAAAGTAACTATACTATATGAAGAAAGTACTGTCTCGGTATTCAAAAAAAGTGAAACACTAAGAAATGAAGAAAACTTTACAAATTCATGAGTTCATTATTAGTCCACTGCAGGAATCTTATTAAACATCTGAAGGTTCACAAACTTATAAATATCATAAACTCAACAAAGAATATTATTCACAAACTTACAATGCAAACAAACTTTACCATCTAATGTTTACAAACAAATAAATACAATGCATTATTCACACTAATGCTATATAAGTAACAAACTTATAGTAGATTTTCAACAAACTTACAATGCAAACAATCTTCTCCAGTAAATTACAAACAAAATTATAAGTTAATTATAAACACTATGTTATATAAGTAAATTACAAACAAAATAAATTTATGCTATATTTATACAAAGATGCGCATCTAGTGTTTCCTCTTCTTTGATGGTTTCTCGATTGTAATATTATTGTCTTCTCCAATAAGAATTTCATTCACCCAAAGGCCCTCATCATGATCACCTCTTTTATATAAATTATCATTAGTAGTTATCTCATGCGAAAATGATATCCCAAAAAAAGGATCATCTTCAGCATCAATATCTTCTTGATCATCTATATTATTGATGATGATTTTCTTGGTCAATAGAACAATGGACCATTTCTTATTTGTTGGGTCACTAACATAGAATACTCGTTGAGCCTGGGATGCTAGAATAAATGGTTCATCTTTATATCATGGCCTATTAAGATCCACCTGCATGAACCCTAAGTCATCAACTCGAAAGCCATTATTGTTATCAACCCACATACAACAACAAAAAACTGGCACCCGAAACATTGTGTAATCCAACTCCCATATTTGTTTAATGACCCCAAAGTATGACATGTTTGCATATATTGGGTTTCTATCTTTGGCACTTGACATATGTAGAGTTCGAGCAACAACAATCACACCACTATTTTACATTTTGCTTTGATTATCTTATTTTTCAGTATAAAATGTGAACCCATTAATTAGGTAACCACTGTAGTATAAGACATGAATATTTGGACCATTGGCTAACCATTTCAATATTTCGGAAACGGAATCCACATTTATATTCAACTCTTCATCAATGTGATGGTTTAGCCACTTTATGAAACACCGATTATGCTCTTTGGAAATCCAATTTTCATTCTTACTTGGGTTAGACTTCTTAAGCATCTCCATGTGTCTTTCAACATATGGCTCAACCTCGTCGGCATTATATAAAACATACAAGTGTGCTTGCTCCAATTCGCTTCTTGATATACTCAATATTTCTTTCCCAGTAATGCCTTCACCATATGTTCCTTTTGCATACCGAGGCTTTGGAATGCCTATGAAATCGCCATCTTCAAGGTATCTGGTACAAAAATCAAGAGATTCTTCACCAATATATCGCTCAACAATACAACCCTCTGGTCTTGATCGATTCTTCACAATACCCTTTTAATATCTTCATATAACGTTCAAAAGGGTACATCCATCTCATGTTGAAAGGACCACATAGTTGTATCTCTCGAACAAGATGAATGCTAATATGGACCATTATGTCAAAAAAAGAAGGTGGGAAATACATCCCAAGATCACACAATGTCAAAATAATTTGTCTTTGCAATGCAGGTAATTTCACAGGGTCAATCACTTTGCTACAAATTGCCTTGAAGAAGAAGCATAACTTAGTTATGGTTCCTCACAATTTTTTAGGTAGAATAGACCTTATGCCAATAGGCAAGAAATGCTCCATGAGTACATGACAATCATGAGACTTAAGACCTATTAAATTGAGGTCTTTCATTGATATGATATTTCGAATGTTGGAAGAGTACCCCTCTGGAACTTTGACACCATCAATAAATTTACAAAATTCTAATTTCTCCTTCCTCGACAAAGTATAAGTTGTTAGAGGTAGAAATGTACGTTTACCCTTCACTATTGACCCCAATTCCTTTCTTATTCCCATACTGACCATGTCTAATCTTGCATTCAAGCCATCTTTGGACTTATCAAGGATATTGAGTAAATTACCAAGGAGACTTTGAAATACATTTTTTTCCAACATGAATAACATCGAGAAAATGTCTTACATATAATGAGCTCCAATATGGCAATTCAAATAAGATTGACCTTTTCTTCCACCAACCAATTGTGACCATTTTTGAAGCAGGTTTACCACTGTTATTATTCAAACCCATTAGCTTTTGAAATAATTGGTCACCTATCAACGACAAAGGAGCACGACTTTCTTCATTATTCACATCGAATGCTTTTCTCCAAGACGATATTGATGATCTGCATGCAAAAATCTATGGTGACCAAGGTACATTCTTCTTATAGTGTGGCAACCTCGTTGAATGAGTATTGTCTTCACATACATGACATGCAAGATTTTATTTTGTAATATATCCAGAAAGATTACCATACGGAGGGAAATCACTGATTGTGCCAAACAACAAAGCCCTCAAGTTGAACCTTTCTTCCTTATACGCATCATATACATCTATACCGGTCTCCCACATTTGCTTCAAGTCTTCAATTAATGGAGCCAAATATATGTCTATGTAATTTCCTAGTTGTTTAGGTCCAAAAATTAACATAGACAACATCACATATTTGCATTTCAGGCACAGGGAAGGAGAGAAGTTGTATATCACCAACATCACTGGCCATGTACTGTGGGAGCTACTTTGAACACTATGTGGGTTAATTCCATCAGTTGACAATGCAAGACGTAGATTTCTCGATTCTTGACCAAAACTAGGGTAGTCATGATCAATTTTTCTCCATTGAGGAGAATCTGCATGATGTCGAAGCTTGCCATCTTTAATCTTTTCATCAGCATGCCATGTCAAATTCTTTGCATCTTTAGCGTTGCTGAACATACACTTAAATCTTGATTTGATAGAAAAATACTATACAACCTTATTGGCAATAATTGAGACTTCCTTCTTATAACGTGGTGCATTACATTTAGGACAATACTTCAAAAAAGCATACTCATCAAAAAATAAGATGCAGTAATTTTCACAAGCATGTATCCTATTGTAATCCGTGTCAATGGAGCATAACATATGTTTAGCTTCATAAGTTCGAGAAGGAAGCACATTATCCTCGGGCAATATTTCCATCAGAAGTGCCACTAGGACTGTGAAACTCTTATCAGTCCATCCATTAACAAATTTCAACTTGTACAACCTTGACACAACTGCCAATCTTGTGAATTTAGTACAACCATCATATAATGGTTTCTCAGCATCACTTATCAACCGTTGAAACATCTCAAGACAATCCTGAAGATCCTATTCGACAACGTTTACCATTTCATCGAAACGATCTCCTTCATATGCATTAGTGTTGTTTTCTTTTATATGCATCTCATCAAAGCTTTTCTCACCATGCCTTGTCCAACATGTGTAACTCTGATCGATACCGTGACAGATTAAATGAACTTTTAACCCAGCCGCGGTAATTCGGTTGGAGTAACAACATTTCAAACAATGACATACAATTCGATCAGAGTGTTCAACATTCTCATATGCAAACTTAACAAATGATATAAATCCATCGTCATACTCATTCGTCAATCGATTAACACTCATCCATTTTCTAGAAATAAATTGTTATAAAATATTGAGTTAATAATTGAAATTTATATTCGGGATCATAAATCCCTAAATGATTAAGTCGTCGCTCACCTTACAAGCCAACTCTAGTAAAACAAGCTAAGTGAGGAACCCTACCTAAATACAATCTAAATTGTATGATTGAAATTTGATTTTGGGGAAACATAAATCTCTAAAACATTAATTTAATTTCACATAGCAAGCAAATACATTACTAGGAAAAATCTTAACTCATGTAATACAAGCTAAATGAGGAATCCTAACTAAATATAATCTAAATGAATTCAGACATATAATAACTCATGTAAAATAATAACTCATATAATAAAGATGAAATCTAACTCAATATAAGCAAGTATTTACTTGATGTTGAATTGAAAACTCACTTTCAATTCGGTGCAGAATTAGTGAACTTTCGATGTTGAATGAGAGAAAGAAATTTTGATGTTGAATGCGCGAATGATTTTGGGTTGAATATTTTGATGTTGAATGCGTGAATGATTTTGGGTTGAATGATTTTGATGTTGAATGTGTGAATTATTTTCGACGTTGAATGTGTGAATGATTTTGAGGTTTTCAGTTTCGCTAGCTGCTGTTGAGAAAAAGAGTTAGTATAAAAGAAGTTTCGAATGTGGAATAGTTTTAAATTTTACTTTGATAAGCCATTTCAACAGCGAAATCTTTAGTTTACGTTGTTGCAGATATAAATTCCACAGCGAGAGTAAAACACTTCGCAGTGGAAGATATCAGGAGCTTTAATTGTTTTTGTTAATAGGATATTCTCTTCCACAACGAAAGTATATCACCATGCTATGGAAGTTATCCTTTCCACGACGAAAGTATATCACCATACTGTGGAAGTTATACATTCCACAGGGAAAGTATATCACTATGTTGTGGAAGTTATTAATTATACAGCGAAATTATAACACTAAGTTGTTGAAGATATCAGGAGCTTCAATTGTTTTTGTTAATAGGATCTTCTCTTCCACAACGAAAGTATATCACTACGCTGTGGAAGTTATAAGTTCCACAACGAAAGTATATCACTACGCTGTGAAAGTTATTCATTCCACAGCGAAAGTATATCACTACGTTGTGAAAGATACTAGGGGATGAAAAATTATACAGCGAATGAATAGTTTTCGCTGTTGAATTGCATGTTTCCTAAATCTAAAGTTAAACAAACATCAAATAACTGAGACACAACAAATTATTAAAATACAAAATACATTGAACAAAATAAGGCACAACTTGAACCAAAACAACTATTCATATTTAACAGAACCTTTGTATATTAGAAATTGTCTGTTTTAAAAGAATAAACAAAATTTGACCAAATTTCCCAATTCATATCGATTTGGTCAATTGTATATGTATCTACATTAAACTTGACTTCAGTTTTGCTTTGTTTAATGACCTCTTTCATGAAGTTAATGACATAAAAGTTGCAATCTCTGTTATTGTTTTGGCAAGGGGTCTACAAATAAAATAAGGTAAATATAAGTGATAATGAAATAATGCATGCCATAATTGGTAATACATATAATTGTTTGATGGGTAGTGTCATACCTTAACATGAGTCCAGTTGACGGGTCTTTGACGTTTAGGGTTTAGGCCTCCATATATATTCAATGCCCTAAACAATATAGAAAATAATGTTTAAATTAAAGTGATAATGAAAGTGTAACAAAATTCAGAAAATTTAAATGAGTTGTCCACTTACCTAGTATAAATATCTATCATAGTGGGGTACTTGTTCGGATCGCCATTTTTTACTGAATCAAACTAGAACAATTGATGGCTGACCCGATTAATGACAACCAAAATCCAATGTTGCCTAAAAACATATATGCATACGGTTAATAAAATGTTAAGCAAAAACATTGTTAAAAACAATTAAAAAATGATGTTTACCCGGTGTTAAGAGGTGTAAGAAATAAGTCAACATTATGTTTATTTTTCTCAAGAATGTCAGCAACATATAGTGACAGCTCATTCTTCCTTGTGTTATTGTTAACCGCACCCACACCCAAAGTGTTATAATGAGGGGACAAGAACATCACATTCTTTTTACTTTGGGGTACAAAGTATTCATACAAGTACCTAACATATAACACAAACGTTAGTTAATTATAATACACCAATTAATGATTAAATGCGAAAATGAGAAGTTTACCTTATATACACAGATATAGCGGATGCACCGATCCAATCACGATCCTGTAAATCCTTCACTTCATTTATACCGATGAATTCATCTTCATAAAACTCATAGATCGGTGAGGGAATTGATATCATAATCGTAGAATCGCCAAGTGAGTTCTGTACATAATCCCAAAGTATTTCACATTAGATGGTTTTCGTGGGGGCTGCCTCCCCTGACGATTCTAGATTTGATTTAGACGATTGTGGCTTGGACTTCACCACTTTGGCCTTTTTAGATGCATGTTCATCTATTCTAGGAGGGGATGTTGCATTGTGGTCAGCAGACACCTTTCCCTGAAATATTCAATACATAGGTTATCAATTACATATCAAAATATGTAAATTAATGAATGAGCATATATAATGTGAAAACCATACCATAATAGGAACTACATCTATAAGATGTTCTCGCCAAGCCACAAAAGTGCCTAAAGCCAATCTAATTGTTATGATATCCTTATCAACAGGAATTGGCAGCAGTGCATCATCTTCAATTGAAATATCAATTGAGACCTTCAAATGATTGGAGGGGATTTGTGCATTATGTATCATTGCGTCCTTTTTGTTGTACACCATGCCAATTGCCACTACTCGGGTACATGAGATATCCAGAAAGAGTTTCCAATTATTGATTATTCCCTAGATGATAGTAAAAACATATAATGAATTAGTTTAGCAATAGTGAAAACAAATGATAGTTAAAACAAATTAGTTTATTAAATTACCTATGGAATGAGAATATAGTTTCTTGGATGCGTGAAACTATCTTTCACGATAGTAGTAGATTCATTCCCCTCAACAAATTTACTAGATTCCATTGCTTGGAATCGTTCAGTGAGTAAATCGTATTGGTCCTGCAAGACAGCTACATCCGCTGTTGTTGCACGCTTTCCAGAAGGGGCCAAGAACTGTTTGCTAGCCCCAAATTCAACACCGCGGATACAACCAGGATACTAAGGCAACCCTAATGCTTTTTCAAGTATAACCTGACTATCCGCGGTCCGGAAACTTTCCCTTTCTTTTAGGGTAACTTGAGACATCAAGAAAACACATAAATAACCACATTGATAAAGACAGTATGGAAATCAGCACGTTTTAATAAAATGATAAGCACTTACAACACGATTCACTACTTTTGAACTTTTTCATTATCGACAACACCTTGTTTGTTCTTCCGAGCATCCACCCACAGAACATCGAGGTTTACGGCGGAAATCGAAGGTGTCTCGCTTTGTTCGAGCTGCAAATACATAACCAATTATAATGTAATTAAATATGATTACAAAACTTAACCAATTAATAGTTAATGTACTAAATTACATACGAATTAACAATACTTACAATTTTTTCTTCAACTCCTCTATAGCCCATTCAGGAAGCTCTATATGGATAAATCGGGTTAGATGCTCTCTTACGGTTTTGTTCACTTATTTTTTGCAAAAACAAACAACATTAACATTATATATTACACAAAAGCGCATAAGAATTCAAAGTCAACATTAACATTATATATTACCAAGAATTTTTCGTCTTGTGTGCGATAAGTGACAAATTCTATCCAATGTACCTCATCAATTAGATTTGCATATTTGGCTGGAGGCTTGAGGTTGACATTGCCTTCAGCATCTCTGAGACATTTCCCGCAATTGGTTCTAAATTCTCGAAGAGCCTTGTGAGCACTTTTCATGATGTAATCTTTGTGTTCCTCATCAACATCAAAAGTTGCCTAAACATAAAAATACATCAAAAGTTGCCTAAATATATAGAATAGTTTCATAAACAGTTTGCATGGAATACAAATATAGTGTTACATAAACACAAAATAATATCCTTCCAAATAAAAACACTGTTACCTGAAAACACAGAATACAGATTGCATGGAAACTTACGTTTATATCCTTCCAAATAATATCTTTCACTACATTCAGCCTATCATCAGACCAATGCTTGAACTTTATGGATACATTTTGCCTTACCACTACTCCAATGTAGCTTACTAATTTGTTTCCACCTTTATTGTTCAATGGTTGGCCCTTTGCATTCCATTCAACCGTCAACTTGTTATTATTGCTTCTTGCACGAACAACACTCTTCATGGCAGTGACACCACATGGTTTACGTTTATGTGATTGTGGTATTACTGAAGTTTGAGTGTTAACCATTGATCCTTGTTCGTTTACTTCATTTTGAGAAGACATTGTTGAAGGGTTTCTTGGTTTGAGAGTGTTGAAGGGATTCTTGGCTTGAGAGTGTTGAAGGGTTTCCTTTTCTGTGTATTAGAAATTTGAGAAGTACGTAACCAACATTTGGCTATCAACTTTTTTTGATATTTTAATTTCCATATACAACAGCGAAACGTCATATTTTCGCTATCTAACATTACTCATCCACAGCGCAGCAATAAAATTCGCTGTCGTCATTTAAACATTAACAACGAGACTTATATGTTGCGCTGTTGAATATGTAGCAGTTAAGAACGAAATTTAACTCGACGCTGTTGAAGAGGTTACATGAACAATGCCATCTACAAATTCCATCATGACTACTCAAAAAGAGACTCATGGACTTACGGCACATTAATTAAACTAACTATTCAAATTCATTTTTTTTCAATTATTTAAATAAATCCGAACATTTTCACAGCGTAGTGATATATTTTCACTGTTGATTATTCATTTTGAGTTAAATTTTCACTTAAACGATTAAACTAATTACAATTTTTCTCAAAAAGAGACTTATAGACTTAACGACACATATCCAATCACTTAATTAAACTTAATATTCAAATTCATTTTTTTTAATTATTTAAATAAATCTGAACATTTACACATCGTAGTAAAATACTTTCGCTGTTGATTATTCATTTTGAGTTACTTAAACGATTAAACTAATTACAATTTTTCTCTAAAAGAGACTCATAAACTTAACGACACACTTAATTAAACTTAATATTAAAATTCATTTTTTTCAAATATTTAAATAAATCTGAACATTTCCACAGCGTAGTGATATACTTTCGCTGTTGATTATTCATTTAATCGTATTTTCACTGTTGATTATTCATTTAAGTGATATACTTTCGCTGTTAATTATTCATTTAAACTAAACGATTAATCATATTATTTCACTGTTGATGATTCACATTTTCATTCTTTTAAAACACGTCAGTTATAAGTTGAACAAAATGAAATTGAATGTTATAAATGTTGAAATTGAAATTGTTATGTATATATATATTGAAAACTGAAATGAAAATTGTTTGTTACATGGAAACATTAAACCCTTAAAGCTAAATGTTACATTTTTATTCAATATTGAAGATCTAGGCCAAGCTGGAGTGTTGAAGGTTTGAGAGTTTTCTTCACTTATTCTTAACAAAACCAACTTTGCAGCTTGTGGAAGTGGAAATGCTGAGTGAAAGAAACCAGCGGCTGAACCTCAAGAGCTACAAGAGTTGAATGCTCTATTCCTTTTCTGAGTTAATCCTTACAAACTAAATGTTGTATTTGTGAGCATTGGATAGATGTTCTATTCCTTGGAAAGTGAAGAATATCATTTGAAATGATATAATAGAGATTAACCATTTTCATGATATCTCTATTAACCATTTTTGAAGATCTGTTAATCGATAACATGCTCTTGTGCAAAGTGAAGAATATCATATTTTAGAGCATTTGATAGATGCTCTCTTACGATTTTCTTCACTTATTTTCTAGAAAGGTACTTGTAAAGTGAAGAATATCATATTTGAGAGCAGTGGATAAAAGCTCTCTTACGATTTTCTCCACTTATTTGCAATCAAGGAACTTGCAAAGTGAAGAATATCATTTGGAATGATATAATCATTCCAAATGATATACTTCACTTTGCAAGTACTGACCCATTTTCTTGATAATAGAGACCATTGCATGCTATGATATTAACCATTGCATGCTACAATATATCTCTATTAACATTTTGTTCAATACTGAAGTTTTGGGCCAGTATTGATGAGAAAAGTGTGCAGCACAAAGGACTCGTTCCCATTTTGTTGAATATTGAAGATACGGGTCACGCTGATGCTTTCTTCTCATGCATGCTATGATATAAATTAGCTTGATATTTTGATCGATGAGAATAATAGCGTGTATCACAAAGGACTGGTTCCCATTTTTGTTCAATATTGGAGCTTTTTTCTCCCCGTGTTACGAACATATACATATAAAATAGTTTGAAGAAAATCATAAATCATAAATGAAAAAATTTAAATAAATAAACAAAATCCAAAATACCTCACGATCAAAGAATATAAACAAAACACAAAGATCTCCAGGAAAAATTGTTTGAAGTTCCATATCTCTGATGAACTTCATTTTGTTTCAATGAAATCCTTCTTCATTTTCTTTCAATATATAAACTAAAAGATTTATGAAAAACTAATATCTTTAATATGGGAAAATGATATCTTTAATGTTTCAACCACTCTCTGAGAAACTCATATAACGAAGCAAAACCATTTAAAAAAGAGTTGTTACACATACTCCAATTAGATATTTTCTATCTTTAACAGCGATGCGAATTAATTCGCTGTCATTAAGTTCATTATTTTCTATATTCAAGAGTGATGTGTTTTACTTCACTGTCATTAATTTCATTATTTTCTATAATCAACAGCGATGGGTTTTACTTCGTTGTCATTAATATCATTATTTTCATTATTTTATGTAATCAACAGTGATGCGTTTTACTTTGCTGTCATTAATGTCTATATTCAACAGCGATGCGTTCTACTTCGCTGTGGATCATTCATTATTTCGCTGTTGAAACATATGTTTTAAGTTTATTAACACGCCAAGTTGCATGCTGCCATTAAGTATTAAACATGCCATCCAAATTGTAAGCTAAATAATGTTACAAAAAACACAATAAACAACTAAAATTGTATGTTGTATATATTGAAAATTAAATGAAAATTACATTTTATTTATGTTTTGTTACATGAAACATTAAATCTTAGCTTATGTTACAGTCTATATACACATTAAAATCCTTAAAATCTATACATGCAATCTATTACAATATATTAATCTATTCTGAAACAAACTTCTAACTTGACTGGAGAGTTAAACAATCTTGATTGCAAATACCTGCATATATATAACAAAATTGCCAAACATAGAAAATAAAATAGAATTGCCAGAAAATAATTGTTCATAATTGGTAATTAAATATCCAAAATAGTAATAAATGTCCAGAAAATAACAGATAAAAAAGACAATAAAACAGATAAAAAAAGAAATGTCTAGAATTGCATAATGCATCAACATTGTTCAATCAGAGAAATTAATTAATAGAATCAAGAAACTCTAGATCTTCTTCATCTTCCAAAATAGAATTAAGAAATTCAATATAGTGTGAGTCATTCAGTTGTGAATAATTCACTGAAAATTAAATTCATAAAATAATTAAACATGATTACAAATTCAATAATTACAAACATAAAAAATGAATCACCTCTTCAATACTGATCTATCTTGAAATATTAGCTTTTAAGGAATATTTTTAGAAAATACATATAACTCATCATTTGACACAACATCAAAGTTTTCAAGAATATAGGTAAAACTCTGCCTAAGTTTATTTGGCAGTTGGGGAGTATAACTCTCTTTCACAATAGCCTCAATTTTATCCCCCTATTACATAATATAATATGATGGATCAAAGCCAAATCTTAAAACATATATGAAATTTTTTTAAATAAATAACTAAATTAAAACACCTCACGATCAATGAAAATCAACAAAACGCAATGATCTCCACATATTTTCATCTGATGAAAAATAGTTTTAAGTTCCAATTTCAGCATCCAGGAAATATTCTTACACGATAAATCAATATCTCTGATGAACTTCATTTTCTTTCAATGATGTATAACTAACATGCTAAATATATAGACTCAAAGATTTATGGGAAATTGATATCTTTATTGTTTCGTGTGAGAAACCCATATCACGAAGCAAAACGAATTATGAAGGTTAAAAAATAATTTAATACATGAGATGATGATTGATGAAAGAATGTTGTTCGGAAATTGTAAATTTTTAAAAACATATCTAATAAACAGCGTATGTTTTAGAGTACGTTGTATAAGATATAAAAGCCACAGCGAATACCTAAGAATGCGCTGTAAAGGAGTACCAATCAACAGCGACAATTTAATATGGTGGGGTTAAACTTATTCCTATTAACATCGATGTGCAATATTTGCGCTGTTAAATTGATTCCTATTAACAGCGATGTGCAATAATTGCGCTTTTAAATATTACGAATTAAAACAGGCACTTATTCAACCGCGAATATTTTCTGTTGCGCTGTTGACATTATATCCGCTTATAATTTTAACAGCGAGTTACTAAAGTTGCGCTATATAATTTTCCTCTGCCTTTTGTTTAACAGTTTTTTTCTAGGATGCGCGGTCGAAGAACCGCCTTTAAAGACGTATTCTGGCGTAGTGAATTTGAGAGATATCCTAGCCGAGGTTAGGAAATATTGTTAGATCTTCACCTTTACAAAGGTCCTGGTTGAGAGAAACCAGCGGATGGGGCTATACCGTGAGTTGGTGTTGAGTATCCGAAAGGACAGGTTGGACGTCAAACCGACTTGAGTGACTATAGCTAGAGCTAAGAAATGAGCATTTGTAAAGTGTATTGGAAGTATGTTTGTAAACATACATTGATTCCATAGTGAATAAAAATCTCCCATGATCACATGGTGAGGCCTGAATGTAGTTTACAAGTGGACTAGCAAACGAACTAGAATAAAATTCTTTTGTGCACTTTTCTATCCCTTTAAATTCAGTTATTACATGCTTTATCGAGTTTCATGAATTGCTTATTAATTATTGTAATATGTTGTTATTTGTTTACAATCTGAAATATTTTCTTTAAGCAAATTGAGTTTATAAAGAACTATTTTTGAGATAACTTGTTCTACAAAAAAACTAATATTTTTCAAGATTTATGTTTCAGGTTAATCAATTAAACATGTGATTAATCGATTAAGTCTTTCTATCATTAATCAATTAAGTACTCTGATAATTGATTAAACTACTTGTATTTTCAAGTTTTGCATAAACTGAAAAGCGGTAATCGATGACTGCTAGACCTATTCACCTCGCCTCTAGGTGTCTTTACTTTTGTGGTTACCCAACATATTTCATAAATAATGGGTACTCACAGGAACGGGTAGCACAATACACATGCCCGCCCATATACACTATGAGTATTTTAAAAAACCAGTTTACAAATGGTACTCTTTTGTTGCTAGTATCCATGCTCGTGGGAATTTTACTCGTAGATATGAGTTTTTTTGTCATCCCTAATCAATATTATGTTTTTTTAGCTTTAGCCCGCTACTTCACTTGCGTGCTAATTACATTTTGACTAGACCCATTAACCATACGCAAACTATCAAGCTTTGTCTAAGTCCCACAACCACATGAATAAAATAAACTTTCAAGCTTAGCTTTGTCATGTGAATAAGACTCCTCACATTTGCCAAGTTGTTTCTTATTGTGCATCACTCAGATAAGGAGTTATCCATAAGTGGGAAAAGTCGTTTTACTCGTCGTGCAATCAAGATTAAATAGGCTAATTAGAACCGGTTGAGGAAAATGTATTTTTAGAGGGAAATTAAAATGATTTATGTTTTACTTTGCATCCCATGCCAATTAGAAAACTTTATTCCCGTAAAACGAGTTATATGGAATATTAATATGAGAACATGAGATACTGTGGCTGCTCTTATATAATAAAAACTAAGAATAAAGACCGAAACAGTAATAATATCAAAGATTCAAAGTACTACCACATTGGATAAAAACCATATTGTCTCCCAACGTGTTTGGTCAATGAAGGCTGCATGGTTTTGAGGACAACTATATGTTGTTTAGGGTTTATTATACTGAATATTTAGTTTTTTTTAACTCGCATATCTTTCACTTCTTTTTATTTTATTATTTATTTACTCTTCAACTAAATTCTCTTACGAAAATATTATCTTCTATATTAATATGGAGAAACAAATATATATTTTTTTAATGACACAAATATAATTTTATTATAATTAAATGTATTTATATGTCATTTAGAGAATGCATTTCTTTTCATTTTTAAAGCAGTTACCCTCTAGAGATAATTCGAATTATGTTTCTGTGTCTCCTTATATATTATACCATTCATTCCTTTGACTCCCTTCATTCATTCAGTTTCATTGAAGATTCTCAAAAGCTAGCTACCTTCTCTTATTAACAAACCATGGCTACCCAATTCCTCATTTCCCTCCTTCTCCTCTCCGGCTATGCCCTCACTTCGGCCACCCAATTCGGCCGTCCACTAAACCGAAAATTGGCAGAGTTGAAGAAGAAAGAACAACTCACCCACTTCAAATTCTATTGGCACGAATCAGTAGGTGGAAGCAACGCCACTGCTGCTATAATTATCCCATCACTTCCACAATATAGCAATACCTCTCACTTTGGTTCAGTAAGAGTCATCGATACTCCTTTAACGTTGGGACCAAACTTGAGTTCTAAGGTTGTGGGTAGGGCTCAAGGGTTCTATGCAGTAACATCACGGACCGATCTCGAACTCACTATGATTCAAAACTTCAACTTCTTTGAAGGGAAGTACAATGGTAGCACTATCAGTATTTTGGGGAGGGACGTGGCTTTGAACGAGACAAGGGAATTGCCTGTGGTTGGTGGCAGTGGGGTTTTTCGTTTTGCTAAGGGATATGTTGAACTTAGAACATACTTGGCTGAACCCATTGCAGGGAATAGTGTAATTGAGTATAATCTTTATGTTTTACATTATTGAAGATTTAGTTTATAGGCTATAGTATATATATCTTCATGTTTATTACTTTGTCATTCCTCCTTTTCTTAGTTTATATCTTCATGAGTATAATCTTTATGTTTTGGGTGTATGTACAATAATAAAAAATCATGGATTTTATATGTTTAGCTGAACTTCTTAATTGTGTTTTTCCAACTTGGTCCATGATATCAAATTGGTCTCTAAAACCGTTAGGGAACACTAGTTTAGCGTTACTTTTCTGCAAAAACCATGAATGACATTCATTAAAAAGTGAATAAAATAAAGAAATGTTACTTTTGGTTGTGTTGAATATGTGGCCGTAAATTCATATGCTAATAATTTAGATCACATGTCCCACTTTTTGTGTCACAATAGTGTCCCAATCCAATCAAAAATTATTATATACTTATAAATAAAAATTATAAAAAAAGAAAATAATTTTTATATATTATTTTGTGGGATTTAATTAATATGAAACAAGAAAATATAAATTTTTTGGGACGGAAAATCCTAGTTAATTCACGTTCCCTTATTTCTTTTTGTGGCCAAAATCATCTCCCTTGCTAAGTTTTGTCTGCCTAAAGTAGCTCCTACAAGACTTGGGCGCCAATCTTCAAAGTCTTCTATGTGAAGAATGTGTGAACAATTTTTTTATTCCTAAAGCTTTGCGTGGAAAAGACAATTATTACGACATCACAAAACATCATCAAAGCATCTCATAATTTATCAACAAGACATTGGTCTAGTGATGTAGGCATCCCATGATGACTAAAAGGTTAAGAGTTCGATTCATAGAGAAACACTTGTTAAGAGGGGCATCCACGAACCCCGAAAGAGAATAGTTCCTTACCCAAAAGGTGAGGAGATACCTTTGATAGTACTAAAAAAACAACAACCCATAATTCATGTGAAGAAGATCTTGCTCTTAACCTTGACACGGTTTTGATGAAGACACCAATATCACAAAAAGAAGAAAAGAAGAAGACCGGCAAAGACTATCGAAGACAAAGCTTCAAAAATTTAGAGTCTAAGTCTTTAGGTACTTCTATCCTTACAACTCATTTATTTACTTAGTTAATAATACTCAAAATTGTTTTCAAGAAAATCGGGAAAAACTAACTGTAAATAAAAATAATTTTAAAAAACAACATGTAACGGGTTACCATACTTGAGTAACAAGTTACATGAGTGAGAAAAGAGTTTTCAAACCTCTAACAGCTATGAGTAATCCATTACAGACTTTGGATTAATAGATTACTATTTTTAGAAAACAGGGTAATCGATTACTCAAAGTAGTGTAATCGATTACACTAAGGCAAATTCATAAAGCTGTCAAACAGTGTTGTTGAGTAATCAATTACTCAAAACCAGTAATCGAATGTTGATGAAGTGAAGAACAATGAAAAATGGAAAATAAATTCTCTTTATTTGATTGAATTGAATTGATTACAAAGAGTTAAGCTTGACCATTTATAGCAATGTAATAGGCTAACAAACTAACTAACTTAACTAAAAATACAATGGCAAAAATGTAAATAATGGAGTGCATAAACTGGTTACTTGAGTTACAAGCAAACCAGGTTGCCTTGGTCTGATGCATGCTGGTTGGCTCTGACTTAGAGATGTCTTGGTCAGGCCTGGTTGTGGCTAGGCCAAGGTCGGTCACGATGGAACTCGTGACCTGGGGACTCTCGGTCATGGCCAAACATCTGCCCTTAGCAGTCTCGGTCACGTCCAGGCTTCTGGCCTTGGCTGGCTCGGTCATGTCCATGCTGCTGACCTTGGCTGACTCGGTCACGACCATGCTGCTGACCTTGGCTGGCTCGGTCAAGTTGAAGCATCCTGGCTTATGATCCTTGGGTGTTTGGCTCATGTTGGCACTTGGTTGGGTTTTGCCTTGTGAAGCATAATTCTCAGCTAATACCCCCCCCCCCCCCCATAAGCTGGGGCACAGATGTTGAGGAGATCCAACTTGAGGTGAATAGATGAGAAAGCTTTGGGATCCAATGGCTTGGTCAAAACATCTGCAAGTTGAAGAGTTGTATGGATGGGCAGGAGTTTTACCAAGCTCCTGCCACATTTTTCACGAATTGTATGGCAATCTATTTCAATATGCTTTGTTCTTTAATGGAAAACAGGGTTAATGGCAATGTGAATAGCAGATTGGTTATTACAAAAAAGGGTAGCATGTGTAATATGTAAGTGTTGCAAATCATAAAGCATGTAAGTTAACCAAGTAATTTCACAACAAATAAGAGCTAAAGCCCTATATTCAACCTCACAAGAACCTCTAGAAATAGATGTAGAAACCAGTGGTGGACCTTCTTGAATCAGGGCAGGAGGCCCAATCACTATCACTATAGGCCTTAAGTTGGAAAACAGAGGAGTTGGGATAGAATAGACCAAGGGCAGGGGTGCCTTTGATGTATTTAAGCACCTTTATAGAAGCCAAATGATGAGCAGTGAAGGGCTTGGCCAATAACTGAGCCAACTAGTTAACAGAGAAGGCTAATTCAGCTCTAGTATTGGTGAGGTAGATGAGTCTACCAACCAATCTTCTGTAAGCAGGGCGGTCAAAGTGAGGAGGAGAGGAATCATGAAATAAGTGAGTGTTAGGAGTCATAAGAGTGCATGAAGGTTTGCAAGCAAGTAAGCCAGAGTCAGATAAAATTTCTAAAGCATACTTTCTCTGATTGATGGAGATACTAGTGTGATTTCTAGCAATCTCAAAGCCTAGAAAGAATTTTAGGTCCCCTAAGTCCTTGATTTTGAAGGTATGGTCAAGCAAAATGGTAATGTGAGTGATCTCCTGTTGATTATTTCCAGAGAGGATGATATCATCCACATAGACCAAAAGAATAGTGATAGAATATTTAGAAGATCATTTGATGAAAAAGGAGTGATTACCATTGGCTTTATAGAAGCCATGTTGTATGAGGAAAGTAGATAACTTGGAGAACCATTGTCTGTTAGCTTGTTTTAGTCTATAGAGGGACTTTTGCAGCTTGCATACTTGATTAGGAATAGCAGGGGTGAGGCTAGGGGGAAGAGACATGTAGACAAGCTCATTAAGATCCCCATGTAAGAAGGTATTGTTGACATCAAGCTGTTTGAGAGGCCATTTGTGGATGGAAGCCAAAGTAAGTGTCAATTTAACAGTAGTCATCTTAGCAACAGGGGAAAAAGTGCTGAGATAGTCAATTCCTCAGTTTGGGTATCCTTTGGCCATAAGTCTTGCCTTGTGCCTCTGGATGCTTCCATCAGGGTTATACTTAAGTTTGAAATCCCATTTGCAGCCAATAGGTTTGTGAGTAGAAGGAAGATCAGTGACAAGCCAAGTGTTATTTTGTTGGAGAGCAGATAGTTCTTGTTGAATGGCTTCTTGCCAAGCAGGGAATTGGATGGCTTGTTTATAAGTCTTTGGTTCATAGTGAGAGCTAACAGAAAGGATGGAGGCTTTATGAGCAGAGGATAAATTGTGATAGGATATATAGGAAGCCAAAGGATAAGGTGAAGGAGAAGAGATATCACTTTTGTGCAAAAGGGCACAGTGATAATCTTTAAGATAAGTGGGTACTTTGTGAGTTCTGGAACTCCTTCTAGTTTGAGGCAGGTCTTGGTTGATTGGAGAACTAGAAGCCTGATCAGGTATGGATGGCTCAATATGGCAATGAGTGTGAGGTGAGGGTAAAATGTCTTCATAGAAGGCATTGGTGGGAATATTTGTGATAGGGTGAGAAGGGTAAGAAGATGCAGAATGAGTGACTGCAACATAAGGAAATGTGTCTTCATAAAAGACAACATCCCTAGTAACCTGTATAGCTTTGGAAGTGAGGTTTAAGACAATGTATCCTTTGATACCCTCTTGAAAACCAATGAACACACATTTATAGGATCTAGGGTCAAGTTTATCTCTAAGGTGTTTGTGAGTGCTAGCATAACATAAGCATCCAAAGACCTTTAATTGTTGATAATTGAAAGAACTATTATGCATGAAATCATGGGGTGATTTATTTACTAAAGTAGGTGTAGGCAAAATATTGATAATATGGACAGCATGCCTTATGGCATAGCACCAATAGACCTTAGGGATGTGGCTTTGAAGGAGAAGAGCTCTTGCAACATTCAAGATGTGTTGGTGTTTTATTTCCATAACACCATTTTGTTGTCGTGTGTAGACACAAGTGGCTTGGTGCAAGATGCCCATGTTGGCATAAAAGGTTTTGATAGAAAATTCAGGTCCATTATCACTCCTCACAATTTGTATAATGGGGGAGTATTGAGTATGGATCATATTGATGAAATTTTGCAGAGATACAGAAGCCTCTGCCTTAGATTTCATAAGTATGATCCATGTATATCTACTATGATCATCCACTATAGTTAAAAAATACCTATGACCATGTATGGATGTAATGGGAAAGGGTCCCCAAATATCAACATGGATGAGATCAAAAACAGTTTTAGAACAAGTGTTGCTTAAAGGAAATGGGAGCCCTTTTTGCTTAGCTTGGTGGCATATATCACAAATGTGCTTGTTATTAAAATTTGCAAAAGGTAATCTAGTATTAATGACATCCATGTAAGATCTAGAAGGATGAGCTAGTCTAAAATGCCAAAGACTAGATCTTGGTACAGAAACAGAATTTGTAATTGAAATGTTTACATTGTGACTAAGCTTGGCTCATTGCAACACATATAGTCCTCTTGAGAGCTTAGTTATACCAATCATCTTCAAGGAATCCTTCTCCTGTATTTTACAGCAAGAAGCATCAAAGGCTAAAATACAGGAGGATTGAGTTTTCAACTTAGGTATGGATAGCAAGTTGTAAGAGAAAGAAGGAAGATACAACACATCATGTATAGTCAAGTTCTCAGAGATGGCTATAGTTCCAGAAATGTTTGCTAGGATCTCATGTCCATTGGGCAATTTAACTCTAACAGGTCTTATTTTATAATGCATAGAAAAATAAGAGATATCAAAGGCAATATGATCAGTGGCACCACTGTCCAAGATCCAATGAGATGCAAAGTTACCTTCTTCATGTTCCTCTTTGGGTGAGGATGTAGTAGAGAGGGTATGGTTGACATTTGGTGTGTTAGTTGCATCATTTCTTTGATTGTTTTGATGCAACATATCAATGAGTCCTTGGTATTGATCCTTGGTGACACTGAACACAGAGTCATCATCTTTCTGCTTATCTTGATCTTGACCAGAAACAGCAGAATTCACTTGAGTATTCTTGGTAATTTGGAAGTTTGCAGGGAATCCATGTATTATGTAGCAGGTTTCTGTTGTATGTCCTGCTTTCTTGCAATGGGTGCAGAATTTCCCTGAGCTGGTTGGCTTGTTCCAAGAACTCTTGCTGGATTGAGATGAGTTACCTTTGATAAAGGACTTGTTATTCTGACCTGACCCCCCACTTTTTTTCCAACTGATTCCTATGCTCATGGTTTTTGCTTCTGATTCCAGACCATTC
Source organism: Lupinus albus (assembly GCA_009771035.1). Taxonomy (NCBI): domain Eukaryota; kingdom Viridiplantae; phylum Streptophyta; class Magnoliopsida; order Fabales; family Fabaceae; genus Lupinus; species Lupinus albus. The sequence goes on from CM020010.1 coordinate 13,729,260, forward strand.
ATCTGGTCTTCTTGTCGAGTTATCAAAGAAAGAACCTTATTCATGTTTGGAAGTGGCTCCATAAGCATGAATTGAGACCTTACACTTGCATATGAATCATTGAGTCCCTTCAAGAACCTAATGATTTTGTCCTCTGTCCTGCATTTTTCATTGTCACAAGTACATGCAGTAATAGGTCTAAAGACTTCTAATTCATCACAAAGTGTTTTCATCTCAGTGTAGTACTTGTTTACACTGAGTTCACCTTGCTTGCAATTGGTTATGGAGTCTTGAAGATCTGAAATTTTGAAAAGGTTCCCTCTAGAGAATCTTTCCTTGAGTTCATCCCACATCACATGTGCTTTGTCAATCCAAAGTATGCTTGGTGAGATTGAAGGAGAGACAGACCTTACAATCCAAGAAGTTACAATATTATTTGCTCTTTGCCAAACCTTGAATGTAGGGTCCTCCCTGGATGGCATTTGGATGCTTCCATCAACGAATTCAAGTTTCTGTTTGGAAATCAGAGACATCACCATGGATCTTTTCCATTGATGGTAATTGTCTCCTTCCAGAAGAGGAATCACCAAAGGAATTCCTGAGTTTTCTGATGGATGAACATAGTAAGGGTCTTGAGTGATATCCATTGATGGGTTTGAGAGAGTTGTTGATGAAATTGGAGAAGACATCTTGAATATGGAAGAGCTCTTAAAGAGCTCTGATACCATAAAAGAAAGTGAGGAAATTCTCTTGAAGTGGTTTAGCACTTCTTGAAAGGAAGAGAACTTAGAGAGAAAAGAGATGAAGTGAAGAACAATGAAAAAGGAAAAATAAATTCTCTTTATTTGATTGAATTGAATTGATTACAAAGAGTTAAGCTTGGCCATTTATAGCAATGTAATAGGCTAACAAACTAACTAACTTAACTGAAAATACAATGGCAAAAATATAAATAATGGAGTGCATAAATTGGTTGCTTGAGTTACAAGCAAACCAGGTTGCCTTGGTCTGATGCATGCTGGTTGGCTCTGACTTAGAGATGTCTTGGTCAGGCCTAGTTGTGGCTAGGCCAAGGTCGGTCACGATGGAACTCGTGACCTGGGGACTCTCGGTCATGGCCAGACATCTGGCCTTTGTAGTCTCGGTCACGTCCAGGCTTCTGGCCTTGGATGGCTCGGTCACGTCCATGCTGCTGACCTTGGCTGGCTCGGTCAAGTTGAAGCATCCTGGCTTATGATCCTTGGGTGTTTGGCTCATGTTGGCACTTGGTTGGGCTTTTCCTTGTGAAGCACTCAGCTAATAGTCATTGCACTGGTTGGAGTTTCATGTTAGACCTTTTGGTCATGTTTTCAATACACACTCTGCATATTTCATTATAATAGCTTTATTAAAAACGTGTCTGTTGAATATGTAAATTTGTTGTAAATATTTACAAGTTTCAAATTTAGTCACGTTGGTTGGGCATTTGACAGAAAATTAATTGGTCTTTATTCCCATTGGATTTGGACTTCTATTTTTTTATGTCTTTGAAATAAATATTTCGAAAAAAAAGTACATAATAGCCATCGTGAAGTTAAAAGTTGGCACTAGTCCATGGGATAGACTAAACTACTATTTTTTAATCTAATCTCCAGAGAATTATTTTATAATCAGCAGAAAATATGGATTAAATGTCTGATCATAATTCAAGTAATAAGATGTCATTTGAATTATAAAATGGTTTAACATCTTAAGTGAACCAATTAAAGTAAGAAGTTATCAAAGTAACTTCTTATGTAGATTGTTCATAATAAATGTTGAATGTTAATGTGTATAAGTATTCATGCGAGTATTAATCGGATCAAAGGAATATTAGTATTTGGGCGAATCATATGCACATATATGTTGGTAAACATGTGATAATTATAAGGTTTCATATGTGAATGATAAATCAGTCCAACGAAATGTTTATTATTTGTGATGCATTATTATCAATGTTTGACCATTACAACAAGACTACTATTAATTGGCAATTGAAATAGAATATCAAGCCAATTGTATGTTTGCATTTTACGCGAATAGTAATTTGCCCAAAGGAAAATTGTTGTTTGGCCAAAATTACAAACATACTTGTGTAATAAATATATGATAAGCATATGGTTTTATTTGTGAACAATAAATTGGTCAAAAGAAATGCCTATTGTTTGACATGACTAATTATCAATATTTAATTACTACATTAAGTGTACTACTTACAAGTTAATATTTTGTCCAAATATTGAATATTAATGTTGTGCTAGGTAACTCGTGGTGTGCTCCACCATTATTTAAATTTAAAGGTTTAAGTTGATTGTGCGTTTAATATCAAGAATCATTGTAATTTATTTTGTTCTTTGTTATATTCATTTCTCTGTTTTTACAATGTGTGTAAATATATTCTACAATATTCCTAAATTGGATCAACTTTAAGAATTAAAAGTGAAAATATTATGTTAGTTCTCGAATGCATGGATCTAGAAATCTTGCACTTTAGAAAGGAACAACTCATTTTTTTTAAGGAAGTTCCATCAAGGATAAAGGGAAATATGAGGAATGAGAATGTTCAAATAGCATGCATGAGTCTTATATTCATTAAGTATACAATTCCAGGAACATTCATGGGTGCAATGTTTAAGGAAAAATATAGTAGATTCCTTATGTGTTGGCTAAGCAAGTGTAACATATATTTGTGCACATAAGGATATTGTGAACTTTGTTAAAATACAAATATTGAAAATAATTGAGTGACAAATAATTGGAAGGCAACCAATTAGTGATAAAGTACTTACAAAGAACAAAGAAATTGTGTTCTCACATACATAAAGTGATTCAGTTAGAGATCATTAGGTATTGATATCTAGTCTTATTAGATGTCAATACAGTTGAAAATTCATGTAAGGTTATATCTGCCTATTAGGCGAATCATGAACTATTTCATAAAACACTTATAGCTTCATCTATTATGATAGTGATTTTGAGCACAAGTTGTCTATGCCACTTCTTTATGCCACTTCTATGTGCCACGAATTACAAATTGGCACGTCAATTAAAGTTGCACCATAATAACTAACCAAAAGTTAACAAAACATAAGTGTGAGTTTGTAATTGATGGCACATAGAAGTGACATTGAAAAATGACATAGACAACTTGTGCTCAGTGATTTTCATAGCTTATTATTAGGCATCTAATTATGGGATATGGCTATACAATTGTTACCTGATTGCTGATTTGGATAAATTGAAAGACCATTAAAGTTATATTGTGACAAAAGGTTAGCATTGATATATCTCATTTAAAGAAACATTTTAGAGTGATCAAATGTCTACATAGCATATTGACACAAACTCCAAGTTGCAGATCTGCTCACCAAAGGTTTATCATCTAAGGTATTTCTGAAGTATTGAATTACTTGAAGATATTTTGGTTTAGTGGGAGTTTGTATTTGAATGTTTTATGTATATAGACATGTCTATAGATATGATATTTTTTTTATACAGAATAAGGTTTATGGTTCAGTTTCACTCTGAAATTTATTTCTGGGATCTCATTAAAGTAAAGGAGGACTAGTTGAAAATCGACATGTATAGATCATCTTCATGTGATTTTCATGCTACACATTTCATGATTAATCTAATGTCATTAGTTGTGTTAATATTAGTGATCATTGATTGGTTTAGTTATGATTGATATAACGAAAGTTGCTTTGATTCTACATATTGATATAATTAATGGACGAAATAAGGATATATCTAAAGTTTATAATGACGTATATCTGAGCTCATAAAGTCTAACACAATTTGTAAAATTACATATGTGACCACTAGGAGATTGTAATAAATTTTGGGTCACACGTGTAATATTTAAATGTGTTTAGGGTCATTATTATAAGTAGCCAAATTAAAGTGATTTACTTCAAGTAAGGTTCATGGCTATAGACATAATTATCATGGAAATTATTGTGTAGATACCTAAAGTCTTATTTCTATTTTATGATGGGCAAACTTGGAAATAAGAAAATCAAGTGACATGATGAAGGGTATGCACTTCTTATAAATAGAGGTTATGGTCCCCAATTGAAGACCACATCATGACACAAGATGTCACACTACAACACACAACAAAATCAGTATTCTCTTCATCCCATTAGAAGAGAAACTAAGGATAATGGTGGTCTACAATTGGAAGACCAACGAACCTATATGTTCTACTATGAACATGCATTTGAATACAAGGATAAAGGAGGACATTAGGATACAAGAATATGAAGTTGATGGATGCATGACAAAGAATTGTATAAGGTTCATTTATCATATTCTATATAAATATATTAAGGTACACATCCGCTCAAGTTCTAGTTTTATACATTTATTTTTTATGATTTGACATGAAAAATCTTTACTATGTATTATGCATCATAAGTATATATAAAAGTCTCCCAATATTAAAAGGTTTATATTAAATATTTTTCTTACAAAGATGTGAATAATTGGATTGTATTTCATTTAGAAACATAGAGGTAATATATACACAAATATGTATATCTATTTTGATAATTCTACTTCTATAACACAACTATCTAGTCATATAATTAAGTTATTCTAATAAAGAGTTTCCATATTTACAATAAGGATCATGAGATAGAATTAACTTTCCTAACATTTCCCTCAAGTTTGAGAGTGAATATTGTGAACTCCCAACTTGATCTTCATTGTAAGAAAAGCTTCATTCCCTAATGGTTTAGTGAACACGTTGACAATTTGTTCTGCTGAAGGAACATGCTCCATTTCATGAAGTATCAGATTAGATGCAATGTGAAGAGTCGCTTTATTGTTGCAATACAACAGTGTTGCCTTTGAGTGAAATATCTTCAAATCCTTCAATAGTGATCGTAGCCAAGATAACTCACAACCTGCACCAGTCATATATCTATATTCAACTTCAGCCGATGATAGAGAAAGTGTCTTCTGTCTCTTTCTTCTCCAAGAAATTAGTGATAATCCCAAGAAAAGACCATAACTTGTAGTTGATCTTCTTGATATTAGGCAAACTCTCCAATCTGAATCGCAAAAAACACGCAAAGAAAAATCATTTTGGGAAAAGAAAAATAAACCTTGACCTGAATTGTTCTTTAGATACCACAATATTCTCATGCATGAATCTACAAGTCGCGTATATGAGAATAGGTCTTTCCACAAATCTCCTTCATCTGACAATTTAACATTTTGCTCCATGGGAAAATTCATAGGTTTGGCTCCCAAACATCCTCCATCTTTTAGAATCTTTACAAAATATTTTCTTTGTGAAATAAATATACCTCTCTTTGATCGAGAAATTTCCACGCCCAAAAAAATACTTTAATTCACCCAATTCTTTTATGCGGAATTGATTATGCAAAAACTATTTAAGAACAACTATTGTATTGCGATCATTACCAGTTATAACGATGTCTTCAACATAGATCAACAATGCAGTAAATGATTTGCCTTTCTTACATATTAACAATGAATAATATAATTCGGACTGAACAAATCCAACACCTTGAATAGTTGTAGAGAACTTGGAAAACCATATACGAGAGACTTATTTTAATCCATATAAGGATTTGTTGAGGCAGTACACAAGATTCCCCCTGCCGCTGAAAACCAGGAGGAAGAGACATATAAATTTCTTCAAAAAGATCACTGTAAAGAAATGTGTTGTTTACATCAAGTTGATAAAGTGACCAATTTTGAGCAGATGCCAAAGCTAATAAACAACGTATTGTGACCATTTTAGTAGTTGGTGAAAAGTATGAGATTGCAAGAGGAGTCAACATGAAAGGTTGCAACATCGATCTTGTGATTTGGTTTCGATGAAGACAAAGACGCTATGGAAAATCTTGAAGACATGACAAGTCAACAAACAATAAACCAAGACTCAAGATCATCTAAGGCGTAGGGATGTTATTTTTATATTTCTAGAAGTCCTAAGATGCTTGCTTAGATTGAGTCTAGGTAGATAAAGCCCAAGGATGAGAATATCACATGATCTCAAAAAGTGTCTAAACTAGTTTTGAGTCATCATTCATCCATATTTGAGTAGGTTGCATTAAAATGATAGGTTTTCTTAAAATCATTCATTACATCAACTTACATCATATGGGATGGTTACTTGAAAACCAAGAAACCATTTTATGTTTAACTGTTAATTGATTAGATAGTTCAATAATCTATTAAGTAGTTGTGAAAGCTTATTAATCGATTAAGTCTTTTATTAATCGATTAATGAGAGTTAAAGTAGCTACCATCTTGAGTCTCTTGATGACATTAATCGAATATGGTTCTTATTAATCGATTAAATTCAACAAATATCTATTAATTTTAAATTTGTTAATCGATTAGACATTTTTTTAATCGGTTAAGTGTTGTTGAATCCAGTTAACTATAAAAACAGTTTTTCTAGAACTTTTCTCATAATCAAAATTTCCAAAATTTCAATATTTCACAGATTCTCTGAGCGAAATTGTAATGTTATAGAAAAACTCTTTGAGATAGCTTCTTGAGTTGATTTTACAGCTGAAAAATGTGACTCTTTAGGAGTATCTAGGCATCTAGCATACATAGAAACACTAAGCATTATATAGGGTAGAATATATGATAATATAGTAAAGAATTGAACATGCCTCGATATATGGTCATCTCTTTAGCTTTACATTTTTCCATCCTTATGAAGATACAAGAAGGTTGTCATATGTTAAATCTTATTTGGCCTTTCTTTAAGTTCTTGATTCTGGTCTTTCTCATTTTGCATAGCAACATTCTCTTTAGAATGTGCATCCTCAAGAGCACCTACAAAACAATGCAAATACATTTATTCTCCTCTTTTGGAAATGGCTTATCAAAACATACATGAGTAGACTCTTCAACTTGATTGTATGTTTGTTATAGACTCTTGTACTCTATCATTGAATAATATAACATAATCTATGTCTCTTAAAAAATATAACACATAGAGTTAGAAAATATATCTCATTACTTTTGTAGCATAAACTTTCTAACTTCAAGCATATGACTTTAAAAAATTTGTTCATAAGTGACATTGTCCATTTCCTTAGGTGATAGGTCAATGAAACTTGATCTTCACACCTATCATGTGCCCAGTACATCCGTTGTCCAATTATGATTTAATGTTCATATGTTCTTAAACACACCTACAAAACAAGTTTACTTGCTTGTCTTTGGTACCTTGTAAGGACCCATATTCTACCCTGAAATTTTTTTCTTATTTTAACTCATGCAGACAAACATTTTCCTTATATCTTGTTATTAGTAACCTAAGGTACGTTACCTTAGTTACCTTGATTAATTTCTGACCATTCATCATGCAATATCCGTACATACATTCATAATGCAGAAAAACATAATTCATATTAATAATATCCCCATGGGTACTAAGAGCCCCAAAAGTATTGTTCCCAAAAATAGTAGCACATACGATTACAAGTATCCAAATAAATAATGACCATAGTTACAATCATTTCGAATCCGCAAGTAGTCAGTTAGAGTACAAAAACGCAAATAAATGAATCCAGAGTCTAAAGCTCCTAAGGCTCCAAACCAAGCATCCTTAATTCACGGTTTACCTGCAATCGGATTATCAATAACAAATACATAAAACACACAAAGGAGTAAATTTTAAACTCAACATAATCATATGTTAATCCACATATCAATAAGGTTAGATAAACAGTTTAATCCTGACATATAAATAATACTTTGTTATATATATATATTCCACCTTGTTATCTTTATCATTTTGCATGTTACTCGAACTCATCGATATCCCTTCCACATATCCATACATAATTTCATCCATTCTTTTCATATCCAACTATCCCATTTATGCTAATCTCAAAACCATTTATCCTACCACCTGGAACAAATCAGATGTTGCTACGAATAGCCAATACCACAAGGGCAAATCATACATTGCTACGAATAGTTGTTACTGTAAAGACCCAAATTATACCCTAAAATTTTTTGTCCTTTTATTCTATTAACATACATGCACTACTAATTAATTTTCCTTACATTACCCCATGAATTTTCTTTCTCCTTGTAATTATAATTCATGTTTCATGTTAGCAGGTATTCTACCCAAGCTAATTGGGGTTCAAAACCCATAAAAATCATATATTAATTAAAGAGGGGACTCCGTCCCCATATGTTTGTCAATAATAAATCAAATCCTAAGGACGGGGTTACAGATTAAATGGTTTAAGTTATAGGTACAATTACGTGCATAATACAAAACATCACGTGAATATCCCTATGACAAAATAGATAAGAAACTAAACTACGTCATCCTCTAAATCTGCTAATCCTTAGTTTTACCTATACACCGATTATCACAAATAACACCATCAAGAAACATATGGGAGTAAGACATCAAGTTCAAGATAATCAGTATAGATAAATCAGAATAGGATAATTATAATGCAAACATATATAAATCTGTCAGTAACATAATTCAATAGTTAAAATGCAATAAACTATAATTCTACCATTTATCAACCACAGTTAATAGCGATTACTCCAATACCACATAGGGTAAGTCTATGCCATAAAGGCGAAACAATACCACGTAGGACAAGTCTATGCCACAAAGGCGAATAAATACCACATAGGGTAAGTCTATGCCACAAAGGCGAATCAATACCACATAGGGCAAGTCTATGCCACAAAGGCGAATCAATACCACATAGGGTAAATCTATGCCACAAAGGCGAATCAATACCACATAGGGTAAGTCTATGCCACAAAGGTGAATCAATACCACATAGGGCAAGTCTATGCCACAAAGGCGAATCAATACCACATAGGGCAAGTCTATGGCACAAAGGCGAATCAATACCACATAGGGCAAGTCTATGCCACAAAGGCGAATCAATGCAACTTCCATTCAGTGATATTTATAATTCTATTCTCATAATAACAAATCCTATACGTTTACCTTTCGCATTATATCATTAAGTATGGAAATGCTTCTCCCTTACCTTGGTGTACGTTGGCGTTTGGCGGCTTGTTAGTCTCTACTCCGCTTCCTCCAACCATAAGGTATTTCCCATCCACACACACAAAAAAACATAATCAATAATATATTTGTAATATCGCATTATAACTCATTTTACATATTTCAACCACAAAATAACTCATACTCCGATGATTCTCGAAACTATCTCTATTGAGACTTCTAACATGTAACTCATAAACATTTAACACCATTTAACACGTAACCACAACCCATCTTAACATTTCACCTCATTTCTTCACCACTTCGTTTCTAGGTTTTGGGGTTTCCTAGAATCAAGTTTTTCAAACACCATTTCCAAATATAAACTCTACACTACGAGTTTTCAAGAAAGAAGTTAAATAAAACGAACCACCACTCAAAGGAGAGAGTTAGGTTTTTTCCAACTCAAAGAGAAGAGACCCAAATACCCACAATGAGTTTCTAAGTAAGAAGAAGTGTTAAAATCAAGAGGTTTATCTCTTCTCTAGCTTCTCTTAGCCTTTACACGAGCTCTTGCCAAGAAAATCGCTTCCTCTTCTCTTTTCTCTCAAAAGCCTCCCTCATTTTCGTGTTTGGGGCTCTATTTTAGGGTTCAGGATTTTAGATTCTCGCCCAAGCGAGAATACGTCGCCCAGGGGAGAGACCCCGCCTTTTCAAATTTTCAAACACTGACGCTCTCGCTCAAGCGAGGATCCTTCAGTGTCAACACACTCTCCCTCGCCCAGGCGAGCCAACTCTCGCTCAAGCGAGGCTTCTCTCGCCCAAGCGAGCCACGTCTTGCTCAAGCGAGGCTCCCATATAAAATCTTGGGAGAAACACTAATACCCTCGCCCAAGCGAGACACTCTCGCTCAGGCGAGAATCAGTCAGTAGCTCCCAGACTGACTGAGTTTCACCATGTTCCAAATATCAAACTTTTAGGGGGTTACAATCCTCCCCCTCTTATCAGAATTTTCGTCCCAGAAAATCAAACATACCTTTATTCGAATAAATGCGGGTAATCCTCCACTATGTCACGTTCTACTTCCCAAGTTGCATCCCCTTCATCGACTTGGCTCCATAATACTTTCACCAAGGGAATCTTCTTTCCTCTCAATTTCTTGACACTCTTTTCCATGATCCTCACAGGCAAGGTTCTAAAAGTCAGATTATCCTTCAATTCTTTCTGATCCGACTCAACCACATGAGATAGGTCCCCAACATATTTCCTTAGTTGAGACACATGAAATACGTTGTGGAGATTTGACAACAAATGGGGGTAAGGCATTCCGATAGGCTACCGGCCCAATCCGCTCCAATATCTGGTATGGTCCAATGAACCTTGGAGTAAGCTTACGGGACTTCAACACCCTCCCTATTCCAGTAGTCGTGACTACTCTCATGAACACATGATCCCCCTCATTGAACTTGAGAGGTTTTCGCCTCTGGTCATAGTAACTCTTTTGCCGACTTTGTGCTACTTTCATGTTCTCATTTACCCTCTTTATCTTCTCGGTTGTCTCTCGAACCAGCTCGGGTCCTAATACCAAGTTTTCTCCATTTTCAAACCAACTCACTAGAGTCCTACATTTCCTTCCATACAAGGCCTCATAAGGTGCCATCCCGATACTTGAATGGAAACTATTGTAGTACGTGAACTCGATTAAAGGCAGCATACCATCCCAACTTCCAGGTTGCTCCAGAACACATGCCCTCAAAAGGTCCTCCAACGATTGTATGGTCCTTTCGGATTGTCCATCCATTTGTGGATGATAAGCGGCGCTCATTTTCAACTTAGTCCCCAAAGCGGATTACAAACTAGTCCAAAATTTCGAAGTGAAACGGGGATCTCTATCCGATACAATGCTCTCTGGTATACCATGCAGTCGAACTATTTCCCGGATATACAGCTCCACCAATCGCTCCTTAGAATACCTCATATGCATAGGTAAGAAGTGAGCAGACTTAGTTAGCTGATCCACTATTACCCATATTGAATCATACCCCTTCTTAGTTCTCGGGAAACCCGACACAAAATCCATTGAAATACTATCTCACTCCCACACAGGAATTTCCAGAGATTGAAGTTCTCCTGCCGGTCTCTGATGCTCAATCTTAGCTTTCTGGCAAACTAAGCAACTCGACACATACAAAGCCACATCCTTCTTCATTCCGGACCACCAAAACAACTTCTTCAGGTCTTGATACATCTTTGTAGTCCCCGGTGAAAACTCATCTTACTCTTGTGAGATTCCTCAAGAATACTTCTTCGTAATGCTGCATCAAAAGGCACACACCCTTCCCTTGTATCGCAATAACCCACTAGAATCCATCTCAAAGTCAGTCTCCTTCCCACTAGTCATTAAATCTCGTTTAGCTTTCAACTCACGATCCTCAATTTGTATTATCTTGATCTAGTCGAATAACTCATTGTTCACCTTGAGCATTCCCAAAATTACACTATCAGGTTTCAATTGAACTATCAAGTTCATATCTCGGAACTCCTCAATTAACTTCTCCTCGCGGATCATCAACGAGGACATGTGTAATGATTTCCGACTCAACGCATCAGCCACCACATTGGCTTTTCTAGGATGATATTGTAAACCAAAATTGCAGTCCTTCAAGAATTCCATCCATCTCCTTTGTCTCATATTCAATTCCTTCTGGTCGAAAAGGTATTTCAGACTCTTATGATCACTGAACACTTCAAACCTCACACCATAAAGATGATGTCTCCAAATTTTCAGTGCAAATACCACTGTCGCTAACTCCAAATCATGAGTAGGGTAGTTTTGCTCATGCGACCTCAACTATCGCGAAGCGTAGGCAACAACTTTTCATTCCTTCATCAAGACACAACCCAAACCTTGCTTGGAAGCATCACAGTACACACTAAAGTCACGATCATTACACGGGAGAACCAACACAGGTGCTGTAGTCAACCTCCGCTTCAACTCTTGGAAACTTTCCTACATCAGGTTGTCCATACATATGGTTCCCCTTTTCTAGTTAACTTTGTTAGCGGTAATGATAACTTTGAAAACCCTTCTATAAACTTCCGGTAGTAACCCGCCAACCCCAAAAAACTTTTGATCTCCATAACCGACTTGGGTACTACCCATTCCATAACAGCTTCGACTTTAGAGGGATCTACTGCCACTCATGCGTGAGATCTATGAACTTATAAGAAATCATTCACATTATTATTCAAGTCATCACCGAGACAGTTAACATTTGCTTCTATAATTCACACGTCACGAAACAAATCACCGGATATTAACAACTAATCTCAAAGAGATATTTCACCCTATAGTATACGTATCCCATATATTCTATAGCAAGCATATTCATTCATTCCCAAGCATTTTTATTTCCCTAAGGACAATCAACCTTAAATTTACTCTTGACCACATCCGACCACAACACATTTCTCACAAAGATGTTAATTCATACATATACCATGTTTACATCATCTCATATATATAATGGAGACATTTATCCCTAACTTCATTTAACTTTCTAGACCATCATGTATTGCAAGTAATTTCATATGCAGGAATATTTTAAGATACGCATATTCATTCCCCGAATTAAATCTAATCGGGACTATGGCAAGCGGATTAAGTTCCCGGTGAATGTTTCTACAGTTTACCACCACTCGACATTGGGGCACATCGTCAACACCACTACTAGCACATTCATTGGGGTGGATACGACCTAGTCGAAAGACAACGACTCTGTTTGTACTCAAGTCGGTCTACACATTACATAGATACCAATGAGTGTGTCGCTCCCGAATCAACAACACTAAACGAGGAATACTTGTCACCATGCGATTACCTTGGATCAAACCGTCAACAGCGGATGTCTCCGCGCCACTCATGGTGAACACTCTGCCTGTGGTCCTAGACCTCTCAGCCTTCGCAGCATTCACACTCTGATTCAACTTCGGACAAAACTTCTTTATTTGCCCCGGCTCCTTGTAGTGAAAGCAATCAATTTCCAATGTCGGGATGGTCCCCATGTGTCTCCTCCCACACTACACAAAGGATAGGAGTCGGGCTGGAATCTTCCAACAGTAGGCTTCGACCCTTGGTAACCACGGTTACGACGATCGTTAGGTGGAGCATAAGGTCGTCGATCATCATCCATTCTCTCTTTACCTCTCCCCTGCATATGGTTGCGTTGAGATCCATAGTTCCGGGGAGGAATTGATTTGGGTGTCACCACCTCATCTGCCTTCAGGTCATCCTCGTTCATCCTGCACTTGTTGACCAAAGTAGCAAAATTAGCAATCTCTTGATGCCCGAACATCCTTTTCAGCTTGGGCCTTAAGCCCGATTCAAATTTAGAGCACTTGGACCGTCCGTCCACTTCCAACTCAGAGTAGGGACAAAATCGGGCCAATTCCTCGAACTTAGCTGCATATTCCCCCACCAACATGTCTCCTTGTTCCAACCTCAGAAATTCCATCTCTTTCTTTCTTTTTAGATCAGCGGGAAAATATTTCTCAAGGAACTTCCCTTTGAAGGTACCCCAGACAATCACTTGGCCCTCCATTTCCATTTGGCGCCGGGTCATCTCCCACCAGTTTTCAAACTCATTTGCCAACATATAGGAAGCATAGTTTACCTTTTGAACATCGCCGCAACCCATGGATCGGAATATCCTCTCCAAGCTTTGAACTCATTCATTCGCAGCATCCGGAGCGAATCCCCCTTGGAACTGTTTAGGCTTTTGTTTACATAACTCATCCAATCCCCAGTACTCGGCCGGTCGGGTTGGGACTAAGGGGTGTGAACTCGGACTGGGCGCTGCGTTCTGATTCAGACTCTGCAAATTCTCATTAACTTGTTGAAACGTAGCTACCATCTGAGCTAAAAGATCATTTGGGACATTCTGACTAGTTCCTCTTCCCCTACCAACCATGTGTACCAGTACTCATTCACTTGTCAGTAAACCAATTTTAACTAGACAAGCATCACATAATCACATAGAAATTTGTACAAACCAAACAATTCAAACACATAAAGGTCACAAAGAAGCATGTAAGGCTATATCCTAGGGTGCAGGATTAACTATGCCCTGATACCATATTGTAAGGACCCAAATTCTACCCTAGAAATTTTTTCTTATTTTAACTCATGCATACATTCATTTTCCTTATATCTTTTGATTAGTAACCTAAGGTACGTTACCTTAGTTACCTTGATTAATTTCCTTATATCCGTACATACATTCATAATGCAGAAAAACATAATTCATATTAATAATATCCCATGGGTACTAAGAGCCCCAAAAGTATTGTTCCCAAAAATAGCAACATGTACAGTTACAAGTATCCAAATAAATAATGACCATAGTTACAATCATTTCGAATCCGCAAGTAGTCAGTTAGAGTACAAAAACGCAAATAAATGAATCCAGAGTCTAAAGCTCCTAAGGCTCCAAAACAAGCATCCTTAATTCACGGTTTACCTACAATGGGATTATCAATAACAAATACACAAAACACACAAAGGAGTAAGTTTTGAACTCAACATAATCATATGTTAATCCACATTTCAATAAGGTTAGATAAACAGTTTAATCCTGACATATAAATAATACTTTGTTATATATATATTTCACCTTGTTATCTTTATCATTTTGCATGTTACTCGAACTCATCGATATCCCTTCCTCATATCCATACATAATTTCATCATTTCTTTTCATATCCAACTATCCCATTTATGCTAATCTCGAACCATTTATCCTACGACCTGGAACAAATCAGACGTTGCTACGAATAGCCAATACCACAAGGGCAAGTCATACATTGCTACGAATAGCTGTTACCACAAGATAACTCATACATTGTTATGAATAGCCGTTACCACAAGGTAACTCATACATTGCTACGAATAGCCATTACCACAAGGTAACTCATACATTGCTACGAATAGTCGTTACCAAAAGGTAACTCATACATTGTTACGAATAGCCGTTACCAAAAGGCAACTCATACATTGCTACGAATAGCCATTACCAAAAGGCAACTCATACATTGCTACATCACTTGAGCCAAAGTTTGCTACATCACTTGAGCCAAAGTTTGCTACATCACTTGAGCCAAAGTCGCTAACCAATCATGGTCGGCTAAAAACAAGTTTTCTTTTCATTGATACCCATCAATTCATAAACAGTAAATCCCCGTAATCATTATTATAAACATACCCATATATGTTAATAATAAACAAGCGATTCACAACTTGATTATTATCCACAACCAGGAAATCCACACATTTTTCATTACTATGCGCAAGTTAAAGACTTATCCTTACTTTGGTGAGCGTTGGGGTCAATTCTTGGGTAACTTTACAAGTTTCCTTCGCTACCTCCTCCAACCTTAGGATCTTTCCTCATTCTCACCATATAAAAATAATGTTACTCATTTATTCAAAATATCACATGAATAACTCATATTTCATCTTTAACCATATAAGAGATTCACACATTTTCAATTTTTCTAATCTACTTCCATTAAGAGTTTCCAAACATCTAAAACATACATATTCATCTCATATATCAACATTAGAGCACAACTCATCTTCTACATCTAACATTTCACCCATTTTTCCTTTTGCTCATATTCTCATTTTAGGGGTTTTCATGAATCAACCCACAAAACATTTCCATTCACCAAATACCAACTCTAAACCTAGAGTTTACAAGAGAGAAACTAAATAAAACGAACCACAACTAAAAAGGAAGAGTTCCCATGGTTTCTCCCATTTTGAGAAGAGATCCCACACACCCCAAAAATGAGTTTGAAAGGGAGAAAGAGAGTGAGAATCAAGAGATTTACCTCTTCTCAAGCTTCTAGATGATTCCCACGAGTTCTTGCTCTCAAAATCACATTCTCCTTTCTTCTCTCTCAATTTCTAACCCTAAAAATGTTTAAGGGTTTCTATTTTAAAGTGGAATCGTCGGGTTCTCGCTCAAACGAGCCCATTCTCGCTCAGACGAGAAAATCCCGCCTTTTTAAAATTTCAGATCTGACGCTCTCGCTCAAGCGAGGGATTCTCGCTCAAGCGAGAATGTCACAGCCTCGACAGGCCCAGAATGCCACTTCTCGCCCAGGCGAGGAAACTTTCGCTCAGGCGAGACAGCTCTCGCTTAAGCGAGACAATTCTCGCTCAGGCGAGAATCCTTCAGTATAGCCCAGTATTTCACTCACCCAGGTTAGCCACTCTCGCCCAGGCGACACCTTTCTCGCTCAAGCGAGAGTCCCCAGACTAATACTATAATTTAATGACTTTAAATTTTAGGGTGTCACATACCTATTTATGTTGGGTCCCTTATGTAACAGCCTATTTTTAAGTCGTTAAAATCATAGTATCAGTCATGGGATTCTCGCTTAAGCGAGGGATTCTCGCCTAGGCGAGAAAGGCTCACTTGGGAGGGTGAAATCCTGAGATATACTGGAGGATTCTCGCCTGAGCGATAGCTAGCTCGCTTGGGCGAGAAAAGTGATATTTTGGACCTGTCGAGGCTGTAAGATCCTCGCTTGGGCGAGAGGATCCTCGCTTGAGCGAGAGATGCCTCGCTTGGGTGAGAGTTTCCCTCGCCTGGGCGAGAGGGTCAGATATGAGTTTTTAAAATGGGCGGGATTTTCTCGCTTGAGCGAGAATAAGCTCGCTTAAGCGAGAGCCCAATGAGGGCATTAAATGAGAGAAACTCCAAATACATTTTTAGGTTAAGAATTGAAGAGAGGTGAGAGAAGAGAGCATTCCCAAGGTCTAGGAGCTTTGATTCTCGTCAAAGAGCTTGAGAAGAGGTAAAACTCTCTATTCTAACTCTCTTATTCTCTTTGAAACCCATTTTTTGGTATGTTGGATCTCTTCTCAAAGTATGAGAAACCATGGAAACTCACCCTTTTGAGTTATGGTTCATTTTATGTGGTTTTTCTCTTGTAAACTCTTAGTTTAGAGTTAGTATTTCGAAAATGGAAAGAGTTTGTGGGTTGGTTCATGAAAACCCCAAAACCCTAAAGTGAAAATGGGGTTAAGATGGAAAATGGGTAAAATGTTAGAGGTAGAAGATGAGTTTACTATCTAATGTTGAAATATGAGATGATTATGTATGTTTTGAATAGTTGTAAACTTATGATGAAAGTAGTTTAGCAACATTGAAAATATGATGAATATCTTGTATGGTTAAATAATGCAATATAAGTTGTTTATGTGATATTTGGAATAAATGACTAACATTGTGTTGTATGGTGGGAATGAGGAAAGATCCTAAAGTTGGAGGCGGTGTCGGTGGAACTTGAGAAGTTGCCAAGAACCAAACCCAACACTCACCGAGATAAGGATAAGTCTTTAACTTATGCATTGTGATAGAAGATGCGTGGATTTTCTGATGTGAATAATGAAATGAATCGTAAATCACTTAGTCGTTATAAGCATATATGGGTATGTTGTAATGAGGAGGAGTGGATTTACTGTTTTTGTATTGGTGGAGTGCCAATGGAAATAAAACTCGGGAAATATATTGGTGGAGTGCCAATGGAAATAAAACTCGTTTTTAGCCGACCATGATTGGTTAGCGACTTTGGCTCAAGTAATGTAGCAAACTTTGGCTCAAGTAATGTAGCAAGCTTTGGCTCAAGTAATGTAGCAAGCTTTGGTTCAAGCAATGTAGCAAACTTTGGCTCAAGTTATGTAGCATGGCTTTTCAAAAGTATGAACGGTGAAAATGGTTTTAAATATATTTGATTTTAAACCGTTTATTTAATCTTATTAAATGTGGATTAACTTACATTGATATTTATTGAGTTAACGACTTACTCCTTTGTGTTTCTTTGGTGTATTGTCAATGTTAATCCCATTGCAGGTAGGCGGAAGGAGTTTGGGTGTTTTTGATTAGAAGCCTAGAGACTTTTATTTTGATGTCTCTTGTCCATTCTTTTGTAACCTAATTGGTTGTACTTGAACTAACTATTTGTAACTATGAACATGATTGTTGTACATGGTATTACTCATAGAAACTAGTAACTCGGGATATATGTAGCTATGGGTGTTTTGGAAACCCATAGCTAATTGTATGCGGTAGTTACTAAGTTACATTAATATGAATTATGTTTTTCTGTCATATGATTTGGTATGTGACTTTTTGTTAGAGATTGGGTGTGATGAGGGAAGCGAGATCAAAAAAAAAAGTTCATTCAATCGGTAAATATAATTTGTAGTTAAATGCATGAAAATGGATTAAAATAAGGAAAAAATTTCAAGGGTAGAATTTGGGTCTTTACACCTTGTTAGTAACCTTAGGAATTTGTCCTTTTTGTATCCATACAAATCTGCCATGATTGGCCATAATGGTTTAGAAAAGGGGAAAGGAGAAAAAAAGGAACAGATCATTACCACTCTGGTACCATGTAAAGACTTTGGATTGATCTCACTAAAAATAAAGATGAACCATATGAAAATAGACATGTTTGAGATCACATTGCATGAAATTTTCATGTCACTCATCCATATTTGATATATGTCATTAAGTATATAAGTATATTAATATGGTGATCATCGTGGTCGAGTCACGCTTGAATGTGATAAAGGCAGCGGTGGTTCCATAACTGATATATAAGATGGACCAAATTGTATTAAGGAGAAGTCTAAATATAAAGAGCATACGGATGCACACTTAAAGAATATGTGATATAATGGTTTCAAGAAAATATGAAGCTCAAATGTGAGATTGTTAGAAATTCATAATTTGTAATTACGGTGCACGTCATATATTTAATAGAATTATATCGGCTATTTATTTTGGTGTTAGAAAATAAGTGATCTAATTTTCTGACAACTCATATGACTTCTGAAACTGATAATCGATATGGGCTTAATGTGTGGATACCCAAAACAGTTCGCCTATAGTAGATAGTGGAAACTCTATAAGTTAACGTATAAGGAACAGTTATGGTCCCCAAAACACCAAATCACGAATAGTTTTTACCTCTCACCATCAGAGAATTCGGGATTTGGTTGAGGAAGACCATCATACCAAAACTCTCTCAAAAGATAAATCAAATGAGTAGATCTGAGAACATAAATTCATGTATGACTTTGTATCATTGTTCTATGTAATGTATGAAAATCATGAGATTCAAGATCCTAGGATTGATATTTCACCAATCAATAGAGAATTCTAACATTGATGTCTTGATTGAATTAAATTAAATATGACATACTTATAAAAAAGAAAATTGAATATAACATTATTTCTAGTAAGTCAAATTGTCCACATTCTTACTAACTAAATAATACTCCAGAGCTTTCTACATATTATATGGATTGAGATATCCATGTGAATGGTAAAATGGAATGCTGATTATACAAGTATTGCTTTAGTGAAGTCTAACTAGCTGTTTATAAGTTACCAAACAAAATAAGTGCAAGAGATGTTCAGAAGTAAAATGTCTTATTCATGGTCAACGTCTTATAATTAAATAATCTCTTGTAAATGTATTGAAGATCTTTGTTTCTGTATTCGTTCTTTAATCAAATTGAAGAAAAGTAATTTAATACACAAGTATTAAAAGTTTAATAAAAAAAATTTGAATTTTAAGAATGAAACTCAACTTGAATCCATCTTTTTGAATTTTAAGAATGAAAATCCAACCGAATATTAAAAATGAAACTTGAATTAAATGTAGTGGAATCATAAGTACTTCCTTATACAATTGGAAATTATATAAGTAAATAGACAATTAATTCTTTATATAGAAAATTTTCCTTACGTCCAACTTTAATATGTTTCGGTCTTTAAATCAAAGATTTAGATCTGAGAGTCGATTATAAACTTGAGAAGATGAAGAACTCTATCGGCCTATACTAAGATGATACTATCACTAATAATATGGACTGATTTATATCTAAACTTGTTTAAATATTTACTATTTTTTATTATTTAATTTTTATTTATTAAAAGACTATTTTTTATTTTTATGTCTGATAAAGGTTTTTATTACTCTTACGAATTTGTATATGTAATATGGACTCAAGACTTACATAGTCATAGATAAAAAATGTTTGTTGGTCGAGTGTACTTTAATTATTTTACGGAACATAAACGACATATCATGATCGTTTAAATGATAAGTTGAGAAAAAGAAGTGAATACTCATGATCATTTCTCTATCCTTAAGTGGCCATTAATTTTTATATTTTTAAAATGAAAATATTTGTATTTAATTAGCATTCATTATTTGTTATTAAATAAATATATTTATTATTATCATTGTTGTTATTATTTCAATTAGTTATTTATTATGTTAAAATGTTTTTATGTATTATAAATTGAATTTTATGAATACTTCATTCAAATATGATTCAAGAAAAAGAACTTACAATCTTCTGTCCATCTTTATTTTGGAATATTAATCATTAAGTGAGATAAATTATTATTATTTATTAAAATATGCATTTCCTAAAAAAACTGTCATTCATTAAATACATTTTATAATAAACTATATAAATGTATTATTAGAGTGGTAAACATCTTAATTTATTTTGTATAAATTATATTGACAATACTTCAACTTCATTTAGTCTAAAAGCTTAATTTTGAAATTTCATTTTTATAATGGTGGAAATCGTTAAGCCGTGAATTATTTATGTAATGGATTTTTTTAGGTACATTTATGTAATGGATTATGATATAATTTATTTTTTATTGTATTTCTAGTATAACATGTTATTGGATGTTAAAAAGATTAGAGAGAAATTAGATAAAGGAAAAAAAATTAAGTTTTAAATGAATTATATAAACAAGGGGTGACAATGTGTCTCTGGATCCGCGCGTACCCACAAATAATACCCGTAATGGGTCGGGTTTGGATTCATGTTTTGGACCTGTGGGTAATTGAGACCCGTAATTTTAAGATTCACTATTGGATGGGTCTGGTTCCGGGTAATGAGGTACCCAGATGCGTAGATACGCGAACCCGCTATTTCTTCATAAATCTTTATATATATATATAGCAATATAATTCTAATATCATGTTAATCTATATATGATATCATATAATTCATAATTATAATATCATATTAATTCATAAATGTAAATGTTATGTTATTAAACTGTGATGTTATGTCGTTAAGTAATAATATTATGTTGTTAAATCAAATGTATGATATAATGTTATGTTAATTGAATAGTTCTTACTAAATGAATTTTTCATCCTAATGTTGAAGTTATTTTGAATATTTGTTTGAATAAAATGAGTTGGGTTTAATAGTCAAATTAAGTTGAGTTTAAAACATCGAATTAAATTTTATAATTTTTTCACATATTGATTGTCCAAATAACGTATAAGATGTACGTAGCAAATACACAAGTGTATAAATTATTTTTCATATTTTTTAATTTATGGGTACTCATGGATCCGTTAGGTACCCAATGACCCGCATGTAGAATACCCAATGGGTATTAGCAAGAGTTTGGAGTGAGTCTGAGTCTAAAAATAATGCAATGGGACAAGTCTAGGTAATGCACTGCTCGAACTTATCCAGACTCATTATTATCCCTTAACCAAAGTCAAAGTAATAAATTTCTAAATAAGTCAAACTTAAATTTTAATTTTAGATTATTTAAATAAAAGTCAAGATTAAGTTTTTAGTCTGAACTGACTGTGTCATTTGCGTGTTACCTTCATTTCCACTAGACCCAATAGGTACACGCCCATACTTATCAAACAGTTGTAAGGGTATAAATAAAACAACCCTATGCCTAAGTCTCCCAACCACTTGTGTAAAATAAATTTTCAATCTTTGTCTGCACCATAGACCAAACAAAGAAAATGCAATTTAATTGTTACAACAAATAAAAAACTTTTATGACATAATTGCTTCTTCCTTAGAAGCAAAACCCACAAATATGTATAGCTGACTTTGCATCCTGTATTTTGGTGTGGTTCTCTTGGGGTGAAAAAAACAAAGAGATAAATTGTTTAGGATAAAAATCACTTTAAATTTGATAAATGACGGCTAGATCATAGGAAATGTCTCTCGAATGAAGAGTTATCAATAAAATGATAAGACTTTTGTGAAAACAACGTACTGATTAGAAAAAACTTGATGGAAGCACTATACTGATCAGGAAAAGACTTGAAACATTGTCCTTATCTTTGCCCAAAAAGTTTGTCTCATTCAGCCATCAATAAAGGAAAAGCATAGAAAGAAATGGAAAGTGATAAAAGATATTTTCTATTGACAAAAACAACACACAAACACTTAGAGGATGATCGTGTCGCCATGAATAGAGGTAATTCATAACCATTTTTATTATGTTAAAACTATAAATTCTAAAGAACTATTTACATATGATTTCCATGATAAAACTTACAAAGAGATGAATTGTTTAGGATAAAAATCA
Organism: Lupinus albus; assembly: GCA_009771035.1. Classification (NCBI taxonomy): domain Eukaryota; kingdom Viridiplantae; phylum Streptophyta; class Magnoliopsida; order Fabales; family Fabaceae; genus Lupinus; species Lupinus albus. Next base: position 13,751,712 of record CM020010.1, read on the forward strand.
CTTTAAATTTGATAAATGATGGTTAGATGATTAAAATCATTTATATTAGCTATTCATTAAAACTTTGAGATGTATAAAAGTAAAGTGCATTTCACTAACACTTTATTTCATAATAACAAGAGGTTGTGGTTTGATGATATATTCCATGTCAATTTCATACACAAACAAATCCTAATAGAGTTGTGTATGCAACACTTTAAACCTAATAATTTTTTATGTTTGTGTTGCTTACACCTTATATGTGACCATTTTTCCATATAGCATTCTTATCTTTCACTTATTTTAACCAAAACTTCTTTTGCTTTGAGAATAATATTTAATGATATATAATAAATGGTTGTTTATAATGTTTGTGTAAAAATTGTATGAGAAAGCGAAAATACACTTTATGTTGCTTCCAGTGTAGATTGATCAAAAAATTGGGCTAGCCCAATCAACATTTTGGCACAAGAAGTAACTCACAATAGGTACTATTTTCTTGAGAAAATGAGTGTGATGATATTTTTTTCCAATTGACTTCTAGTAGGGGATATCCATAATTATTTGTTACTCCTTGCGTCATTCTTTGTAATTGTTGAAAAGAATAACATTTAAAATTATTTGATTAAAATTTTGAATAAATTTGTAATATTTTCTTGACTGTAGAGGGAAGGTGAAAATTCCTTGTTTGACAACAAATATTTTCTCATAGTTCATGTTGAGATAATAAATATCTTTATATTAGAATTCAAATTTAGTAACACACATTTAATAATGTCTATGTATGGAATACTGTTAAATAAGAGGCAGATAGAAATCAAGAATGCTGGATGAAGTAAGCACTATAAAATCTGATAGGCGGATATAATCTAGAATGCTTTCTTCGCTAAATGTTGTTGATTTTCACACATTCTACAATGTTTACTTCATTGAGCACTATTGAAAGTTAAAGATCCAATATCACTTGTTTTAGCGAGCGTTTTTGAATATTTGATTCTCATAGATTTAAACACAACCTCACACACTTTCACTCAAATGCTACAACTCAAAAAATCTTCATGCGACTCATAAAACCTTCACACGACACTCACATTTCCATAAGACTCACCTTCCCACAAACATTCATTGAACTCATCTTCTCATGAATTTCATTCAACTCACCTTCTAATGACATTCTCGCATTTTCCATACCACAACACTCATATTACAGAAAGGCTAAAAAAACACTTAAAGACATTAAAAGCGGTTTTTCCTTATTTTTGGGTAATATTCCTGTGTTTTTTCTTTATTATATCTCTCATTGTTGTGATTATTTTTTTGGCATTGTCAAATCAATGAAAAAAGTTGAGTTAGGGAATAATACTATTGAGTTAGGTTATAATTTATGATCATATAGTTTTTTTCAATTGACTTCTAGTAGGGGATATCATATATTGTCCCATAATTATTTGCTACTTCTTGTGTCATTCTTTGTAATTTTTGAAAAGAATATCATTTAAAATTATTTGATTTAAATTTTGAATAAATTCCTATCATTTTCTTGACTAGAGAAGGAGGGTGAGATTGTATGACAACAAATATTTTCTCATACTTCATGATAATAAATATCTTACAATAGATTTGAATTTACATTTAACAATGTCCATGTATGGAACACTTTTAAATAAGAGGCAGATAGAAATTAACAGTACTCGACAAAGTAAGCACTATAAAATATGATAGGCGGATATAAACCATAGTGCTTTCTTCGCTAAGTGTTGTTGATTCTCACATATTCTACAACACTTATTTTATTGAGCACTATTGAATGCCACATATCTAATATCGCTTGTTTTAGCGAGCGTTTTTTAATATTTGATTCTCATAGATTTAAACACAACCTCACAGTTCACTTAGATGCTAAAACTTAGAAAATATTTATTCGACTCATAAAACCTTCACACGACACTCACATTTCTACAAGAATCACCTTCCCACGACATTAATTGAACTCATCATCTAATTGAACTCATCATCTCATGAATTTCATTCAACTCACCCTCTCATGGCATTTATTCTCGCATTTACCATTCGGCAACTCTCATATTACAGAAAAGCTAAAAAACACTTTAAAGACACTGAAAGTGAGTTTTACATCCTCGTGTGTTTTGCTCATTGTGTTAGTTTTTCATTTTTTGTAATATTGCTGTGTTTTTTCTTTATTGTATCTCTCCTTGCGATTATTTTTTTGGCATTGTCAAATCAATGTAAAAAAGATGAGTTAGGGTAAAAACTATTGAGTTAGGTTATAATTTATGATTATTGTGAACGCCTATTTTTGTCCCACCCAGAAAAAATCCAAAACCTTTTTCAAAATGACTAAAATAAATAAATGATTTTCCTAAAATAATAGGTTCTAGAAACTCATACATTTTTCCTTAAAAAAAACGATTGATTGACTTTATTTTATTTATTTTAACTTTTTCGAAATTATAAAATTAAGTAAATAAAAACAATTAAAACTATTTTTATGGATTTTTTATAATTATTTTTAAATTTATTTTAAAGTAACTAAATTAAATATACTAGGAATATTCTATGGAACCTTTGATTTCAGAAAATAAATAAAATAAAAAAAGTTTGAAATAAAGATAATAAAATAACCTGGTCAAACAAGGGAATTTGAATGAGTTTAAAATCTCTTAAAAAACCAAAAAGAAACCAGATAGATAAGGGTGGTTAGGCATGAGTGCTAATTAGTTTCTTATAAATAAATAGAGGTTTGAGAAAGACAACCCAAAGAGAGAGAAAAGACATGAAAAAGAAATAGGAGGAGAAAAAAAGAAAATGGAAAAAAGAAGGGGAAATTCAATTATGTGCAGTGGGGTCAAGTGTGGTTGACCATAAATTAGATGGTGTGCATCTGCCAATGCGACCGTCGGATCGCTTATCCGCATGTTGACCTTATTCGAAAGCCAATCATATTGCGACACGTATGAGGGTATAAATCTTATCGCGTAGGCGCGACCACATTTGAACTAAAATTTCCGCTGCACTTAACTCTTAATTTTTCAGAAAAAGTGGTCATACTTTTAAGTCAACTAATTCACCCCCGCATAGTTTCAATCTCAGTCTTACATTGATGAATAAAATTGCCGATTTATTTACATGTTGTGTGATTTTAATATTTTAACATTCTAGATTTTGTCATATTAACAAACATGCAATTTCAAACTTGAGTGACTTAGGTTTAATTTCAAAGTTATCTAAAAATGATTTTGAAAATTGTGAATCACGTTGTCAAGCTAAAATAACTAAAAATCCACATAAATCAATAGTGCGAAAATCTCAGCATTTGGATTGATTACACTCTGATATATGTGAATTGGATTGAACATTAACTAGAAATGGTAACCATTATTTTATCAATTTTATTGTTGAATGCTTTTATTTTACTTAAAAAATAAAAGTGAAGCGTTTGACATGTTTAAGTTATATATGACTCATTGAAAATCAACTCAACAAGAAAATAAAGAAACTAAGAAGCGATAAAGGCATTGGGTATGATTCTAGCATGTTTAATGAACTTTATAAATTGTATGACATTATTCATGAAACGGTTGCACCCAATTCACCTGAAATGAATGGTAAAGTTAAAAGAAAGAATAGAATTTTAACTGAATTAGTTGTAACTATTATGTTAAGTTCTTGTGCAACACCTACTTGGTCAGGTGAAATTCTATTAAGTGTTTGCTATATGCTAAATAGAGTCCCCAAAGCTAAAAGCAAAATTTCCCCATACAAAATATTTACGAATAGATAATCAAGCTTGTCTTATTTGAGATACATTCAACATCAGACTTCATTTTATTCAAAACAGTAGCATATTCTTGTACGATACTTGAATTCAAATTTCCTAGCAATATTCATGTTGGAAATTGCTTTGGTTGATGCCATTAATAGGGACTTTTGGGTGTGAAATTAAAAAACTCACAAGTCCAACATGTGAAGATTTTTTGAAAAACAATTCTCACAAGTCCCACATTGGATGGTGGAGTAACTTGGAAAAAATCTCATGCTATAAATAGAAGCATCATCCCTTCATATTTTGCTTGTCCCAAGTTGAGTACGTTTTTACTCAGCTTTTTCTTTCTCCCTAATTGTTGTGCAATGGCTCATATTCAATGGACTAGGCCTCTTCTCATCACAACAGCAATACAAGTTATGGGTTTGGGCTGATGTAAAGAGTTGAGGTAGAGGGCTATATATTTATGTTATGCAAACCTAATGTAACAAGGAGAACACTAGCTAAACACAAATCCTTATTCTCTAATAATATATAGTGGTAGCCTCTCAAAGCTCCCGGGGACGTAGGCACAATTGGCCGAACCTCGTTACCAAATTCCTTGTGTTATTCTCTTCTCTTTTACTATTTGATTGATCGCTTGTTCCCAACAATTGGTATCAGATGGCTCTTAACCCAGGTGCCAAATTTGAGGTGGGGAAGTTCGATGGAACTGGTAATTTCAGATTGTGGCAAAGGAGGGTTAAGGATGTGTTGGCTCAACAAGGTCTATCAAAGGCGCTGCGTGAGAATAAACCAGATGGTATGGACCAACTGGATTGAGAAGAGTTGAAGGAGAAGGCTGCAGGAACCATACGACTCTGTCTATTAGATGAGGTGATGTATCATGTTATGGATTTGACGTCACCAACAGAGGTATGGGAGACATTAGAGAAGCGATTCAAGTCCAAGTCTCTAACAAATAAGCTGCATTTGAAACAGAGACTCTATGGCCTGAAGATGCAGGAGGGTACTGATTTGCAACAACATCTCAACACTTTTAATCAAGTGATCAATGACTTGCAGAAACTTGATGTGAAGGTTGATGATGAGGACAAAGCAATAATACTACTATATTCTTTGCCAAATTCCTATGAACACTTGGTGACAACATTAACATACGAGAAAGACTCAATCAAACTGGATGAGATCACATCTGCACTTTTGTCCCACACTCAAAAAAGACAGAATGTAGGAGAAGGGTCTCATGGTGATGGTCTGTATGTGAAATGGAGCCAAGCATGTGGGAGGAGACAAGGAATAGTAGGTCCTGCCAAAGGGAACAAAGCAAATTCTAGGGCAGAACACCAGTAGAGTGCTTTAGATGCAAACAGACTGGGCATTACAAAAAGGATTGTCCCAATGAATGGAGTCCTAGCAAGCCGGTGGAGAAAGATATAGTATCTACATATGAAAATGTTGCACAGAAAGATGACTCTGGTTACAACAGTGAAGCTGATCTACTATTTGTATCATCAAATAATAACGCAGATGAGTGGATACTTGACACTGGTTGTTCCCACCACATGATGCCAAACAGAGACTGGTTTACCACATGCACGGCAGGCAATTTTAGTTTTGTGTATCTCGGAAATAATAAAGCATGTTGAATTATTGGCATGAGACAAATCAAAATTGTCATGGATGATGGTGTAGTGAAGACGTTATGTGAGGTTAGGCACATACCAGATTTGAAGAAGAATTTGATTTCTTTGGGGACATTGCAGGCCAAAGGATTTAGCTATAGAGCTGATGGAGACAGTGATATTCTTCGAGTATGCAAAGGTGTTATGACCGTGATGAAAGGTAAGAGGACTGTCGGGAACACCTACAAGCTGTTAGGGAGAACAATTGTTGGTGGAGTTGCTGGAGTGGCTGAAGAGATTTCAGTAGATTCAGACCATGATGCTACAAAATTATGACACATGCGTTTGGGTCACATTAGTGTGCGTGGCATGACAGAACTATGCAAAAGATGAATGTTGAGGGGAGTCGGCAAATGCAAGCTAGATCTGTGCAAGTATTGTGTGCTTGGGAAACAGACGCGAGTTAGTTTCAAGGCTGGCCAACACAGAACTCGGGGCATTTTAGACTATGTCCACATTGATGTATGGGGACCCACTCAGGAACCATCCCTATGAGGTTCTAGGTATTTTGTTACCTTCATTGATGACTTTTCTCACAAGGTCTGGTTATATTTTCTAAAGCATAAGTCAGAAGTCTGGCAGAAAAATCAAATATTTGAGGTCAAACAATGGTATGGAATACAAGAACTCACAGTTTCATAAGTTCTGTGAGGAACATGGTATTCAGAGGCATTTTTCAGTGAAGAAGACTCCTTAGCATAATGGTGTTGCAAAGAGGATGAATAGAACTCTTACAGAGAGGGCCAGATGTGTGAGACTGAATGTTGGACTTTCCAAAGGATTTTGGGCAGAGACACTTAGTATGGCATGCTATGTCATCAATAGATTACCATGGGCTTCATTGGATGGTAAAGTTGCAGAAGAAGTATGGACAGGTAGCTCAGTCAATTATAATATGCTAAGCATATTTGATTGTCCTGCTTATGTACATGTACCTAGTGATGAACGATCTAAACTTGATCCCAAGTCAAAGAGGTGTATCTTCATTGGATATACCAAAGGTGTGAAGGATTTAAGTTCTGGGATCCAGTTTCTAGAAAAGTGGTGTTAAATAGAGATGCAGTGTTTGATGAAGATTTCATACTAAGAGAGTCAGTTATGACAGAGGTGCCCATGCCCAATGGAGAGACTTTGAGATCAAATATGATTCCAGTGAACAGTGAAACAATTCAGGTGAATAAAGGCAAGGAACCATGCACTAGTTCATGTCAAGAACATGATGATTCTCAAGCTGAGAGTTCAGGTGTGCAGGAGTATCTACTTGCCAGAGACAGAGACAAACGTCCTATCAAACCTCCAGAGAGATATGGCTTTAGTTGCTCTCCATATCAGTTCAGGAGATCCATGTAGCTTTCAAGATGCAATAAATAGCCCGGAGAAAGAACAATGGATGGGTGCCATGATGGAGGAGATGAAGTCATTACAGAAAAACCAGACTTGGGAGCTTGTCCCATTGCCCTCCGACAAGCGTGTAGTTGGGTGCAAGTGGGTGTATAAGAAAAAGCCAACAATATCAGAATAAGAAAGGGAAAAGTTCAAGGCTCGTCTTGTAGCAAAAGGGTATTCACAACAAAAGGGGATCGACTACAATGAGATTTTCTCCCCAGTGGTGAGACACACTTCTATCAGAGTAGTGCTTGCCTTGGTAGTCAGCCGAGATATGCACGTAGAACAGATGGATGTGAAGACTGCTTTTCTCCATGGTGAATTAGAGGAGTAAATTTACATGACACAACCAGAAGGGTTCAGTGCAGCTGGACAGAGTCACTTGGTTTGCAAGTTGAAGAAGTCTCTATATGGGTAGATGCAGTCTCCCAGACAGTGGTACAAGCGGTTTGACACTTATATGTTGAAGCTTGGGTACATGCGCTGTGAGTATGATTGTTGTGTTTATGTAAGAAGCCTTGATGATGGTTCTTTTATTTTTCTGCTACTTTAGGTTGATGATATGTTGATTGTTGCTAACCATTTGAGTGATATATATGAGCTGAAAGTCATGTTGGGCAAGGAGTTTGACATGAAAGATTTAGGGGCTGCTAGGAAGATTCTTGGAATGGAGATTCACAGGGATATGAGAGCTAAAAAGTTATGGCTCTCTCAGCAAAACTATGTTGAAAAGATCTTAGAGAGATTTGATATGAGTAATGCTAAAGTAGTGAGTACTCTATTGGCAAATCACTTTAAGCTTTCCCTAGATCAGTGTCCAAAGACAGATGAAGAAAAGAAGTACATGTCAAAGGTTTCATATGCCAGTGTAGTGGGTTGCTTGATGTATGCTATGGTTTGTACTAGATCGGACTTGGCACATGCAGTTAGTCAAGTATGCAAGTACATGTCGAAACCAGGGAAACAATATTGGGAAGCAGTCAAATGGATTTTCAGATATTTGAAGGGGACTACAAGTCTCGGTATCATGTTTGACAGCCAATAGAGTAAGCCTTCAGTGGTTGGTTATATTGATTCGGACTATGCAGGAGACTTTGATGATAGGAGGTCCACAACAGGGTTTGTCTTCACCCTTGCAGGTGGACCAATTATGTGGAGATCATCAGTTCAGTCTGTTGTTGTTATGTCCACAACTGAAGCAGAGTACATGGCAGCTGGTGAAGCTTCTAAGGAAGCTCTATGGCTTATGGGGCTGGTAAATGAATTAGGCATTGAGCAAGGTGGAGTTCCGTTGCATTGTGACAGTCAGAGTGCTATCTTCTTGGCAAAGAATCAGCTGTATCATGCTAGGACGAAACATATTGATGTGAGATTTCACAAGATCTGAGAGTTGGTAGCTTGTGGGCAGATACTATTGCAGAAGGTTCACACTTCAGAAAATGCAGCTGATATGTTAACCAAGTCGGTTACCATAGACAAGTTCAGACATTGTCTGAGCTTGCTGAACATTCACTAATGATGGACTATGGAGCGCCCCAACCCAATGGTGGAAGATGGAGATTGATGATATTCGCCAAGGTGGATATTGTTGTGCAATGGCTCATATTCAATGGACCGGACCTCTTCTCATCATAACAGCAATACAAGTTATGGGTTTGGGCTGATGTAAAGGGTTGAGGTAGAGGGCTATATATTTATGTTATGTAAACCTAGTGTAACAGGGAGAACACTAGCTAAACACAAATCCTTATTCTCTAATAATATATAGTGGTAGCCTCTCAAAGCTCTCGGGGACATAGGCACAATTGGCCAAATCTCGTTACCAAATTCCTTGTGTTATTCTCTTCTCTTTTACTATTTGATTGATCGCTTGTTCCCAACACTAATAATCTTTATCGATGCATTTCTGGAATACTTCTCCCACCTTGCAAATTATGATGTATATGATTTTGAATGCATGATGACTATGATATATGTGAAAATGTATGTAATGATTTAGAATAATTAAGGAAATCACATAGTAAAATAGCGGATTAGAATGCATGATATAGTAATGCATGAAATACAATATTTGAATGGTTCTTCTATGGTTTTGTGCATGAAAGAATAGTTAAATAAATATATGTATGAATGATGTATTTTTCATGAATGAATGAAAAGTTAAGCTAATGAGATTTTTCACTTTTTTAATAAATGAATGAATGGATAAAAAATTAGATGAATGTATGAGTAATGTATTTTTTATGAATGCATGAGTGCTCGAATGATGTACTTTTGTTTTTCTTTCATTTTGAATGAGTAATGTGAGAATAAATATTTGAATGATTTATATGCATGAGTGAATGAATGTTTGAATTATATATTTTTATTTGTATGCATGCATTGACAATTATTTTTTAATGATATGTTTTTAGTGAATGTATGCATGATATGTTTTTTAATGATATGTTTTAGTGAATGAAGTATCACAATGAGTTTACATTTGTCATATAATTCAGACTAACCTTTGGTAAAGGTGAGTTACCCAGGTTTTTCATTGACGACCCTTAAGATGACAGATCTTATTACGGGTACTTTATTTTGCATGCGTGTGAGATGTGCCTATGGTGTAAGGATACATTTGTGTGATATCCTATTCCATTTGGGCCTGGAATGACACTTGTGCCACTTTGTTTTAGGGGATATGAGTCCCAATTTATGGAATAATAAATGATACTATATGCTTCCCAGGTTTGGATTAGGTGCACCTACAAGGTTTTTTGGAATGTTTATGGAATAACATCCTAGGATAGAGTTCTAGGGTATAGTGGATTCCTTACCAAGCTCTAAACTCCTTATAATGTGCCCAGATTGCATCCAATCTTAAAGAAAGAATGCCCAAAGTCCACAGCGGTAAGACCCATGATATCTGGAAACAATCCGAGTGGTTCATCAAGCTAATACAAGTGAGACCCAAAATCCACACCAGAAAAGTGGATGCCCCTTCTAATCTAATGTCTGGGTATAGGACACATATGTGCACTATGCTAGTGCAATGTATTTTATTGGAAAGCATATGAAATCAATTTGAAACATTGTCAAAAAGTTATAACAATAAAGTAGACAATTATTTTCCTTAGAAATAAAAATAAAAAATAAAATAATTAAAAAATATAACTAGTCATGCAATTAGTGATTATGGGTTTGACTCTCTTTAAAAAAAAAACTCCCCAATAGAGTCGCCATATATCGCGGCCCGATATTCGGCTACACGACTTTGTTAGAATCACCACTACATTTTATGGTAAAAATGTACAAAAATTTTTAGATTAATTACATTGGGCTTTGGATTCATGATATCCAAGTTCGAGAGTCAGTTACATAGTAGGGAAAATATTACCACCTTATCCGCTCATCTTAAATGGTATTTCTCACTAAATTGCATGACTTAATTTATATTTTAAAGTTATTTAGTTATTAAATAAATTATTACAAAAACAAAATTTTATTTATTTTTGTTGTGCTTGACAAGATGAAGCCGTACTCCTACGTATCCCTATGGTTGATAAGAAATCAAGGCTACGTGGATCTTTAGGTAGAAAAATGTGTGTTGGTTCGATTGATTTTATTATTATTTTTAGAAAATAGTGTTAAAGCTCAGCTAATAACTCTATTAATACAAGTAAAATACAACCAATATATCTCATATCGCGCCTCGTATTAGGGATTAGTTATGATTTTATTACCTTTTTTATTTTATAAAAATTTGATTTATTAACAAAAATATTGTAGCAATTATTCCTGAATTTTAAGAAAGTGAAGTGCAACCCTAATGTCCGTTAGCGCATTTTACCTTAAAATTTAGGATAATTAATACTTTTATTATTATTTAATTCCTTCGCATTTTTACTTAATAAAAAGGATATTTCATACTTTTAGTAATTTTTATTATTTACATATTCTAAAATTTATAATTAGGAATAAATTTATTTGATTTAAAAAAGTTTGTTCACAAATTGCTATAGAAAATTGATTTTCTTATAACTTTGTTATTTGTTATTTAAATCCTACAACATTATGATTATCTATTTTAATTCTGTGCTTAATTTATAAAATAAATAAAAATGGTCACAATATAATTGTATTTGTATCATTTTTCAAGTGCTTATAATTTATTGGTGCAAAATATACTAAGAATTAATGCAAAATAGGAAAGAAAATAAACCTGGTGGAGTTTGGTCATGTGTGCCACAGAACAAGAAAATTATCACGGGTTAGCCACATATCGTGTTAGGGTTCGGTTGAAGGAAAGCTGCACAAAAAAAATCAAGAGATAAATGAGAAGAGAGTACACATATGTAAAGAAAAATATTTCAGAATGTGTGTAAGAGCTTTTTGAAATTTGTATCAGAGTTATGTTAAAGTGGTTTTTAAGTTGTGTGTTAAATCTGAGTTTCAATGCCTTTATATAGACATTCCAATCAACCATAACACCTTTAGAAAATGGTAGGATTCGTTTGGAGTGGAACCATTTCGTTTGGGATGAAAAACTATTCATTTTGAAATCTGAAAACTCGTGTAACAACTCTCAGTAATCGATTACAGCATTGTGGGTAATCGATTACCCAAACTTTCTGTCCAACTGGGTTTTGAAAAATTATTTAGCGTAATCGATTACACACTTGAGTAATTGATTACCCAACTTTACTAAAACTGGTAATCTGTTACTCAGAGACAGTAATGGATTCCTCTGATCATTTTGATGTTGGATAACTCATTTCTCACAGATGTAAAATGTAACTTAGATACAGTACCTGTTACACACTATTTTTGAAAATCATTTTGTCTATATTTGAAGTGTTTCAATTTTCTTTAAAAAATAGTTTCAATGTTACTACTATTGTATATTTAAGAGTATAAGATAGAAGTACCTATTTAGACTTAGACTAATTTGTCTTGAAGCTTTATATTATGTGTCTTTATAAGTATTCTTCCTTTCTTCTTTTTGGTGATGTTGGTGTCTTCATCAAAACCGTGCCAAGGCCAGGAGCAAATATCTTCTTTACAATCAAAACATCAATATTTAATTTAAACATGTCATCAGTGGCATACAATTTCCCTACAAATACCTCATTCCTAATAAAAGTTTACAAGCATGCCCCTATGGTCTGGGTAAAACCAACATTATTAAGAAAAAATTAGAAAATAAATTATTCCTCATTTCTAGAGTGTGCATCACATCTTTGAGAATCAGAGTCTTCTCATATGTAAACTTCAACTCCACATCACCAGTTCCAGCAATAATAGTGGTGTGAGAATCACCCAACAATACCTTTTTTATCATCAGTACCCGTGTATGTTTTGAAGATAGCACAGTCATGGTAGATATAGCGAGAGGTGCTAGTATTTATCCACTACCCATCAGATCCTTTAACCATAGTGACCTTGTAACACCCCAAATTTATTCTCCTTGAAATTAGGTAACAGTCCTGAGGAATGGGGCATACTGCCAGATTCTCGCTTGAGCGAGAGGACCTCGCCCAAGCGAGAGGATCAGTGTTTTGAAATTGGAAATTCTGGGAGTCTCGCCCAAGCGAGGAATGGGTCGCTTGAGCGAGAGGAAGCATGTCGAGGCTGTGAGATTTTCGCCTGAGCGAGAGGAACCTCGCTTGAGCGAGAGCGTCAGATCTGAAATTTTAAAAAGGCGGGATTTTCTCGCCTGAGCAAAAATGGGCTCGCTTGAGCGAGAACCCGACGATTTCACTTTAAAATATGAACCCCAAACACATTTTAGGGTTAGAAATTGAGAGAGAAGAGAGGAGAAGGTGATTTTGAGAGCAAGAACTCGTGGAAATCATCTAGAAGCTTGAGAAGAGGTAAATCTCTTGACTATAACTCCCTTTCCCCCTTTCAAACTCGTTTTTGGGTGTATGGATCTCTTCTCAATGTATGAGAAACCATAGAAACTCTTCCTTTAGAGTTATGGTTCGTTTTATGTGGTTTCTCTCTTGTAAACTCTTGGTTTAGAGTTGGTATTTGATTAATGGAAAGGTTTTGTGGGTTATTCATGAAAACCCCAAAACCCCCCAAAATGAGAACATGAGTAAAAAGGGAAATGAGTGAAATGTTAAATGTGGATGATGATTTTGTGCTTTAAATGTTGATATATGAGATGAACATGTATGTTTAGATGTTTGGAAACTTGTATTGAAGTAGTTTTGGAAACCTTGAAAATATGTGAATCCATTGTATGCTTGATGATGAAATACGAGTTGTTTATGTGTTATTTTGAATACATGACTAACATTGTTGTTATTGGTGGGAATGAGGAAAGATCCTAAGGTTTGAGGAAATCGCGAAGGAGACTTTTAAAGTTACTCGGAACCGACCCCCAACGCTGACCAAGGTAAGGGATAAGTTTTTATGACTTATATGAGCTGATGTGAATCAGGTATGAGAAAAAGGTAATATGTTTGTAAGAATATTGTTGTTATCCTACCTGGAGTGGTAGTGGTTTATTATTGTTATCCTACCTGGAGCGGTAATGGTTTCTTATTATTACCCTACCCGAAGTGGTAGTGGATTATTATTGCTATCCTACTCGAAGTGGTAGTGGATTTTTATTGTTATCCTACCTGGAGTGGTAGTGGTTTATTATTGTTATCCTACCCGAAATGGTAGTGGATTATTGTTGTTGTCCTACCCGGAGTGGTAGTAGATTATTGTTGTTGTCCTACCCGGAGTGGTAGTGGATTATTGTTGTTGTCCTACCCGGAGTGGTAGTGGATTATTGTGAACTAGACCTGCCCGATGTGGTATGGAGAATTAACTAGACCTGCCCGATGTGGTATGGAGAATTAACTAGACCTACCCAATGTGGTATGGAGAATGAACTAGACCTGCCCGATGTGGTATGGAGAATGAACTAGACCTACCCGATGTGGTATGGAGAATTAACTAGACCTACCCGATGTGGTATGGAGAATGAACTATACCTGCCCGATGTGGTATGGAGAATTAACTAGACCTGCCCGATGTGGTATGGAGAATGAACTAGACATGCCCGATGTGGTATGGGGAATTAACTAAACCTGCCCGATGTGGTTTGGAGAATTAACTAAACCTGACCGATGTGGTATGGAGAATTAACTAGATCTACCCGATGTGGTAGAGGATTATCTTCGTGAAAGAACTCGGTGAATATGATTGATGGTGAATACGATTAATAGGAATGAGTGTATTCGAATGATAGTAATATGCATGTTATAGGATATATATTATGGGATATATATACTATAGGGTGAATATGAAAGATGAGAAATGAGGATGTTTGGAATGAAAGTAATATGCATGCTATAGAATATATATTATGGGATATATATATTATATGATGAATATGAATAACATGGAAATGAAAGAAAGCAGATATGAATGTTTATTTTTACTTGTTTGTGGTTATAATTTATCTCAATGCTTAATCGTATTTAAAATATGGATTATCATGTAATGTTAGTCTTGAACTAATGACTTACTCCCTGGTTTTGTGTGTTGTTTATGATAATCCCATTGTAGGTAAATGAAGGATTTGAGGAGAAAACTCACTTAGGAATCTTATGTGTTTATTAACCTGAATTTCTTTATCTTTACTTATGTATTATAGTTGATTAGACAATATTTTGGGATGAATGTAATTCTGATTATGGTAACACGGGGTATGTGCAGTTATGGGCCTTGTGATTCTCGGAAACCCATAACTAGTTGTATGCGATAGTTACTAAGGATTAATCAAATGAATTATGTTTTTCTGCAATAAGGAATGTATGATAATATAACAAGTTAAAAGGGTGGTTTTACGGAATGATTAATGAATAGGTAATGAGAGATTAAAGTAAGATGACAAATGTATTCATGAAAGGATTAAAATAAAATAAAGAAATTTTCAAGGGTAGAATTTGGGTCCTTACAATATGGTATCAGAGCATAGTTAATTATGCGGCCTAGGGTATGGCCTTACTTGCTTCTTTGTAACATGTTTATGATTTGACTAGTTGAGATTGTGTGAATTGAATGTTTAAAGCATGTAGCCTTGGTGTAGTGACATGTAATGTGCTATGAGACTATGTGATAACCTGACTTGTGTGAGTTAAATTTGAGTACTGACTATCAATGAGCGCAGGTTAAGACATGGCTAGACGAGGAACGAATCAGAACGTTCCAAATGATTTGTTGGTTCAGATGGTGGCTGCACTTCAACATATGAACGAGAATTTGCGTAATCTGAATCAGAATCCTGTAACAAGTCCGAGTTCGCAACCCCTAGTCTCACCCGAACCGGCAGAGTACCGAGGTCTGGATGAGTTTTGCAAGAGGAACCCCAATCAGTTCCACGGGGGATTCGCTCCTGATGCTGCCATTGAGTGGATTCAGGGAATGGAGCGGATCTTCAGGGCCATGAACTGTTCGGAGGCTCAGAAGTTGACCTATGCCACTTATATGCTAGTGACGGAGGCCGAGAACTGGTGGGAGTTTACTCGACGCCAAATGGAGACGGAGGGACAATTGATTTCCTGGAGTACATTCAAGGCGAAATTCCTTCATGAATACTTCCTTGATGATCTGAAGAGGAAGAAGGAAATGGAGTTCTTGAAGTTGGAACAGGAAAATATGTCGGTGGGGGAATATGCGGCTAAATTCAAGGAATTGGCCCGGTTTTGTCCCTATTCTGAGTTGGAAGTGGACGGATGATCCAAGTGCTCTAAATTTGAATCGGACTTAAGGCCCAAGCTAAAAATGATGTTCGGACATCAGGAGATTGCCGATTTTGCTACTTTGGTCAACAAGTGCAGAATGTACGAGGATAATCTGAAGGCGGCTGAGGTGGCGACGCCCAAAACAATTTCTCCCCGGAACTATGGACCTCAACGCAACCATATGTAAGGGAGAGGTAAAGAGAGAGTGGAAGATGACCGGAAACCTTATGCGGCAACTACCGTACATCATGACCAAAATTTCCAAAGGTCTAGACCACTTACCGTTCCTACCGAAGGGATTTCTACTTCCATGTGCAACAAATGTGGTAGATCCCATTATGGGAGTACATGACCGGGATCGGGAAATGGATGTTTCCACTGCAAGGAGTTGGGACACATTAAAAGGTTTTGTCCCAAGCTAGATCAGAGACTTAATGTCATTCATGCTGAGGGGGCAAGGAACCATAGTCGGGTGGTTACCCCGAGTGGCGCAGGGACGTCAGGTGTTGATGATCCGGTTAGAGGTAATGGCATGGTGACAGATATTCCTTTTAGTGTTGTTTAATTTGAGAGCGACACACTCCTTATATTTGTTGAATGTGTGAACCGACTGAGATTGTACATAGAGTCGTTGTTTTCGACTTAGTTATATCCACCCCACCCAGTGTACCGGTGGTAGTTATCGATACTGGTGTCTCAGTGTACGGTTGGGGTAAAAGGTAGAACCTTTACCATAGCTTTGATACGCTCAATGATGTCCCAACTGGATTTAATCTTGGCGATGGACTAGCGGTCAGCAAATCGTGTTATGCTTGAATAGGTGATAATTGTTGATGTGAAAGATTCTTGTTAAGTATCTTAGTGAGGATTTAAGATCTAGTTGCATTGATATGTATATGTATGCCAAGGGGTAAAACTTATTGCCAGATAAGGGAGGAGGCTAGTTAAGTTACTTACCCCGTCAATGTGATGAATGCATTTGAATTGACGTGAAACTCTTGGTCTCTGATGATTGGCCTTTTGCAGTAGAACATTGGTGATGCACGATATAGTGGTGGTGTACACCAATTATCTGCTTTGAATATTGTACCAACAAATTTTTTTCCTGTTCCATGAGCGTCAGAAATCGCTATGCATGATTGTAGTATAATCGTATGAGAGAATGGGTTTTGAGTTATGTGGAAATGATTATGAAAACTTTGTTTCACGACATGGTTGCCATGAATCGTATGGTTCAAACCGTTTTTGAAAATCATTCTTGGGTAAAATGTAGCTTGTGGCTAAACATTAATTTAGTATCATGTTGGAGAATCACAAAATTTTAGCAACCGTATCTTGATTAATAGGAGGTTGTTAAAAAAAACAATTTGGTGATCCGATTATGACCATGTATTTCTAGACGTACTGCAAGTGGGGTACTGAATTTATATTTGATGGCGTGATTGGGGTATTCGTTTCTAACGCATGTTAAGGAACTGAGTGTTTGTCAACTTGCACTTGTCGATTGGTGATAGAGTACCTAGTTTTGGGTTGCATAAATGGTTTTGTGGGTTCAATTGAGGCTAGGAAATCGGTAATTTCTTTCTACGGTAAGATTTGATGGCGGAAATGTTTGATGTAATTGGATAATTACTGGATAGTTTGATTGTGTACAAAGGAAGAGACGCTAAGAGTCTTAGTTGTTCAGATGTTTTGTTGAGTGACTACTTGGATTCTATGTGGTAGTGCGTGCAATGTTTGGAACGATAAGGTGAATTTTGGGCAAATAGTGGTTTTGTTTAATGAGTGGAATGAATTTATGCTATTTCCTGGAGTGGAGGTGGAACTAGTTAGAGCATGTTGGATGTTTAATGAAAGCATTACGGTAGAGGAGGGGTAAGAAGTTCCCCATTCCTTTGGTTTCGGAAGTGTTATTGGGAATCCTAAACGTATGTGAGGATTGTTAGCTGGATAGGCCAGAGAGACCTATGGTCCTTAATGAATACTGAAAAATCTTTAGTATGGTTATAGTTACGTCCTCTTAGGGATTCGAGTTGTTCGAAATTGGGATCTTAGCATTTGGACCTTGAGGATATTGTACCTGAATTGGCCTTGTAATATCACGGTTTAGTGGTATGCCCTTGGAGGTCGTTTAAGTAATCTTAATGGATTAGACGATCGAGTATGAATTTGGTTGAGTATAGATTATGCTTAAAGTTTAGACGATGATATCATCTTCTGAGAATAACCTAATAAAATTTTCGGGGACGAAAATTCCTACAAGAGAGGGAGGATTGTAACACCCCAAATTTATCCTCCTTGAAATTAGGTAACAATCCTGAGGAATGGGGCATACTGCCAGATTCTCGCTTGAGCGAGAGGACCTCGCCCAAGCGAGAGGACCTCGCCCAAGCGAAAGGATCAGTGGTTTGAAATTGGAAATTCTAGGAGTCTCGCCCAAGCGAGGAATGGGTCGCTTGAGAGAGAGGAAGCCTGTCGAGGCTATGAGATTCTCGCCTGAGCGAGAGGAACCTCGCTTGAGCGAGAGCGTCAGATTTGAAATTTTAAAAAGGCGGGATTTTCCCACTTGAGCGAAAATGGGCTCGCTTGAGCGAGAACCCGACGATTTCACTTTAAAATAGAAACCCCAAACACATTTTAGGTTTAGAAATTGAGAGAGAAAAGAGGAGAAAATGATTTTGAGAGCAAGAACTCGTGGAAATCATCTAGAAGCTTGAGAAGAGGTAAATCTCTTGACTATAACTCCCTTTATACCTTTCAAACTCGTTTTTGGGTGTATGGATCTCTTCTCAATGTATGAGAAACCATAGAAACTCTTCCTTTAGAATTATGGTTCGTTTTATGTGGTTTTTCTCTTGTAAACTCTTGGTTTAGAGTTGGTATTTGATTAATGGAAAGGTTTTATGGGTTATTCATGAAAATCCCAAAATCCCCAAAATGAGAACATGAGTAAAAAGGGAAATGGGTGAAATATTAAATGTAGATGATGAGTTTGTGCTTTAATGTTGATATATGAGATGAACATGTATGTTTAGATGTTTGGAAACTTGTATTGAAGTAGTTTTGGAAACCTTGAAAATATGTGAATCCCTTGTATGCTTGATGATGAAATACGAGTTGTTTATGTGTTATTTTGAGTACATGACTAACATTGTTGTTATTGGTGGGAATGAGGAAAGATCCTAAGGTTTGAGGAAATCGCGAAGGACACTTTTAAAGTTACTCGGAACCGACCCCCAACGCTCACCAAGGTAAGGGATAAGTTTTTATGACTTATATGAGCTGATGTGAATCAGATATGAGAAAGAGGTAATATGTTTGTAAGAATATTGTTGTTATCCTACCTGGAGTGGTAGTGGTTTATTATTGTTATCCTACCTAGAGTGGTAGTGGTTTCTTATTATTACCCTAACTGAAGTGTTAGTGGATTATTATTGTTATCCTACCCGAAGTGGTAGTGGATTTTTATTGTTATCCTACCTGGAGTGGTAGTGGTTTATTATTGTTATCCTACCCGAAGTGGTAGTAGATTATTGTTGTTGTCCTACCCGTAGTGGTAGTGAATTATTGTTGTTGTCCTACCCAGAGTGGTATGGTGAATTAACTAGACCTGTCCGATGTGGTATGGAGAATTAACTAGACCTACCCGATGTGGTATGGAGAATGAACTAGACCTGCCCGATGTGGTATGGAGAATTAACTAGACCTGCCCGATGTGGTATGGAGAATGAACTAGACATGCCCGATGTGGTATGGGGAATTAACTAAACCTGCCCGATGTGGTATGGAGAATTAACTAGACCTGACCGATGTGGTATGGAGAATTAACTAGATCTACCCGATGTGGTAGAGGATTATCTTCGTGAAAGAACTCGGTGAATATGATTGATGGTGAATACGATTAATAGGAATGAGTGTGTTCGAATGATAGTAATATGCATGCTATAGGATATATATTATGGGATATATATACTATAGGGTGAATATGAAAGATGAGAAATGAGGATGTTTGTAATGAAAGTAATATGCATGCTATATAATATATATTATGGGATATATATACTATATGATGAATATGAATAACATGGAAATGAAAGAAAGAAGATATGAAAGTAAGATGACGAATGTATTCATGAAAGGATTAAAATAAAATATAAAAAAATTCAAGGGTAGAATTTGGGTCTTTACTGACCTCAGATAACACCATCACAAATGGCTCGTCAATCATGTTGGCCTGTGGAGGACGATACATTGGTCTATTTCTGTACTTACGTGCCACATGACCTGACTTCCAATATTTGAAGCAAATAAACAAATTCCTAGAATCATTCTTAGCATTAGCATATTGGACTTTCTGGGGTTCCAAATCTTGGTGTGGCTGGTGTTCCTAGTCTTATTCATACCGCGGTTCTAATTCTTAACATTATTGTTAGTAGGCTTCGTAACTGCTCCTGAGAATTTCTTCTTAGTGCTATTGTTTTATACAATCAACACATCATCTTTTCGATCTTGTCTACGAGCCTTTTCTTCAATGTGAAGACGAGTGATTAGATATTCCAATGAGAATTCTTTGGTCTTGTGCTTGAGAAGGTTTTTTAATTCCTTCTAGCCAGGGGCAGTTTGCCAATAATGATAGCCACTTGAAATTGCTTATCTTGGGGCATACTCTCAGAAATTATTTCATGAGCAATTATTTGTATCTCATGAAATTGAGGCTCAACTACTTTATAATCAGTCATCTTATACTTGAGGTAGCACATAATATCATACTTTTTAGTCAGAGCTTCCTCAGTATCATATTTCTTCTCAAGTGCATACCAAATTTATTTGGCAAACTTGTATAGGCTATGGTAATCATAAAGATTATTAGACAACACATTCATAATGAAATTCTTACATAAGTAATCACTTTCATTCTAGAGAGCTATATCAATAGCCATTATATTCCTTTCCTCTTTTTAAACTTGTTCCGACACCACTGGGACATCAGTTTTCAAAACGTGGACAACATTTCTCATAGTGAGAAAAAATTTCATCTTATATTGTCACCTCTTGAAATTAGTCTCATCATCAAACCGAAATGGTTTGTTAAAGACAAAGTTATTTGACACATTAATATTACCTATGAATGTCATTATAGTAGGAAATGTCTTAAAATGGTAGTTACTGTAGCTTGAAACAAATCTAAATGGCATGAAATTATACTTACTAGTTGCATCACAACTAGCTCACTATCTTTAGGACGTTTTGTGGTTTTACTCAAAATGTGCAAGCAGACGATCAACCACATCGTCCCCATGATAAAACAGACAAGTTCTTTGTTAACGAATTCTTACTGCATTGTAACAATTGATCTCGAATACATCTACAATATGGCTCTCGTGTCAATTCTTTTCCCGCAATTTGACTATCAGTTTTCATTCTCGAAATTTCCATAATTTGACTATGTGTACCAATTCTTAGTGCCACAGAAAGAAATTGGGAGAAATTTGTCGGAAATGCTTCGGTTGAGAGTATGAGGGAGAAGGAAGAAAGTCAATGAAATATTGCTCGATCGGTGCAAAGAAATATTAAGGGAGGATACCTCTATTTAGAGCTTGAGGCCTCCAACGACCACCTTCATCCGACAACCCAGATGGGAGAACCATCCGCAACGGCCACATGATCCACATCCACAATGATCATATTCCCAACGGCCATATTCACAATTGTCGTATTCTTTACTCTCCTTTGCTAGAGGTTTTTTCATTCCACACCCTTAAAGTCCCTATTAATGATGCATTAATTTGCTTTGGAAACCATCAGATTTCAACAATAAGTCGTGATTCGTTTACAATTTTTCACTTAAAAATTCCATAAGCAAAATTTGAGAAATATTGTTCTACCACAATTATTCTTTTGATTTTTAAATAGCATTATTTCAATATTTTCCAGTCCAATTTACCCCTCTAATTTTTCCTTTTCCACTCTAAAATGACACGGGAAACTTAGCTTAAATAATTGAGAGTATCTCAATAGAAAATAAAGTACATACTCATACCAAGAGATAACTTATTTTTTTAAATTCAATCATTGATTGACATGTGTCTTATTTCTTTTTTATAATATATTTTAAAATAAAAACTTATAGAGAGTAGAGAAATAAAACAATAAAATAATGAATAAATTTAAAGAGATATGTTATCTCCTAGTATAAAGAAATACTTTATTCAGATCTCAATATTAATCCAAAGAAATTTTGAAAGCAACCCTAATAATAAAGCTCGTTTCTTTTATGTATTTTTTGGTGAATTAGCTATGTACTTTTTTCCATTGGAGATCGGTGTCAATTCATCTTTTCAATTGGAAGGACCTAACGACATATCGGTCCCACATATTGGTGGAAATTCGGAACTTATGCATTGGGTTCTTCAAAAATTGTTTTGAAGCCATTGGAATCGAGAAATTTGTGGGTATATTTGGGGATCTGGTTATTTAGCTAATTACTTAACCAAAAGAACGGGTTCTGTGCTAATTAGGTCTTATTTATGCATTAACATAGGACACATTAATGATTACCCCTATGACTCATCCTAGAATTTCCGAATTCAATTTTTATATAATTTAAATCCATCCTAGAATTGTTGCATCAGATTGTGATAAGAAGCCTCCGACCGGAGAGTTATATTGTTGGTGAGTATGAGAAGAGTGAAGAAACACAAGTACAATATCACGTATTGAACCAAAACCTTAATACATTAGTTTCATTGACTTTTTCTACTTATAAACTTTTTCCCACATATTCAATTTAAGACTTCATACTTCAATAAAACAAAGTAATAACATTTATGGGAAAAGCAAACCTTAGATTCAAAAACTTTTGAAATAGCTTTATTTTGTGTACCCTTCTTTGATTAAATCTCATAATCACTTTTGACTAGCTCACCAAACACCGGATTATTAAATACAGAAAGATTCTTAAAAAACTGAAGGTAGAAAATTCACTAAACACCATATTCATTACTTTTTGTACCATTCTTTCCTCAGCCTTTTAAAAGCGGAAGGTGTGCTATATATATACCTTTTATTTATTTTTTCACTTTATTTTTGTATGATGCTTTTTCTAGTTCAGACTTCAGATAGAAAATTCATCCCTTACAGCCTGGATTACAAATACAGAAACATTATTCTTACATTTAAAACAAGAAAGCCATTGCATGCCATTTAAACGTTAAGTACAATATTTATTCACCACATCAAAATTTATATACAATCAGTATCTTAGTATCTTATTGTTAGAAAATTCAAAACAAATTTTGCTAGTCTATGTAATGTAAAATAGACAATTGCGAAAGCAACAAGTGAATAAAGAAAATAATGAAGAGTAGAAGAAGAATGACACCAAAAAAATTTAACATGGAAAAAACCTCCTCAATGTGAGAAAGAAACAACCACGGGATCTAGTCCAGAAAACTTCCTCACAAGTTCCCTTTATACAGTGAAGGGTGTTGGACCAGACTGCGAACGAGGAGCCTCCAACCACTAGGGAGTTCCATTTTTACTGGGGCATGGGAAGAGTGGAGAGTCACGAGTGAGACACCACGTCTTGAACTAAAACCTTAAGGCATTAGTTTCATGAGTCTTTTCTACTTATAAAGTCTTTTGTTCCTCCCCGCATATCCAATGTGGAACTTCGCACTTGAATAAACCCAACAATCTCCCTCTCAAGTGTGGGTATCACACACATTCCGATCCCCTCCACCTTAAGTCCATCATGTCCTAGTCAAACCATTGACTCTGATACCACTTGTTGGACCAGACTGCATCCGGGGAGCTCCATTGTTACTGAGGTATGGGAAGTGTGGAGAGCCACGAGTGACACACTACGTCTTGAACTAAAACCTTAAGGCATTAGTTCCATCAGTCTTTTTCTACTTATAAACTATTTTCCTCCTCGCATATCCAATGTGGGACTTCACACTTGAATAAACCCAACAAAGGGGATTGGGACTTCATCATAAAGACTTCATCATAAGATAACTTGAAAAATGTTACTCCAACTTTCTAAGTTGCACTTCAATGTTTTCAAGAGTCAAGGAGTAATTCTAAGATCTACTTCAACTTTCTAAGTTGGACTTCATAGTTTTCAAGAGTCCTTGGAATAGTCATTATTGAATGTATCCAATACATCATCTACTGATGTGCATTGGTTATGCTTCCACGTCAATTAGAAAGGATTTCCAACAAAACTCCTCCTTCCTGAATTAATTGAAAGGTATCACCAGTCCTGCACCTCTGCAACAATTGTTAGCTTCTTGACTGAAACTACATTGACCATCATGTTGGACCAGTTGTCATCTATATAAATCTTCTCTAGCTGCAAGAAATGTAAGATTGTTAACTATGTAGCTTGAACTTCGGTTGTCACAGTGCAAAACATGTCTTTATTGAACATGATCCAACTCATGCAATATATTTTTCATATATTTTATCTCCTTGCTAGCTTCGGATGCTGCAATCTACTCTTCTTCAGTTACTGATAATGTAACACATCTTTGTAACTTGGATTGCTAATATACAACTCCCCCTGCAAAGGTAATTAGATAACCTGATGTATATTTTCTAGAATGTACATCTCGAGCCATGTCAACATTTGTGCCTCCTACCAACATAGGATCTTCATTACCAAAACATAAACATCTTTTGATAGTTCCCCTCAGATATCTCAATATCCACTTCATTGCATTCTAATGCTCTTTACCAGTATTGGACAAAAATCGACTCACAACTTCAACTGCATGGTCAATATCTTGTATTATACAAATCATGACATACATTAGGCTTTCTACCACGGAGGAATAAGACATTTTGATCATCTTTCATTTCTTTATCATAAGTTGGACATTGCATTATTTTTAACATGAAATGTGCAACAATTGGAACACTAACAAGGTTTGCCTTATCCATGTTGAATCTCTTGAGAACTTTCTGAATAAACTTCTCTTGTGACATCCAAAACAACTTCTTGGAATGATCTGTGATTATCCTTATTCCAAGGATCTACTTTGCAGGACCCAAGTCTTTCATAGCAAAAGACTTGCTTAAAGCATTCTTCAAACCAACAATCTTGGTCTTGTCATGCCCAATGATTAACATATCATCAACATATAATAGGAGGATAATAAAGTTTTCACCTTCATGCCTTTTGATGAGTACACATTGATTAACAGTTGTCTTCTTAAAACTGTGATTGATCATGAAGGATTCAAACTTCTTGTAGCACTATCTGGGAACTTGCTTTAGACCATATAAACTCCTCTTCACATGACACACTAAATGCTCATTGTCTGGTTTTTCATAACCTTCTGGTTGCTCCATATAAATTTCTTATTTGATGTCTCCATGTAATAAATTTGTTTTGACATCAACTTGTTCAAGTTCTAAGTCTAGGCTAGTTGCTAGATCCAAAGCTACTCTTATGGAGGAATACTTCACTACTGGTGAGAATATCTCATCAAAGTCAACTTATTTCTTCTGATTGCAACCTTTTAGAATAATCTGAGCTTTGTACCTTAGTCTCGAACTTCCTTCTTCAACTTCAAGTATATAAACCCATTTGTTTTTTAAGGCTTTTATTCCTTTGGGAAACTCCTCCAAATTATAAGTTTAGTTCTCATGTAACGAGTTCATCTCATCTTCCATTTCTTTAATTCACTCTACTTTCTCAGTGTTTACATAGCTTCTGAGAAGTCTTGAGGTTCGCCATTGTATGTCAATGTGATATAATCTTCTCCAAGATACTTTGAAGAATGTATTATGCCTCTTCCAAAGCACATCAACTCAATTTGCATATGATGCTCTACTTGATCGGTTTCTTGATGCATTAGTGTCTACCACCACTTCATCATGATTTGACTCTTCATTAATTTTGTAAGTTCTGTGTGAGCGAGATTTGCTTGTTGGTCTATCTATTCTGGATCTATCAAGATCCGTTAGTTGATGAATCTCCCCCTAAATCAATGCGAACTTTGGACTTGTACTGATTTTTCTTCTGAACATCATTGATTGTTTGTTCCTCGAAGAACACAACATCCCTGCTTCTCACAATTTTCTTGTTTATCATATCCCATATTTTGTATCCAAATTCATCCTTTGGGGACCCAAAGTAAATGAATTTTGTGGTCTTAGCATCCAACTTCTTTCTCTCATCTTTTGGAATGTAAACGAAGGCTCTGCATCTGAATACTCTTAGGTGATTGAAGAATGCCTTATTGTGCCATACTTCCTCTGGAATTTCTCCGTTCAGGGGTCGTGAAGGTGTCTAATTTATGAGATCTACTTCATTATTCACTGCTTCACCCTAGTTTATTAGATCAACTACAATCTTTTAGGCCCATTGCTTAGGGCCCATTTCCATCTTAGTTACTTTGAGGATAGGGAATACGCATACAAGAGATCCCATACCATTACACATTACATAACATTTTCAATTTTGGTTTTTCTTCTCTTAGCTAGGTTTTTTCGTTTTTCCTTTTCTTCCATTTTCGGTTTCGTTTCTTCCTTCATGGAAGGCTAAATTTCTGGACTAAATTCATTTGGTAATAAATCACAACTCTTGAGGTTTAGCTCTTAATGCAATTTCAGTTTCTTATATGTTGATTTCTTCTATCCTAATTCGGATTATGGTTTTCTTAAGTCCATAGTTTGGAATTAGGTTAGTGAACTGATTTTTACTTAGTTAATCATTTTTCTAGTGCATGAACGCTTAGTCCGCGTGAATTTGTTAATGGATTGATTATTGTTTAGTTAATTGATTATCAACAAATTAGGAATTCAATGGTTAGAATATGAAATTGATCTTTTGAAACCGAAGATTGAGTTGTGAACAAAGAAACAAAATGGATTTAGCCGCTTTACTTTACTGCTAAATTACTTATTGTTTCTGTAATTGCTTTATGTTAATACCATAGCAACAACAAAACTCACATGTGTGTATGAGTATAAGGTGTTTGAACCTTTGTCTGAAAGATAATCCTTGAGAAACGACCTATGAGTCACTTCCTAGTACTACATTTTAATTGTTATATTATTTGTATCGTGTACGACATCGATCAGTCTTGAAAAAGACAACTATCTTTATCCTTCTTGGCTGAGTGAATGATCTCATTAATCACAATCATAGCATTTAGAATGTGCATGTCATGGATAAAGGCATATTGAGAATGGCATATTAGAGAACCCATCACTCCTTTGAGCCTGTCAGTAAAGACATTTGTAAGAATCTTATACAAGGAACACTTAGGAAATGAGTCTGAAGTCTTGAATCCTATTAGGGCTATTATTCTTTAGAATCAGAGTAATAAAAGAAGAATTTAAACCCTTCAGAAGCTTCCTATTTTCCTTGAAATCCTGCACAAAAAGGATGATATCTTTCTAGACCAAATCCTAGAATTCCTAGAAGAACCTAAACTTAAAACCATCTGGGTCCAAACTCTTGTTAGTGGTAAAACTCCACACTACTGATTTGATATCCTCCTCTACAATATTAACTTCCAAAGCAGAAATTTGGTTGTCATCTAATCTTCAGAACACCACCCCACCCAAATTTGCCCCCCCCCCCCCCCATTCACATAAGAAAACAAATTCTTAAGTGTTTCACCACAAGTCTCGTCGATCCAAGACTTCTAGATTTCTATCAACGGGTTGTCCTTCATATTTGTCATTTCCCAACAATTTGTCGTTAAAGACTTTCACAGAGCAACTTAGTCTAGGTTCAACATTGATATTTCACCCAAAATATCCATATTTTAGATGTCCCTACCCATACCTCACAACCTTGTCTTTAAGCATCCAAAGTTCTCTCTATTCCAAACCTTGATAGTCTCTTTCAAAGACTTCATCTTTTCCTTCACAATGAAAGTCTTCCTATGAAGACAAAATCATTCCAATTCTTTGTAACCACAACTGCAAAGCTTTGATGTTGAAGCCAATAGTTGTTGAATCTAAATGGGATAGGGCCCTTATCCACCTTCTTATGCCTCAAGATAATAAGACAATATTCTAAAAATTCTCTACTAAGAGCCCACTTAGAAGTGTTCGGCCAAGTTGAAGTTCATCCTCATGAAATGAGAAATCTATTAAGTCTACTCATCCCCCACCTCCAACTTGATACTAGATGAAATTTCTTCAATAAGAGGAAGATCAATCAACTCCAACTCCCTAATCCAATAACTAAACAGTTGCAACTCTCTTCTACAATTCCCCCCGTACACCCTTCCTTTTAGAGTCACACCTCATAGCATTAAAATTACAAAAACAACACCAATATACATCACCCAAACTTTTCTTCAAGACAACAATTTCACCTCATAATTGTCATTTGTCAACAATTTGACAAGGAGAGTAAATATTTACCATGCAAGAGTTTACTTGACCATTTAACCAAATTTCTTGGGAAGCTAAGAAACCAATGCCCAAAAGAGCATTAGTTCTTTGAAATTTATTACTATCCCAAATGCTTACTATACTTCCTGATCTTCCCGCCAACAAATTGAAATCACAATCACAATCTTTATCACCCCAAAGACCAAAACAAAGATTTTCATCGCAAACCTCTAATTTTATTTCTTGAAAAAAAGAGCACAACATTTTACTCTTGTTGAATATGTGACTTGAAATTTGGCCACATATCCCTATCTATTTTTTGTGGCCAAAATCAAACCTTAGTTATTAAGCTTTGTCAGGAAAGTGGCTCCTATACAGACTTGCTAATCTTCTTCATTAAGAATGCATGGTTCTTTCACAATGCTTTTTTGCCTATAAAAGGCCATGAAGAGCTCCTCCATTCAACACACATCAACACAAAACAAATTCAGCAAATTACTTCCATACTTGAGTTACTTATTTTAGTGTGCGAGTGATTTTGTGGTGAGAATTCTTGTTCCATTTGAGAGAATATTTGTGAGAGAAAATATTGTTCTTTGTCCTCATTACTGTTAAAGGATTTGTTGTACTCTCCTTTTACATAGTGGAACTTTGCTCGTGAGCGCCCGTGGTTTTTTACCTCTCACACTGAGGAGTTTTCCACGTTAAATCTTGTGTGTTATTTTCTTGCTCCTTTATTTACTTCTCTTTAGTTCTCAATTGATCTGATCTTGTGCTTCTGCATTGTGCTCTATTCCTAACAAGTGGCATCAATTGAGAATTTCAAAATGTCTAAATTTGACATTGAGAAGTTTGATGGCAAGATTAGTTTTTCTATTTGGCGAGTCCAAATGAGGGCCGTTCTTATCCAGAGCGGATTAAAGAAAACTTTAGATGGAAAGTCAAAGAAGTCAGCTTCTATGACTGATGACCAATTGGGACAAGTTGGATGAAAAGGCGCTTTCAACAATCCAACTTTGTTTGTTTAAGGAGGTTCTGTAAGACTGAGATTGCAACTAAGAGGGGGTGGGGGTGAATTAGTTGTTGCAATAAGTATGGCCAATTTTTCTACAATATCAAAGTTAACGTGCAACGGAAATAATATGCAGAAAAATATTGACTTAGGAAGGATAAATAAATAACAAAGAGAAGGGAAACAGAGTACGCAGGTGTTTTATACTGGTTCATCTTCTTGTCCACCGAAGGCTATGTCAAGTACTCTTGACGCGCAAGAGATTCCTTTATTAAATATAATGAGTTGCAATTACAAATATCTCACCCCGAGATCTCCTTGAACCTTACACACTCACTTATATCTAATCCCCTTGGAAAACTCTATTCTAAGTAACACCGTAAACACTATACCAAGTTACACCCTTGGTAAACACTATACCAAGTCACTCACCCTTTCTCTTCACACCCTTGTGAAAGAAAGTAAACTTTGCAAAAGTGAAGAATGTACAATTTGGCTTGGATTGCCTTACAAGTGTATATGACAATTTCTAGAACTTGCAATCCAATAACAACTCGTATACTTGAGATAATAATGCTCTTTAACAATATGAAAAACACTTAGAAGCAACTTCAAAATAACTTTGAAAGTTTAAGAGTAGGTTGCTTGAAAAGTGTAAGTAAAATAAGAAAGTGTGAGAGCTTTTGAGAGTTTCAAGTAAAAGTTTATAATCTGAGTTGTTGTATGTTGTGAGAGTGTTTCAATGCCTTTATATAGGCTTCCAATCAACCATAATACCCTTAGGCATGAGTAGGTTTCGTTTGGAATGAAAAGCAATCAGTTTGATGTGAAACCTCTTCACTTGAAATCTGAAAAACTGATGCAACAGCTCTCAGTAATCGATTACTACAAATGGGTAATCGATTACCCAACAATCCTGTTAACAGCTTTTTGAAAATTCACACAGCGTAATCGATTACTGGATTTGAGTAATCGATTACTCAACAACACTGTTTGGTAGCTTTGTGAATTTGCCTTAGTGTAATCTATTACACTACTTTGAGTAATCGATTACCCTGTTTTCTAAAAATGGTAATCTGTTACTCCAAAGTCTGTAATGGATTACTCACAGCTGTTAGAGGTTTGGAAACTCTTTTCTCACTCATGTAACTTGTTACTCAAGTATGGTAACCCGTTACATGTTGTTTTTGAAAATTATTTTTATTCACACTTAGTTTTTCTTGATTTTCTTGAAAATTATTTTGAGCATTATTAACTAAGTAAATAAATGAGTTGTAAGGATATAAGTACCTAAAGACTTTAGACTCTAAATATTGAAGCTTTATCTTCGATAGTCTTTGTCGGTCTTCTTCCTTTCTTCTTTTTGTGATATTGGTGTCTTCATCAAAACCGTGCCAAGGTCAGGAGCAAGATCTTCTTCACAATCTCCCCCTTTTTGATGATGACAAACCAATGTCTTCTTGAAAGTGTAATTTTCTTAGAACAGCATACTTGATGATATATCTTGAGTATGCTCCCCCTATATGTATGCATGTATGCTCCTCTTTTCTTTTGAAATTGTGTGCGTGAAAGAATATTGACAGAAAATACACATCCCCCAACTTTTCTCCCCCTTTTGACTTCATCAATAAGAAGAAAAGCCAAGAGTCTAGCACAATAGACATTTGTAGAGCATAGCATACAATAGTTCATAGTATATGAAAGTTCAATGACTATAAATCATAATATAATTAACACCATGTATGAACATAAACACATTGCATAACAACAAAAATAAAGATGTTTATACAAATTTATCCAAAATAGCAAGAAATAACAAGAAACAACCCAAACAATGTTTAAACCCACATGGAAGATACACAGCCATAGACATTACACAATCAGAAACCTAGACAAAATAATCTAAGACTCGGGCTCGAAACTATCTTCATCAACATCCATGTTGCTTAGCCTCGAAGAAAGACGATGAAGTTCGTAATGGATTTGTTGGCTCTGAGTATCGAAAGCATCCATCCTTGTGGTGATGTAGCCTCGAAGAGAAACCAATTCATCTATAATCATCTGATTAGTGGGCATTGCAACAGATGCAGAAGATTGAGCATGAGACTCAGGCTGGTTTGGTGTAGCAGTAGGTTCTGGTTCATCGGTAGGAGCAGGTTGGCGGTCGGTACGATGCTTGTAGGTTCGACGAGTGACAGGATCTATAATGAATCCCATCTTGTGGACAACCTCAATATCAACCTTGCTTTCGCGAAGATTGAGGGCCACTTTGGTCTCACCTTCTAAAGGTACGCCGAAATGCTCAAGAATTTTGGTAATGAAGATGGCGTAGGGCAACAGACTTTGGGAGTCGCGAACATGCCACATTTGATTCATTATCATCTTAGTCCAATTAATCTTGATGTTAAACTTGATAGCATACATCAATTGGAGCTCTATGTCACTTATTTGCGAATGGTTTGAAAATTTTGGCAAAATGACATAGGAAAGAAAATAATGTATCAAACGATCTTCCAGCGTGAGATATCCAGCAGAGAGGATATCCCTGTTCTTAACAGTTTCGCCAAGGCTTTGTTGCTTTCGCCTTTCTATTTCCTCCTTAGAAATTCTACAAATAGAAAGATGGAATTTCTTACGATCGTAATCATCCCATTCACATACCAGGCCGAACCCAATAATGTCGCATATCATCGGTATATCACAGCAAATAGAACTAAAGGTTTTCATATCAAAAACAATGTCCTTTACCTTAACATGGGAAGTCATAAAGATTTTTCCTAAAGTTCATGTTGCAGTAAAATACGCGAACAAGCTCAGGATAAATATCGTTCGCTTCGTAGCAAAAGTCAAAAAGTTTTTGTTGCCGCAAAAGATAAGGAAAAATAAAATCTTCAAACTCAAAGTTCTCAATGTTACCGTACTTAGGAGTGAAGATGGCGCGTCCATGGAAATTTTCCTCAAAGACCTTCCTTTGAGCGTCATTTGCAAGAAGCCTCGTCAAGTTCAACAGATTGGACTTGGAAGATGATTCTCCTTGCTTAGACTTTGAAGAACGTGGTCTTTTTGAAGATGAAACCATTGTTGGTGTTTGAAGGTTTAGGGTTTCTGAATTTGGAAATTTGGGGTTTTTTGATTTAGGCCACAAATCACAAAATAGAAGGCGTAGAAGTGTTTAGAATCGAAAATGTGATGTGATTTGCAACAAAAATCAATCAAAACGGAGTAGAAATGAGGTTTTTTATAGATTGAGAGGGTTTGGAGAGGGAGAAATCGAGTTACAGGAGAGAGAGAAAAAATGGAGGATTTCTGAAAAATGCAGCAGTTCATATATATAACTGCACAGAGTAATCGATTACACTAAGTGAGTAATCGATTATTCACTTTCAAAAATTTAAAAAATTTCAAACAGTGTCTCTCTGTAATCGATTACTCCATTACAGTAATCGATTACTGTAACATATTGTTTTCCAACTGATGCTAAAATTGATTTTTGGCTCTAAAAACTTGAAAATTAAAGCATAAAACACACAATTTAAGATCAAGTAGGCATTTTATATAAAAATGAAGCATACATATAAACATTTAAACATATTAGGACAAGTAAGCTTCATCGAGAATGCCTAATTCTCGTCTAATTTTATAAAAAGGTTCTTTTGCTAGCGGTTTAGTAAAAATGTCTGCTAGTTGGTTATGAGTATCAATGAATTCTACCAACACATCCTTCTTTTGGACATGGTCCCTAAGGAAATGATGCCTTATATCAATGTGTTTGGTTCTTGAGTGCTTGATCGGATTTTTGGTGAGATTAATAGCACTAATATTGTCACATTTCAAGGGTGTGCAGCCAAAGTTTAAGCCATAATCTCGTAATTGTTGTTTGAGCCACAACACTTGTGCACAACAACTACCGGCAGCAATATATTCCGCTTCAGCGGTGCTTAAGGCAACACAAGCTTGTTTCTTACAGGACCAAGAAACTAAAGCATTCCCTAGAATGTGGCAAGTATCACTTGTACTTTTTCTCTCAGACTTGCATCCTGCAAAGTTTGAATATGAGAAGCCAACCAATTCGCATACGCTTCCCTTGGGATACCACAGTCCAACATCGGTTGTGCCTTTGAGATACTTCATGATTCTCTTAACGGCAATTAGATGTGACTCTTTGGGTTTAGATTGATATCGCGCACAATGACATACACTAAACATAATATCAGGTCTACTGGAAGTAAGATATAAAAGAGATCTGATCATACCTCGATACTTAGATATTTCAATACATTTTCCAGCATCATCGGCATCGATGTATGTACTTGATCCCATAGGAGTAGAAATCGGGTTGCAGTCATCCATCTCAAATCTTTTCAACAAGTCTTTGCAATATTTGGACTGACTTACAAAGATACCATTATAGAGTTGCTTAATTTGGAGTCCAAGAAAGTAATTTAACTTTCCCATCATAGACATCTCAAATTCTCCTTGCATCATTTTGCCAAATTCGCTGCACAAACTTTCATTAGTAGAACCGAAAATAATATCATCAACATAAATTTGAACAAGTAAAGTATGATGATTTATCTTCTTAACAAATAGTGTAGTATCGACCTTGCCTTTTTTAAAACCTTTTTCTGTTGGAAAGTTGGTTAGACGGTCATACCAAGCACATGAAGCTTGCTTTAAGCCATAGAGGGCTTTCTTTAACTTGTATATGTGAGAGGGATGTTTGTAGTCCTCAAAATCAGGAGGTTGTTCTACAAATAATTTCTCTTGTATATACCCGTTAAGGAACGCACTCTTTACATCCATTTGGTAAAGCTGAAAGTTCAAAGAGCATGCATATGCAAGTAGTAGTCTAATCGCTTCAAGTCTAGCAACCGGAGCGAAGGTTTCATCAAAGTCTATACCTTCCTCTTGGTTGTATCCTTGGGCTACTAGTCTAGCCTTGTTTATAATGATTATACCATTTTCATCTGATTTATTGCGAAATACCCAGCGAGTTCCTATTACATGCCTATTCTAAGGTCTAGGAACAAGTTCCCAAATTTCGTTTCTCTCAAACTGGTTGAGTTCTTCTTGCATAGCAAGAATCCAGTGTTCATCCTCGATTGCTTCATCAATCTTAGATGGTTCTATTTGAGAAACAAAGGCCATGTTTAGACAAGCATTTTCTAGCATTAAGCGAGTGGTTACACCTTTGTTAATATCGCTAATAATGTTGTCTATAGGATGATCTCGATGAGTTCTCCACTCTTTGGGTAAATCAGAGTGAATATGCTCTTCTTGTATGGAAGGATTATCATCCACTTCCACATGCTCTATATTAGGTGTAGTTTCAATAATAGCATTTTCATTAAAAGTAGAGTTAGGCAAATCTTCTTCATCAATGGTCAACCTTTCCTTGATTAGAGGATTGGTTTCATCAAAGGAGACATGGGCAGATTCTTCCATTGCTACAGTTCTTTTGTTAAAGACTCTATAAGCTTTACTCGTGAGAGAATAGCCTAGGAAGATTCTTTCATCTGCCTTTGCATCAAACTTGCCTAAATTTTCCTTGCCATTATTCAAGATGAAACATTTACAACCAAATACATGCAAGTGTGAAATGTTTGGTTTTCTTCCTTTGAAGAGTTCATAGGGGGTTTTCTTTAGAATAGGTCTTATTAGAACTCTATTTAAAACATAACAAGCGGTGCTTACCGCATCAGCCCAAAAGTACTTTGGGAGGTTAGTTTCATTCAACATTGTTCTAGCGAGTTCTTCCAAAGACCGATTCTTTCTCTCTACAACACTATTTTGTTGCGGTGTTCTAGGAGCAGAAAAGTTGTGATTAATCCCAAGATCATCACAAAATTCCTCAAAAGAAGCATTTTGAAACTCTCCCCCATGATCACTTCTTATAGCAGCGATTTTAAGTGACTTTTCATTTTGAACTCTTTTAGCGTAAGTGCTAAAGGCTTTGAATGCCTCATTCTTATGTACGAAGAATAGAGTCCAAGTGTAGCGTGAAAAATCATCTACTATAACAAGAGCATAGTAGTTACCACCAAGACTCTTTGTCCTTGAAGGACCAAATAAGTCCATGTGTAGTAACTGCAATGGTTTATCCGAAGAAACCATATGCTTTGGCTTGAAAGAGGTTTTTGTTTGTTTACCCATTTGACATGCACCACATAGTTTGTCTTTAAAAAACTTCATCTTGGGTAAACCAACAACCAAATCTTTCTTGATTAGCTTATTCAAATGGTCCATATGTATGTGAGCAATTCTCCTATGCCAAAGCCATGCATCATGAATGTCATTTACAACTAAACATGTTATAGGAAGAGATGAATCTATATCTATCATATAAATGTTATTAATTCTCTTACCAACAAGTTTAGAGTTTAGAAATTCCTTACTATCAATGATACACTTATCTGGGTAGAATCATACATGGCCTTGTCGCAAAGTTGACTTATGCTTAGAAGATTGTGCTTAAGTCCTTCCACATATAACACTCCTTCTATGGTTGTTGAAGGTGGCTTGCCGATTCTACCGACTCCAAGAATTCTTCCTTTGTTGTTGTCACCATATGTGACATAGCCTTTGTCCCTTGGAGTAAGGACAGAGAACTTACTTTTATCGCCCGTCATATGTTTTGAGCAACCGCTATCCAAGTACCATAAATTGCAGGTGGTGCTCAAATCAACCTGCAAAATAGGTTAAGTTATATTAGGTACCCAACTTATTTTGGGTCCTACATGGTTAGATCCTTTCTCAACCCATTTAAAATATCCTAGGGGAACACCATATTTTCTAATATGACAAGTATTTGGTGTGTGCCCATGATTTTTACAATAATAGCAAATAGGTTGATACATATGTAACCTAGATTTATGTTTGCTATGTGTAGATGCATGGATACATGTTTTCCGAAAGTTTGTTATGATAGACTTACATTGTTTCTTAAGAGAATGGCTTTTTCCATAGCCAAGACCTCTTCGGTCCGTAGAGTGTCTTTGATCATTAATGATCTAACTCAAGCTCTTGCTACTCTTGTTTATTTTATTGAGTTCAAAACTCAATGTAGAAACTTTGTTGCCAAGAATAATGCAATTTAAACATGAGGATGATGAAGGTATGTTTCTAAGATAATCTAATTCAGATTTTTGTTTTAGAAACATTTTAGACAATTTCGTATATTCATCATGTAGATCATTAAATGCAGTTTGTAATTCGGAAAAAAAAATGGATAGATCCATTTACCTCTTCATCGTCTAAGTGATGAGACGCCATGAGAGAGAGATGTGCCTGTTCTTCGCTTTCTGGTTCAGAGACTGAACTTGTGTCATTGTCTTCCCAAGCGATGTAGGCTCTTCGTCCATTCTTTAATTCATTCTTTCCTTTGAAAGAGCTCTTCTTGATGTTTGGACAATCCATCTTCATGTGGCCAGGTTTGCCACACTCAAAGCATGTAAAATTCTGGTTTGAAGTGGAGGCCTCATTGCTTTTTGAGAACTTCTTTATTTGCCCGGTTCTTTCGCCTTTGTTCCTTCTTACGAACTTGCTGAACTTTTTAATGAAGAGGCTCATGTCATCAATCTCTTCCTTGTCTTCTTCATCATCCGATGAATCATATTTCTCAGCTTTTTCCTTGAGAGAAATGTTCTTCTTCTTCTTCTCTAGTTCTTCGTGTTGACCAAGTTGACTCAATTCAAGTTCATGTTCCTGCAACTTTCCAAACAAAGCAGCCAATGACATTTTCGAAAGACTTTTCTTTTCGGAAATAGTCGTTACCTTTGGTTGTCATGTTCTTGTTAGTGACCTTAGAACTTTTAAGTTCAAGTCACTATTTGACAGCACTTTGCCAACTGCAATAAGGTGGTTGGTGAGATGAGTGAATCTTTTTTGAAGATCCAAGATCTTCTCTCCAGGTCTCATACGAAACATTTCGTATTCTTGGGATAAAGTGTTGAGTCTCGATCTCTTTACCTCTTCGGTACCTTCATGAGTTGTCTCCAAAGTGTCCCACATTTCCTTATCGGATTTGCAGTTGGACACTCTAAAGAACTCATTTATTCCAAGTGTCAATGTGAGGATGTTCTTTCTTTCAAATCATATTGCACCTTCTTCTTATCTTCATCATTCCATGAAGATTTTGGCTTTGTCTCTCTTATGTTGTTGACAACGGTAACTGGCACATATGGTCCTTCCTCGATAGCATTCCAAATATCCAAGTCTTGCGACTCTGTGAAAATCCTCATTCTGATTTTCCAGAAGTCGTAACACTCTCCAACAAAGCTTGGAGGTCTGTTTATGTTGGATCCTTCTCCTAGGAATGATCTTGAGGCCATGTTGTAGTAGGATCAGAATTTGAGAGAAACTTTCTCAAAGATAGCTCTGGTGCCAATTATAAGACTGAGATTGCAACTAAGAGGGGGGTGAATTAGTTGTTGCAATAAGTATGGCCAATTTTTCTGCAATATCAAAGTTAACGTGCAGCGGAAATAATATGCAGAAAAATATTGACTTAGGAAGGATAAATAAATAACAAAGAGAAGGGAAAGAGAGTACGCATGTGTTTTATAATGGTTCACCTTCTTGTCCACCGAAGGCTACGTCCAGTACTCTTGACGCGCAAGAGATTCCTTTATTAAATATAATGAGTTGCAATTATAAATAACTCACCCCGAGATCTCCTTGTACCTTACACACTCACTTATATCTAATCCCCTTGGAAAACTCTATTCCAAGTAACACCCTTGGTAAACACTATACCAAGTTACACCTTTGGTAAACACTATACCAAGTCACTCACCCTTTCTCTTCACACCCTTGTGAAAGAAAGTAAACTTTGAAAAAGTGAAGAATGTACAATTTGGCTTGGATTGCCTTACAAGTGTATATGACAATTTCTAGAACTTGCAATCCAATAACAACTCGTATATTTGAGATAATAATGCTCTTTAACAATATGAAAAACACTTAGAAGCAACTTCAAAATAACTTTGAAAGTTTAAGAGTAGGTTGCTTGAAAAGTGTAAGTAAAATAAGAAAGTGTGAGAGCTTTTGAGAGTTTCAAGTAAAAGTTTATAATCTGAGTTGTTGTATGTTGTGAGAGTGTTTCAATGCCTTTATAAGGCTTCCAATCAACCATAATACCCTTAGGCATGAGTAGGTTTCGTTAGGAATGAAAATCAATCAGTTTGAAGTGAAACCTCTTCACCTGAAATCCGAAAAACTGATGCAACAGCTCTTAGTAATCGATTACTGAAAATGGGTAATCGATTACCCAACAATCCTGTTAACAGCTTTTTGAAAATTTACACAGTGTAATCGATTACTGGATTTGAGTAATCGATTACTCAACAACACTGTTTGACAGCTTTGTGAATTTGCCTTAGTGTAATCGATTACACTACTTTGAGTAATCGATTACCCTGTTTTCTAAAAATGGTAATCTGTTACTCCAAAGTCTATAATGGATTACTCATAGCTGTTAGAGGTTTGAAAACTCTTTTCTCACTCATGTAACATGTTACTCAAGTATGGTAACCCGTTACATGTTGTTTTTGAAAATTATTTTTATTCACACTTAGTTTTTCTTTATTTTCTTGAAAACAATTTTGAGCATTATTAACTAAGTAAATAAATGAGTTGTAAGGATATAAGTACCTAAAGACTTTAGACTTTAAATATTGAAGCTTTATCTTCGATAGTCTTTGTCGGTCTTCTTCCTTTCTTTCTTTTTTGATATTGGTGTCTTCATCAAAACAGTGCCAAGGTCAAGAGCAAGATCTTCTTCACAGGTTCTTCGTGAAGTTGCTAATGAAGAAACTGCTGCGGCTTTGTGGTTGAAATTAGAAACCTTATACATGACCAAAAACCTCGCAAACAATCTTCGTCTCAAAGAAAGGTTATATACATTTCCTATGGTTGAAGGTACTCCTATACAAAATCATCTTGATGATTTTAACTCTATTATTATGGATCTGCAAAATATTGATATCAATATTGAAGATGAAGACAAAGTTGTTTTGTTGGTTGTCTCTTTACCTTCTACCTACAAACACTATAAAGAAATAATGTTGTATGAAAATAATGATACCTTATCCTTTGAAGATGTTAAATCTAATTTAATGTCCAAAGAAAAGTTTGATCTTGAAGTTAATTTTGTGGACAAGGGTGAGGGCTTAAGTGTTCGAGGTAGAACTCAAAAAAAGGGGAATACCAATTATAAAAAGTTCAGATCCAAATCTAGAGGCCGCAAATCCAACAAAACATGTCGCTATTGTAAGAAATCAGGGCATGATATTCCTGATTGTTTCATCCTGAAGAAAAAGCAGGAAAAACAAGAAAGAGGAAAATCTCAACAATCCCCTGAAGCTGCGAATATTGAAGCCGACTCTGACGGTGATGTTCTTTTATCTGTTGTCTCTTCTAATAAGAGGAGTAAAATAGAATGAATTCTTGATTATGGATGTACTTTTCGTATGTGTCCTTATAAGGACTTATTCACCACTTTTGAACATGTTGACAGTGGTGTTGTTTTGATGGTAAATGATACCCAATGCAAGATTGCAGGAATAGGTACAGTTCAGATCAAGACTCATGATGGTATTGTCAGAACTTTAGCTGATGTCCACTATATTCCAGATTTGAAGCGGAACTTAATTTCTCTTGGCACCCTAGAGTCTCTTGGGTGCAGATATTCAGCTGAAGGTGGTGTTCTAAAAGTATCGAAAGGTGCTCTTGTATTATTAAAGGCTAACCGAGTTGGTAGCTTATATGTATTGCAAGGCTTTGTTGTGACAGGTTTAGAAGTTGTATCTTCTTCAATACCTGATAATGATGTCACCAAATTATGGCACATGCGTCTGGGCCATATGAGCAGGCACCTTCTGAGCAAACAAGGTCATCTTGGTAAACATGGCATCAGTAAGTTGGAGTTTTGTAAACATTGTGTTTTTGGGAAATAGAAAAAGGTTAGTTTCTCTATAGCATCTCACCGTACCAAAGGTATTCTTGATTATATTCATTCTAAACTTTGGGGGCCTTCTAAATTTCCTTCACATGGAGGATGCCGCTATATGATGACTATAATTGATGATTTTTCTCGCAAGGTTTGGGTTTATTTTTTGCGGCATAAAAATGAAACTTTCTCCACTTTCAAATGGTGGGAAACTGTTGTTAAAACCCAAACAGGCAAAAAGCTCAGAACAGACAATGAGTTAGAGTTCTGTAATGGTGAATTTAATGAGTTCTGCACAAATCACGATATTGCTAGACACAAAACCATTCCAAGGAATCCCCAGCAAAATTGTGTTGCAGAACGGATGAACATGACTCTACTAGAGAGAGCTCGTTGTATGCTCTCAAATGTTGGGTTATGCCATCAGCGTGAACTTTGGGTTGAGGCAGCATCTACTGCTTGTTACTTGGTCAACTGTTCTCCACATTCGACACTTGACTTCAAAGTTCCAGAAGAAATTTGATCAGATAATCTTGTTAATTATTCTAATTTAAGAATATTTGGATATCCTACTTATGCACATATTAATGATGGTAAATTAGCTCCAAGAATTGTTGAGTGCATATTTCTTGGTTATGCATTTGAGTCAAAGGGATATCGCTTATGGTGTTCCGATTCAAAGTCACGGAAATTAGTTCTTAGTAGAGATGTGACTTTTAACGAGTATGCATTATTATCTTCTAGAAAACAACATGTTGTGTCTTCTTCTACTAGTACAGGTAATCTGCAGGATACTAGCGAGAAGGTGAAGTTGATAGTTAAGCCTGTATCTCCAAATGTTGATGTTTCATCTTCATCTACAAATGAATCAAGCATTAATGATCATTATGTTGATTGTGATGATAGTACCACTTCTCCTATTCATCGACAAGAAGATGATTATTGTCTCGCCCGAGACAGAGCTAGAAGACTAATTAAAAGGCCAGCTAGGTACAATGATGGTGATAATTTAATTGCTTATGCATTGTCAGTGGCACAAGAGGTAAATGATGGTGCTGAACCTGTTAGCTATAGAGAAGTTGTTTCTTGTGCTGAGTCTTCACAGTGGCTAGTGGCTATGAATGAAGAAATGAAAAGTCTTCATAAGAACGGTACTTGGGCTTTGATAGAGCTTCCCAAAGGCAAACAACCATAGAGATGTAAATGGGTCTATAAGAAGAAAGATGGCATTCTCGGGTTTGAAGATCCAAGATGCAAAGCAAGACTAGTTGTTAAAGGCTTCAATCAAAAGGAAGGTATTGACTTTAATGAGATATTCTCACCTGTTGTTCGTCATACTTCCATTCGTGTTTTGCTTGCTTTTGTTGCTTTATTTGATTTGGAATTGGAGCAAGTTGATGTAAAGACAGCTTTTCTACATGGAAAGCTAGAAGAAGAAATTTATATGGAACAACCCAAGGGATTTATTGTTCCTGATAAGGAGCATCTTGTCTGTCGATTGAAGAAATCTTTATATGGTCTTAAACAAACTCCAAGATAGGGGCATAAGAGGTTTGATTCTTTTATGATTGGGCAAGGATATTACAGGAGTCAATTTGATGATTGTATTTATTTTCAAAAATTTCCAGATGGATCCTTCATATACTTGTTACTTTATGTTGATGATATGTTAATTGCTTCACGTGACAAGTCTTTGATCAGGAAATTGAAAACTTAACTCAATAATGAGTTTGAGATGAAGGAATTAGGTGCAGCCAAGAAAATTCTTGGTATGGAAATTCGCATGGACCGTCAAGCCGGTAAACTATTCTTATCTCAACAGCATATTGAGAGAGTGCTTGAAAGGTTTAATATGAATGATTGCAAACCTGTTTCTACTCCACTTGCTGCACATTTCAAGTTATCTTCAGATCTTTGCCCACATACAGAGGAGGAGGTGGAGCGTATGTCACATGTTCCTTACGCTAGTGCAGTTGGTAGTCTTATGTACGCTATGGTGTGCACTAGACCAGATTTAGCATATGCTGCTAGCATGGTGTGTCGATATATGCATAATCCTGGCAAGGATCACTGGAGTGCTGTAAAGTGGATTTTTCGGTATCTAATAGGTACTTCTAGCATTGGTTTGGTATTTGATAGAAGCAAGGCAACAACCGATGATGTTGTAGGTTATGTTGATTCGGATTATGCTGGTGACAATGACAAAAGGAGATCTCTTTCTGGTTACATCTTTACTCTCTGTAATAGTGCTATCAGCTGGAAAGCTACTCTTCAGTCCATTGCTGCATTATCTACGAATGAAGCAGAGTATATTTCAGCAATAGAGGGTGTGAAGGAGGCTATTTTGCTCTAAGGTTTGGTAAATGAACTTGGTTTAGCACAAAGTGTTCTTACAGTATTTTGTGATCAAAGTGTTATTCATTTGACCAAGAATAATTGTTATCATGACAAGACCAAACACATTGATGTGAAATGTCACTTCATCCGAGATTTTGTTACTGTTGGTGAAATAATTGTGGAGAAGATTCACACATCAGAGAATCCAACAGATATGTTTACCAAGCCACTTCCAAATACCAAGTTCCAACACTACCTGAACTTGGTTGGTCTCTACAGCACTTGAGCGCCCTTCGGGGATTTATTTGGCGATGAGCAACTTATCGAATTCAAGCCAAGGTGGAGATTGTTAAATATGTAACTTAAAATTTGGCCACATATCCCTATCTAATTTTTGTGGCCAAAATCAAACCTTAGTTATTAAGCTTTGTTAAGCAAGTGGCTCCTATACAGACTTACTAATCTTCTTCATTAAGAATGCATGGTTCTTTCACAATGTTTTGCCTATAAAAGGCCATGAAGAGCTCCTCCATTCAACACATCAACACAAAACAAATTCAGCAAATTACTTCCATACTTGAGTTACTTATTTTAGTGTGTGAGTGATTTGGTGATGAGAATTTTTGTTCCATTTGAGAGAGTATTTGTGAGAGAAAATATTGTTCTTTGTTCTCATTACTATTAGAAGATTTGTTGTACTCTCCTTTTACATAGTGGAACTTTGCTAGTGAGCGGCCGTGGTTTTTTACCTCTCACACTTAGGGGTTTTCCACGTTAAATCTTGTGTGTTATTTTTTTGCTCCTTTATTTACTTCTCTTTAGTTCTCAATTGATCTTGTGCTTCCACATTGTACTCTATTCCTAACAATTCTCTTCATCATTATCTTTTTAATCCTTTCTGCTAGAACATGAAGCTGAGAAGTCTTGAGAGACCTTTTTTATTATCTAGTACCCTCGTGTCTAAAGTATTCATCAAAAGTCCATAGTACTTACCACCATAATCAATACGAATATATTTTAACTTTTTCATGTCTAGAAGCTCTAAAGTGTTTAGACACCCAATACCTGGTCTTTAGTCTTGAAGGTATACCAAAGTTTCCTTGAATAATTATAAATACATAATAAAGTAAAATGCACAAATAACAAACTTGGTCTTCATCAAACCATAAATATATGAAAGCACCAATCAACTACTTGTGATTTTATAGAAAGAGGATGGCTCTTGAAGAAGACTCCATTATGTTTCCAAGCTAAGCATTGAGCACAATTCTCCAAGTTTTCTTCATCAAGTCAAAGAAAATTCTTCATCATGGTCCAACAATTAAGTGACTAAGCCTATTGACCTCAAATAAGCTATTAAACTCAACTGCATTAAAGGAATCAACGACAATGGTAGCTTTACCCTATTACAATCCAGAATAGTTCAAACCATGGGCCACAATAAAAAAAACCATGTTAGAGTATAATTGTAAAAACTGGTTCATACCAACCACTTCAATTGGTAAACCGGTCTCATTACCAGTACGATATAACAATCATACCGATTATGCAATCATATTGGTCAAAACAGGTCATATCGGCCTATTTTTAATTGAATAGTACCGGTCATATCGACCAATTTTTTAATTAAAATTAATTTTTAATAAAATTAAAAAATATTGTTTTTATTGTTTTTTCAATATTAATGTTAATATATTGTTTTTTAATTGAATAGTAGTATTAATGTTAATATATTTTCAATTTTAATATTGTTTAGCATGTATATTAATGTAACTTCAACAATATGTGGTTTAACTAATGAACTACTCATTGAACTATTATACCACTATACAGTGCCCTAACAGGTTTGATAACCAATACGGTACTAATAATATTGTGAGTGAGTTTCCAAGGTCCACCTCTAAAAGTATTAACTTAATCACCATCATCAAGTAAGCCTGTATAAATCTGATGCAACCAAATATTTGAAGTGTGTCTAGCATTTTCAAAATTAAATTTTTCTAAAAGCTAGTTTTCAAACAAATTGTGTCAATGCCAATCACTAGGGAAATACAATTGTTACTCATCTTCAATATTCGAAAATCATTAAGACCTAAATTCAAATCCAT
The DNA here is from genome assembly GCA_009771035.1 of Lupinus albus. NCBI lineage: Eukaryota > Viridiplantae > Streptophyta > Magnoliopsida > Fabales > Fabaceae > Lupinus > Lupinus albus. Next base: position 13,796,043 of record CM020010.1, read on the forward strand.
CACATTTATCCATTTATCACACGAATGTATTCAAAATAGCAATTTTGACACTATTAGATGTTACTACACCAGCAAGAGTATAATTAATGGAAGACACGCTTTAAATCCTGCAAAGTTAGATAAAGTGTTAATTAGGCTAAGTGCCATAATTTTATAATCAAGTGTTAACATTCATGCTAAAAAATATTAAAATTATCAATAATGCGTTGGACTAGTGATATAATGTATCGAAAGGTAAAAAGTTCAATTCATGGATTAATGCAAATTCCAAATGAGATTAATTCCTTACTTAAAAGGTAAAGAGATACATTTAGTAGTACAAAAAACACAATATTTAAACTCACTCCAATAACAAAATGGTCAACAATAAAAGTACCCTCTTTATAATGCAAATTTATGGTATGCTTTAAATAAATGAGGTTATTGCTACCATATTTGGAGGTATATATAGTCTCAAGATTTCCCCATAAGATTTTAGCATTACTCTTATTATCTATGTGAATCAAAATATTATTGTCTATCCATTACGGAATAAAACCACAAAACATCTCATACTCAAAAGCTCATTCTTCATTGTCTTTATTTTTTTTGGCTTATTAGAGAATAAATGCATATGTAACTTTTTCACAAATAGATTATCATTCAACTTATAATTCCAAAGTTTGTAATTGATTTTATATTCAATCAAGCAAAACACAAATAAATAAATAACTTTTATTTCACTTGTTCGGAAAGGACAACAGACACAGTGAAAAAATAACAAATGTAATATCATAGTTACAAATATATATTAAACAAGTTAAAAAGTAAATAGTGTGTGTTTAAATCAATGTTATAAAAACCGTACCGTACTTGCCGGTTCAACCGGAAAACTAGTGAACTGGACCCCTAACCGGTACGGTACGTATGTTATACCGCATATGCAATAGAACCGGTGAAAACCGATCAAAACCGGTGAACCGGTTTAAACCGGCCGGTTTGTACATTAATTTTTTTTTTAAATTTTAATTTTTCAATTCTTCACCAATTCTTCAACTTCAATGATTGATACTTGTGTCATTTATTTGTATTTTCCGTTTGTTAAGTGATAATTTTGGACTAAAATATGTTTTGCACTTCAGACTTTGATTTTGTTAAAGACTTAATGTTGTTTGTTTGTGTAAATTTGGAGTAGATTATGAATATGGATTATAAATCTGAATACCTACTTATTGGAAATGTTTTGTTATAGGTTTACATATATATATATAAGCAAGTATGTACGGTTTAACCGGCATGCGGTTTAATTACTGAACCACTGGTTGAACCACTGTACCACTATACCAGTACCCTGACCGGTTTGATAACCGGTACGATTTTAATAACATTGGTTTAAATTCAATATTTTTATAATTTTTATGTCAATATTATTAGATAATAAATATCTAATAAATAAGTATTGTTTTCTATGTTCCCTATAGATAGGAAGGTAACTTATATGTAAAGTTTTATCTAACAAACAAACTAATAGTTTCCATAATAATTTGTGACGAATAGTCTTGCCTTGTCCTTGTCTATGTTTGATTAAGACACAAATATTGATAAAGAAAAAAAATGTTGAAGGTTTTGTAGATTGGAAAGAACAAATTATATTGATAAGAATTCATTGCTTTTTAGTTTAAATCTTACCTTGATAATTCTTTTTATTTGTGATATCACTTAAGGTTCATCAAAAATGTTTTTCAAATACTGTGTCATCAAATCAATGTTGTTTTATTACCATGAATTTTTCCATCTCTAAAGTTAAAAAAAATAGCTAGATGGCAATTAAAGTGAACTTGGAAAATGTTTATGATTTACTCAAGTGGTCCTTCTTGATACAACTAGCAAGTGACCTGTGCATTTGTACGGAACGATATTTTTTGTTGTATGATTCAGAACATACATTATATATGCATTCATATGGTTAAGAACACATATTATTTGTGCAATTGCATGGTTAAAACACATATATTACGTGTGCATTAAGAAGACACATGTGACCTTAGTACTTTACGGGTTTAATGATTTAGTATGACAACTTCGAAAATAATATTTTAATAGATAGAAATGAAATTTAGTAATAAATGGTCATTGAAATAGAGAAGTTGTAATTATATAGTTCGTTTTTTTTTCTCAAAATAATGGAGGCCTAAATTATTTAGGATTAAAACTGTTAAAATATTTTAAAGATAGTAATGGAAATGAGAAAATTATAATTAAATTTTTAGATATTTTTAAAAATAAAGCAGACATACTAATTTGCATGTAGTGATTATTATACATTATTTTTCACCTTTAATAACATCATCGATATCACCCATAAGCACCACAATAAATGACAATATGTGTTTCTATTCCCTTATGTTTACCAGTTTTATTTCATTCCTAATGGTCGACAGTATTTATTCAAAGTAATTATTAATTGTTAGGCGATATTTATTCAACGCTGTCGATATTTATTCACTTATTCGATTTCAAATTACAATAGTATAACAAAATTTATTGTCATTATTCACCTATGCAGTTTTTATTCCCTTATGAATTTTCTTTTATTGTTAGTTTTCTACTATGTATTTTTATATTTCATTGTTCACATAATTACTCTTAAATCTCGAGAGTAATTCTCTCCAAAACCATTATTATTTCATAATTATCCACAATTCATATAAATGATCATTTTAATACTTGAAAAGTTTGTCTAGATGTAAAAAGAAAATAAAACAAAAGATTATAATTTATGACATTTTATTATCTTTAATTAACTTATTTACATTTGAGAGATAATTAAAAAAATATGGTGTCATTTTTTAATAAATATATAACATATGTAATGATTAATAAATTCAATAAAAATATAAGATAAAAAAAATTGTATTCATAGTATATTTTAATTTGATAACAATAAAGTTTTGTTTTTACCATAACATAGACTCAAAGATAAAAGAATATATTAAGTTAACTTTCATGAAAAGTTGCACATCTCTTTTTAGAACAATAAAGAAACATTATATTCTTGACATTTGAATTATTTAAAGACACATAATCAAATATCAAATATGAGGAGGAAACTTAAATGAAATGAACATGTATAGATAATGTTGGAGGGGAAATGAAGAAAAAAATTTGAGGGAAAAGTGTAACACCCCAAATTTATCCTCCTTAAAATTAGGTAACAGTCCTGAAGAATGAGGCATACTGCCAGATTCTCGCTTGAGCGAGAGGATCTCGCCCAAGCGAGAGGATCAGTGTTTTGAATTTGGAAATTCTGGGAGTCTCGCTCAAGCGAGGAATGGGTCGCTTGAGCAAGAGAAAGTCTGGGTAGGCTGTGAGATTCTCGCTTGAGCGAGAGAATCTCGCCCAGGTGAGAGAGTCCGTGTTTTGAAACTTAAAATATTGTGGGCTTCTCACCCAAGCGAGATATTCTCGCGCGAGCGAGAGTGCCCACCTATAAAAGTAAAGAGAGGGTTTCACAAACCCTAATCTTCATTTTCTTTTCTCCCCTTTCACTCCCAACGGCGGCTCCCCATGGATTCCGACTCTTTCCTCCACTAAACCTCAAAACACATCAAAATCTCTTCCTCTTGCTTCTTAATGGAACATTGGAGAGCTTTGGAGATGAAAAAGCAACAATGGAGGTTGAAGGAGATGGAGGTAGATGGAGCTCTTTGCGGATCCATGGAGCTTACGCAACCTAAGGTGAGGGAGAATACCATTGTGGTTTTAGAGTATTTCATTAGAGTCATCATCTCCGATTTCCCTCAAGAATCGGAGCACATTAACGGATAGAAACTCTCTTGGGAGTTTGTGGTCCATGTGAGAGTCTTTATTTTACATGAGGATTTATTAGTCGTAAAAGTGGAGACATATGTGCTGAGAAAACCGTTTATGAAAGTACAACGCAATATGCCCCTTTATGGTAATACACCGTCATTAGTCATTAAAGATGGTTCTAACTTTAATGTGTATATGATGAGTGATATTTTATGTGTGGCTTGTTTATGATAATGGTATGTTATGGATGGTTGATTTATTATAAACACATATGGGTGTGTTTGTAATAAGGATTGTGAGATGTATGATAATGATTGAGTATGAGTTATGTATGGACGTAAATATAAATGAGTATGTTGTGGGTTGTTGATTGTTATAAACATATATGGGTGTGTTTATAACAATGAATGTGTGATGAGTTATTAATGTGTTCAAATAAGATGGGTATGTTGGTAATAAGAATTGTTTGATGAGTTGTTGATTTGTAAAGGTGAGGATGAGTATGTTTATCGAAGTGAATATGTGGTGAATCGCTTTATTGTTATAAATATGTATGAGTATGTTGTGACAATGAAGGTGTTGTGTGTTATTTCATGATATTGGAATGATGTGATGCCTTGTTTTTATTGGTGTATGACATTGAGTTGATATTTTGTGCTATGACGAACATGTGATGTGAGAATAATATGAAATATCGACCTGCCCGAAGTGGCATGGGGAATTACTCGACCTGCCCGATGTGGTATGAGGATTACTCGACTTGCCCGATGTGGTATGGGGATTACTCGACCTGCTCAATGTGGTTTGGGGAATTACTCGACCTGCCCGATGTGGTATGGGGAATTACTCGACTTGCCCGATGTGGTATGGGGATTACTAGACCTGCCCGATGTGGTATGGAGATTACTTGACCTGCCCGATGTGGTATGGGGAATTACTCGACTTGCCCGATGTGGTATGGAGATTACTCGACCTGCTCGATATGGTATGGGGAATTACTCGATCTGCCCGATGTGATATGGGGATTACTCGACCTGCCCGATGTGGTATGGGGAATTACTCGACCTGCCTGATGTGGTATGGGGATTACTCGACCTGCCCGATGTGGTATAGGGAATTACTAGACCTGCCCGATGTGGTATGGGGATTACTAGATCTGCCCGATGTGGTATGGAGATTACTGGACCTGCCCGATGTGGTATGGGGAATTACTCGACCTACCCGATGTGGTATGGGGATTAACTAGAGCTACCCGATGTGGTAGAGGATTATTTGTACGGTGCAGAATTGTTGAAAGAGATCAAGGGTAAATTACTACGGAATATGAATGTGTGAAAAGTGTATATTCAGAATGAAAATCATATGCATGATATAGGATATATATTATGGAATATATATCTTATAGGATGAATATGAATGATGAGAAATGAGTATGTTTGGATGAATAAAATACACACACTGTAGAACATATATATTATGGGATGTATGTGTACCATAGGGTGAATATGGATAATATGATATGAATAAAATATGCACACTATAGAACATATACATTATGGGATGTATGTGTACTATAGGGTGGATATGGATAATTGAATAAAATATGCACACTATAGACCATATATGTTATGGGATGTATGTGTACTATAGGGTGAATATGGATAATATGAGATGAATAAAATGTGCACACTATAGAACATATATATTATGTGATGTATGTGTACTATAGGGTGAATATGGATAATGTGAGATGAATAAATATGCACACTATAGAACATATATATTATGGGATATATGTGTACTATAGGGTGAATATGGATAATATGTGTTGATTGGTATATGCCTATCATGATTGATGTTAGATGTGTGTGGTTTTAATACTTTAATGTTATTACTCCTTGTAAATCCACGCTACGGTCGCCGTAGTTGGTTCTTACTCCCTCTGTCTTTCCTTGTATGTGTTGTGTATTTGAGTTCAGGTTGTAGCGGTAGCATATTGGACGTTTGCGGAGAAGAGTACATGGTAGAGTAGTGTTTTATGTGATTGACATGTTATATGAAAACGTTTGTAATATGAGAACCTTATTGGTTTAATTCTTTTGTAACATGGGACTTCTCCTAAATTGTAAAATGAAGTTGATTTAATATTTGTAATTAAAAGTGTACTTTGTTAAAGAGTAATTGTTTAGATTTTGTATTTGAAAGGAAGTGCAATGACATGCTATTGAAAAGAAAGGTATTTGGAATATTTTTGCCTTGTAATTTATAAATGTATTCACTCAAGTTTCCAAACCGTTCAAGTAATGTCTTTCAAAAGTAATCACTTCACTTTCATGAATAAGGTTTTAAAAATAATTTTTTTGGATTACGAAAATCGGGTCCTTACAAAAAGAATGATTGTGGTAATAACATATGTCATGGCTAATGTGACAAGGACCTAGTTTTCTTATATTGTATATAGATTCATATATTAGGCTTGGGAGATAATATGTATAACTTAAACGACATTTTGTAACTTCATGTAACTTTTAGATTTCTTTTATTATTAAAAGATCTTCTTCCTTTATACCACAAAGGTGGGGAATTTTTTTTTTTTTTCTAATACTAGAGAGTCCAATACTAGGAATGTGAGAGAAGTGATTTTTTTTAAATTTTAATTTAAAAAATAAAAATTTGGACCATTTAAATTTTGTTATAATTAGGGCGGTCATGAACATGCCAATTTTTAAATAGGACATGAAATATCATGTATTGAACTATTGACTGCCCTATATATAGGTAGAGAAGATTTGCGTGCAGCCCTATATATAGGTAGAGAAGATTTGCGTGCAGCCCTAAATATAACTAAAAAAATTATATAAAAATATACAAATTTGTATACACTTCATACAAAATAAACAACATCTAATTTGCATACAAATATACAAATATACTTATCATAATAAACAATAATATAAATTGAATAATACATACAAAATAAAAATATATATAATACAAAAATGCATAGTACATAATTTACAAACAAAATACAAAATGGATAGTACATGTGCATATATATAATATTTAAAATACAAATACATAAATAAGAAATCAAATGTATATAACAAATTTAAATCATTGAATTTTATTATAATTGATAGCTATGATGTGAAGTAAAATTTTTAAACTTACTCTTTGAGTAAGTGGATCCTCTCCCATAACAAAGAGAGGAGATCCATTTACTCCAAGAGTAAGTTTAAACTTACTCCACATTTTAGACATCAATTCTATGAAATTTAATGGTTTAGATCTACTCACTAATTTAAATCATTGAGTTTTCTTAGAATTGATCGCTATGACGTGGAGTAAGTTTTTTAAGCTTACTCTTGGAGTAAGTGGATTCTCTCCCTATAACACATGGAAAACATTTCCTTACATTTGACAAAATACAAATACATTTATATATTTGATGTTCAATACTTTATCTAATAATATCCACAAGCCGCCAGTTTTTCCCGTTTGAAACGCGTGTGAGCCAAATGATATGTTGGACGTACATTTTAGGATAAATTGACACATTTTAGGCAAATGAATCTCATAAGATTTGATCAAATTACTAATGATAATCACTATCGTGTTTATCAATACTAGCGTATTGACAGACACTTTTGTGCTTGCCAACCCGTTTTTTTTATTTCTAATGTATATTCTATATACTATAAATGTTCATAACGATATTAATGCGAACATACTTTCAGTGGGTGCACAAATTTTAAATAATAGAAATTGAAAAATATTAAAGACAAAATAGAGAATTGGAAATTAGTTGTGATTGTAGTTTTATCATTTTTTGTTTATATATATATATATATCAATAGATGTTCAATTTAAGATGAAATATGTGATTAATATATTGGTAGTTATATATAATTATATGACTTTATTTTTGTATAATTTACAAAGTATCAAAAACAAAATAGAAAAATAAAAATTACATCATAATAAAAGTTATACCATATTTTATATTTATATAGTATAAATATATATAGGACATATAGGGTGTCTTTGGTTGATGAGAAAGAGAATGAGTGAAGAGAAGTTAGAGAGAAAAATTGTATTTCTCCCCTTTGGATAAGGAGGAAGAATGAGAAGAAAGAAGGAAAAGTGTTGTCGGACCCACCAAATTTGTTTATCCTCCAAATGGAGGAGAAAATAAGAGGAGAAGAGAGACAAAGATATGTTATCTCAAACTGTGTCCCAAATCATGTCCCAGAGAAATGATATTGAAATAAAAAAATAAAAAGTAATGAATATTATAATTTTTGTAATTGACATAAATGTTTTCATCGATCCGGGACATGATTTGAAACATAATTTTTTATGATAAATCATTGTTCAGGGAAAAGTGAGGAAAAAACACTTACTTCTTTCTATTTTTTTTCTATACAACCAAACAATACTAAAATTTACTCTATTTCTTATATATTTCTCTATTTTCATTATCTTTGAAACATATTTCTCTCTTCTTATTTTCTCCTTTCATCCTCCGAAGCCATAATGTGAAGTTTTTTATCAATATAATGTGAAGATTTTTTGTACATGACTTTCTTCTTACTTCTTATCCATCATGTCATATCTAATATTTTATTTCTCTTCTGGTCTCTGACCTTCCTCACCTCATCCTCAACTCTGAATCTGAACGGTGCTACAATACACTTCAGTGATTGATTCATTCAACCTACTCCAAATCAGCGCGTGCTTACACTCTCTCCCACAATCCGCGTGTCTCTCTACTTCCTTAATTCAAATTTGCTTCTAGCTTCTTCTGCTTCCCTTATACAAACAACAACACAAGAAGCAACCATCATTCACTTCTCAGAACTCTCTTGTCTTATTCTCTTCCACACTTTCTTCTTCTTCTTCTTCTTCTTTTCACCTTTTTCCTTTTCAAATTTCTCTCTCTATCCTTAACACACTAATAAAATAACACACTTGAATAGCGACAGTGATAATAAAGCTCTATGCTTTCTTACAGAATCACTACCCCATTTCCTCTATAGTATTCAAACCAACCTGCATTTTCTATTTCATGCACTGATTTCATCTGGGTCTCTCTCAAAAACCCTTCTTTGATGATGGATACTGCTGTAGAAGCCTCTTCCCCCATGTTGAACCAAAACACACCCTTTCATGACACTCCTCAAGCATCTTCAAAGCCTTACAAGAAGGGTTTTGTTGCTACCCTAATAGAAGCTGCTACACTCAAAAGCACCCCTTCTTTCAAAGAAGACAACTACTTTGTCTCACTTCTCAGGTCCTCAGAGAAGAAAGCACTTCAAGAACTCAAAGACAAGATCCTAGCTTCATTTTCCTCTTCTGATAAAGCTCCTTCTTCTGAAGCAGTACCTTCCATATGGGGTATTCCATTACTTGATGGAGATGATAGAGTTGATGTGGTACTCTTGAAGTTTCTGAGAGCAAGAGACTTTAGAGTTGGTGATGCTCTTAACATGCTTATAAACTGCTTGGCTTGGAGGAAAGAGTTTGGTGCTGAAACCCTTTTGGAAGAAGATTTAGGTTTCAAAGACCTTGAAGGGGTTATAGCTTATATGCAAGGGTATGATAGGGAGAGACACCCTGTGTGTTATAATGCATATGGGTTGTTCAAAGATAAGGACATGTATGAAAGGATCTTTGGTGATGAAGAGAAGTTGAAGAAGTTTCTTAGGTGGAGGGTTCAGGTTCTTGAAAGAGGCATCAAGCTTCTACATTTCAAGCCTGGTGGAATCAATTCCCTTATTCAGGTCACTGACCTTAAGGACATGCCTAAGAGAGAGCTTAGAATGGCTTCTAATCAGATCCTCTCTCTGTTTCAAGATAATTATCCAGAAATGGTGGCTCGCAAGGTAATTTTTAGTTTTTATGCTTGTTCTTTATTTTTGTGTACGTGTTTGACTGTCTCTCCTAACAAATGTGGCTCACAAGAATCAAACCTTGACATTTTGGTCTTTCTGGAAATCTAACATAGTCTTACACGATTAGATCAATGTCTTCTTGGTTTGTTTATGACATATCTAGGACAAATTTCACTTTTTTCATTTATTTTCTTATTTGATTGCTTTTTTCTTTTGTGGGGTTCAGATCTTCATCAATGTGCCTTGGTACTTCAGCATGTTGTATTCAATGTTCAGTCCATTTCTGACTCAAAGAACTAAGAGCAAATTTGTGATCTCTAAGGAAGGAAATGCTGCAGAGACACTCTATAAGTGAGTCTTTTTTGGTACATTTTGCTTTTTATGTCAATAATTCTCACAAACCACTATATTCTAGTATATTTTTCTTGGCACGTACCTGTCATCTTATTTAATTTTTGTTTAATGTCTATTGAAATTTCAAAATGTACCTTCAGATTTTTATTGTTAGGTAATAGTACTTTTAATTTTATTGATTTATAAATATTTTACAATTTGGTTTGGGAGATGATCCACTTACCTCAAGACTAAGTTTTTTAAACTTAGTCCAAGACTAAGTTTTTTAAACTTACTCCAAGACTAAGTTTTTTAAACTTACTCCACATCTTACCATTCAATTCTTGAGAAATCTAATGGTGTAAAGTAAGTATAAAAAATTTCCCTATAATTGATGGATATGATGTACAGTAAGTATAAAAAATTTACTTTTAGAGTAAATGGATCCCTCCCGGTTTGGCTTTGATATTTGTTTACCTCTGACCTGACACTATAATAGTTAATTGAATCTCAGTTTTCCTGTTATTTCCATTTTGGGTCTCTTTATCTGAAAGGGTTTGTTTAATTTTGTTCAGATTTATTAGGCCTGAGGATATCCCTGTTCAATATGGTGGACTGAATCAACCCAGTGATATGCAGAATGGTCCCCCAAAACCTGCTTCTGAGTTCACTGTTAAAGGAGGGGAGAGAGTTAATATACAAATAGAAGGAATTGAGGTAATGATTCACTCAAACCCATTTACTCTTTCCTATTCATATTATAACATTATTTAATTACTTCTTTTGTGTTCCTTTTTCACATGAAACATTTTCTTTTTGGATCTCTTATCCCCCCATATTTTTTTCAATCTAAAGTTTGTAAGGAGTGTTTTAAATTGCATTTCATAACCATAATTGTGTCCATAATATTGTACTCTATGGACTATGGAGATTCTTTATGGGCCTCACGATCCTATTTGTGGTTGCATCAGCCATAACTGTGACAAACACATTGTAGTTGCAGTGACTGCCACTATGGCATCATAATGCACTTGCAGTGTGATACAAAATCACAATGATGCGGTCGCACCGAGTTGCCGGACAACTGCATCATATCACATTTGGGTCACATTAAATTCAAAAATATTTTTTAATCATAAAATAATTCGCACTGACAATCCGTAGGGAGACACAAGTGAAATACCACGTCTTGAATCATAATGTCCATAATGTCTCAGCTGAACCATCGGCTCTAATACCACTTGTTGGACCAGACTTTGACCGGTGAGACTCCAACCACTGAGGAGTTCCACTGTCATCACGTCTTGAACACAATTGAGAATGAGAGACCACGTCTTGAACCAAAACCTTAAGTTATTAGTTCCATGAGTTTTTCATACTTATAAACTCTTTTACTTCTCCCCTCATATCCAATATGGGACACAATCAATTGTTGGTACAGCACAAACGACTATTGCACATTGTTCGTCATAAGCAATCAAATAAGGGACATAAGAATAAATAAAATAGAATAAACAAAAGAATGTGTAAACGAGGTTCAACCAATTGTGTCTACGTCACCGGTAGCGCTGAGCGACTACAAAAATATTATTAGAGATTAAGCATTAAAAGATCTAGCGCATCCATGGGTCCAAGTGTTCATGGGGTGTTTCTATTTGGTGCACATAGTCCATTATATAATATTGATAGTCTATTCTATTCTAATTCTAGGCAATATGTGATTTAATGTAATAACATATTTCAAATATCCAGAATATAATCATACCCGATGAGAACTATATAACTCTTGTAATTCTGTTTTTGCTATTGGATGAATTAGGCTGGTGCAACTATTATTTGGGACATAGTGGTTGGAGGGTGGGACTTAGAATACAGTGCTGAGTTTGTACCAAATGCTGAAGGAAGCTATACCATAGCAGTTGAAAAGGCAAAGAAGATTTTGGCACATGAAGAAGCAATCAGTAACTCATTCACTTCAAAAGAAGCAGGCAAAATGGTACTCTCTGTTGATAACACTGCTTCCAGAAGGAAAAAGGTTGCTGCTTATCGCTATGTTGTTCGCAAATGCAACACCATGTAGCCTTAAAAATTGTTTTTCTATTTTTATGGAGCTTTCTAATGTTTTATGATGTTTCTTTTTTTGTTTCTTGGAAGGTCTTATTTATAAAGCTTATGTGATCTTGTTAAACTACTTAAGAGCCATTACCACAAAAAAAAACTACTGAAGAGGGGTATTAGAAGTACTTAGTAGTGTAATGTGAAAAACAAAAAATGAATGATGGTAATATATCGGACAAGTTTGCTTATTTATACTTCTTTCTAAAACGGGTTGTATAGCCATTTAACACACTCTAGAAATCAATAGTTAGTGCTTTTAACCCGACCTTAATGGATAGATAAATATTTCAAAAAATAAATAGAAATATATTTTTTAATAAAGCATTTATTCTTTTAATTCAATGAAATTACACTTTTATCCTTGAGAATGAGAATAAAGAGAAAAACATGTATGGAGAGGAATCAGAGGATGCTTGTTCATTTAACCCACTCTAGAAAATCCATGTAATGTTCATTTTAAAACCGGTTAAAGAACTGCAAGTAAAACTTGATAAACAATTCAAATCCATAAAATTTAATAGTGAAAAAAGCAAACTTAACAATTTAGATTATAATTTTGGAACGAGACTCCTCTCGACTAATAAAAATGAGTGTTTTTTCTTTGAATTTTAAGGGTAAAAGTGTAATCTACATTTAAATAATAATGATATAAATGTCAATGTATGTTACTTTTTGTTTGGTATTCCATAGCACTTTTATCTCTATTAGTATATAGAAGTCTCACTCGTAATTTTTAGACTGATAAATTAATAATCATTTGTTTGAATTTTAGTAGTTTTAAATGACCGGTAGGAATGCCCTCGAGTCTCACAAAAATTGTGAGCCATGTATGCATTGCTTGTTTTGTCATCACTCAACAGTGTCCCAAATATTTCAATTATATTGGTTGGTAATTATACTTTATATTTGTTATTCTTTATATTTTAATAAATATTATTTTTCGTTTTAAATGAAAGGAGTTGTAACTGTGTGATGTTAATATAATTTTTTGAATTTTTTTATACTTATAATTACTTGTATTTATATGTAAATTAGTTAAAGGATAATTTTTTGCATATACCTAAGTTAGTAACGTTGCTGTTTGTCCTTGTGTATTATGACTTTTTCAGCTGGTTTTGTGAGCTAGCGACTATTGCTTTGTGCCTTGGGACACATGGTCATTGAAAATTGCGATTGATTTGTTTTCTACCTATAGGGAGAAATTTTGGATAATCTTCGTTAATAAAGAGATAAATGTTTCAAAACAAAGAGAAATGCATCTTTTAATGATATATAGATTTATTTGATTACAATCATACTTTTTCCATTAAAAACAAATATAAAAGAGTAAATTACACTCACACCCCATGAGTTTTAGTTAAATTACATAAATCACCCCTCACTTTTTTGTATCACCTCTAATTTTGTACATATGTTACACTGACTACCCTTGCATGATATAAAAGTGTAATATTTTAAACAAAAAACGTATGATGTGTGTAATTAACTAAGTAAAATATTGTATATTGTGTAGACAAATTCAAATAATATAAGAGTCAATGCGTCTTCATTATTTTGGCTCGTTATAAAATAGTATAAGAGTTATTTAAACATTTATTTGAAATTATTAATGTATTTTTTAACGACACAAAAATAATAAAGAAACACTCGCTTTTGTACTATTTGAAGTGTTACACAATATATAATATTTTGTTTAACTTAATTACATTTATCACACGTTTTTTCTTTAAAATATTGCACTTTTATAACATACAGTGGTAATCAGTGTAATGTATGTATAAATCTAGGGATTGTTTGTGTAGGAGGCAAGGGTGGTTTGTGTAAGGACAAAGAATAGAGAGGTGATTTGTGTAATTTCATTAAAACCCAAGGGGTGAGAGTGTAATTTACTCAAGATAAAATATATATTTGTCTCTCTCGATTAATAAAAGATGATTCTAATTTGAAATTCACATAATTTTGACAATTTGGGATTGTGTGTCCTCTAGTTAGGTGCATAAATAAGCTTGATGTCAAAACTTCAATCCAGTTGAGTTTAAAAATGTTAATAAAGAAAAAAAACTTACTTTTATTTGATCAGTCCCTGTTGGTTAGAAAATCTTTGGCCATAAAAAAATAGTTTATTTTGGTAGTTTAAGTTCAATTCATTAACAGCTATAAAGAAGATAATAAAGTCATTTTCTACGGGTAATAAAATCATAATTTTATATATGGACAAATTAATCATAATTATAATTTTCAATGTTATAAAAAAATTATTTTGTGTCTGCTGGTTCAACCGGTAAACTGGTCCCAATACTGGTATGATACAACTAGGGATGACAATGGGTACCCGGATCTGTGGGTACCTGCTAAAAATACCCACAACGTGTCGGGTCTGGATCCATATTTTGGACCCGTGGTAATTGAAACCTGCGATTTTAAGACCCACTGTTAGATGGGTCTTGATCTGGGTAATGAGGTACCCAGACCCGTAGATACACATACCTGCTATTTTTTCCTAATTCTAAAATATATATATATAACAACATTGTAACATCCCAAAATTTTCAATTCTTGAATATGGTGGATATCAGGAGGTCTGGGAGCTACTGAGTGATTCTCGCTTGAGCGAGAGGAGCTCGCCCAAGCGAGGGACTCAGTGTTGTTCCCAAACATTTTTCTGGGATTCTCGCCTGAGCGAGAGAGAGCTCGCTTAAGCGAGAGGGAGGTGTTGAGACTGGACGAATCTCTCCTGGGCGAGAAAACGTCGCCTGAGCGAGAGCATCAGTTCCTGAATGATGCGAAGAGTCGTGGGTTCTCGCCCAAACGAGCCTATTCTCGCTTGAGCGAGAGTCCGAAATCTTAAAACCTAAAATAGAAGTCCCAAGTGAGAATTGAGTTATTATTTTCGAAACCCAAGAGAAAATGGCGGTTAGGAGAATTGTGCACCCTTAGAGTCAAGGAAAAGATCGGAGAAGAGACCCTAAGGTTGGAGGAGACGGCGAAGAACGCAACTGAGCCTTAGTGTAAAGCTTTAGCGAATACTCAGGTGAGGGAGCAGCATTAAACCTTGTGGTATTAGAATCGTGACATTGGAAACTCCAACGATACTCACTAGTTTGAGGATTTCAATTGGCTAACACGATTAAACGGGAAATCTCATGAGTTTCCTATTTAACTGCGTTAGTCCTACTGATGTGAATGGTATGTTTGACTATGATGGAGATTTGACATGCCTTCGTGGTATGGATTTTGACCTGCCTTCATGGTATAGAGATTTGACATGCCTTCGTGGTATGGATTTTGACATGTCCTTGTGGTATGGATTTTCGATTTTGGTTTTGATGGCATGAATTTTATTACACCATGGGTTTATTTGATGGTTATGAGTAATGGTTCGTTGTGGATTATGAGTGTGTTTGTGCTAGAATGATTTATATAATTCATCTTTCGCAATGTTCTAATGTTATTATTCTATGTAAACCCACCATGTTATATATTGCATGTATTTAATGACTGACTCTCTATATTGTCTTGTTTACTCGATCCGTGGTAATCAGATTGTAGGTGGAGCCAAGGAATAAGAGACTTCAGAGTCTTGGAGTAAATTAGCTTGCATTGGATTTAGCGTGTGTTTTTCTAATTATTCAAAAGATTGTATATGTTGATATTGGACCCGTTTATGGGAGTTTTTCATTTATGTTTTTGATGTTAGTTTAATAGACTAAAATGTGTAGAAACTAGTGTTGTGGAACTACTGTACAGTTTTTCTACTAACATTATCTATACTATTGAAGCGTTCTTTGTTGAACTGAATTTTAGTTGGATGATATCTATTATGAACATTATATGTTAGAAAATGATTGAATTTTCCGTGTTAGTAAAATGAGGTGTTACAAACATAACTTTAATATCATGTTAATCTATAATGTAATATTATATTAATCCATAATTATAATATCATATTATTTCATAAATGTGATAGTTATGTTGTTAAAAGGTGTTGTTATGTTGTTAATTCATATGTATGATGTAATGTTATGTTAATTGAAGAGTTCTTACTAAAATAATTTTTCATCTTAATGTTGAAGTTGTTTTTAATGTTTGTTTGAATAGAATGAGTTGTGTTTAATAGTTAAATTAAGTTATGTTTAAAACTTTAAATTAAATTTTATAATTTTTTCTCTTGTTGATTGTCTAAATAACATATAAGATCGTCGGAAACAAATACACAAATGTATAAATTAATTGCAATTATTTTTAATATTTTTGAATTTATGGGTACCCATGGATCTGATGGGTACTCAAGGACCCGCTGGTAGTATACCTAGCTTGGTATTAGCACGAGTCTGGGTCCAAAAATGAAGTAATGGAGCGGGTCTAGGTAATGCACTACCCGGACCCATCCAGACCCATTGTCATCCTTAGATACAACAATTGTACCGGTTATGTAATCATATCAGTAAAAATGGGTCAAATCGTTCATACCGGACGATTTTCAATTTAAGCGTACCAGTCAAACTAACTGATTTTTTATATAAAATTAATTTTGAATGGAAATAAAAAATATTGTTTTTTTTATTGATTTCAATATTAATGTTTATATATATATATATAATTTTATCAGTATGTAGTTTAATTAGTGAACTACCAGTTAAACCGTTATTTCACTATACAAGTACCTAACTAGTTTGATAACCGATACAGTATTAACAACACTTGTAATTTTGGTATAACATAATATGGATAAATTTTAAGATCATTCTCAACATGTAATAAAATTAAAGAGAACCCAATTGCAATTTTCAAATCAAGCTAAATTATGAACGAATAAAGGTTGTAATCAACCCAATGTTGAAATCAAATGTACATATGAATGGGTTCGTGAAGGCGCGATGTATATGATTTGAAGTTTTGTTTTGATGTTGGGTTTGATTGGCCAAATGGAAAGTACTTGAGATTCATTTTCAGAAATGAAAAGGAAAATTGAATGGTGATAGATATTGACTGGACTACGTTATGTAAAAGGGGTTTGGTTACTTTGTTGTATACACTTTTTTTATATGAAATAATAATGGTCCATATTCATGATGAGATTCCTAACAAAGAAGCGGGAAGAGTTCACGGGTGGTAACGTGCTCGTGCAGTTAAAATTCAATTTTAGTAACAAGAATTCTCAGCATCAATAAGTGTTTTTTTTTATATTGTATTTTTAATGAAAAAATGTCATTTTTATATATATATATATATATATAAATCAAGGACAAATATGTTTTAATATGTTATATTTTTTTTACTTTTTGTAGTACATGTCTCTCTATTAATCAGTGTTGTGATAACCGGACGGACCGGACGGACAGGACGGTCCGACCGGTTCGACCGCTGGCCGGATTTGAAAACGGCTCCGTTTTGTAGTCTTAACCGAATAAGTTGTTAGATCGCTTTGAACCGACAAAATTCCGGTTCGACCGTGCTAAACCTGGTTAAATCGGAATAACCCGGGGGAAAACCGGACAGTTCACTTAAATTTAAAAAAAAAAGGAATATTACTCTAATGTTTTGTTTTATTTCGATCAAAAAAAGATAGAGAAATATTACTCCAATATAGTTATATAAAATTATTAATTATATAAAATTTTATATTTATAAATAAAAATTATTAATTATATTTAAAATCATTCGGTCCGACCGGACGACTTAACTGTTTAAACCGGTTAAACCTTATACGGAAGCTCTTCCGGCTTGACGTCCGGCTCCGGTTTCACAATATTGCTATTAATACTTAATAGTGTTCCTTACCTGGATATTAGAGCTATGGGAGAGATAAATATTATAATAAAAAAGAAAAAAATACTATGGTACTTTATTATCTTATTTATAATGAAATTACAATTTTATGATGAATATCTCACCTACTTAGTTGCCTTTCATAATGTTTCGAAAGTGATGTTTGTCGTGGTTAGTGAGCCCATTTAGGATTTTTACCTTTTCTTTTTGAATTCTCATCTCTGCTCGCTGCTTTTTATACATCTATTGTTCCTCTTTACGGAAGATAAACAACAAGACTAATAATACTATTATTTTTTATTTTATAAGCACTAATTCTATCTATTTGTGTATAAAAAATTGTCTTATCACTAGTTCCTTTACACAAGTCATCATTACTAACATTATACACAATCATATATTAGATTTTCATTTCATACAACTCCTCATTCAATTCTTTGAAGTCGTTGGATTATTATCCTCGTTCGATATTTCCTCTTTTTTCACTTAGTCGTGAAAAATAACTTGGGCCAATTCAATCATATTTTCATGTTCCAATTAAACACTTTTTTTTTTTGTTACTCTCATGTATTACAATAAATATTAATTTAGGTTATTAAATATACTGTAATCACATCGTGTCTAGGAGCGTGGCTGGCCGTTTTGGGGATTGAGATGGCGCCTAAAGCTACCTAATCAATTATGGGCCCTAAAAAATTATTTTATAAAGTTAATTTATTACTAATTTAAAACTATGAGGTTATAAATTTTATTTGTTAACCATTTATAATGTTATGCAGTAAGAATTATTTATCTCAAGGTTTTTAATTATTTTATGTATCATACATGTGCCTCAATCTGATACCTTAATCCACTTTCAATGCCTGCCTTTGACTTTTTGCAAAGCTAATGTTATTTGTGAGAAAATTTATTAGATAGGGGTACCTTAAATTTGAACTTTTTTATTCATATTGTATACGATTATTTACTTTTCCTAATTAATAATTGATAATCATAATAACTGATGGATGTAAATTCCATAATCTCTAATCATATTCCTATTTGCTCCATAGTTCTAAAATCTCTATGGCTCCTTATATTCAATTATTCATACACTTATGATCTTTAATCTCTACACTCTCTAATCATATTTCTATTTGCTCCATAGTTCCAAAATCTCTATTCATACACTTATGGTCTTTAATCTCTATAATCTCTAATCATATTCCTATTTGCTCCATAGCTCCACAATTTCATGGCTCCTTATTCATACACTTATGACCTTCAAAAAAGGGGTTAGTAAAATCCAACCCAACTCGTAGAATTAGATCGATGACAATGGGACAAGACCAATTGATTAAAAAGGGACAAACATGTTGGCACATGAAGGGTTTGGGCTAATGCTTGGGTCACCTGGCCCAACCCTAACTATGCTAGTTATGTTTTTTTAAAATTTTTACATACCCTCACACTCACAAACTTGATGTATTGCATAATGGAACTCAACTTCACATACACTTCACATATTAGGGATTTTACATCCATTCTAATCATGATATGCAACAAACCCCACCATCCATGATGATCAAGCCATTGCCATCATAACACTATAATACCTTTCTCATCTCATGTCACTGACTTAAACACGCTACCTCCCTTTAGAAACTGACATCAAGAGAGAGTTCTCAGTTCATCATCATCATCTATTATTTAGTTATTGTCTGTAGTTTATTATGTACGCTCATTTTATGTTTGAAGCCACCATTGACTGGATCTTGAATAAAGCCCATCTTATGGAATATATCTAAGTTGATCTTGTTGTCTCGAGAGTTAAGTTCCATTCTTGTCTCTTCAATAGTAGAGATACTGAACAAATGCAATATGAGAGTGACAAAATGAGGGTAAGGCAGTGAAATATTCTTCTCCCTTAAATGATGCATGTGTTGTATTATAATGTATACCCAATTTACAAATTTAAACATTTTCATGACATACATTAATTGTAACTTCAAATCATTTATTTGTGAATGATTTGAGAATCTAGGAATTACAACATAACTGATAAAATAGTGCAACTAACAATCATCTAAGTTGAGATTTTCCAAAGAAATGATATCTCTAGTTTTTAAAGATTCAGCCACTACACACTGCTTCTTGCTCACAATTTCCTCCTAAGGAATTCTACATATAGAGTAGTAGAATATTTTTCGGTCGAACTCATCACATGCGTAGGCGCTCCTGAATTGGGTATTTTCGAGCAAACATTTCCAAAGGCCGAAAGATCAAGAAAAATGTATTTTCCTTTAATAGAGGAATATAGCTTATTATGCTTTACTATTATGTTGCAGAAAAATAACTGAACTAATATTTTCTCTCTTTCATCGTGTTTGTGGATTCCTAGAACGAATCTTCTTGGTTATAGAGGAAGAAGCCATGGAAATAAAGTTTAGTGTTTAAAAAGGGGTTTTTTTATTTTTTATTTTGGATGTAATTTATGAAATTGATTGGTTTAGAAGGAAGAGATGTGAAGAAATAAGTGTTTTAGCAAGAAATTTCATTCAATGACCAATATTTGAAGGTTTTTGAGTGTAAGAGAGTTAGATCTTGTTGTGTAGGAGAAAGAATGGGGAAATTCGATTGAAACAATAAATTTATGGGTTTTTTCCTTATATAGACATGAGTGAGTAATTAGTTACTCAGCTAGAGTAATCTGTTACTCCTTCATCATTTTCTAGATTGTTCTTCAATAGCTTCTAGTAATCGTTATTCTACCGAGTAATTGTTTAGCCAACCATTAGTGATCTCCATAGTAATAGGTTATTCCTAATGAGTAATCGATTACTCAACCCTATTTGAGAATTTTGAGAAGCCCCAATACCCACTAATCAGTTACCAAGTGAGAGTAATCAGTTACTCCCTCTAAAAAACAAGTTTTTTCATATAAAACACACATTCATTTATATGAATAAACATTTATCATCTTATAAAGCATATAAGAAAACTTAAACTCATACAATGCTTTATTTTAAATCTACTTCATCTAAAATTCTTAATTCTCTTCTAATTTTGTAAAAGAGTTCTCTAGATAAAGGTTTTTATAAAGGTGTCTGCAAGTTGGTCATGTGTATCAATAAATTCTAATTGCATATCCTTTTTAAGCACATGGTCCATTAAGAAATGATGCCTTATGTCTATGTGTTTGGTTTAAGAATGTATTACTAGATTCTTGGTTATGTTAATGACACTAGTGCCATCACACTGAGAATGCAACCTAAGTCTAGTCCATATTCATATAATTGTTGTTTGAGCCACAACATTTGTGCACAACAACAATTTGTTGTAATATATTCTGCCTCAACAACATTTAATGAAACAAGTGACTATTTTTTGCAAGACCATGAGACTAAGATATTTCTTAGTATGTGACATGAAACACTAAGTACTCTTCCTTTCAATTCATTCAGCAAAGTCAGAATCAAAATATCCCCACCAAATCACATATACTTACTTTGGGATGCAATAAGCCTATATATGTTGTTCTTTTAAGATATTTCTTGATTTTCTTAACATCAATTAGATGTGATTCTTGAGGTTTAGTTTGATATGTTGTGCATGCTTGAAATATGTTATTACATTAGTCCCACATCACCTATTATTGGAATAGAGTATAGTAACTAATGTTATATATTGGACTCAAGTCCCTTGTTATAATGTGCACCAAATATAAGCACTAAACAGAAACACCCCATGGGCACTTGGGCCCATGGGTGTGATAGGGTTTGTAATCCTTATTCTCTAATAATATCTTGGTAGTCGCTCAACACTCCCGGGGACATGGGCACAATTGGCCGAACCCCGTTACCAAATTCTTTGTTTCTTCTCTTCTATTTATTCTATGTACTTTATTTGATTGATTGTGACCAACGCTGCGCAACAATCGCTTTCGCCGCACCAACAATTGATATCAGAGCCAATTGGTAGATGACTCTTAACCCAGGTGCTAAATAATGATAAAAGAGGGTGAAGACATGTTTGTTAGACAACGTGCATCAAAGGTACTATGCAAGGATAAAGGAGATGAATTGAAGGAGAAGAAAACATAAGGAAACTATGGTGGGGACAATATATATTGATCCAAAACCCCAGAAGTTCATATACTGGATTAGGATCAAGGTGGAGATAGGGACTTACGTGTTGAGTTTGGCCCTGAGACATGTACTGACAATGTCTCTCTAGATGTTGAGAGAATGATCTCATATGAGATGAAAAGTGGAATATCATAATGACATGTCTGGGACGTCATAGTGAAGGATATTAGTTGTTAGTAGATCCACAAAAGCGCATAGGCGTTGCATGACTTTGATGCAGGGTGTAACATGTGCATTGACTTTGATGCAAGGTGTAACACATGCATTGGTAGAGATGCAAAGTGTGACATGGGCATTGGCTTGGATGCAAGGGTGTGACACGGGCATTGGTTAACATTGATGCAAGGTATGTGTTATGTATATACTCACTATAGTGGAGTATGATAGTTCTTTTGAATTATGATTGTCGGACTAGACAATGGTGGTAATGGTCGATGCTTTCCCAGGAAACTCCAAAGTTCAACTAGACTGAGTATTGAAGAGGACATTTGTTGGTGAACTTTTTTGTAGATATTCCATATATCGAAAGACTTCCTAGCAATAGATGGCTAGGCGGCGTGTTCTATTTGATGGCGGTATGAGAAGTTGCACTACAATTTTAAAGAGCTAGGCTATTGGTAATATCATCAAAGATACTTAGAAAGTTTATGCTAAAGGGAAGCAGACTCTTATGTAGAGGATTTGTTAAAGAGAATTACGCATTGAGCAAGTTAGAGTCATATATTCGCTAAAGTGGAGAATCTTGTGTAGATTTCCTAAGGAGCGAGATATTTGTCTATTTCAATCAAGGTGAAGATTGTTGCGGATGTTTGAAATATGTTATTACATTGTTCCAACATCACCTAGTATTGGAATAGAGTAGAGTAACCAATGTTATATATTGGACTCAAGTTCCTTGTTATAAAGTGCACCAGATATAAGCACCAAACAAAAACACCCCATGGGCACTTGGGCCAATGGGTGTGATAGAGTTGGTAATCCTTATTCTCTAATAACATATTGGTAGCCGCTCAACGCTCCCGGGGACGTAGGCACAATTGGCCGAACCCCGTTAAATTCTTTATTTCTTCCCTTCTATTTATTCTATGCACTTTATTTGATTGCTTGTGACCAACGCTGCTCCGCTGCACCAATAATGTGCACATTACCGGTACTTATAAACTCTTTTATTCCTCCCCTAGGAGCCTCCAACCACCGGGGAGTGCCATTGTTACCGGGTATGGGAAGAGTATAGAGCCACAAGTGAGAGACCACGTTTTGAACCAAAAGCTTAAGGCATTAGTTCCATGGGCCTTTTCTACTTATAAACTCTTTTACTCCTCCCCGCCTATCCAATGTGGGACTTCACACTTGAATAAACCCAACAATCTCCCCCTCAAATGTGGGTACCACACACTTTCCGGTCCGGTCCCCCTTAAGTCCACCATGTCCCAGCCGAACCATCGGCTCTAATACCACTTGTTGGACCAGACTGCGACCGGGGAGCCTCCAACCATCGGGGAGTTCCATTGTTACTGGAGTATGAGAAGAGTACAGAGCCACAAGCGAGACACCACGTCTTGAACCAAAACCTTAAGACATTAGTTCCATGGGCCTTTTCTACTTATAAACTCTTTTACTCCTCCGCGCATATCCAATGTAGGACTTCACACTTGAATAAACCCAACATGATATCTAACACATAAGCAAACATTAAACATAACATCAAGCTTACTGGTAGTAAGATAAAGTAGGTATACGATCATACCTCGACATTTGGTGTTATCTTCATGTTTTCCAGACTCATCAGTATCAACATATATGTTTGAACCCTTAGAAGTGGCTATAGCTTTGCATTCATCCATGTCAAATCTCTTCAATAAATCATTTCAATACTTGAGTTTCTTCACAAAGATGTCATTTACGGTTTGCTTTATTTGAAGACCAAGAAAGTAATTTAACTTTTTCATCATTGATATCTCAAACTCACCTTACATCATGTTTGTGAATTCATCACTACACTAGGACTCTTTAGTAGATCCGAAAATAATAGCATCAACATAAATTTGAACAAGTAATGTGTTGATCAATCCTTTTTATAAGAAGTGTAGTGTCGACCTTACCCTTTTCAAAACCTTTTTTGACATAGAAAGTTATTTAACTTATCATACCTGGCTCTAGGAGATTATTTTAACCCATAAAGTGTTTTCTTTAGTTTTGTGAGTACTCAATTTTGTCCGGCCCAAAATATCTTCCCAAAGTATAAAATAAATAAAAAAACATAATATCAAAATGATTTGTTAAATGGACTTAGTGGATTCAATGCCCCAATTACACAAATTCAGAATTAGCTTTGTTACCTCTTTGGTTCTATTCTAGAATTAAAGACACAAATTAATGGTGCAATATTTGACAATAAAAAGTATCATGCAGATCAGGCCATTGGCCATTCAATCAATAATTGATACTACACCAAGTTAAATCACTGCAATAATATTATTGCATTAATACAGAACAATGCCATAACACTACTGCAAATCAATGCAATAATTCACACACAACAATTTGTTCATTTGAGAAAGAATTTGCTACGAACATGCTTATTTCGGCCTAAGAAAGGATCAAATTCGGTCCCTAAAAGAAAACTAGAAAGGTTGGATTTTCTCCATTTAGTTTCAGCCAACACATTAATAGGAGGATCATCTCATTATGGTGCATAAGTCTCACCTGTTTAGCCATAAGTCCATACCCCATACAGTCCCTAAAATGGAAAGAAAATGAAGTGAGAAATAAAACATTAAATTAGTCAAAGAAATAGAGAGATTTACACACATGAAGATATACACATTTAATAATAATCAAAGCTAGGAAATAAAATTAGCCAGCCATAAGATGCAGATTAGAATCATGCTGATTTCAATCACATTAACTCAATAATTAGTTGTAAATGAATAATAAACAACAGTGATGAGCAATAATTAGCATTACATAGAGAAATGATCTCAAGAAGGAAATAATCTCAAAAGGCAATCAGAGAAGTTATAGGCACATATCAGAAAATACCACACAAACTCATGCTCAAAGATACCTATAAAAGAGTATTGTCTAAAAGAGTAAAGAAAGCCAGCAAGAAGAGATTACTACACACATATTCGCACATAGTCAATTCTTATACACATATAATCACTTCTCATTCTCTTCAAGTTCCCAGTATTTTGGCCTAACCTTTTTTCCCTCAACACGTACCACACAAAATCCCATATTCCCTTAAATTTTCATAGTGTTTCGGCATAACCTTTTTCTCATCCACACATATCACACAAAAATCTCACATCCTCTTCATGGTTCACAGTGTTCCAACGTAACTCTTTTTCCATCGACACACATCATACAAAACAAGGTGAAATAGATTGAAGACATTAATAATCAGAGGAGACTAAGAAAGGAGATTAGCGGCGTACAAGGAAAAGGATACAAAAACGAAGGTAACTACAAGGTGTTACAAAATTCTTACCACGTAATAAGCCTATCTCTTTTTATTCAAATTGTCTGTCCATGTTCCATATGAATTTATGAAAGTCTTACTGTGTTATACAAAGAACATATCTCTTAATACAAACATGTGCATCCATATTTAACTAAGATTGAAAATGATGCATCCGGGTAAGTTTAGATCGGTTTAGTCATGGTTAAATAATTGGATTTTCAATAATCAGATTTCAATCAATTCAGTCATTTTTTCATCCCAAACTATGTTTTTAGTTTTTATGCATACAATCAGATTTCAATAAGCAAAAGTAAAAGAAGAGATAGTGTTCCTTACCTAACCCTTTGAACCATAATCTATGATAAGCTTAATCATTTTGCTTAGGAATCCCGGTAACCTTAATAACAATTAAAAGATAATTAATAAGAAAGAAAACCAAAAGGAATAAATAAAGGTAACAAATAGAAAATTAGAAGAAGAATAGAAAGGGGAATTTAGGGATTTGGTTCCCTTTTGATGCATCGTGTTGGGATGAAGATTCCTTACCATGCGAAGCAGTCTCGGTCGAGAGCCGTCGTGAATCGTCACATTTCCCTTATGGCTAAAGGGGGGAGACTTATGCACCATAATGAGAGGATCCTCTTATTAATGTGTTGGCTGAAACTAAATGGAGAAAATCCAACCTTTCTGGTTTTCTTTTAGGGATCGAACTGGTCCTCGAAATAAGCATGTTCGCAGTAAATTCTTTCTCAAATGAAGTAAACTGTATTGTGTGTGAATTATTGCATTGATTTGCAGTAATGTTATGACATTGTTCTGTATTAATGGAATAATATTATTGCAGTGATTTAACTTGGTGTAGTATCAATTATTGATTGAATGGCCAATGACCTGATCTACATGATATTTTTTATTGCCAAATATTGCACCATTAATTGGTGTCTTTAATTCTAGAATAGAACCATAGAGGTAACACTGCTAATTCTGAATTTGTGTAATTGGGGCATTGAATCCACTAAGTCCCTTTAAAAAATCATTTTGATATTATGTTTTTTTATTTATTTTATACTTTGGGAAGATATTTTGGGCCGGAAAAAATTGGGTATTCACAGTTGCCCCTCTTTATCTATTGTTTATGTCATAACATACATACCAAGGTTTGTGTGTTATCACAATAAACAACTAGTAAAGAAAATGAGTACTAATTTTGATGAGGCACCAAAGAAACCTTTGCAGTGATGAAGTAAGGGAGTAGGTACAAGCCTCCCAAAAAAATAATAATTAAAAAAACACTTTTCTAAAAATGCTTGGCACGAAGCCTGGAAAGAGTGACTTCAAGCACGAGGTCGTCAAGCACGAGGTCCTCAATCCTATAATTTTGATGTCGTCAAGCACGGGGTGTAACACCCCAAATTTTAAGTCTTTAAAATTATAGTATCAGTCCTCGGATCCTCGCTTGAGCGAGAGAGGTTCAACTGGGAGGGTGAAATCCTGGACTATACTGGAGGATTCTCGCCTGAGCGAAAGATGTCTCGCCTGGGCGAGAAATGGCATTTGGGGCTGGTTGACACTGTGAGATTCTCGCTTGAGCGAGAATCCCTCGCTTGAGCGAGAATCCCTCGCTTGAGCGAGAGGGTCAGAGTTGAATTTTTAAAATGGGCGGGATTTTCTCGCTTGAGCGAGAACCCGACGAGAACATTAAATGAGGGAAACCCCAAACACATTTTAGGTTAAGAATTGAAGAGAGGTGAGAGAAGAGAGCATTCCCAAGGTCTACGAGCTTTGATTCTTGTTCAAGAGCTTGAGAAGAGGTAAAACTCTCTATCCTAACTCTCTTCTTCCCTTGAGAACCCATTTTTGGTATTATGGATCTCTTCTCAAAATGTGTAAAACCATGGAAACTCTCTCTTTCGAGTTATAGTTCATGTTATGTCGTTTGTAACTTGTAAACTCTTGGTTTTGAGTTAGTATTCCAAGAATGGAAAGGGGTTTGTGGGTTGACTCATGGAAACCCAAAACCCTAGAAAGAGAAAATGAGGTTAGAGAGGAAAAATGGGTAAAATGCTAGAGGTAGAAGATGAGTTGCTTTACAATGTTAAAATATGAGATGATATGTATGTTTTAGATGGTTGAAAACTCTTAATGAAAGTAGTATAGAACCATTAAGAACATGATAAATATCTTGTACGTTTAAATGATGCAATATAAGTTATTTATTTGTTATTTGGAATGAATGACTAACATTGTGTTATGTGGTGGGAATGAGGAAAGATCCTAAGTTTGGAGGTGGTTCCGGTGGAACTTGAGAAGTCACCAAAAACCAAACCCAACACTCACCGAGGTAAGGATAAGTCTTTAATTTATGCATTATGTGGAAAATGCGTGGACTTTCTGTTATGAATTATGGATAAAATGTGAATCACTTAATCATTATGAACATATATGGGTATGTTGATAATGGTTAGAAGTGAGTTTAAGGTTTACTTATTGGGGGAGTACCAATGGAAATAAGACTCGAAATGAAATCATGAAATGTAAATCACTTTGTAGTTACAAGCATACATGGATATGTTTATAATGATGTCGGGTGTATTTATCATTTATGTATTGGGGGAGTACCAATGGAAATAAGACTCGAAACTTATTGGGGGAGTACCAATGGAAATAAGACTCGAAACTTATTGGGGGAGCACCAATGGAAATAAGACTCGAAATATAATGACATAAATGGTAAATCACTTAGTCACTACAAATATATATGGGTATGTTTGTAGTGATGATGGGTGTATTTATGGTTTATGTATTGGTGGAGTGCCAATGAAAATAAAACTCATTTTAGCCGACCAGAATGGGTTAGAGACTTTAGCTCGAGTTATGTAGCATGGTTTTTCAAAAGTATAGATGACGAAAAAGGTTTTTAAGAGTATCTAAATTATATCATTGTGAAAACTATTAAATGTGGATTAACTGACATTGAGTTTTATTGAATTAATGACTTATTCCTTTGCGTTGTTTGTGCATGGTAAATGTTAATCCCATTACAGGTAGGTGGACGGGGAAGGATGATTTTGAGTAGGGGATTAGAGACTTTTGTTTTCAATGTCTCTTATTACATTCTTTTGTAACCTTAATTGATTGTAATTGAAGTAACTAATGATACTATGAATCCTATTTTTGTGTATGATACTGATCAGGGAGACTAGTAACTCGGGATATATGTAGCTATGGATGTTTTGGAAACCCACAGCTAATTGTATGCGGTGGTTACTAGGTTATATTAATGAATTATGTTTTTCTGCTATCGAATGTTGTATGTTACTTATGGTTCAAAGATAGGGTGTGAGTGTGAAGTGAGACTTTTAAAATAAATTAAATCATTCAGTAATTATGTTTGATTGTTAAATGTATGGAATTGGATTAAATAAGGAAAAATTTTCAAGGGTAGAATTTCGGGTCGTTAAACGGGGCCATCAAAACTATGGTTTCAATAAAATAGTGAGGCACATGGCCTGAAAGAATGACTTCGAGGTCGTCAAGCACGGGGTCCTCAATCCTATAATTTTGAGATCATCGAGCACACCCCTCTCAAAATTATGGATTTAATAAAATAGTCAGACACGAAGCCTGAAAGAGTGACTTCGAGGTCGTCAAGCATGGGGGTCCTCGAAGGCACAGATTGAAGTCGTCAAGCACGGGGTCCTCTATCCTATAATTTTGAGGTTGTCAAGCACGAGACCCAAAAAATTATGGTTTTAATAAAACAGTCGGGCATGGAGCCTGAAAGAGTGATTTCGAGGTTGTCTAGCATAGGGTCCTCCAAGGCACGGATTGAGGTCGTCAAGCACGGGGTCCTCAATCCTATAATTTTGAGGTCGTCAAGCACGGGGCCCTCAAAATTATGGTTTTAATAAAACAGTCAGGCACAGAGCCTGAAAGAGTGACTTCAAGGTCGTCAAGCACATGGGTCCTCGAAGGCACAGATTGAGGTCGTCAAGTACGAGGTCCTCAATCCTATAATTTTGAGGTCGTCAAGCACGAGGCCCTCAAAATTATGGTTTTAATAAAACATTCACACACGGAGCCTGAAAGAGTGACTTCGAGGTCTTCAAGCACGGGGGTCCTCGAAGGCACAGATTGAGTTTGTCAAGCACGGGGTCCTCTATCCTATAATTTTGAGGTCGTCAAGCACAGGCCGCTCAAAATTATGGTTTTAATAAAATAGTCAGACACGGAGCCTAAAAGAGTGACTTCGAGGTCGTCAAGCATGTGGCCATCGAAGGCATAAATTGAGGTCGTCAAGCATGGGGGTCCTCAAAATTATAGTTTTTTATAAAATAGTCAGGCACTATGCCTGGAAAGAATGACTTCGAGGTCGTCAAGCATGAGACCCTCAAAGGCATAGATTGAGGTCGTCAAGCACGAAGGTGTTCAATCTTATAATTTTGAGGTCGTTAAGCATGGGGGTCC
Organism: Lupinus albus; assembly: GCA_009771035.1. Taxonomy (NCBI): domain Eukaryota; kingdom Viridiplantae; phylum Streptophyta; class Magnoliopsida; order Fabales; family Fabaceae; genus Lupinus; species Lupinus albus. The sequence continues at coordinate 13,826,009 of CM020010.1, forward strand.
TTAAAATTATAGTTTTTTATAAAATAGTTAGGCACTAAGGCCTAGAAAGAATGACTTCGAGGTCGTCAAACACGACCCCTCGAAGGCATAGATTGAAGTCGTCAAGCACGGGGGTCCTCAATCTTATAATTTTGAGGTCGTCAAGCATGGGGGTTCTCAAAATTATAGTTTTTATGAAATAGTCAGGCACTGTGCCTGAAAATAATGACTTCGAGGTCGTTAAGCACGGGGCCCTCGAAGGCATAGATTGAGGTCGTCAAGCACGGGGTCCTCATTCTTATATGTTTTATATTATTATGTATTGTACCATCAAATGATATCCTTACGTTGTCACGAGGCATGGTTGGAATCATGACAGAAATCGCGTATATTAAAACATTGTTTCTAAACATCATAAATTGCAATTTGGATTTGCAAACTCCCTTTACTCTTTATTAATTAATTTTTTTGGCGGGTATTTTGGGCCGGGCAAAAATGAGTGCTCACATTCTACCCCTCTTTACTTGTTGTTTATGGGACAACATACAAACCAAGGTTTGGGTGTTGTCGCGATAAAGAACTAGTAAAGAAATGAGTGCTGGTTTTGACAAGGCACAAAAACCCTTTGTGTTGGTGAAACGTGGTAGGAGGTACAACAAACCCTCCAAAAAATCTTTTCTAAAAGCATCAAGTAATTGGCCTAAAAAGAATTTCTTCGAGGTCGCCAAACATTTGATCCTCGAAGTTTTAATTCCCTCCTGGTGGGATATGAAGTACATGAGGTGCGTGTTAATGCTTGTATTGTATGGAGTCAACTATGTGTTGAGTGGTATGAGTATGCATAATGATGTTGTTGATGTTTAATGAAAGAAAATTATGGTTTAGGGATGTCATTGTCTGAATGCTCATGTATGCAGTAGTACAAATTTATTTTCAATGGTTTTGAACTTATTCACAAATGAACTTTATTTTTATCGTCATTACTATGTCGCATCCTCAACACCTGACCGATTGAGATCATTTGGCTTTCTCGGGGTCTGTCGTCGGCGGTAGTGATCGCTTTGATGATGTTCCCTTTCCACTTGGAGGATAATTACACACTTTTATCTATTTATTTGCGATGAAGCATTCGTTTTCAGATGTTTATTTGACTAAAATATTTGAATTTCACAAATAGTACAAACACAAATTATGCAATAACAAATTTTATTTCATATATCGGTCATGAAAAATACAAAGTTTTTTTTTAGACTTTTGGGATAAATTGGTGTGTAGTGGTTTTAAATAATAACCTATGTTAGTTGACCTTCATACGACTCGTGGCCATCCCAAAATTGCCCCAATATATTGTTGTGAGCTTCGCTTACCCTGGGGAAAAAAACTTCTGTTGTAGCTCATAAGTCCCAAAGAGTAGATTTATTCTTTAATATTAGCTCCTTCCAACAATCTTCAGATTCTTCCACCTTGTGTGTCATCCAAGAAATTGCCCCAGCGTCTCCCTTTTGTCTTATGCTAAATGAGAACCTTCCCATTTTTGTTTCCTAACTTTTGCTTAGGCCGCCCTTCGGGGTTTTCGGTCTAACGTATTCCATTATTTCGTTTTTTTAAGAATAGCATTTTTGTATTGAACACGACATGCCAATATTAGGTTAAAAATTTTTCTTTGTGAGTCATTTTTCTTTTATCCCAACATGCTTCGTAGACAGATCAATCCTCTACAAGGACTTTTGGCTTGTAATGGGGTCTGATTAAACTGGTTTTTGAAAGAAACAAGTATAAGGCTCAAAATGTGTTTCCCACCATCCATCTCCATCTTCTCCCTTTTCCTATTTCCAACTTTTTATTGAATTGCGTGAGTTGTTCGAAGAGAGTTTCTCATTTTACTTATTTGACGTTTACCTTTCTTGCCCTAACTTTTGCCTAAGACTTTTATTTCTTAGCGGATTTTTTTCCCGATTACACAACTCCCAACATGTTAAGTTCGAAAACTACCCTTTCCTCGGGTTATATTATTGGTATGGTTTTTTCATTTCTAAAATAAAATTTTTCCTTCATTTCCTGGCTCAAAGGGGGTGACTATAGATATCTCCAATAATGTTTTAAGAATAACAAAGAAGCCTTGTGTCTTTGGAAAGATCCGTCTAAGATTCTATTTCAAGCGGTTTTTGTTACATCATTCTCCTTAAAACACGAGGGTATGCGACAATGTGCGTGATCAATGCATTAATGCTCTTTTTTTTGTTTCTATTTTTTTGGAAGGTCTCTTAAGCATAATACTTTTTCACAGCATCAGAATTTATGAACAGAGGCAGGTCATTTCCATCCATGGTAGTTAGTATCATTGCGCTTCCTGAGAATGCATTTTTTATCACGAATGGACCATCATAGTTTGGGGTCCACTTCCCCCTATGATCTCTCTGGATCGGGGGTATTTTTTTAAGCATCATGTCCCCTTATTGGAAATGGCGTGGAAGAACTTTTTTGGCAAAAGCCTTCATGAGTATTTTCTAATATAGCTAACCATGGCATATGGCCGCTAGCCTTATTCCATCTATCATGTTCAGTTGATCATAATGGGCTTGGACCCACTCTAACTCTTCTAATCCTGACTCTGCCATAATTCTGTGTGAAGGAATATCTACTTCGACGGGAAGAACAACCTCCATCCCATACACTAGTGAATATGGTGTTGCCCATGTTGAGGTGCAGACTGAAGTGCGATACCCATGTAGAGCAAAAGGTAACATCTCGTGCCAATATTTATAGGTCACCACTATCTTATGAATAATCTTTTTTATGTTCTTTTTTGCTGCCTCCACTGCCCCATTCATCTTGGGGCGATAAGGTGAGGAAGTGTGATATTTGATTTTGAACTCACTGCACATTTTTGACATCATTTTATTATTCAGATTAGTGGCACTATTTGTAATGATTTTGCTTGGCAACCCATATCTGCATACCAATTCTTTCTTGATAAATCTGAGTACAATTTTCCTGGTCACACTAGCATATGAGCATGCTTCGACCCATTTATAGAAGTAGTCGATTGCGACAAGAATGAAGCGATGTCCATTTGAGGCTTTTGGTTTGATCGACCCGATCACATCCATCCCCCACATGGAGAATGGCTAGGGTGATGACAGGAAATTGAGGGGATTTGGTGGAGTATTGATGTTGTCTTCATATATTTGGCATTTATGACACTTCTTCACATAAGTACAACAATCTGTCTCCATTATCAGCCAAAAGTACCCTGCTCTTAAAATCTTTCGGGCCATTGCGTGCTCATTAGCATGAGTTCCGAATGAGCCCTCGTGAACATCCCTAAGGATTGTCTCTGCCTATTTCTCTTCCACGCATCTGAGAAGTACCATGTCATGATTCCTTTTATATAGGATATCCTCGTCCAGTAGAAAACTCATGGATAGCCTCCTCAAAATTCTTTTGTCGGTTTTAGAGGCATATTGAGGGTATTCCCTTTTCTGGATGTATTTCTTGATATCATGGTACCAGGGTTTTCCATCTTTATCTTGCTCGATGATATAACATTAAACTGGACGGTCTCTACTTTCTATCTTTATGAGAGGTTGGTCATTCCCGCTGAAGTGAACCATTGAAGATAGCGAGGATAATGCATCAGCCAGTCTGTTATCATCCTGTGGAATATGGTAGAAGTTGACTTTCTTAAATTGTTCGATCATTTTCTGTTTATATTCTTTGTAGGGCACCAGCTTGCTATCACGAGTCTCTCACTCTCTCTTTAGTTGATGGATTACTAGGGCATAATCCCCAAATACCTCCAAGACATTGATTTTCCTTTCCAGAGCCGCTGGTATGCCCAAAGCACACGCCTCATACTCAGCTATGTTGTTGGTGCAGTCAAAGAATAGTCTGGCTATGATAGGAATGAAGTTGTTTTCTGTGGATACTAGTATGACTCCTACCCCATGTCCTAGTGCATTGGATGCCCCATAAAAAAATAGCGTCCAAACTTCTTCTTTCCTGGGCTCCCTTGATGATAGATTCATAATGTCTTCGTCTGGGAACTCTTGATGCATTGATCCATGCCTCTTAATCAGTTGATTAGCAAGGTTGTAAGAACCCAAATTCTACCCTTGAAATTTTTTCCCTATTTTATTCCCTTTTCATGCATTTTCTTATAACTTATAATTACAAATTCATCAACCATATTTTAAATTTCACTTTCCTCTTCACACTCAATTCACAAGTCAATATCAACATACACAATCGTTTAACAGAAAACATAATTCATATTAATGCAGCTCAGTAACTACTGCATACAACTAGCTATGAGATTCCAAAATACTCATAGCTACAAATATTTAGAGTTACAAATATTCATGACTACCAATATGTACAAATATCGTGCACATGATTACAAATATTCAGTTCAAAACATAATCAGTTAGATTACAAAACAATGATGATAAGGACTTCGAAAACTAAAGGCCTATAAGCTCCTAATCAAGACATCCTTCAATCTTCCACCTACCTGCAATGTAATTAACATTGACAATTCACAGAAAACACAAAGGAGTAAGTCGTTAACTCAATAAATGCCAATAAACATTAATCCACATTTTAATAAGGTTAAGTAAAAAATTTAGAATGAAATATACTTAAAACCATTTCCATTCGTTTATACTTTTGATAATCATGCTACATAACTTGAGCCAAAGTTTGTTACATCGCTTGAGCCAAAGCGTGCCATATCGCTTGAGCCAAAGCTTGCCACATCGCTTGAGCCAAAACTTGCTACATCGCTTGAGCCAAAGCTTGCTACATCGCTTGAGCCAAAGCTTGCTACATCGCTTGAGCCAAAGTTTGCTACATAACTTGAGCCAAAGTTTGCTACATAACTTGAGTCAAAGTCGCTAACCAAATCATGGTCGGCTAAAAACGTGTTTTCTTTTCATTGATACACCATCAATTCATAAACAGTAAATCCACTCAATCTTTATTACAAACATACCCATATAGGTTTATAATAAATGAGCAACTCATAACTTGATCATTATCCACAACCAGGAAATGCACACATTTTCCATTACAACGCGCAAGTTAAAGACTTATCCTTACCTTGGTGAGTGTTGGGTTTGGTTCTTGGTGACTTCGCAAGTTCCACCGACACCGCCTCCAACTTTAGGATCTTTACTCATTCCCACCATATAACACAATGTTAGTCATTTATTCCAAATAACATATAAACAACTCATATTGCATCTTTAACCGTACAAGAGATTTAACACATTTTCAATGTTTTTAACTACTTTCCTTATAAGTTTACAAACATCTAAAACATACATATTCATCTCATATTTCAACATTAGAGTGCATACTCATCTTCTACATCTAATATTTTACCCATTTTCCTCTTTAACCACATTTTCATTTTTAGGGTTTTGGGGTTTTCATGAATCAACCCACAAATCCTTTCCATTCTTGAAATACCAACTCTAAACCAAGAGTTTACAAGAGAAAAACCACATAAAACGAACCATAACTCAAAAGGATGAGTTTCCAAGGTTTCTCACATTTTGAGAAGAGATCGAACATATCCCAAACAAGTTTCAAAGGGAAGAAGAGAGTTAGAATCATGAGTTTTACCTATTCTCAAGCTTCTAGATGAATCACAAGACTCCTTGCTCTTGAAAATGCTCTTTTATCTCACTTATTTCTAGGTTATCCCCCAAAAATGTGTTTGGGGTTCCCTATTTGATGTAACAGCGTCAGGTTCTCGCTCAAGAGAGCCCATTCTCGCTCAAGCGAGAAAATCCCGCCTATTTTAAAACTTAGATCTGAACCTCTCGCTCAAGTGAGGATCCTATCGCTCAAGCGCGGATCTCACATCCTCTACAGGTCTAGAAGGCCACTTCTGGCCCAGGCGAGGAAACTCTCGCTCATGCGAGACAACTCTCGCTTAAGCGAGACAATTCTCGCTTAGGCGAGAAACCTTCAGTATAGCCCAGGATTCCACTCACCCAGGTGAGCCTCTCTCGCTCAGGTGACACTTTTCTCGCTCAAGCGAGACTCCCAGTACTGACACTATAATTTAATGACTTTAAATTTAGGGTGTCACAATCCTCCCCCTCTTATAAGAATTTTCGTCCCCGAAAATTGAACATACCTCGATTTGAACAAGTGAGGGTAATCCTCCCTCATATCTCGCTCTACTTCCCAAGTAGCATCCCCTTCATCTACTTGAATCCATAGTACCTTCACCAAGGCAATCTCCTTGCCTCTCAACCTCTTGATACTAGTGTCCAAGATTTTTACGGGTAGGGTCGCGAATGTCAATTTATCTTTCAACTCTATTTGGTCCGACTCAACCTCATGAGAAGGATCCCCCACATATTTCCGCAATTGAGTCACGTGAAACACATTGTGAAGATTCGACAACAATGGAGGTAGAGCAATCCGATATGCTACCGGCCCAATCCTCTTTAGTATCTGATATGGTCCTATAAATCTCACAGTAAGCTTACGGGACTTCAACACTCTACCAATCCCAATAGTCGGAACTACTCTCATGAATACATGATCCCCTTCCTTAAACTCAAGAGGTTTCCGCCTCTTATCATAATAGATTTTCTGTCGACTCTGTGCTATTCCCATTCTTGAAATACCAACTCTAAACCAAGAGTTTACAAGAGAAAAACCACATAAAACGAACCATAACTCAAAAGGATGAGTTTCCATGGTTTCTCACATTTTGAGAAGAGATCCAACATATCCCAAACAAGTTTCAAAGGGAAGAAGAGAGTTAGAATCAAGAGTTTTACCTCTTCTCAAGCTTCTAGATGAATCACAAGACTCTTTACTCTTGAAAATGCTCTATTCTCTCACTTCTTTCTTGGTTATCCCCCAAAAATGTGTTTGGGGTTCCCTATTTAATGTAACAGCGTCGGGTTCTCGCTCAAGCGAGCCCACTCTCGCTCAAGCGAGAAAATCCCACCTATTTTATAAATCAGATCTGACCCTCTCACTCAAGCGAGGATCCTATCGCTCAAGCGAGGATCTCACAGCCTCTACAGGTCCAGAAGGCCACTTCTTGCCCAGGCGAGGAAACTCTCGCTCAGGCGAGAATCCTTCAGTATAGCCCAAGATTCCACTCACCTAGGTGAGCCTCTCTCTCCCAAGCGACACTTTTCTCGCTCAAGCGAGACTCCCAGGACTGACACTATAATTTAATGACATTAAATTTAGGGTGTCACAAAGGTAATCCGCGAGAATGCTGCCTTTGATTGCCTTTTGAGTCACATATACTATATCATATTCTGATAGTAGGACCTGCCACCTAGCAATCCTCCCGGTTAATATGGGTTTCTCAAAGATGTACTTGATGGGGTCCATTTTGGAAATCAACCAGGTTGTATGGCTTGCCCTATACTTCCTTAAGCGTCGAGATGCCCAAACTAGTGCACAACAAGTACGTTCTAACAATGAGTATCTTGTCTCACAATCGGTGAACTTCTTTCTCAAATAGTATATGACTCGCTCTTTCTTTCCTAATTCATCGTGTTGGGCAAAAATACACTGTAAGTACCCAAATTTTTCTACCCTTGAAATTTTTTCCTTATTTTATTCATTCTTCATACATTTTCCTACATCTTTTAAATAAAATTTCCATCAACTCAAATTGAGTCTCGTTTTCGTACTCATACCCATTTCATAATCTCAAAATAACATACATGTTCGCATAGCAGAAAATCATAATTTATTCATGCATCCCGGTAACTACCGCATACAATTAGCTATGGGATTCCAAAATACCCATAGTTAAGAATATCCAGAGTTACAAATATTCATGGTCAAATACAGTTAGTCATATTACAAAAGAATGAATATAAGGACTTCCAAAAATTAAAAGCCTCTAAGCTTCTACTCAAAACGTCCTTACATCTTCCACCTACCTGCAATGGGATTAACATTGATCATACACAGAAAACACAAAGGAGTAAGTCGTTAACGTAAAATAATGTCAATATACGTTAATCCACATTTTAATAAAGTTAAGTAAAAACTTAGAATTAAATATACTTAAAACCATTTCCTTTGTTTATACTTTTGAAAACATGCTACATAACTTGAGCTAAAGTTTGCTACATTGCTTGAGTCAAAGCTTGTTACATTGCTTGAGCCAAAGCTTGCTACATTGCTTGAGCAAAAGCTTGCTACATTGCTTGAGCCAAACCTTGCTACATTACTTGAGCCAAAGTCGCTAACCAATCATGGTCGGCTAAAAACGAGTTTTATTTCCATTGACACTCCACCAATACATAAATAGTAAATCCACACCATCATCATTACAAACATACCCATATATGCTTATAGCAATTAAGTGATTTACAGTGCATTTCATTATTCCGAGTTTTATTTCCATTGGCACTCCACCAATACATAAACAGGCCACACCATCATCATTACAAACATACCCATATATGCTTATAACAATTAAGTGAGTTACAATTCATTTCATTATCCATAACCAGAAACCTCCACGCATTTTCCATCACTATGCATAAGTTAAAGACTTATCCTTACCTCGGTGAGTGTTGGGTTTGGTTCTTGGCAACTTCGTAAGTTCCACCGATACCGCCTCCAACTTTAGGATCTCTTCTCAAGCTTCTAAATGACTCACAAGCCTTCTTGCTCTTGAAAAAGCCATCTTCTCTCACTTCTCTCTAGGTTAACCCTCATAAATGTGTTTGGGGTCCCCTATTTAATGTAACAGCGTCGGGTCCTCGCTTAAGCGAGCTCATTCTCGCTCAAGCGAGAAAATCCCGCCCATTTTAAAAACTCAGATCTAACCCTCTCGCCCAGGTGAGGGAACTCTCGCCCAAGCGAGGCATCTCTCGCTCAAGCAAGGATCCTCTCGCTCAAGCGAGGATCTTACAGCCTCGACAGCTCCAAAATATCACATTTCCTCTCCGAGGCGAGCCAACTCTCGCTCAGGCGAGACCACTCTCGCTCAAGAGAGCCAACCCTCGCTCAGGCGAGAATCCTTCAGTATAGCCCAGGATTTTACCCTCCCAGGTGAGCCTTTCTCGCCCAGGCGAGAATCCCATGACTGATACTATAATTTTAAAGACTTAAATTTAGGGTGTTACGTACACCCCATGGAATCATCTAACACGGTCAGGTACATTAGTAGAGGTCGACAGGCGTTGGTGGCATCAATATTGGATGTCTTGTCAGATATTGCTTTGTACTCTCGAAAGCCTCTTGCCAATCATCATTCCACTTTACTGGTTGGTTCTTTCTTAGCAGTTTGAAGATGAGTTCACAGGTAGCTGTTAGTTGCGAGATGAATCTGGATTTGTAATTCAACTGCCCGAGGAAACCCCATACTTCTTTTTCCGTTCGAGGTGCCGACATCTCCATAATTGCCTTCACTTTCTCTAGGTTGACTTCAATCCCTTTTTGACTAACAATGAATCCGAGAACTTGACCTAACTTGACTCCGAAACTACACTTTGCGGGATTTAGCTTGAGACTATACTTTCTTAGTCGTTCGAAAAGCTTTCGTAAATTAACCACATGTTCCTCCTCTGACTTAGATTTGCATGTGATATCATCTACGTAAACCTCAATTTCCTTGTGCATCATGTCGTGGAAAAGAGTCACCATGTCTCTCTGGTATGTGACCATGGCATTTTTCAACCCAAAAGATGTGATATCATCTACGTAAACCTCAATTTCCTCAGGGGCCATCTTGATTTGATGGGAACCGACGTACCCTTCCATGAAGGAGAAAAGGGCATGGTCTACAGTGTTGTCGACCAAGACATCTATGTGAGGTACTGGAAATTCATCCTTCGGGCTAGCTTTGTTCAAATCCCGATAGTCAACACAAATCCTAAGTTTGCCCCCTTTCTTCGGAACTACCACAATATTAGCTACCCATCTAGGGTATGTGGAGACTGTTATGAATTTGGCCTCTAACCATTTCTCGACCTTTTCTTTCACCCTTAAGGCAATCTCTGATTTAATTCTTCGTAATTTTTGCTTGATTGGGCGACAATCTGGCTTTAATGGCAGCTTATGTTCCACTATCTCATTGTCCAATCCAGGCATGTCGCTATATGACTAGGCAAAAACATCTTTGAACTCATGTAGCAATTGGACTATCTTCTCATATTCCTCTTTCTTCATCAGAGTACCTACTTTTACCTCCCTTTTATCATCTTCTGTTCCCAGATTCACTAGCTTAGTGGGCTCTTCATGTGGCCCGATTTATTTGGACTGTTGCTTAACTAGTCTTAATAGCTCGGGTGGAGCTTCCCATTCTTCATCACTTTCTTCCTCATTTATTAAACCAATCTGATGATCATGGCCGCATGGATGACTAGTAATATAGTTATTATTTCCAGGATTGTCATGGGATCTACATTGGGTGCATGATGCGATTAGTTTTTTATTTTTCGGGTGGCCTTTTATGATTTTACTTGTTTATTGTTAACTTTGTATGCTTGTTTGGGAACGTGTGTGTGTGCAAGGCTTAATGATAGACAAAATGAGACCGATATATGAAAAATGTGTTTCTTGAATTTATTGATTGTACTTATTTGGAAACTCAAATAAATGTCTTTAAAATAATGAAAAAGGAAATTTTTTGTAGCGCTAGAAAAAAACTAGCGATTTTATTACATGTTTTCATAAAATACTCGCGGTGACATATCCTCCTCCGTCCAATTGTTGAGCACGTTTCCTGGTGGGCACTGGATCACATTATTTGTTTGGTTTTCTGGACCAAAGTCTCCCACAACAGCCATCGTCCCTGATGCAAAGCTTGCGCTGATGAAGCTTTGACCAATGTGAGGGATGAGAATACCTCCAGCTTTGTACTCAAACTGCCCCAGTCTGGCCATCCTTCCTTTCCTCTTTTCCTCCGCTGTTTTCTCCCAGTCTTTCCGGGTGGGCTTATAAACTTTACTTGCTGATGTAGATTAGAATGTATAGCTCCAGAATTGTGAATTCAGGGTCTTCCCAACAAACAACTATAGGAAGGGTTGATATCCATGACATGGAATAAGATTTGGAAAACGCATGACCCTATCTTTATTGGTAGCTCTATTTCTCCCATGACGTCATTCTTTGACATCGAACACCCTTACTATCATAGAACTTGACATTATGCGTGAGGAATCTACTGGGAGTCGGGAAAATGTCCTTTTTGACATGACATTCAATGAAGAGCCATTGTTAATTAGGACCATACCGACTAAGCAGTCCTGGTACATGACTGAAATGTGAAGCATACTAGTGTGCCCTGTCCCTTCAGCTGGTATTTCTTGATCGCTGAAGGATATGTAATTGTCGGCCACAATGTTGTTGACAATACCACTAAGCTTGTCTGTGGTTATGTCATTGCTAACATGCGCTTGGTTTAGCACCTTTAGAAGCACATTTCTGTGGGCCTCAAAACTCATTACTAATGCTAGTATAGATATCCGAGCCGGGGTGCGGCTTAGTTGGTCCGCCACCTTATATTCATTTTGTCTTATGAATTTCAGGAATTCACAGGCTTCCTCATTGGACACCCCACCTTTGTCCTCAGGAATGATCGGCTCCCCTAGGCCTGCCTCTACTTCTTCATCTGTGGGGATCTTCACCTTTGCCTTCCCTTTACCAGTATTAGTTGGGACTTTCTCTACATCTAGAGGACCATAAACACGTTCACTCATGGTAATTCTGCTAACTCCAGCCACATTGGTAACCTTAGGGGGTTCTTCCACTGTCTCGATACCGTCTCCACCATAGACCCATTTACTACTTTATCTTACTTATAAGGAAACGGTTGGGACCTTGAAATTGTTACCGGTTTCATGACTTTCATGACTGGTACCCATCGGGTGAGTGTGATGGTGCATTGTGGGGAACATTCATTAAGGATAAAAAGTGGGTCATTGGTGGCCTCAGTGTTTGGCTTGTGTCTCCCTTTCCTTGTGTAATAGCATTTACACTCTAGCATGAGGGACCCCTCTCCACAGTAATTAACCTCATGTCCAACATCTTTTGTAGTAAGAGTTTGAATTCTGGACAATCTTCTAAGGTATGGCCTACCAGACCATGCGACTCGCAACTATTGGGATTTTAATCTTCCATCAACTTTTATACCATCATGTGCTTACACATCTCCTGGAAGATAACTTTCATGGGAGTTTTTATTTCAGGAACTTCCCATATGTATGACCCTCCTTGTGCCCTTTCCGCAACATTGATACCTTGATTGCCATGATTTGGCAGTGGGTTTCTGTGCACATCTAGTGGGGCGTCTTCGAATGTTAGTTGCTTTGTGTCCACAAGGTGTTGAACATTGTACTTGAGGGAACGACATTGTTTGATAGAATGACCGATGACTCCGGAGTGATAGGTGCATGTAGCATTTAGGTTAAACCATGGTCCTGGTGATTCCGGAACCCTTCCTAATATTGGAGTTATAAACCCTTCTGCCACATGGTATTCAAAGATAGGTGACCTGGATGGGATCAAATTGTGGAGTTTTCTTTTCGTTAGGGTTTTGGGGAAAATGATTTTGCCTTATATCATGATTGTTGTTGTATTGGAGAGGGTATTGGATGGTGTTTGGGTTTGGTGGTGTGTAGGTGCTAGTGTTTGCATGGGTGTTTTGATTTTGGGGGTATGTGTTTGGGTTATGGGTTTGGGTTTGGTGGTGTGTAGGTGCTAGTGTTTGCATGGGTGTTTTGATTTTGGGGGTATGTGTTTGAGTTATGGGTTTGGGTTTGCATGAACCGAGAGGGTGCATGGTAGCTGTTTTGTGTGTTTTTGTTTTGGAATTTCTTGTACTCAGTGGTTACAAAATTCGTCTCTCCTTCTTTTTTCTTTAGGAAGTTGGGCTTTTTCCCAGAGCCTGTATTTCCTTCCATAATCTTTCCATTTCTCAATCCTCCTTCCAACTTTTCTTCTACCTTGATGAGAGCGTTAAAGTTAGAAGCTACGTTTCCCATGAGGAGTTCATAGTAGGGATTTTGTAAGGTGTCGATAAAAATTGACAATTGTTCTTCTTCTTGCAAACGGGGAAAGACTTATGATGCTAACCCCCTCCACCGTTGGACATACTCTCGCAAGTTTTCGGATGGCTTCTTGAACATATTCTGCAGCTGGAATCTATCAGGTGCTGCATTTTCATTGTACTTACATTGTTTCATGAATGCATTTGAAAGGTCAGCAAATGTTATGATCTGTGCCTTTTCAAGACGGACGTACCAACTCATTGCCACCCATATCAGACTGTCCTGAAAGCAGTGTATCAGGAGTTTGTCATTACCATGGTATGCATATATTTTCCTTACATACATGTGTCGGTGGCTCTTGGGACATGTAGTCTCATTGTATTTTTTGAATTCTGGCGCTTTAAACTTGGGCGGAAGTATCACATATGGAACAAAACACATTTCAAATGCATTCTTTATATCTGGGCAGTTTGCCCCTTCAATTGCTTTCAACCTTTCCTTTATCATTTCCATATCTTCTAGACCTTGGGAATGATGCGAGTTGGGGGTAGAGTCTTTGGGGGGGGGGGGGGGGGGGGGGGGGGAGGTGACTGAGTATGGTTGAGATGTGTTGTCTTGTTCCCTATTAGAAGCCCATGTGTAGGATCCTTGTCTTGCCTAGTCATGGTTGCATGTTCTTGATGGGGGGGGGGGGGGGGGGGGCTTCCCTATGACTATCCTCATAAAGAGGGTTGTAATTAGGTGGCATACCATAAGTAGGCCATTTCAGAGCAGGTTCCTTATGTTGACTGGTCTTTTTAGTCGTATTCAGATCCCTCTTTGGTGCAGACTCAGGAAGTGGGTGTTGGCTACTCGGTTGTCTGATGATTGGGTTGAGGTATTCTCATCCAAGCTTCGAGCTTTTTGCAAGCCTTGAATCATCTTCATCATCTCCTTCATTTTTGACATCTATTTGATATAGCTGAAAATTTAATGAACTACATATACTAAAAGTAGTCTTATAGCCTCGAGTCTAGCTACATGAGTGACAGTTTCATTGAAATCTATTCCCTCATATTGACTATATCCTTGAGCTAGTAATCTATCCTTATTTCTAACTATTATGTCATTTTCATCATATTTGTTTCTGAAGGCCCATCGAGTACCTATGACTTGTCTATTCTTAGGTCTTAGGAAAGGTCCCCAAACCTTGTTTTTCTCAAATTGATTGAGATTTTCTTGCATGGTTAATCTCATAAAAGGGGTGTTTCCATGTGTGTTTCCTTTCATTGTCTTCATCAATAATAATAACTTTTTCCTCCTTAGAGGGGTTAATCTCATAAAAGGATACACACATGGATTCTTCAATGGTAAGTGTTCTCTTATTAAAAATTCTATATGTTTTACGTGTAAGAGAATAACAAAGGAACATTCACTCATCATGTTTAGCATTGAATTTATCAAGGTTGTCTTTTCCATTATTAAGAACAAAGCACCGACAACCAAATACATGCAAGTAAACAATATTAGGTTTTCTATCCTTATAAAGTTCATAAGGGATTTTCTTTAAAATAGGTCTTATTTAAACTCGATTAGATACATCATTATTAGTGCTAACCACGTCAAGCCAAAAGTATTTAGGCAGATTAGTTTCATTTAACATTGTTCTGACTAGTTCCTCTAATGACCTATTTTCCCTTTCTATAACACCATTTTTTTGTGGTATTTTAGGTGCATAAACATTGTCTGAGATATCATGCTCGTCATAAAACTTTTCAAACAAACATTTTGAAATTCTCCCTCATGATCACTTCTAATATAAGAGATTTTCAAAGGTTTTTTTATTTTGGACATGTTTTGCATACTTTCTAAAAGCATGGAATGCTTCACTTTTTTGTACTAAAAATAGTGTGCAAGTGGATCTTGAAAAATCAATAACTATCATAAGAGCATAGTAGTTGCCAACCATACTTTTTGTTCTAGATGATCCAAACAAATTCATATGAAACTATATACTTAGATTTTAAAATATAATTTAGTTTGTTTGCCATTTTGACTATTATCACATAATTTGTCTTAACAAATTGAATTTTGGGCAAACCAACTACAAGTATATTGATGCGTTCTATTCTCCTATTCCGTACTCATGCATCACCATTATTTACTCTCAAGCATTTAACTTCCAAGGAAATATCTAATGAAATGACATAAATATTATTTATTCTATTTCATATGAGTTTTGCATCATGATTTACTTTATCTTCCATAATTCAAGTATCATACTTGAAAACCACACTATAGCCTTTGTCCATAATTGACATATACAATTATGCTTTAGGCCATCAACATATAAGACACTGTCAATAATAGTAGAGGGTGGCTTACTAATTCGACCAACTCCAAGTATTTTCCCTTTCTTATTGTCTATGTATGTGACAAATTCTTTGTCCCTTTGTTTAATATTGAAAATTTAGATTTGTCACTCGTCATGTATTTTGAATAACCACTATCCATATATCATATTTCACTCAAGACTGTCAATATGATTTGGTAGGTACCCAATACTCCTACAAAACAATGAAATGTTTTTGGTAGGTACCCAATATGATTTGGGTCCTTTAGAGTTAGCACATTTCTCAAACTATCTATATTGGTCACTTGGTATACCAAATTTTGTAATATAGCAAGTATTAGGTGTGTGTGCTATAGAATTATGGTAAAACATGTAGGTTGTTTGTAATGCATTTTTTTTTTTTTTGAATTATAGTAAAAACCATCTCTTTTATGAATATGCGTACACGTATTGTTTTTCTTTATGAAAAAAATCACTTTTGACTTTTCATACATTCAACATTTGGTTTTGTTTTCAAGGTATACAAATTATTTTTCAAGGTTTTGTTTTGACTTTCAAGAATGTTTATAACATTCTTTTGTTTTAAGAGTAACTTTGAAAAGTCTTATAGATTATCTGGGAAGTTCATTGAAAGTATTTTGTAATTCAGCATATGATGGTTTATTATTAAGTTCATAATCACTAACCTCATCATCATCAGATTTGTGTGAGGTCATTCGGGAAAGACATGCTTGCTTCTTGTTTTTCAGTTCTAAGTTTGAACTAACATTGTTGTCTTCCCATGCAATATAGGCTCTCCTTGTTATCTTTTCTGTTTTTCCCTTGAAAGTACTTTCTTTTCTAGGGATGGACAATATGCTTTGATATGTCCAGGTTTTCCATAATTGAAGCATGTAAAATTTTATCCTGAAGTAGATGCTTTATTGCTTTTTATGAATCTTTTGCTTGGACCGAAATTATTGGCTTTGTTTTTCCTCATAAACTTGTTCAACTTCTTTACTAGAAGATTCATGCTCTCAATGTTGTCAATATTAGAATCTTCATCTTGTGATGTTTGACAAGAATATGCCTTTGCGTTTAGTGATATCGTCTTGCGCTTCTTCTCCGACTCTTCATGTTGCTCAAATTAGTTTAACTCTAATTCGTGTTCCTGCAAATTTGCAAATAATTCAGCGAAAGACATTTTGGATAGACTTTTATTTTCAGAAATTCCTGCCACTTTTCGTTGTCATGTTCTTGTTATTGATCTAAGAACTTTAAGGCTCAAGTCACTATTAGTTAACATTTTTCCAAGAGCAATCAAGTGGTTTGTGAGATGAGTGAATCTCTTTTGGAGATCTAAGATTTTCTCATAGGATTTCATCCAAAACTAATTGACAATGAGATGAGTAGTCTAACAGATATTTAAACCATTACCGAGACAATGAGATAAGCAATATTAGACTTACTTCTCAACATACGATACATTAACTCTTACATTTATCCTAATCATTTGTTTGAATACTAGTCTATGGTTAACTCTACCTACTAGTTGGTATTTAGTTGACCCTAATGAGCTTATAACTTATTTAATATAATAGATTATATTTAATCTTGAGAATAAAACTTGATTATTGTTGTTAAAAAAAAGTCATTAGCTTGAAACATGTAGAATAAACTTTTCAATTTTATTTGCGTCTCACATTATCTTATAGGTTATTATATTTTTCCATAAATTAAAAACATCAACTATTTTGCATACCATCCATGAACAATCATGCATTCTTATTTGAGTTTCACAATATACTTGTTTCCTTAATATAAGAATGCTAAGAAAATGTCAAGCAATGAACAAAGCATGAAACATGTTATGATGTAAGCCATTCAGAAACAGTTACCATAAGATTTAAGCGTTATTATATGACTTAAACATGTATAAACCAATATCCTAATTTGTCAGTAAACTACTAACACAACAATGATACAAATCAGTATTCTAATTTATCAGTAAACTACTAACACAAATTCTATTTGGCAACATAGTAATGTGTTACCAAAGGAATCTTAGTCAACTCCCTAGGTAAATCACCTTTATTGCTCTTCACTTCAGTACTCTACTATTATGGCATATCATGACTTACGTGTTGGAGTATCTTTCTACTTTGTTATCGTGGTGGCTATGAAAGAAAGTACAACGAATGTAGGTTTGAAGTCATTTAAGATTAAGTGCTAAAAATGGTCAAACCCCATTTTGTGTATATATATATATATAATAAGATCTAGAGATCTAATTGTCACATGCAGATTTTGAAAGTGAAAATAACATCCCATTTACAAAATTTACATCATAATCTATAAATCTACTAAAGAGTGTTTCTCTTCACTCTTCTCCTTTTCCATGTAATGGTGGCACTACGGGGTATTTGGAGAGAAGTGTCAACCATACATGTTTTGAGGCATATGCTGATTTTGGCTACTAGTCTCTGACTTCATGAGAATAATACCAAAACCTTCACCATTGAACACATTGAACCTGAGAGCAGTTCTGGCTAAGCTAGTGAATTTCAACCTATAATAAAGTACTGAGATGATCATATACTCATAACCCATCAAGCCATGAAAATTATGAATCAACATAACCCTTCAATAGTTTCCCATTCGTTCCGAATTTCCGATAATCCTATGTAACTCTTATCATCTGCACTTTACAGTGTCTGTATTTCTTGGTTCAGAGAAACGCAGGCGCTTTTAAGCGATGTCTACTTTCCCTATTCATATTTGATTGCCAATGGGTTAAAAGAAGTTCATCATTCATTCAGGAACAAGCATATGACTGCACAATCATCGATCTCGGAACTAGGATGCTTAATTCTCCAGGCATGAACAGCATGCTTTACTAAAATTTTGGCAGCCATCGACCTCTTTCGTGCTGAAGCAACTATGCTTATTACTTCATTGTTTGTTAGCACATCCCATACCTGTAAACAAAATGATCCTTTAACTAAATGTGTGTAAAAGATAAGAGTAACATTTTATCCTCTAAATGCTATGATCTTAAGCCCCTAGAATTCAGTTACATTGCTTGCACTATTGGATCAAATATTTGCATATGAATTTGGATTCAGAGAAACATAAATAAATGAGTGAGTCCTAGAAATATCTAACAAGTAATTGATTAATATTTCCTAACTGAAAATTAAAGATCTAGCATACAAAGTTGATATTCTAATAATACATACCCCGTCCGAGGCCAAAACCACAAATTGATCTTGCTTACTAAGTTTTCTACAAAATACATCAGGAACTGAGGTGAGGCCACAGTTTTTTAGGCAAAAATCTCCGAACGCTCTCGACATAGCTAGTCCGGGGCAATCTTCTTCAAGCATCCATACTCTTTGTACACCTGGATCTTCCTCAGCAGAAAAAATTCTACCTCCACAATTTGCAATTCTTAAAGCTTCACCTAAGTGACAATAAAGAAGAAAAGCTAGTTAGATATGGACTTAAACTTGTAAGACTTGAGAATTGAGGCCAATACTAAGACATACTTGGAATATCTGGCTTCAAATCAACAGTAAGTGGAACAGGAACACAATGATTATCATCTGCTCTCGTGCAAAGAACTGCGCGAGAATCGCCCAAATTTCCGATTATCAACTGATCTCCCTACAAGTTTAGAAAGGAAAATAATTTGGTTATAGCTGTCTCCATTCATTTAAATTGCAGACTGCATTACTTGATGCGGCCGCAATATTGCGGTTGTAGTGACTGCTGCAAACGCATCAGACCACAATTACAGTGTGAGTAATGCGGCTGCGTCGGGACGCAACGCAACCGCATCGGTCCACATTTGAACTGCATCAGACCGCATCGGATTCAAAAATGTTATTTTAATCACAAAATAATTCACACCGCAGCCCAATCTGCCTCACAACGGCTGCAATGACCACAATCACAATAAAGACAATCGCGACCGGAATTTAAAACACCAACTGTCTCTAACCATAGCATGTTACGAAGAGGTAGTGCAATGGTAAAATGTGAGTGTCTAGTTATACCTGTTTAATTACTGTAACTGCGGTGCTACCGCCGCGAAAGCCATCGGTGTCAACTTTCATAGCAAGTTCTTCATCCATTTCAATGAAGGACTTATTGAAGCTTTCATTCCAAGAAACAAAGGACATGTTTTGTTTATGTTGACCTGAACTGCTAGAATTTTGTTGTGACATTTTGATTGCTTCAGAGAGCTTTGAAGGTAGATTGTCACGTACACAATGTGAAAACTTGTGACCTAAGGGACCATGACCATCAAACACACCACAAAAGATCATACCTTGTTCTCCCATGAAGTCCTAATGATATATAACATTGAGCATTAGTCCAAGCCCATTCATTTAAATTGTGTAATGCAGTGGTAGCAATATTGTAGTTGCGGTGACCGCTGTAACCGCAACTGAGATGTGACTCGGAATCACAATAATATGACTCAGAATCAATGATGTGGCTGCATTGGGCCACAAGACAACCGCATTTGGACCGTATCGGGCCACATCAGACCGCATCATGCCGCATTAAATTCAAAAATATTATTTTAATCACAAAGTAATTCACATCGCAAATCGCAAATGCAGATTACCGCAATTTACATCGCGACAGCCACAATGACGGCAATCAGAAGCCATATATGTTCATCTATTAAAAACCATTAGGCTTTAATAAAAAACCATAGGATACAATCACTGGCGCTAAGATAAATTCAATTATACAGTTAAAGAACACTATTTTATAATTATATAAGTGTATTGTATATTTGTATAGTCTAAGTCTTTCTTTTTTTTCTTCCTCCATAATACAAAATATTAGTAATATTTCATCTTGAATATTAAGAAAAAACGAAGGAATTTGGCTCGATTTTTAAACTATTCAGATGCCTAGAATGCATAGTTTTAAAGAAAGTCATTATACATTTACGAAATTTTAAATAAAACCATACTTTTAAGTAATTTATTAAGTAAATATGTATTAATTATAAATAGTTATTAAGTTCATACACTATCTAATAGGAACTTGTTAAAACCTTTTGAAATAAACCTATTTAAAACTATTAAATTATAGGGACCTATTTAAAATTTAACGAATCTGTAAGGACTAGAATATAATTTAACTAAATTTATTTATTATGAAATGCAAATTAAAGAATTGGGCAAAATGGGAAGAATTATAAAGGAGGGGATATACTTATTCCGATAGTAAGTTTTTTAAACTTACTTTCATCAATTCTAGGAAAATTCAATAGTTTACATTAGTGAATAGATCTAAACCATTAGATTTCCATAGAATTGATGACTAAGATTTGAAGTAAGTTTTTTCTTGGAGTAAATGGATCCTCCTCAAATTATAAATCATCAAAATTGCAATTTATAAAATAAAAGGAAAAAAAACCACCAAACTTAATTGAAATGAAAGGAGAATGTAAAATATTACCTCCCAAACTGTCAATGCATCTTGATTTATTCCTTTTCTACCCTTTTGGCAATACTTTGATACAAACTTAGAGGATTCTCCTAACATAATCTGGGCCCCACCATATCCATCTTCATATGCAATATTTTTATTGTAATGTTCATTACTCTCAGATTCCATATCATAAACTCTCCCTCCAAATGTAACATGGCAGCTACAACAACCTCCCATATTTTCCAAAAGAAAAAAAGACAATGTGGACCCCACAAAACTCCAATGATTTTCAATAAAATGGGATAAATTTGCTTACAAGGAGTTTAAGGATAAGAAAATTGATGAGGGAAAAGGGTTGTATAGTTTTTACAAAAATGATTAAAATTGGAATTTGGATAGAAATAACCAATGACTCTATCTTTATATATAGAGTGATTACAAAAATAAGTTTAGATGCTATTGAGGTGGGTTGTATTTACAAAAATATATTTGTGTGCATTTATATATTCAGTATCCAATGATTACAAAAAATGATTAGTATATATATAGTGAGCCTAAAAGGGGAAAATGTGAGATAGGTTGAATTGGATCAGTTTAGATTTAGATAAGATTTATTTTAATAAAGCTAACTTATGCTATTTATGTATGTCAAATTGGATTGAAAAATCACTTTAACCATTTCTAAGCTCCATTTGTTTGTTTGTATATCCAAAAGTGGATATTATGGTCCAATAAGGACATAAAATGAAAGGAAATGGATTTGCTTGGGTTCTGAAATAGTGGAAATTATGAGATAAACTCTACTTACTTTTAGATTGTTCAACTTTTCAAATGGAGGTGCTAGAAGTATGGTTATAGTTTGGTTTTGAGTTTATCATATTTGGTAAATTTAAAGTATAAATATTTTTGGTATAACCAAGAGTATCTCTCACATTATGGATAAGGAAATAATCCCCTTCAAGGTGTATGACTGACTATGTTCATTGTCCCTCCCAATAAATATCAGTCACATGAATCGAATTCCTGATCCTTTGGTCTATCTAGGGATATAGTGGGATATTGGGAACCTTTAACCCTTCGATAACATGTGTAAGGACCGAAATTCTACCCTTGAAAATTTTCTTCTTATATTATTCATGATGCATTCATTTCCTAATAAATTTTTCCGACAATTTCCAACAATCATATTTAACTCTCACTTTCCCATTCCTACTCATTTCATAATTCAATATGACATACATACTTATTCGACAGAAAATCATAATTCAATATGACATACATACTTATTCGACAGAAAATCATAATTCATTTCAATATATCATGCAACTACTACATACAACTAGCTATGGATTTCCAAAATACCCATAGCTACGAATATCCAGAGTTACAATAAATCATGTAAGTTATATATCCATAGTTACAAAATATTTCAACTAATCCAATAAGCACTCATGTACAAAATAGTGCAAATAAGTGAAACCAAAACATAAACCTCCTAAAGCTTCCAAAAATGAGACCACCTCATGTCACCTGTTTATCTGCAATGGGATTATCAATGACAAAAGCACAAACACATAAAGGAGTAAGTCATTAATTCAATAAACGTCATTATAAGATAATCCACATTAGAAAAGGTTAGTAAATCAATTTGAAATTCATTTTCCGTGCTACATTACTTGAGCCAAAGTCGCTGCACCCCTTAGGGTTAGCTAAAAGCAATTTTTCATCTCTTTTATAAAGAAAACATGCCACGTAAACTCGGGCCGAAATGTTGCCACATAAACTCAGGCCGAAGTGTTGCCACATAAACTCGGGCCGAAGTGTTGCCACATAAACTCGGGTCGAAGTGTTGCCACATAAACTCGAGCCGAAGTGTTGCCACATAAACTCGGGCTGAAGTGTTGCCACATAAACTCAGGCCGAAGTGTTGCTACATAACTCGAGCCGAAGTCGCTAACCATTTATGGTCGGCTAAAAATATATTTCCTTTTCATTGATTTCACCATCAATCATATCTAGTGAATCCATGCAATCCTTATTACAAACATACCCATATATGTTTATAATAAATACGTGATTTACTAATTAATCCTTGCACAACCAGAAAATACACACATTTTCCATTTCAAATGCACAGATTAAAGACTTATCCTTACCTTGATGAGTGTTGGGTTGGGTTCTTGGTAACTGCACTAGTTCCACTGACACCGCCGACAACTCTAGGATATTTCCCATTCCCACCATACAACACAATGTTAGTCATTTATTCCAAATATCACATAAACAACTCATATTGCATTATTTAACCACACGAGATATTTAACACATTTTCCATGTTCCTAAACTACTTTCATCAAAAGTTTACAACATCTAAAACATACATATTCATCTCATATTTCAACAATAGAAAGCTTATTCATCTTCTACCTCTAGCACTTTACCCATTTTCTTCTTTAACCACATTTTCACTTTAGGGTTTTGGGGTTTTCATGAATCAACCCACAAACCCATTCCATTCTTGAAATACTAACCTAAACCAAGAGGTTACAAGATTAAAACAACATAAAACGAACCATAACTCAAAAGGATGAGTTTCCATGGTTTCTCTCATTTTGAGAAGAGATCCAACATACCCAAAACAAGTTTCAAAGGGAAGAAGAGAGTTAGAATCAAGAGCTTTGCCTCTTCTCAAACTTCTAAATGACTCACAAGCCTCCTTGCTCTTGAAAAGGCTCTCTTCTCTCACTTCAATCTAGGTTAACCCTCATAAATGTGTTTGGGGTCCCCTATTTAATGCAACAGCGTCAGGTCCTCGCTTAAGCGAGCCCTTTCTCGCTCAAGCGAGAAAATCCCGCCTCAGATCTGACCCTCTCGCTCAAGCGAGAATCTTACAGCCTCGACAAGTCCAAAACATCACTTTTCTAGCCTAGGCGAGCCAACCCTCGCTCAGGCGAGAATCCTCCAGTATAGCCCAGGAATTCACCCTTCCAGTTGAGCCTTTCTCGCTCAAGCGAGCCAACTCTCGCTCAGGCGAGAATCCTCTAGTATAGCCTAGGATTTCACCCTCCCATGTGAGCATTTCTCGCCCACGCGAGAATACCTCGCTCAGGCGAGAATCTCAGGACTGATACTATAATTTTTAAAGATGTAAATTTAGGGTGTTACAATCCTCCCCCTCTTATAAGAATTTTCGTCCCCGAAAATTAAACATACCTCGATTCGAACAAATGAGGGTAATCCTCCCTCATGTCACGTTCCATCTCCCAAGTAGCATCCCATTCGTCTACTTGGCTCCATAGTACTTTCACCAAAGGAATCTCCTTGCCTCTTAGTCTCTTGATACTGGTATCCATGACCCTCACGGGCAACGTCGAAAAGGTCAAGTTATCTTTCAACTCTATCTGATCAGATTCTACCACATGAGATGGATCTCCAACATACTTCCTTAACTGAGACACATGAAACACATTATGAAGGTTCGAAAACAACGGAGGCAAAGCAATCTGATATGCTACCGGCTCAATCCTTTTCAATACTTGATACGGTCCAATAAATCTCGGAGTCAGCTTGCGAGACTTCAACACCCTACCAATTCTGGTAGTCGGGACTACTCTCATGAAAACATGATCTCCCTCATTAAACTCAAGAGGTTTCCGCCTTTTATCGTAATAGCTTTTCTGCCGACTCTGGGCGATCCTCATGTTCTCCCGGATTTTCTTGATCTTATCCGTAGTCTCTTGGACCAGCTCGAGCCCCAATATCAAGTTCTCCCCAGTCTCAAACCAACTCATTGGAGTTCGGCACTTCCTACCATACAATGCCTCATAAGGTGCCATTCTAATACTCGGATGGAAGCTATTGTTGTAGGTAAATTCAATCAGAGGCAACATGCCATCCCAACTCCCCAATTGTTCCAAGACACAAACCCTCAGAAGATCTTCCAATGACTGTATAGTTCTTTCCTATTGACCGTCTGTTTGTGGATGATAAGCTGAACTTAACTTCAACTTAGTTCCCAATGCGGACTGCAAACTAGTCCAAAAGTTGGAAGTAAATCAGGGATTCCTATCCAATATAATGCTCGACGGTATCCCATGCAAACGAACTATTTCCCGGATATACAGTTCCACCAATCGCTCCAAAGAATATCTCATGTTCATAGGCAGAAAGTGTGCAGATTTTGTTAACCGATCCACTATAACCCATATCGAATCATATCCTTTCTGAGTTTTAGGGAAACCCGATACAAAATCCATGGAGATACTATCCCACTTCCACACAGGAATTTCTAGGGATTGTAACTCTCCCGCCGGTCGCTGATGTTCAATTTTGGCTTTCTGACATACTAAACAACTCGAGACATACGAAGCCACATCCCTCTTCAACCCTGACCACCAAAACAACTTCTTCAAATCTTGGTAGTTCCCGAGAGAAAACTCATCTTGCTCTTATGAGACTCCTCTAAAATACTCTTCCGTAATTCCTCATCACGAGGCACACACACTCTCCCTTTATAACGCAACATTCCACTAGGGTCCGATGCGAAATCAGTTTCCTTGCCACTTAACATCAAATCCCATTTTTTTTTATTATCTCGATATCCTCAACTTGCATTACTCAGATTTGATCAAACGGTTCATTGGTGACCTTCAGCATTCCCAAAATCATACTATGAGGCTTTATCTGAACATCCAAGTTCATATCCCTGAACTCTTCAATCAGTTTCCCTTCCCTAACCATCAAAGCCGACATGTGTAATGTAAGGACCAAAATTCTACCCTTTAAAATTTTTCTTATTTTAATATACATATTTCCTATCGTCTCTATTTCTCTTCAATTAAACAACATCCAATACTCTATAGTCAGTTATCACAATAAACAAGAACTCATCTTCCCATGGAGCAGAAAAACATAATTCATATATTCCCTGTTCGGTAAATACCGCATATGACTAACTATGGGATTCCAAAATACCCATAGCTATTAATATCAAGATTTTACAAAAATATAGTACTAATCCAGTTATGAGTTACAATTATCCAATTAACAGTTTACATCAACCAAACAAAAAGAATAAGACTTCGAGTTCTAAGCTCCTCGTGCCTCGAACCGGGTATCCTCAATTTCCTCGTTTACCTGCAATGGGATTATCATAACAGATATACACAACAACAACAAAGGAGTAAGTTATCAACTCAATAAATATTCGTAAACGATAAACCACATTTTAAGTTTTATAATACAATGAGTCAAAACTGATAAAATCCACAATTTCCTGTTTATCTCTCTCCAGTTATTACATCCACCCTTTGGAATTCACTCATTCATATCTGTCATACCTTGTCACCTTCTTCATCAATACCATTTCAAATCATTATTTTCCAATTGCACGTGTACCTTTTCATCACCACTTGGGTCAGGTCATATACAATACCACATAGGGCAAGTCATACACAATACCACATAGGGCAAGTCATACACAATACCACATAGGGCAAGTCATACACAATACCACATAGGGCAAGTCATACACAATACCACATAGGGCAAGTCATACACAATACCACATAGGGCAAGTCATACACAATACCACATAGGGCAAGTCATACACAATACCACGTAGGGCAAGTCATACACAATACCACATAGGGCAAGTCATACACCGATCATATACATAATCAGAAAATTCACACATTTTCTATTATCATATACCATTAATAACTTCTCCTTACCTTGGTATGTGTCGGGTTGGGTTCTTGTTATCTGCACTAGTTCCACCGACACCGCCGCCAACTCTAGG
Source organism: Lupinus albus (assembly GCA_009771035.1). Taxonomy (NCBI): domain Eukaryota; kingdom Viridiplantae; phylum Streptophyta; class Magnoliopsida; order Fabales; family Fabaceae; genus Lupinus; species Lupinus albus. The sequence continues at coordinate 13,852,554 of CM020010.1, forward strand.
ATCTTTCCTCATTTCCACCATACAACACAATGTTAGTCATTTATCCCAAATATTTCATAAACAATTTAGATTGCATTATTTTACCATACAAAATATTTCTCATATTTTTAATGTTGCTAAACTACTTTCATCATAAGTTTATAATATTTAAAACATACATATTCATCTCATATTTCAACATTAGAACGTAAACTCATCTTCTACCTTTAGCATTTTACCTATTTTCCACTTTAACCACATTATTGCTTTAGGGTTTTCATGAATCAACCCACAAACCGTTTCCATTCTCGAAATACTAACTCTAAACTAAGAATTTACAAGAGAAAAACACATAAAACGAACCATAACTCCAAATGATGAGTTTCCATGGTTTCTCACATTTGGAGAAGAGATCCAACATACCCAAAATGAGTTTAAGAGAGAAGAAGAGAGTTAGAATCAAGAGTTTTACCTCTTCTCAAGCTATTAGGTGAGTATCAAAACTCCTTGCCCTTAAAGCTCTCTTCTCTCACCTTCCTTCAAAGTGTTTTACCTTAAAATGTGTTTGGGTTTCTGTTTTAAAGGGGTGTCGTCGGGTTGTAATCGATTACCAACATGGTGTAATCGATTACAACGTGAAAAATGCGCATATCTGATGCTTTTAATACGATGTAATCGATTACCAGCAGTATGTAATCGATTACCAGCAGTGTGTAATCGATTACCAGCAGAGTGTAATCGATTACTAGCAGAGTGTAATCGATTACCAGCAGAGTGTAATCGATTACTAGCAGAGTGTAATCGATTACCAGCAGAGTGTAATCGATTACACTGTGTCAGATGCACATATCTGATGCTTTTAATACGATGTAATCGATTACTAGCAGTGTGTAATCGATTACACTGTGTCAACAGCCCAAAATTGCCATTTCTCGCCCAGGCGAGACAACTCTCGCTCAAGCGAGGCTTCCAGGACTGTTACTATAATCTGGAAAACTAAAATTCGGGGTGTTACAATCCTCCCCCTCTTAAAAGAATTTTCGTCCCCGAAAATCAACATACCTCGATTCAAACATATGAGGGTAATCCTCCCTCATCTCTTGCTCAACTTCCCAAGTAGCGTCTCCTTCGTCGACTTGGCTCCACAACACCTTTACCAAGGCAATCTCCTTACCTCTCAATCTCTTTATACTGGTATCCATGATTCTCACAGGCAACGTCGCAAAAGTCAAATTATCCTTCAACTCTATCTGATCAGATTCAACCACATGAGATGGATCTCCAACATATTTCCTCAACTGAGACACATGAAATACATTATGGAGATTGGACAACAACGGAGGTAAAGCAATACGATACGCTACCGGCCCAATTCTCTTCAATATCTGATAAGGCCCAATAAATCGAGGAGTCAGCTTACGAGACTTCAACACTCTACCGATACCGGTAGTCGGGACAACTCTCATGAAAACATGATCTCCCTCGTTAAACTCAAGGGGTTTCCGCCTCTTATCATAATAGCTTTTCTGTCGACTTTGGGCGATTCTCATATGCTCCCGAATTTTCTTGATCGCATCTGTCGTCTTCTGGACCACTTCGGGTCCCAATATCAAGTTCTCCCCAGTTTCAAACCAACTCACTGGAGTTCGACACTTCCTACCGTACAACGCCTCATAAGGTGCCATCCCGATACTCGAATGAAAGCTATTGTTGTAGGTGAATTCAATCAAAGGTAACATACCATCCCAACTTCCTGGTTGTTCCAAGACACAAGCCCTTAGAAGATCTTCCAATGATTGTATAGTTCTTTCCGACTGACCATCCGTTTGTGGATGATAAGCTGAACTTAACTTCAACTTAGTTCCCAATGCGGACTGTAAACTAGTCCAAAAGTTGGAAGTAAAACGAGGATCTCTATCTGATACAATGTTCGACGGTATCCCATGCAATCGAACAATTTCTCGGATATACAGTTCTGCCAATCGTTCTAGGGAGTACCTCATGTTCATCGGTAAGAAATGAGCAGACTTAGTCAACCGATCCACTATTACCCATATCGAGTCGTACCCTTTCCGAGTCTTCGGAAAACCAGAGACAAAGTCCATGGAGATACTATCCCACTTCCAAACGGGAATTTCTAGGGATTGTAACTCTCCTGCTGGCCGCTGATGCTCAATCTTGGCTTTCTGACATACCAAACAACTCGAGACATATGAAGCCACATCCCTCTTCAACCCTGACCACCAAAACAATTTCTTCAAATCTTGGTACATCTTGGTAGCTCCCGGGTGAAAGCTCATCTTGCCCTTATGAGACTCTTCCAAAATACTCTTCCGTAATTCTTCATCATGAGGCACACAAACCCTCCCGTTATAACGCAACATTCCACTAGGGTCTGATGCGAAATCAGTTTCCTTGCCACTTAGCGTTACATCCCTTTTTGCCGTTATCTCAACATCCTCAACTTGCAAAACTCGGATTTTCTCAAACAGTTCATTGGTGACCTTCAACATCCCCAAAATCATACTATGAGGTTTTATCTGAACATCCAAATTCATATCTCTGAACTCTTCAATCAGTTTCCCTTCCCTAATCATCAAAGCCGACATGTGTAAAGATTTCCGACTTAGCGCATCAGCCACTACATTGGCCTTTCCCGGATGGTACTGCAATTCAAAATCATAATCTTTGAGGAATTCTATCCACCGTCTCTGTCTCATATTCAATTCCTTTTGGTCAAATAGGTACTTTAAACTCTTGTGGTCGCTGTACACCTCAAATCTCACGCCATAGAGATGGTGTCTCCAGATTTTTAAAGCAAAAACCACTGCGGCCAATTCCAAATCATGAGTAGGGTAGTTCTTTTCGTGCGTCCTTAACTGACGAGAAGCATAGGCAACCACTTTCCCTTCTTGCATCAGGACACAACCCAAACCTTGCTTGGAAGCATCACAATAGACACTGAAATCCTTAACGGTACAAGGAAGAACCAACACTGGTGCCGTAGTCAACCTTCGTTTCAACTCCTGAAAGCTTTCTTCACAACGAATTGTCCAAACATATGGTTCTCCTTTCCGAGTGAGCTTAGTCAATGGTAGTGCCAACTTCGAAAATCCTTCAATGAATTTCCGATAATACCCTGCCAAACCCAGAAAGCTCCTGATCTCAGTGACTGATTTGGGCACCGCCCATTCCATAACCGCTTCAACCTTTGAAGGGTCCACTGCCACTCCTTCCTTGGATATCACATGTCCAAGAAAGTTTACCGATTCCAACCAGAAATCACACTTGGACAGTTTTGCATACAACCGATTTTTACTAAGAAGCTCTAGCACAACCCTTAGGTGCTCAGCATGCTCCTCTCGGCTTTTGGAGTAAACCAAAATATCATCAATAAATACCACTACAAATGAATCCAAATACGGATGAAAAATCCGATTCATGTAGTCGGTAAATATTGCTGGGGCATTTGTTACACCAAAAGGCATGACCAAATATTCAAAATGTCCATACCTTGTCCTAAAAGCAGTTTTAGGAATGTCCTCCGACTTTACTCGAAGTTGGTGGTAACCCGACCGAAGGTCAATTTTTGAAAACACTACCGCTCCCCTCAACTGATCCATCAAGTCATCGATTCGAGGCAACGGATATTTGTTCTTAATAGTGACCTTGTTCAATTGCCGGTAGTCGGTACACAACCGCATACTACCATCCTTTTTCTTAACCAACAAAACAGGCGCACCCCATGGCGAGACGCTAGGACGAATGAACTTCTTCGCCAAAAAGTCCTCAACCTGCTTTTTCAATTCAGCCAACTCTAATGGTGCCATCCTATAAGGAGCTATAGAGATGGGTCCCGTTCCAGGTACCAAATCAATAGAGAATTCGACTTCTCTTACTGGAGGTAATTCCGGAATTTCGCTAGGAAATACTTCAGGAAATTCATGAACTATCGGAATGTCCTCTACTTTGGGTCTTTCACTATCCTCCAGGGATGCCAACAACATAAACACGGCCCCTCCCTCTTTACAAAAAGTCTTGACTTCTTTTGCCGACAATGGCTTCATGTCATTGCCTTCATCAGAAACCTCATCAAGATTTCCGAATACCACGGTCTTATCCGCACAATTTAACATCACATGATTAGTCGACAACCAATCCATCCCCAAAATTAGATCCAGCTGGGTTAGTGGTAAACAGACCAAATCAACGGAAAAAGTTCGACCGTTTACCACTACCGGACATCGGGACACAACTGTCGATACCACCACAGGAACATTGGTTGGGGTGGACACGACCAAGTCAAAAGGCAACGACTCGGTTTGTAATTTCAGTTTATTCACGCAGTCTTTAGATACAAAGGAGTGTGTCGCTCCCGAATCAAACAACACTAAAAGCGGAATACCTGCTACCGTGCAGTTACCTTGGATTAGACCATCAGCCTCTGATGCCTCTGCACCACTCATGGTAAACACCCTACCAGTGTTTCTGGGTCTCTCGGCATTTCCACCATTTGTCCTTTGGTCGAGTTTAGGACAAAACCTCTTCACGTGCCCTTGCTCTCCACAGTTGAAGCACCCATTCCCAGATCCAGGGCAAATGCTACCAATGTGCCTCCGATTACACTTACCGTAGAATGGGTAGGAGTTCTGAGACGACCCCCTGGTAACAGTAGAGGCGGTTGGTCCTTGGAAACCTTGGTTGCGATGGTGGTGGGGTGGAGCATAAGGTCGTCGGTCCTGACTCATCCTCTCTTTACCCTTCCCTGGCACAATGTGGCGTTGGGGGCCATAGTTTCGTGGAGGATTCACTTTACCAGCAGCAGCATCCCTCACCCGCACATTATCCTCATGCATTCTACACTTGTTCACTAGTGTAGGAAAATCAGCAATTTCTTCATGACCAAACGTCACCCTAAGTTCGGGCTTCAACCCCATCTCAAACTTCACACATTTGGACCTCCCGTCCAACTCTAGTTCAGCATAAGGGCAATATCGGATCAATTCTTCAAATTTTGCTGAATACTCCCCCACCGTCATGTTTCCTTGCTCTAATTGCAAGAATTCCATCTCCTTCTTCCTTTTCAGATCGGCAGGAAAATATTTCTGGAGGAATTTTCCCTTGAAGGTTTCCCACACGATGATTTGCCCTTCGGTCTCCATCTGCCTTCGGGTCATCTCCCACCAATTCTCGGCCTCCTTTACTAACATGTAAGTGGCGTAAGCCACCTTCTGAGCATCAGAACAATTCATGGCTCTAAAGATCCTCTCTAATCCTTGGACCCATTCAATTGCCGCATCAGGGGCAAATCCTCCTTGGAATTGGCTGGGATTCCTCCTGCAGAATTCATCCAGACCTCTGTACTCAGCCGGACCGGGTGGAACCAAAGGGTGTGAACTCGGGCTTGGTGTCGCATTCTGATTCAGGTGCTGTAAGTTCTCGTTCATGTTCATCAGCACTGCAGCAATCTGAGCCAATAAGTCATTCTGACCCGATCCTCTTCCTCTTCCTCTTCCAGACATCTCCGTAATGGGTACCTGTTTATCTCGATTCTCATGGGTCAGTAAACCAGGTTTTAACTAAACAAATCAACACATAACCACACAACAGTTCACTTAAATCACATAGTCCAATCATTTAGAAGTTACAAAGAAGCAAATAAGGCCATACCCTAGGCCGCAGGACTAACTATGCTCTGATACCATATTGTAAGGACCAAAATTCTACCCTTTAAAATTTTTCTTATTTTAATATACATATTTCCTATCGTCTCTATTTCTCTTCAATTAAACAACATCCAATACTCTATAGTCAGTTATCACAATAAACAAGAACTCATCTTCCCATGGAGCAGAAAAACATAATTCATATATTCCCTGTTCGGTAAATACCGCATATGACTAACTATGGGATTCCAAAATACCCATAGCTATTAATATCAAGATTTTACAAAAATATAGTACTAATCCAGTTATGAGTTACAATTATCCAATTAACAGTTTACATCAACCAAACAAAAAGAATAAGACTTCGAGTTCTAAGCTCCTCGTGCCTCGAACCGGGTATCCTCAATTTCCTCGTTTACCTACAATGGGATTATCATAACAGATATACACAACAACAACAAAGGAGTAAGTTATCAACTCAATAAATATTCGTAAACGATAAACCACATTTTAAGTTTTATAATACAATGAGTCAAAACTGATAAAATCCACAATTTCCTGTTTATCTCTCTCCAGTTATTACATCCACCCTTTGGAATTCACTCATTCATATCTGTCATACCTTGTCACCTTCTTCATCAATACCATTTCAAATCACTATTTTCCAATTGCACGTGTACCTTTTCATCACCACTTGGGTCAGGTCATATACAATACCACATAGGGCAAGTCATACACAATACCACATAGGGCAAGTCATACACAATACCACATAGGGCAAGTCATACACAATACCACATAGGGCAAGTCATACACAATACCACATAGGGCAAGTCATACACAATACCACATAGGGCAAGTCATACACAATACCACATAGGGCAAGTCATACACAATACCACGTAGGGCAAGTCATACACAATACCACATAGGGCAAGTCATACACCGATCATATACATAATCAGAAAATTCACACATTTTCTATTATCATATACCATTAATAACTTCTCCTTACCTTGGTATGTGTCGGGTTGGGTTCTTGTTATCTGCACTAGTTCCACCGACACCGCCGCCAACTCTAGGATCTTTCCTCATTTCCACCATACAACACAATGTTAGTCATTTATCCCAAATATTTCATAAACAATTTAGATTGCATTATTTTACCATACAAAATATTCCTCATATTTTTAATGTTGCTAAACTACTTTCATCATAAGTTTATAATATTTAAAACATACATATTCATCTCATATTTCAACATTAGAACGTAAACTCATCTTCTACCTTTAGCATTTTACCTATTTTCCACTTTAACCACATTATTGCTTTAGGGTTTTCATGAATCAACCCACAAACCGTTTCCATTCTCGAAATACTAACTCTAAACTAAGAATTTACAAGAGAAAAACACATAAAACGAACCATAACTCCAAATGATGAGTTTCCATGGTTTCTCACATTTGGAGAAGAGATCCAACATACCCAAAATGAGTTTAAGAGAGAAGAAGAGAGTTAGAATCAAGAGTTTTACCTCTTCTCAAGCTATTAGGTGAGTATCAAAACTCCTTGCCCTTAAAGCTCTCTTCTCTCACCTTCCTTCAAAGTGTTTTACCTTAAAATGTGTTTGGGTTTCTGTTTTAAAGGGGTGTCGTCGGGTTGTAATCGATTACCAACATGGTGTAATCGATTACAACGTGAAAAATGCGTATATCTGATGCTTTTAATACGATGTAATCGATTACCAGCAGTATGTAATCGATTACCAGCAGTGTGTAATCGATTACCAGCAGTGTGTAATCGATTACCAGCAGTGTGTAATCGATTACCAGCAGAGTGTAATCGATTACTAGCAGAGTGTAATCGATTACCAGCAGAGTGTAATCGATTACACTGTGTCAGATGCACATATCTGATGCTTTTAATACGATGTAATCGATTACTAGCAGTGTGTAATCGATTACACTGTGTCAACAGCCCAAAATTGCCATTTCTCGCCCAGGCGAGACAACTCTCGCTCAAGCGAGGCTTCCAGGACTGTTACTATAATCTGGAAAACTAAAATTCGGGGTGTTACATGTAAAGATTTCCGACTTAGCACATCGACAACTACATTGGCCTTTCCCGGATGGTACTACAACCCAAAATCATAATCCTTTAGGAATTCCATCCACCTTCTCTGCCTCATATTCAATTCCTTTTGATCGAACAGGTACTTCAAACTCTTGTGGTCGCTATACACCTCAAACCTTACGCCATAAAGATGGTGTCTCCATATTTTTAAGGCGAAGACCACTACACCTAACTCTAGATCGTGGGTAGGGTAGTTTTGCTCATGTGTTCTCAACTTTCGAGAAGCATAGGCAACAACCTTCCCTTCTTGCATCAACACGCAACCCAAACCTTGCTTGGACGCATCACAGTATACACTGAAATCCCGATCAGTACAAGGAAGAACCAACACTGGCGCCGTAGTCAATCTCCGTTTCAATTCTTGAAAACTCCCTTCACAACGGATTGTCCACACATACAGTTCTCCTTTTCTGGTAAGTTTAGTCAGGGGTAAAGCCAACTTGGAAAACCCCTCTATGAATTTCCTGTAGTAACCAGCTAAACCTAGGAAACTCCTGATCTCGGTGACTGACTTGGGCACCGCCCATTCCATAACCGCTTCAACCTTAGAAGGATCTACTGCCACTCCTTCCTTGGATATTACATGTCAAAGAAAGTTTATCGATTCCAACCAGAATTCACATTTTGACAGCTTTGCATACAACCGATTCTTACTAAGAAGTTCCAGAACAATCCTCAGGTGCTCAGCATGTTCCTCTCGGCTTTTGGAGTAAACCAAAATGTCATCAATAAATACCACTACGAATGAATCCAAATACGGATGAAAAATCCGATTCATGTAGTCGGTAAATATTGTTAGGGCATTCGTTACACCAAAAGGCATGACCAAATACTCGAAATGTCCATACCTCGTCCTAAAAGCAGTTTTAGGAATGTCTTCCGATTTCACACGAAGTTGGTGGTAAACCGACCGAAGATCGATCTTTGAAAACACTACCCCCCTCTCAACTGATCCATTAAGTCATCAATCTGAGGCAATGGATACTTGTTCTTAATAGTAACCTTGTTCAACTACCGTTAGTTAGTACACAACCGCATACTACCATCCTTCTTCTTAACAAAAAAAACAGACGCACCCTACGGCGAGACACTAGGACGAATAAACTTCTTGGCCAATAAGTCCTCAACCTGCTTTTTCAACTCAGCCAATTCTAACGGTGCCATCCTATAAGGAGCTATAGAGATGGGTCCCGTTCCAGGTACCAAATCAATAGAGAATTCCACTTCTCTTACTGGAGGTAACTCTGGGATGTCACAAGGGAATACCTCAGGGAACTCACGAACTATCGGAATGTCTTCCACTTTAGATTTCTCATTACCCTCTAGGGATGCCAACAACATAAGCACGACTCCTCCCTCTTTACATGAAGTCCTGACTTCCTTTGCCGATAACGACTTCATGTTATTAACCTCATCAGAAATCTCATCTAGATTCCTGAATACCACGGTCTTATCAGCACAATTTGGCACCACATGATTCGCCGACAACCAGTCCATTCCCAGAATTAGATCTAACTGGGATAGTGGTAAGCAGATTAAATTCAGGGTAAAGGTCCTACCGTTTACCACCACCGGACATCGAGGCACAACTGTCGACACCACCACAAGCACATTAGTTGGGGTGGATACGACCAAGTCGAAAGGCAACGACTCAGTATGCAATTTCAGTCTTTCCACGCATTCAATAGATACAAAGGAGTGTGTCGCTCCCGAATCAAACAACACTAAAAGGGGAATACCTGCCACCATGCAATTACCTTTGATCATGCCATCCACATTCGATACCTCTGCACCACTCATGGTGAATACTCTGTCGGTGGATCGAGGTCATTCAGCACTAACAGCATTCATACTCTGACGTAATTTGGGACAATGGCTCTTAAGATGCCCACTCTCCTTGCAGTAAAAGCAGTTGAGTATGGTTATGGGGCACGAATAACCAAAATGTTTTCGGCCGCATTTGTTACACCAGGGTTGAGGGTTTTGCTGCGACCCCCCAGTATTGGCATGAGTTCTTGGCCCATGCGGGGTATACCCTCGGTTACCCATAGGTGAAGAATAAGGCTTCTTTTCCTCCGAAGATGCCTTTCCTTTGCCCTTCCCGTGCACAAAATTTCTCTAAGGCCCAAAATTTTTGGGAGGAAGTGATCTTGACGCCATCACTTCATCCGCCTTCATATCATCCTCAACCATTCTACACTTGTTGACTAATGTAGAAAAATCAGTGATCTCTTGATGCCTAAGCATCGTTTTCAGCTTGGACTTCAAACCCGATTCAAACTTCGAACATTTAGACCTTTCGTCTGCCTCCAATTCAGTATAAAGGCAAAATCGGGCCAACTCTTCAAACTTGGCCGCATATTCTCCCACCGGCAGGTTTCCCTGTTCCAACCTCAAGAATTCCATTTCTTTCTGACTCCTCAGATCAGCAGGAAAATACTTTTGAAGGAATTTCTCCCTGAAAGTACACCACATAATTACTTGCTCTTCCACCTCCATATGATGCCAAGTGAATTCCCACCAGTTCTCGGCCTCCTTCACTAACATATAAGTGGCATACGCCAATTTATGAGCATCAGAACAGCTCATAGCCTTGAAAATCCTCTCCAGTCCCTGAATCCATTCTATGGCAGCATCAGGAGCGAACCCACTTGAAACTGACTGGGGTTCCTCCTGCAGAATTCATCCAATCCTCGATACTCAGCTGGACATGGTGGAACCAAAGGCTGTGAACTCGGGCTTGGTGTCGTATTCTGATTCAGGTGTTGCAAGTTCTCGTTCATGTTTGTCAGCACTGCCGCAATCTGGGCCAACAATTCATTCTAACCCGATCCCCTTCCTCGTCCTCTTCCAGACATTTTAGTGACGAGTACCAGCACTCATTCGTTCATCAGTAAACCACGTTAACCAGATAAATCATCACATAATCACACAACATTTCACCTAAATCACATAGTTAAATCAACTAAAGGTTACAAAGAAGCAAGTAAGGCCATACCATAGGCCGCATAATTAACTACGCTCCGATACCATATTGTAAGGACCGAAATTATACCTTGAAAATTTTCTTCTTATCTTATTCATTATGCATTCATTTCCTAATAAATTTTACCGACAATTTCCAACAACCATATTTAACTATCACTTTCCCATTCCTACTCATTTCATAATTCAATATGACATACATACTTATTGACAGAAAATCATAATTCATTTCAATATGTCATGCAACTACCGCATACAACTAGCTATGGATTTCCAAAATACCCATAGCTACGAATATCCAGAGTTACAATAAATCATGTAAGTTATATATCCATAGTTACAAAATAGTGCAATAATCCAATAAGCACTCATGTACAAAATAGTGCAAATAAGTGAAACCATAACATAAAGCTCCTAAAGCTTCCAAAAATGAGATCACCTCATGTCACCTGTTTAAGTGCAATGGGATTATCAATGACAAAAGCACAAACACATAAAGGAGTAAGTCATTAATTCAATAAACGTCATTATAAGATAATCCACATTAGAAAAGGTTAGTAAATCAATTTGAAATTCATTTTTCGTGCTACATTACTTGAGCCAAAGTCGCTGCACCCCTTAGGGTTAACTAAAAGCAATTTTTCATCTCTTTTATAAAGAAAACATGCCACATAAACTCGGGCCGAAATGTTGCCACATAAACTCGGGCCGAAGTGTTGCCACATAAACTCGGGCCGAAGTGTTGCCACATAAACTCGGGCCGAAGTGTTGCCACATAAACTCGGGCCGAAGTGTTGCCACATAAACTCGGGCCGAAGTGTTGCTACATAACTCGAGCCGAAGTCGCTAACCATTTATGGTCGGCTAAAAATATATTTCCTTTTCATTGATTTCTCCATCAATCATATCTAGTGAATCCACGCAATCCTTATTACAAACATACCCATATATGTTTATAATAAATACGTGATTCACTAATTAATCCTTGCACAACCAGAAAATGCACACATTTTCCATTTCAAATACACAGATTAAAGACTTATCCTTACCTTGATGAGTGTTGGGTTGGGTTCTTGGTAGCTGCACTAGTTCCACCGACACTGCCGACAACTCTAGGATATTTCTCATTCCCACCATACAACACAATGTTAATCATTTATTCCAAATATCACATAAACAACTCATATTGCATTATTTAACCACACAAGATATTTAACACATTTTCCATGTTGTTAAACTACTTTCATCAAAAGTTTACAACATCTAAAACATACATATTCATCTCATATTTCAACATTAGAAAGCTTATTCATCTTTTACCTCTAGCACTTTACCCATTTTCTTCTTTAACCACATTTTCACTTTAGGGTTTTGGGGTTTTCATGAATCAACCCACAAACCCTTTCCATTCTTGAAATACTAACCTAATCCAAGAGGTTACAAGATAAAAACAAATAAAACGAACCATAACTCAAAAGGATGAGTTTCCATGGTTTCTCTCATTTTGAGAAGAGATCCAACATACCCAAAACAAGTTTCAAAGGGAAGAAGAGAGTTAGAATCAAGAGTTTTACCTCTTCTCAAACTTCTAAATGACTCACAAGCCTCCTTTCTCTTGAAAAGGCTCTATTCTTTCACTTATATCTAGGTTAACCCTCATAAATGTGTTTGGGGTCCCCTTTTTAATGCAACAGCGTCGGGTCCTCGCTTAAGCGAGCCCTTTCTCGCTCAAGCGAGAAAATCCTGCCTATTTTAAAAAATCAGATCTGACCCTCTCGCTCAAGGGAGGATCCTCTCGCTCATTCGTGAATCTTACAGCCTCGACAGGTCCAAAACATCACTTTTCTCGCCTAGGCGAGCCAACCCTCGCTTAGGCGATAATCCTCCAGTATAGCCCAGGATTTCACCCTCCCAGGTGAGCCTTTCTCGCCCAGGCGAGAATACCTCGCTCAGGCGAGAATCTCAGGACTGATACTATAATTTTTAAAGATGTAAATATAGGGTGTTACAACATGGGACAAGTTCATTTTCAGGTAATAAATTTCAATTATTTCACGTAACCCTTCTCAACTTAATATTTTGTTGTTTCAATTTTTTAATGCAAGTATGCTCTCCATATGTTGCCTTGTATTAGAAACTTGGGAAGCAAACTTAGCAATGTTGGTAAGCAAGATTTTCAAGAAAACTAGGAAGAAGCATGGCAAAGAAGCTTTTAAAGGTTTGTGAAAGAAGCTTGGAAGTATGTATATGTGAGAGCCACACTTCTCATGATTTATGTTTCCATAATAATATGCTTTATATAACAATTTAGAAAAAATAATTTTAGTGGTCTAGTATTAGAAAATGGGTCATATTAATCTATATCTATATAAGAATAGAAATGTCTCATCAAGTACTAAAATAGACTACCACATTTGTGACACCTGGATTTTTCAAGGTCAATTATGTAATTACACATTTTTTAATTTATTATAACAATTAAAAATATTGAAAATTTGTATTTTAAAATCTCACTTCAAAGTTTCTATCTTCTAAAATCCCACTCTCATTCTCTCATCTCTTCACTTTGTACGCTCACTCTCACTCTAACATATCTCTCCACTTTGTAACCAATTTCTCATAGTCTCACCCTCACTTTTGTTGTGTATGCTCACTACCACTCTCACTCTCATCACTTTCGAATGGATACAAACAGATGTACCCATCTCAGGGTGACGATGGAACCTTTTATTTTTTACATTTCTTTTTTTTTTTGTTCGAAATCATTTTGTTTTAATTTTGTTCCAAATCATTTCTTTTTCACGTTTATTACAAAGTTTTCATCTTTATCTTTTTTATTTTATCTTTTTACCTATTCTGAGAGGAAAAAGGGTGTTAAAGGGTGTTTCAGATTGATAGATATGTTTGCTAAAAATGATGGATTTCTTACCTATTTCTCTCTTGTTTATTGAAATTGTATTAATATTTGAATTAATCATTTTCCTAATATTATTATTCTAATTTCAGGTGTAATCATATCAAATCATTAATTACCTAAAAATTGCAATTGATCACTTTTAGAATTGGTAGGGGAAATTTAAAATCACACACATATATTAAAATTTATAAATTGTGTTGGTTATAATTTAAAGGATATAGTTCTATTTTTTAGATTCTAATATTATGAAATTATATTATTACACCGTTGGCACTTTAATGTTACAATAACTGAACAATGTGAAACTAAAAAAAATATATTTCATTTACTTTTTAATAAAATATTGAAATGACAATTCAAATAGAAAATTTTGAATAGTTTTTTCCTTCTCATTGTTACTATTTTCATACTGCAATATTATGGACTACATAATTATTATGAGTTATACATATATGTTATTCTTTTTAAAATTAAGGAATATATATTTATTATGAGATATACATATTTTTATTACTTATTTTATAATTAAACAATAAATGATTATAAATTTATATTAGACATTGCCTAAAATTAAGGTATCACAAATAAAATTTATTGACATTGTATTAATATTTGAATTGACCATTTTCGTAATATTACTATTCTAATTTTAGGTGTAATCATATCAAATCATTCATTACCGAAAATTGAAACTGATCAGTTTTAGAATTGGTATGAGAAATTTAAAATCACACATATATTAAAATTTATAAATTGTGTTGGTTATAATTTCAAGGTTAATAATATTTTCTTTACTTTTTAATAAAAGTTGTAATAATACTTTCTGTACTTTTTAATAAAATTTTAAATTACCATAAAAATCTAAAATGTCAACAACAACTACGTACTTAATTGAGCTTTGAAAATACTTTAAAATCTAAAATGTCCGGTTACAAAATGTGAATAACTAAATACTTAATTGTGTCATCTTATACAAAATGTGAAAATAAAAATATATATTTTCTTTAATTATTAATAAAATAATTGAAATTACAATTGAAATAGAAAATTTTGAGTAGTTTTTTTTCTTCTCATTTTTACTATTTTCATACTGCAATCTTAAGTACTACCTAATTATTATGAGTTATACATATCTCTTATTCGTTAAAAAATTAAGGAATACATATTTATTATTACTTATTTTATAATTAAACAGTAAATGTGTATAAAATTATATTAGGCATTGCCTAAAATTATGGAATCACAAATAAAATTTATTGAAATTATATTAATATTTGAACAAACCATTTTCCTAATATTACTTTTCTAATTTTAGGTGTAATCATATCAAATCGTTCATTATCTAAAAATTGCAACTGGTCACTTTTAGAATTGGTAGGGAAAATTTAAAATCACACATATATTAAAATTTATAAATTGTGTTAGTTATAATTTCAAGGTTAATAATATTTTCTTTACTTTTTAATAAAAACAATCATAATATTTTCTTTACTTTTTAACAAAAAAATTGAAATTACCATAAAAATCTAAAATATCAACAATAACTATGTATTTAATTGAGCTTTGAAAATAATTTAAAGTCTAAACTGACCGGTTACAAAATGTGAATAACTACATACTTAATCGTGTCATCTTATACAAAATGTAAAAATAAACATATATATTTTCTTTACTTTTTAATAAAAAAATTGAAATTAATATTCAAATAGAAAATTTTGAGTAATTTTGTTTTCTTCTCATTGTTACTATTTTCATACTGTAATATTATGGATAATATAATTATTATGAGTTATATATATATCTTATTCTTTTTAAAATAAAGGAATACTTATTTATTATGAGTCATACATATTTCTTATTACTTATTTTATAATTAAACAGTAAATGAGTATAAAATTATATTAGGCATTGCCTAAAATTAAGGAATCACAAATAAAATTTATTGAAATTATATTAATATTTGAACAAATCATTTTCCTAATATTATTATTCTAATTTTAGGTGTAATCATATGAAATCGTTCATTACCTAGAAATTGTAACTCATCACTTTTAGAATTGGTAGGAGAAATTTAAAATCACACACATATATTAAAATTTAAAAATTGGGGTGGTTATAATTTCAAGGTAATAGTTCTATTTTTTAAATTCTAATATTAAGAAATTATATTATTACACCATTGGAATTGTAATTTTACAATAATTGCACAATGTGAAAATAAAAAAATATTTTATTTACTTTGTAATAAAAAATTGAAATTACAATTGAAATAGAAAATTTTGAATATTTTTTTTATTCTCATTCTTACTATTTTCATATATCCCTCATTCTTTTTAAAATTATGGAATACATATTTATTATTACTTATTTTATAATTAAACAATAAATGAGTAGAAATTTATATTAGCCAATGCCTAAAATTAAGGAATCATAAATAAAATTTATTGAAATTGTATTAATATTTGAATTAATCATTTTTCCTTATATTACTATTTTAATTTTAGGTGTAATCATATCAAATCATTCATTACCTAAAAATTGCAACTGATCACTTTTAGAATTGGTAGGGGAAATTTAAAATCACATACATTTATTAAAATTTATATATTGTATTGGTTATAATTTCAAGGTTAATAATATTTTCTTTATTTTTTTAATAAAAAATTGAAATTACCATATAAATCTAAAATGTCAACAATAACTATGTACTTAATTGAGCTTTGAAAATACTTTAAAGTCTAAATTGACCAGTGACAAAATGTGATTAAATAGATACTTAATTGAGTAATCTTATATAAAATGTGAAAATAAAAAAAATATGTTCTATACTTTTTAATAAAGAAATTGAATTTACTATTTAAATAGAAAATTTTGAATAGTTTTTTTCCCTTCTCATTGTTACTATTTTTATACTCAATATTATGGACTACATAATTATTATGAGTTGCACATATCTCTTATTATTTTTAAAATTAGGGAATACATATTTACTATGATTTATGCATATTTCTTATTACATATTTTGTAATTAAATAATAAACGAGTGGAAATTTATATTAGCAATGCCTAAAATTAAGGAATCACAAATAAAATTATTTAAAATTTTATTAATATTTGAATTAACCATTTCCTAATATTATTTTTCTAATTTTAGGTGTAATCATATCAAATCATTCATTACCTAAAAACTAAAAATTGCAACTGATCACTTTTAGAATTGGTATGAGACATTTAAAATGACACATATATTAAAATTTATAAATTGTTTTGGTTATAATTTCAAGGTTAATAACATTTTCTTTACTTTCTAATAAAAAGTGTAATAATATTTTATTTAATGTTTAATAAAAAACTTGAAATTACCATAAAATTCTAAAATGTCAACAATAACTACGTACTTAATTGAGCTTTGAAAATACTTTAAATTCTAAATTAACCGGTTAAAAATTTAAATAATTACATACTTAAATTGTGTCATCTTATAAAAAATGTGAAAATAAAAAAATATTTTCTTTACTTTTTAATAAAAATTTGAAATTACTATTCAAATAAAAAAAATTGAGTAGTTTTTCTCATCTCATTGTTACTATGTTCATATTGCAGTACTGTGGACTACATAATTATTATGTAGTGTACATATATGTTATTCTTTTTAAAATTAAGGAATACATATTTATTATGTGTTATACGTATTTCTTATTACATATTTTATAATTAAACAATAAATGAGTATAAATTTATATTAGACATTGCCTAAAAATAAAGAATCACAAATAAAATTTATTGAAATTGTATTAATATTTGAATTAACCATTTTCTTAATATTACTCTTCTAATTTTAGGTGTAATCATATCAAATCATTCATTACCTAAAAATTGTAACTGATCACTTTTAGAATTGGTATGAGAAATTTAAAATCACACATATATTAAAATTTATAAATTGTGTTGGTTATAATTTATAGGTTAATAATATTTTATGTACTTTTTAATAAAAAACGTAATAATATTTTATTTAATTTTCAATAGAAAATTGAAATTACCTTAAAAATCTAAAATGTAAACAATAACTACGTACTTAATTGAGCTTTGAAAATACTTTAAAGTTCAAATTGACCGGTAAAAAATGTGAATAATTACATACTTAATTGTCTCATCTTATATAAAATGTGGAAAAAAAAATTATTTTCTTTACTTTTTAATAAAAAATTGAAATTACTATTCAAATAAAAAAAATTGAATAGTTTTTTTTTCCTTCTCATTTTTACTATTTTCATACTGCAATATTATGGACTACATAATTATTATGAGTTCTATATATCTCTTATTTTTTTAAATTAAGGAATACATATTTATTATGAGTTATACATATTTATTATTACTTATTTTGTAATTAAACAATAAATGAGGGGAATTTTATATTAGGCAATGCCTAAAATTAAGGAATCACAAATAAAATTTATTGAAATTTTATTAATATTTGCATTAACCATTTCCTAATATTATTATTCTAATTTTAGGTGTAATCATATCAAATCATTCATTACCGAAAAATTGCAACTGTTCACTTTTAGAATTTGTATGAGAAATTTAAAATGACACATATATTAAAATTTATAAATTGTGTTGGTTATAATTTCAAGGTTAATAATATTTTCTTTACATTTTAATAAAAAGCGTAGTAATATTTTATTTAATTTTTAATAAAAAAATTGAAATTACCATAAAATTTAAAATGACAACAATAACTACGTACTAAATTGACCGGTTAAAAATGTGAATAATTAAATACTTAATTGTGTCATCTTATAAAAAATGTGAAAAAAATATTTTCTTTACTTTTTAATAAAAAATTGAAATTACTATTCAAATAGAAAATTTTGAGTAGTTTTTTTCATCTCATTGTTACTATGTTCATACTACAATATTGTGGACTACATAATTATTATGTGTTGTACATATATGTTATTCTTTTTAAAATTAAGGAATACATATTTATTATGAGTTATACGTATTTCTTATTACTTATTTTATAATTAAACAATAATAGAGTATAAATTTATATTAGGCATTGCCTAAAATTAAGGAATCACAAATAAAATGTATTGAAATTGTATTAATATTTGAATTAACAATTTTCCTAATATTACAATTCTAATTTTAGGTGTAATCATATCAAATCAATTATTACTTAAAAATTGCAACCGACCACTTTTAGAATTGTTCTTGAGAAATTTAAAATCACACATATATTAAAATTTATAAATTGTGTTGGTTATAATTTCAAGTTTAATAATATTTTCTATACTTTTTAATAAAAACTGTAATAATATTTACTTTACTTTTTAATAAAAATTTGAAATTTCCATAAAAATCTAAAGTGTCCCAATAACTACGTACTTAATTGAGCTTTGAAAATACGTTAAAGTCTAAGTTGACCGGTTACAAAATGTGAATAACTAAATACTTAATTGTGTCATCTTATATAAAATGTGAAAATAAAAATATATATATTTTTTGTTTAATAAAAATATTGAAATTACTATTCAAATAGAAGATTTTGAGTAGTTTTTTTTCCTTCACGTTGTTATTATTTTCATACTGCAATATTATGGATTACTTAAATATTATGAGTTATACATATTTATTATGAGTACATATTTCTTATTACTTATTTTATTATTAGACTAAAAATGTGTGAAAATTTATATTAGGCATTGCCTAAAATTAAGGAATGACAAATAAAATTTATTGAAATTGTATTAATATTTGAATTAACTATTTTCCTAATATTGTTATTCTAATTATAGGTTTAATCATATCAAATCATTCATTACCTAAAAATTGCAACTGATCACTTTTAGAATTTGTATGAGAAATTTAAAATGACACATATATTAAAATTTATAAATTGTTTTGGTTATAATTTCAAGGTTAATAATATTTTCTTTACTTTTTAATAAAAAGCGTAATAATATTTTATTTAATTTTAAATAAAAAAATTGAAATTACCATAAAATATAAAATGTCAACAATAACTTCGTACTAAATTGACCGGTTAAAAATGTGAATAATTAAATACTTAATTGTGTCATCTTATAAAAAATGTGAAAAAATATATTTTCTTTACTTTTTAATAAAAAATTGAAATTACTATTCAAATAGAAAATTTTGAGTAGTTTTTTTCATCTCATTGTTACTATGTTCATACTACAATATTGTGGACTACATAATTATTATGTGTTGTACATATATGTTATTCTTTTTAAAATTAAGGAATACATATTTATTATGAGTTATACGTATTTCTTATTACTTATTTTATAATTAAACAATAATTGAGTATAAATTTATATTAGGCATTGCCTAAAATTAAGGAATCACAAATAAAATGTATTGAAATTGTATTAATATTTGAATTAACCATTTTCCTAATATTACAATTCTAATTTTAGGTGTAATCATATCAAATCAATTATTACTTAAAAATTGCAACCGACCACTTTTAGAATTGTTCTTGAGAAATTTAAAATCACACATATATTAAAATTTATAAATTGTGTTGGTTATAATTTCAAGTTTAATAATATTTTCTATACTTTTTAATAAAAACTGTAATAATATTTACTTTACTTTTTAATAAAAATTTGAAATTTCCATAAAAATCTAAAGTGTCACCAATAACTACGTACTTAATTGAGCTTTGAAAATACATTAAAGTCTAAGTTAACCGGTTACAAAATGTGAATAACTAAATACTTAATTGTGTCATCTTATACAAAATGTGAAAATAAAAATATATATATAATTTTTTTAATAAAAAAATTGAAATTACTATTCAAATAGAAGATTTTGAGTAGTTTTTTTTCCTTCTCATTGTTATTATTTTCATACTGCAATATTATGGATTACTTAAATATTATGAGTTATACATATTTATTATGAGTACATATTTCTTATTACTTATTTTATTATTAAACTAAAAATGTGTGAAAATTTATATTAGGCATTGCCTAAAATTAAGGAATGGCAAATAAAATTATTTAAAATTTTATTAATATTTGAATTAACCATTTCCTAATATTGTTATTCTAATTTTAGGTGTAATCATATCAAATCATTCATTACCTAAAAACTAAAAATTGCAACTAATCACTTTTAGAATTGGTATGAGACATTTAAAATGACACATATATTAAAATTTATAAATTGTTTTGGTTATAATTTCAAGGTTAATAACATTTTCTTTACTTTCTAATAAAAAGTGTAATAATATTTTATTTAATGTTTGATAAAAAACTTGAAATTAGCGTAAAAATATAAAATATCAACAATAACTACGTACTTAATTGAGCTTTGAAAATACTTTAAAGTCTAAATTAACCGGTTAAAAATTTAAATAATTACGTACTTAATTGTGTCATCTTATAAAAAATGTGAAAATAAAAAAATATTTTCTTTACTTTTTAATAAAAAATTGAAATTACTATTCAAATAAAAAAAATTGAGTAGTTTTTCTCATCTCATTGTTACTATGTTCATATTGCAATACTGTGGACTACATAATTATTATGTAGTGTACATATATATTATTCTTTTTAAAATTAAGGAATACTTATTTATTATGTGTTATACGTATTTCTTATTACATATTTTATAATTAAACAATAAATGAGTATAAATTTATATTAGACATTGCCTAAAATTAAGGAATCACAAATAAAATTTATTGAAATTGTATTAATATTTGAATTAACCATTTTCTTAATATTACTCTTCTAATTTTAGGTGTAATCATATCAAATCATTCATTACCTAAAAATTGCAACCGATCACTTTTAGAATTGGTATGAGAAATTTAAAATGATACATCTATTAAAATTTATAAATTGTGTTGGTTATAATTTATAGGTTAATAATATTTTCTGTACTTTTTAATAAAAAACGTAATAATATTTTATTTAATTTTCAATAAAAAATTGAAATTACCTTAAAAATCTAAAATGTAAACAATAACTACGTACTTAGTTGAGCTTTGAAAATACTTTAAAGTCCAAATTGACCGGTTAAAAATGTGAATAATTACATATTTAATTGTCTCATCTTATAAAAAATGTGAAAATAAAAAAAATATTTTCTTTACTTTTTAATAAAAAATTGAAATTACTATTCAAATAGAATATTTTGAGTAATTTTTTTCGTCTCATTGTTA
The DNA here is from genome assembly GCA_009771035.1 of Lupinus albus. NCBI lineage: Eukaryota > Viridiplantae > Streptophyta > Magnoliopsida > Fabales > Fabaceae > Lupinus > Lupinus albus. The sequence goes on from CM020010.1 coordinate 13,874,446, forward strand.
TTATGTTCATACTACAATACTGTGGACTACATAATTATTATGTGTTGTACATATATGTTATTCTTTTTAATATTAAGGAATACATATTTATTATGAGTTATACATATTTCTTATTACTTATTTTATAATTAAACAATAAATGAGTATAAATTTATATTAGGCATTGCCTAAAATTAAGGAATCACAGATAAAATTTATTGAAATTGTATTAATATTAGAATTAACCATTTTCCTAATATTACTAGTCTAATTTTAGGTGTAATCATATCAAATCAATTATTACCTAAAAATTGCAACCGATCACTTTTAGAATTGGTTTGGGAAATTTAAAATCACACATATATTAAAATTTATAAATTATGTTGGTTATAATTTCAATGTTACTGATATTTTCTTTACTTTTTAATAAAAACTGTAATAATATTTTCTTTACTTTTTAATAAAAACTGTAATAATATTTACTTTACTTTTTAATAAAAAATTGAAATTACCAAAAAAATATAAAGTGTCACCAATAACTATGTACTTAATTGAGCTTTGAAAATACTTTAAAGTCTCAATTGATCGGTGAAAATATGTAAATAAATAGAGACTTAATTGTGTGATCTTATACAAAATGTGAAAATAAAAAAAAAATATTTTCTTTACTTTTTAATAAAAAAATTGAAATTACTATTCAAATAGAAAATTTTGAATAGTTTTTTTTTCCTTCTCATTGTTACTATTTTCATACTGCAATATTATAGACTACATAATAATTATGAGTTCTATATATCTCTTATTTTTTTTAATTTAGGAATGCATATTTATTATGAGTTATACATATTTCTTATTACTTATTTTGTAATTAAACAATAAATGAGGGGAATTTTATATTAGGCAATGCCTAAAATTAAGGAATCACAAATAAAATTTATTGAAATTTTATTAATATTTGCATTAACCATTTCCTAATATTATTATTCTAATTTTAGATGTAATCATTCATTACCTAAAAATTGCAACTGATCACTTTTAGAATTTGTATGAGAAAATAAATTGTGTTGGTTATAATTTCAAGGTTAATAATATTTTCTTTACTTTCTAATAAAAAGTGTAATAATATTAATTGAACTCTGAAATTACTTTAAAGTCTAAATTGACCGGTTAAAAATGTGAATAATTAAATACTTAATTGTGTCATCTTATAAAAAATGTGAAAAAAAAATATTTTCTTCACTTTTTAATAAAAAATTGAAATTACTATTCAAATAGAAAATTTTGAGTAGTTTTTTTCATCTCATTGTTACTATGTTCATACTACAATATTGTGGACTACATAATTATTATGTGTTGTACATATATGTTATTCTTTTTAAAATTAAGGAATACATATTTATTATGAGTTATACGTATTTCTTATTACTTATTTTATAATTAAACAATAATTGAGTATAAATATATATTAGGCATTGCCTAAAATTAAGGAATCACATATAAAATGTATTGAAATTGTATTAATATTTGAATTAACCATTTTCCTAATATTACAATTCTAATTTTAGGTGTAATCATATCAAATCAATTATTACTTAAAAATTGCAACCGATCACTTTTAGAATTGTTCTTGAGAAATTTAAAATCACACATATATTAAAATTTATAAATTGTGTTGGTTATAATTTCAAGTTTAATAATATTTTCTATACTTTTTAATAAAAACTGTAATAATATTTACTTTACTTTTTAATAAAAATTTGAAATTTCCATAAAAATCTAAAGTGTCACCAATAACTACGTACTTAATTGAGCTTTGAAAATACTTTAAAGTCTAAGTTGACCAGTTACAAAATGTGAATAACTAAATACTTAATTGTGTCATCTTATACAAAATGTGAAAATAAAAATATATATTTTCTTTTTTTTAATAAAAAAATTGAAATTACTATTCAAATAGAAGATTTTGAGTAGTTTTTTTTCCTTCTCATTGTTATTATTTTCATACTGCAATATTATGGATTACATAAATATTATGAGTTACACATATTTATTATGAGTACATATTTCTTATTACTTATTTTATTATTAAACTTAAAATGTGTGAAAATTTATATTAGGCATTGCCTAAAATTAAGGAATGGCAAATAAAATTTATTGAAATTGTATTAATATTTGAATTAACCATTTTCCTAATATTGTTATTCTAATTTTAGGTTTAATCATATCAAATCATTCATTACCTAAAAATTGCAACTAATCACTTTTAGAATTGGTAGAGGAAATTTAAAATCACAGGTATATATTAAAATTTATAAATTGTGTTGGTTATAATTTCAAGGTAATATTATGAAATTATATTATTACATCTTGGAATTGTAATGTTACAACAACTGCACAATGTGAAAATTAAAAAATATATTTTTAGATAAATTGGTTAAAAGTGGAAGACACATTATCTAGTGACTTTATTTAGTTAGAAGTGTTCAACAATATTGATAACAAAACGATCATTCAATGACTTCAAAACGTGAAATCACATATAGATTAATTTTTATGATACAAACGTGAAATGGACAAATTATATGATAAAATATATTTAAATTTTGTAATTTTGATTCATCATTTTATAATTCATAATATTTATTATTTTAATTTTTAACCTATATTGTACACCATGCATCTAGGTCCTAGATCTATCACTGGTTAACTCTTAATTGAAAGTAATAAGAAACTAATAGTTCATTATATAGTGAGTCTATACAAAACTTTACATTGACCATACATAATTATTATACTATTTTAAATACATTTTTATTAATTATATCTTACCATCACTATTATGATGAGGGTAAAATTATTATGGAATAAAGTAGAGAGTGGAATTAAGAAAACTATAACATGGAAAAAATAACATTTTCTTAACACACAAAGTTGAAGGATTTAATTAGTTTTCATCGAAATTTTATGGATTATGTTAAGAATATATGTTCTGACGAGAACTAACCACCTTACGATCGTAAAAAAGAAATTGATCTTTTTATAAAAAAGGATGAAAACTAGAAAATATTTAATAAATAAAGAACAAAATTCAAAATTATGAATAAGATCAATGAATTAATCTACTATATACTTTATATTTTGAATATTTTGATTTACACTTATAATTTTACCATAATTTATATAATTTTTACCATTTTATACACGTATTATGAACATAACGTATCCTAAATTTTAGAAAAAATATGGATCGACATATTGCATACATAACATATAACATATCCGACACATATATATCATATGTGTTTTATAGCTCTCCTCCATCTCTATATAAGTTATATTTGTCTTCATTATACCTTCCTTCTCTTCTTCATTAAATCTCATCCTTACAGAAAGAGTAACATAGAAAAGAGAATCATAATAAATATGTCAGCTTCTAAAGAATCGGATACAAAGTTAGATGTCCAGTCTCAGCCGGAGACATCTGCACCACCACCGGGAACTGGTGGCAGTGCCGCCGGAATTTTTCGACGGTTGAAAAGAGAAGATTTGATGAAGAGAGGGTCATTGGGGCTGAGAGGAATTGCTCTGGTTTTCTCTTTGATTTCTTTCATCCTTGTGGCTAGTAACAAGCATGGTGATTGGAAAGAATTCGATAAGTATAAAGAATACAGGTAGGAACAAAATTCAGAAAACTATATGATTTGTCAATTAAATCATAAAAGTGATGTGGGTTTGTGATAATTTTGGTTGAAGGTTAATGGGTTTTTGTCAAATTTTGATTTTGGTCATTGTGTTACTGAAGATACTTTATAAGTTGTTAAGAATATATTTAGTTAGTTTGTTAATTTTGTATCATTCATTTGCTTGAATCACAACCTTTTTTCCTCTGTATAAATAAGTCATATTGACTTCATTTTCTAATCAATAGGAACAATGAGGAGGGATCTATTGAATTCAAGAGTAGGTTTTTGAAACTTACTCTACATCTTAACAATTAATTCTAGGGAAATTCAATGGTTTAAATTAGTGGGTAGATCTAAACCATTAGATTTTCATAAAATAGATGACTAAGATATGAAGTAAGTTTAAAAAACTTATTGCTGTAGTAAATGGATCCTCACCCAAGAATAATATAGGGGTATTGAAGGTACTTTAGAGGTTGTTTTAGAAGTTTATTAGGTGGTTAAGGAGATAAGTAATTTGTTTGTTAATTTTGTGTCGTTCATTTTGCTTGGATCACAAATCTTTTTCCTTTGTATAAATAATTCATATCGATTTCATTTTCTAATGAATGATAATAATGTAGATTTCTAATTTCTAATGAACTAGGTGTTGTTGAACTTGGATTGTAGGTACTTGCTGGCCGTAGCAATTCTATCTAGTTTATACACAGGAGGCCAAGTGTATCGTCAAGTTCATGAACTTTTCATTGGAAAGAACCTGCTTCAGCCAAGAACTGCAGCATTAATTGATTTCTTTGGAGATCAGGTTAGGCAATTACATATTTACTCGATTATAATTAACATGTTTATGTGATTATTATACTTATTATATGCTTAATTATCTTATCATTACAACTTAAATATAAAATAAACCTTAACGGATATAGTTGTATCGTATCCCTGAAATGATTCAAACTTAAGAGGAAGAAGTGATTGTAATAATTTCTCGAAACTACATTTGCAAAGCTGGGTGATTTTTTATAGTGTTAAAATAAAATGTGAATATATATATACACATTATTTTCTCTTTTTAATTATTATGTTGTTGTTGTGGATGATGAGCTGTGTTCTAAAATTGTAATTGTAATAATTTTTGGTGCCTATGAGTAGCCGTAGAAGACTGAAATTGTTTTTAAAACTCTGGAAAGGAAACTTGACAGCTAGACTTCTAATTTGGAGTTACCCTTACTTAATGAATTAGGACATAGATTTTTTTTATCCCCAACCACATCCCAAACCCGTTCCGAACCAATCAAAATAAAATAAAAATTGAAAAAATTATGTACTTTTAATTTTTTAATTGAAATGTCATTTTTTGATTTTGGGACGTGGATGGGTAAAACAATTCCTTGTCAAATGAATTAAAGTGCAAAATTAATTTTCAATAACTTATTGATAGGAAAAGATGGAAGTAGGACTTTCTACTTTTAGTCCTAAATGCCTCTATATTTGCTGTCTTAAAAGTCTTCACTTGTTACTTGTTTTATGATTTTTTGAAATAATAAAATATTGTGTGAGATATTTTTTTTGAATAGAATAAAACGCATATTAATATTACCCTGAATTTAGAAGAATTGATGTTTGGTATTAGTTAATGTTGGCTGGGTTGATTAATAAACTGGTCTGAATACTATTACGGTATAATCTAATTGTTTTTGTGAGATTTGTCTTCCATACGAATAGTTGTCGATCTGTCATACTATTTAGCATACTTTTTATTTAGTGCTACAGAAAATTATACGTTGTCTTTTGACACAATATGAAAGGTTATCCATTAGTTAGGTTGTCTTTTGATACATTATGATTAAAATTGTTTATTCTAATTTGAAGAGGCATCCTCTTTAGAAGAGATAAATAATTCAATTTCTTTATGATTTTAATGGCGAAAATGTTATTTTATTAAACTTAAAATGATAAATATGTCATTATATATTAGATTTTTTTTCCAAGTATTTATCTCTCCATTAATTGGGAAGATTCATACTCTTATTTTTACGGGTTAAGACCTAAGCATGATTGACAAAAATAATTGGTTGCAGATTGTGGCATATATGTTGATATCATCATCATCTTCAGCAATTCCAATAACAAATAAAATGAGAGAAGGAGCAGATAATATTTTCACAGACACTTCATCTGCAGCCATTAGCCTTTCTATTTTTGCATTTTTGTGTATTGCAATATCAGCCCTCATATCTGGCTACAAACTATCAACTCATACTTATATATGAACTCATTTTACTTATATTTGTTACACCCGATGATGCGGTCCGCAATTTAAATCACCAGTTACACCATTACAATTATTTGTAAAAAAACTTGCCCATAAATTTGGGTGAGGAAGTGAATTTACCTTTGTCCTTTAAATATGTTTGTATGTTACTGTGAGATATTATGAGATTGTGCTGATTTTATTCATATAACTATATAAGAATGCACAGTTACATTTTTTATCTATGCTTTCTGTGCTAATGATTATCTACTATCTATCTATATAAGAATAGAAGGGGTTGGTGTTATTACCAAATTGCATATCTTACATTGCTAACACTTGGAAAAGAAAGGAGTAAATATGTCAATGCCATCGACTGTTTTATTGTGTTATTATTATTATTACCAAAAACCCTATTTCCTAAAATTAACAATTGCCTTTGTTAGGGATAAATGAGTAAATGAATAGCTATTTTTGGATTTCAAAATAATTAACATGATGGCTATGTAAATTACGACATAGAAATCCATTTATAAGGTCTATCTATATAAGAATAGAAGGGGTTGATGTTATTACCAAATTGTCTATCTTACATTGCTGACACTAGGAAAAGAAATGGGTAAATATGTCAATGCCATCAACTGTTTTATTGTGTTATTAATATTACCAAAAACCCTATTTCCTAAAATTTACAATTGCCTTTAAGTAAATGAACAACTCTTTTTGGATTTCAAAATAAGTAATGATGGCTATGTAAATTACCGCCGTATACATCCATTTATAAGGTCTATATAAGAATGCACAGTTACATTTTTTTTCTATGCTTTCTGTGCTGATGATTATCAACTATATATATCTATATAAGAATAGAAGGGGTTGGTGTTATTACCAAATTGCATATCTTACATTGCTAACACTTGGAAAAGAAAGGGGTAAATATGTCAATGACATCAACTATTTTATTGTGTTATTATTATTATTACTAAAAACCCTATTTCCTAAAATTTACAATTGCCTTCGCTAGGGATAAATGAGTAAATAAACAACTCTTTTTGGATTTCAAAATAAGTAATGATGATGGCTATGTAAATAACTGACGTAGACATCCATTTATAAGGTCTATTTATATAAGAATTGAAGGGGCTTGTGTTATTACCAAATTGCCTATCTTACATTGCTGACACTTGGAAAAGAAATGGGTAAATATGTCAATGCCATCAACTGTTTTATTGTTTTATTATTATTACCAAAAACCCTATTTCCTAAAATTTTAAATTGCCTTTGCTAGGGATAAATGAGTAAATGAATAGCTCTTTTTGGATTTCAAAATAAGTAATGATGATGGCTATGTAAATTACCGACATAGACATTCATTTATAAGGTTTATCTATATAAGAATAGAAGGGGCTTGTGTTATTACCAAATTGCCTATCTTACATTGCTAACACTTGGAAAAGAAAAGGGTAAATATGTCAATGCCATCAACTGTTTTATTGTGTTATTATTATTACCAAAAGACCCTATTTCCTAAAATTTACAATTGCCTTTGCTAGGGATAAATGAGTAAATGAACAGCTCTTTTTGGATTTCAAAATAAGTAATGATGATGGCTATGTAAATTACCGCCGTAGACATCCATTTGTAATGTCTATCTAAGATTAGAAGGGGCTGATGTTATTACCAAATTGTCTATCTTACATTGCTGACACTTGGAAAAGAAATGAGTAAATATGTCAATGTCATCAACTGTTTTATTGCGTTATTATTATTACCAAAAACCCTATTTCCTAAAATTTACAATTGCTTTTGCTAGGGATAAATGAGTAAATGAACAACTCTTTTTGGATTTCAAAATAAGTAAAGATGATGGCTATGTAAATTACCAACGTAGACATCAATTTATAAGGAAGGAACTTCATATACTGGGGCTAAATTTGTCATTTCGCTTACTGCAACTTTTCATTTCCCGTTACCTGGTTTTGAATTACGAAAACAATCATCCCCTTTTCAAATTCACACACATGGAATTATGGCTAAAATTGTAAAACCACTTTCCGTAATAATTACCGTTATTATTAATTATTAATCTTTTTCAACACCTCTCCCTCTACCATTTCCACATCTTCATCTCTCTCACACTTATCTGAATCTTCATCTTCTATTTCAATAATTTTCTATAAAAACGAAGAGCCCCTCTAACACTTTCACCTCTTCATTTCTAACACACTTCTCACTGAATCTTCATCTACAATTTTCTTTCTTTTTTTCTATTATAACTTATTTCCCCGTTTTTAGGTTAAATTTTTAGTAACACGTGCATTTTGATTTCGAAAGTGAACATGTCTCTTATGAGTGTATGTTCGTTTTGTTATTTATTTATTTATTTTTTATCTGCATTACTACTAAAAAATGACACCTTTTTATTGTTAGGTTAATGATTTATGTGTTCCATTTTTATTCTTACCTATTTATGCTGCCACTTTTATTTTGTTGTTCGTTTCTGTATTTAATTGTAGTTTCCTATTTTGATTTTTCCATTCTTTAAGATTCCTTTTATGGTTGGATGTTGATGTTTTTTTCAGATCTGGAATATATATTTGACTTATGCTTGAAGTTTTTCTTATTTTGTGGCCTATTCTATATTTCTTATTTTGTTCATGTTCTAGAAAATATTTTTCGCTCATGTTAATGATTTTTGTTGCCCTCTTATGGGTGCATGTTCATGATATTGTTAACTTTTTCTATTTTTTGTCTCTGGCAATACTTAAAAAACAAGATGTTTTTGTCTCATGAAACATTTTTTATGTTTAAAGGGGTATGGTTGCACTTTGATGTTTTCGTTTTTATATGGAATTTTTTATATGTTGTTCGCATAATGAGTATTTTTTTGTCGCATGTTGTTGGCTATTTGTTTTTTAGAGTGAACATGTCTCTTATGGATATATATCATGATATTGGTCATGTTCTTAATGAAGTATGTGTTCCATCTATTCTGTATTTAATCGTAGTTGTCTATTTTGTTTTTTACATTCATCAAGATTCCTTTTATGGTTGGATGTTGATGTATTTTTTCGGATCTAGAATATATTTGACTCATGCTTGAAGTTTTTCTTATTTTGTTGCCTATTCTGTATTTCTTATTTTGTTCATGTTCTGAAAAATATTTTTCACTCATTTTAATGATTTAGTTGCTTATTATGTATTTCTAAAGTGATCATGCCTCTTATGGGTGGGTGCATGTTCATGATATTGTTAATTTTTTCTATTTTTAGTCTCTGGCAATACTTAAAAACCAAGATGTTTTTGTCTCATGAAACATTTTTTATGTTTAAAGGGGTATGATTGCACTTTGATGTTTTTGTTCTTATCTAGAATTTTTTTATGTTGTTTGCATAATGAGTATTTTTTGTCGCCTGTTGTTGGTTATTTGTTGTCTAAACTGAACATGCCTCTTAAGGGTGTATGTGCATGATATTGTTCATGTTCTTAATGAAGTATGTGTTCCATCTATTCTGTATTTAATCGTAGTTGTCTATTTTTTTTTTCCATTCATCAAGATTCCTTTTATAGTTGGATATTGATGTATTTTTTTCAGACCTACAATATATTTGATTCATGCTTGAATTTTCTCTTATTTTGTTGCTTATTCTATATTCTTATTTTGTTCATGTTCTGGAAAATATTTTTCACTAATATTAATATTTAAATCGTTATATTTTTACTTTTGTTTTTACTCTTATATGAGTACTTAAAAATCACACCTTTTTGTGATTTTTAATGGTTTATGTGTTCAAACCTGCCTTTTATGTGTGCATTTTCCCCCTTCTTTTTATGTTATACATTTTTTCAGCTTCATTTTTTAGTAGTAATTTTTGTTCTTTGAATTTCTGTAACATAGTCTGCTACATTATGTGCTTGACTCTGTCTATGTAAATTATTAGCTTTACTGTTGCTATCAGGATCACCTCCTTTTTGTATTTCCAAAAAAGTAATGATGATTGCTATCTAAATTACCGACTTAGACCTCCATTTAGAGGCAATGGAGTTCCTGTATTGGGGCTAAATTTGTCATTATATTTACTGCAACTCCTCATTTCCTGTTAGCCGGTTTAGAATTACCAAAACAACGACCCCTTTTCAAATTCAAATACATTGAATTACACCTTTTTTATTGTTACATTTTTATGGTTGCAGTTTGGTGTTCTTCATTTCTGTAGTTTTTCCCCATGCCTAAATTTTATTGTTACATTTTTATAGTTGCAGTTTGATGTTCTTCGTTTCTGGATTTTCCCCTCATGCCTTTTATGTTTTTTGGATAGTTAATTGTTGTTGTATTTTTGTTTTTATGTTGTTTTACACTTGAAAATGACACATTTTTTTTGTTTACATGTTTATGGTTGCAATTTGACATTTTTTAATGGTTTATGTTTTGATTAAGACTAGAAGTGGCTGATGTTATTACAAAAATGTTATTACAAAAATGTCTATCTCACAGTCCTAACACTTCCAATTTTTAATATCTTTGTAACTGATTGGTAGCTGATGTTTGTGTGCATTTCTTTACTCCTTTGTTATCTGATGTCAATATGCATTCATAACTTAGAAGTTTTTTTTCTTCAAAATGTCTTTCATAACTTTCAGGGTTTGACTTTTTGTATATCATTTTGAGGAGGGATTCATTGACTCCACATCTTAGCTATCAATTTTAGGGAAAATCTAATGTTTGAATTAGTGGTAGATATAAACCATTGGATTTCCCTAGAATTGATGGTTAAGATGTGGAGTAAGTTTTTTAAACTTACTTTTGGAGTAAGTGGTTCCCCACCCTATTTTTTTTTTCTTTTATTATGTTTTAAGTTTATTCTTTTTGTGTTGATCTTTACAATGTTTTTTACTACATTTTTAGTTTTCACTTTTGTATTTGATTGTATTTCTTTATAATTTTTTCTATTATTTTATATATTTTTTATGTTTAGCATTTGTTTGAAGTTCTTTCACATAGTCTGCTATATAAATTGTTTTATGTGCACCATTTCGAAGATAAATTTTTGTAACCATGTTGAAAGATGAAAATGATTTTTTTATATAGTCAAGCTCTTTTCAATAAATAAGGTCTTTAAGCATAATGAGGTTGTTAAATTAATAATTTACCCGAGTATAAAAGACCTTCACATTTTTTTTCTAAAAAATGTATGCATATGATTGAGTCTAATAATGTTAGTCAATTCTGCATAATGACATCTGGATACTGAGATTGTTTACTTAATTACTCACCCCTATATAAAAAACCTTCTCATTTTTTGTTTTAAAAAATTGAGACAAACGGTTGAGTCTTATTCTATTAGTCATTTCTACAATAATGGTCGAGTCTTATGTGTTTATTAAATTAGTATTTTGTTGATTCTGACATGATTCGTTATTCTTCATTTTCTGTTTGCCTAGATTGAATTACTATTTTTTATGTCTTTATGTTTTCTCTTAATTACCCACTTTTGTTTTCTCTTGAGCATATATTTCACACATGTATAAAATACTTATTTGAATTCTTTGAATTTCTGTCAAAGAATTCTACCTTATGTCCTTCACTGTCTGTATGTAAATTAATAACTTTAGTTTTATTATCATATTTCTCCATGTGACCTTATATTTCTTTATTTCTTTGTTATATGCTTTAGTCCATAAAACATATCTGCATTTACTTAAACAGAGAGTTATTTGGACATTATTATCTTCATTATTGGTACTGTTACTTGCTGTCATCTTTATATTAATTTAGATATGTTGTTCTTCATTGGATGATTTTGACTCTTTGCATATCGATCATTCAACATAGAGTAATTATTTGAAGCTGCCCGTGCATTATTTGTCTCTTTGCATATCAATCATTCAACATGAGTTTGACTCTTCGCATAACAATAGCTGAAGTTTTTTCACAATTTATTTGAACCATAATAAATGTAGATTTATTATTGATGAGAGTTGTTAATATCAACACAATGTTAATATCATGCCCGTTTGATATGATCAAAAATTTGAATGACACAACATACTATTGGAAAATTGCAATTAGAATCTTTAATATAAGGTATATGCTAAGAAAATTAATAATATGGACGTTTTATGTCCTATTATTTAGGAGCGTCAATAATGTTTGTTTTCATTGCATTTTCGTTATGTTATAATTATGTTTCATAGTTAATAGGTTTTAATTTGCAAGTTACATAGTGATTATTGTCATCATGATGTCGGTTATGTATCAATGAATAAGCAAGAAAACATATATCCTCTAATTCCTTCTATTGTTAACAGTGGTACCAGAGTTGAGTTGAGTTCCAAGGAGAAAAACAAAAGGTGAAATTGATGGCTTCTGAAAGTTTTGTGCAGCCATTCATTCCACGCTTTGATGGTCACTATGACCATTGGAGCATGCTCATGGAGAACTTCCTGATGTCTAAAGAATATTGGACGCTTATTGTTTCTAGAGTAGCAGAACCAACAACAGGTGATATGCTGATAGATGCACAAAAGACAGAACTTGAAGAGCTGAAGTTAAAGGATCTTAAAGCAAAAAATTATCTCTTCTAAGCTACTGATCGCTCAATCTTGGAAACTATTTTTTACAAAGATACATCCAAGCATATTTGGGATTCCATGAAGAAGAAGTACCAAGGTACAACAAGGGCTAAGAGGCAGCAACTTCAAGCACTTCGTTCGAAGTTCGAAATACTTCGAATGAAGTTAGGAGAATCAATTAGAGACTATTTTTCAAGAAAGATGACAATCGTTAACAAGATGAGGATCTATTGCAACAAGACAAATGATATCCAAAACTATACTTTTTCCCTTAACATGGGAAGTCATAAGATTCTTCCTAAAGTTCATATTGCAGTAAAATACGCGAACAATCTCGGGATAAATATCATTCGCTTCACAACAAAAATCAAAAAGTTTTTGTTGCCGCAATAAGTAAGGAAATAGAAAGTCTTCAAACTCAAAGTTTTCGACATTACCGTATTTTGGAGTGAAAATTTGGCGTCCATGGAAATGTTCTTCGAAAACCTTCCTTTGTGAATCGTTTGCAAGAAGCCTCGTCAAGTTCAACGGATTGGACTTTGAAGAAGATTCCCCTTGCTTGGATATAGACTCACTAGTTCTTGGTCTCTTGGTTTTTGAAGAAGAAACCATTGTTGGATTTTTGAAGGTTTTAGTTTTAGGTTTTGGAAATTGGGGTTTTTGGATTGAAGCCACTAATCACGAAAATAATGGTGTAGTAGTGTTTAGAATAAAAAATGTGATATGAATGACAACAAAAATCAAACAAAACGGTGCAAAAATGGAGTTTTTAGAGATTGAGAGAGTTTTAGAGTGAGAGAACACGATTTATAGGAGAGAGAAAGTGACGAGGTTTCTGAAATGGTGTGACAATTTATATAGAAACTGCACAGAGTAATTGATTACATGCAGAGAGTAATCGATTACTTACTTTCAAAAACTTAAAATCAGAAAACATGATCACTGAGTAATCGATTACACCATTACAATAATCGATTACTGTAACTTGTTGTTTCCCTACTTATGCTGAAAATGGTTTTTGACTCTTAAAACTTGAAATTTAAAGCATAATAAACATATTTTAAGAACAAGTAGGCATTAGATACAAACAATGAAGCATACATTTAAACATATAAACATGTTAGGACAAGTAAGCTTCGTCGAGAACGCCTAATTCTCGTCTAATTTTATAAAAAGATTCCTTTGCTAAAGGTTTAGTGAATATGTTCGCTAGTTGGTTGTGAGTATCGATGAATTATACTGACACATCATTCTTTTCGACATGGTCCCTAAGGAAGTGATGTCTTATATCGACATGTTTGGTTCTTGATTGAATAATCAGACTCTTTGTAAGATTTATCGCACTAGTATTGTCACACTTCAAAGGTGTGCAGCCTAAGTTTAAGTCATATTCCCGTAATTGTTATTTAAGCCACAACACTTGGGCAAAACAACTAGCAGCTGCTATGCATTCTACTTCAGCGATGCTTAAGGCAACACAAGCTTGTTTCTTGCAAGACCAAGAAACTAAAGCATTCCCTAGAATGTGGCAAGTACCACTTGTACTTTTTCTCTCAGATTTGCATCCCGCAAAATCTGAATCCGAGAAGCCAACCAAATCGCATACGCTTCCTTTTGGACACCACAATCCAACATCAGTTGTGCCTTTGAGATACTTCATGATTCTCTTAACGGAAACTAGATATGATTCTTTAGGTTTAGACTGATAACGCGCACATAAACATACACTAAACATAATATCAGGTCTACTGGCAGTAAGATAAAGAAGGAAACGATCATACCTTGATACTTATATATTTCAACACATTTTCCTACTTCATCTGCATCAACATACGTACTAGATCCCATTGGAGTAGAAATCGGCTTGTTGTCATCCATCTCGAATATTTTCAACAAATCTTTGTAATATTTGGACTGACTTACAAAGATGCCATCGCTAAGTTACTTAATTTGGAGTCCAAGGAAGTAGTTTAACTTTCCCATCATAGACATTTAAACATATAAATGAAGTAGGCATTAGGCTTTCCCATCATAGAAATTTAAAGCATAATAAACATATTTTAAGAACAAGTAGGCATTAGATACAAACAATGAAGCATACATTTAAACATATAAACATGTTAGGACAAGTAAGCTTCGTCGAGATCGCCTAATTCTCGTCTAATTTTATAAAAAGATTCCTTTGCTAAAGGTTTAGTGAATATGTTCGCTAGTTGGTTGTGAGTATCGATGAATTATACTGACACATCATTCTTTTCGACATGGTCCCTAAGGAAGTGATGTCTTATATCGACATGTTTGGTTCTTGATTGAATAATCAGACTCTTTGTAAGATTTATCGCACTAGTATTGTCACACTTCAAAGGTGTGCAGCCTAAGTTTAAGTCATATTCCCGTAATTGTTATTTAAGCCACAACACTTGGGCAAAACAACTAGCAGCTGCTATGCATTCTACTTCAGCGATGCTTAAGGCAACACAAGCTTGTTTCTTGCAAGACCAAGAAACTAAAGCATTCCCTAGAATGTGGCAAGTACCACTTGTACTTTTTCTCTCAGATTTGCATCCCGCAAAATCTGAATCCGAGAAGCCAACCAAATCGCATACGCTTCCTTTTGGACACCACAATCCAACATCAGTTGTGCCTTTGAGATACTTCATGATTCTCTTAACGGAAACTAGATATGATTCTTTAGGTTTAGACTGATAACGCGCACATAAGCATACACTAAACATAATATCAGGTCTACTGGCAGTAAGATAAAGAAGGAAACGATCATACCTTGATACTTATATATTTCAACACATTTTCCTACTTCATCTGCATCAACATACATACTAGATCCCATTGGAGTAGAAATCGGCTTGTTGTCATCCATCTCGAATATTTTCAACAAATCTTTGTAATATTTGGACAGACTTACAAAGATGCCATCGCTAAGTTGCTTAATTTGGAGTCCAAGGAAGTAGTTTAACTTTCCCATCATAGACATTTAAACATATAAATGAAGTAGGCATTAGACTTTCCCATCATAGAAATTTAAAGCATAATAAACATATTTTAAGAACAAGTAGGCATTAGATACAAACAATGAAGCATACATTTAAACATATAAACATGTTAGGACAAGTAAGCTTCGTCGAGAACGCCTAATTCTCGTCTAATTTTATAAAAAGATTCCTTTGCTAAAGGTTTAGTGAATATGTTCGCTAGTTGGTTGTGAGTATCGATGAATTATACTGACACATCATTCTTTTCGACATGGTCCCTAAGGAAGTGATGTCTTATATCGACATGTTTGGTTCTTGATTGAATAATCAGACTCTTTGTAAGATTTATCGCACTAGTATTGTCACACTTCAAAGGTGTGCAGCCTAAGTTTAAGTCATATTCCCGTAATTGTTATTTAAGCCACAACACTTGGGCAAAACAACTAGCAGCTGCTATGCATTCTACTTCAGCGATGCTTAAGGCAACACACGCTTGTTTCTTGCAAGACCAAGAAACTAAAGCATTCCCTAGAATGTGGCAAGTACCACTTGTACTTTTTCTCTCAGATTTGCATCCCGCAAAATCTGAATCCGAGAAGCCAACCAAATCGCATACGCTTCCTTTTGGACACCACAATCCAACATCAGTTGTGCCTTTGAGATACTTCATGATTCTCTTAACGGAAACTAGATATGATTCTTTAGGTTTAGACTGATAACGCGCACATAAGCATACACTAAACATAATATCAGGTCTACTGGCACTAAGATAAAGAAGGAAACGATCATACCTTGATACTTATATATTTCAACACATTTTCCTACTTCATCTGCATCAACATACGTACTAGATCCCATTGGAGTAGAAATCGGCTTGTTGTCATCCATCTCGAATATTTTCAACAAATCTTTGTAATATTTGGACAGACTTACAAAGATGCCATCGCTAAGTTGCTTAATTTGGAGTCCAAGGAAGTAGTTTAACTTTCCCATCATAGACATTTAAACATATAAATGAAGTAGGCATTAGACTTTCCCATCATAGAAATTTAAAGCATAATAAACATATTTTAAGAACAAGTAGGCATTAGATACAAACAATGAAGCATACATTTAAACATATAAACATGTTAGGACAAGTAAGCTTCGTCGAGAACGCCTAATTCTCGTCTAATTTTATAAAAAGATTCCTTTGCTAAAGGTTTAGTGAATATGTTCGCTAGTTGGTTGTGAGTATCGATGAATTATACTGACACATCATTCTTTTCGACATGGTCCCTAAGGAAGTGATGTCTTATATCGACATGTTTGGTTCTTGATTGAATAATCAGACTCTTTGTAAGATTTATCGCACTAGTATTGTCACACTTCAAAGGTGTGCAGCCTAAGTTTAAGTCATATTCCCGTAATTGTTATTTAAGCCACAACACTTGGGCAAAACAACTAGCAGCTGCTATGCATTCTACTTCAGCGATGCTTAAGGCAACACACGCTTGTTTCTTGCAAGACCAAGAAACTAAAGCATTCCCTAGAATGTGGCAAGTACCACTTGTACTTTTTCTCTCAGATTTGCATCCCGCAAAATCTGAATCCGAGAAGCCAACCAAATCGCATACGCTTCCTTTTGGACACCACAATCCAACATCAGTTGTGGCTTTGAGATACTTCGTGATTCTCTTAACGGAAACTAGATATGATTCTTTAGGTTTAGACTGATAACGCGCACATAAGCATACACTAAACATAATATCAGGTCTACTGGCAGTAAGATAAAGAAGGAAACGATCATACCTTGATACTTATATATTTCAACACATTTTCCTACTTCATCTGCATCAACATACGTACTAGATCCCATTGGAGTAGAAATCGGCTTGTTGTCATCCATCTCGAATATTTTCAACAAATCTTTGTAATATTTGGACTGACTTACAAAGATGCCATCGCTAAGTTGCTTAATTTGGAGTCCAAGGAAGTAGTTTAACTTTCCCATCATAGACATTTAAACATATAAATGAAGTAGGCATTAGACTTTCCCATCATAGAAATTTAAAGCATAATAAACATATTTTAAGAACAAGTAGGCATTAGATACAAACAATGAAGCATACATTTAAACATATAAACATGTTAGGACAAGTAAGCTTCGTCGAGAACGCCTAATTCTCGTCTAATTTTATAAAAAGATTCCTTTGCTAAAGGTTTAGTGAATATGTTCGCTAGTTGGTTGTGAGTATCGATGAATTATACTGACACATCATTCTTTTCGACATGGTCCCTAAGGAAGTGATGTCTTATATCGACATGTTTGGTTCTTGATTGAATAATCAGACTCTTTGTAAGATTTATCGCACTAGTATTGTCACACTTCAAAGGTGTGCAGCCTAAGTTTAAGTCATATTCCCGTAATTGTTATTTAAGCCACAACACTTGGGCAAAACAACTAGCAGCTGCTATGCATTCTACTTCAGCGATGCTTAAGGCAACACACGCTTGTTTCTTGCAAGACCAAGAAACTAAAGCATTCCCTAGAATGTGGCAAGTACCACTTGTACTTTTTCTCTCAGATTTGCATCCCGCAAAATCTGAATCCGAGAAGCCAACCAAATCGCATACGCTTCCTTTTGGACACCACAATCCAACATCAGTTGTGGCTTTGAGATACTTCGTGATTCTCTTAACGGAAACTAGATATGATTCTTTAGGTTTAGACTGATAACGCGCACATAAGCATACACTAAACATAATATCAGGTCTACTGGCAGTAAGATAAAGAAGGAAACGATCATACCTTGATACTTATATATTTCAACACATTTTCCTACTTCATCTGCATCAACATACGTACTAGATCCCATTGGAGTAGAAATCGGCTTGTTGTCATCCATCTCGAATATTTTCAACAAATCTTTGTAATATTTGGACTGACTTACAAAGATGCCATCGCTAAGTTGCTTAATTTGGAGTCCAAGGAAGTAGTTTAACTTTCCCATCATAGACATTTAAACATATAAATGAAGTAGGCATTAGACTTTCCCATCATAGAAATTTAAAGCATAATAAACATATTTTAAGAACAAGTAGGCATTAGATACAAACAATGAAGCATACATTTAAACATATAAACATGTTAGGACAAGTAAGCTTCGTCGAGAACGCCTAATTCTCGTCTAATTTTATAAAAAGATTCCTTTGCTAAAGGTTTAGTGAATATGTTCGCTAGTTGGTTGTGAGTATCGATGAATTATACTGACACATCATTCTTTTCGACATGGTCCCTAAGGAAGTGATGTCTTATATCGACATGTTTGGTTCTTGATTGAATAATCAGACTCTTTGTAAGATTTATCGCACTAGTATTGTCACACTTCAAAGGTGTGCAGCCTAAGTTTAAGTCATATTCCCGTAATTGTTATTTAAGCCACAACACTTGGGCAAAACAACTAGCAGCTGCTATGCATTCTACTTCAGCGATGCTTAAGGCAACACAAGCTTGTTTCTTGCAAGACCAAGAAACTAAAGCATTCCCTAGAATGTGGCAAGTACCACTTGTACTTTTTCTCTCAGATTTGCATCCCGCAAAATCTGAATCCGAGAAGCCAACCAAATCGCATACGCTTCCTTTTGGACACCACAATCCAACATCAGTTGTGCCTTTGAGATACTTCATGATTCTCTTAACGGAAACTAGATATGATTCTTTAGGTTTAGACTGATAACGCGCACATAAGCATACACTAAACATAATATCAGGTCTACTGGCAGTAAGATAAAGAAGGAAACGATCATACCTTGATACTTATATATTTCAACACATTTTCCTACTTCATCTGCATCAACATACGTACTAGATCCCATTGGAGTAGAAATCGGCTTGTTGTCATCCATCTCGAATATTTTCAACAAATCTTTGTAATATTTGGACTGACTTACAAAGATGCCATCGCTAAGTTGCTTAATTTGGAGTCCAAGGAAGTAGTTTAACTTTCCCATCATAGACATCTCAAATTCTCCTTGCATCATATTGTCAAATTCACTACACAAACTTTTGTTAGTAGAACCGAAAATAATATCATCTACATAGATTTGAATAAGGAGAGTGTAATGATTTATTTTCATAATAAAAAATGTAGTGTCGACCTTACCTTTAGAAAATCCTTTTTGAGTTAAAAAGTTTGTTATCGTTCATACTAGGCACATGGAGCTTGCTTTAAGCCATAGAGGGCTTTCTTCAACTTGTATACATGAGAGGGATGTTTGTAGTCCTCAAAGCCAGGAGGTTGTTCTACAAATACTTCCTCTTGAATATATCCGTTGAGATACGCACTCTTTACGTCCATTTGGTAAAGCTGAAAGTTCAAAGATATTGTATATGCAAGCAATAATCTAATAGCTTCAAGTCTAGCAACCGGAGCGAAGGTTACATCAAAATCTATACCTTCCTCTTTGTTGTATCCTTGGGCTACTAGTCTAGCCTTATTTCTAAAGATGATGCCATTTTTATCTGATTTATGTCGAACCACCCAACGAGTTCCTATTACATGCCTATTCTTAGGTCTAGGAACAAGTTCCCAAACTTCGTTTCTCTTAAACTAGTTAAGTTCTTCTTGCATAGCAAGAATCCATTCTCCATCCTCGATTGCTTCATCAATCTTGGAGGGTTCTATCTGATAGACGAAGGACGTGTTTAGACTTGCATCTTCCATCATTAAGCGGGTAGTGATACCTTTACTTATGTCGCCGATGATGTTGTCTATAGGGTGATCTCGGTGAGTTCTCCACTCTCTAGGTAAATCAGAGTGAATATGCTCTTCTTGAAAGGATGGATTATCATCCACTTCCACACGCTCTGCATTAGGTGTTAACTTGGCAAGTCCTTTTCATCAAGAGTTAACATTTCCTTGATTAAGGGATTGGTTTCATCAAAGGAGACGTGAACGAATTCTTCCATGGCTAAATTTCTTTTGTTAAAGACTCTATAAGCTTTACTCGTAAGAGAGTAGCGTAGGAAGATTCCTTCATCGACCTTTGCATCAAACTTGCCTAAGTTTTCCTTGCCATTATTTATAACGAAACATTTACATCCAAATACATGCAAGTGTGAAATGTTTGGTTTTCTTCTTCTGAAAAGTTCATAGGGTGTTTTCTTTAGAATAGGTCTTATGAGAACTCGATTTGAAACATAACACGCAATACTAACTGCATCAGCCCAAAAGTAATTTGGGAGGTTAGTTTCATTTAACATTCTGCGAGCAAGTTCTTCTAAAGATCGATTCTTTCTCTCTACAACACCATTTTTTTGTGGTATTCTAGGAGCAGA
Organism: Lupinus albus; assembly: GCA_009771035.1. Lineage (NCBI taxonomy): Eukaryota > Viridiplantae > Streptophyta > Magnoliopsida > Fabales > Fabaceae > Lupinus > Lupinus albus. Next base: position 13,895,242 of record CM020010.1, read on the forward strand.
AAAATTGTGATTAATCCCGAGATCATCACAAAATTCCTCAAAAAAAGCATTTTGAAACTTGTTTTGGGTATTTGGGATCTCTTATCAAAAAGTGTGAGAAACCATGGAAACTCTTCTTTTGAAGTTGTGGTTCGTTTTATTTATTTTCTCTCTTGAAAACTCTTGGTTTAGAGTTAATATTGAAAGATAAGAGTGATTAGGGGTTGATTCATGAAAACCCCTAAACCCCAAAACGAGAATGTGGTTAAATGGGAAAAGGTGAAATGTTAGATGTAGAATGTTGATCAGAAGGTGAATGTGTATATTTTAGATGTTTGGAAACTCCTAATGAAGGTAGTTTTGGAAACATTGAAAATGGGTGAATCTCTTGTATGATTAAAGATGAAATATGAGTTGTTTATATGTTATTTTGAATAAATGACTAATGTTGTTGTTATGTGGTGGGGATGAGGAAAAATCTTAATGTTGAAGGAGGTATCGAAAGAACATGAGCACCCCACCTGACTTATTCCCAGAACAACATATTATTACCACAACCAACCTTTTAGTTACACAGGAAAAAAAAACAGTCCTCATACCCACCCCAACTCCTCATATTACACAAGTCTTTCCACCACATAGAATTCTTAGGAAAAAAGGAACCTCTCTTCACTCTCAATTGAAAAAAAGACAGAACTTGAAGGGCTGAAGTTAAAGGATCTTAAAGCAAAAAATTATCTCTTCCAAGCTACTGATCGCTCAATCTCGGAAACTATTTTTTGCAAAGATACATCCAAGCATATTTGGGATTCCATGAAGAATAAGTACCAAGGTACAACAAGGGCTAAGAGGCAACAACTTCAAGCACTTCATTCGGAGTTCGAAATACTTCGAATGAAGTTAGGAGAATCAGTTATAGACTATTTTTCAAGAACGATGACAATCGTTAACAAGATGCGGATCTATGGCGACAAGACAAATGATGTTCTCATTGTTGAGAAGATTCTTTGACCATTGACACCAAAATTTAATTTTGTTGCTTGTGCTATAGAAGAAACTAATGATGTTGGTTTATTGTCAATTGATGAGTTACAAAGTTCTTTGTTGGTTCATGAACAAAAAATTAATCAACGGGAAAAATAAGAACAAGCATTGAAGACCTTATTAGAAAGTCACTTCACATCTAGTAGATGTGATAGAGGACAAGGAAGAGGTAGAGGTCAAAATAGAGGGGTCAGAAACAACAATGATCGTGAGAACCAACAATGAAATTATCTTCAAGATAATCAATTTCAAGGAAGATGCAGAGGACGTGGAGGCCACCACTCAACAACCTATAGATCAAAGTCAGCAGAATAGTCCAATGTTGAATGTTTCAGATGTCATAGGTATGGTCATTATAAATCAAAATGTCAAACTGATTTGAATAAACAAAGTGGAGATCAAAGTAACTTTGCAGAAAAGGAAGAAGAGTTGTCTTTTTTGATGGTGTGGCACATGAAGGAAGAAACTCAACAAAATATGTGGTATTTAGACACTGGCTGCAGCAACCACATGTGTGGAGAAAAGGAGACATTTTTTGACTTGGATGAATCCTTTCAGAGTTCTGTTAAGTCTGGTAACAACTCTAAAAAATTTGTTATGGGAAAAGGAAAGGTAACAATCCAAACCAAAGGAAATTTCACCCACACTATTGCTAATGTTCTTTTTGTGCTTGATTTAAAAACCAACATGCTTAGTGTATGTCAGTTACAATAAAAAGGATATGATATTTTTGTTAAAAATGGAGTATGTAAAATTCATGATGTAAATTTGGGCTTAATTGCTCAAGTTAACATGACGGCAAATTGTATGTTCCCACTTTATCTCAACAACACATCTAATTCCTACTTCTCGGCAAAATTAGAAGATGAGGCATGACTATGGCATCTTCGTTATGGGAATCTGAATTTTGACGGATTGCAAACATTACAACAAAAAAATATGGTGATGGGGCTTCCTAAAATTACAGCTTCTTCTCAAGTTTGTGAAGAATGTGTTGTTAGCAAACAACATCGTAATCAATTCCCACAAGGAAAATCTTGGAGTGCAAAGAAAGCATTGGAGCTTGTTCATTCTGACATTTGTGGGCCAATAACACCACATTCTAATGGAGGTAAAAGATATTTAATTACCTTCATTGATGATTATAGTCGGAAAACTTGGGTTTATTTTTTGCAAGAAAAATCTGAAGCATTTGTAGCTTTTAAAAGCTATAAAGCGCTTGTTGAGAAAGAAGTTGACAACCCAATAAAAGTTCTTCGCACGGATCGTGGTGGAGAATGTAACTCATATGAATTTGCAAATTTTTGTGAGAGTCATAGAATCAAGAGACAGCTTATAGCAGTTTATACACCCCAACAAAATGGTATATGTGAGAGGAAGAACCGCCCTATTATGAATATGGTGCGAAGCCTTTTGACAGTAAGTGGTATTCCAAAAAGTTTTTGGCCTGAAGCAGTTAATTGGAGCACTGATATATTGAATAGAAGTCCTACATTTTCTGTTCAAAATATGACACCGAAGGAAGCATAGAGTGGAAGGAAACCTACTATAGATTATTTCCAGATTTTGGGGTGTATTGCTTATTCCCATATTCCATATCTGAATAGGAGGAAGCTATACAACAAGGGAGAAAATGTATTTTTCTTGGTGTTAGCGATAAATCTAAAGCTTATAAATTGTACAACCCTAGCATTATGAAAATTGTCATCAGTCAAAAGCTGATGAGGAGAAAGGGCAGCAACCTATGGAAAATGATGAAGAAGACGAAGTCACTCAAAATGTTCCAACTGATCAAAGTCCACTTACAGCTGAATCACAAAGGCCTCAACGTGTTCGAAGAAGACCAGCATGAATAATTGATTATAAGGTAACTGGTGTTGACCAAGGTGATGACCCAATTATACATTTTGCTTTATTTTCCTATTGTAATTCTACCATCTTTGAAGTTTATGTTAAAGAACAAAATGGAGAAAGGCTAGAGATGTTGAAATTATAGCAATTGAAAGAAATGACATATGGAAGCTATGTGATCTTCCAAAAGAGCACAAGACAATTGCTGTAAAGTGGATTTACAAGTAAAGTTGAATGAAAATGGTGTGGTTGACAAATACAAGGCACGCTTGGTAGCTAAGGGCTACAAGTAGGAGTTTGGTGTTGATTAGCTCTTGTTAAACTAGATGTGTGTCTGGAACATCAGTTTAAGGGAGGGATTGTTGAGAAAATTAATAATATGGACGTTTTATGTCCTAGTATTTAGGAGCGTCAATAATGTTTGTTTCCATTAAATTTCCGTTATGTTACAATTATGTTTCATAGTTAATGGGTTTTAATTTTCACATTACATAGTGATTATTGTCATGATGATTTCGGTTATGTTTTAGCATATTTATAGGTTGATTGCTTTATCAATGAATAAGCAATAAATCATATATTCTCCGCTTCCTTCTATTGTTAACAATATGTTCAATTACCACCCAAATTTGGACATTTGAAAATGATTTTACTGGATTATGAGGTAAAAATTTATCATATTTAAATTTATATAGTTTTGATCTTTTTCCTGTTTGTTTAATTCTATACATACTCTTTGCCTTCAATATAGGGAATGAAGATACATGTCTCTGTTAGAAATGGTCAATTTAATGAATGGAAAGAACATTTAGTGTTGTATCATACTTATGTGATATAGAATTTCCATGTCATGCACAACTACCTTCAACATAAAGCATGTGACCACCTTTATCGTATGCAATTTACTGCTGATACAACTGTAAAACAAAGTGACTTTCCTGGTATCCTTAGTTTTGAATATGATTTCAAACAATTTTGAGACATTTTAGTTAGGAATATTCAGACTGATTTTTTAATAGGTTAGGTCAAAATCAATAAATATTAATCTATTTACTTACTTAAATGTTGTTGTTTATTATTATTATACTATAATATTTGTTATTTCCTTCTGAGGTAGAGATAATTGGTGTTGTTGAATACAAGTCCATTTCCCCCAGACATAAACAAAAATTAAAGAAAATTAACTTCATTTTGAAAGATTTTAGGTAACACTTTTTCCATCTAATTTTATGATTTCAACCTGAGATTGATATGTTTTTTTTCTCCTTTCCTATTTTTTTAGAAGTGGTGATGTCATTATGTTAATTGCATTATGACGAGTAAATTGCATATGAATTGGGGCACTTACTTGTGAACTTTGATGAAAATATTAACCAAACTCTTAAGATCATGCATACTTAGCTTGGTCTAGAAAACTTACACAATTATTGTCAATTGTAGGTTAATGGTGATTGGAAAAGGTGAAAAGTGGAAGAAATTGAGAACAAGTGCAAAAAGCCAACCTATTGATGAATTCTCGCCCAAGCGAGAGATAGTTGCCACAAACCACACCTGTAAGAACCGAAATTCTACCCTTGAAATTTTTTCTCGATTTAATTCAATTACATGCAATCTCTACTAACTGACATTACCAATTTAAATATCTTTACTTCAATTCTTATCACCCTCTTCGCAATCTATCTCAATATTTACATACTGAATCATTCGACAGAAAAACAGAATTCGAATTAATTAAACTTGGTAACCACCATATATAATTAGCTATGGGTTTCCAGAATACCCATAGCTACACATATCCAGAGTTACACCTTCAAGTTTACAATTATATCCATATTGTTAGTTACCACATATTCCAAAATGTCAACTATGCACTCATGTACAAAATAGTGCAAGTGTATAAATCCAAAATGTAAAGCTCCCTAAGATTTCCTTAAAAATGAGTCTCCCTCATGTCACCTGTTTATCTGCAATGAGATTATCAATGACAAGTACACAAACGTACAAAGGAGTAAGTCGTTAATCCAAATAAACATCATCATAAGATAATCCACATTAGAAATTGGGTTAGTAAACCATTTTTGAAATTCATTTTACTTTGCTGCATAACTTGAGCCAAAGTCGCTACACCCCTCGGGGTTAGCTAAAAGCAGATTCTCATGTTCTCTTTTTAAATAAAACGTGCTTATATATTCAAGCCAGAGTTTTGCTTATATACTCAAGCCAGAGTTTTGCTTATATACTCAAGCCAGAGTTTTGCTTATATACTCAAGCCAGAGTTTTGCTTATATACTCAAGCCAGAGTCTCACTTATATACTCAAGCCAGAGTTTTGCTTATATACTCAAGCCAGAGTCTCACTTATATACTCAAGCCAAAGTTTTGCTTATATACTCAAGCCAGAGTCTCACTTATATACTCAAGCCAGAGTTTTGCTTATATACTCAAGCCAGAGTTTTGCTTATATACTCAAGCCAGAGTTTTGCTTATATTCTCAAGCCAGAGTTTTTGCTTATACTCAAGCCAGAGTCTTTGCTTATATACTCAATCCAGAGTCGCTAACCATTCATGGTCGGCTAAAAATATATTTCCTTTTTTTATTCATTTCTCCACAAATCATTTCCGGTAAATCCACGCCCACATTAGCATAAACATACCCATATATGTTTATACTAAATACGTGATTCACACTCAATCATCGCATAACCAGAAAGTACCACATACTTTACTTTCCGTAAATCTACGCTTACTTTAATATAAACACACCCATATATGTTTACATTAAATGCGTACTTTACAACTTAATCATTGCATAATCAGAAAATACACATATTCGATTCCAAATGCACAATTAAAGACTTATCCTTACCTTGGTGAGTGTTGGGTTTGGTTCCTGGCAACTTATCAAGTTCCACCGACACCGCCTCCAACTTTAGGATCTTTCCTCATCCCCCACATAACACAATGTTAGTCATTTATTCCAAATATCACACAAACAACTTATATTGCATCATTTAATCATACAAAATATTCATCATAAGTATTCAACCATCTAAAACATGCATAATCATCTCATATTCCAATATTTGGAGGTAAACTCATCTTCTACCTCTAGAACTTTACTCATTCTCTCCTTTTACCACTTTTTCACTTTTAGGGTTTTTGGGGTTTTCATGAATCAAACCACAACCCTTTCCATTCTTGAGATACTATCTCTAAACCAAGAGTTTACAAGGTAAGAATGACATCAAATGAACCATCACCCAAAAGGATGAGTTTCCATGGTTTCTTTCATTTTTGAGAAAAGATCCAACATACCCAAAGTGAGTTTAAGAGAGAAGAAGAGAGTTAAAATCTAGAGTTTTACCTCTTCTCAAGCTCTTAAATGAGTATCCAAGCTTTTTTTTTTGCCCTTGAAAAGCTCTCTTCTCTCACTCTTCTTCTTTTCTAAACCCTAGATTGTGTTTAGGGGTTTCTCATTAAATGTTGTCTCGTCCGGTTCTCGCTTAAGCGAGGGATTCTCGCTCAAGCGAGAAAATCCCGCCCATTTTAAAAACTCAAATCTGACCCTCTCGCTCAAGCAAGGGATTCTCACTCAAGCGAGAATCTCACAGTGGCAACAGCCCCAAAATAACATTTCTCGCCCAGGCGAGACAACTCTCGCTTAGGCGAGAATCATCCAGAATAGCCCAGGATTTCACCCTCCCAGGTGAACCTCTCTCGCTCAAGCGAGGATTCGAGGACTGATACTATGATTTTCAAGACTTGAAATTTGGGGTGTTACAACACCTACTGGAGGATTCTCGCCCAAGCGAGAGACAAGTTCCAAAAGACAAACCTACTCTTAGATTCTCACTCAAGCGATAATCTCTCGCCCAAGCGAGAGACCAAAATTCTGAGACATATTTAGGCAGTTTCCATCAGTTATGGACGTTACCTTTTGCCATTATAGTCTTTTCCAAGAGTTTTCTAGAGAGAGAAGCGCGAAGGAAAAGGGAAAAAGTCGTGGGAACGACCCGAAGCCTGGATTCTTATAATTTTACGCATTTTCATTAGTGTAATGTGTAGAATGAGCGGCTAATTTCTCAGAGTTGGGATTGAATGTAATCTTCTAACTTTTCTTGATGTACCATCGATCTAGGAATAGACAATGATGCATGAACTGCTTATCCATTGAGTTTAATGCTAGATAATTTGTCAAATAACCAAGGGATTGAGGTTTGAGGAATTATCTAAGGATTTTGTAATCAGGGAATTGATACAAATGATATATGATGTGCATCGAGATCAATAACCACAAGAGATTTAAAGAATTCAATCTAAAGTTTACAAAGAGGAAGAATGATGAAAGTCAATCCCAACCATTTTTATCAATTTTTATCAAATCTTTTAAGAAAATATAAAAATATCCAATGACTTTTATCAAAACCAACGATTGTAAATATTTACTCAATATATATATTTAGAGGTTAAGATAAATCTAATTTGCTCCATGAGGACGATATCCCAGTATTTATTGTTAATCTGCCTAGTATATACATATTGTAACACCCCAAATTTATCCTCCTTAAAATTAGGTAACAGCCCTGAAGAATGGGGAATACTTCCAGATTCTCGCTTGAGCGAGAGGATCTCGCCCAAGCGAGAGGATCAGTTTTTGAATTTGGAAATTCTGGGAGTCTCGCCCAAGCGAGGAATGGGTCGCTTGAGCGAGAGAAAGCCTGGGCAGGCTATGAGATTCTCGCTTGAGCGAGGGAATCTCGCCCAGGAGAGAGAGTCCGTGTTTTGAAATTTAAAATATCGTGGGCTTCTCGCCCAAGCAAGATATTCTCGCCCGGGTGAGAGTGCTCAGCTATAAAAGTAAAGAGAGGGTTTCACAAACCCTAATCTTCATTTTCTTTTCTCCCCTTTCACTCCCAATGGCGGCTCTTCATGGATATCGACTCTTTCCTCCCCCTAAACCTCAAAAACACATCAAAGACTCTTCCTCTTGCTTCTTAATGAAACATTGGAGAGCTTTGCAGAGGAAAAAAGCAACAATGGAGGTTGAAGGAGATGGAGGAAGATAGAGCTCTTTGCGGATCCATGGAGCTTACGCAACCTAAGGTGAGGGAGAAGACCATTGTGGTCTTAGAGTAGTTCATTAGAGTCATCATCTCCGATTTCCCTCAAAAGTCGGAGCACATTAACGGATAGAAACTCTCTTGGGAGTTTGTGGTCCATGTGAGAGTCTTTATTTTACATAAGGATGTATTAGCCGTAAAAGTGGAGACATATGTGCGGAGAAAACCGTTTATGAAAGTACAATGCCATATGCCCCTTTATGGTAATACACCATCATTAAAGATGGTTCTAACGTTAATGTGTATATGATGAGTGATATTTTATGTGTGGATTGTTTATGAGTAATGGTATGTTATGGATGGTTGATTTATTATAAACACATATGGGTGTGTTTGTAATAAGGATTGTGATATGTGTGTTTAATTACAAAAGTAGAAATTGTTATGTTGTGTGCTAATGATTGAGTATGAGTTATGTATGGGCGTAAATATAAATGAGTACGTTTATCAAAATGAGTATGTTGTGGGTTGTTGATTGTTATAAACATATATGGGTGTGTTTGTAACAATGAATGTGTGATGAGTTATTAAGGTCTTAAAATGAGATGGGTATGTTGGTAATAAGAATTGTTTGAATGAGTTGTTGATTTGTAAAGGTGGAGATGAGTATGTTTATCGAAGTGAATATGTTGTGAATCGCTTTATTGTTATAAATATGTATGGGTATGTTGTGACAATGAAGGTGTTGTGTGTTATTCCATGATGTAGGAACGATATGATGCCTTGTGTTTATTGGTGTATGACATTGAGTTGAGATTTTGTGCTATGACGAACATGTATGGAGAATTAACTAGACCTGTCCGATGTGGTATGGAGAAATAACTAGACCTTCCCGATGTGGTATGGAGAAATAACTAAACCTGCCCGATGTGGTATGGAGAAATAACAAGACCTACCCGATGTGGTATGGAGAAATAACTAGACCTGCCCGATGTAACATGTTAGTCGATGACATGTAAATAACTGTATGAAATTTAGTTAAACACTAAATTTATAGTGCAAGAAAAACGGTACATACATACAACTTTTACTTCATTTTCAATGACACGGTGCATATTGGGCTGTTCCTGTTTAATATAATTAACAATGAAACATATATAAGATTCAGTATTTGTTTTTTAAGTGTCACTTGCTAACATGGTAGAGTTGTTTCCTTCTTAAGAAGATGAGGTCAACAAAAAATGAGGTCAGAAGTTCAGGCAAGGTTATCATATACATCACACTTGTGATGCACCAAAAAATATTGTAAGCTAAGTGCTTATATACAACTGGAAAAAGTAATATCAAATATCATTCAATCTTGATATGTTTTGCCACATTCGCATAAGACAATTGACTGGAACTATATAGAGGGCTTTGAACCAAGTCCGAAACTAATTCGGACGACAACCTCTTGGCTGGAGTCAGGACTTGAAGGTGGTCTGGATCATGGTCAGTAGTAATAGGCAGAGACTAACAACAAAAAATCCAAAAATTTAAATGTATCAGAGATATTATAGGAAGATAAGTAATTCAAAGTATATGCATAGTACATTTTCTTATATTTAGGAATATCACTTATTTCTTCATCAATAAAAAGCTTTGAGGCACACCATGAACTGGAAACCCAGGGTGGGCAATTACCTAAAAAAATTGAGAATAGGACACAATATGTGTAAGGACCCGATTTTCATAACCCGAAAATTCTTTTTAAAATCTTATTCATGAAAGTGAAGTGATTACTTTTGAAAGACATTACCTTAACGTTTTGGAAACTTGAGTGAATACATTTATAAATTACAAGGCGAAAATATTCCAAATACATTTCTTTTCAAAAGCATGTTATTGCACTTCCTTTCAAATACATAATCTAAACAATTATCCGTTCTTAAGGAACACTTTTAATACAAACATTAAATCATCTTCATTATACATTTAGGAGCAGGTTACCTATACATAATTTCACTTTAACATGTTCTTCATATTACAAACATTTATCATATAACGTATCGATCACATAAAGCCCTACTCTACCATGTACTCTTCTCCACAATCGTCCGATGCGCTACCGCCACAATCTGAATTCAAATACGCAACACAAACAAGGAAAGACAGAGGGAGTAAGAACCAACTACGGCGACCGTAGCGTGGAATTACATGGAGTAATAACATTAAAGTATTAAAACCACACACATCTAACATCAATCATGATAAACATATATCAATCAACATATATTATCCATATTCACACTATAGTACACATATATCCCATACTATATATGTTCTATAGTGTGCATATTTATTCATCACATATTATCTATATTCACCCTATAGTACACATATATCCCATAATATATATGTTCTATAGTGTGCGTATTTCTTACATCCAACATACTCATTCATATTCATCCTATAGTATATATATCTCATAATATATATTCTATAGCATGCATATTTATTTCATTTCAACATAATCACTTCTCATCATTCATATTCACCGAGTTTTCCCACAAAGATAATCCTCTACCACATCGGGTAGGTCTAGATAATCCTCTACCACATCGGGTAGGTCTAGATAATCCTCCATACCATATCGGGCAGGTCTAGTTCATTCTCCATACCACATCGGACAGGTCTAGTTAATTCTCCATACCACAAACCCACAAAAAGTTATCATTTTTATACATTGTTTGAGTGATACTTTTATTACAATCAAGTAATAATAGTAGTTGATATTTTTTTTTACTTTAGTATATAACGTATTTGTGTATGTCTATATCTGTATGTTTAACTTCATACTTCTGTTGTTTTAGAAAATGTGACAAATATGAACTTAGCATAACTCTTTCACGTTGTTGTGTTATACATTGTAAACCTCATTATGGTTTTTTTATTGATGGAGTGAAATAAGTTTAATAATCGTGACTACTTGGAATTGTTGACTTATGAATTGTTGGCTACTTGTGGGTTTTTTCTTGCACCATAAGCTTTGTTCTAATTTTTCCTTAATGCATTTAACATTTTATATTGTTTTGTGCTGATAAACTATCATTCCTTCAAAATCAAGATTATCAGTGATCCAATTACAAAACTTCCATTCATCTTTACCTTTTGAAATAATTGAACTAATTTTTTTATAAATATCAAGAAACTTTGAACATGAATTAGCAATGTTTTCTCTTCATAAACTTTCAGGTGTATATATTCTGTTATGGAATATATTATCTGATGCTACTCATCATGTCACCATTCTGGTAATACAGACATTAGTGATTGAATTACAAAACTTCCATTCATCTTTACCTTTTGAAATAATTGAGCTACATTTTTTATAAATATCAACAAACTTTGAACATGAATTAGTAATGTTTTCTCTTTGTAAAATTTCAGGTCTATATATTCTATTATGGAATACATTATTTGATGTTACTCATCATGTCACCATTTTGGTAATACAGACATTACACACAATCAAAAAGGGTATCGTCCTAAAACTCAATTTGCAAAGTATTGTATTTTGCTAATCTTAAGATAAAGCTAGAAGTTGGCAACCCCATTATGTTAGTAAGAATTTTAGACAGTCCAGAGGGTTATGTAATGATATTAGGTTGTTGGTTACTAAGATTGGAAATTATGTACTTGAGACAAACTCATGTCGGAAAATACATTGGAAATGACAGTTATATTCCTCAATTAAAAATGTTGACATCTCATTCTAAATGGCATTTCACGCTTATCAGAATACAATTCCCTATAATTGTGTCATATGCAATGACAATCAATAAATCTCAACGTAAATCATTACAGAGTGTTGGGTTGTTTTTACCTAGACCAATATTCAGTCATTGTCATATTTATGTAGCTGTTTCAAGAGTACAGGTTTTACATATTGATACATGACAAGGATAGTGCTAATGTATGAAAACCACAACAAATGTCATTTATAAAGAAGTATTCCAAAAAATTTAACATGTATTCTATCGATTGTTTTACATTATCACTACGCCAGAATACGTCTTTAAAGGCGCGTCTTCGACCGTGCAACCTAGAAAATGCTGTAAAACAAAAGGCGGAGGAAACTTATACATCGCAACTTTAAGAATTCGCTGTTCAAATGGATTAGCGGATATAATGTTAACAACGCAACAAATATCGAACCCCCAAAATTCGTTTTGCTTCGTGAATCGTGATATGAGTTTCTCACACGAAACAATAAAGATATCAGTTTCTCATAAATCTTTGAGCCTATATATTGAAAGAAAGTGAAGTTCATCAGAGATATTGATTTATCTTGTAAGAATACTTCATGGATGCTGAAATTGGAACTTCAAACTTTTTCATCGGATGGAAATATTTGAAGATCCTTGCGCTTTGTTGATTTTAATTGATCGTGGGGTGTTTAATTTAGTTGATTTTCATTGATCGTTTTATTGATTTTTCATCAGTGTTTTGATCCATCATATTATATATTTATGTAATATGGGGATAAAATTGAGGTTGTACTAAAGGAGAGTTATATTCCACAACTGCCAAAAAAACATAAGGAGGGTTTAAACTATATTTTTGAAAACTTTGATGTTGTGCCAAATGATGGGTTGTTATATGCATTTTCTAAAATTATTCCTTACAAGCTAATATTTCAAGATGCATCAGTACTGAAGAGGTGATTCATTTTTTCTATTTGTAATTATTGAATTTGTAATCATGTTTAATTATTTTATGAATCTTATGAATTTTATTTTCAGGGAATTATTCAATACTGAAGGGATTGACCCACACTTTATTGAATTTGTTAATTCTATTTTGGAAGATGAAGAAGATCTAGAGTTACTTAATTTCTCTAAGTCTGATTGAACAATGTTGATGCATTATGCAATTCTGAACATTTCTTTTTTTCTCTATTTTGTTGTCTTTTTTGTATATTTTAATTACCAATGATGAACATTTATTTTCGGGCAATTCTAATTTGTTTTCTATGTTTGCCAATTCTGTTGTATATATATATATATATATATATATACATATATACATATATACATATATACATATATATATATATACATATATATACATATATACATATATATACATATATACATATATACATATATATATATACATATATATATATATGCAGGTATTATATGCAGGTATTTCAAATTTCAGCAATCAAGATTGTTCAGCTCTCCAGTCAAGTTATAAGTTTGTTTCAAAATAGATTAATATATTGTATAGATTTTTGAGGATTTTAATGTGTATATAGTCTGTTCCATGTAACAAAACATAAATAAAATATAATTTTCATTTAATTTTCAATATATACAACATACAATTTCAATTAATATTTAAAATTTCAATATTTTTGTGACATTATTTACCTTACAATTTGGATGATATGTTTAATACTTAATGCCAACATGCAACTTGGCGTGTTAATAAACTTAAAACATATGTTTCAACAGCAAAATAATGAATGATCCACAGCGAAGTAGAACGCATCACTGATGAATATATAAATTAATGACACTGAAGTAAAACGCATCACTGTTGATAATAGAAAATAATGAAATTAATGAACTTAATGAAAGCGAAGTAAAACGCACCGCTGTTGAATATAGAAAATAATGAACTTAATGACAGCGAAGTAAAACGCATCGCTGTTGAATATATAATATAATGAAATTAATGACAACAAAGTAAAACGCATCGCTGTTGAATATAGAAAATAATGAACTTAATGACAGCGAAGTAAAACACATCACTGTTGAATATATAATATAATGAAATTAATGACAGAGAAGTAAAACGCATCGCTGTTGAATATAGAAAATAATGAACTTAATGACAGCAAAATAAAATGCATCGCTATTGAGTATAGAAAATAATGAAAATATATAACTTAATGACAGCGAATTAAAATTCATCGCTGTTAAATATAGAAAATATCTAACTAGAGTATGTGTAACGACTTTTTTTTAAATGGTTTTGCTTCGTTATATGGGTTTCTCAAAGAGTGGTTGAAGCATTAAAGATATCAGTTTCCCACATTAAATATATCAGTTTCCCATAAATCTTTTAGTCTATATATTGAAACAAAATGAAGTTCATCAGAGATATGGAACTTCAAACTATTTTTCATGGAGATCTTTGTGTTTTGTTTATTTTCTTTGATCATGAGGTATTTTGGATTTTGTTTATTTATTTAAAAAAAATCATTTATGATTTATGATTTTCATTTTACATGTTTATTTTCGTAACAGAGGGAGAGAAGAAAGCTCCAATATTGAACAAAAATGGGAACCAGTCCTTTGTGATGCATGCTATTATTCTTATCGATCAATATGCATGCACACTTTTATCAATCTTCAGTATTGAACAAAGGTGAATATAGATATTGATGTTCTGTTAATCTGCTATGTATTAACAGAACATCAATATCCTTCACTTTGCTTTGTTCAAATGTTGATGAAAATAAATGAAGAAAATCGTAAGAGATCATCTATCCAAAGATCTCAAATATGATATTCTTCACGTATGAGTCCTAATGCCTTTTCAGGTATCTCATGGTTTAATAGAGATATCATGAGATACTTGAAAAGGCATTAGATTTGCCTCAACATTCACACTTTACACTTTGTCATTATTCTCATCAATCAAAATATCAAGCCCAGATCTTCAATATTTAACAGAAGGTTAATAAAGATATCAGTATGCATGCATTGATGAAAATCTGCAATGGATTAACAGAACATCAATATCCTTCACTTTGCTCTCAAGTACCTTCACTTTGCATGCTTAAGAGATACTACATTCAACACTCCAGCTGTGAGGATTAACAGATCTTCAATATTGAACATTTAGATTTTAGGATTTAATGTTTCCATGTAACAAACAATTTTCATTTCAGTTTTTAATATATTGAATTTCAATTTTAGTTTATTGTGTTTTTTTGTACAATTTCAATTTCAATTTCAATATATATAACAATTAGCTTACAATTTCTTTTTCTTCAATTTATAACTGTCGTGTTTTAAAAGAATATAAATGTTAATGATGAACTGCGAAATAATAAGTTAATAACGAATAATCAACATCAAAAGTATATCACTTAAATTAATAATCAACAGCGAAGTAAAAAAATGAAAATGAATGATGAACGTCGAAATAATAAGTTAATCGTTGAATCAACAACAACAAAAGTAGTGGATCATGGCTTACAAGGACATGAATTAACAAGAGAATTGGATCCTTCACTTTGATTGGTGTTATATAATTCCAAATGATATATTTCACAAGAGAACCGCAAAAGAGCATCTATCCAATGTTCAAAAATACAACATTCAACATAACTTAAGGATTTTAGCATAACTTAACTTAACATTCAACAAAAATGTAACATTTAGCATTTTTCCATGTAACATTCATTTCAGTTTTCAATATATATAACATTCAATTTCAATTTCAGTTTATTGTGTATTTTGTACAATTTCAATTTCAATTATTTATTTAACGAAAATGAATTAATTCTACTAAGTCTTGTAATTAGTTTAATCATTTAACTATTGTAACACCCTAAATTTAAATCTTTAAAATTACAGTATCAGTCCTGAGATTCTCGCTTGAGCGAGAGATTCTCGCCTGGGCGAGAAAAGCTCACCTGGGAGGGTGAAATCCTAGGCTATACTAAAGGATTCTCGCCTGAGCGAGGGTTGGCTCGCTTGAGCGAGAGTTGGCTCGCTTGGGCGAGAAAGGCTCAATTGGAAGGGTGAAATCCTGGGCTACACGGGAGGATTCTCGCCTGAGCGAGAGTTGGCTCGCCTAGGCGAGAAAAGTGATGTTTTGGACCTGTTGAGGCTGTAAGATCCTCGCTTGAGCAAGAGGATCCTCGCTTGAGCAAGAGGATCCTCGCTTGAGTGAGAGATGCCTCACATGGGCGAGAGGGTCAGATCTGAGTTTTTAAAATAGGCGGGATTTTCTCGCTTGAGCGAGAATGGGCTCGCTTAAGTGAGAACCCGACGAGACAGCATTTAATGAGAAACCCCAAACACATTTTAGGGTTAAGAATTGAAGAGAGGTGAGAGAAGAGAGCTTTTCCAAGGGCAAGGATCATTGATACTCATCCAAGAGCTTGAAAAGAGGTAAAACTCTTGATTCTAACTCTCTTCATCTCTTTGAAACTCATTTTGGGTATGTTGGATCTCTTCTAAAAATGTGAGAAACCATGGAATCTCATCCTTTTGAATTATGGTTCGTTTTTCGTTGTTTTTACCTTGTAAACTCTTGGTTTAGAGTTAGTATTTCAAGAATGGAAACGGTTGTGGGTTGATTCATGAAAACCCCAAAACCCTAAAGAGAAAATGTGGTTAAAGTGGAAAATGGGTAAAATGCTAGAGGTAGAAGATGAGTTTACTTTCTAATGTTGAAATATGAGATGATTATGTGTGTTTTGGGTGGTTGTAAACTTATGATGAAAGTAGTTTAGCAACATTGAAAATATGATGAATATCTTGTATGATTAAATAATGCAATATAAGTTGTTTATGTGATATTTGGAATAAATGACTAACATTGTGTTATATGGTGGGAATGAGGAAAGATCCTAAAGTTGGTGGTGGTGTCGGTGGAACTTGTGAAGTTGCCAAGAACCAAACCCAACACTCACCAAGGTAAGGATAAGTCATTATTTGTGCATTTGGCATGGAAAATGTGTGTATTTTCTGGTTATGAAATGATTGAGTTGTGAATTGCGCATTTAGTATAAACATATATGGGTGTGTTTATACTAAAGTAGGCGTAGATTTACGGGAAATGGAAAATGGGTGTATTTTCTGGTTATGCAATGATTGAGTTGTGAATTACGCATTTAGTATAAGCATATATGGGTGTGTTTATACTAAAGTGGGCGTAGATTTACGGGAAATAAGAAATGGTGAAATCAAAGAAAGGAAAATAAGTTGAAGAAGGGAACTACCAAGATGTACCAAGATTTGAAGAAGTTGTTTTGGTGGTCTGGGTTGAAGAGGGATGTGGCTTCGTATGTCTCGAGTTGTTTAGTATGTCAGAAAGCCAAGATTGAGCATCAGCGACCGGCGGGAGAGTTACAAACCCTAGAAATTCCTGTGTGGAAGTGGGATAGTATCTCCATGGGTTTTGTATCGGGTTTCCCTAAAACTCAGAAAGGATATGATTCGATATGGGTAATAGTGGATCGGTTAACGAAATCTGCACACTTTCTGCCTATGAACATGAGGTATTCTTTGGAACGATTAGTGAAACTGTATATCCGGGAAATAGTTCGTTTGCATGGGATAACGTCGAGCATTATATCGGATAGAGATCCCCATTTTACATCCAACTTTTGGACTAGTTTGCAGTCCGCATTGGGAACTAAGTTGATGTTAAGTTCAGGTTATCATCCACAAACGGATAGTCAATCGGAAAGAACTATACAGTCATTGGAAGATCTTTTGAGGGCTTGTGTCTTAGAGCAACCGGGGAGTTGGGATGGCATGTTGCCTTTGATTGAGTTTACCTACAACAATAGCTTCCATTCGAGTATTGGGATGGCACCCTATGAGGCATTGTATGGTAGGAAGTGCCGAACTCCAGTGAGTTGGTTTAAAATTGGGGAGAACTTGATATTGGGACCTGAGCTAGTCCAAGAGATTACGGAAAAGATCAAGAAGATCCGGGAGAATATGAGAATAGCCCAGAGTCGACAGAAAAGCTATTACGATAAGAGGCGGAAACCTCTTGAGTTTAATGAGGGAGATCATGTCTTCATGAGAGTAGTCCCGACTACCGGGATTGGTAGAGTGTTGAAGTCTCGTAAGCTGACTCTGCGATTTATTGGGCCGTATCAAGTGTTGAAGAGAATTGGGCCGGTAGAATATCGGATTGCTTTGCCTCCATTGTTGTCGAATCTCCACAATGTGTTTCATGTGTCTCAGTTGAGGAAATATGTTGGGGATCCATCTCATGTGGTAGAATCTGATCAGATAAAGTTGAAGGATAACTTGACTTTTTCGACGTTGCCCGTGAGAATCATGGATACCAGTATCAAGAGACTAAGAGGCAAGGAGATTCTTTGGTGAATGTACTATGGAGCCAAGTAGACGAAGGGGATGCTACTTGGGAGGTGGAACGTGATGTGAGGGAGGATTACCCTCATTTGTTCGAATCGAGGTATGTTTAATTTTCGGGGACGAAAATTCTTATAAGAGGGGGAGGATTGTAACACCCTAAATTTAAGTCTTTAAAATTATAGTATAAGTCCTAGGATTCTCGCTTGAGCGAGGGATTCTCGCCTGGGCGAGAAAGGCTCACCTGGGAGGGTGAAATCATGGGCTATACTGAAAGATTCTCGCCTGAGCGAGGGTTAGCTCGCTTGAGCGAGAGTGGTCTCGCCTGAGCGAGAGTTAGCTCGCCTATGCGAGAAAAGTGATGTTTTGGACCTGTCGAGGCTGTAAGATCCTCGCTTGAGCGAGAGATGCCTCGCCTGCGCGAGAGGGTCAGATCTGAGTTTTTAAAATAGGCAGGATTTTCTCGCTTGAGCGAGAATGGGCTCGCTTAAGCGAGAACCCGACGAGACAGCATTTAATGAGAAACCCCAAACACATTTTAGGGTTAAGAATTGAAGAGATGTGAGAGAAGAGAGCTTTTCCAAGGGCAAGGAGCTTTGATACTCATCCAAGAGCTTGAGAAGAGGTAAAACTCTTGATTCTAACTCTCTTCTTCCCTTTGAAACTCATTTTGGATATGTTGGATCTCTTCTCAAAATGTGAGAAACCATGGAAACTCATCCTTTTGAGTTATGGTTCGTTTTATGTCGTTTTTACCTTGTAAACTCTTGGTTTAGAGTTAGTATTTCAAGAATGGAAAGGGTTGTGGGTTGATTCATGAAAACCCCAAAACCCTAAAGAGAAAATGTGGTTAAAGTGGAAAATGGGTAAAATGCTAGAGGTAGAAGATGAGTTTACTTTCTAATGTTGAAATATGAGATGATTATGTGTGTTTTGGGTGGTTGTAAACTTATGATGAAAGTAGTTTAGCAACATTGAAAATATGATGAATATCTTGTATGATTAAATAATGCAATATAAGTTGTTTTGGAATAAATGACTAACATTGTGTTATATGGTGGGAATGAGGAAAGATCCTAAAGTTGGTGGCGGTGTCGGTGAAACTTGTGAAGTTGCCAAGAACCAAACCCAACACTCACCAAGGTAAGGATATGTCATTATTTGTGCATTTTGGATGGAAAATGTGTGTATTTTCTGGTTATGCAATGATTGAGTTGTGAATTACGCATTTAGTATAAACATATATGTGTGTTTTTATACTAAAGTAGGCATAGATTTACGGGAAAGGGAAATGAGTGTATTTTCTGGTTATGTAATGATTGAGTTGTGAATTACGCATTTAGTATAAACATATATGGGTGTGTTTATACTATAGTAGGCATATATTTACGGGAAATGGAAAGTGGGTGTATTTTTTGGTTATACAATGATTGAGTTGTGAATTACGCATTTAGTATAAGCATATATGGGTGTGTTTATACTAAAGTGGGCGTAGATTTACGGGAAATAAGAAATGGTGAAATCAAAAAAAGGAAAATATATTTTTAGCCGACCATGAATGGTTAGCGACTCTGGCTTGAGTATATAAGCAAAACTCTGGCTTGAGTATATAAGCGAAACTCTGGTTTGAGTATATAAGCGAAACTCTGGCTTGAGTATATAAGAAAAACTCCGGCTCGAGTATATGTAGCACGTTTTCTTTAAAGGAAATGAGAATCTGCTTTTAGCTAACCTTAAAGGGTGTAGCGACTTTGGCTCAAGTTATGCAGCAAAGACAATGAATTTTTAAAATGGTTCACTAACCCTTTTCTAATGTGGATTATCTTATAATGACGTTTATTGAATTAATGACTTACTCCTTTGTGTGTTTTGTGCTTTTGTCATTGATAATCCCATTGCAGATAAACAGGTGATATGAAGGGGGCTCATTTTTGGAACTTTTAGGAGTTTTATATTTTGGATTCATTTATTTGCACTATTTTGTACATGAGTGCATATTTGGTAGTTTAAAGCATTATGTAACTACGGATATATTAACTTACATGGTGTTGTAACTCTGAATATTTGTAGCTATGGGTATTTTGGAAACACATAGCTAGTTGTATGCGGTGGTTACTGAATTATATTTATAATGAATTATGATTTTTTTGCTAAGTAGAATGTGTACGAATATGAGAATATGGAATGAGTATGAATAGGTATATAGAATTAAAATGAAAAATGTATGTGAAAGAAATAAATAAGGGAAAAATTTCAAGGGTAGAATTTCGGTCCTTACAACTATTAATGTGAAAATAAGACTTATTAACTTAAAGAATAATCAACAGAAAATAATTCTCATTTTTGACAGCGCAACATATTCATTATAGACAACGCAAATTGAATTATCACAACGAATAAATATGTTGCGCTGTCGAAAATGAGAATTATTTTTTTAACGAAAATGAATTAATGCTATAGAAAGTAGTTGTAACTTGTAATTATTTTAAAATCTTTTTTTAAGTGAAAATACGACTCATTAACTTAAATGAATAATCAACAGCGAAAGTATATCACTACGTTGTGGAAATGTTCGGATTTATTTAAACTAGTTGTAACTTAATGCCATAGAAAGTAGTTGTAAATTTCGCTATTAACTAGTACATATAATATAAGTCTCGTTCTTAATGTTTAAATTACTACAACGAATTTTATCGTTGCGCTGTGGATGAGAAACTTTAGACGGTGAATTAAAACGCTTCGCTATTGAATATAGAAAAAAATGAATGGTCCACAGAGAATTAAAACGCATCGCTGTTAAAGATAGAAAAATATCTAAATGGAATATGTGTAACGACTCTTTTTTAAATGGTTTTGCTTCGTTATATGAGTTTCTCAGAGAGTGGTTGAAGCATTAAAAATATTCAGTTTCCAACATTAAAGATATCAGTTTCCCATAAATCTTTTAGTTTATATATTGAAAGAAAATGAAGAAGGATTTCATTGAAACAAAATGTAGTTCATGAGAGATATGGATCATCAAACTATTTTTCATGGAGATCTTTGTGTTTTGTTTATATTCTTTGATCATGAGGTATTTTTTATTTTTTTTTATTTATTTAAAAAAAAATCATTTATGATTTATGATTTTCATTTTACATGTTTATTTTTGTAACAGGTGGAGAAGAAAGCTCCAATATTGAACAAAAATGGGAACCAATCCTTTGTGATTCACGCTGTTATTCTTATCGGTCAATATGCATGCATGAGAAAAAAGTGCTAGCGTGGCCCAAATCTTCAATATTGAACAAAAATGGGAACGAGTCCTTTGTGCTGAACACTTTTTCTCATCAATGTTAATCATAGCATGCTGTCAGGATGAGTCTTTCTTGAAATTAAGTCAAGAAAATCGAAAGAGAGCATCTATCCAATGCTGTCAAATATGACTTTCTTCACTTATTCTCATGAAAGACTCATATATCTAAATGCTCTAAAATATGATTTTCTTCATTTTGCACAAGAGCATGCTGTGGATTAACTGAACTTCTTGATAATGTCATTCCAAATGATATTCTTCTTCCACAAGAGTGCATCTCTCCAATGCTCTTGAGGTTCAGCCGCTGGTTCCTTCACTTGCTTCCTCACAAAAAAAAAACAAATTGTGAGGTTCAACTCTTCTAGCTCTTGAGGTTCAGCTGCTAGTTCCTTCACTTGCTTACAGGAGCCTGGATTAATAGATCTTCAATGTTCTTTTAGAAAGGTTTTCATTTCTTTTGGAATGGTTTTCATTTCTTCACAAGAAAACTGCAAAAGAGCATCTATCCAATGTTCACAAAGTTGGTTTTGTTAAGAATACAACTTGTCCTAGATCTTCAACATTGAACAAAAAATGTAACATTTAGCTTTAAGGATTTAATGTTTTCATGTAACAAACAATTTTCATTTCAGTTTTCAATATATATAACATTCAATTTCCATTTCAGTTTATTGTGTTTTATGTATAATTTCAATTTCAATATATATAACATTCAATTTCATTTTGTTCAACACTTCAACTTATAACTGACGTGTTTTAAGAGAATGAAAATGTGAATCACCAACAGCGAAATAGTAAGTTAATCGTTTAGTTTAAATGAATAATCAACAGCAAAAGTATATCACTTAAATGACTTATCAACAGCGATAATACGTTTTAATGAATAATCAACAGAGAAAGTATATCACTTCGCTGTGGAAATAGTCGGATTTATTTAAATAATTGAAAAAAATGAATTTGAATATTAAGTTTAATTAAGGATATGTGTCGTTAAGTCTTTGAGTCTCTTTTTGAAAAAAAATTGTAATTAGTTTAATCATTTAAGTGAAAATCTAACTCAAAATGAATAATCAACAGCGAAAGTATATCACTACGCTGTGGAAATGTTCAGATTTATTTAAATAATTGAAAAAAATTAATTTGAATAGTAAGTTTAATTAAGTGATTGGATATGTGCCGTAAGTCTATGAGTCTGTAGTCATGATGGGATTTGTAGATGACACTGTTTATGTAACCTCTTCAACAAAGTGGTGTTAAATTTGCTCTTAACTTTTACATATTCAACAGCGAAACATATAAGTCTCGCTGTTAATGTTTAAATTATGACATATAAGTCTCGTTGTTAATGTTTAAATTGTTGAAGCTTCTACTATTGTGAAAGAAAGTTTCATGCATCCAAGAAACCATATTCCTATTCCATAGGTAATTTAATAAACTAATTTGTTTTAACTATCATTTGTTTTCACTATTGCTAATCTAATTCATTATATGTTTTTACTATCATCTAGGGAAGAATCAATAATTGCAAACTCTTTCTGGATACACTATGTACCCGAGCAGTGGCAATTGGCACAGTGTACAACACACAAAATGCAATGATACATCATGCACAAATCCCCTCAAATCATTGGAAGGTCTCAATTGATCTTTCAATTGAAGATGATGCATTGCTACCAATTCCTATTGATGAGAATATCATAACAGTTAGATTGGCTTTAGCCACTTTTGTGGCTTGGCCAAAACATCTTATAGATGTAGTTCCTATTATGGTATGGTTTTCACCTTATATATGTTCATTCATTAATTTACATATTTTTATGTAGTTCATATAGAATATTTCAGGGAAAGGTGTCTGCTGATGACCATAGTGCAACATCCCCTCCCAGAATAGATGAACTTGCATCTAAAAAGGCCAAAGGGGTGAAGTCTAAGTCACGGTCCTCTAAATCAAATCTAGAATCGTCAGGGGAGGTCCCCCCCCCCCCCAAAAAAAACCAAGTACTTTGAAATACTTTGGGATTATGTACAGAACTTACCTGCCGATTCTACGATTAATATTTCACATCCTGAACCCATCTATGGGTTTCCTTCAGAAGAATTCATCACTATAAATGATGTGAAGGATGTACACGGTCGTGATTGGATTGGTGCATCCGTTTTATCTGTGTACATAAGGTAAACTTCTCATTTTCGCATTTAATCATTAATTGGTGTATTATAATTAACTAACGTTTGTGTTATATGTTAGGTACTTGTATGACAACTTTGTACCCAAAAGTAAAAAGAATGTGATGTTCATATCCCCTCAGACTAAATTTTGGGTGTGGGTATGGTAACCAATGACACATGGAAGAAACAACAAATAGTTGCTAAGATTATTGAGGAAAATAAAAAGATTCTTGACTTATTCTTTGCACCTCTTAATATCGGGTAAGCATCATTTTTTAACAATTTTTTTGCTTAACATTTTATTAACCGTATGCATATATGTTTTTAGGCAACATTGGATTTTGGTTGTCATTAATCGAGTCAGCCATCAATTGTTCTATTTTGATTCACTAAAAAATGGCGATCCAAAAAAGTACCCTGTTATGCAAGATATTTTTAATACGTAAGTGGACAACTCATTTAAATTTACTGAATTTTGTTACACTTTCATTATCAATTCATTTAAACATTATTTTCTATATTTTTTAGGACATTGAATACATATAGAAGCCTAAACCCTAAACGTCAAAGAGCCGCCAAGTGGATTCATGTTAAGGTATTGTTACTACCCATCAAACAATGTATTATCAAACAATTATTTCATTATCACTTATATTTACCTGATTTTATTTGTAGACCCCTTGCCAAAACAATAACACAGATTGAGAGTTTTATGTCTTTAACTTCATGAAGGAGGTCATTAAACAAGGCAAAGCTGAAGTCAAGTTTGATGTAGAAACATATACGGTTGACCAAATAGATGTGAATAGGAAAATTTGGTCAAAATTTGTTTATTCTTTTAGAACAGAGTCAACAGACAATTTGTAATATACAAAGGTTCTGTTAAATGTAAATAGTTGTTTTGGTTCAAGTTGTGCATTTTGTTTATTTTATTCAATGCATTTTGTGTTTTGATAATATGTTGTTCTA
Organism: Lupinus albus; assembly: GCA_009771035.1. Classification (NCBI taxonomy): domain Eukaryota; kingdom Viridiplantae; phylum Streptophyta; class Magnoliopsida; order Fabales; family Fabaceae; genus Lupinus; species Lupinus albus. Next base: position 13,919,729 of record CM020010.1, read on the forward strand.
ATTTCGTTGTATAATTAATAACTTCCACAACGTAGTGATATACTTTCGTTGTGAAATTGTTAATTACCATAGTGAAGTGATATACTTCCGTTGTGGAATAGAGATCTTAATTAAGCTCCTAATATCTTCAACATTGTAGTGTTCTAATTTCGCTGTATAATTAATAACTTCCACAGCGTAGTGATATACTTTCGCTGTGGAATTGATAATTATCACAGCGAAGTGATATACTTCCGCTGTGGAAGAGAAGATAGCTTCTGATATCTTCAACAATGTGTTCTAATTTTGCTGTATAATTAATAACTTCCACAGCATAGTGATATACGTTCGCTGTGGAATTGATAATTACCACAGCAAAGTGATATACTTCCGCTGTGGAAGAGAAGATTCTAAGTTCCTAACAACTAACAAGTAACAACAAGCTCCTGATATCTTCAACAGCGAAGTGTTTTTTTTCGCTGTGGCATTTATATATTCCACAGCGTCAACTAAAGATTTTGCTATTGAAGGCTTGTCAAAAATAAAACTTAAAACTATCCCCTTATTCGAAAACCTCTTTTACACGACCTTTTTTTCTCAGCAGCAGCTAGCGAAAGTGAAAATCTCAACAATCATTCAAATATTCAACATCGAAAATAATTCACACATTCAACATCGAAAATCATTCACGCATTGAACCTCAAAATCATTCAACCCAAAATCATTCACGCGTTCAACATCAAAATTTCTTTCTCTCATTCAACCCCGAAAGTTCACTAATTCTGCACTGAATTGAAAGTAAGTTTTCAATTCAACATCAAGTAAATACATGCTTATATTGAGTTAGATTTCATCTTTATTACATGAGTTATTATATTACATGAGTTATTATATGCCCGAATTCATTTAGATTGTATTTAGTTAGGGTTCCTCATTTAGCTTGTATTACATGAGTTAGGATTTTTCCTAATAATGTATTTGCTTGCTATGTGAAATTAAATTAATGCTTTAGAGATTTATGTTTCCCCAAATTCAAATTTCAATCATACAATTTAGATTGTACTTAGTTAGGGTTCCTCACTTAGCTTGTTTTACTAGAGTTAGTTTGTAAGGTGAGCGGCGACTTAGTCATTTAGGGATTTATGACCCCGAATATAAATTTCAATTATTAACTCAATATTACACACTATTAATAACCTTATTTTACCATTGTTAATGATTCTTGGTGTCTAATTGACTTTATTTGGCATTGTTTAGTGTTTTAGGCTTTATTGGACTATTATTCCTAAAATGAGTTAATTTGGGATTATTTAGCCTAATTAAATCTAATTCCATTTTCATGACATATTTGGAACCAAGGACATTTTGGGCATTACAAGTGGAAGATGTGTGCTAAAGTGAAGATTGTATTTAGTTATAGGATTTTTAATTCCGTTTTAGGTTTTGGGCCCATGGTTTAGGGCCCATTTCGGTTTTACCCTTTAATACCTTAGGATTTCGTTTTTCACTGATAACTTTACATTACACACTTTACTTTTCAGTTTTGAGGGAGAGAGCAATTTTCGTTTTCCCCCTTTTGGGGTTCTTTTAGGTTTTCGTTTTTCATCTTCTTCCTCCTCCAAATTTGGTTTTGCTTCTTCCTCCATGGAAGGCTAGAGGTTTAGTGCTAAATTCCTTTGGTAATGTATCACACTCTTGAGGTTTAGTGCTTAATGCATTTCGGTTTCTCTTTATTCGTTTAATGCAATTTCGTTTTCTTTATGTTTGAATCTTCTATCCTATTTCAGATTGTGGTTTGCTTAATTCAATGGTTTTGTTGTAGGTTTATGAACTGATTTTCGCTTAGTTAATTAGTTCTCTAGCACATAATCGCTTAGTTTATGTGAATCTGTAAATGCTCTATGTTTATGTTGATTTCACTTAGTTTGAAGCTTAGACATTAGAGTTATGAACATATTAGGAATTCAATGTTTCGATTCTGAAATTGATGCTTTGACCCGTGTGACTTTGTTAACTGTTTGTTGCTTATGCCAATTTCACTTAGTTAGAGGTTTAGCAATTTAACTGTGAGTTGATCATCGCTTAGTTAATCGACTCTCAACAAAGGAACACTGAGAATCTGATTTTGATATATTGAAACCGAGGATTGAGTTGTGAACAAGGAAACCAAAGGGATTTAGCCTCTTTACTATTCTGTTTTCTATTTGTGTTCTGTTTTAGCTAAATTTCATAGCATAAAAACCACTAAAACCCCCCATTGTGTGTGTGCGTGTAAGGTGTTTGAACCATTGTGTGAAAGATAATCTTTGAGAAACGACCTAGGAGTCACTTCCTAGTACTATACTTAATTGTTATATTATTTGTATCGGGTACGGCCTCGATCAAATTTGGCGCCGTTGTCGGGGATTATCGGTTCATACAAAGGTTCTCTGTAGCTTCATAAAGCTTAGTTTAGTGTAGTGTAGTTTAGTTAGTCATTTCTATAGTGCATTTTTGGTGAAAATTCTGATATTGGTGCAAAAAGCTGTTAATGTGCACTGTTCACTGTTCACTATTTTGCCATTTTTCATGATTTATGTGATTCTGTTATGCTGGTTTATATAGCTGTGGGTGGAATTTTTGCATGAAATTTTGTTTCCACGCTTCTTTCATCCCACATTAAACACCAGAGAAAGCAGAACCATTTTCCGAGCTGTAGTTTGTGAGATGCAACTTTACGGTGAATAGTGAATTGTTGAAAATTTGTTTTTAGCATAACTTTGTCTCCGTATATCAGAATTGGACATATGACATATGCATTTGGGGTATAAAAATAAGTTATACCCTTTTTACTATTTATTTTTTATTTTTTAAGGTTTATTTTTTATTTTTCACGGTTTATAGTGAAACTGTTTTGCATTTTTAACATAGTTAGGCTTTGAATTTTTTCTTGAAACTTTTTGTACATGTTCTATATGATTTTAGGATGTTATTGATGCAAATACTTGGTTGATTCTACAATTATAACATGCATTTCCATTATTGTTGCATTACTTTCTTCCTACTGTTGACTGCAATGCAGGACTAGGAGGAATACAGGCATTCTGCATTCAATAAATCCCGAAATTGATAGAACATATCATAGGTTAGTTAGACAAAATAGGACTTTAGATACTAATTTTGTTTCTGTTTCTGAACATCCTGTTGCTGAAAATACTGCTTCTGAGCATTCTATTTCTGTGCATTCTGAATATAGTGATTCTGTGCATTCTGTTGCATTTCCTAATTTTGACCATTCTGTCCATTCTGAAAATATGGCTCAGCCACCTACTCCTTCTGGTCCCCGTGAGAGGACATTAAGGGATTTAGCTGCCCCTTATTTTACTTATGACAGTTTGTGTATCCAATATGAGGATGTACCATATGTGATAAAATCTGGACTAATCCATTTGTTGCCCAAGTTTAATGGACTTACAAGTGAGGATCCTCGTAAACATCTTAAGGAGTTCCACATTGTCTGCTCAACCATGAAACCACATGATGTTATGGAGGATCACATTTGTCTAAAGGCCTTTCCTCATTCACTTGAAGGCCCTGCAAAGGACTGGTTGTACTATCTGGCTCCTGGTTCCATCACAAGTTGGGGTGACTTGAAGAGGTCATTCTTGGGTAAATTCTTCCCTGCAACTAGGACCACTACAATCAGAAAGGACATATCTGGAATTAGGCAACAACATGGTGAGAGCTTGTATGAGTACTGAGAGATGTTTAAGAGATTATGTGCTAGTTATCCTCATCATCAGATCTCTGAGCAACTCCTCCTGCAGTATTTTTATGAGGGTCTGAACAATATGGATAAGAGTATAATTGATGCTTCTAGTGGTGGTGCACTTGGGGACATGACTCCTTTTGAGGCAAGATGTTTGATTGAGAAGATGGCTTCCAATTCTCAACAATTCAATGCAAGGAGTGGTGATGTCGTAGTTGTAAGAGGAGTCCATGACGTTGGTACAAATGTAGCAAGGCAAGACAAGCTTGAGACTAAAATTGATTGCCTCACCACCTTGATCACTCAGTTATCCATAAATCAGCAAAAATCTTCAATGGCAAGAGTATGTGGCATTTGCACCTCAAGTGATCATTATAGTGATATGTGTCCTTCTTTGCTTGAGCCAAGAACTGGTGATCATCCTGAGGCATATGCTGTAAACATATACAACAACAGACCTCCACATCAGTAGCAACATTATGATCCACCCTCATCAAGCACATACAATCCTGGTTGGAGAAATCAGGCACCATTTCAAAACAATAATGCTAGGCAGAATAAACCATCATATGTGCCCCCACCAATCCAACAACAGAGGCATCAAATGATTAACAATCCTGCACCTACTGAACCCTCTTTGGAAGAATTGGTGAGGCAGATGGCGATGTAGAATATGCAATTCCAGCAAGAAACCAGAGCTTCAATTCAAAGACAAGAGTCTTCAATTCAGAATCTGACTACCCAGATGGGGCAGATGGTTACTTCACTAAACACATTGTAGTCACAGAATTCTGACAAGTTACCTTCTAAGACTGTGCTTAACCCAAGGAATGTGAATGCCATCACCCTTAGATCAGGCAAACAGACTGAAGTGCCTACACCTAGAACAGATTTTGTTCTTCAAAAATAACATGATGTGTAACGACCCGATTTTTTTCCCTTGAAAATTTTTCGTTTATTTTAATCATTTCTTACATACAGTCGTCACCTTCATTGAAAACTCTCAAGTATCATTTTCGAAAATACTCTTTACCCTATTTTCTTATCATACAAATTTATGTTGCGGAAAAACATAATTCATTCAAATAGCATTTAACACATACAACCAGTTATGGGTCTCCCAAGGTTGTAAAGCCCATAACTACACATATCCGTATTGATCTAAACGGATTTACAGTCATCCCATAATACTATTAAATCAACTACAACGTCACTTAGCAATACAGACAAGCGAGTAATTAAACACAAAAGCTTCCTAATTGAGCTTCATCCTCAAAATCCTTCATTTACCTACAATGGGATTATCATAAACAACACACAAAACAAAAGGGAGTAAGTCATTAGTTTAAAAACTAATATCACATGATAATCCACATTTCAAATACGATTAAACTTTAATATAGATTATAAACGCAATTACGTAAATGCAAACATTCATCTCTTCTTTCGTTCATTTCTACATTATCCATATTCATCCTATAGAATACATATCCCATAATATATATTCTATAGCATGCATATTATGTTCATTCGAAGCATCGTTCTTCTCATTATTCATATCCACACTATAGTATATATATATCTCATACTATATATCTTATAGCATGTATATTGCTTTTATCCTTAACGTCTTCATTTCCAACATTCATATTCACCCTATAGTATATATATCCCATAATATATATCCTATAACATGCATATGACTTTCGCTCTTAACGTCCTCGTTTCTCATATGTCGTATTCATCCTTAATCGTATTGACCGAGTCCTTTCACAACTATAATCTCCTACCACCTCGGGTAGATCCAATTACATCTCCATACCACATCGGGTAGGTCTAGTTCACCATCCATACCACATCGGGCAGGTCTAGTTCATCATCCATACCACATCGGGCAGGTCTAGTTCATCATCCATACCACATCGGGCAGGTCTACTGTTATATTCCATACCACATCGGGTAGGTCTAGTTATACTCCATACCACATCGGGCAGGTCTAGTTATATTCCATACCACATCGGGTAGGTCTAGTGTTATGCTCCATACCACATCGGGTAGGTCTAGTGTTATGCTCCATACCACATCGGGTAGGTCTAGTTATACTCCATACCACATCGGGTAGGTCTAGTTATACTCCATACCACATCGGGTAGGTCTAGTTATACTTCATACCACATCGGGTAGGTCTAGTATTATATTCCATACCACATCGGGTAGGTCTAGTGTTATGCTCCATACCACATCGGGTAGGTCTAGTTATAATCCATACCACATCGGGTAGGTCTAGTTCACAATTCTTCACTACCATTCCCGGTAGGATAACAATAACAGTCCACTACCACTCCGGGTAGGACACAACAACAGTCCGCTACCACTCCGGGTAGGACACAACAACAGTCCGCTACCATTTAAGGTAGGACACAATAACAGTCTACTACCACTCCGGGTAGGACACAACAAACAGTTCACCACCACTCCGGGTAGGACACAATAACAGTCAACCACTACCTCTTCGAGTAGGGTAACCATAATAAACCACTACCTATTCGGGTAGGGTAACAACAATCAAACTTACAACATATTACCTCTTTCCCATACCTCGTTCACATCAGTGAGTATGAATTAGAGCCACTTATCCCTTACCTCAGTGAGTTTTGGGATCGGTTCCGAGTAACTTTAAAAGTCTCCTCCGCGATTTCCTCCAACCTTAGGATCTTTCCTCATTTCCACCAATAACAACAATGTTAGTCATTTATTCCAAATATCACATAAACAACTTATTTTGCATCATTTAATCATACAAAATATTCATCATCAATATTCAACCATCTAAAACATGCATAACATCTCATATTTCAATATTTCCAAAACTACTTCAATACAAGTTTCTAAATATCAAAGCATACATGTTCATCTCATATAACAACATTAAAGCACTACTCATTATCCACATCTAGCATTTCATCTCTTTCTCTTTATACCCATATTCTCATTTTGGAGGTTTTTGGGGTTTTTCATGAATAACCCATAAAACTTTCCATTCATCAAATACCAACTCTAAACCAAGAGTTTACAAGATAAAAACAACATAAAACGAACCATAACTCTAAAGAATGAGTTTCCATGGTTTCTCATGTTTTGAAAATAAATCCAACATACCCAAAACAAGTTAGAGAGAAAGAAGAAGAGTTAGTAACAAGAGGTTTACCTCTTCTCAAGCTCCAAGATGAGTCCTAAGGCTCCTTGCTCTTGAAAAGCTCTCCTTTCTCTCTTCTCTTCGAAGTTCTAACCCAAAAATGTGTTTGGGTTTCTGTTTTAAAGAGGTGTCATCGGGTTGTAATCGATTACCAACATGGTGTAATCGATTACAACGTGAAAAATGCGCATATCTGATGCTTTTAATACGATGTAATCGATTACCAGAAATGTGTAATCGATTACCAGAAATGTGTAATCGATTACCAGCAATGTGTAATCGATTACCAGCAATGTGTAATCGATTACCAGCAATGTGTAATCGATTACCAGCAATGTGTAATCGATTACCAGAAATGTGTAATCGATTACCAGCAATGTGTAATCGATTACCAGAAATGTGTAATATTACACTGTGTCAGATGCACATATCTGATGCTTTTAATACGATGTAATCGATTACCAACAGATGTAATCGATTACTAGCAGAGTGTAATCGATTACCAGCAGAGTGTAATCGATTACACTGTGTCAACAGCCCAAAATTGCCATTTCTCGCCCAGGGAAGAATCCTCCAGTATAGTCCACCTCCCAGCTGATCCTTTTTCGCTCAGGCGAGAATCTCTCGATCAAGCGAGGCTTCCAGGACTGATACTATATTTTTAAAGATTAAAATTTGGGGTGTTACATGATGCATCAAAAAGGATTCATATAACTACATAAGAATGCACAATTATATTTTTTCTACTTGTTGATGCTTTCTCTGCTGACGATTATAGTGGAAAACAAAACCAGCATACTTCTAGAGGAATTGAATGAAGCAACATTAGAGCTAGATTCTTCAAATTTTTTGTAAAGTTACTATATTTTTTTCAATAATTCTATTAATCTGAAGAAGCAAACATTATAGCTACATTTCTTTCTATAATTATTTAAGTTGGTGGAATTTTAAACTGTAACCTCACTCAAACATAATAACATTATCCTTCCGTTAAGAATTAAAATAATATTTCATAAATTATTTATTTAATCAAATTTAATTTTTTAATGATCAAATAATATAATTATTTAGTAATTATTATAACATTTGTTACTATCTGGTTTTATAGGTTCAATCTAAACGGTAGTAAATTAACTAAATTAATGTAGTATGTTGATGTTTAGCAACATTGTGTCAGATATATAAATAAACAACGCACATCTCAGATATATAACAACGCTTTCGAACGCTGACTATGTGAGCGCAATAGTATATGGTATGATTTAATAGCGCTTATGCAGACTCTATAATATGTCAACTTTTAACAGTGCTCATTACAATGAATGTTGTTGTATGATGTCATACATACAACAGTGTCGCCTCCAACAAGCATTGTTATATATGTAGATGACTTTTAATAGCGCTCATTACGAGTGTCGTTGATATGTCACATTTAACAATACTCATGTTAAATAATGCAAAATCTCTCTCGGACATTTTATCAAACACATAAGAAGCATTTACAGTTCCACCACATTTATAAACCATTGCATGAACTTGTCTCGGTTAGTTCAAATCCATTAATCCAAAAAATTATACGCAGTAATGAAATGGACGAATGTGATGAAGATGTAGATGACAAATCCATGAATTTCTTCTCTTCTTTAACCGAAGGAATAAGAGAACAGAAAGATACAGTCAGATTCAATATAATAAGAATGAAATCAAAATTTACATAGAAAATATGGATGAAAAAATAATAACCAAATACAAGAAATACATACAAAGATTGCAAGTTTGGTAAATCAATAACAACTTCACGTAGATTCAAAATTGACATTTCCTGTAATATATAAATGCAATGAGTAAGAGTGAATCAAAGTGAAATAAAAGAGGTAAAATAATAAAATGATTTAACTTATGGTCGAATAGATGAACCAAAAGCTAATAACTTGTTTGAAGAGAGAAACTAAGAGAATAAGAGTAAAAACTAAATGATATGTGTATTATTGTGTGATAAATTTTGTTTTTAAATCTGCAAAGATTTGTGTCCACTAAAACAAAAACGTATGACTTTTAATAGAGTTGTATAAAGAAAGCACTATTAAATGTGTGACTTTCCACCTACATTAACTCTATCAAAACAGTTTCACTATAAAACTTGTAAAATAAAAAATAAAATAGTAAAAAGATTTTCTTTGAATTGAGGGTGTACCTTTCTGACGTGGTGAGAAAATTTGGATAGAATGAATTTTTCTAACCTAAATGCATATATAATATGTCGAATTCTGATTAGTGATTCAAAAGTTATGTCAAAAATAGCATTTCATCATAACATTATTCACTACCTGTTGATATGACATCTTTAACAGCGTTTCTTAAACGAACGTTGTTAAATGTGTCATATCAATAGTGCTTGTTTAAATTAACAATGTTAAAGATGTCATATCAACAGTGTTTGCTTAAATGAGTGTGGTTTAAAATGTTAATCAGAACTGTACATATTATATATGCATTTGGGTAGAAAAAATCATTCTATCCAAATTTTCTCACTACGTCAGAAAGTTACACCCTGTAACTCATTTAAGCACTGTTAAATGTGTGATTTTTAACTACGGTCATTGTAATGAGTGATGTTGATATGTCACCTTTAACCTCGCTCATTTAAGCAAGCACTGCTGCATACATTCAAATCAACAACGTTTGCTTGGAAGAACGATGTTGAATGTCATATTTAACAACACTCATTTAAGTGCGGTTAAATGTGTGACTTTTAACACCGCTCATTGTAATGAGTGTTGTTATATCTGACATTTCACAGTGCTTGCTTAAAAAGAGCGTTGTTGAATATCTTATGCAAACATACAACAACATTTGCTTCAAAGAGCTTTGTTGAAGCTATATTCGCCTATCACCTTTAATAGTGTTGGCTTAAAAGAGCAAAGTTGATTATCTTTCACCTTGTATTTAACATCGTTCTGCTAGGAAGCGTTGTTGAATAACCGTTGTTAAATGTGAATTCTAGTGTACTGCAACATACCTTAATGATTAGTTAGCATGAAATAATATATATTTTACTTTCAAGAACCATTAGAAGATTAATTAAAATATTATCTTCCATATTTTCAGGACTAATTTTAAAGTATGATATAAATGTCAAACTTTATTAAATTGTGATAATGACTCAAAGTAACTCATTTCTTTATTCTTTTAATACATTGGTCAATGGCTTATTTTATTATAGAACTTAAACTCATTACCAATAGTTAAATAGTTGATGAATTCATTCTTCCTAAATCATTAATTTCACAACCATTTAATCATATTCAATATTAGTCAAATAACATCTCAAGATATTATGGGAGTGAGAAGAGTAAAACATGAATTAAGAGAAATAAGGGATACAAGATACAAATTTTGGATAGAAGATGCACTCCCGACACTATGTATTAGAAATCAAAGTAAAATAAATAAACTATTAGTTAGTATGATAATTTAATTTCAAAGAATATCACTTCATTTCTTCTTGAGAATTTCCTATTGTTAATTTAAGGTAATTTTAACTATTATGAATTATCAAACATGTAACTTCAATGATTAATATTTATCCAATAAATATCGTCACACATATATTGATCTATCTAAGTTATTGATGTCTTATTCTCAATGATTTTATGACCATGAATAATTTACACTAGAATAATAACTCATATGGTTTATTCTCTTGCACTGGGAGTCACTATAACTCTTTATGGTTTATTCTCTTGCACTGGGAGTCACTTCTTGCCTTCACGAACCCTATGTGCTACATGCCCACAAGCATTTGTCCTAAACCACACCGCACATGAAGAGATGTTACTATGATGCCATTTTATGACATCTCTGACTAATATATGGTTTGATGACAGTCTAGCATACTTTATCTTCACTAATTATTCACACACTTCTTATGAAAACTTCGTTCAGGTCACCAATCTTAGAATTTTTCAAGTTCAAGCCATTTTAATTATAGAGGTCTTGAGTGATGTGTTAGACTAGATTACAACGGGGAGCCTCCGACCTTAAGACATTAATTTCATGGTGTTTTTTCCTTATAAACTTTTTTACTCATCTCCTAATATCAAATGTTGGACTTTACACTTTAATCAATCTTTATAAGTCATCTTCAACATTATATAGTCTCATACCTATATAGTTTGAGGATCACTCTCATTCCGTTGTGTAATTGCTTCATTCATGTACCCTTCCACCTAGAAGCATGCTAGGATCCACTCCTTACTCTTGTCTCTTGCAATAGCGATGACTAGTTGAGATGAGATGACAATGGTGGTCTAGATGGCGAAAGCAACAATTGTGATGCTAGCAATGATGATTGTAAACTTGTGTTGATAAAGATGGTAATGAAGATGATTAAGATGAAGTAATCGCAATATACGGGTAGATGATATAGTTACAATGATAATAATGATATTGGTGATGTAAACAATAGTGATGGTAGAGGCAAGTTAATTAGACTTAAAAAGACCAAGTGTTTCTCAAGTTAGTGTTTTTCTTATTTTTTTATAGGTCCTTAATTTTTGTTTTTTCCAAAAATAGAAGGATTTTGTAAATTAAGGATGGCAATAGGTCCGGGCATACACGAATAGTGCTTACTCATACTATTTATAGGTACCTATACGAGTAGGGTTATTTGCGTTAGGGATGGCAATATGGGCTTGGCCCGACGGGCCAGCCCGTTTTGATCGACATTTTTAGCGGGTCGAACTGGGGAATTTAGCCCAAAAGCCCATATTCAACCCGATTTGGAAACCTGTTTTTTAGACGGACCAACGTTAATATTGTTTTATCATTTTAAGGTTACATGTGATTCCAATAATGTAGTCAATTTAATATTGTTTTTCATCCGAATATTTTACATTTACCGTGTGCAAAATATTGCAACCAATTCATTATTCATATATAAGACATTTATGAGTAAATTGTTTATCAATGTAATTTATATAATATACAATACAAGATATTTACATATCAGTGTTTTATTTATATCGTATATCATATTTTGTTTGACTTAATTACATTTATCACTTTTTTGTTTAAAAAATTACACTTATCATTCAGGGTTGATCAATGTAATGTATGTTTATAAATTAAGGGTTTTTTTGTAAGTGTAGAAAATGGAAGGATAATTTGTGTAATTTCACTAAAACGGATCGAATATCAGTGTAATTTACTTTTTATATTATTAATAAACTTTTACAAATATTTCACATGTTATACTAAATTAGTTAGTAATATTAATACTAAATTGGTTATATTATTATGTAATATTACAATTGATAAATAATTTATGAGTAATTTATAGCATATACAAAACATTTATATTATATACAACGTCTACTTATAAGTATAATTTATTCTTTAAATTAGTTAGTATTCATATACAAGTCTTCTCAAAAAAATATTTTTTGCATAGAAAAGTGGAGGCATACACATCCAACAGAGTATCTAATGTTTAAAACATAGGAGTTTAAAGTTTTACTGTGAACTACAAGTTTAAAAGTTTAAAATCATGTTGGTTAGTTGTTTAGAACTTACAAGTTTTAAACCAAAATAATGTATTATTGTGAGATCATGGACTTTAATTTTTGATTTTTTGTTTTAAAAGATACTTATGAGACGTTATGATTATTTATTTTTGAAATTGTGATTGAGTTGAAACTCCTTCACGTGTGGGAGTCGGACACGTATACATTTCAATTCATCATGGATACATATTCGTTGAGTATCCAAAAACAAAAAAATTAGTAAGACACATATCTGAAATGTTTTGAACAAAAAACTAGGATAAATAATATACGTATTTGAAACGTTTTCAACAAAAAAAACTATGATAAATATGATACATTTTAATCAAAACATCTCAATAATCAAGAAAAATATCAACTTATTTAAAGGCAAATACTAATGAAGAGTCTTAGTAATAAATCACCAGAGAATAAACAATTTTATGAATTATTCTACTATATTTTCTAGTTTTGTTATTTGGAATTTTGAAGGAAAATGGTTTGCAATTTCTATTATACTTTCTACTTTGAATATTTTGATTTATAATTATAATTTTATCATATTTTATAAAAAAATTACTATTTTATACACGTATCCTGAAAGTATCGTATCATATATTTTAGAAAAAATACGGATCGATATATTGCTTATATTCATATATGTGCTTCATAGCTCTCCTCCATCTCTATATAAGTTATATTTGTCTTCATTATACCTTCCTTCTCTTCTTCATTAAATCTCATCCTTACAGAAAGAGTAACATAGAAAAGAGAATCATAATAAATATGTCAGCTTCTAAAGAATCGGATACAAAGTTAGATGTCCAGTCTCAGCCGGAGACATCTGCACCACCGCCGGGAACTGGTGGCAGCGCCGCCGGAATTTTTCGACGGTTGAAAAGAGAAGATTTGATGAAGAGAGGGTCATTGGGGCTGAGAGGAATTGCTCTGGTTTTCTCTTTGATTTCTTTCATCCTTGTGGCTAGTAACAAGCATGGTGATTGGAAAGAATTCGATAAGTATGAAGAATACAGGTAGGAACAAAATTCAGAAAACTATATGATTTGTCAATTAAATCATAAATGTGATGTGGGTTTGTGATAATTTTGGTTGAAGGTTAATGGGTTTTTGTCAAATTTTGATTTTGGTCATTAAGATACTTTATAAGTGGCTAAGAATTTTGTTAATTTTGTATCATTTATTTGCTTGAATCACAACATTTTTTCCTCTGTGTAAATAAGTCATATTGACTTTATTTTCTAATCAATAAGAATAATAATGAATGATTCATTGACTCCAATAGTAAATTTTAAACTTATTTCACATCTTAATCATCAATTTTATGAAAATCTAATAGTTTGAATTAGTGGTTAGATCTAAACCATTGGATAAGTACTTTAGAGGTTGTTTTAGAAGTGTATTATGTGGTTAAGGAGATAGATAGTTTGTTTATTAATTTTGTATTATTCATTTGCTTAAATCACAATTTTTTTCTTTTGTATAATTAAGATATATTGACTTCATTTTCTAATGAATGATAATAATATGGATTTCTAAATTCTAAGCTGGGTATTGTTGAATTTCAATCATAGGTACTTGCTGGCAGTAACAATTCTATCTAGTTTATACACAGGAGGCCAAGTTTATCGTCAAGTTCAAGAACTTTCCACCGGAAAGAACCTGCTTCAGCCAAGAACTGCAGCAATAATTGATTTCTTTGGAGATCAGGTTAGGCAATTACATATTTACTCGATTATAATTAACATGTTTATGTGATTATTATACTTCATATATGCTTAATTATCTTATCATTACAACTCAAATACAAAATAAACCTTAACGGACATCGTTGTATTGTATCCCTGAAATGATTCAAACTTCAGAAGAAGTGATTGCAATTTCTCTAATAATATGTTACATTTAATGTGTTTCTACACCACCTCTAACTAACGAGTGATTAAGGGTGGAAACAGGCCAAACGGTCTATCAGGGGCTTAGTACCTAGCCTATAACAAGTTAGGCTAAATCTTTTTGGTAAAAATGTCAGATTTAGGCTTCTCCAATAGTCTATTTAACATAAATAGGTCATACTCAGTCTTTTAAAAAATCTATTAAACCTAACAAACTGACCTATGTAATGTTATTATATGTTTTATAATATTTACAAAAAAAATTAAATAATAATTTTTTTATGTAAATTCACTGGGACTTGGAGATTATACTATTTAATAATTGGACATTTAGTTGTTGAGACTTAGGCTTAAGTACATAACTCAACTCATGTAAATATGTAATTTTTCCTATCTTGTAAATAATGTGTTGGATTTTTTACCTTAACAGACTAACAGGTTAGACCAGATTTTTAAACAAGTCAGACCTAGGCTTTGAATTTTTTTTAAACAGACTAATATGTCAGACTCATGCTGTTTAAGGTAAAGTCTGATCTGACCTGAATTATAGGACTCATTGGTTGAATATCGAGAAATCAAGGAATCCAATTTAGTCTTAAAATTGAAAGAAACTACATTTGCAAAGCTGAGTGATTTTTTAGAGTGTTAAAATGAAATGTGGATAATGCCTTGAAAATCTATAAAACTCATATATATATATATATATATATATATATATATATATATATATATATATATATATATATATATATCTTTTTAGTTATTATGTTGTTGTTGTGGATGATGAGCTGTGTTCTAAAATTGTAATTGTAATAATTTTTGGTGCCTATGAGTAGCCGTAGAAGACTGAAATTGTTTTTAAAACTATGGAAAGGAAACTTGACAGCTAGACTTCTAATTCGAGTTACCCTTACTTAATGAATTAGGATATGGGAATTAGGATATGGATATGTTGTCTCCAACCACGTCCCAAATCCGTTCCGAACCAATCAAAATGAAATAAAAATGGAAAAATCATGCACTTTTAATTTATTAATTGAAATGCCATTTTTTGATTTCGGTGACATGGTTGGAGACAACAGATCATTGTCTAATGAATTAAAGTGCAAAATTAATTTTCAATGGGAAAAGATGGAAGTAGGACTTTCTACTTTTAGTTCTAAATGCCTTTATATTTTGTTGTCTGAAAAGTCTCCATTCATTACTTGTTTTATGATTCGCTAAAAATTAAAAGTTTAATAATTAAATATTTCTTCAACAACAATCCTATATAGTTTGAGATATTTTTTTTGAGTAGAAGAAAACACATATTAATATTACCCTGAATTTAGAAGAATTGATGTTTGGTATTGGTTTATGTTGGCCAGTTCGACCAGTATATTGGTTTTAATAATGGTATGGTATAACAATTATATCAGTCATACAATTATATTATTTTTTATTGATTTTTCAATATTAATATTAATATTATATATATATATAATTTCACTAGTATACGGTTTAATTAGCTGAATCACTATACAATTATATCAATACTCTAACCAGTTGGATATTTGTTTTGTTGGGATTTGTCTTTCATACGATTAGCTGTCATTCAATTTCGCATAGTTGTTTATTTAGTGATACAGAAAATTAGTGGGAGTTTAATAGTGTGAAATTTGTTATAATTTTTTTTGAATTTCATGGGATCCAAAATAATTATGTTGCATCTCGAGGGCATGATTACCATTCATTGCCAGACCATAATTGTGACATGTTCCGGCCAAATTGTTTATTCTAATTTAATAAATAAAACATGACTAAGACAATATTTAGAGCTTATACGTTGTCTTTTGATACATTATGATAGGTTATCAAATTGGTTAGGTTGTCTTTTGATACATTATGATTAAAATTGTTTATTCTAATTTGAACCTCCCTCTAATAATGGAGAGACATTTATTTCAATTTACTTATAATTTTAATTGGAAAAAGTTATTTTATTATACTTAAAAAGATAAATATATCATTACATATTAGATTTTCTTTGTCTTTCAAGAACTTGTCCCTCATATTTTTAGAATAGGGATCCATACTCTTATTTTTACGGGTTAAGACCTAAGCATGATTGACAAAAATAATTGGTTGCAGATTGTGGCATATATGTTGATATCATCATCATCTTCAGCAATTCCAATAACAAATAAAATGAGAGAAGGAGCAGATAATATTTTCACAGACACTTCATCTGCAGCCATTAGCCTTTCTATTTTTGCATTTTTGTGTATTGCAATATCAGCCCTCATATCTGGCTACAAACTATCAACTCATGCTTATATATGAACTCATTTTCCCGATCTTTGTTATACCTGATGATGTGATCCACAATTTAAATCAGTGATTATACGATTGCAATTATTTGTAAAAAAAACTTAGTGAGTTTACCTTTGTCCCATAAATTTGTGTGAGGAAGTGAGTTTACCTTTGTCCCTTTAAATATGTTTGTATGTTACAGTGAGATATTATGAGATTGTACTAATTTTATTCATATAACTATATAAGGATGCACAGTTATATTTTTTACTATGCTTTCTCTGCTGACGATTATAGTGGAAAACAAAACCAGCATATGTACTTCTAGATAACTATATTTCTTTAAGTTCGGGGAATTTGAAACTATAACCTCAAACTTAAAATAACCAACATTATTGTTGCATTAAGATAATATTTTATAAAATTATTTATTTGATTAAATTAAATTCTTCAATTTAATGATAATATGATTATTTAGTAATGATTAAAACTATCGTTAGCATCTGACTCTATAGGTTTAATACTAAACTGTAGTAAATTAATTAAATTAATTTAGTATTTTGACGTCTTGCAATATACCTTAATGATTAGTTAGCATGAAATAAAATATAAGTTAATTTCAAGAACCATTAGAAGATTAATTAAAATATTCTCTTCCAACTAATTTTAAAGTATAATACAATTGTCAAACTTTATTAAGTTGTGATAATGACTCAATTACTCAAAGATGAGGTTCTTTTAATACATTGGTCAATGTGTTATTTTATTAAAGAGCTCAAACTTATTACCAAGAGTTAATGAATTCATTCTCCATTAATCATTAATTTTACAAACATTTAATCATATTCAATATTTAAAGTTAACCAATGATTGAGATCTACCCACTAATTAAAACCATTGGATTTTCCTAGAATTAATGACTAAGATATGGAGTAAGTTTATAAAACTTACTCTTTGAGTCAATGGATCCCTCCTCATTTAAGATGAGGGATCCATTGACTTCAAGAGTAAGTTTTTTTAAACTTACTCCACATCTTAGCCATCAATTCTAGGGAAATCCAATGATTGAAATCTACCCACTAATTCAAACCATTGGATTTTCCTAGAATTAATGGCTAAGATATGGAGTAAGTTTAAAAAACTTACTCTTTGAGTCAATGGATCCCTCCTCTTAAATATATGTTAACTTTATATTTTCTTACTAATGAGAAACAATGGGTATATGAAGTGATACACATTTTTTGGATAGAAGATGCACTCCCGATATTATGTATTAGAAATCAAAGTATAATAAATAAACTATTAGTTACTATGATAATTTAATTTCAAAGAAAACCACTTCATTTCTTCTTAAGAATTTTCTATTGACAATTTAAGGTAATTTTAATTATTATGATTTATCACTTGAGTAATTTCAATGATCATATCCACATATGCATCGTTTGTATGTGCAATTTAATAAATGAGATATATTAATATTTATCCAATAAATATCATCACATATATTTATCTATTTGTGTCATTGATGTCTTATTCTCAAGGATTCTATGACCAAAAACAATTTAGACTATAAATTATAAAAGACATGTTTTCATTATCATAATTTATATTATAATAACAAGTCTCTAATTTTTATTCAATAACTTTATCATTTAAATTATTTATTTAAATAATAAATATAATAAAATAAATAAATATAATTACTTTAAAATTATTAATGATAAAATGGAACTTGGCATAAATATGGAAGTATACAAATATATTTCCAACCCAAACTATGAAATCTTGTGTGCTATAGAAGATTGCTCTCACATATTAACAAAAATCTTGTGTATGTTTTTCACACTTCCAAGTTTTTTTTGGGAAAACTTCCCATGAGATTATGTAAAGTCTCATGATCCCTTGCTAGGAGTGCCCTCACCAACCCTATGTGAGTACCGGTTATTTGGGTGTACCTACCTTATTAATTGAATGATGTGAATATGCTAATTCAATAATTACTATCCAATCACTAAAATTTAAAAATAATAATAAACCAGACAAAATCTAATCTTAAAATAATAAGAATGAAATATAAAATATTTGATTAAAAATTAAGTTTATAAATACACAGGTTACTCACAAAATGAATATGGGTATTTATAAATGCACAATTATACACATGATTTATGTTTCTACCCATAATTTATTTTCGTGTATACCCAATACGGGTATTTGTATGGATACCAACAAATCGAATATTTTTGTCATTGTCATTCCTACTGTCACGTAATGTACACTCTTATGGACAAACAAAGAAAATGTTAAAACAAGTGTGGACTCCTAATATAAATGTTTTGAAAAATGAAGCTACCAAAAAAGGAGATCTGTTCACTGCTAACTCTAGCCAGAAATGAGAGGAATTGTCCCATCAAACACAATAGATACACCAGGAAATTAATCAATCCACAAAAAGATGTTAACAAAATTAACAACACTTTGTCTTTGACCTGTTCCATTTTGACCCATACAAATAAAAAGGGGTTACAGATATATTATACACTTGATTGCCCCTACTTTTCACAAAAAAGTTGAAAATTTATTGCCCCTTCAACAACAATCAACCAAACACAACAAAATTACTTGAGTTGTGACACAATCCATACAAGAATTACAAGAGGTTACTAAGTTTTTATACACTTCATTGCCCCTGCTTCTCACTGGGGAAAAAAATATTTCCCCTCCATGCAAGTGCTTTTTCCACAAGCTCAAACTCCTGAAACTGCACAAATCCATAACCAAATCCCATAATTGAGCCACCCTTGTGGATCTACCAAGGATAGCATAATGGCATGAGTTGCTAAAAAGAGTGCATATAAAAATTATGTTTTTACATGTGTTATGGGAGGATAATTGATTAATCTCCCTTCATGGGTCTGTATAGCCTCCAAATTCAAAACAGGATACTTCAAACATCTTCCACACCGCTTTTTTCAGTTTATTATTATCCGAGACATCGAAATTCTTCACTAACTTGCATTTTGTATGCTATTTCGTATGCTATGTGCATGTCTTCTTTCTCAACCTCGGTTCGGACGACCTGAGAAAATCCTATTGAATCAAATCTTCTAACTGTAGTTTCCAACATTTTGGGTCCAATTCAGCCTGCCCATGATACAACAGAAGAACCTCAGTGATCAAATAAAAAATAATAAAACTACAACATCACTCCACCTAATTGGGACTTAATTGCTGCTCTTTTAAGTTTTGGCTGAATAAGTACGACAATTCATGTTCCGAAACAAACAATTGACTTCAAGTCAGCTTGGATAATAAATTAATAATACTTCACCTTATGGATATCCTTGAAGCCACATAAATACAGGAGTTGGTTCCAAATTTCTCAAAATTTCCCCAAACCCTTTATTTTTTAAATAAAAATACGAGGAATTAGATTAATACGTTAAACAAAAAAATTTAATATTTTTCCATATCTTACAATAGGAAGCGGGCAGGAATTTACCTGAAACACTTTATCTCTCCATTCAAACACACAACCACGAGCTTCTACATGTCTGATAAGCGGCTCAGGTAACTGAGCTCTTATTGAAAGATGAAGCTTCACTTTTGTTAGCCCTCCGCATGCTAGTAACGCGGCAGCAAGTCCTCCTGGAACCAAACCCTGCAGGTGAAGCATGGTAAAACTTTGTAGGCAACTGATACCAGCAAGTGACAGAAGCCCCACC
This sequence comes from Lupinus albus, assembly GCA_009771035.1. Classification (NCBI taxonomy): domain Eukaryota; kingdom Viridiplantae; phylum Streptophyta; class Magnoliopsida; order Fabales; family Fabaceae; genus Lupinus; species Lupinus albus. The sequence goes on from CM020010.1 coordinate 13,940,122, forward strand.
TCGGTAACGGAGCTATATGACAAATTTATCTGCAAAGCAGGCAAAAATATAATAACATTAGAATCTCAGCAAAACTTTCTGGTATTTCTTATTACTTATGTTTCCCAGAAAAAGTGAAAAATGAGGAAAATACCTGTCTTAAACTTTGGGAGAAATGAGCCAGTGGAATCATTCCACTATCATCAATGTTATAACACTTCTTTATGTCTAGACGACTTAGTAGTTTGCAATTCATTGCAATAGCTGCCAGACCTATAGATGTAACAAGAAGACATCCACGTATTTCGAGTGTCTTCAAATTTGAGCATTTCGACAAGGAGAATAACGAACTATCAGTGATGCTAGTACAATAAGCTGTATTTAACATCTCAAGGTCAGGGCAACCACGACAAACTGCTGCAATGCCCAAATCTGTTATTCCTGTAGACCTGAAAAAGAAAAATAATCTCTGATTACCATGGACAATGATCTTTTATAAACAGTATAAACTTCGGATTTTTCTGCCCTACTTGCATTTCTTATTTCTTAAAAATAAATAAATAAAAGCCAAGCTGCTATGGATTTGCTTGCTCTGAGACTGGTTTTAAACTAGTCTAATGAATCCAATACATCCAACTTTTACCGAAACAAGCTTGCTAGATTTTTTGTGTTTCCACGTGTATTAAAATTTTAGATACTAATGCATCAATACTAACTAGTAAATAGTAACGACTAAGGCAACATATATTAATTTTTTTATTATTTTAACTTTGAAAACTCAACCTTATTTGATACTTGTTTATTTATGCCTTGTTTAAATTGAATTACATGGAATTCAAATTTTCTTCTACCCAAAAAGATGGCATAGATTATTCAATCTATTGACAAGAAAAGAAAAAAATAATAAATTTGAATTACAAACCTGTAAAGATCCAGCTCCTTTAACTTTGAGCAACACTTGCCAATATAGGCAAGTCCCCTATCAGTTATATTAAGGCAGATTCCAACTTTCAGGCTTGAAAGCCTGGAACAGCGAGAAATGGATCTAAGACCTACAGAAAGAGAAGGTAAGTAAGTACAAAAGCTGATATGATGGCTAATAACTCTAACGAAATCGAACAGAGGCGAACCTTCATCGTCAACTTCATTATCTGTCAGATCAAGCTCCATAAGATATTGGCATTTCTGTCCAATCAAGACAAATGCTTCTCTTGAAACAAGAGTACAGGACTCCATTCTGAGAGAAGTGAGATTAATGCATGAATTTGCAATGCTAGCAATAGAAACATCGGTTATCTTGCGGCAGCATGTGATGTCAAGCTTCCTTAAGTCTTTATGTTTTGACACGAGAAAGGAGATAGCTTCATCTGTCACTCCCATACATTTGCTTAGACTCAGCTCCTTGAGTGAGATGCACAAATTTCCAATTGCCTTTAATCCAGAAGAAGTAACCAGGCAGCCACCTAAATTGATTGATTGCAACATGGAAAGTTTATTCAAACCATCGGCAAGAGCAAGGGTCACCTGGATAATCAAATGGCAACGATTAGCAACAATCAAAAATTTGAAATCCTTGTCCTCAAGTTTCATAAAGATAAATAAAATTCAAAAACAGGAAAATTACAGGAGAACCATCTGCTAAAATGAGTTGCTCTATGCTTCCAGATATGCTTGTTAGCTTTGACAGACCGATATGACTTATGTTTTGACAACCGGAGATATCAAGTTTCTGTAAAAGGCAGTGAATTTGACAAATAAGTTAGAAGGCAAGTAAAACGAACGAGGTATTGACTGATGCAATCAAATGTTACAACCACTGCATAAAACGTCACAAGCGCAACATTTAACATCTTTCATTAGAGACAACAAAAAGGGAAAAATATAAGATTACTTTTACACATGTTCACACTCAACCTGATAGTAAAATGAAAAAAAAAACACAAACTACCGGTATGTTATTGCGAAGTTTACACTGGAGTTATTGGACACTGATAATTTATTAGTGTCGTTAATAGAAAAACAATAAACGGAAATGTTAACCATCCCCATATACCTTTAATGTCTTGCATCCTAGCTTGAAGACATCATCATCAAGGCTTTCATCACCAATGCCATAGCATCCTTCAAGGACCAAATCTTCAAGATGTTGCAATTTAAAGATTGATGACAGACATTTCTCTGTGATCTGCACAATACATGACACAGATATAACTAGTTATATCAACCAGGTCATTTAAAAGACACTTCAAGAAGAAAAAAGTACAATCCAGCACAATCTCAACTAGAAAAACTTAGATAGAGACAAATACAACACGTCATATTTAGAGACAAGTGCATTTATGTTCTTTTGTGCTATAATTTAGGACTAAATTTTAAGTAGAATTAAAATTTTAATGTGTTGTCAAGATTTTACTAGTTGTCTCTACATAGGTACGTGTTCATGCAAGTCTATCTCCAAACTCAACTTATTTTTAAGAGTGATGTAAAAAGGTTCTAATTTAATATAGTTTTGAACTACAGCTATTCAAAAAAGAAACCAACCAATTTGAGGCCAAAGAATGGTTCTAGGGTCACCTTTATAAACAAAAATTGACGCAACAACCAATTTATTATTTTACTCTTCAGAACTCACCCTTTTAATTTAGGGAGGGTTCCACTTACTCCAACACTATAAGTTTAAAAAACTTAGTTCAGTTATCAATTTTAAAAAAATTCAATGGTTGAAATTAGTGACCAGATCTAAACCATTAGACTTCACCATCGGAAATAGTAAGTGGATCACTTCTTAATTTATTGTGTTACTTCAGCAGATTCTACACTTCATAGCACCATAAGAAAGAGATATAAATACAACAAATTGAGGTCGGCTACATGAATCGAAAGTTCGGGAAAACTTACAGGCAAATAAGAGAGATCCAAAGTCCTAAGTTCCTTACACTTAATAGCAATCAACTCCACCCCCAAATCTCCAACACCAACACACCACTTCAAGCAAATCAATCTCAACTTCCTACACCCAACAGCCACACACCCAATCCCCATATCAGTCACCATTTTACACCTCCCAAGCCACAGCTTCTCCAAATTCCTCGCCCTCGCCACCGCCGCCACCGCTCCATCCCTCATCGCCGTCGCGTTCGACAGGTCCAGCTCCACCAGGTTGCAGCAATTCATCGCCAACCTCAATAGCCCGCTCCCGCCAAAAAACTTAGACCGCGACAGATCCACGCGCCGCAGCGCGTCCCCGTACGCCCCAGCGACGAGCGCGAGGGAGTTGTCCGTCACGCGCGGGCAGAGCGTGAGGTCGAGGTCGGTAACTGACGGGTAGCGGTTGAGCAACGCCGGGAGGTGGTCGGTTCTGAGCGGCGTGAGCGTCCGGCGGTGTTTGGATTCTATGAAATAGAAGGATTTGCATACTAAGGAGAATGATTTCTTGGCAAGTGGGTCCCCTTCGAGGAAGTCGAGGATTATGAAGATGAGTTCTTCAGAGAGAATCTCGAATGCGTTGTTCTTCTTGTGTTGTTGTGTTTTAAGGAGCTTTTGGTTTTTCAACATAGTTCTGTGAGTTTTTGTGAGAAGAATGAAGAATGCTGTGTGGGGAAGGAGTAACGGTTAAGAAGAAGATTTATTGTATGTTGTGTCTCTGTGTCTTGGGTTGAATAGGATCAGATGTCACTCAAATGTAACTTTTTAGTTCATTGGTTTGGAATAAAGAGATATTATTATACAAGGAAATATGATTCTCATAGGGAATGAATAGGAATCACTTATCTTAACTCATGTCCTAATCCAATAAAAAAGTGTCACTGTTACAAAAAAATTATAAAAATAAAAAATAATATTTTTATATTACTTGGAGGAAATTAATTGATTTGGGACATAAGTACATTATTATTTTAGTACTGTGATCATTTGCATTACCGAAAGCAAAGGGGATTAGTGGGGAAAATGGGGATGCATGATAAGACCAAAATGCCATTGTTTGGCAAAAGACAAAACCAGCCTTCTTATTCCTCCGTAATTACACAAGTTAGGTAATTGCATGTGACCACGTTGGAGTTAGGTTATCGTGAAAAGGTAGTTCTAGCAACTTTGAATTTTTTAATGGAATTTTAGTGTGTAGGATGTGAAAAGTTCTTCTTATTTAAAGGCAATATACATTAAATGACTACTTCCAATAATATATGAATGTAAATATGAACTATGGGTCAAACCGAGGACCATATGCTTGAAAGTTTTGAAGAATATGAAAATTTAATGATGCATAATATAATGAGATGAGAAATTCATTCACTCCAAAAATAAGATTTTTAAACTTACTTCACATCTTACAATTAATTCTAGGGAAATCCAATAATTTAGATATACTCACTAATTCAAACTATTAAATTTCCCTAGAATTAATGACTAAGATGTGTAGTAAGTTTAAAAACTTACTGTTGAAGTAGGTAAATCTCCTCCCATGTAACAAAAATGTGTTTCATTGAAAGCACAAAATGAAATAACTCATTTTACATTTCAATAAATTTCTATGAAAAATTCTCAAATAATATAAAATTATTTTCTACTCTCTTTAGTAATGTAAAATTCCACTAGACCCCAGATTGATAAAAAATAAGAATTCAATTTTTGAGTGCGACACTTATTAAAATGGACAATTACATACCTTAAAAGAGAGATTATGTTCTTACCTATAAAGTGATGGGATACAATTGGCTATACAAAAATAAAAATTATAATAAATTAGAGATGTATGGTTGATCATAATTATGATAAGTTTCATAACTTTATAAACACTTATAAAAATAATTTTATAAATAAAAACAAAACACCAATGACGAAATTCATATCCACATCCTTATCATGCATGACTTGGTTTCTTAATAATTTTAAAAATATTCATATTAACTCAATTATTCTAACTCTATTAATTGAAAACTATTTTTCCCTAAGAAGAGGTCTAATAATTTTAGATAGTAGAAAATGAAGGTGTTTTGGTCTTATTGTAGGAACAAAGTCATCCGTACGGAGAAGGACATAGGTAAGGACGGAACTTATGCAGTTTATAAGAGAAGGGTATTATGGGAATTTCAATGCGTGTCTCTATCTTTATCTAATGAAGATGTCATATGGTGGAGGACTATATGAGGAAGGACAGATTTAAGTGCGGCTGGTACGAAAGAAAGGGTCCCTTCAACAATAAACGTAACCAACAATGTTCCCTAAATTCAATAAAAAATAGCCAAGGGTATCCCAAAATTGAAAATCGGTTAGTGGCAATTAAAAGATTTTGAAAATAATACTTTTTTATACCCAACGATATTCTATCATTCTATGGGTAAAGAATTAATCTCTTACATGATTGTTTCTCCTAATAATTGTCACTCCACGAATTGAACATTTGACATTTTAGTCAATTTGGAATCCGATGAATCCTTACATCATTAAATCAATGTCTTATAAATTTTTTTTAAAATGATACTTTGTGAAAAGAGTTTAATATAACTGTTAATCATAATTTCCTTCTTCATGTTATCACTATATCATTATATATTACTTTAATCTTATCTAAGAGTTAATACTTGAGTTTGAATAATATGCCAAAGTGTAACAAAATCTTAGATATTAGTGATTGTTCTCAATGTTATTTTTAACAGAAAAAATATTATTACTTTTTTCTCCAATGTGACATTCTTATTGCTTGAGTTTTTTTTCTTAAATAAGAATAGTTCTTGGTAAATAAAGATGTGTTGTGATATACTTTATCTATTTTATACATTTTAATTATCTTTTAATTTACTATGTTGTAATTTCTGTCATATTTTAATTAATGTAATATTCTGATTTATTTATTTGTGTCCACATAATTTATTTTGTATAATTTACACAAAAATATTATATTTTTTATGCAAATTTTAATTTATTTATAAATAAATAAGTAATTATTCTTAATAGTGTGTTATATTTATTATAAAATATAAAATTGTGAGTAGATTGTGACCCAAATAAAAAAATGATATTTAACATTATGAAAAAAATAGATATTATTCTTATTTTACATAGAATTATGAAAAATTATAAAATAATATGTGAGACCTACTTAAATTTTTTTGGTAGAGAAGCTTCTAGTGCATAAATATTGATTTTATGCCTAAAAGTCCAAAGTCTGAAAAAAAAAATAAAGAATTGCCGTACTTATAGGCGGTGTTAAAGAGTACATACCTGACTCAGATAAGAACGGTTAGTGAGAGAAAAAGGTGATATGATGCAACGCTGTGATATGATAAGGAAAGAGAGAGTGAGAGAGTCAAATTTCTACAACACGGATAGTACACGGATTATGATTCACAACTCAGAATCTAGAATTTAGGTCAGGGAGGTTGTGACTCATTTATTCTCTTGCCAAGTTGCCAACTACTTTTTTATTTTTAAATTAATAGCATCCCACCCATAACCGAAAGCATAAATTCAAGCATATTGCATATAATAAATTAATTTATATATCATAAAGATTTATAAGATGATACATTAATCTTTTTGTTTACTTTCAAAAAATGAACATTTATTAGATTTACAATTAATCATTTTTTAACATTGAAATTAAACAAAAATATTCACGTATCATCATCTAATAGGTTACATATACTAATAACACATATGTTACTTTAACTAAGTTTTCGTACTTTATTTAATATGTATAGGAAGTGTAAAAGAATAAAAAATCAAAGTATGTATTATCATTAAACAATAAAGCTTAACATGATATTACACAAGTATATTTTTTTTAAATAGTATGTCAAATATTTGATTATTATCGGGATTATCTTACTATAGTAAGTTTAAAATATTTAATACATATCTTAATCATCAATTCTTGTAAAATTTAATGATTTGCATTAGTGAATACTTTAGCAATCAATACTTACTCCAATATGTCAAATATTTGATTATTATGGGGATTCACTTACTCCAAGAGTAAGTTTAAAACATTTATTTCATATTTTAGCCATTAATTTTAGTGAAATCTAATGGTTTAGGTATATTCACTAATACAAACCATTGAATTTTCCTAGAATTGATAGCTAAGATGTAGAATAAGTGTTTTTAGGATTAAGTGGATCTCTAGCCTGAAAAATTGTTTGGAGAGGTAATGGAATGAATTAATCTTTCACTATTAGTTGAGAAATAATTTTTTAATATATAGCAATGGAATTTATATATTGTCATGATTTAAAAATGATTTTTAATAACTATGGGAATAGTTTTAGATAAATATATGATTAGCTGATGGTATGAAAACTTAACATCAATATTGCATTAGAATTGATTTCATATACTAATATGTGCCGGTTTTTAAGCATAAAATATTAAGTTTAATCCTTAAATTCACATGAAAAAATATATTGAGTAGCTTAAACAATTTTATATTACTCCATAAAATTAATCTGTCGCATGACATGCTTATGTTAGTGTAATTTTTGTATTAACATTCATTCTATCTGTCAATTTTTTTTACAAACGGGAATGTTAAGTTTCATATCAAAATCAATTAATAATGATATAAGTAACCCAATATGTATTTAAATCATTTAAAAATAATGAGGTAGGGGATGCGAGACTTAGTCATGTTACACAGAAAAACAAAACAAAAAATAGATGAGGTAATGAGGCAAAGAACATAACTCACTCAGAGGATCATGAAATATATGCACTCTGAACTCTTGAGACAAATTCTAATTAGCTAACCAGTTTGTACATCTATTAATTCTATTTTTATCCGATGTAAATTATTATAATTAGAGTTAAAACCACAATAATTATTGAATAAAATATGACTCTAGGTGTAAATATAAACTGATTTACGGTATTAAATAGAAATGAACTTCAAATTATTTAAACATATTATATATATATATATATATATATATATATATATATATATATATATATATATATATATATATATATGGGGATGACCACCATGTGGTGTTCTTTAGTTTTAATGGATAAGATCACTTGTATGATTTTATGAACATTTATAGTTCTTGACATATCTGAGGCTTCTAAATTTATTAAAAGAAATTTTATAGACAACTTTTTATGGGTTTGAGGAAGTTGTGGCTACAAGTTCTTATACTCAAAATTGATTTTTTTTGGGACTATTCAAAACTTAACATCAAATGTTGAACAAATTATAGATTTATAAATTTCGAATGTGAGTCTTAAATTTTTATTCATCTAATCCTATTATAATGTTTAACACAAATAAACTTAAAGTAAGTACATATAGTAAGATTATTATTATCGTTTATAAAAATAAACATATTAATAAAATAAAACAGAAAATAAAAATATTTAATTAAAAATATTTATTTAAAAAATGGGCCCTGAGCAGGTGTCACCCGACTATAAACATGTGTTAATTTTCTAATGAATCTATTTAAGTGTGTAATCAAATGAGTATTGCAACCAATGTTACTAAAATCGTACTGGTTATCAAACCAGTCAGAGTACAAGTATAATGGTACAGTGGTTCAACTGGCAGTTCAGTAATTAAACCGCATGTCGGTTAAACCAGACATATCTGCTTATATATATATATATATATAACAAAAAATTTCAAATAGGTATATATTCAGATTTATAATTCATATTCATAAAATACTCCAAATTCATACAAACAAACAACATTAAGTCTTTAACAAAATCAAAGTCTAAAGTTGAAAACATATATCAATACAAAATTATCACTTAACGGATGCAAAATACAAATAAATGACACAAGTATTAATCCTTGAAGTTGAAGAATTGGTGAATAATTGAAAATTTAAAATGTGAGGCAGTGTATTTTCACTTTCCAGTGTTGAAGGAAACCCTTTCCCCTAAACGACGTCGTTTAGGGAATTGAATTCAAAAAATATATAATTTACAAACCGGTCGGTTTTAATCGGTTCACCGGTTTTTACTAGTTTTGACTAGTTTTGATCGGTTCTATTGCATATGTTGTATAACATACGTATCGTACCAGTTAGGGGTCCAGTTCACTGGTTTTCCGGTTGAACCGGCCGATATGGTATGGTTTTTATAACATTGATTTGCAACACCAAATGGGTTCAAGTTTGGTGAGAAATCATGATTAAGTGAAAATATAGCTCCACAAAGAAAATATTTTAGACATCAAGCTTGGAATTATCTATCTTATTCTACTATGACAATTTATTTGTCTACCTCCTTCTATATATTTGAAGAATCTATTTATCAAAAGATGAACATCTTTTATACATGGGACATTTACCTCTCCATGTAACATTTAAATTTTACAAAAATTGTACCTTTTCCTACCCAATTTTAGGAAAAGAATGCAAGGATTATAGGTATACATAGAGAATGATACTAGGACTGCACAAATTGTTACCCAATGAGACAATGCATATTGTTCCATCCCGATCAAATAGTTGGTTGTTGACCGGACTGGAGTACTTAAAGTCGGATAAGCCCACCTACCCGATGAAGACTCATGTGCCCCACGCTTATCGATCCAATCAAATAACTAGACAAGGAAAGGAAGACATATCGTTAACCGAGCTTGGCCTCAAGACATATTCTATTCTTCTACATCTCATATCGAATTGAAACCTTATCCATCTTTTAAACCTATATTTTCCCACATTGTATTTTAGTTTATGTGATTTTTACCGTAGTTAGAAAGCTTGATACAAAGGTTAGTTAGAAGGATAGGTTAATTAAATTAATTTGACTACTAATGACATGTAAATTCAATTTGGTTTCTCTACCGAAAAAATAATATTAATCGAATCAAACTAAATCACTCGTCTTCTATTCAATTTTTAAATTAAACTAGAAATTAAATGGGACCATTACATCCGAATCTTATTCATATAAGTCACACCAACTTTAGACAAAATGAAACTAGTGCATCAATTTTTTGTTGAAGGACACTAATGCATCATTTTGTGGAACGACACAGGCACGTGTAATTTGAGGAAGTGCTCTAATGCCGTCGAATTAGGATCAACTTGGTCCCACCCATGTGCGAAGCACTTCACTCTAAACTGATACTAGCCATGTGAATGTGGTTCTACACCAAAATCAACATCAAAATCAAAAAATACCAAATTTCCAATGAAATAGACAGCTGAACAACCCTCATTCTAATCGAATGGAGATCATCTGTTCCAAATGTGTTTCAATCCAATTAAAAATTGTCACATAATTAAAAAAACATAAAATATTTTTTTTACATTAGTTGATATAACGTGATTGACTTGGAACATGGAGATATAGATTTTTTGGGACTAGGAATCCTTATTCATTCTAAACACCATGAGATTTTTTTTAAAACCAAATTTTAAGATGATGAGATAACTTCTCTTTTGAATAAAGGAGAGAGAAAAAAAGAAAGAAAGATGATTGTGGAACTTGTTATGGGATGTCTTTTATTCTAGACCTAAAATCATAAGTTATCAACCAAGTTGATTTGGTTGTACAACATTGTTAACACATGGCATATGTAGATATTTGGTTCATTATTCGTATCAGAAATAAAATGTAGATATTTGTGTGTCTATAAACGTAGGAACTAGTCACATATCTTTAGGATAATATTGCAAATGATTCATACAAATTTTTATGACTATATAAATCACCAAATTAATTTTAAAAAGTTTAAATTAAAAAAAATTGAAAGATTATCAACTTTAGCCAATAGTAAAATTTATATATCATAACAATGAAAAACCTAAGGAATGAAAATTCAAATAATAAGTATGATCTTCGTTTTATCGATGTATGTGCTAACCCCTATGACAAATAATCAAATTTATTTTTGAATATATTAATGAAGTTATTTGGGAGATTTTTGAAAACAGTATTTTTTATTTAGAATATTTAGACTACTATGATCATTATTAATGAGAAATAACGGTGTTCATAAAAAAAGATGAGAAATGAAATTTGAACATTATAACTAGTTTCAGACATATTTATTAGACTTTAGTTCTTAGAATTTGTATATAGTGCATGATAAATAGTTTCATACATATTTATTATACTTTAGTTCTTAGAATTTTTACTTTATTTGAGTTCAGTTTTATACCATTTTTTCTTGGACATCAGTAGGTTAATCTACTCTCTCCAATCTTGTTATTTCATAGAAATTTTACTTTATCAGGTTATGATTATTTTATATGATTTGAAAAAATTCTAAAGTATCCGATCTTAAAGTTAATCTTGATAAATCTCGGATGTTTTAGTCCAAAATAATCTTTCAAATTATGAAAGAGCATTCCACAGCTATTTCGTTTATCCGTCTTTCTTCGAACCTTGAAAGATACCTTGGTGTCATCTCTTCCTTTCTTGTCTATAATATGCAAGTAGCTCGGCTTCCTTCAATGGTTTGTGAGAGAATTGACCAGGTAATTAAAGTCGTACCCAATGCAAATAATAAAACAATTAAGTATAGTATTAGGAAGTGACTCATAGGCCGCCTCCCAATTATTATCTTTCACATAAATGTTCAAACACCTTACACTCACACACACATGGGGGTTTTGTGGTTGTTATGGTATGAAACTAAAACTAAAACATAACAGAAAACAACAATTAACTAAATAGAACAGTAAAGCGGCTAAATCCCTTTGGTTTATTTGTTCACAACTCAATCTTCAGATTCAATAGATCAAATTCAGATTCTCAATGTTCCTTTGTTAGAGTCAATTAACTAAACGATGATCAACTCACAGTTAAATTGCTAAACCTCAAACTAAACAAAATTGACATAAGCAATAAACAATTAACAAATTCACACGAATCAAAAGATCAATTTCAGCTTCTAAAGAGTGAATTCCTAATATGCTGAGAATTAATTAACTAAGCTATAATCAATTCACAACTCAAATGTCTAAGCATCAAACTAAGTGGAATCAGCATAAACACAGAGCATTTAACAGATTCACATAAGCTAAGCGATTATGTGCTAAAGAACTAATTGACTAAGTGAAAATCAGTTCACAAACCTAAATCAATACCATGAAATTAAGCAAACCACAATCTGAAATAGGATAGAATATTCAAACATAAAGAAACCGAAATTGCATTAAAAGAATAAAGAGAATCTGAAATGCATTAAGCACTAAACCTTAAGAGTTGTGATACATTATTAAATGAATTTATTCCAAGGTCTAGCCTTCCATGGAGGAAGAGGCAAAACCGAAAATGAAGAAAGGAAGAAGAACCAAAACCCTAAGAGAGCCCCAAAATGGGGGAAACAAAATCCTATTCTATTGTATGCAAGTTGTGTAATGTCTCCTATTGAAGTGTGAAACCAAATTTGCTAAGGGTTACAAATAGTGAAAATGGAATGGGCCTTAAACAATGGGCCCAAAACCCAAAATGGAATTAAAAACCTATTACAAATACAATCTTCACTTTAGCATACATCATCCACTTGTAATGCCCAAAATGTCATGGGTGTCAAATATGACCTGAAAATGGAATTAGATTTAATTAGGCTAAATAATCCCAAATTAAATCATTTTAGGAATAATAGTCCAATAAATCCTAAAACACTAAATCATGCCAAACAAAGTCAATTAGACACCAATAATCATTAACAATGGTAAAATAAGGTTATGATAGTGTGTAATATACGACTCACACCACACCATGCAACAAACAAATCTCTTTGGAACAATGATTAAACTAGTAAGGGTTGACACTTGGTGAATTGGGAGACAAAGTTTCAAGGTGGTATAGGCGTGAGGAACACTAGGACTGCTAATATGGCCCTCTTGTAAAAGCTTGTTTGGAGGATGTTATATGAACCTCATTGCCTAAGGGTTAAACTCTTTGAAAGTATCTACCTCGGAGGTACTCCTTTCCATCATTATCTTTGTCATGGTAGTGTCTCCCATACCTAGAGGATTTCAATTAAGGTAAAGATAGTTTCAAGTTTTTGCTTTAAGAGCTTATAACTCTTTATGGTTTGAAGATTGGATTGATAGTGGTCCATTGTGCAACCAAATTAAGTTTGTCAATAACTCGGATTCTAAGTTGAGGGTGAGCGATCTTTGGGAGCATGGTTAGAATTTTGAGAGGCTTTATATATTTATCCCTGAGGAGGTTAGGAAATGCATCATTACCATGGATGAATCGAATGATGCCCCATTTTCTTATCGTTGGCAATGGAAAACATGCTTTGGATGGTGTATACTCTACTTCATCTACTTATTCTTGGTTGTTTTCCCATTCATTGGCTACCTTAGACCATAGTTTTCATTAGAAGTAGCTTTGGAAATTACAAATACAAGAGAAATACAAGTTTATATTATGGTTATTTCTTCAAAGCTCTCCCCTTGTAACTTGTTAGTTTACCAGTAATTTCTCTTCTTCCTCATCGTGACTTGCCTTACTCTAAGGAGGTTTGGATTAGGTTGGCTAATAGTGCTATGCTCCATTAATGGTAGTGACTCATGGTAATAGTGACTATTTGTCCATGAGGTCACGAGTTCGAGTGGCGGGAGGCTCCCCTTTGTAGGGAATAAAATACCGCATGAGGTATTTAAGCTGTTGGATAACACGCTTAATGTATTTATGGGCCGGAGGGTTGCATGCCAGGGCCGGGCGGGCAGAATATGGTTTTGGGTTGATAAAATTTTGGTGTTTTGATATAAGTAGATTAATGGGGATGAGAAAGAGAGTTAGGAATAAGTACTTAATAGACTTTTTATAAAGCCTAGGTCAACCTATTTAGGTTAAATAGGCCTTTTGAGAAGTATGAGTCTCGTCTGTTTATTAAAAAGTCCTAGCCTAATCTAACCTATCATAGGTTTAGTGCTAGGCCGATAATAGACTACATAAATGTTTATGCTTTGCTTAAAATAAAAAGTTTAAAAAGTATATAGAATAATATATATTAAAAATATAAATACAAACAAATATGTTAAATAAATTACAAATATAAATACGTTATAATTGTGATATAACACAAAATGATATATAAAATTTAAATAGTGTGTTTCTGTTCATTAACTAAGTAATCAATGAAAGGTGTCAGAATTATTTGGTTAGTATTTAATTTACTGTTTTTCTTAGGACAAAATGTAATTTCATAATTTCTGATAGTTATTGCTCTTTGTTGATTGGCATTTTAATCAATAGTCGGATCATCCCTCCTTCCAAACAAGTTGCTTCCATTGAGTATATTAATTAATTTTTCAACAAAAATACCCTTATTAATAAAATCTAAAAAGAAATAAAAAAGGTAATAAAATGAACTCAAGAATGATAAAGGAAGTATATTAATCAAATTCCTTAATTTACATGAAATTAATGACCAAATATTTTTTACAAGAAATTACTCAAAACAATGGGACTAAGTAGAGTATTAGGAAATACCAATAAGTGAGTGAAACCAACAAAATGGAAATGATTATCACTTGGTCATTGTCAATAGCACAAAAGTCACCATAAGTGTATGCCCTTAAATGGAACAACAAAGTTATAAGCCTTGCGTTGAACGAAAAGGTAAGCTTAATATACTACTTAGATATCCTAAGTCCTCCAACTCTATTATTGTCCTTCAATATGTTTCACAATTTATTTTATAATTGTTTATATTTTTGGTAAATTAAGCAACTATGTCTATTTTTACTAGAATGATATAACTTACAATTTATCCTTAAAATGGACCACAAAATCTATCCCACAATTCACCATTTTTTTATTTTCCCTTTTCCATCTCTTCAACTATTGTTGTTATTTAAATCATTTCCAACGACTTGTGCACTTACCAACAATGCTCCAATTGCACAACCGTGCTGCAATTATGTACCTCTCCTAATGGATTCAACTTTTCACAAACATTCACATTGCTTACCCACAAGGAAAAAATGTCTTAGATACACTTTTTTAAGTCATGAAACTTTCTCATCTAATGAATTAATGACTTACACAAAAATAACATTCATATATATATATATTTAGATTAGTGTGTCGATATACACTTTGACACACATTCTTATTTTATGATATTAAATAATTCATTTTTATATATTTCATTTTAGAGAAGTAGAATATTTTTTTGTATTGTATTAAATTTATACTATAATTTTATGTATTGATTGCACTTTATATTACAATTTTTTGTCTTTATTACAATATCTAAGTTACAATTAATGTGTTGAGAGTGGTTACCTAGGATTATATAGTATATATATAGTATAGATAAATATATGGTATAAATATAGATAATAAGTATATTTTTAGACATGCACCTACCATCAAAGTTTAAATAAATTACCAACAAGATATTAGCCTAGTGATATAAGACTTCGCTAGATCTTCATAAGGACCAAAACGTTAATGTTTTGATTCCTAAAAACAAAGTTTGTTGAGAAGGACAACCATATACCATAAAAATTAGTATAAATTGGTTGCTAGTTATTTTCCAATAAAGTATAATATAAACATATAGAACATAGACCAAAAAAACAATTTTTTACCTTAAAAACATATTATTGACAAAGAGTTTAATATACTTATTCTCAAGAGGTTGGCCTCCAAAATTAAGATTCTCTTGCACAGCCTTTACTCCATAGAGGAATAAATCCAATGTGATATCCATAAATGATAATAGACACTTCCAGAAGTCATGAAAATGTGTACAGATAATATAAAATAGAATCATCACAATTGTGAAGAATCGGATTCAAAGAAATAGCCAGTTTTTGCACGTAGAAGAAAATCATTTAATCAGGAAACAAAGTTCTGTCAGTTTCATAGAGAATCGGGAATTGATTCTTGTATATCAATTTATGGGTCTTTTGCGAATTGGCTTCGTATAAGGAATGAACCACATTTTCACCTATACTTTTAGTTAAAGAAATAATAGAGAAAGTGATATGGAAATTCTAGGAATTCAAGAGAGATTTCAAAGAAATTCTATGAATTTCAGGAAACTCTATGTATTCAAAGAGTATCGAGACCATTGTTATTAATACCGTACCAATCATCAAATCAGTATGGGTACTGGTACAGTGGTATAGTAGTTTAACCGGTGGTTCAGTAATTAAACCGCATACCGGAAAAGTTAGATATATATATATATATATAATATTAACATTAATGTTAAAAAATCAATAAAAAACAATAATTATTTTTATTTTCATAAAAATATTAATTTTAAATAATTGCAACTTATAAGCTACTGCTCCAATTCGATTATGTACTGTAAATGGACCAAAAATTTAAGAGCTAGCTTATCAGTGACCCTCTAAGCTTCAAAATGCTGTTTGTGGGAGTATAGTTTCAAGTACTCCAAGTCACCTACTTGAAATTCTCTGTCAATCTTATTCTTGTCATCAAACAAGAGTAATTGGCGATGTAGACCTACTAACATGAACGAGTTAGAGCAAACAAGAAACCTATCATGGGTTCTCCTATGGTGAAACAAGAGTTAATTCAAACTTAGAAGAACCAACATTAGAAACGAATGTGGAATGAGCTATAGAAACACTACCGATGAACATTGTGTAATCAGATCAATAGCATATTGAATATATTAACTAAGTATACTCCTAAAGTATTGGTAATTGACAAGGTAAAGTATCATAGTATGTACATATTGTAACGACCCGATTTTCTACCCTTGAAAATTTTTCATTTATTTTAATCCTTTCTTACATACAGTCGTCACCTTCATTGAAAACTCTCAAGTATCACTCTTTGAAAATACCCTTTACCCTATTATATTATCATACAAATTTATGTTGCGGAAAAACATAATTCATTTAGATAACATTTACCACATACATCCAGTTACGGGTTTTCCAAGGTTATAACGTCCATAACTACATGTCACCATATTATCCTAATCAGATTACATTTATCCCAAAATGCTATCGAATCAACTACAACGTCGAATAGCAATAAAGACATTCAAGTAAATAGACACAAAGACTTCCTATTTGAGCTTCATCCTCAAAATCCTTCATTTACCTACAATGAGATTATCATAAACAACACACAAAACAAAAGGGAGTAAGTCATTAGTTCAAAACTAACATCACACGATAATCCACATTTCAAATACGATTAAACTTTAATATAAATTATAAACGCAATTACGTAAATGCAAACATTCATCTCTTCTTTCGTTCATTTCTACGTTATCCATATTCATCCTATAGAATACATATCCCATAATATATATTCTATAGCATGCATATTATGTTTATTCGAAGCATCGTTCTTCTCATTATTCATATCCACACTATAGTATATATATATCTCATACTATATATCTTATAGCATGTATATTATTTTTATCCTTAACGTCTTTATTTCCAACATTCATATTCACCCTATAGTATATATATCCCATAATATATATCCTATAGCATGCATATGACTTTCGCTCTTAACGTCCTCGTTTCTCATATGTCGTATTCATCCTTAATCGTATTCACCGAGTTCTTTCACAACTATAATCCCCACCACCTCGGGTAGATCCAATTACATCTCCATACCACATCGGGTAGGTCTAGTTCACCATCCATACCACATCGGGCAGGTCTAGTTCATCATCCATACCACATCGGGCAGGTCTAGTTCATCATCCATACCACATCGGGCAGGTCTAGTTCATCATCCATACCACATCGGGCAGGTCTAGTTCAATATCCATACCACATCGGGCAGGTCTAGTTCATCATCCATACCACATCGGGCAGGTCTAGTTCATCATCCATATCACATCGGGCAGGTCTAGTTCATCATCCATACCACATCGGACAGGTCTAGTTCATCACCCATACCACATCGGGCAGGTCTAGTTATACTCCATACCACATCGGGCAGGTCTAGTTATACTCCATACCACATCGGGCAGGTCTAGTTATACTCCATACCACATCGGGTAGGTCTAGTATTATATTCCATACCACATCGGGTAGGTCTAGTGTTATGCTTCATACCACATCGGGTAGGTCTAGTGTTATACTCCATACCACATCGGGTAGGTCTAGTTATAATCCATACCACATCGGGTAGGTCTAGTTCACAATTCTTCACTACCATTCCCAGTAGGATAACGATAACAGTCCACTACCACTCCGGGTAGGACACAACAACAGTCCGCTACCACTCCGGGTAGGACACGATAACAGTCCGCTACCATTTAAGGTAGGACACAATAACAGTCTACTACCAATCCGGGTAGGACACAACAAACAGTTCATTACCACTCCGGGTAGGACACAATAACAGTCAACCACTACCTCTTCGAGTAGGGTAACAACAATAAACCACTACCTATTCGGGTAGGGTAACAACAATCAAACTTACAACACATTACCTCTTTCACATACCTCATTCACATCAATGAGTATGAATTAGAGCCACTTATCCCTTACCTCAGTGAGTTTTGGGGATCGGTTCCGAGTAACTTTAAAAGTCTCCTCCGCGATTTCCTCCAACCTTAGGATCTTTCCTCATTTCCACCAATAACAACAATGTTAGTCATTTATTCCAAATATCACATAAACAACTTATTTTGCATCATTTAGTCATACAAAATATTCATCATCAATATTCAACCATCTAAAACATGCATAACATCTCATATTTCAATATTTCCAAAACTACTTCAATACAAGTTTCTAAATATCAAAGCATACATGTTCATCTCATATAACAACATTAAAGCACTACTCATTATCCACATCTAACATTTCATCTCTTTCTCTTTATACTCATATTCTCATTTTGGGGGTTTTTGGGGTTTTTTTTCATGAATAACCCATAAAACTTTCCATTCATCAAATACCAACTCTAAACCAAGAGTTTACAAGATAAAAACAACATAAAACGAACCATAACTCTAAAGGATGAGTTTCTATGGTTTCTCATGTTTTGAAAATGAATCCAACATACCCAAAACAAGTTAGAGAAGAAGAGGAAGAGTTAGTAACAAGAGGTTTACCTCTTCTCAAGCTCCAAGATGAGTCCTAAGGCTCATTGCTCTTGAAAAGCTCTCCTCTCTCTCTTCTCTTCGAAGTTCTAACCCTAAAATATGTTTTGGGTTTCTATTTTATAGACACTGCGATAAGTGTAATCGATTACAAGTATAGTGTAATCGATTACACTGTGTAAATTATAGAGGCATCGTCGCTATGTAATCGATTACACAGTGTAAATTACAAAGGCATCGTCGCTATGTAATCGATTACCAACATGGTGTAATCGATTACCAACATTGTGTAATCGATTACCAACATGGTGTAATCGATTACATTGTGTCAGATGTACATATCTGATGCTTTTAATCATCATGTAATCGATTACCAGGACTGTGTAATCGATTACCAGGACTGTGTAATCGATTACCAGGACTGTGTAATCGATTACACTGTGACAGATGCACAGGTCTGATTAGTTTATCAGCATGTAATCGATTACCAGGAGTGTGTAATCGATTACACTGTGTCAACAACCCAAAATTGCCATTTCTCGCCTAGGCGAGACAACTCTCGCTCAGGCGAGAATCCTCCAGTATAGTCCAGGATTTCACCCTCCCAGGTGATAGCTCAGGCGAGAATCTCTCGATCAAGCGAGGCTTCCAGGACTGATACTATAATTTTAAAGATTAAAATTTGGGGTGTTACACATATACCAAAGAGAAGGGAACAATAACTCTGATGAGTATATACTATCAGAATATAACAGTTTTAGAAAGAAGAAATCACATGTGTTGGATAGGGGATTCTCCATCAAAATATATGGTGAAAAAAGGTTGAGGGTATCAGGTAAATGTAATATACCAATTTGAAAGGGGATTAATGTGTGAGCGTATCCATGCTTCATAGAGTAGCATTTCAACTATAATAGTTAGACTGTCTTAAGAAATGTCTTAATATGGGTCCCTGATCGATACAAAAATGACGATTGTTTTCAGAGTCGTCGAAACTATATTACAAATGTAATATGGCTGCTTGGTTTTCAAAATTTCCGAAACCATTAAAAGATGAATTTAGAGAAACTCTTCCTGCATAAACCTTGAAATCAAATGAAGGAGCCAAGGGTAGATGATTTGCTCTTTAGCTAGCATTAGGTAAGATGTAATTTGTAAAGTGGATTTGGAATATATACCTCATATTCATTATTCATGATTGAAGAAGAAGTTAATGACTACTTATTTATACAAAGGAAAAGATAGTTTGGAATCCAAGTAATGAATGAAAGTGGTTACAAAACAACCTAACTAAGTATAACTTCTAACTAACTTCTATAATATCAATAACACAAAGCCAAAAGTGAACCCAAAAGATGGGCTAGGATGATATCTGTGAGTACCCAATTTTGTCCGGCCAAAAATATATATTCCCAAATAAATAAGTAACGATATCAATTTTTTTCTACTCCAATTACGCAAGTTTAAAAATTGGTTTTGTTACAACTTTTGATATATGTTGATGACGCAATAATTTAAACCAATACAATAATCACTGCAATGATGCAAATCAATCCATTAATTCACACGATAAACATTATGCCAAATTCAAGCAATAAATTACAGCATGCTTTAGCTAAGCGGTGCATCTTTTGGCCATAAAAATATATATCCGACACTAAAAGAGAAAGCAAAATTTCTCTCTTAACTACACCTAACTATTTTAGTAAGAAGATTCTCCAATATTCTGCACATGCACCACCTCTCTTGGCTTAAATATAGACTGCATTCAATCCCTGAAAGAGAAAGAAAAGCAAGTCAACAAACTAAATAAGGTAATCAATCAACAATATTAGCCAATTCATCACATCATCCTCCTCTGCTCCATCAACCTGGCCGAGACAAGCAGCCTGATATGACCGAAGAAAACTGCGCCATGACTCAACAAAATGACTGAGAAGCTAAAAGCCAGGTTCAGTATCATGACCGAGAACCATAAGCCCCTGACTTAGACAACTGACCGTGTTATTCATGTAAAAAAGCTAAGTCACTGACTTGGGCTAGTGATTTGGGCCATCCTCTTTTTTTTTGGCCCAACTCTCTTTCTCTTCTGCCTGGCTTATTTTTCACGTGCCTTTTATTAGAAAGGAAAGTCAGTTTTGTTAGTTACAACAAACAAACTAACTTCCTATAAATGCACTTTGTATCTTCTTCTTTCAAAAGGCAATTCAAGTAATATTGTTTCTTATTCTTTTTACTAAAGCTTTCTTTTCTTGCTTTCAAAGAAGTGTTACTCACTTCTTCATTCATTCATCTTCCAAAAGCAAGATACATGTTGCAAATCTTTTATTGTATCAGAGCTCTTTTGAGCTCTATTACATTCAAGATGGCCTCTTCAATTTCGTCCACCATCCCTGCCACTCAATCGATAGATGCAGCACAAGATCCATATTACATACACCCCTCAGAGAATCTAGGAGCAACTTTGGTGTCACCTCCCTTAACAGGTGAAAACTATCATCAATGGAGCAGATCCATGATGATGAGCCTCATAACGAAGCACAAGGTCGACTTCATTGATGGGAGCATTCAGATGCCACCGAAGGAAGACCCATCATTCATAGCCTGGAGAAGAGCCAACAACCTGGTAATCTCATGGATTGTGAGGTCTGTCTCACCCACAATTGCTCAAAGCGTTTTATGGATTGATAAGGCAAATGAAATATGGGATGAACTCAAAGACAAATTCTCACAAGGGAATCTTTTTAGGATAGCAGACCTTCAAGAATCAATGACCAACTACAAGCAGGGAGAGCATTATGTATCAAGCTACTACACTGAAATGAAGATCTTTTGGGATGAATATGAAATTTTCAGACCCATATCTAAGTGTACCTGCAATAGTACCAAGTTCAGGACAAAAGACAAGGTAATTCGATTCCTAAAAGGACTGAATGACCCTTATGCAACTGTTAGATCACAAATCATGCTGATGGACCCTCTCCCAAGCATGAGCAAGGTGTTCTCCTTAGTGATTCAACAAGAAACACAACTCTATGGATCTGAGACAGAGGCAAAAGCCATGAACATCGACACAGATTGGAGGAAGAACACAAAGTCTGACAAGAATGCAAAACAGAACAAAGGATTCACCAAAGGAAGCACTTCATCATACAAAGGTTCTTGGAACAAATCATCAAACCCTGGCAAATATTGTACTCACTGCAAGAAGCCAGGACACACCATTGAGGTATGCTATAGACTTCATGGATTCCTTGCTAACTTCCAATTTACTAGAAATAGGCAGGTTAATTCTATGACCTCTGCACACAAGAATGAGGGGAAAAAGGAAGACAACACTACTATTGGGTTAACCAGGAATCAATACCAAGGACTAATGAGCATGTTGGAGCAAAACAATCAACAAAGGAAATCACCTTCTGCAGATAATGTGGTCAAGACTTTGTCTGCAACTTCTCTGTCTAATGATCAAGCTGATAACGGTAACTCTAAACCTCTTTGGATATTAGATAGTGGTTCCACTGATCATGTGGTTTCTAAAATCAAGTACTACACTGCTTATTATAGAATTAAGCTTATCAAAGTTAGATTGCCTAATGGACATGAAATAATAACTAAAATCTCAGGGACTATACATATATCTCTTAACTTGGTTATTCATAATGTTTTGTATCTTCCAAGTTTTTCATACAACTTGCTTTCTGTAACGACCCGATTTTCTACCCTTGAAAATTTTTCATTCATTTTAATCATTTTGCATGCATTTTCCTACACTTACTATCATACTTTCAAATTCCATAATCACCTACACTTGATTTGACAGAAAAACATATTTCATATTCGTAATGTCTCACGGATAATGAGACCCCATAAGTATAGTTCTCCGAAATAACCATACACCCAGTTACAAATATTCGACTAATGGTTAGCTATGATTACAATCATTTAAATCCGCAAGTAGTAATTTAAGATACAAAAACATAAATAGTGAATCTGAAGTCTAAAGCTCCTAAAGCTCCCGACCTAGCATATTTCATTCATCTATTTACCTGCAATGGGATTATCAATGACAAAAGTACACAACACACAAAGGAGTAAGTCGTTAATTCAATAAACGTCATTATAAGATAATCCATATTAGAAAAAGGGTTAGTAAACCATTTCCGAAATTCATTTTGTCTTGCTGCATTACTTGAGCCAAAGTCACTACACCCCTCAGGGTTAGCTAAAAGCAGATTCTCATCCTTTTTACCAATAAAACACGCCTCATAAACTCGGGCCGAAGTGTTGCTACATAAACTCGAGCCGAAGTCGCTACACCCCTTAGGGTTAGCTAAAAAAAAATTCTCATCTCTTTTATAAAGAAAACATGCCGCGTAAACTCGGGCTGAAGTGTTGCTACATAAACTCGAGCCGAAGTCGCTACACCCCTTAGGGTTAGCTAAAAACAAATTCTCATATCTTTTATAAAGAAAACATGCCGCGTAAACTCGGGCTGAAGTGTTGCTACATAAACTCGAGCCGAAGTGTTGCCTTGTAAACTCGGGCCGAAGTGTTGCCTCGTAAACTCGGGCCGAAGTGTTGCCTTGTAAACTCGGGCTGAAGTGTTGAGCTCGGGCCGAAGTGTTGAACTCGGGCCGAAGTGTTGCCTCGTAAACTCGGGCCGAAGTGTTGCCTCGTAAACTCGGGCCGAAGTCGCTAACCATTTATTGGTGGCTAAAAATATATTTTCTTTTCATTGAATTCACCATCAATCATTTCCCGTAAATCCACGCCATCTTTAGTATAAACACACCCATATATGTTTATATTAACTACGTGATTCACAATATAATTATTGCATGACCTGAAAACGCATACGTTTTCCATCTTTCGTAAATCTACGCCTACTTTAGTATAAACACACCCATATATGTTTATACTAAATGCGCAATTTACAACTTATTCATTTCATAACCAGAAAATACCCACATTTTCTTTTTCCGTAAATCTACGTCATCTTTAATATAAACACACCCATATATGTTTATACTAAATGCGTAATTTACAACTTAATCTTTGCATAACCAGAAAATACACATTTTCTATTTCAAATGCAAAATTAAAGACTTATCCTTACCTCGGTGAGTATTGGGGTTCGGTTCTTGGCAACTTCTCTAGTTCTATCGATACCACCTCCAACCTTAGGATCTTTCCTCATCCCACCACATAACACAATGTTAGTCATTTATTCCAAATATCACATAAACAACTTGTATTGTATCATTTAATCATACAAAATATTCATCATCAATATTCAACCACCTAAAACATGCATAACATCTCATATTTCAATATTTGGGGGTAAACTCATCTTCTACCTCTAGCATTTTACTCATTCTCTCCTTTTACCACATTTTCACTTTTAGGGTTTTTGGGGTTTTCATGAATCAACCCACAACCCTTTCCATTCTTGAGATACTATCTCTAAACCAAGAGTTTACAAGCTAAAAACAACATAAAACGAACCATAACTCTAAAGAATGAGTTTCCATGGTTTCTCATGTTTTGAAAATAAATCCAACATACCCAAAACAAGTTAGAGAGGAAGAAGAAGAGTTAGAAGCAAGAGGTTTACCTCTTCTCAAGCTCTAAGATGAGTCCTAAAGCTCTTTGCTCTTGAAAAGCTCCATTCTCTCTCTTCTCTTCAAGTTCTCACCCTAAAATGTGTTTTGGGTTTCTATTTTATAGACACAGCGATAAGTGTAATCGATTACAAGAATAGTGTAATCGATTACACTGTGTAAATTACAGAGGCATCATCGCGATGTAATCGATTACCAACATGGTGTAATTGATTACATTAATACGATGTAATCGATTACCTGTAGTGTGTAATCGATTACACGGTGTAAATTACAAAGGCATCGTCGCGTTGTAATCGATTACCAACATGGTGTAATCGATTACATTGTGTCAGATGTACATATCTGATGCTTTTAATATGTTGTAATCGATTACGAGTGTAGTGTAATCGATTACATAATGTAAAATACACATATCTGATGCTTTTATCAGCATGTAATCGATTACTAGGACTGTGTAATCGATTACATCATGCAAAATACAAATATCTGATGCTTTTATCAGCATGTAATCGATTACTGGGACTGTGTAATCGATTACACTGCCCAAAATTGCCATTTCTCGCCGAGGCGAGACAACTCTCGCTCAGGCGAGAATCCTCCAGTATAGCCCAGGATTTCACCCTCCCAAGTGATCCTTTCTGGCTCAGGCGAGAATCTCTCGCTCAAGCGAGACTTCCAGGACTGATACTCTAATTTTTAAAGACTAAAATTCGGGGTGTTACACTTTCCATATCCAAGCTAACATCAGATTCTTCATGTATTTTGTCTTTTGACTCATCTTGTTGCAAAATACATGAGAAGGATACCTTGAGGATGATTGGTTTAGCTAGGAAATACAATGTATTATATGTCTTACAAGGAGATAAACATGATCAAAACATTCAATTCTTTATTGCTAATTCTGTAATAATTCCTACATCTACTCTATGGCACTGTAGACTAGCTCATCCCTCTCATTACTGTATGGATGATATTAAGGCAAAATTTTCTTTTGTTAATTTTGATAAACAATATGTTTGTGAGATTTGCCATCAAGCAAAACAAAAAGGACTTACTTTTCCTTTAAGTCGTACTAATAGTCTTGCCAATTTTGAGTTAATTCATGTAGATATATGGGGACCCTATCCCATTCCTTCAATCCATGGACATAAATATTTTCTTACTATAGTTGATGACCATAGTAGATACACATGGATTATCCTTATGAAAATCAAGGCAGACGCTGCTCAAGCCTTGCAGAATTTCATAAAACTCACACACACAATACTCTGCCACTGTCAAGATTGTTAGATCAGACAATGGCCCTGAGTTCACATTAAAGCAATTCTATGCCACTGAAGGCATCATTAACCAAAATTCTTGTGCTTATACACCACAACAAAATGGTGCGGTGGAAAGAAAACACCAGCACATCTTGAATGTAGCACGAGCTTTACTCATACAAAGTAACTTACCAAAGCTTTATTGGTCTTATGCTCTTAAGCATTCTATTCACATCATCAATTCTTTGCCTACTCTCAACCTCAAACACAAATCACCCTATGAGGTTCTGCATCACAAACCCTTTCACTTTCAAAATCTTCGTGTCTTTGGTTGTCTCTGCTTTGTGAGCACTTATAAACATCTAAGGGATAAGTTTGATCCCAGATCCACCAAGTGTGCCTTCATAGGATTTCAAGAAGGCGCAAAAGGTTATGTCACCCTCAATCTTGTTACTAGAGCTATTCAAGTCAGTAGGGATGTTGTGTTCCATGAACACATCTTCCCATACACCACTATCAGGCGTCAACAACAGACCACTCTACCCACTCCTAATGACCTTACCCCTAGCTCCCTTCTCTATGAAGACACCCTACCTATACCTACCTACCATCCCCTGCTCTTCCAACATCTGACTCACCTTCCCTTCCTATACCCACAATCCCTCCGATAACAACCAGAAAGATTACTAGACAACATAAACCACCCTCATACTTACAAGAATACCATTGTGCTCTTCTTTCACACACACACATCCCTTCAACCAAATCCCTCTACCCTTTGTCCTCTTACCTTTCCTATCATAAACTGTCTCCTTCCTATAGGGCCACCGTTTTATCCACCAGTTTACATACTGAACCCATGACCTATAAACAAGCCATCCAATATACTCACTGGCAACAAGCCATTAACCAAGAGTTATCTGCTCTGCAAGATAACAATACATGGATCCTTACTGACCTTCCACCCTCCAAGAAACCCATTGGGTGCAAATGGGTTTTCAAAATCAAATACAAACTTGATGGTACCATAGATAGACACAAGACCAGGCTTGTAGCCAAAGGCTATAACCAAACCGAAGGCATTGACTACATAAATACTTTCTCACCTGTTGCTAAATTAACTACTCTCAGGCTCCTCTTATCTCTTGCTTCCATTCACAATTGGCCTCTCCAACAGCTTGATGTAACGCATTCCTCCATGGTGATTTACAAGAACAAATCTTTATGTCTCTTCCTCCTGGCCTCACCTCTTCCAACCCCAATCAGGTTTGTAAACTTCAAAAATCACTCTATGGCCTCAAACAAGGAGGCAGACAGTGGTTCTCTAAGCTTTCTTCTTCTCTTATCACTTATGGGTTTTACAAGACCAAAGATGATCACTTTTTGTTCATCAAATGGTCTTCATCCTCTCTCATCACCATTCTTCTTGTTTATGTGGATAACATCATCCTCAATGGAAATAACAAACCTGCGATGACTCTCATAAAATCTCACCTACACAAAGCCTTCAAGATCAAGGACCTTGGTCCCTTAAAGTTCTTCCTAGGCTTCGAAATTGCTAGGAATCATACGGGTCTCTCCATCAACCAAAGGAAGTATGCCCTTGAAATACTTTCTGATGTTGGATTACTTGGCTGCAAGCCTTCTTCTACTCCTATGGAGCATGGCTCCCACCTCTTTCAGGATTCTTCCTCCCCTCACCCTGACCCTCATGCTTACAGGAGACTTGTTGTTATACTCCTTTACTTGACCAACACAAGACTTGACCTATCCTTTTCTGTGAACCAGCTTGCCAAATTCATGTCTTCTCCCACTATCACTCACCAAGCTACAACCTTGAAAATTCTTCGATATATTAAAGGTGCTCCTTTCTTGGGTCTGTTTTACTCCCATGTCTCACAACTCAAACTTAAAGCTTATAGTGACAGTGACTAGGCCTCATGCCCTAACACTAGGAGATCAACAACAAGATTCTGCATCTATCTAGGAGACTCCCTAATCTCCTGGAAATCTAAGAAACAGAGAACTGTTTCTAGAAGCTCTTGCGAAGCTGAGTATAGGGCAATGGCTCTTACTTGTTGTGAAATAACATGGCTTTCTTACATGCTTTCTGATTTACAACATAATTGTTTTACTCCTGCACTTTTATACTATGATAATCAATCTACAATCCATATAGCAACCAATCCCGTTTTTCATGAAAGAACCAAACACATTGAATTGGATTGTCACACTATTAGAGAACATTGTGGCAGAGGCTTGGTAAAACTTCTGCCCATCAAAACCCATCTTCAACTTGCAGATATATTAACAAAGTCATTAGGTCCAAAAGCTTATGCAGCTGTTCATCTCAAGCTTGGTCTCCTCAACTTATGCGCCCCAACTTGTGGGGGGTATTAGCCAATTCATCACATCCTCCTCCTCTGCTCCATCAAACTGACCGAGACAAGCAGCCTGATCTGACTGAAGAAAACCACGCCATGACTCAACAAAATGACCGAGAAGCTAAAAGCCAGGTTCAGTATCATGACCGAGAACCAGAAGCCCCTGACTTAGACAACTGACCGTGTCATGTAAAAAAGCTAAGTCAGTGACTTGGGCTAGTGACTTGGGCTAGTGATTTGGGCCATACTTTTTTTTTTGGCCCAACTCTCTTTCTCTTCTGCCTGGCTTATTTTTCACATGCCTTTTATTAGAAAGGAAAGTCAGTTTTGTTAGTTACAACAAACAAAATGACTTCCTATAAATGCACTTTGTATCTTCTTCTTTCAAAAGGCAATTCAAGTAATACCGTTTCTTACTCTTTTTACTAAAGCTTTCTTTTCTTGCTTTCAAAGAAGTGTTACTCACTTCTTCATTCATTCATCTTCCAAAAGCAAGATACATCTTGCAAATCTTTTAAACAACACTAAATAAATACATTTAATAGAATGATCAACAACATTCAAAAAAGGGTACTAAGTAAATACAGACTAGAATCATGGTAACTCAATAATCAGTAATTGTAACATCCTGATTTTTGAGTCTTTAAAATTATAGTATCAGTCCTGGAAGTCTCGCTTGAGCGAGAAAGGATCACCTGGGAGGGTGAAATCCTGGACTATACTGGAGGATTCTCGCCCGAGCGAGAGTTGTCTCGCCTGGGCGAGAAATGACAATTTTGGGCTGATAACACAATGTAATCGATTAAATGGTCCTTGTAATCGATTACATGCTGATATCTGATCAGACATGTATAATTTTTCATGATGTAATCGATTACACTATGCATGTAATCGATTACACTATGCATGTAATCGATTACACTATGCATGTAGTCGATTACACTATGCATGTAATCGATTACACTATGCATGTAATCGATTACATCATATAAAAATATCAGATACGTGCATCACTGTGAGATTCTCGCCTGAGCGAGAATCCCTCGCTTGGGCGAGAGCGTATGAGCTATAAAAGTGAAAAAGGGGATCTAGAAACCCTAATCTTCATTTTCTTTCTCCCCTTTTCTCTTCCAACGGCGGATCCACCCAAATGAACCATTCTCCTCTCCACTAAGCCTCAAAACTCATCAAAACCTTCCTCTTGCTTTATGGTAACACATTTGGAAAAGCTTGGAGGTGAAAAAGCAACAATGGAGGTTGGAGGAGATGAAGGGAGATGTGGCTCTTTTGCGGAGCAATGGAGCTTACGCAACCTAAGGTGAGGGAGAAGACCATTGTGGTCTTAGAGTAATTCATTAGAGTCATCATTCTTCGATTTCCCTCAAGAATCGGAGCATATTAACGGATAGAAACTCTTTTGGGTGTTTATGGCCCATGTGAGAAGATGATTCTAACGTTAATGTGTTATATGATGAAGAATATGTTATGTGTGGTTTATTTATGATAATGTTGTGTTATGGAGGGTTGATTTGCTATAAACATATATGGGTGTGTTTGTATCAATGATTGTGTGATGAGTTGTTGATTTGTTAAATGTGGAGACGAGTATGTCTATGAAAATGATTAAGTGGTGAGTCGCTTATTTACTATAAACATATGTGGGTTTATTTGTAATAATGATTTTGTGATGAACCGCTTGTTGGTGATAAATGGACATAATTATATTATGTGATGATGATGTTGTGAGTGGTTTTGTTGTGGTAGGATATGAGATACATTATGTTTATGACATTGATATGATGTCTTGTGTTTTGAGGAAATTGCAATGTTAGAATAATGCAGTGGAAATATTATATTGTGATTGAAGTGGTTGCATGGAGTTTGACCTGCCCTTCGTGGTATGGAGTTTGACCTGCCCTTCGTGATATGGAGTTTGACCTGCCCTTCGTGGTATGGAGATTGACCTGCCCTTCGTGGTATGGAGTTTGACCTGCCCTTCGTGGTATGGAGTTTGACCTGCCCTTCGTGGTATGGAGATTGACCTGCCCTTCGTGGTATGGAGTTTGACCTGCCCTTCGTGGTATGGAGTTTGACCTGCCCTTCGTGGTATGGAGATTGACCTGCCCTTCGTGGTATGGAGTTTGACCTGCCCTTCGTGGTATGGAGTTTGACCTGCCCTTCGTGGTATGGAGATTGACCTACCCTTCGTGGTATGGAGTTTGACCTGCCCTTCGTGGTATGGAGTTTGACCTGCCCTGGTATGGAGTTTGACCTGCCCTTCGTGGTATGGAGTTTGACCTGCCCTTCGTGGTATGGAGATTGACCTGCCCTTCGTGGTATGGAGTTTGACCTGCCTTCGTGGTATGGAGTTTGACCTGCCCTTCGTGGTATGGGGTTTGACCTGCCCTTTGTGGTATGGAGTTTGACCTGCCCTTCGTGGTATGGAGATTGACCTTGCCTTCGTGGTATGGATGTGACTTGCCTTGGTGGTATTGGTTTGATTGGCCCTTGGTGATATTGGATTGTCGTAAGAGTATTGTATTGTTTTGGAAACATTGAATTGTCTAAGTGAAACGTGATGATTATACCGATTGAATATGTGAATATTATGTGGTTTAAGTATTGACTGGTATATAAATGGTATATGTTTACTATGATTGATTTTAGATGATTGTATAGGTTGTTATACTTTAATGCTATTACTCCATGTAATTCCACGCTACGGTCACCGTAGTTGGTTCTTACTCCCTCTGCTTTTCCTTGTCTATGTGTTATATATGAGTTCAGGATGTTGCTGTTGCGTCGTGGGTGTCTGCCGATGGGAGTATAGACTGGAGTAGTCGTTTTTGTATTCCAAAATTGTATTTGTATAATGTATGTAATATGAGGAATATGTTAAAGTAAGTATGTTATATAAATGATCTCTTTCAAAAGATGTAATAGGAATTAGCATATTACCTTTAACAGTGTTGTAATTGAAACAAATGATAATTGTATGAATTATGGATTAAAGTAGAAGGTGATGTAATGTTTCTGATGAAAATGTATTATTGATTATTTCCGCATTTTGAATTGGGAAACTTAACTAATATTTACATTTAATAAAGTTTTAAAATTTTTGGTTATAAATTCGGGTCGTTACAGTAATTATGAGTAGCCTTAAGTAAATAATCAGCAATAATTATAAGCATAAAAAGATGATCTCAATAAGGAAGTTAGAGTACAAATTGGAAAGAAAATCATAACATAAAGGGGGCATTAAAATATTGATTGGCAATTAAGAAGGGGAATTACGAAGATGGAAAGGAATCCCATGCATTACGAAAAAAGAGGAGGAAATTGAAAAGAGAGATATGGGCAACATTATAACCTATATAGAGCAATAGTAACTTAGAGAAATACACACAAATAAACACCAGGCATAGACACACAGAAATCAACAAAAGATAGACATAAACCAACACCTAAAAGGAGGAAAGCACAACCATTCTCAACCCATAATTCCTTCAAACCTAGTAACCATATTACCATTACCCTCAAAGAAATCACAACAATCAAAAGGCTTCTAACATTAATCCACAAATCTTCCATTTCTTCTCTCAACCACAACAAATCCAGAAACAGCACACACAACAACCAACCAAAGAGAACACGAGAAAGATATACTGAAAAAGAGAGAAAGAGGCACACAATTCTTTTTCTCTATTTTTTGTAAGCAATTGTTCCTTCAAAAGGTAAGAACAATTGAGGAACAACATAAAGGGGTATTGGAAGCTACAAAAGGGATAAGTTTGAAAGGTTAGTACACAGTGTCATATTATGTAGGATCATATGCTGCATATTCTGTTAAAAACTCAAATAATTGATAAACATCTAGTAAAAATTGCATTTATGCGTATTACATCATATTTTACACTATCTTCTTTTGAGTAATACAAATGACATATAGAACATATTGATATAAGCACATGAAATCTTATGATATGTCTTCTTCATAAGCTTCAATTCCATTGCATTCTTCATATTCACTGCATAAACAAAAAATACATATGGCATTCATTTTATTCACTGCTGCAACATAAAACCAATATTCAGTTTTTGGCCAATTAACTAAGACTCATACCAACCCTTTAATCCTAAATCAAAATTATATCATGTATAATATATTATTTGATGTTGATTCTGTTAATAACAATATCATGTTATGATGTGCTATTTGTTTTATGTTATAGGAACTAATTGATAGCTATATGGACAGTGTAATGCTATAAATATTTCTTTTAAAAATAATAACAATACATAATATTTAAAAATTAAATATTTGAAATATTCTTAATAACTCATTTTAAAAATGTAATAATAAGAGTATGATTGGTGTAATATCTTACTTCGAGCCGAGAACCGGTCGCGATCACTTGTACTGCTTATGCTATTTATCGAAGTAAGAAAATAATTAATGTTAAATTTTCATTAATAAAAATTCTCTTTAAAAATAAGTTATTTTTAAAAATAAAAATGTTTTTGGGATTCAATAGCGAGGTTACAACTCGTATTGCATCTTTCTTCTCACTTCGAGCCGAGAACCGGTCGCGGTCCCTTGTACTGCTTCTGCTATTTATCGAAGTGAAAAGAGGGTAAGCATTCAATGTTGACTCGTCGTCTATTAGTCTTACTTTGATTAATTTCAATCAAATCTTTAACAACTTTTAAATCAAACAAAACTCTAAATAACTTTTATAATCAAACCAACAAATAAACAATTTTCTAAAGAACTACGTAGTCTTGATTTCCCTATTGCACCTAGGGGTACGTAGGAGCAAGATAAACTCTTGTCAGACACAAAAATAAAAATAAACATTTTGTTTTATTCAATTTAATTTTAATAAATAAGGGTAAATTAAAAGCATGAAATTAGTTAGGGTACCGTTTAATAACGAGGAACGGGGTGCTAATACCTTCCCCGATTCGTAATCGACTCCCGAACTCACGACTCTTGTTTAAAAGACCAATTTTATCCAATTCAGACATAATTCGAGTTTTCCATGTTTTAACCGCAAAAGACGTGGTGGCGACTCCTCAAGAGGTCGCATGGCCGAAAATCCGGGCGCGACAATATCTACAATAATTTGAATGAGCAAGAACCATTTTAGACTTCAACATCTCTTCCCATGTTTTCAGATTTATTAGTCGATCTTAGCTCATTGAAGCATCCATGATTCCATGTAAAAGAACAGTATATTATGAAATAAATCAAATGATGAACTCCCAATTCTCTAACTCATTCACCATAAACCTATAGTTTTGAAATCACTCGTGGATCCGATATTATGATTCCTATAACATAAGTCAGTGGATCCATTAAAGACTGAAGTGAACATGTCATCTTAGTTTGTGATTTTTATCCACTCTCTCTCATAGGATGAGGGTTACACCCCCGATCAAATACGTGTATGTAAGAAATAATAAGAGATGCCAATAATTAGTAGTAAGACAGTTTTGTGTATGTTTCTATTTTCTGTTAGTTAGTAAGTGTTTGAGTAAGGCCTATAAATAGAAGTTGGTTGTTGTAGGAGAGGAGTTTTTTTTAGAGAAGTCAATAAAGGAAAAGAGTAAACAGATTGATAACAATCTGTACTCATCTATTAGCTGGGGAAGTGTAAATTCCCTAGGGAATTGATTCTTGCAAAATAAAGATATAATTCAAGATCACATTGATCTTGAATTCTCTTATATTTTTTTTTCTATCCTCAACCTAATTCTTAGAAAATTACCAGTTGTATCAGTGGTATCATAGCACCATCCCGATGCTTGAGAAAAACACATTTCAGTAAGGGAAAATTGGTGCATGGTTTCTATGAGAAGAATGGCTAGAAACGCAGAAGATTGGATTCAAGAACGTGAAGAGATGAAACGAAAAAAGGGAAGAGCAAAGAATATGAATGAAATTGAATGAAGCAAGGACAAACAGGTTAGAGGAAGCCCTAACACAAATCACCACGAGATCTTGGATCCCTAATGCACAAGATGAGGGAAGTGGAATTGGGGGAGAACACGATATACGTGATAATCGTGGAAGAGAGAAATGGAGAAAAATGGAAATACCTATTTTCTCAGGAGAGGATGCGTTTGGGTGGACTTATAGGCTTGAAAGATATTTCATGTTGAAAGAAGTGGATGATGAAGAGAATATGCAAGTCACCTTGGTGGCATTGGAGGTAAAGGCCCTTAGTTAGTACTAATGGTGGGGTAGGTGCAATCCTCAGCCATCATGGGAGGGATTCAAGTTGCCTATGATTAGGAGATTCCAACCTTCCATGGTGCAGAATCCATTTGAGCTCCCTTTGAGAAATTATTAGTCTTGAAGAAATTGGGGACATTGGAGGAATATGTGGAAGAATTTGAGAAATATGTGGGAGCTTTAAGAAAGA
The DNA here is from genome assembly GCA_009771035.1 of Lupinus albus. Lineage (NCBI taxonomy): Eukaryota > Viridiplantae > Streptophyta > Magnoliopsida > Fabales > Fabaceae > Lupinus > Lupinus albus. The sequence continues at coordinate 13,974,790 of CM020010.1, forward strand.
CTGACCCATAATTTTTTTTATTGGCAATTGGCCCAGAATTTGTCAAGGGCATCTTCTTGAAGGGAACCCTAACAATTATGCTAGATCAACTTGTTTTACTAGAAGTAATCTCCCTACTAGATTTGTAACCATAGTAGAAAAGTCCTAGATGAATAAGAAGACTGAGCCATCTCCTGTAGGAAGTGTTTTTGGAAACCTGAGTAATCCACAAACAGTGGACAACCTGAGAAGCTGAGGAGGGATGTTTAAACACCTAACTAAAGATGAATTAAGAGAAAAAGAGAAAAGAGTTATGCTTTAGTTGCGATGAGACGTATAGCAAGGAACATAGATACAAGAACAAATAGTTCAGAATGATTGTGATTGAGGAGGAGGATAATGATGTAGAGATACGTATGAGGAAACAGTGATGACCTATATGCACTCTTTATAACTGTCACAATGGGTTATGGCAGGGTTAACTTCCACAAATTCTTGGAAGATAAGTAGCAGTTTGGAGGGTAAGGAAGTGATATGGATGGCAACGGGCACGGGTAGTGCATACATGTGCCAATACCTGCACTATTTACGGGTACCCATGCGGGTAGCGGGTTTCTGCGGGTACCCAACAAGTTTCCAATTTTAATTCTATTTTTATATATTGAACAATAATTAATCTATAAAAATAATTATTACTTAAATAATATGATATGAAAATCATAATTTTATTATTATAATCTTATCAATAAATTTTATTATGAAATAATAATAAAATATACAAATATAATGCTAAAATAACAATAACTAAGTATAAAATATTTAATTAAAATATATACGCGGGTACCAGCGGGGCGGATATCATTGTGGGTATTTTTACGGGTACCCATTGCATTTATTTTTACGGGTACCCATGGGTACATGTATTTTTGTCATCCCTAGGAAGTGATGACATTGATTGATAGTGGAAAAATTGCACTTGAAGGTACAAGTCACCCGGGGATAGGCATATAATTCATTGTCAACGCAAGTGTGCTTTCTTAAAGCTAGTACCACAAGGCTTGGAAGTGACTAAAGAGTTTTATCTCTTTGGATTGAAAGGGGTTGAGGTGGTATTGAACTTGGAGTGGTTAGCTAGCCTGGGGGAAGTTAAAGCATATTTTTGCAAACTGGATCTAACCTTAAAGAGGGGTGGAACAAAACACAAGATCAAAGGGGACCCAACATTGACCAAAACTCAGCTATCTTTGGAAGCTTTCATGCAAGTACTAAAGGAAGAAGGAGAGGGTTTGTTCTTGCATTATGCTGAAAATGAAAATACCACAACATCTTCTCAAGACATTTCAGAAGAAGTGGTGACAGTGCTACATCAATTTGAGGAGTTATTTGAAGATCCTCAAGGCCTCCACTTTAAGAGGAGGCATGATTATGACATACACCTCAAAGAAGGGGCAAACATTCCCAATGCCAAACCCTATAAATATCCACACTATCAGAAAATGGAAATTGAAAAGATAATGTTGGATATGTTGCATGTTGGAGTGATAAAGCCTAGTATAAGCCCTTATTCTAGTCCTGACATCTTGGTCAAGAAGAAGGATGGTGGGTGAAGGTTCTATGTGGATTATAGGGCCTAAATAAAGTCACTATTCCAAATAAATTTCTCATTCCAGTCATAGAGGAATTATTGGAATAGTTAGGAGGGGTCAAGATATTCTCCAAGTTAGACTTGAAATCTGGTTACCACTAGATCAAGATGAACGAAGAAGACATAGAGAAAACAACTTTCAGAACTCATAAGGGGCATTATGAGTTTGTGTAAATGCCTTTTGGTCTCACTAATGCCCCATCTACTTTTCAAGTATTGATGAATGAAGTACTGAAACCCTTCCTAAGGAATTTTGCATTGGTTTTATTTGATGACATTCTAGTATTTAGCAAAGATATCCCCACCCGTGTTGAGAATTTGCAGCAAGTATTAGAAGTCATGTAAGAAAATTCTCTCAAATCCAACAAGAAGAAGTGCACTTTTACTCCAAAGATACTAGAGTATTTAGGCCACATTATATCAGGTCAGGGAGTAGAATCAGGCCACTCAAAGGTGGAAGCCATGTGTTTTTGCCCCTCACCCAAGGATATTAGAGGATTGAAAGGGTTTTTGGGTCTCACCAGTTATTATAAAAGGTTTGTGAAAGACTCTGTCAAGATAGCTAAGCCTTTAACTGAGCTCTTGAGGAAGGACAACTATAAGTGGACAGAGCAAGCCACTAAGAATTTTGAAGCTTTAAAGGCATCAATGGCTAGTCTTCCTCTACTAGTAGTGCCTGACTTTTCCCAAGTTTTGGTGATAGAGACTGATCCAAGGACTTCCTCTGGCAAAGCATGAGTAGTTAAAGAATGCAAGAGATACCCTTCTTTTACACAAACTTGTATCATAGACAAGTGTACCCCCTTTGTCCAACATCTTCTCCACATGGTGATTCTTCACGGTTTTACAACCCAACTGAGATGATCCTCTCAACACATGCCTTCTACCTTGCATTGAGAATTCTATGCTCAATTTGTCAAAATTAATGCGATATCCCCCAATGTGACTTATCACTCAATTCTAAGAACCACATCACAACAACCCAATGGAATCAACATTATATCAGAGGTAAATGTAGTATGTTGTATAGTCCAACTAATGTTCCTAACCACATACGAGATTTGAACTTTTGTCCCATCTGCCACAGTAACCATTATGGGCTTCAGCACATCAATCTTGCACCTTATTTGTTTGGTCATATGAATATCCAAGAAGTTATGAGTATTACCACTATCAAATCAAAATGTGCAGAGGCCTCTTCTGATACCTACAAGTGATCTTCATAGTTCTGCAATTGGCTACCCCAGTCAAGGCATTCACAAATATATGAACTTCATCAAATTGACCATTAGCTCCTTCGTTAATATCATCCTTCTCATGAATTTCATCATCTACATATTCTACCTCATAGCGATGGATTTATAATTTCTTATGGGATAGACTATGCTCAGCTGAATATACTTCATCACAAAAATAGCCCAAACTAGGGGTAGGGGTGGAAATAGGCCAAGTTAAGCTAGATTTTGCCTTAAACAGGTCGAGTCTATATATCATATAGGAGTCTGGGCCTGACCTGTTAGTCTGTTTAAAAAATATTTCAAAGTCTATGTCTGACCTGTTCAAAAGTCTGGTCTGACATGTTAGCCTGTTTAAATGCCTGTAAGCTAAACAAAATTAACACATTAGTTTTTTACATTGTTATCACAACTAGTGTGAATTTTTTTACATTGTTATCACAATTATTTTCATCATTACGGTTATGTACTTAGGAATTAGGATTTATGGTGCATTTGAGGTTAGAATATACAAAACAATGTTTTTTGATATCATAGTAAAATATGATATTGTTCTAATATTTAACATGAGTTGAGTTATGTACTTAAGCCCAAGTCTCAACAATTAAATATTCAATTATTAAATAGTCTAATCTCTAAGTCCTATTGGATTTACATAAAAAATTTATTATTTAATTTTTTTACATGTTATAAAAACAATTTATAAAAATATAATAACATTACACAGGCCGGTTTGTTAGACTTAATAGGCTTTTTAAAATGTCCGGGCCTAGCCTATTTCGGTTAAATAGGTTTTTGGAGAAGCCTAAGCCTGACATGTTTACTAAAAAAGTCTGGTCTGGCCTGTTATAGGCCAGGTAATAGGCCCCTGATAGGCGGTATGGCCTGTTTCCACCCTTAACTAGGGGTGAGTGTGGGTCGGGTTAGGACGGGTTAAGGCTTGTCCTTACTCGACCCTGAATGTTGTTCAGACCATTTTTATGAACCCAGACCCGACCCTAAACCTGGAGTTAACCCGTCCTTAAAATATTCATAGGGTCAACCTTTAAATTCGGACCCGACCATAAACTCGATTAAATATAACGTATACTCATTTTACATAAAATCTTCTAAATATTATTTATTATTATGAATATGTAATTTGACATATAAAATAATATATGTGTATATGTATTATTAAACATGTATATATGATGAAAAATTAGATAATCAATGATATTTTTGACCAAAAAAGTATCATTACCTTGTAATATTTGAACATAGACACATACAAACATAATGAGTGAGTGACCATGGGACGGGTCGGGACGGGTGATGCTTGGTCCCTACCCTGCCCTAAATATTGACTGGTCTAATTTTTGAACCTGAACCCGACCCTAGACCCGATGAGACCGGACCCTTTTCAGGCCCGGTCATGATCGGGCCATACTGGGTGAGCGAGTAGGGTCGGTTCCTGCTGACCCCTAGCACAAACCCTTCTCTTATTCATGAAAGTTTGTGACAAGTTCCTAGCAAATCTTGTCTTAGCATTTTGTGTCTTTGTTCCAGTGTTTGTTGATTTGGTAGTAAGCAATGGTTTGATAATGGCACATTACTACTATTGGAAGACTCATACAATTTGGCAAAGGCAAAAGCTTTCCTCACTGTTTGTGGTTGAAATATCATGTGGTTGAAATATCATCTCCATCATTTGTACATCATTTCTCAAGCTTCCCAAGAAACAACTCAATGTGTACTATACAAACAAGTCCAACCTAGTGATAATAGCATCAAATTCCTCGTGATATTCATTAATTGTACCTTTATACCTTAATTTCATCAATTTAGCCATGGATCATCACAAACTTCGCAAAACCTCTCAATAAACACCTTGACATATTCCCCCAACTAGGCAGAGAATTCCACAAATATTTGACATAAGCATGATGTCATTTCAATGATTTTCCCTCAAAATGCAAAATAACCAATTTCACCTTAAATTCCTTTGGCAAGTCATTAATCATGAAATATGTATCACATTGATACAACCACCCTTTCACATTATCACCACTAAACTTAGGAAAATCAATTCTTGATAACCTAGTGTGAATAAGGAAAAGGTCGATCACTTATGTTCTGATGTCAATCATGCTTGAAACCATGATCCCCTTTATTTGAGTGAGAATGCCAAAAGATAACAAATAACTTGCTAACAAGTTATTTATAAGTCCAACCAACTAACTAACTTTCCTTCCACTATTATTCAATTAGTGATTAACTAACTTTTACTTTATAAATACAACTAACATTTATACAGAAAACTTTAAAGTCATTAATAAGTTTGTACCAGATAGGAGATAGACCAAAGTCCTATTCTAATAGTTGATATGTGAGCTATTCCATTAGTGAGCAATTCCATCAGTGTGCTATTCCAATAACATGCAGGTATGCCCAAGGTAGTCAAAATCGCGTGCCAGCACGTGGCATCAGACGTTTTTATGTGTTCCAATGGCACACCCGTGCTCGGTACCAACAAAGTGCTCTAGAGGAGGCAAACTCATAAGATCGCCGTGTGGGATCGTGGAATCGGCGCTTCCACCGTTCCTAGGTTGCACCGCTCCAAAAGTTTGGGCCGAAACCCGTTTCTTGACCCATTTACAACCCATTTTAAAAAAAACCCTAAAACCCCACATTCAATGACCCATTTGAAGTGTGAAAGAGATAAAAGATTGAAGATTATACAATTTCAACAACATATCTGGTTTCTAGATCTTCTTCTCCTTGTTTGTAATAAATATTTTTCTCTTCTCTTCTTGTTTGTAACCCCGCATAAATATTCTTTTTTTCTCCTCTCTCTTCTTTTTTTCCTATCTCTTCTTTCCTCTTTCACTGATTTTTTCTTCTTCTTTCTCCCTCCTCTTTCTTCTTTCCTGCCTGCTTATCTTTCTTCTTTTTTCTTTGTTCCGTCCTTTCTTTTTATTTATTTATTTATTTTGCTTTATTTTACAGCCTTTATGTTATTTATTTCGTTTTTATTTATTTATTCTGCTTTAGTTTATATTTTTTATTTATTTATTCTACATTATTTCTCTCCTCTTTTTTTATTTATCTTCCTTATTTTTTATTTCTTATTTTTTATTTTTTTATTCTGCTTTTTTATTTGTTCTTTTATTTATTTATTATGCTTTATTTTATATTCCACTGTTTGTTTCGCTATTTGTTTATTCAATGTTTGCCTTTACAACCTTTATTCACTTATTTACTTTTTTAATTGTTTAGTCAGTGTTTATCTTTACATTTACAACTTTTAATATATTTTTTATTGCTAATTATTTTTTGTTAGGTATCAGTGGTTACAATACACCTAGAAGGGGGGGTTGAATAGGTGTAGCGGTTAGAATGTCCACTTTTCGAAAACAACACTTAATGCTGAAACACACCTTGATTAATCGATTAACGAAACAGGGTAATCGATTAACACTTTCAACACAGTCCACTTAATCGATTAACAGACTGAAGTAATCGATTAACACACTACACTTAATCGATTAAACCTTGACAGTAAGCAGATGCAAGTACAATTTCTTGCGCGACAATTAATTGATAACGAAGCGATTATGCAAAGCTTACAGAATTATCAGAGTAAAATCAATATAGTACAGAAACAGATTATCAATTAAATCTACTATACAAATTAATCGATCAAATGCAATAAAGAGAGAAAGGGATAGAAAAAGTCCTGCAACACGAATTTTATCCTGGTTCGTTTGCTTGTCCACCGCAAACTACATCCAGGCCTCCGGCTGATTTGGGAGATTTTTCTTCACTATAATTGAATTAATGTTAATTACATACACACTATCCAATTACAACAATTAGACACTTACAAGATAAAAAAAGATCCTATTCTATGGTTTGACTCTCTTCCTACCGACAAAGAAAACCTTTCTTTCGGCGTAGCCCCAGCGAAGAACCTTTGTTCTTTACTTATCCCTAAGTCTAACACTCAGTGAAGACACACTCAATCTCTTGGTGATACGACACCTTGAGATTCCCAAAATTACAACACTTTTTCAAACAAAACAATACAGAGTAAACTTAAGCTATAACAAGACTTATATCTAACAAGATAAGGCTTTACTCTAATAACCTAATACAAGCTCATGCAGTATGAAAATGTATTAGTGAAAAACAGAATGCATAATATGTAAACATCTAATCAAGAATCATGTATAAAATGCAAGAACATGTGATAAGAAAAGATGAGAAATGTATCATGAAATGCACTCAATCCTAAAGTATAGAATTATCTCTTTTCTAAACTCACAAATGCATTTACAACTAGATGCAACAATTAACACGAAAAAAAATGCTCTAACTCTCTAAAAATTTAACATGCAACTTATGAGATCAATTCTGAAAATGCAGTTTATAAAGAATTGATTTTATAGCCTAGTTAATCGATTAACGACAACTTTAATCGATTAAGCTTTACAAAAATGTTAGATTAATCGATTAACCTTTGTTGTAATCGATTACACTGCGCAAACAGTTAGATTAATCGATTAACCTATGCGGTAATCGATTAACAGCATTCTTTCATGTGTAAAAAAAAAACTCAAATATGTTATGCACTTAAATTCATACATGTTTAATACTTAGATTATACTAGAATGCACATGTACATGTATTTATATGATGCATGAACATATTATGAATGACATATCTCAAGATGAAAAAGATTTAAAAGATTTATGCAAGTGAGATATGAATTAGGTGACTTAAGCCTTAGACTCAACCTAAGCTAATCTAGTCTAAGCAAGGTACCAATCGGAAGGCTTAAGCATGTTGATTTGTTGATGATCTTCAAGCTCTTATTAGCACAAGTTGTCCTCATCAAAACCATGACATATAAGGAGAGCTTTCCAAAGTGTTCCTCTTGACATGCACACTTTCAATCTCCCCCTTTTTGATGATGACAAACTCCACATCAAATGTAACAACTGTGATGAAATAGCTTGAAGATTGTGTTGGCAAGGTTGATATGATGCGCAAATTTCGGAAGCTGTTATTACGATCAACCTGCACAATCAGAAGACAACAAAACAACCTTTCTCCCCCTTTTGACATTATCAAAAAGATAACCCAGGTCAAAGAAGAGGCAGAGATATGAGTAATGCATAAAACAAAGTCAATGAGTTAATTTGGGATTTAACAATTAACCTGTTTTATGTTAAAGAGGATTAAACAAATGCGCAAGTTTATACAACAGAAATAGCCAAACAGGTAAAGTGAACGACATACAAGATTAACCATATCAAAGTAGAAAATCTCATACGATCAAGAACCATACACGTAAACAGAGTAGGCTATTCGACATAATTAAAAAAAAGTAGCATAAAGAGTAACAATGTTTAGCAGCCATATAAACCAGGAAATGTCAATTAAAAACATGAAAGAGGCACACAACAGAGAGACTAGAATCCATAACAACATCTAAATCCAAAAAGTGCCAAAAAGAAGAAATAAACCTTAAGGTAAGATATCCTAGGTAAGATTAACCTTCAGGCTTTTGTATGCATTGTGACAAATTTATTGAAACATTCAGAATCACAAAAAAAAAAATCAAGAGACATACTTTTGCATTATAATATATATCAATAAGTTAAAGATACATAGACATAGAGAAGCTAGACGATGATGTAAACAACTAAACAATTTTAATCAAGATATTGTTCATCAAGAATTCCAAGTTCTCTCCTTAGAACAAAGAAAGTATCCCTGGGAAGGGGCTTGGTGAAAATATCGGCTAATTGTTTAGAAGTTTCAACAAATTCAAGAACGCAGTCACCTTTTTGTACATGATCACGCAGAAAATGATGTCTAATTTCTATATGCTTAGTTCTAGAATGCAAGACGGGATTCTTGGAAAGGTTTATGGCACTTGTATTATCGCATTTAATAGGGATCTGTTCAAGTTTAAGACCATAGTCCTTGAGTTGCTGCTTCATCCAAAGGATTTGAGCGCAACACACACCAGCGGCAATGTATTCCGCTTCGGCGGTGGACAAAGCAACACAAGCTTGCTTTTTGCTGTGCCATGCTACTAATGAACTGCCCAACAAGTGACAGGTACCACTAGTGCTTTTCCGATCCAATTTACATCCGGCGAAATCGGAATAACCTACCAAGGATAATGAGGCATCCCGAGGATACCATAATCCCATGTTAGTTGTTCCTTTTAAGTATCTCATGATTCTTTTAACGGTTTTAAGATGTGATTCTCTAGGTGATGATTGAAATCTCGCACACATGCATACGCTAAACATGATATCAGGTCGACTTGCAGTTAAGTAAAGTAAAGACCCAATAATTCCTCGATACTTTGTTACCTCTATTGCTTTTCCTTTTTCGTCCTTATCTAGGTAGCAAGCAGATGCCATAGGAGTGGAAGCTTCCTTACAATTGTTCATCTCAAATTTCTTGAGCAGCTCTTTGCAATATTTTGTCTGATGGATGAAAATCCCACTTTCTAATTGCTTTATCTGAAGTCCTAGAAAGAATGTGAGTTCTCCCATCATAGACATTTCGAACTCCCCCTGCATCATCTCAGAAAAATCTTTACACGAAATATCATTAGTAGATCCAAAAATTATGTCATCTACATAGATTTGCACAAGTAGTACAGAGTTTTCTGATTTACGAATAAAAAGCGTTGTGTCAACCAAGCCTCTTTCGAACCCTTTTTCTAAAAGAAAGGTACTAAGTCTATCATACCAAGCTCTAGGAGCTTGTTTGAGACCATAGAGTGCCTTTTTAAGTTTATAAACATGGTTCGGATATTTAAAATTTTCAAAACCAGGCGGTTGGTTAACATAAACTTCTTCTTGAATATAGCCATTCAGGAAGGCGCTTTTTACGTCCATTTGAAATAGTTTGAAGTTCATAATCGATGCAAATGAAAGTAGCATCCTGATGGCCTCTAATCTGGCTACAGGGGCATAGGTTTCGTCATAATCGATACCTTCCTCCTGGTTGTAGCCTTTGGCCACCAAGCGTGCTTTATTTCGAATGATCAAGCCTGATTCATCAAGCTTATTTCTAAAGACCCATCGAGTACCAATCACAGGATGATCTTTAGGTTTAGGGACCAAGTCCCAAACATTATTACGTTCGAACTGGTTTAGCTCTTCTTGCATAGCTATACCCCAGTGCACATCCTCAATGGCCTCATCAATGGTCTTAGGCTCAATTTGAGATACAAAAGCTACAAAGTTACAAAAGTTTCGTAAGGAACTACGGGTTACCACTCCCGTAGATATGTCACCTATTACTTTGTCGATCGGGTGAGCTTTCTTGGTTTTCCACACAACTGGCATGTCTGAATGCTCCTGAGATTTGTTTTGACATTCTTCATTGGTTGCTTCTTCATTATCCATGTTCTTTGAGTATGCTTCTTCCAAAGCACCTGCAACATCATCAGATACGACCTTTCTCTTCTCTTTTGGAGAAGATTCATCAAACTGTACATGGATAGACTCTTCAACTTGCATAGAATATTTATTAAAAATTTTGAACGCTTCGCTATGAATCGAGTATCCCAAAAATATTCCCTCATCGGCTTTTGAATCAAATTTTCCTAAAGCCCGCTTTCCATTATTTAATATAAAACATTTGCAACCGAAAGCGTGAAGATGGGATATGTTTGGTTTACGGCCTTTTAATAGTTCATAAGGAGTTTTATTCAAGTTAGGCCTTAACAGTACTCGATTTATAACATAACATGCAGTATGAACTGCATCTGCCCAGAAATATTTGGGGGTATTACTTTCATTGAGCATGGTTCTCGCTAATTCTTCTAGCACACGATTTTTCCTTTCAACAACTCCATTTTGTTGTGGAGTGCGAGGAGCAGAGAACTGATGCATAATGTCATGCTTATCACAGAATTTGTCGAACTGAAAGTTCTCAAATTCTCCCCCGTGATCACTTCGTATATATACTATTTTCAGGTTAAGTTGATTTTGAATTTGCTTGGCAAGATTTTTAAAGGTGTTGAAGGCGTCGCTTTTAGCAGATAAAAATAATGTCCATGTAAAACGAGAGAAATCATCAACAATAACTAGAGCATAGTAGCTACCACCAAAGCTCAAGATTTGTGATGGTCCAAACAAGTCCATATGGAGTAACTCCAAAGGTCTTAAAGTGGATATCACATTTTTGTTTTTGAAAGAGTTTTTGGTTTGTTTACACTTTTGACAAGTGTCACAAATCTCTTTAGTTTTAAAATTTAGTTTTGGTAGCCCCTCAACTAGTTCGTTTGATGATAATTAATCTAGATGTTTTATATGGATGTGTGCAACGCGTCTGTGCCAGAGCCAGATGTCATCTTCTTTAGAAATAAAACATTTTGAAAATAATGTGGTGACATCATCCAAGTTAACCATGTAAATATTATTTATACGATGACCAACAAATTTAACATTATTAGATAAAATGTCACGAATGATGCAACAGTCATAATCGAAAGATACACGATTACCTTTGTCACAGAGTTGGCTTATACTCAGAAGATTATGTTCTAGTCCTTCAACATACAGAACATTTTCAATTTGAGTATGAGATGAGTTACCAACTGTTCCGGTGCCAAGTATCTTTCCCTTGTTGTTGTCTCCGTACGTGACGTATCCTTTTCCTTTAAGTGATAGATCCAGGAAATTTGATCTGTCACCTGTCATATGTCTCGAACATCCACTGTCTAAATACCATTTTTGTCCTTGTGTTCGAAGACATACCTGCAAAACAGATCACCTGCTTTTCTCAGGTACCCAAATTATGTTGGGTCCTTTTCTGTTAATGATTAGGGAATTATCTCCCTTCTTTATCCATACATAAACTCCGCTAGGTATACCATATTTTCTAATGTAACAAGAGTAAGAAGTATGACCATACGTATTACAATAAAAACATGTAGGAGAGTGCTTATGATTTTTATTCTTAGTATGAACTACAGGTTTTCTGTATGGTCTCTTGTTCTTAGCAGAGCGAGTATAACCTAGACCAGTACGATCAACAACGTTTCTTGTTTGACTGAGCAGAGTGTCTAATTGCTGTTTACTGTTTGTGAGACGTTCGAGTTTTTCTTTTAGTTTAAGATTGTCTTCTTGCAAAATATCGCAAGTCTCACATACAGGCTTTTGACATAAATTATTAGCAGAGCAGTCACATGTGTTACAAGAATAGATGAGATCTAAAGTTTCATTTTCTAATTTTAATTCATCTAATTCTTTTTGTAATTGGCTTAATTTCTTCTCATTTCTAAGGATTTCCCTTTTCTTATCAACGTTTATTCTAGCCAATTTCTTTAGTTCCTCATGTAACTCAACATAAGCATTATATAAAACTTCATAAGAGGGCAAGTCATCCGAAGTGGATGAGGTGTTAGAATATACCTCATTATTATCCTCGTGTGAGTCTGAGTTGCCATCGTTGTCAGATCTGACCATCAGACACAGCTTCGTTGACTCCTCCTCACTAGAAGTGCTTGATGTTGTTTCCTCCTCGGGTACATCCCATACAATATAAGCTTTCTTGGATTTGAATTCCCTGGGAGTGCTCTTCTCTGAATCAACCTTTTTCAGATAGGTTGGACATTGAAATCTCATATGTCCGGCTTTTCCACACTCATGGCAAGTGAAGCGATCTTTGTTGTTCTTGCCTTTGTTGGTTGACTCTTTTGCTTCTTTCTTTTGAAACTTCTTGAATCCGCCTTTTCTTTTGATGAATTTACTAAATTTTCGAACAAGGAGATTCATAGTTTCATCATCTAGATCGGAGTCAGATTCATCATCATTTTTTTCTTCTTTTGATTTGGAGGTCGTGGCCTTCAATGTGATGTTTTTCTTCTTCCGGTCTGAATCTTCGTGCATAGTCAAGCGCTCCAATTCCATTTCGTGCTCTTGAAGCTTTCCAAATAGTGTAGCTAGAGGCATAGAATCCAAGTCTTTGGATTCAACAATTGCAGTTACTTTTGGTTGTCATTTCCTGTCAAGACAACGCAAAACTTTATTAGTTAGTTCACCTCTGGCAAAAGATTTATCTAGAGCAACTAAATGATTAACAATATGAGTAAATCGCTTTTGCATATCACAGATTGATTCACTAGGTAACATGCGAAATAACTCATACTCGTGGGTCAGCGCATTTAATCTAGCGCGCTTGACTTCGCTAGTGCCTTTGTGAGTCACTTGTAAAGTGTCCCACATTTCTTTTGCATTTTGGCACTGCGAGACTCTAAAGAACTCATCATAGGATAGGGCCGATGTGATGATATTTTTGGCGCGTAGGTTATGCTGCACCTTTTTGCGCTCATCATCGGTCCATAGACTTTTAGGCTTGTCTTTAGGTTCATCGTCCACAAGATGCTGTGGAACGAAAGGGCCGTTGACTACGGATTCCCAAATATCCGAGTCTATGGCTTCAATAAAAATTTGCATGCGGACTTTCCAGTAGGCATACCCTTCACCACTGAATATAGGTGGTCGATTAATGGATGAACCATCACCACCAAATGGGTTTGACGAACCCATTCCTTTTTCCCTAAGGATCACGAATACGCGGTTGAGCTAGCACTTCGCACTAGCTCTGATACCACTTGTTAGGTATTAGTGGTTACAATACACCTAGAAGGGGGGGTTGAATAGGTGTAGCGGTTAGAATGTCCGCTTTTCGAAAACAACACTTAATGCTGAAACACACCTTGATTAATCGATTAACGAAACAGGGTAATCGATTAACACTTTCAACACAGTCCACTTAATCGATTAACAGACTGAAGTAATCGATTAACACACTACACTTAATCGATTAAACCTTGACAGTAAGCAGATGCAAGTACAATTTCTTGCGCGACAATTAATTGATAACGAAGCGATTATGCAAAGCTTACAGAATTATCAGAGTAAAATCAATATAGTACAGAAACAGATTATCAATTAAATCTACTATACAAATTAATCGATCAAATGCAATAAAGAGAGAAAGGGATAGAAAAAGTCCTGCAACACGAATTTTATCCTGGTTCGTTTGCTTGTCCACCGCAAACTACATCCAGGCCTCCCGGCTGATTTGGGAGATTTTTCTTCACTATAATTGAATTAATGTTAATTACATACACACTATCCAATTAGAACAATTAGACACTTACAAGATAAAAGTATGGTTTGACTCCCTTCCTACCGACAAAGAAAACCTTTCTTTCGGCGTAGCCCCAGCGAAGAACCTTTGTTCTTTACTTATCCCTAAGTCTAACACTCAGTGAAGACACACTCAATCTCTTGGTGATACGACACCTTGAGATTCCCAAAATTACAACACTTTTTCAAACAAAACAATACAGAGTAAACTTAAGCTATAACAAGACTTATATCTAACAAGATAAGGCTTTACTCTAATCACCTAATACAAGCTCATGCAGTATGAAAATGTATTAGTGAAAAACAGAATGCATAATATGTAAACATCTAATCAAGAATCATGTATAAAATGCAAGAACATGTGATAAGAAAAGATGAGAAATGTATCATGAAATGCACTCAATCCTAAAGCATAGAATTCTCTCTTTTCTAAACTCACAAATGCATTTACAACTAGATGCAACAATTAACACGAAAAAAAATGCTCTAACTCTCTAAAAATTTAACATGCAACTTATGAGATCAATTCTGAAAATGCAGTTTATAAAGAATTGATTTTATAGCCCAGTTAATCGATTAACGACAGCTTTAATCGATTAAGCTTTACAAAAATGTTAGATTAATCGATTAACCTTTGTTGTAATCGATTACACTGTGCAAACAGTTAGATTAATTGATTAACCTATGCGGTAATCGATTAACAGCATTCTTTCACGTGTAAAAAAAAAACTCAAATATGTTATGCACTTAAATTCATACATGTTTAATACTTAGATTATACTAGAATGCACATGTACATGTATTTATATGATGCATGAACATATTATGAATGACATATCTCAAGATGAAAAAGATTTAAAAGATTTATGCAAGTGAGATATGTATTAGGTGACTTAAGCCTTAGACTCAACCTAAGCTAATCTAGTCTATGCAAGGTACCAATCGGAAGGCTTAAGCATGTTGATTCGTTGATGATCTTCAAGCTCTTATTAGCACAAGTTGTCCTCATCAAAACCATGACATATAAGGAGAGCTTTCCAAAGTGTTCCTCTTGACATGCACACTTTCATTTTTGTCCATATTTAACTAACATGTTTGTTTATATTTTTGTCCAGTGTCTATTTTTATTGTTAATTTCAGCAATAAGTGATTTAATAAGTCTGGAGAAGGTAATTCAAACTCCATTCCAATGCATATACTATCAAAAGGTTGATAGAACGTGGGAATAGAAGTGACATAGCATGGAAGCATGTAATTCCAGTTGATAGAACCAGAAAAATACAATGCATATACTGTCAAAAGGTTGTAAGTTGAGGAGCATATAAGTTGAAGCATCACCTAGCTGGAACTAACAAGGATGTTGAAACTTGTGTTGTTGGGAGTGATGAATTGAAAAATAAAATATTATTGATTGTTGGTGGTTTATAGTAAAACTTGATTAACAAGTCAAATTCTTTTTTGAGTGAGGGGAAACAACCTAAAGTTGGTGAAAAAAGGAAAGAAAATGAAAACTTATTCAAAAGGAAGGAGATTAGCACTCAAGTCACCATCAATAGTATTAAATGTAATTCATAACTTTAGAGCTTATGGGCTTTGTAATGGGTTGGTTTGTTGGGTTAATTCTGGTTTAGTTTGTTGATTAGTTGAACTTACTATAAATAGGGAGTTTTAGTTTGAAAAACTATTGAGACAATACACTAATAGAAAGAATTACTTTTTCTGCATAATCTTCTTTCTTCTCCTTTCCCTCTCCTTCGATTTCTCTCTCTATATTCTTCTGCAAGTAGAAAAACCCATTTTTTAGGAAATACAACAGTGGTATCAAAGCCATATAATCAAGGGAACTTGTGTGGTGGTGTCCAAGAAAGAAAAGCAAGAATCACTCAAGAAAAATGGCAACTTCCAATGGTTTTGCGATGAATCTTCTCATTCTTGATGGGAAGAACTTTGATCACTGGAGCATACAAATGAAAGCAAATTTTGGGTTTCAAGATTGCTTGGATGTGGTGCAACAAGGAGTTCATCAAGTTGATGAGAACTCCACTGGTGTAGAGAAAGAAGCTTTCAAAGAAACCAAGAAAAGGGATTGCAAGGCAATCTTCTTGATCCATCAATGTGTGAATCCAACTAACTTTGAAAAGATCTTTGTTTCAACATCTTCGAAGGAAGCACGGGAAATCCTAGACAAGTGCTACTCAGGTGGATCAAAGGTGAAGAAAGTGAGATCTTAAATGTTAAGAAGGCAATTTGAGCTTTTGCAGATGGAAGATCAAGAGTATGTAGCATATTACTTTGCAAGAATTCGTGCCTTAATCAACACCATGAGGAGCTGTGGTGAAAATATGTTTGAGCAGGGAATAGTGGAGAAGATTCTCAGAACACTATCCCTTAAGTTTGACCATATAGTAGTTGCAATTGAGGAAGCAAAAGACTTGGAATCCTCAAGCTTGATGAGCTGCAAGGGTCACTAGAAACTCATGAACAAAGATTCAGGGAGAGGCAACCAGACAGGAAATCTCATCATACTCTTAGTGCTCAATTCAAGAACAAGAAGAAGAACTATGAGCATGGTGAGAAAAGTAGCAGATATAAAGGTAAAATGGAATTCTGGAAAGAGGTATGAAGATGAGAGGATGAGTTACTATGGAAGAGAGAATCCAAGGAGTGGCTCAACTGATTTCAACAGTGATGTTGAGTAAAGAATTGGCAAGCAATGCAATTTCAAGTATGATGCAAAGAAGAAAAGAGACAAGAGCAAGATCCAATTTTACAATTGCAGAAAGTTTGGCCACTTTGCATCTGAATGCAAAAACAAGATGAAAATCAATGATGCACAAGCAAGATTGGCCAAATAGGAAGACTCAGATGAAGAAGTCTTGCTTATGGCAGAGACTAAACCATTTAGCTTGCAAGAAAATGACTCAGCTGAAAAGGTTTTATTGGTGTCTGCAACTCAAGACCAACACATTCCTTCAAACAGTTGGTACTTAGACATTGGATGCTCAAACCACATGACTGGTAATAGGGAATGGTTTACAACCTTTGATGATTCAGTGAAGACAAGGGTGAAGTTTGCATATGAGAGTTTCATCACTGCAGAAGGTATTGGAAGAATTATGATTCAGAAGAGAGATGGATCAGCTTCATACATCTCAAGTGTTCTATATGTGCCAAGAATGAAGAACAACTTGATTAGCTTGGGTCAATTGCTTGAAAAAGGCTACACCATGAGGATGGAGGACAGAATGTTGAAGGTTTTCAACAAAAGAGGAATATTAATCTTGAAAGCTCCTCTCTCACACAATAGAACTTTCAAGATTGGTATTCAACTAAGTGACAACAAGTGCTTAGAGTCAATAGCTGAAAGCACGTGGACTTGGCATCAAAGACTGGTCATTTGAATTTCAAAAGCTTAGAGCTGCTAAGCAAAGAAAACATGGCGAATGGCTTGCTTGCTATGAAGATTCCAACTGAGATTTGTGAAGAGTGTGTTACAAGCAAGCAATCAAGGCACTCATTCAAGTTAGTTTTAGCATCAAAGACAACCAAGCCATTGGAAGTGGTGTATACTGATGTGTGTGGACCTTTAGAGGTTGAGTCACTTGGAGGTAACAACTACTTTGTGACCTTCGAAGATGACTACACAAGGAAGCTTTGGATCTATCTGTTGAAAAGAAAGAGTGAAGTTTTCAGCAAGTTCAAGAGCTTCAAAGCACTTGTTGAGAAGCAGTGTGGCAACAAACTGAAACTAGTGAGAAGTGATGGATGTGGAGAATACACAAGCCATGAGTTTCAGAGTTATTGTGATGAACAAGGCATAACACATGAAGTGGTTGCTCCCTACACTCCACAACACAATGGAGCTGCTGAAAGGGTCAACAAAATTGTCCTTAACATGGCAAGAAGCATGCTAAAGACAAAGAACTTGCCTAAAAGATTTTGGGGAGAAGTTGTGATGAGTGCAAGTTACATAGTCAATAGATGTCCAACAAAGAGGTTGAAACTCATGACTCCTGAATAAGCCTGGTCTGGTGTCAAGCCAAGTGTGAAAAACTTCAAGGTGTTTGGGTCAATCTGCTTCAGACACATCCAAACAACAAGAGAAGGAAGTTGGATGACAAAGGTGAAAGATTGATCTTCCTGGGATATCATTCAACAAGAGAATACAAAGTCTACAACCCTGATGCTAACTCAATCACCTATAGCAGAGACCTCATATTTGATGAGACTCAATCATGGGACTGGGATTCAAGCAAAGCAAGCAATTCTCCCATAGAGAAGGCAAGTCAAATGCACATAGCTACTGATCAGAAACCAGTTGAAGAATGTGTAGCAAGTGAGCCTGCTTTTGAGCCAGCTTATGATGTTACCGAAAGACCACAAAGACAGAGAAGCATGCCATCATGACTAAGAGATTATGAGGTCTTCTCTGATACTTCAATCACAACATATGGAGATTTGGTGCATATAGCACTATTAGCTTAGATGGAACCAATCACTTTTGAAGAAGCAGCTAAGGAAGTGCATTGGATTGAAGTCATGAAAGAGGAAACTGGTTCAATAGAAAAGAACAACACATGGGAACTAGCATCACTGCCAAAAGGAAAGAAAGCAATTTCAGTTAAGTGGGTATACAAAGTGAAGCTGAAACCAGATGGGACAGTGGCTAAGTATAAAGCAAGGTTGGTAGTTAAAGGCTTCCTACAAAAGCATGGCTTGGATTTTGATGAAGTTTTTGCTCCAGTAGCTAGAATGGAGACTGTGAGACTTGTGATAGCCATGGCAAGCTCAAAGGATTGGAGTCTAAGCCAAATGGATGTCAAATCAGCCATTCTGAATGGACCATTGGATAGAGAGGTGTTTATGAATCAACCACTTGGTTTTGAAGTTCCTGGTCAAGAGCAGAAGGTTTATAAGTTTCACAAGGCACTTTATGGGTTGAAGCAAGCACTCAGGGCATGGAATAAAAGGATAGATGGATTCCTAGTACAACAAGGCCTGAACAGATGCATCAATGAACATGGGATCTATGTCAAGCACATACCAACAAAAGCATTTGTAATTATATGTTTGTATGTGGATGATCTCTTGAAAACATGGTGTTGTGAAGAAGAAGTTGAATCCATAAAGAGCCAACTGAAGTCAGAATTTGAAATGTCTGACTTAGGCACATTATCCTACTTCCTTGGGATTGAGTTCATGAGATCAAGCAGATGTATTTTGTTGCATCAGAGGAAATACATCACAGATGTGCTAATGAGGTTTGATATGCTTGAGTGCAATCCATCAAGCACACCAATGGAGACTAGAAACACACTCTGCAAAAGAAATTCCAGTGATCAAGTAGTAGATTCCACACTCTATAGGAAAATGATAGGGTCACTCAGATACATATGAAACTCAAGGCCTGATATAGCATATGGTGTTGGCCTAGTGAGCAGGTATATGGAGGATACTAAGCAACCTCTATAAGGATCAAAATTCTACCCTTAAAATTTTTTCCTTATTCTATCTCATTTACATGCATTTCCTTAATATCTCAGATTAATAAATCTAATGACATTCTCCTAATTCTCTTTTGTGATCATACTCTTGACAGAAAATCATAATTCATATAAATAATTCTTGGTAACCCACGCATACAACTAGCTATTGAATTTCAAAATATCCAAAGCTACTAATATCCAGAGTTATACAAATCAGGAATTACAATTATACAAATATCGATTAATTAGTTACAGTCCAAAAAGCAAAATAGAGAAAGTCTAGATTCAAGCTCCTAAGCGTCGAACCGAGTATCCTCAATACATCTGTTCACCTGCAATGGGATTATCGATAACAGATACATGAAACATACAAGGGAGTAAGTCGTTGATTTAATAGTCATCGTCATATGGTAATCCATATTTTAAAACACAATTTAACATTGAATATAAAACACAATTCATAATTACATGAACATATCCATTCATATCTTTTGTCTTTTGTCTCCATAATGTCCATATTCACTCTATAGTACACATATATCCCATAATATACATATCATATAGTGTGCATATTTATTCTTCTCATCTTTATCCATATCCACCTTGTAGTACATATATATCCCATAATATACTTGTTCCATAATGTGCATATTTATCCTCCTCATCTTTATCCATATTCACCTTATAGTACACATATATCCCATAATATACATGTTCTATAATGTGCATATCTATTCTTCTCATCTTTATCCATATTCACCTTATAGTACACATATATCCCATAATATACATGTTCTATAATGTGCATATATATTCTTCTCCTCTTTATCCATATTCACCTTATAGTACACATATATCCCATAATATATATGTTCTATAATGTGCATATCTATTCTTCTCATCTTTACCCATGTTCCATCCGTGTACACCACACAGATAATCCAATACCACAAAGGGTAAGTCTACATCACAAAAGTGATCCATTGCCACAATCGGCAGTTCCACACCTCAAAGGTGATACATTACCACTACGGGCAACACTTACACCACAAAGGTGATCCATTACCACTACGGGCAACACTTACACCACAAAGGTGATCCATTACCTCTACGGGCAACACTTAAACCACAAAGGTGATCCATTACCACTACGGGCAACACTTACACCACAAAGGTGATCCATTACCACTACGGGCAACACTTACACCACAAAGGTGATCCATTACCACTACGGGCAACACTTACACCACAAAGGTGATCCATTACCACTACGGGCAACACTTACACCACAAAGGTGATCCATTACCACTACGGGCAACACTTACACCCCAAAGATGATCCATTACCACTACGGGCAACACTTACACCCCAAAGGTGATCCATTACCACTACGGGCAACACTTACACCCCAAAGGTGATCCATTACCACTACGGGCAACACTTACACCACAAAGGTGATCCATTACCACTACGGGCAACACTTACACCACAAAGGTGATCCATTTTACATTATATCACAACCACATCATTTTACACGCATAATATAGTTGCATCATCTTAAATATAATGAAGATACTTATCCCTTACCTTGGTGAGTGTTGGGTGGGGTTCTTGTTAACTTTACT
The DNA here is from genome assembly GCA_009771035.1 of Lupinus albus. Classification (NCBI taxonomy): domain Eukaryota; kingdom Viridiplantae; phylum Streptophyta; class Magnoliopsida; order Fabales; family Fabaceae; genus Lupinus; species Lupinus albus. Next base: position 13,995,934 of record CM020010.1, read on the forward strand.
AGTTCCTTCCGAACCGCCTCCAACCTTAGGATCTTTCATCATCCCATCAATACAATAAAAGTCAGTAATTTATCCGCAATAATGTTCCTATGATTCATATAACATTCACAAATACACAGGATATTCACGTATTTTCAATGTTTTCCCAAAACTATTTTCATTACAAGTTTCTAAACATTAAAACATACATACTCATCTTCTACCTCTAACATTTCACCCATTTCCCTCTTTACTCATATTTTCTCAATGTTAGGGTTTTGGGGTTTTCATGAACCAACCCACAAATTTGTTCTATTCTTGAAATACCAACTCTAAACCAAGAGTTACAAGAGAGAAACAACATAAAACGAACCATAACTCAAAAGGATTAGTTTCCATGGTTTTTCACATATGGAGAAGAGATCCTTTAAACTCCACAATGAGTTTGAAAGAGAGAAAGAGAGTTAGAATCAAGAGATTTAGATCTTCTCAAGCTTCTAAATGACTCACAAGCCTTCTTGCTCTTGAAAATACTACATTCTCTCACTTCTCTCTAGGTTAACCCCCATAAATGTGTTTGGGGTCCCCTATTTAATGTAACAGCGTCAGGTCCTCGCTTAAGCGAGCCCTTTCTCGCTCAAGTGAGAAAATCCCGCCTATTTTAAAAACTCAGATCTAACCCTCTCGCTCAAGCGAGGGATTCTCGCTCAAGCGAGGGATTCTCGCTCAAGCGAGGGATTCTCGCTCAAGCGAGGGATTCTCGCTCAAGCGATGGATTCTCGCTCAAGCGAGAATCTCACAGTCTCAACAGTCCCAAAATGTCATTTCTCGCCCAAGCGAGACAACTCTCGCTCAGGCGAGAATCCTCCAGTATAGCCCAGGATTTCACCCTCTCATGTGAGCCTTTCTCGCCCAGGCGAGAATGCCTCACTCAAGCGAGTATCCCAGGACTGATAATATAATTTTAAATACTTAAAGTTAGGATGTTACAACCAAAAGGATACTAAGGTACCTAAAGGGAAGCATGGACTTTGGTGTGTTTTTCCCTAACAACTCAGATAGCAAGTCAATAATCATATATGGCTACACAAACTCAGATTGGAGTGGAGACAAAGATGAAAGGAAGAGCACCTCGACTTATTTATTTAAGCTTGGTGATGCATCTATAAGCTGGAGTACCAAGAAGCAAGATGTGGTGGCTCTTTCATCCTATGAAGCTGAGTATATTGTTGCTTGCTTGGGTTGATGTCAAGGATTATGGTTGAAGTCTCTACTTGAAGAATTGGGTGTGTATTGTAGTGAGAAGATGGTGTTGTATGTTGACAACAAATCTACAATAAATCTAGCCAAAAATCCAGTCTCACATGGACGTAACAAACATATTGATACCAAGTATCACTTCTTGAGGAATCAAGTTGAAAAAGGGAACTTAAAGCTTGAGTTTTGCAGCTCTACAAATCAACAAGCTGACTTACTAACCAAGTCATTGAAGAAGGAAGCTTTCATAAAACAAATGAGTGAACTTGGAGTATTAAGCCTAGAAATTATGAATTAAGGGAGAGTGTTAAATGTAATTCATAACTTTAGAGCTTATGGGCTTTGTAATGGGTTGGTTTGTTGGGTTAATTCTGGTTTAGTTTGTTGATTAGTTGAACTTACTATATATAGGAAGTTTTAGTTTGACAAACTGTTGAGACAATACACTAATAGAAAGAATTACCTTTTCTGCATAATCTTCTTTTTTCTCTCTTCCCTCTCCTTTGATTTCTATCTCTATGTTCTTCTGCAAGTAGCAGAACTCATTTTTTTGCAGATACAACAAATAGTATGTTTAAGAAGGGAATCAAAGAGGAAGAAAATAAAGTCAATGCAAGGTTTTTTTTATAACAATGTCATTCCATTCAATGTGGCAAGGAGTGATGAATACTTTGAAATGTTTGAATTGGTTGCGAAACATGGCCAATGGTTCAAGCCTCCCTCTTATCATGAAATTAGGGTCAAATATTTGAAGGAAGAAGTTAGCCTCCCTCCTATCATAAAATATTTGAAGAACACGAGGATGAGTGGAAGAAAGTTGGGAGTACCATAATGACCGATGGTTGGACTGACAAGAGAAGGAAGGCAATCTTGAATTTCTTAGTGCAAAGTCCTAAGGGAACAATTTTCTTGAGGTCTATTGATGCATCACACATTGCAAAAACTGATGGTAGGATCTTTAAGATGATAGATGAAGTTGTTGAGGAGATTGGGGAAGATAATGTTGTTCAAGTTGTGACAGACATTGCATCCAATTACAAAGCTGCTGGAGAAATGTTGATGGAGAAGAGGAAAAAACTTTAATGGACACCTTGTGCTGCTTATTGTATTGACTTAATGTTGGAGGAGTTTGAGAATAAAATTCTCATTCATGCATACACAATTTATAAAGGTAGAAAATTTACAACGTTCATCTATTCAAGGACTTCTCTAATTTCTCTTTTGCAACAACACACAAAGGGAGAAATTTAGTGAGATTGGGCCTCACTCGCTTTGTCACTTCATACTTAACTTTGGGTTTCCTAAATGATAATAGAACAAGTGTGCTCTTCGAGAATTAAACACCAGAGCTTAAAAGGTTTGCTCTTCGTGTACTAAGCTTGACTTGTAGCTCCTCTGGATGTATTTATATTGAGTATTTGTTTAGGTTCACACCAAGAGAAGAAATAAATTAAAGCAAGAAACAATGAATGATGTTATTTTTGTTATGGTCAAATCAAAATTATCCAAAAAGAAGCAAGCTAGAAAGGGTGTCGAACTAACTATTGATTACATCCCATCCGATGATGAGTGGATCGTGGAGCACAATAACGAAGATGAAGATCATTTGGATGGCCCAGAAGGTGATGGGGATGATTTGATGAGAGAAATCCTTGGAGAAGATATTGGCGAGGATATAGACAATGTTGAAGAAAATGAGGATGAAACCCATTAGAAGATGATTATAGAGAGTTTGGTGTGAATAATTTGTTAAATTAGATTTACTTGCATTTAGACTTATGTTTTGATATTGGGTTTGGAAGAATGTTTTTAGCAAATTTATGATTTGAAGTTGAATTTGAAATTATGTTTTTCTCAAATGTATGTTTTGAGATTTGATTTGGAATTATGTTTCTAGCAAATTAAGTTTTAATTTAGATTTATGTTACTATTTTATATATATAAAAATTTCTTTGCATTTCTCTATTGACAAGTAAAATCTTACGAATCGTGTTACGATCCTACATTTACGATCTTTGACTCCTTTTCCGATTCCAAGTAAAATCTCGATTTTGACTACCTTGGGTATGCCTTCCCATTCTAATGTGGCTGTCATCAAAGTTCAAACGCTGAGGCTTGGAATTTCACCAGTGAGGCTTTAGGCTCACACCCAGATATGTTTCTTAAGGTGTGTATAGAAGGAAAAGAAAATTAATAACTTTGATGAATATAGCATAATCAACAGATCTTTCTAACCGGTTTTCACAACACTTGGATGCAGTTGCACACAAGAATCTGAATTGTATAGAGCTGTGAATATGCTGTGTAACTATCACAATTGTTAGTGATATATCCTATAGAATAGAACAGAACAAGTTTCTACAGAGTTAAAATGCAAATTTGGAGAAACTCTTAATTTAAGCATCATCTAGATAAGAGAAGAAGCTGGTTTGTTGAAATCTGTATCATATACTGATATTTACTAAGTTTCAATTTACTTTCTAATATGTAACTGGTCATAAAGAAGGGTTAGATCACTGAACAAGCTTAATGATAGGAAGTATACATTGAAATGATTTTACACACGTATATAAATCACTGTACTTGGCACAGTTGAACAACTAGATAAATGGTACAATTATCACCAAAAACTACGTAGAATTACAAAAATGGATACTAAAGACAGTATACCAAAAAATATCATACGAAACACAAATATACAGTTGCTTATAAAGGTGAGGGCGATTCTTTATCGATAGGTTGGGTGTGGACTGGTACAGCGCTTGCACGCTGAGTCGAAAATGCATCGAGAACCGCATGCTTTTACACAAGCTGAGTCGAAAATGCATCGAGAACTGCATGCTTTTACCAAATGTGAATTGTGAAGAAAGAGGACTATGGAGGACCTAAATTGGGATAAATAATCTGGTACTTCAGGGAGCTATCCTATTCTTTACAGGGAAAAATGATTTTCTAGACTTGGTTTAGGTGAGAACCAAAGTTTTAATATATTAACTGGATGAGAACACTTTAAAATGGTATATTCAGGAGTCACTCCAACTATCCGCATCATCATCTTCATCACTTCCAGCAAAAGCCTATTTCAATAATTAACATATTAGTTGACCCTGGAGAAAAGGGTTATGGCAGTGAAGAGACGGGAAGAAAGGAAAGAGAAATATGCGCCTATTATAGTAAAATAAACAAAGAAAGAGAGGGACGGACATGGCGAATAGCATTTGCTTTCTCCAAGATGGCGGCAAGCTTCAAGTTCGTCTTTGGACCCTGAATGTTGGGTCGCGTTGCCATAGCAGGCTTCAAGTTGAAGGACTGATAAAAGCAAGAAGTAATATCAAGTACAAGAATGATTTAAATAGGTAAAGTGGTAAGATCAGTATAAAGAAAAAAAGTTCCAAGCTCTAACCTTTGTTCTTATCTGTTCTAAGAATGAATCTCTTTCTTCTACATTTGGTGCTATTAGAGGCATAACCCGTTCAGTAACCCTCCGAAGCTGCAGCGGTTAAAAGGCGAAGTGTTATGCAAGAATTAAGACCTCAACAACAGATTGTCATAAAAAAACTTGAAACTTCCATCACCTTGCTTTTGTCATGAGCAACAACAGCGTCAATTAGAGGATTGCGAGGACGAGGAAGCTTAGTCTTTGGTTTTCCATTTATCTCTTCACTCTCAAAATCTGATGTTTGAGCATATGTATCAAAGGAAGATGACATCTCCCCCACAGAAGACAGAAAACTCTGATTAGGCTCCATACTTTCCATGTTTGGTGGCAACATGAATGAGATAAAAGGATGTCCCTGTTCACCTTCCACATTACTCATAGACTGATTAGGTGTTTTAACTTCTGAACTAGTCTCTGTCATTAATTGACCTGGATTTTCTTGTAGAGAGATGGAATCATGTCCAGAAATAGAACATTCGGCAGGTGATACCAGAGGCAATGGGTTTGAATTCTGTAGGATTTCTCCCTCAGAAGCAACAGCATAACCATGTGGAGCCATGCCGATAGATACCACATTACGTACAGAGTGCTCAAGTGTTTTAACTTCTGAAGTAGTCTCCATCATTAATTGACTTGGAGATTGAGTTGGTTTTTCTTGTGGAGTGATGCAATCATGTCCAGAAACAGCACATTCAACAGGTGGTATTGTTAGGTATTGGTTTGAACTCTGCAGCATTTCTCCCTCAAGCGCACCATCGTAACCATTCGGAGGCCTTCCCATTGACTCTAGATTACTTATAGACAGCTTAAGCTTTTTGTCTTCTGAACTAGTCTCAGTCGTGATTTGATTTGGAGATTGACTCAGATTCCCTGGTGGAGAGATGGAATCATGTCCAGAAACAGCAGATTCAGCAGGAAGTATAGGAGAGCATAGGTTTGAGTTCTGTAGCATTTCTCCCTCAGAGGCAACAATATAACCATGTGGAGGCGTGTCTGAAGATACCATAGGTAAAGCTAAGAAGGGGTTCTGGATTTGGTTTCTATCCAGCACTACGTAATTATATAGACCATTTGCATCATTAACCATGATTGGGAATTGAAATGGTATGGCAACAGGATTCCCTGAAACTCCCACTGGAAACCCAGAAGAATGTTGGACCTTATCACTTTCCACAGCCATGATGGGCAAAAATGGATTCTGATGCAGCAACGTATCTCTCTCAGAAGTTGGAAAAGCAGATTGAGAGTTCTTACCATGTTTATTTGGCTGCATTGGTTGGGCAGAGGCCCGATTTACTTCTACATGTTCTCTCTGTGAAATGAGGGAAGCATGTTGAACCTTGCCCATTCTCCATTGCATAGGAGGTAAAGGGGGCAAAGGGGGCATCTCATCAAGATTATTTTCATTTGCCTTAGGAAAGAGGTCAGGAAGAGGAGACTTCAGTGGGTCCATGACATGTTTTGTTGGATTAATCACTTGGCCAGATGAATAAGATGATCGCAAATCAGAATGCAAAACTTCAATTTCTGCTGAGCTTGGTTCATCATGTGGACTGTCATGAATTAAATCTGAAGATGCCTCCCCAGTAAAGCAAGTTACTGGATGAACAGGAGACAAATCTTCCAAATTAAGTTGAGTTCCAACGGTACAATCCTCATCCTTTGAGTCTCGACTATCAAGCACCGACATAGTACCTGAGTTCAAGTCTAATTTTTCCATGGATGGGAAAATGTGATCCATTCCTTGTGCAGCATCTCTACCAACCGAAATTTCAGAAGAGTTTTCATTAGGAGATTCTGCATGCCACATTTTGATTTCAGAACGACCAATGCAATCATCTTCACAAGGTGAATCTAAATCATTAGAAACTTGTAATAAATCACCACAATGAACATATGGATCATCACCCTCCAAGTTATTTATAGATTTTTTATCGAAAGAACCCACTTGGCAAGCATCATCTTTCACTAGGGAGAGAGAAACAGGTTTGACAGCAATAGATTCAACAAGACCTGTTCTGTTTTCATTATCTTTTAATCTTAAATTAAGTTCAGCTGGGTCAGATGAGGTTTCATCTAATTGAGTCCCTGCAGGTAAGGTCACTGGTGAGGCAGAACTAAAATCAAGTCCTCTAGTCACTAGATCAGAAGAGGCTTGCTCAAAATCAGAAATCTGTTCAACATTTGCATCATCATGCAAGACGATCTTATCACAATCTGTATTTTGAAGCTCAACAATTTGGGGAATCTGATTGGATGATGTATCTTCGACCACAGGTTCGTGATACTTGGCATACCTGAATAATATAGGTTCTGATGGTATATTCCCAACTACAGTGCTTAGTGAATCAGAGTGAGTGGAACAAGATTTATCTTTCTTGAAAGAATTATTCACATCTGATGTAGAGGAGTTATCAACTGATTGAAAATCTGAAAAGTGAGCTTGCAGTTCTATTTGCTCATTTCCATCTCTTCTAAATGACCTAATACTGTCTGATGTAGAGGAGGTTCCAGTTGAGTGAGAATCTGAAAGGTGAACTTGCAACTTTACCCCATTTCTATCTTCTTTGAATGAACTAATATCATCAGATGTTGAGGAGTCTCCTAATGATCGAGAATCTGACAATCGAGCTTGTAGTTGATGTTCTTCTTTACCATCTGTATCTGTTACCTTTTGAATATTCAAGAAACCTTTCTTGGGTTTCCACTCATTGTCTGTTTCCAATTCTGGCTCCATTTTAGTTAAAACATCCATATAATTGTCAACCTCGCTAGCCACATTGTCAGAATGATATCCATCTAAGCTGCCTTGTATTTTCTTTTGTTCATGGACTGCCAATTCTCTTTCAAGGGGCAACTTAAGATCACTAGAAGACATATCAACTGTCCCATAAGCTGAGATTTGTTTTTCTGCCTCTGAGGGATCTCCATATGTCTCGCCACTCACTTCTGAAAATGGTTTTAATTGTAATTCCACCTCATTTGGGGATATGTGATTTCCAAATGACTTTTTCACAGGATTAATGCTACTTATTTCAAGTATTCTAATCCCCGCTTCACTAGTATCATCCAATGTCAGTTTCACAGGTTGCGGAATGATTGAAGTTTCACAAATCATTTTAAGATCAGGTGAGGGAGTTTGAAGAAATTTCTCCATGTAACTCTTCCCAGATGTTGTTTCAGAAGAGAATCCATTCAATTGCCTTTTCTTCAACTTCACAAGGCGTGCAGGATTACTATAGCCATTCTCAATACGATCCTCAAGAAGCAGCTGATGTAATCTGAAATAATGGAATTAGTAATCAACCATTTAAGGACCTTTATAAATTCCAAAAACCAGAGGAATGGATTAATAGACCATAATAAAATAATTGAAACTCACTTCGAATGCGGTGGTACAATGGGAGCTTCACCATCCCTCAACCGTGCTCCTTTCTTCTGCTGGAAATGAAAGAAATAGTCATAACTTCAAAATTGTAAGTATGCAATTTTTGCATTGCAAAGAATTGTTCTCAATGGAAATTACTGGATATTGCAATCCCAATATGAACAAAAGATAGCGGTGCTGAAAACTTGTCTACTTGTTTTCGATAACAATATATGTATCGGAGGCTCATGTGCATCAACAACACATAATTCACACCATTTCATTGCACATATTATTTTGCAGCAAGATTCCAATTAAAACAAAATCAGAGATTTTACCATTTAAAAAAATTTCCAGAATAAAAAATAATAAATGGTAGAATTTGCAAACTCGTACCTTGACCTTGCGAATTCTTTTTTCCCTGTGAACTTCTACTGTCGATATTCCAAATGAAGGTGACTCCATTTTAAAGAATGACGGATCAGTATAACGTTTCAGACATGCCCCAGCCCCAGCCACATCAAACCTGTAAGAAGCCAGAAGAGAAAAGGTAAAGTTTCAGACGCCTACAACAAAAGAAGAATTTTTTTGGTTGATATGTATATATAGATGTTATGTGTGTCAGATGAATCAGGCCACCCTACTTGTCCAGAAGGAACAGTCTTGGGGGTCCACGGCATTCCTCATATGAATCCATTACGAATCGAGGTAAGTCTCCACAAGTAACAAGATTTTGTTCAGACGGATGATTAGGATGCCAACCAATCCCTACAATATAGTAAGCAAATCTGTTAAACTAGACAACTAAAAAAAGCATCAAGAAATCTCAAAATAATGTCAGAGCACAATGGATCCCATCTCTATGTATGTTGTCCTAAAAAAAAGAAACATTTCCGAGTTAAGATATTGTGTCATGAAAGAAGCTAGGCCAATCTCTCTGCATATATATTAAAGAACAATAATCTAAATAAACCATAGGCTTAACACCACAAACAAGCCAACAAAATGACCATAATGTTATCCTCAGATTCTGGCATTACTTTTCAACCATAGGCATTACAACACAGCAAATACAGTGCACTGCCAAAGAATTTTAGAATCTGTACGGAAACTAAAATCATAAAAGGAAATAAGAAAAAACAGATGCAAATCATTACGGCAAACCTAGTTCCCTCCAAGATAAACAACAACCAACAACCAAGCCTTAATCCTACTAGGTGGGGTCGGTTAAATGGATCGAATTACCCATAATGCTCTATCATAAATCATGTTCATTGACAATAGCATTGATTTTAAGTCTTTCTTAATTGTTTGTCTATGGTTTTTCTTGGTCTCACTCTTCCTCTAGGAATTGGACTATCCTCCAGTTGATGTACTCTCCTTACCAGGCTTCAACCTGTCTCATATGTCCAAACCACAAGATACCAGAAACGTATTTCAAAAAACCTAAAGCATACAACTTAGACAAAAAATCCAGCATTTTTAGAAGGACAATATACAAATCAATACAATAGAACTTTGTAACAAGTAACCCAACCTCCATTAGCAAAGAATGATGAATGATGAGTTTGAGAGTAAAAAGCCTTCTCGAGAGAAGGAACTTCAGCTTCGAGCTGTTGAACGCGACCCATGAGACTGTGGCCTCTTGCAGAAGTAAGCATTATCTCTTCATGCAGATTATGGAAGATCGCGGCAGCAAACCTAACCAAAATGAAATAGTTAAATGCAGAGAACTTAACTGCACCTAGTAATGGCAAAAAAAATGTCAATTTATAAATTTAAATGTTGATACTGGGGTCAAAATTGTATGTGCCAAAAGAGGAAGGAAAGTCATGGTAACGAACTAGAACTAACTTTCTGGTAATCAACTGCATGATACATAAAGCCAGAAACTATCACAACTCTAGCAATATACATACAATTTACTATCACAACTCTAGCAATATACATACAATTTACTATCACAACTCTAGCAATATACATACAATTTATTTACTACAGGAGTCATTTGAACCAAATTCACGAGATTTAACCATCTAGTGGCAAGGAGCTTGGCTATTAACCAAGGTCTTCTGACTGAGAAAAAATGGACAACAACTCTGTGTCATCCCCATGAGCGAGTCTTCCCAAATCGACCTCCGATTAATGTGTTCTAAAGTGATGTCCAAAATCAATCAAAGTTCAGAAGTAACATTTTAAATAGTAGTTGCGGTTATAGTTTCAAAAACTTCCAATACAATCAATTTCAGGCAAATGCAGCCTCATTGTTGTTGTATTGCAGTTTCCTCAACTCCCAAAATCTTAACATAGTGGTCAGGCACCTAGATTTAGAACCTTGTTCAGAAGGCAATAAGATTCCAAGACTAAAACCATGGATCAATTGACATTAAATTCGGGGAACATTAAAATAAAATTAATGAATTAAATAATAATCATAATTCAACCACCGAATTAAGCATCTACATAATTTTCCTCTATTTCGAAACACGACTAGACCCGATGCTCAAACTCGAAAATTCTACTAATTGTTCAAAAATAAAGAAATCAGCACTCAGATTAAGCAAACACAGTCACCAAAATAGTAAGTGCAATCAATTCAATTGCATGTAAGAGCTCAAAGCAATTCCAAATCAAAATCATAAAATAAAAAAACTCAAACATAGAGAGAGAAAGAGAGACGAAATTGAAGTTGAAAAAAGATAGTGACTAACTCAGCAAGGTCACCTAGCTGGCGCAAGAGGCCAACAAGTGCCGCCATGGAAACGGCTTCAAGAAGAGCTTCTGGATCATCTTTATCAGCTGCACGATACAATTCGGGATCAGCTAAACTGTGCACGTTCCTTATGTGGTACTTCGACAACGGCATTTTTTGAAGAAGAAGAATAAGAATGAAATGAATTCAGAGTGTTGTTTTTCACGAATGCTCTTTGATATTTTCTTCTTCTTATGGTGACTCTGTCTCTTCGTTCCACCATGGAAGAGAGAGAAAAAGGAAGAGTAAGAAGGAGAGAGTTTATTTTTTATTTGTTTAATAATGTTATGGGGAAATGAAATGAATAAAGATACGGTGGGGGTGAGTGCGTGAGTCACAAACGTGAAGAGAGTTGGATATGTTTTGGTAGTATTGATCGCTATTCGCGTTCCATTTGGTTCGGTTTTAGGCACACAAAATCATTTGATCCAAATACGTAATCAACACGTAGTTCGATTTATATTAAGATGTCCAATTCAACCTGGTCCAAATATCATATGCGGTTTTGGTTCGGTTTGGAAAGATTTTTTTATAAAAGATTTAAATTGTACCTAGACTCAAAACTTATACAAATGACTAGATATTATTAACCATAAAACAACAAAATAATAATGTTCAACAACATTAAAATTAAACAATAACAAAAAAACAGTAACCATAACAATCAGCAAGACATCAATATTAAACTAAACAACAATAGTAAAGTAAACAGGAACAACTATCATAGTAACAACAACAACACTAACAACTTTGGTCTTGTCTTGATCCAAGAGGTGAAACCAAAAACTTATCGGATTAATCGGTCTTTAAAAAATTAAATCCAATACAATCCAAACACATTCGGTTTTTGTGATTTCGATCTATTTTGGATCGGTCTTCAATTTTATTTTTAGATCGTCTGGATTCGATCCCCTAGTAGTGTCATCGGTATTCATCACTCTATGGATAAAGAAATAATATTTTGGATTGATTGTATATTCTAAGAATGGAAATATTAACTTTTTTATCTCTTATTAAGGCATTATTGGTAGTTAACAAGGATATTTATTACTCATTATTATTTATTTTATTTTTGGAAGAATTTATTTACTATTTTCTAACGTCTTCTTCATTACGTTAAATTTAATTGAGCAACGGTGCAATTACTATGTTCGGTGAACAGAGTTCTATTAATTACACGTGTTTGGACTTATGGTTATGGATTTAGAATAGTTATAAAAAGAGTAAATTACACTCACGCTCCCTGAGTTTTAATGAAATTATACAAATCACTCATCCCTTTTTTGTCCTTACACCAACCACTCATCTCTCCTACACAAACCACCCCTAAATTTATACATACATTACACTGATTACCCCTGCATGTTATAAAAGTGTAATATTTTAAAGAAAAAACGTGTGATGAATGTAATTAAGTTAAACAAAATATTGTGTATTGTGTAACACTTCAAATAGTACAAAAGCGAGTGTTTCTTTATTATTTTTGTGTCATTAAAAAATACATTAATAATTTCAAATAAATATTTAAATAACTCTTATATTATTTTATAACAAGTCAAATAATGAAGATGCATTGACTCTTATATTATTTGAATTTGTCTACACAATATACAATATTTTGTTTAATTAATTACACACATCATACATTTTTTGTTTAAAATATTACACGTTTATATCATGCAGGGGTAGTCAGTGTAACATATGTACAAAATTAGGGGTGGTTCGTGTAAGGACAAAAAAGTGAGAGGTGGTTTGTGTAATTTCACTAAAGGTCAGGGGGTGTGAGTGTAATTTACTCTTATAAAAATGTAGATTATATCTTTTGAATTAATGATTAAATTTTTACAAGTGAACCTTTTCTTCTTCTTTTTTTAAATTAAAGTGAAAAAATTACGTACTTATATTTTTAACTTTTTATAATTTAAATGAAATTCTGGTTAAGTAATTTCATGTATTCAATTTTTTAATTTAAATTGAAATATTTTTCGACATTTTTAGAATATTACTCACTCTTTGAATGAGAAATTAATTCTCTGAGTATAATTATTTCTCTAATTATGTCCTTTCACAATTATTGAGTAATGAAAATGACTGGAAATAACACATTTAAATTTATTGAATAATGTAATAAAGATGCCTCAAAATTCACAGTTATTGGTTTTTTGTTGTAATTTGTTATGTCTAGTAGTGAATTAATCTTTGCTAGAGATTAGAGATTAGAAATCAATAAAAATGATATTTGGATTTTTACTAAGGCCATGTTTGGTATAGGTTTATATTTGTGGTTTATGTTTATTTTTTTGAAAAATAAGCTGAAAATATAAACTATGTATGTTTGGCAACTAAAGAATATTTATAAACTCAGTTTTTTTCTGAAAAAATAAGTCAAAAGTAGAAGCTCCAAAATCATGGGTTGGTTTATTTTTTTTAGCTTATTTTTTCCCAATTTTTCTATTTCTTATTTTACCACATCATAATTTTATCTCTCTCCTCCTTTTTACTCTTCTACCAAACATCATAACTCTTCACATCATTACTACCAAACTCCATAACTTTTATTTTCCTCTCTCTATCACCGCTCAACCCCGTAATTTCTCATAACACTTTCCTTTATCTATACACGAACAAAGAATTATGTATAAAACTTTGTTATATAATATTAAAATTTTGTTAATTATGTATAAACCCAATAAACCCAATTTTTTTTCATAAAACTTAACATTAATGTATTATTTATTTTGTGAATTATGTAATTTAAGTTTAGTAACTTCCATTTATTTATGTGATATATTGTTTTAATACTGATATTGGTTTTTATATTGTATTTTATTTTAATATTTTTTTAGCTTTTGTTATTATGCAATATTAAAAATCATGAGTTGATTTATTTTTTTAGTTTATGTTTAACTATGTATGAGGTTATTTGTTTATGTTTATCTTATGCTGTTTTTTAATATTAATATTAGTTTTTATATTGTATTTTATTTTAATATATATTTTATGATGGATATTACCGATTAATCCTAATCGTATCCCCGAAACCGAATGATTAGGACATTGTTCCGAAACCAAATGTTTATGCCCATACATAAACCCCAATGGAACAATCCTAATCCAGACCGAAGAAAACCCCAATTGGTTTCATAGTGAAGAAGAAAAACGCATACCTTGGTTTGCCATTCCGAATGCTCCGAGGTATGTGGGTTGTAGGATGTTCCGGTTGCTAGAGCCTGATGGTTTTCCGTTCGCTCCGCTAGAGGGGAATCCAGAGAGAACGTGAGTGCTCTGATGTTCCTGAATTTCTTAAGTGAAAAGTGAGAGTGTTTATATATCCTTATAACATCAGTTACTCAATAAAACCCGTTGCTCTGCAACTGGGGACCATAACCCATAAAGGTAACACTAACAGTTACCACTTAAGTTGCAATATTCTAATTCAGTCCCTTCATCAAATTAGAAATTGCCCGAAGGTATCTACACTCATAATATTTCATGACACATATGCCCTTAGCCACCAAATTAATCCAAAAGACCATTTTATATATATTGGCTAAATACATAATGGTTATAACACAATTATAGAATTATATTTGTGACCCATAAATTGTTAGAAATTCCAACAATCTCCCACTGGTCACATATATGATTCACTGTACGTGTTATCCTTATTGCGCGCTTAATATACCATTATGTCATAGGCATACCCAAATTATCTCGTCCATTAGTCCCGTCTCCGTATCGAACCACAGTGAACTTCGTCATATCAATCATGACTAATTCAACAATGATCACCAACTTTGACACAACCAAATGACATAGATACATCATGAAATGTGTAGCATGAAAATCACATGAATATGGTCTTTACATGTCAATTTTCAACTGGTCCTACTTTACTTTAGTGAGATCCTTAATTACCTTATTGTACAAAGCATAATGACAGAATACCAAACTGAATGATTAATCAACTGAAGTTTGAATACAAAGTATTCACATAATACTGAAATTCCATAAAACATAAAAGTGTATATACGTTCTAACTCCCACTAAACCAAATGATTCTCACATTGTAGAACACCCATGTGAGCAGTATGCTCATGAAAGACCTTGGGTGTGATACCTTTTGTAAGAGGATCCGCAATCATGGAGTTAGTGCCTAAGTGTTCTATGGAAAGCTGTTCGCTTTGTACTTTCTCCTTAACAACTAGGAACTTTATGTCGATGTGTTTCGACTTTGCTGTACTCCTATTGTTATTGGAGAACAACACGGCTGACTTATTGTCACAGTATATCTTTAGTGGTCTTTCAATTCCTTCCACAATCCGCAGCCCAGTGACAAAATTTCTCAGCCATGTCGCCTGATGTGATGCCTCATAGCATGCTATATATTCTGCTGCCATTGTGGATGAAGCCACAAGAGTTTGCTTGGCACTGCGCCAAGAAACTGCACCACCTGCTAGCAGATATACATAGCCCGAAGTGGATCGTCTGCTGTCATGGCATCCCGCAAAATCGGAGTCAGAATACCCAATGATCTCTAATTGGTCTGATCTCCTATATGTGAGCATATAGCCTTTTGTTCCCCTTAAGTACCTCATGACCCTTTTGGCTGCTTTCCAGTGATCCATTCCTGAATTACTCATATATCTGCCTAAAACCCCAACTATGAACGCTATATCCGGACGCGTACATACTTGAGCATACATTAGACTCCCTACAGCTGATGCATAAGGGATCTTTTGCGTTTCTTGAATTTCCAGATTTCCTTTAGGGCACTGATTGAGACTAAATTTGTCTCCCTTAGTAACTGGAGTATCCATTGGTTTACAATTCTGCATGCCAAATCTTTTAAGTACCTTTTCTATATAGCTCTTCTGTGATAATCCAAGAATACCCCGAGATCTGTCTCGGTGTATCTGAATTCCTAATACAAAAGAAGCTTCACCAAGATCTTTCATTTCAAAATTACTGGAGAGAAATGACTTGGTTTCCAACAAGGTACCCACATCATTTGTGGCAAGCAGTATGTCATCCACATACAAGAGCAAGAAAATATGCTTGCTCCCACTGAATTTGTGATACACACAATCTTCGACTGAATTTATCTCAAAACCAAATGAGAGAATCACCTCATGAAATTTGTGGTACCACTGACGAGACGCCTGTTTTAGTCCATAGATAGATTTTGTCAATCTGCAAACCATATTCTTTGGGTCTCCCGACACAAAGTTTTCTGGTTGCACCATATAAATCTTTTCATCAATGTTTCCATTGAGAAAAGCTGTTTTGACATCCATCTGATGAAGCTCCAAATCATAATGAGCTACAAGAGCGAGGATTGTCCTAAGAGAGTCTTTCGATGAAACCGGAGAGAAAGTCTCTTTATAGTCAATCCCTTCCTTTTGAGTATAACCCTTAGCTACAAGACGTGCCTTATACCTTTCCACATTACCGTTAGAATCCCGCTAGGTCTTAAAAATCCATTTGCAACCAATGGGTTTCTTACCTTCTAGTAATGGGACAAGTTCCCAAACTTTATTGTCTTGCATGGATTTATACTCCTCTTTCATTGCTTCAATCCACTTTTCCGAATTGGAACCTTGGATGGCTTCACGAACGTTTGAAGGATCGTTATCCATAATGCCATCACCCTCATGTTCCAGGAGAAAACAGATGTAATCATTTGGAATTGCATTCCTCCTTTCTCTAGTGGATCTACGCAAAGCTATAGGCTCTTGCAACTCTTGTCCATGTTCTTGAGGAATTTGAGTTTGTCCTTCATGAATTACTAACTCATCTTGAGTAGGGAGAGTGTCTTGAAGAGGTTCCAAATTTGCTTCATCAGAAGCAACTATATGAATCGGATCTGGAATTGATACCGATTCTTCCTCTAAGACAAAGTTTCTTACTTTATCTTCCCCCTCAAACTCAATATCCTCAAAGAACGTGGCTGTACCCGTCTCAAATATGGATCTTAAATTTGGATCATAAAATTTATAGCCCCTTGATTTTTCAGAGTAACCAATAAAGTAGCTGCTCACTGTACGGGAGTCCAATTTCTTTTCATAAGGCCTATAAGGCCTTGCCTCGGCTGGACATCCCCACACATGAAAATGCTTAAGACTAGGCTTTCGCCCAGTCCAAAGCTCATAAGGTGTTTTGGCAGCCGCTTTAGTTGGTACTCTATTAAGAATATAAGTTGCAGTCTTAAGTGCCTCTCCCCAGAGTGACTCTGGTAAGGTAGAATGACAAATCATACTCCTTACCATATCCTTAAGAGTCCGGTTTCGTCTTTCAGACACACCATTCATGCTAGGCGATCCTGGCATAGTGTACTGTGGGACTATACCACATTCCTCTAGGTATTTGGCAAAAGGCCATGGACGTTGTTCACCTGAACCGTCATATCTACCGTAGTATTCACCACCACGATCAGATCTGACGCACTTTATCCTTTTGCTGAGTTGATTTTCAACTTCAGCCTTAAAAGTTTTGAACACGTCCACTGATTGGGACTTTTCATGAATAAGAAAAATGTATGCATAACGAGAATAATCGTCTATGAATGATATGAAATAATGTTGACCATTCCAGGAAGTCGTAGGGAATGGCCCACATATATCTGTATGTATCAATTCTAAGACGTCCGAAGCTCTATATGCACCAGTTTTCGATTGTTTGGTCTGTTTACCTTTTATGCATTTAACACAAACCTTATGGTCTGTGAAGTCAATGGAATCCAAGATTCCATCTGACACAAGACGCTCAATTCTCTTTTGAGAAATGTGACCTAGGCGCTTGTGCCATAATGCACCTGAATTATTATTGTCAATTTTACGTTTAGTACCACGTGATTCCACATTCAAGGTTTCATTATAATCAGCTATAGTGTTCAACATATAAAGGTTATCATTTATCATAAGAGTACCAGTTCCAACAATATTTGAATTTAAAGACAATTTAACCGAATTGTTTCCAAATGAACAATAATAACCGAATTTGTCCAAATAAGAAACAGAAATTAAGTTCCGTCTAAAGGACGGTACAACAAAGGTGTCTTTCAAATCCAAATAAAATCCAGTACTTAATAATAACCAAAATGTCCTATAGCTTCAACTTCTACCGATTTTCCATCGCCAACGAATATGTATCTTTCAACAAAATTAGGCTTTCGGTAGTTCAAGCAACCCTGTAATGAAACATTGATGTTAGAAGTTGAACCGGAGTCTAACCACCAAGTGTTTCCAGGTACTGAAGTTAAATTGATCTCAGAACAAACCAAAGCAAGAAATGTACCTTTCTTAGCACGCCAAGCGTGATACTTATCACATTTCTTCTTTAAATGTCCAAATTCTTTGCAAAAGAAACAAACAGTAACTTGTTTCTGCTTCTTTTGCACTGGACCCTTTGCAGCTTCATTCTTGGGCTCCATAATCATTTTCTTTTTGCCCTTGTCTTTAGAGGTACTAGCAAAATGGGCACTTTCAGTCCTTTCTTGCTTCATCCTTTCCTCTTCTTGCACACAAAATGAAATGAGCTCATTAAGAGTCCATTTCTCCTTTTGACAGTTATAAGAAATCTTAAACTGACTGAATTGTGCAGGAAGAGAAATTAAAACCAGATGGATGAGCAAGTCTTCCGACATCTCAAGCTTAAGAGTCTTCAGCTTTGAGACAATATTGGACATTCCTATAATGTGTTCCCTTATATTTCCCTTGCCATGATACCTCATGGAAATCAAGTTCTGTAACAGAGTACTTGTTTCCGCCTTATCGCTTTTTGCAAAGCGCTTTTCTATCTCAGCAAGGAAAAACTTGGCACTTGATATCTTTTCAGATACAGTACCCCTAAAGACTTCTGGAATGCCGCGCTTAATGATCATGAGACACATGCGATTGGAGCGCTCCCACCTCTCATAATCCTTCCTCTCTTCAGAGGTGCTGGATTCCAAAGGAGGAGGTGGTTGCTCTACCCTTAATGCATAGTCCAGATCCATGCAGCCAAGAACAATTTCCATATTCTCTTTCCAGTCCTCAAAATTTGTTCCATTGAGGACCGGAACCGAATTCAGATTTGCAGATATAGAAGCAATAGACGGTGCTGAATAGAACAAAAGACAATATATTAAAACATGCTCACAACTTAAAATCATCAATATGCTATAAACAATGGTATGTCCCAATCAAGATACCTAGCGCACCATTAATATCAAGTCTTTGGACAGTAATATTAACTGCAAGTGGTACTCTTGTTGCAATGATCAACATTGATAATAAGACATGTCAACTGACGAACCCCTCTTTGGATTGATTCATCAGTCACATGTATAAGACTGAATAATTATCACATGTTCATCATCGCCAGTGTGTATGATCTTCGGCCAAACATTAACTTTCCTTTGGGCCAGCTAACATCCGCATGAATAACCACACACACCAACATCTAATATTCCTTATGAGTTATATCCATGAAAGAGGTCACTTTGGCGACATTCCACTTCAATTGGCTCACTTGAAATAATAGACAACTTAGCGGGTAACCTTATCATAACCATGTTCTATGCATAAAGATACCAAAGCCCCAAAAATTTACTTGAAAAAGACCCCAAAAATTGTCCCTGAATCTCGCTTGAGCGAGAGGGGTCTCGCCTGAGCGAGAGGGGTCTCGCTTGAGCGATAGGAGTCTCGCTTGAGCGAGAGCCCAACTCCTTTTGTCGTAGCTACTGCCTGAATGTCGCTTGAGCGACAGGTTTCTCGCTTGAGCGAGAACCCAAACATTTTGTTGCAGCTACTGCCTCAATGTCGCTTGAGCGACAGGTTTCTCGCTTGAGCGAGAACCCTTCGTCTACCCGAGGGTTATGACGAAGATGGAGGTTCTCCATCGGGTTTTTTACGCAAAATTCACCCCAAAACAGCCAAAAAATGCATTATGATTGCTAATGTTTCAAAAATAATGTTATAGCAATCATCAATTTTGCAAAACAAAACCCAATTTGGGGGAAAACATAAACAACATCACACAAAACCCAAATTTCACATATGAACCAAATTGGGGTGGCTCTGATACCACTTGATGGATATTACCGATTAATCCTAATCGTATCCCCGAAACCGAATGATTAGGACATTGTTCCGAAACCAAATGTTTATGCCCAGACATAAACCCCAATGGAACAATCCTAATCCAGACCGAAGAAAACCCCAATTGGTTTCATAGTGAAGAAGAAAAACGCATACCTTGGTTTGCCATTCCGAATGCTCCGAGGTATGTGGGTTGTAGGATGTTCCGGTTGCTAGAGCCTGATGGTTTTCCGTTCGCTCCGCTAGAGGGGAATCCAGAGAGAACGTGAGTGCTCTGATGTTCCTGAATTTCTTAAGTGAAAAGTGAGAGTGCTTCTTGGCTTAACCTTATGCCTTTCTCTTTTCCTTTATATATCCTTATAACATCAGTTACTCAATAAAACCCGTTGCTCTACAACTGGGGACCATAACCCATAAAGGTAACACTAACGGTTACCACTTAAGTTGCAATATTCTAATTCAGTCCCTTCATCAAATTAGAAATTGCCCGAAGGTATCTACACTCATAATATTTCATGACACATATGCCCTTAGCCACCAAATTAATCCAAAAGACCATTTTATATATATTGGCTAAATACATAATGGCTATAACACAATTATAGAATTATATTTGTGACCCATAAATTGTTAGAAATTCCAACATTTTAGTCTTTGTTATGCAATATTAAAAAACTAAAGTAAAAATATATGATGATAAATATTAAAAAAATATTTAAAAAATAGTGTAAAAAACAACCAAAATAATCATAACATAAACAAATATCTTCATACCCTTTCTGTAATTTACTACGTAAAAAACAATTTTTCTACCTTACCCAAACAAAATATATTAGTTTATATTCAATTTTCAGCTAAGGTACTCAAACATAAACATATTATAATCTTAATGGTTTATAATCTAACAGTTTATAATCTAATAATTTATAAACCGAAACTAAAAACTTAATTTATACCAAACGCACGCTAAGTCAATTGGTTTGGTAGAACCAATAATATTTTATTATAACCAATAAGTAATTTATAAGCTGAAACTAAAAACTTAATTTATAAACTGAAACTAAAAACTTAATTTATACCAAACGCACACTAAGTCAATTGGTTTGGTAGAACCAATAAGTAATTTATTGGACCAAAAATTCTACTAAATTCATAGTATTACACTATTTAATAATATTTTAGTCCAAATATAAAAATTTATCGTTACCTAAGTATCTAATTAAATTATTAAGCAACCGATAGTGAGATATTTATTATAACAAAATGTCATAAATAAGTTAAAAATATCATCAGAAAATATATGTATTATGCTTTAATCGCAACAAAGGTACACAAATAAGTTTTAAAGTCAGTTAAATAATAAAAGTTTTGTTCCAACATAAGCTAACAAATAACAACTATAATTACAATAATGATATTAAGCATAATAACAAATAAATTTAAAGAACTAAATTGATTTACTCTAAGAATAATATCATTTTGATATTTTTTAAATACTAATTGAAGTAGCCGAGTCGAACTAATTTATATCAATTTTGATGCATAACCATTCAAAAAAAAGCAACTTGGATCAATCATATGCTTGACTCACACTCGAACTAATTGGTCTGAACCAAGTTTAATAAATATCAGTATGACATTCGGCGACTCATTTTATTTTAGAGACTAGTATCCTTTTCATGGGTTTAATAAATTTCAATAGTTAGCATATTACATGTGTTAGATTCACCATACATCATCCATTAACTAAGGTTTATATATTAAAAATTGATTCCTAAATAAAATTCATATGCATGAGTTACCACGGATGTTTTGCCAATATATAAAAAATCACACCTAGTCCACAATCAATTTTCTATTTTCTAATTCTAGTAATTCAAATTCCAAAGATTTTTATGAAAGGATGCTAGTTAATATAGAATTTTTAAAATATGAACATAAGATTTTTATTCAAATTCATCATCTTGCGAGTTTTTAAATAAGTCTTTTAAACCAACAAGACGTTGATTTAGTTGTATAAAACCTAGTTGGATCCCTTAGATAAATCTAAAGATCACAGATTCAATTTATAAGAGTTACACTTATTAGAACACATAGTCTAGAATTCTGAAAGGGAATAGTTATTTACTCTTTGTGAGAGAATACCCTTAAAAACGTGACATTTAAATTATTTTTCTACCTTAAAACTTTTTTATAATTGTACAATTTTTGTAAATTTATGCATTCTAAATAGACCATAATAACAATAAAATGTCAAATCCATTACTTGTAATGAAAAAAGTATATCGATATTTATTTGAAATTCAACTCATTATTTAATTCAAAAAACTTGATTCATGAACTGAATTTAAGCTGAAAATTCAGTTCATTAAATAAATAAGTTGAACTTGATTTAGATACAATTCGACTCATTTGATTCATGAGTTAACTAGATATATATATATATATATAAAGTTTTTTATTTTTATTGTTATTATAGCATGACCTATACATTATTTTTATATTTACTATTTATATATCTTTATAAATAAGGTTATATTTATATATATAAACTTTTGTACTATTTTTTTAAAATGAATTAATTATTTAATTTGTCCAAATAAATTAATTTGAACTGAGTCGAACAGTTTGTGAATTTTAATTGAGTCGAACTTAAACTAAAACAATAACATGTATCGAATTTGAGTCAAATTTTGAGCTAGACAAATTCTTATTGAACTAAATTATGGTTCGACTCATTTCCAATCCTATTTACTACGTAAGGTTGGCTCATTCACTCTAAACAAAGTGAATAAAATTTGTATTTTAATTTTGTTTTTTAAGGAAAATGTTTGATAGTACGAAAACAATTTCGTACCATCAATTCCCAACCATACGTGACTACGTGAGTAGTTATTGAAATCAAAACATTTTATCTTTTCCTATTTATTCTACCTACGGTTTGGTTACTATCTATTTTAGATGAAATTCCCAAATGAATATGTCATATGTAACGCCTCAAGTTACTAACATGAAAAAAATCAATTCTTTTTTTAACATAATAAAATTTCATACCATTTAAAATTTTCTTTCAATTAAGAATACTCTAATAGTAAGGTAAACCATAAAAAGGAAAACAACACAGTGATTTCACAATACTAGGTTCTACACTTTTTAGTCTAGTAAACTGAACATCAAATACATCAATGAAAATTCCCATGAAAGGGTCCAATATCAACAATTACAGACTCCTAGAGTAATTCAAAAGCACACTAAATCCAAAGCAACGCAGTCACCCTAAGGCTCGGCAATATCTTATTCCTTAGCTCCACCTACAATCCGATTACCACGGATTGAGTAAACAAAACAACATAGAGAGAGTCAGTCATTAAATACATGCAATATAAACATGGTGGATTTAAATAGAATAGTAACATTGAAACATTACTTCACAGAAACTATACAGCATTACAGCACAAATACATCCAAGAGAGTCCATATACCAATATACCATGATCATACCACCCATACATAATATAAATCAAATGTCCATCAATCGAACCACAGTCAAAATCCACACTACAAGTGCACCACAATCCATACCACGAAGGCGGGTCTAACTCCATGCCACGAAGGGCAGATCACATTTCCATACCACGAAGGGCAGGTCACAATTCCATACCACGAAGGGCAGGTCACAATTCCGTACCACAAAGGGCAGGTCACAATTCCGTACCACGAAGGGCAGGTCACAATTCCGTACCACGATGGGCAGGTCACAATTCCGTACCACGAAGGACAGGTCACAATTCCGTACCACGAAGGGCAGGTCACAATTCCGTACCACGAAGGGCAGGTCACAATTCTGTACCACGAAGGGCAGGTCACAATTCCGTACCACGAATGGTAGGTCACAATTCCGTACCACGAAGGGCAGGTCACAATTCCGTACCACGAAGGGCAGGTCACAATTCCGTACCACGAAGGGCAGGTCACAATTCCGTACCACGAAGGGCAGGTCACAATTCCATACCACGAAGGGAAGGTCACAATTCCGTACCACGAAGGGCATGTCACAATTCCATACCACGAAGGGCAGGTCACAATTCCATACCACGAAGGGCAGGTCACAATTCCATACCACGAAGGGCAGGTCACAATTCCATACCACGAAGGGCAGGTCACAATTCCATACCACGAAGGGCAGGTCACAATCTATAATCAACATATTATCCACAACCGTAAGATTAACGCAGTTAAATAGGAAATTCATGATATTTCCCGTTTAATCGTGTTAATCCACCGAAACCCTCAAACTAGTGAGTGTCGTTGGAGTTTCCAATGCTAAGATTCTAATACCACAAAGGTTAATGTTGCTCCCTCACCTGAGTAGCCGTTAATGGTTGCACTAAAGCTCAGTTGCGTTCTCCGCCGTCTCCTCCAACCTTAGGGTCTTTCAACCCACAACAACAACAATCACAACACATCAATTTACATGTCAAGACAAGAATAAAACCAACCAAAACTTATACAACACAAGACAACATCATCTATTCACTTCATCCTCAAAAGGAAAGGTTTCCATAATATTGAAATGACTCTACGGTTTTGAAAACAACCCTTCATACACCCATTACGAAAAACAACTCATGCTCTACTAGTTTTACAAGGTTTTCCAAAGCAAAACGAACCACAATGTCAAAAGAGGGTTTATGGGGTTTTATCCCTAAACGTGGAGAAGAAACCCTATGCAAAACTAGACATTCAACCCTAAGAGAGACTAAGTTAAGCGATTTACCTCTTCTCCGGCCTCTTTCTCGACTCTAAGGGTGCTCAACTCCTCAAACCGTTCCTCTCCTCTTTGTTTTTCGAAAAATAACCCTTATCCTCACTTGGGACGTCTATTTATGTTTTCAGAGAATCTCACCGTGTTAAGTGTAATCGATTACAATGTGAAAAATGCACATATCTGATGTTTTTAATATGATGTAATCGATTACGAGTATAGTGTAATCGATTACATCATGAAAATTACACATGTCTGATCAGATATCAGCATGTAATCGATTACCAGGACCATGTAATCGATTACATCATGAAAAATTACACATGTCTGATCAGATATCAGCATGTAATCGATTACCAGGACCATGTAATCGATTACACTGTGTCGACAGCCCAAAATTGTCATTTCTCGCTCAAGCGAGACTTCAAGGATTGATACTATAATTTTAAGGACTAAAAATTAGGATATTACATCATACCATATAACCAAAGTTTCTTGAACAAAGAATTTGGGTTGAAAAATAAGAGATTCCTAAAAAGATTGCTAAGATCGATGAAATTATAAACCAATTTAAAACAAAAAATAAGTACTTTTTTAATAATATTACTAGTGAACATTTAATTTTGTCCGGTCTTTTTCAAAAATATAATAAAATTGAGTTGAACATTTTAGATATAGCAGAACCAGAATAAAGATCATCTATCCAAAATATTATTGTCATCATGTCTCAAGCCAATCATACTTTACCAAGTAACGTAACAAATATTATTCTGTTTTTTTTATTTTATTTTTAATTACGTGTCAATTTTTAACTAAATTGATATATATATTGGGACACAAAAAATGGGACAGATGAGTGTGATTCACCACAACCAAACTTATCCCTTCTAAATGTTCGACTCTTATCAATTTGAAAACATTTTGTTACGGAAGGCTTTATCTAGATTAGGTAATCAATTAAAAAAACAATTAAATGATAGTAGGTTAAAACGAGTCATATAGTATGACGGTTTTCTTTTAAACCACACTAGTTATGGCCTATTCTCATTTAAAATAATTTAGGAAAGTGACTTAATTTTTATAAAAATATTGTTATGGAGGATCAAGTATATATCACTACATTTGTTTATAAATTTTAAAACATGATTTATCACTTACTCATACATTTTTTATAATAAATAATATAAGGAAGAGAATCTACTTACTCTTAGTAAGTAGAAAAAATCTACTTCACATTTTAACCATTTATTCTTGGAAAATCCAATGATTAGATGTACTCACCAATTCAAACCATTAGATTTTTCTAGAATGAATGACCAAAATAAAAATATCATATTTTTATTTTTCAATGTTAATGTTAATATATATATATATATATATATATATATATATATTTAACTTGATTAATATCCTATTAATTTAATTAATCAACCATATTGGCTAGTAAAGTTAGTAAAGTAGCCTTCATGGACAATGAGAATACTTACAAAAAGAAGGTTGGGCATTTAGCTGATTGTGTGCACGTGAACTGAGGCCACTAACTAAATATCTAAAAATCAGGCTAACAATGGATAACTAATAATAATACAGATTCAAGATAACAGTAGATAATATATGGATAAAGATTTATACATTATATCGTTTATTTGTATTATTTTTTCTTGAAAAGTTAATATAAAATATAAATAATAAATGATACAGTAACAATATACATAATTCATACATGGTGAGTTTATACATTTTTTCTCTAATTATAATTATGTTGATTCTTATATGACTAATGTTATATCTTCCTACTAATCCTCCTACCCAATGTGTGATATATGTAATAAAATGATACTTTATTTATTAATAATTTGTTTACAAGTGACACATATCACTTCCTTGTGGGTAAGAGAATTAGTAAGAGAATATATCATTTTCCTTCTTATATTGATCTTTGGGGATTCAAAAAGCGTTAGAAAGGGCGCATGATACGTTTTTGGCAGCTATATATCTGAACTTTTGAACCCCATTCTAACATAATGAGTGGACCTGCTGTCAAAAAGATAATGTTATGTATTCCAAGACTCTCATTTCAACTTTCAACAATCCTGAAGTCTCTTTCAGATGAAATATGCATTAATGGGAATTTAAATTTTGTGCAAGGAAAAAATCTCCTGAATATTATAATCTAGCATGGTGTAAATATTTATAATTCTAACATAATTGTCTTTCTTAAAGTTAAAATATTTAATTTTTAAGAACAATATTTATTGGGAGGAATAATCACGTATTAATTTTTCAGAAATTTGTTTTCCCTTTGTTGGTCCCCCAGTTAAATTGACAGAGAAAAGTCACAACGACATGCATGTTATGTCTAGTTGTGTACCATGAAAGCTTTAAAAGGCACAAAAATACTATGGTCTGATAGGGGCAGTTATCTAATCAAATTTATTGTTTTTTTGTTTTTTATCCATAACCCTCAAAATTGATATTAAGAAAATTCTTTCAACTTGTATTTATTATTGTACTTAACTAATACTCTCTACTTTGAATTTGAAATATGAGATTACAAGTGTGATTGTGATGCAAAAGCTTCCTTTCCACTTGTATTGTTTCTAGCTATTTCTTTTCTTTATTCTATCTTGTTTTATGATATTATTTAGGTTCTCCTCTATTTATCATAACAACATAATAATCAGAAGAATATTTGGTAGTTGGTTTTTTATGCCTATTAGACTTTCAAAGTTGAATTTAAGGTTATTCAAGAGAACTTTATATGTAAAATTAGAAATTCGAGTTACTATTATGATAACTTTATCTAATTACTATAAGAGAGTTACATATAATTATGTTAGTGTAAGAAGCAAAATAAAGTTAAAAATTATTTTTAAAGTTATGGCTTGAGCTAAGTAATCACTAAGAGCTTCTTTAGTTTTTTAAGAGACAATCATTATTTTTATATTTGTTTCGAGTGAGGGAAGAGGTCAGAGTGAAAGTTTTCTCCTCTTTCTACAAACAATGATAAGCTTAATTTTCACTTCATTAGCAAGTTTTGATTAGTTTTATTGTGGTTCAAGTCATCATAATTTTAAAATATTTGTTAGAGGTCCATGCCCAAATGTAATTATTATATAGAGAGATAACTTATACTTTATAAAATTAAGGTGTCACTTGTGTACTTTATAAAATTATTATAAAAATATATAATTATGGAATAATTTGTAAAAATTATTTAATGTATTATTAATAAAACATGTGATGGCAAACATTTAATAATTTTAACAACTCAGTAGTTTTTTTTTTGTAAATGGCTCAATTGATTCCATAATACTCGGTAAATTCTTTATTTGCCAATGTTCACTACCTTCTTACAAATAACAATATTGCTTAAATATAATCAATCAAAATATGAAAAATACAACTATAAAAAATAAAATATGAAAAGTACAACATGCATTAGCCTATAAAGTACAGAAAGAAAATAAAAATAATGCATGTGAGAATAAGAAAATCTCTTGTGAACAGAAGAAATAAAAATGTAGGACATGGAAAATAAACACAATGGGCTAACTCAATTTCATATCTTCATGTGAACTGGGCTTGGTGCAGGTTTATCGGAGATCCATTTTATGGACTCACTTAAAAACCCGAAAAGATCATTTAATATTTGAGTATAATATTTATACACTAACACTATAAACATTTGTATATAATCAGTGTATCATTCATTTATATTTTTTAAAAGTCAATTATAATTGAAAATGAATGGTTAATAATCCGGTAGCAGTGTAGAAAACATTTACACTGCCAATACATATATTGTTTTCTCTTATTATTTTCCTTCTACTATATATTGTATCACATCCTCTTCTCATATTGTCACTCTTATTCTTCATCATCCAATTACAAATTCTGGTGTTCAAATCCAAACCGATCCAAATATAAAATTGCTAACTTACTCAAAATAAACCGAAAAAACCAAATGTAACTAGATTGATTTTTTAGAAATCGATTTAACACTTCTATCCAATAATGCTCTTATCCATTAACGTGACCCTAATAATATTATGGTCATTGATATATAATAATTTTTAAATTTATACAATAATTCTTTGTTTTTTACATTAACATTATGCTAGGAATAAAGTTGTGCACTTGTAGCATTATATTTTTATACCGAATGTAAAGAGTACTTTGACAATATTACTACATAAAAATCGATACTGGTGGAATAGCAAAATCGATACTTTATTTTTTAATAATTAAGGTTAAAAGAAAAGAAGTAGATTATAGAGTGTCTTACCTAGTTCGAGAGATAGTAGAGACAATACTAATTACTGCAATCGCTTCTCAACCTGAGTAGAAAGGAAAAATATAATACTAATTTTAACAATTCTTTTAATTCTATATTTAATTTATAATTATTTAGTACTATCTATTTTTTATTAGAAAAATCATTTGAATAAATTGAAAGATAATTAATTGATAAGAGATAATATTAATCATAAATTGCCTTCTCGCTTCTTCTAGAGATGACAGACATAATACTAATTACCATGATTTCTTCTAAATCTAGAAAATAATGAAATATACGATACAAGTTATAACGTTCTTGTTAAGTTCACAAATAATTTTTGTAACCAATTGTATAATTTGAAAGATAACTTCAGTATAAACGCTAAATTTTGTCCCAAAAATAGTTATTCAAGATTTTTTTAGTTAAATAATTTAAAATTAAAATAATAAATAAATAAGAATCTTAATTTGAAAATTATAACATTGACTAATTAATTGTGAATCTTTTCAAAAATAATAAATAAATAAGAATCTTTTCAAAACTAAAAATTTTGAACACTTATTGACTAATTAATTGTGGGATACAATTTCAAATATTTTTCCCTCCATTTTTTTATTTAAAATAAAATAATAAAAATGTTTTAATTGAACACTTATTGGCTCAATAATGATGAGATAACATTTCAAATAATTTCCTTTTATTTATTAAAATCAATGTTGTGAAACCCGAGCCGGATATTAAGTTAGAAAAGTTTCTGTATTAGGTTTAACCGGTTTAAACAATTAAGCCGTCTGGTCAGATCAGATTATTTTAAATATAATTAATAATTGTTATCTTTAAATATATAATTATATATAAATGTAAAATTTTATATAAATAATAATTTTATATAACCATATTGAAGTAACATCTCTCTATCTTTTTGAACCGAACTAAAACAAAATATTAGACTAATGTTTCATTTTTTTTAAATTTTAAGTGAACCGTTCGGTTCACTTCCTAGGTTATTCTGGTTTAATCGGGTTTAGCACGGTCAAACTGAATTTTCTTCTGCTCAAAACGGTCCAACTACTCATTCGGTTAAGATTATGAACCAGAACCTTTTTCAAGACTGGTCAGCGATAGAATCAGTCGGATCGTCCAGTCCAGTCTGACTATCACAACACTGATTAAAATAATGAAATCCTAAAAATGTTTTAATTGAATACGTATGGGTTGGATATCATTTAAATAATATTCCCTTTTTTATGTTTTTTATTTAAAAAATAAAACAATAAAATCATGAAAACACTTTAAAAGAGAACTTATTTTCTCAATAATGTGGCTACAATTTCAAATTATTTCCCTCTCAAATTTCAATTTTCCTATAAAATAAAAGTAAAAAAAGGTTTTGAAAAAGAATAATATTATTTCATCTCAATAATGTTCATATTTCATCTCAAAGACAACTTCTTCATCATATTTTCATTTTATTTTTAAATAAGAATAATATTAAGTGGATTTATGATCATTTATTAGCCTAATAGTGAAATAATTTTATTTTAAAAAATGCATGTGTAAATTCCCTTTAACTTTGGTTTTTTAATAAAATAAAAATACAGTCTAGTCAATTTTTTCGCGACTTAATAAAAATAAAATAATTATTACCCATTTGTGAGTAGTATGATGATTTTTGGGTTTTCTATAGTCTCTAATGATTTTCTATAAAAAAAACATTTCAATTACTTTTTAATTTTTATAGTAACAAATTGTTTTTACTCATTCATGGGTATTATGATAATTCTTATGCCTTGAAGAAATTATTAATATATTTTTATCAAAACATTGTTTCACAAGAAAAATGCATAAAAAAAAGGAGAAAAACTAGGAAAAATATATAAAAATATCCTAAACTTTATATCTTACCCAAGTAGGCATCATAAACTATTTATTATTCTTAATCATCTCTTGAATTTTAACTTTTAGTGAAACTGATCGTTGTATAAATATAATGTTAAATTAATAACAATGAAAAATTGTAACATAAACAATTTTTTAACAATCTTGCGACATTAATCAATTTTAACTCTGAAATTTACTTATTTTCTTATTCTCATTCAATTTTGTATTTTGTTGTCGATCTTATTCATTTATCAATGTTGCTAATGTCCACTGTTGCATTACTAGTGTTACGTGTCTAGCTGCAACAATTTCATTGTTATTAATTAATAATTTAGCAATATATTTATGCAGCGGTTAGTTTCATCAACTTGATAAAGCTTAATGGGTAACTAGGAAATAAAAATAGTTCATTGCGACTACTTGCAAAAACATGAAGTTTAGAGAGACTTTAGCACTTTCAAAAAAATATACAGAAAAGAGATAAAAAAAACATTCGGTAAAGAGTGTAATAATGGTAAAAACTTATATATGATCATTACATCATCAACAGTCATTTGTATCACTTTTATTAAAAAAAGTCAATAATGATTAAATATAAATGATGTATAATACAATAACACTGTATAGAAGTCATATATTATCGGTAAATACACTTTTTTCTCTTCTGCAAATGAGTCTAAAAAGGTGAAAAAATAAATACATTGAATTTCATGCAAATGTTTTCTCTTTGCTCTTTGTTTTTCTATGTTACCATTAGTATGGATCCTTCACGCAAATGAAGAGATCAAAACTTTTTTTTATATGGGATCCGTTTTTATAGTTTAATATTAGTTATCTATTATTAAGTAAATCACATATATTTCTTTATAACAAAAAAAATTAAAGCTTTTAATTTTTGGAGATAATCTGGACATGGTTTCCCAAAAATATTGAAGTGGAGAGGATCCACACATTGTTTCCCAACCTCTTTTATTAGACAGGGCCTAGGCCCATGACCCATGACCCATGACCCATGACCCATGTTTCCAAACCCTTTGCTTCGAGACTAAATGACTGAGCAGATTCGTGTACCTTCACAATAACTTAATTTTAATTTATGTGTAGGTGTAGCTTAGCTAAACTAATACTTCATGGTAGGGTGAGATAGGTCGGGTTGGGCGTAAGATTTATCACTTACCCGACCCTAAATCTTGGTTAGGTTATTTTTTTGAATCTTGACTCGACTTTATATCCAAAGCTAATTTAACCCTAAATATTGATCAGGTTAGCCTTGGAATTCAAACTCGACTATAGACATGATTAAATATAATGTATACTTATTTTAGAGAAAATATTCTCAATATTGCTTATTATTATGTATATGTAATTTGAAATATATAATAATTATGTATATATTGTTAAGTCAATGAGTATATGATGAAAAAAATTAGAGAATCAATGATACTTTCGACCAAAGAGATGTCATTAATGTGTATAAAATTGAATAGAGACACATATAAACATGATGAATGAATGACATTGGAACAGGTTTGGTCGGGTCGATGTTTGTCTCATACCTGACCCTAAATATTGACTAAGTCTAATTTTTGAACCCAAACCTTATTCTAGATCCGATGAAACTCAACCATATTCAGACCAGATCATGATCAAGTCAAAACGGATGAGCATACAGGGTCACGATTCTTATTTACCCCTACCGGTATACAAAGTTGATGCTCTACTACTCATTATGGTAGGGGTAATGTTCTAGATAATTCTGATTTACTGTATCCACGTCCCATTAGAGACATTTGAATAAACTTTTCCTTCGTTTTCCCTTTAATTGGACAAAATTTCCCATCATGCATTTCATCTTGTCCCTACTCTAAAAGATACATATAATCAATATAATCTTAATTAGTATGTTTAATGATCCATTTGCGTTACCATGACGATATGATAGTGTCATATTTGCATATTTTAGGGTAAATAAAGTATATGTGAATTTGGGGTTAAAAGACTTTTAAAAGACTTTTGATGTGAAAATTGGTAATACAAAAGCATGCCACACCAATGTGGTTGTAATTATAATTAAATTGAGCAATGATAATAGAGTTAAGTTGTAATAGTAACAATAAATTAAAAGTTTAAACTACCAAGACCTACTAATTAAATCATATACAATGTTAGCTTTAGACACTAACTCTTTATATGAATAAATAGGCACATGATGTTCTTTTAATGGTGTAGGCCTTATGTGTGGAGATTACCTGTCCCACTTTTTATGTGTCATGATGTCTAAATTTAATCAAAAGTTGACACATACTTATAAATAAAAATCATAAAAAAAAGAAATTAACTTTTATATATTATTTGGTGTGATTTGATTGGTTTGGGATATGAAGACATAAATTTTTTGGGACGAAAAATGGTGTTTCAGGCCTATATGTTATTTAATTAATTCCCACTATTATTTAAGCTAGTTATTATAATTATTATTATTTGGCTCCACTATTAGACATTGTGCTCGTGAGTGATGTGCCCATTAAGCATAGTACTATGTTAATGGCACATTACCTACTTCCATGGTTGTCTGTTTTTCCCTCTTCTCTATTAACACCTCATAAACCACTACTTTCATTTCATAGTTAACTATTTCTTTTAGAATATGATATCAAGTGTAGCTTACAAAATTGACATGTCTGGAATAATATAATTGAAAATCCTAAAAGGCTTTCAAAAATGTATCTTTATTTTCATACATTCCTATCCTTTTCACCTTAAAATATATTGTGTTAATATTGTCTTCTACTACTCACATCTCTTTCTCTATCTTGTTGGAGTGGGAATCCAGGTCAATGAGCCTCAACTAACATATCCTGAATCACATGATAACAACTGTCATATATCCGGAGGTCCGATTTCATTTACGATTCGAGTTTTGAAGAAAAGTTATAAGAAACGAAAGATTTAAGAGGCTCACATGTTGTATTTTATGGCTCTCAAACCTTCATTTTTCTCCCCTACAGAACTCAATTTGTAAACATAATGTAAATGATTAATTAATACAGTGACAACCATATTCTAATATTAATAATTTCTTAGTTTAGCCATACACTATTGCCTAATATGCGCCACTATAGGTTCTAAAATCACATAAAATTATTAATTCGTTTTCACCTCATAAGTTAAGCTTTTGGAAAATTTATTTGTTAATATAGCATTACAATCTATATGATCGGGTGGTCAGAAATTCCATCATTATCGTCACCATTTTTCTAAATAAATGTTATCTTCTTCCGATAAAGGTACATAGTAAATCTAGAAAAGTACAAAAAAGTAAGGAAAATATAATCAATTAATTATAAAAACAATAACTTAATCTATTTTTTATTCATTATCCAATCAGATACAATAATATACAATTTCCGAACATTTTTATACATTATCCCAACATTTATTTGAAACAAAATGTTTGCAAGTTTTTAAGTAGTTATTGAGCTGGTAGAGGAAAAAACATAAACAAAAAAAAATATAAAATTTAGCAGAGGATGGTGGCCTGTATTTAGTCCACTCAACCATAAGGGAAGTAGTTAACATGCCTAAGAAATAAGGACAATGACTTCTACAATATTGAACAGATAAATACTACAAAAAATAAAGGAAATAATGATATAATAAAATATTTTTATCATTTTATATATAATGAAATGACACTTTTAATGAAAAATAAGTATTTGTCTTTCTTATGATCCCACTAATCTTTTTTCACACGTATCATGTCCTCTAAGGTGGTGATGGGCAAAAACATGTAATATGTAAAGTTTTAAATTTGGATCCATAACTGTCCTGAATATAAAGGTTTTTGAAGTTTTAACAACAACTACCAAGGTGATATTTAAAACCTTAGGTCATGGTCCCACCTTTTTCCCTTTAGGCTTAGGATGATCCTTTTCCAGATGCAAAAAATAAAGGCATCATCTTAACATCCCCTATTTTGGTGTGGAACAACACAAATACTTTTTTTTGTTGATGTAGGGGAAGAGGTTATTATGCAACGTTAGTCATAAACAATCAAATGAAACATAAGAGAAAAAAGGAAGACAATAAGATAAGATATTTGCTAACAGGGTTCAATCATTTGTATCTACGTCTCTTTGAGCATTGAACATCTATCAATATATATTTTTAGAAAATAAAAATTACAAGTTCTAGCACATTATAGTCCCAAAGCAAGGCTTATATGATGCTTTTAATAAACAATATGGTACTTCTTACAATCAAACTATATAATATTAGTCTATTTCTTCCACTCTAATGATAGGCAATAATAAACAATATGATACACACATGTGTGTATATTGTAACAAACAATATTTTTAAAATTGCATTCTACAATCACAATTAATATTGTGATACACACATGTGAGCAACCCCAATTGCAGTTGTATTAACCACACTTTTCCATAATTTATCACAATGCAGTAAATGTAATGTAATCATAAACATAATTTAAAACACTACCTCAAAGTCTCAAGCACTTTTCCTTGATCCATAAAGCTTGTATCGATGTAGTACTAATGTTTGCTATGTATTGCTAAGTGCCAAATTGATCAAATAAATGAAATTATACTCCTACATGATAGAAACTTGTTAAAATGGCAAAATATTGTTATTAGACTGTTTTGTACGCTTAATGTGGATATATGATCGAAAAATCTAAGTTTTCGAACAAATCTTGACCAGATTCAACAGAAGAATCATGTTGAGCAGATCAGATGGCAGTTGAGACATGTGCTTAGCGGAGGAAGACTCACGCTCAGCGTAATCCTTGCACTAAGCATATGAACCAAAGAACTAAAAAGTTTAACCTCTAACTTTTACGCTAAGCGCACCTACCCACACTTAGCGTAAAAGAGAGGTGTGCTCAACACAAATGATATACCCAACGCAGGCTGATGCACCGAACGATCGCGCCTAGCCATCTGGAGGGTTGCGCTCAACGCACAGGTGATGCATTTAGTGCAGGAACTAGAATGTAGAAACTATTTAAAGAGTTCCAACCCGAGCCATTACACAAACACACTTGACATATTCAAATTATAATACTTATTTTCTATGTTTTTAGAGAGTTTAGCTCACTTAGATCGTGGAAACTAAGTGTAAGCACTATATGAGTTAATCTATGCTCATTTGTGAGTGGTTCTACCACCCCACGAGTTGTGTATTATCTCTATCTTACTTGCATTGTGTGAACATGAGTATCTAACTACTCCCTTATTGGAATTGAATGTAATACAAGCTTGATATACACACACTGATTCAGTTATATTAAATTCATGAAGTTTTGATTATTTTGAGTTGTGTATGTGCTTAATGTTTGCTTTAAGTTTGATCATCTTATTGCATGAATCTTGAATGCTTAGTATCATACTTGCATAATTCTGAACTTGTATAATTCAATGATTGATATATTTTCTAGACATAGACTTGTATCAACTTGTCATCTCATGTTATTTTATTAGTGTCTAGACATAAAATTAATTCTGTAACTTTATATCTCTCAAACTTGTTGTTATAGACTACTAGACATAGATGTATGCTTAATGATTCATATAACTTAATCTTGTTATTGTAGTTGTTAGACGTAGAACTATTTTAATAAGGCATTAGTATAAATCAGGATATTGACGGCTAATACAATTGAGGTGTTGCACTTAACTCAAATTTATATGTATAGACAACT
Source organism: Lupinus albus (assembly GCA_009771035.1). Classification (NCBI taxonomy): domain Eukaryota; kingdom Viridiplantae; phylum Streptophyta; class Magnoliopsida; order Fabales; family Fabaceae; genus Lupinus; species Lupinus albus. The sequence continues at coordinate 14,032,461 of CM020010.1, forward strand.
AGACATAGTTGTGTGTTATGCGAGTCATAAATCTTAATCTTATGTGTAAAGTTCCTAGGCAAAGAGCTTTATTAGATAATAAGTTTCTAAATTGACTATCATTAAATTTTAATATTGTTGAGGTTATTTATGTGGAATAATCATTACTAATTGAATTTTTGTTACTGAACTATGTGTATATTGATAGTAAGTAGAAAGTTCAATCTCATCTCCTTTATCACTGTATTACAATCTTGAATTATATTATGTCACTAAACAAACAACCCTTTGAACAATCACTTAAAATAATATTTGTTAGTTGAAAGTATATAATCTAGCAACTCCTTGTGGTTTCGACAATCCCTTACTCTAAATTTGTTTGTTACACCATTAATTGATTTTATTACCAATTTTTCGCTTAGCAAAACGACACACTTCTAGCCCAAAGTAGGATGATTTTTCAGAAATTGGACTTCTTCACCAAACAAATGACAAGTTTTCCTCAATACTTATAATTCTCCTAATGGCCAACAAATGAGAAGGTGTGATGTGTGCTGTGGTAATCATCCAAAGTACTATTGTTTACCTTTTCAAGCAGAGGAGGTACAATACATGGGAGTTCAACATAGATAAAGCCAACATGATTATTATCAGAACAACAACTGGGATTCAACTAAACATATGATCAACCGTGGAGGAAAAATGCGTGGTCACCCAACCTACAACCACCTTACGAGTACACAAGCTCAAAATTAGAAGACACTTTTAATGAGTTCATACAAGTATCTATGGCCATCCAGAGAACTACTGAACCACACCATATCAACCACCGCAGTAGGCCAAACACTATGAGGTGGAGGACATTATGAACCAGTTCATGAAAATGACTAATGCTTCCTTAGAAATTTAGAGATTCAGAGGAGAAACTGACCAAGCAACTGAGTTGTCAATTAGAAGAGCAATTGACGGAGGTCCAACATAAAGCATTGAGTGCCAATATTGAACGAAATTCTGAGGAGCAATACAACCCAAACACAACAACAATTGGTGAGATGATTGGTAAGGATATTGGTGAGACATTAGTTTATGAGAGTGTTGGTGAAGAAGAAAGTGATAATTTATTTTCAAGAAAGATTGAAACAAATAGAAGTAAGTTAGTCATAGTTATTAAAAATTCAAAAAAGAAAATAGACTGGAAGACTGAGTCATAGAATAGGGCAAAATAGTAGAGAAGAAAATTAGAGGAGAACCCTTATTGGCTCATGTCTAAAGAGGTTGAATACTGTACTGAAGCAATATAAATCAAATGTTTTGTTGCTTTGGTTGCTCCAATTGTGTGATCCTTAAGGACACATCATCCATCAAACTATTGTAGTTTGATGTGTGTCATTATGCAGAGTGGAGCTTATACTTGTTTGGTTTTGGACAATCCAAACTCCACGAAGGGGGTTAATTTGAGCCAAGGTGGAGGTAGCTCCAATCTTGTAAGTATTTCGTTCATTCTATTTAATGTTGATTATAAATGAGTGGGTTGTTTTGTATTGAAATTTTTGGCATCTAAAAGTGATTGGTTGCATGATTAGAATTGTATAGTGCATGAGTTGTTAAGTGCTTAAGGAATAACAAGTTTATTGAAAATGTATATGCACGGTGATTGTAATAGTCGTACTTAGTCACTATAATCTTGTAAACTTTAACAATTGAACATGATGTTACCTTAAATCAGGAGATTGTATGAATGAGTGAGTGGTGCGAGTAATTGAGCTTAACACACTATGCATAGAATATTTTAAAAAAGCTATAATGAGTTGTACTGTTGTTTTGTTTGCATATCTAATTACTCTAAGTTGGTAGAAAATATTGATATGGTCAAGGCATTTGTTTGATTGAACCCACTTGGCCTAAACACTAATCCAATGATATTATTATCCCTTGCTATCCCCTTTGAGTCGTAATTGTTTATTGATTGAAACCTTGAGCTAGAAATGAAATGATATCTAGTGGGGGATGAAGAGCAATCAAATCAATATGGGACAACTACTTGAGAATAAATTATCAATTAATACATTCAGTGGAGCCATGGAGATCTTTGATGCTGTTGAAAAGAAGATCATGAGAGTCCTACTAGCTCAAAATAGAACCTTGAAGTAAGCCTAAATACCATGGACTCTAACTGTTTCTCAACTATCACTTTAAAGATCTAGGCATACTTAGGTCAAAGAGCATGACCTCTATACTTCCATTACTAGTGATACATAAACGAATAGTTGATTGTCTAATCAATAAACAAAGCCAAAAGCGATGTATTCCATAATTTCAGATGTGTGTGGACTATTTGATGTTCCTTAACTAGGAGGAAATATATATTTTGTATCGTTTGTGGATGATTTCAGTAGGAAAATGTGGCTGTATCTGCTCAAGGCCAAGATCGATGTATTCCATACTTTCAAAACCTTCAAGGCCCTATTAGAGAAGCAATCAGGGAAATGCATTAAGACATGGAGGATAGATGGTGGAGAGAAGTTCACATTTGGAGAGTTTGAAGGATTCTGCAAGGATCTTGGAATCACTCATGAATTCACAGCCTTTTATACTCCTCAACACAATGGCATTGTAGAGAGGAGAAATAGGACAATATTGAATATGGTAAGATGCATGCTCAAATAGAAGAACCTTTCACACAAATTTTGGTGTGAAGCAACCATGACTGCTACTTACGTTCTCAATAGATGTCCAACTAAGAGGCTTGACTCCATGGTTCTAGAGGAAGCTTGGTGTGGAATCGAACCATCAATCAAATATCTCAGAATCTTTGGCTCACTATGATACATGCACATTCCTGATCAAAAGAGGAAGAAACTTGATGATAAGAGTGAATTTATGATCTTTCTGGGATATAATTATGCTTGAGCTTACAATCTATACAATCCCAAGACAAAGCAAGCTTGTTTTAGCAGAAATGTATACTTTGATGAATCTAATTCATAGATTGATCAACACGTGACCACTAAACCAATTCCAAAATTGCTACTCAATTGGGATGAACCTGACTCAGAAAAAGATGATGATCAAGAAAGAGTAAGTGTTGAATCTCGACAAGTGAATAATGTTAGGCCAACAAGAAACATAAACTTTTCATCTAGACTTTGTGATTCAAAAGTTTACTTTGATGATACAATCACTAATAAAGGTGACTTAGTTCAACACATAGATTTAATGGCTGATGTTGAACCTATTGATATTGAAGATGCTACCTCCAGCAGAGTATGGATAATAGCAATGAAGGAAGAACTAAGAAGCATTGAGAAGAACCACACTTGGGAAATGTTGGAGCTGCCTCAAAACAAGAATTATTGTTAAATGGATTTTCAAGGTGAAACATATGCCTGGTGGATCAATTTCTAAGTACAAAGCCAAGTTGGTGGCCAAAGGGTTTAAGCAAAGAAAATGGTTAGATTACTCAGAGGTGTTTGCTCTCGTGGAAAGGATTGAGACATTAAGACTTATTATAGCACTTGTTAGCTTGAAGAGTTGGAAGCTCTGACATCTGAATGTAAAATCAATCTTTCTCAATGGACTACATGATGAAGAAGTGTTCATAACACAACCCCCTGGTTTTATATGCAAAGGTCATGAGTAGAAGGCACTAAGGCTAAAAAAGGTATTATATGGTTTGAAACAAGCACCTAGAGTTTGGAATAAAATGATTGATTCTTTCCTAGTAAGAGTTGGCTTTATGAAATGTTCAGTGAATTATTGAGTATATGTCAAGGCCTTAAACATATCTGACATATTAATCTATGCCTATATGTTGATGATCTTATTATTAACGGAAGTTGTGCAAATGTCATTGAATCAATGAAGCATATCATGAAGAAGGAGTTTGAGATGACTGATTTGAGAATTCTATCCTACTTCTTAGGATTGGAGTTTTCATAATACGCGAAAGGAATCTTTATGCACCAGAAGAAATATATCTCAGAAGTGCTAGAGAAGTTCAATATGTTGGGCTGCAATCCTGCAGAAACACCAGTTGAGCCAAATGTGAAGATATTAAAGGATGAGAATGAAGCTTTGGTGGATGCAACACTGTTTAGGTATATTCTTGGTAGTTTGAGGTATATCTATCATAGCTGGCCAGAAATTGCATATAGTGTTGGTTTAGTTAGCAGATTTATGAATGATCCTGGACAAGCACACCTACTAGCAGCCAAGAGGATTTTGAGATTTCTCAAAGGCACAATGGAATTTGGAGTAATTTTTACTCAACAACTCAAGGAAAACACCAATCTGGCTTTCACAGCTTATACAACTTCAGATTGGTGTAGAGATTTGGTTGATAGAAAAGCACAATGGGACAAATATTCATATTATCAAGTTTATAATCACCTGGAGTTCAAAGAAGTAATAAGTGGTGGCTTTATCAACCTGTGAAGCTGAGTATATTGCAGCTTGTTCTGCTACATGTATAGCAAGTTGGTTGTCTTCTCTGCTTTGTGAAATGAAGACACCATATCATCAATTGATCTAGCCAAAAACCCAATATCTAATGGTAGGAGTAAGCACATTGACACCAAGTATCACTTTCTTAGAGATCAAGTAAACAAAGGCAAAATTCAACTTAAACATTGCAACACTGAATTGCAAGTGACTGATACCCTAACTAAACCACTGAAATATGAGAAGTTTAGGAATATGAGAGAATCTATGAATGTAATTTGTTTGTAATGAGTTTTGGATCAAGGAAGGGTGTTAATAAGTGATCCAAAACTTGGAGAGTTAGGAAGTTAGTTTGGAATTTCTATTTTGGGAAATTTAGTTAGTTTTTATTGTTGCAATATATGCTATAAATAGAAAAGTTTTAAACTTGATGAATCAATGAGAATACATTTCAAGTATTATTTATTATACACTCTTTTACACAGTCACCTTTCAATCACATTCATTTTCTTCCTCTGAAAACCTCTCTCTCCCACCCTCCCTCCCTTGTTTCCTTTCAATATCTCCAACAACCTATACATTAGAATATTATCCCTTAAACTTTCAAGAAATTTTGTCTTCTTTGGACACATACTTATGAGAGTAAGTTATAAATGATTAAATATATTTTGTAGAGTTTAACATAACCTAACATTTGGAATAATTATCTACTAGGTGTTAACCCATTGGTTATAAGTGGACCTTGGAAAGGAAATTGATTCTTGGTTGGACTATTGATAATTATAATTATAAAGTTTGTCTAGTCGCCAAAGGTTTTAACCAAATAGAGAAGTAAATCTATCCTATACCTTTTAACTTTTACATAGAATAACATCCATTTGAGTTTTGTTTTCTCTAGATGCCATTGATAATTTAATTGTGCACCAGATGGATGTTAAAACTCTTTTTTTGAACCATAATTTGGAAGAAAAAATATGCATGAATCAACATGGAAGTTTGGTAATTCTTGGCAAGTATATACTTTGTAAATTAGACAAGTTATTGCACGGTTTTAAACAAGTGAATATAATCATATATATTAATATTAATTGGTTAGAAAAAGGAGTATCTCTAATCAATCTCCTTAAATGGATGGGTTAGATTTTTTAAATGTTATTAATTTAACATTATCTCTATATCAATATCACCAATTATATTTTTAGAGGCAAATGTTAGTATGCTATATTTTGTAATAAGTGAAATTTGAATCTTCAATCTTCTTATCACTTTATTCCTTCGGCCTTTTATCTTAACTATTTGACCACCTTATGACTCGCAAGCTTAAAAAGGTTAAACAGGAAGACAAAAAAGTTCAATGTTAGCTACCAGCAAAAGACATAACTGGTTTTAATGCAATTTCTTTATATATTTATATTAGGTCACAATTATTCTTGTTATTTTGTGACACATCTTGCCAAAGTTAAACTCCAACTAAGCAAGGCATGCTGCAAATTGCACTAGATCAATAAATATTGCAGGTATGGTTGTTAAAGAAGCTTTACCTTTAATCTTCAGAATAATACCTACTTACTCGGTTATCTATCACAGTGAGATATGAAAATGACATGTTTTTCCATTTTGGCCACATCTTCAATTAATTGATCATACAAGTCATGGTCTTGAAATCTTAGTGTACTGTGTGGGAAGGTGCTGTCTTCTTTCTATTTTCTTCTTTTAAAAATTTACAATATTAGAAATTTTCCATTTTGAACTCTTTGGCCCAAAGAAAACTGATATAATTTCAATTATGAAGCTTGTACCATGACTTCTTATATAAAACCACTTGAGCTAATTAAAGTTGCAGTGGCATACAAGTATTATGTAACAGGTTCCTTTACAATTTCCCTCTTTTGTATGGAGGTTCTAAATAGCTAACCTTCATAATGAATCACAATGATGCAATCGTTTCTAGCCGCAATTTACAGTTTGACAATCACACCGCAATTTGCAATGTGACAATGAATCATAAAGATGCACTCGTATCGAGCCATAATGTAACCATATCGAGCTGTATTTGGGCTGCATCAAGCTGTATCAAATTGCATCAGACCACATCAAATTGAAAAATATTTTTTAGTAACAAAAAATTTGCACTACACCGACCACAATAATAACTGCAATCATGGTAATCATAGACCTCAATCCCAATTTAAAGTAGTGGTCTGCATCTTTCAATTCTTCAAATTCACCTTCTGCCTTCTCAGTGAAGCATTGAAGTTTAACATGAATAATGAAACACATACTTGCTGAAGAAATCATAAAGGGGGTCTAAATTTTAGTACCCTACAATGATGAAATCTGATATTTGAATACTCAAAATATAATATTTACAATATATATATATAATATCTGATGGACATTTGTATATTCAACTACATAGTTGTATTTTATTGGCATGAAACACTTGTATTTTTTACTCAAACCTGAGACCAATGATAAAAGTGTAAAACTACAACAATTATATGCTAGTTGATTGTTACGACTTAAGCATATTAGCGGCGAATTTAAAACATTAGTCTATTAGGTGGGAGAGGTTCATAGCTTAAGTATCCTATTGAGCCCAACATGGAACTCATAATATTGTTGCCTCCTTTAAGGGCTGACGTCCATGACAACTTTTACTCTATCGAAATTGACCCGATGGGCGGCTTCATTCACCTGTCAGTATTTGGTAATATATCTTAGTTCAACTTATATGTAGCATTTTTCTTGACACAACTCTCAATGAAAACAATTGTTAGGAATTAAGTAGACTAATAGAGTCAAACCCGAAAAATTAATCAATTAAATAGGAAAGTTTCTTAACTTAAGGAATTAGTGTTGTATTTGAAGTATACAAATAACTTATTACAAATTAGATTGCCTCTCAAATTTTTGTAGTGACTGACTGGTAGGTTATAGTTCTGTAATTTAATCTGTATGCTAACTAATGAGCAAGTGGTTCTATTCTATGTGATTCTGACAAACGTTTTGGGGTGAAAATGAAAGGGCCCACATCCAACTATGCCTTTTCATTTCTTACACCCATCCAATATATATGGATACTCCCGAGTACTAGAGAGTCCAGTAGTAACAAAAATAGTAATATGTGACATTTAAAAAATTATAACAGTGTAAATTTTAAATTGTTATTAAATAATTTTTTTTTAAATTATCAAATCATTCTACGTCTCACATTCTTGTACTGAATTATCCAGTATGGGAGTTCACAAACCCCATCCCATACCCACCTTTAAAAACACCTCCAATATCCTCTTTTGTTATAGCTACTCATGCTTAAAGCTCATAAAATGAAGATGAGTGTTCTCAAATTCACCACTTTGTGAACTCATTTATTTTCCCCCTTCTCCACACTCAAGGTCCTCTTCTTATAAGAGTGAGAAAAACTCTTACACAACACTATATGTAATTGCATATGAGAAGGTGCATGTAGGGCAAGATGGAGAAGCAGGGCACGTGCAATACTAACTTCGAGAGAATCACATTCTTTTTCACTAGTGAGTTAGTGCTTCATGTGTCCCTCTTCCCCATCATGACCGCATCACCTTATAGTATTTTTGGATATGCTTGGTGAAAAGATTGGACTTTGATATATGAATTGTGATGGTCCAAAAACTCCACATTGAAGGTGAGTATATATACCATTGTCATTATTTTCATATGTGTTTATTAATATTCAACATTAGCATGATTTTTGTAGTATGAGATTGAGAAAGAATAGTTGAATTTTAGTTAAAATCAAGTAGAGGGAGTTGTGCTAATGTTGTTTAGTGTGTGGTTTCTATTATCAATTGGTGTAACGGTTTTAGTTTTTAGAATCCCACATTTTAGGATATGTTGTTAAGGTGGTTGTTGTTATGTTTGTTCCTTTTGAAAAAGGCTATATGATAGTCATTAGCTCTCATAATAAAATGTATTTTTTAATCTATGGTATTGATAGAACTATTACTTTAAGGTTTTGGTTCATGATCCAATGTATCACTTGTGACTCTTCACTTTTCCATTCATCGGTAGTAATGGAAATCTCTGATAGTTGGACGCTCCATGGTCACGGTCAGATCTAACAAGTAGTAGCAGAGCTAATGGTTTGGCTGAGATATAATGAACTTATGGGGGACAAATCTATAAGTATGTAGTACCCGAACTTTGAGGAAGATTGTTGAGTTTATTCAAATGTGAGGTCCATATATAATAAGAGAATGAATGAAATAGTTTATAAGTAGAAAAGACTGAACGATTGTCTTAAGCTTTGGTTCAAAACGTGATATCCCACTTATAACTCTCCAATTTTCTCATACTCTGATAAATATAATAATGGAACTCTCCGATGATTAGAGAGTATAAAGTCGTGGTCGGGTCCATGAATGAGTCTAATAAACATATGTTGCACAAAAGTCAGCATGCAAGAGGTATGATGGATATCATGCTGTAATCTGTGTGGGGGATAGAAACAAGTGGTTTTGGTTTAAGTTTATTTTCATACAGAACAGTAACTTTGCACACCATGCATCTTAGAAGCAAAATTTATATACATGCCCTTCTCAAATAAGCACTTATGAATTATATGAGCAGTGTGAATAGCTGCTTTGTTATCCTCAAAATGCAAAGCACAATTGATTGGGGCACTTGTAAGTTTGTAAATTGTTACAAACAAATTTTTAATTTTTATATTTCAAGCAACTATCATAAAATCCTAAGAGATCACTAAAGTTATTTCAATTTGAAAAGGAGATATATTTATGTTATTTAAATTAAAAAATGGTGAGGATCCACTTAAGTTTTTTTAAACTTACTCTAGATCTTAGTTATTAATTTTAGGGAAATCCAATGATTTAGATCTACCCACTAATTTAAACCATTGAATTTCCCTAGAATTGATGGATGTGGAGTAAGTTTAAAAAAAATATTTTTGGAGTCAATGAATCCCTTTTTTAAAAAAATTAAATATTCATTCTCCTATTTTTATTTTATTACCAGTAGTGTGGAACAAGATATGCTACCACATTATCATTAGAAACAAGATAGTCTTGTTTCTTAAAATGATAGGGAAAGAACATGCTACCACATATTTTGATGTCTCATTTCAATGTCTCACATACTTAAATTATTACATATTTCAATGAAATTAACTTTTATTTTATTTTTTAACGGATGAAAGCGGGTAGGATATTAAAAAATCATATATAGTAGATATAAAACATTACTCATATATTAGAAGCTTTTTAACCAGCTTATATTATTGTAAATATCAAGTTTTTTACCTTATCATTTATATTATTTTCATTAGAGAAACAATAACTATTATGATGATGAATAATATGTTGATACCGTAAAGAAAACAATATTATTAATATATAAATTATTTTACTTCTCAAAATGAGAAAATATTAATTTTCAACATAAATTTATTTTTCTCACATATAAATTATGTTGTTGCCAAGAATTAATGTTCGAGTAATGCATGCGGCATTATGATTGAATAAAATATAATGATTTAATTTTCTGTCTCTTTGCTACTTGGAAATTGGAATGGTATTGGTATACATTTATTAAAGCTTAAAAGTAGAAGTTTTCCCTATCAATCTCACAGAATTCGACAGAGAATTTGATTTCAATTTTAATACACCCAAAAATAAATTAGTTAACTAAATTTAATGAATTTTTTGTAGTTCAAATTTTATGGAATTGTTTATGTAGCAACTATATAAAAAAAAAATAAAGTCCTAAAATTGTCATCTCCTTAAATCAAATAGTTTGGTTCCAATAATTTAATTATTTGTATTTTGCTTAGGATTCGCTTGTCCTAAGACAAAATTTTTTTAATTACACTGACACTATCTGAGTGAAAAGTTTTAAGTAAAATTACACAAATTACCCCTCTATTTTTTGTCCTTACACGAACCATCTCTCCCTCTTACACAAATCACTCATTGTTTTATACATATATTACACTGACTACTCCTGATGAGATATAACTGTAATATTTTAAATAAAAAATGTGTGGTGAGTGTAATTAAGTTAAAATATATATTATATATTGGATAGACAATTCCGAATAGTACAAAACTGAATGTCTTTTTATTATTTATGTTCATTACACAATATATTAACAATTCTAATGAGATGTTTATATAATTCTTATACTATTTTCTAATGAACTATGCATTGACTCTTCTATTGAGATGTTTATAGAATCTTTATTCTTTTTTTTAATGAATCAAATAACGAAGATGCATTGACTCTTATATTATTTGGATTTGTCTACACAATATACAATATTTTGTTTAACTTAATTACACACTTCACATTATTTTTGTTTAAAATATTACGCTTATATTTCATCAGGGGTAGTCAGTGTTATAGATATACAAAATTAGAGATAGTTCGTGTAAGAATAAAAAATGATGAATGATTTATATAATTTCACTAAAACTCATGAGGTGTCAATGTAATTAACTCTAAAAAACCTCACCACCCTGAATTGAGATTAATGGGAGACATGCGATAAACTTATTATGATTACATTGAAAATACATGCCTTTTAATTCACTTTTGAAAATTGGTAGTGCTTATAGTTATTTTTTATTTGTCAAATGCGTTTGAAGTATGAAATACAAAAACTAAGCCATATTCTCATTTAGGTACGAGTGATAACATGAATCGAACGATGTTATTATACTCAATCATACAGTTATATCTATTGAGAAAACATTAATCTTTAAATATTTTTTTAATTATTTTATATATTGCTATGATTTTGTTTGGTTTCACTTTACCTCTAAAAATTACAGTAAAAAATACTTGTGAATTTACCAGTTCCACTAACATTTTCTATCATACATTATATATATTATAATGTTGTTAGGATTGTAATTGTGTTGCACTCATGAAAGTTGCTAATAAATGTGGCAACAATTACAATTTCATTATGGCAACAATTAAAACATTACATACATCACCATCCTCTTTTTTTCTTTTCTTCTCTTTAGAGAGGCAAAAATAGCTTGGGAAAATGAACATAAGTCATGGTTCCTTGACAAACAGTGGTACTGGGGAGCAGCCGAACACAAATAACAAATGGGATAAAAGGAAACTAGCACTTAATTGAAAACATGCCATGTGAGGCCATACTTTGTCTTAAACATCCTGAACCTATATAGCATATAACAGTTTGGGTCTGGCCTTTTTACCTGTTTAGTTTTTTCTCTTCAAAATATAGGTTTGACCTCTTTAAAAGTTTGGTCTGACTTGTTGCAATATTTAAAAGTTTGTTATACTATAAGCTCTTGAAATATACCAATTTATCTACATTTAATAGGATACCAATTTACCAATTTTTATATTTTTTGTATTATATATATATTACTTATATTAAACTAAACACATTTTTTTTAAATGAGTCTAAACCTAACTTATTTACTAAAAAAAGTATAGTCTGATCTAACATGTTACAAGTCAGATAATAAGTCATTAATAGATGGTCTGACCTATTTACACCACCTGCCAAAAGACAACACATATGCATAGAAGTAGTATCCCCGTATTACTCTTAGGCCTTATCCTTCCGTACAACTACTCAAAGCATCACTCCTTAATTAACCAAACAAGCTTTTTGAATCAACTTTGAATCAACTATGATATTTGATACCTAATAGTTTCAATGGGACAATCAATTTTATTAGCACTTATAGCATTTAAAAAGACATGGGGTCATGGAAAAGTTATTTAGTTCACTTACATGTCTTTATCTCTGAAACCAATCATATTGTATCAAGTAATATAAAAATGTTATTTTCTCCGTTCATACTTTCTGATTAGGTGCATTTTCTCATTGATATTTTGGAACACAAAATATAGGACTCATTCTATTTCCATGTCTATGAAAACCCAATAAATCTTTATATGCCTTTATTTTCTATTCGAATCTGACATGATATTATGTCTGCTTAATTAGTGACTGGCTCACATGCTTATGTGGGTAACTGGTGAATATTCATCAAACCTCTTTTTACTTTTCACAATGCTGAAGAAGTTGGATTCTTAAATTACCATCATCTGCCTTACCAAAAACATTAATTGCATTCTAAGAGCCCTAATGGTCAAAATAATTAAGATGCATGGGCCTCAAAAAATGAAATGAAGATATCCTATTCCCATTGGTGTCTGTATTTGTTTCTCATACCAATCAAAATTTATTTTTTAATTGGGAAAAAAGTTTTAAAAAAATAAACTAATATTTTATATTATTTGGAGTAATTTATTGGGTAAGGACATAGGAACAAGGATCATTTGTTCCAAAAAAATCTTCGTCTTCATATCCCAAACCAATCATGTATTACCCAGTAATGTAAAAAAAATTAGAGTTAATTACATTTGCATCCCTTAATTTTAATGAAATTACACAAACCATGCCTCCATTTTTTACCCATACAAAAAACCTTCTGGTTTTTGTACATATATTACACAGACTACCCATACATGTGAAATAAGTGTGATTTTTTTACATAAAAAAGGATGATAATTGTAACGAAGTTAAATAAAATATGATATATTGTATAGACAAATCAAAATAGTATACGAGTCAATACATTTTCATTCTTTTTGGTTCATTACAAAATGCATCAATAATTATAAAAAGATATTATTTAAATCACTCTTATACAATATTATAATGAACAAAAAATAATGAAAATGTGTTGACTCGCATACTATTTGGACTTGTTTTCACAATATACCATATTTTGTTTAACTTCATTACACTTATAATTATTTTTTATGTAAAAAATCACACTTATTACACATGCAGGAGTAGTCTGTGTAATATAATCATAAGTTTTTTGTATGGGTAAAAAATGGAGGGGTGATCTGTGTAATTTTACTAAAACTCAGGGGATGTCAGTATAATTTACTCAAAAAATTATTTTCTGTTTTTTAATTTTCTTTTCAACTAGGTGCAGTTTCTAATTTGATTAGGACACACTTGGGATACTAAAAATGGAACATGTGATCTCCATTCGGAACATGAAGACAAAGTCCATTGAGAAGAGATGATCCCTCTTCCGCAAATGAAGCTTTTTTTTTGTACAACAAAATGATGGTCAAATAGTATATCGACTACTTTGTTGTTCATGTGAAGGTCATCGTGTAAATGAGAAACGAGATGTTTATGTGAAAAATCATCGTGCTCAAACAAGATTTGGTTGTTTAGCTAGAATGAAAATAAGTAATCGTTTGACTGGAAAGTTATCTATTGCTGAATTTATTGCTGAACATAATCATCAAACATCTACCCCTAGTAAGAGTCATTTGCATAGATCTCAAAGAAAAATAACCCTTTCTCAAGCAGCTGAAATGGATTTAGCTGAGAGTTTTGGAATCACTCCAAAAGCAAGTTGTGAATTAATGGCTAGGCGAGCTGGTGGGCGTGAAAATCTTGGTTTCATCCCAGATGATTACAGGAATTATTTACACTCTAAGAGAACAATTCAGATGAGGACAGGAGACACAGGTGGTATGCTTGAGTATTTACAAAGAATGCAATTAGAAGATCCTAATTTTTTCTATGCAATACAAGTTCATGAGGATGATTTAATAACTAATATTTTTTGGGTTGATGCAAAAATGATGGTTAACTACTCATATTTTGGTGATATAATTTGTTTTGATACTACTTACACTAAAAATAGAGAAGGTCGTCCGTTTGTAATGTTTATTGAGGTCAATCATCACAAGCTAAGTATTATCTTTGGTGCAACATTGTTATATGATGAGACGACTGAAATATTTGTTTTGTTGTTTAATACTTTTTCCAAAGCCATGTTAGGAAAAAACCACAAACTATCCTCACCGATCAACATGCAGCGTTGGCAAAAGCTCTAAGATTAGCATGGCCAAAGACATGTCATCGCCTTTGTATATGGCACTTGTATCAAAATCCAATGAAGAAACTTAGTCATGTATTTGCATAATTTTGTGAATTTAGTAAGGATTCTAGTAAGTGCATTTATGAGTACGAAGAAGAGGAAGAATTTATTGAAGCCTAGAAAAACATGCTTAATAAGTATGGTCTTGAAGGTACTATTAAAAAACATTATTTGAAAAATAGTTAACATTATGTGTTAATCATGTTAATTACATTGTGTTGTACATGCTCTTTATTCATCTATTTTACATATTAATTTTTCTAACAAGTAATAGTTGGTTGGAACAAACATTTGGTTTGAAGGAAAAATGGGCTTTGGTTTACGATTGACATAATTTTTGTGCTGATATGACAACCACACAGCGTAGTGAGAGCATGAATAGTTTGATAAAAAAATATGTAAGCTATGAGCATGATTTATTGAGATTTTTTGATCACTTTCAGAGGTTGGTTCAGGATCGTCGTTATGAGGAGACAAAGGCAGATTTTAAAGCAACTCAAAGAAGTTTGACATTATCTTTTGATGTGGAGATTTTAAGGCATGCATCAACAATTTATACTCCTTCGGTTTTTAAGATGATTCAATTGAGGTATCAATTGCATATGATAGTAGTATGCATGTTTTCTATGAGGCAGAGAATATTATTGAATATAAAGTTATCCCTTACAAAAAAACAATTTCAACACACTGTCAAATATGATACAAATAGTAGTGTTGTGACATGTAGTTTTAAGAAGTTTGAATTTTCGGGAATCTTGTGTTCACATGCTTTTAAAGTTCTTTCATCAAGAAACATAGTGAAGATTCCTGAAATGTATATATTGAAGAGATGGATAAAGGATGCAAAATCTGGAATTGATAAAAATATATGTCATAATGTAATCCAAGAGGATCCTAAGGCCAAAATGGCTAGCTGGTATACAGATTTGTGTAGGTTGCTTGCAGATTTAGCAACTAAAGGTGCACAAAATGAAGAAGTGTATAAGATAGGTGTGAATGGTTTGATCAAGACAATGGAAGCTATGGATGCATGTCTTAGAGGTAGCTATAAGGAAACAAACACCCATGGCGCTTCAATCATCAATACTTCTTGTTGAAGATCAAAGAAAAATCTTGTGGATCATCTAAACGATTGAAAGGTGTTCTTGAGAGAAGGAGGAAAAAAAATAAAAATGTACAAGAAGTTCAACATCCTTTACTAAACTTAGATTTTGTACAAGCACAAGCAATTGGCACAAGACATAGCTCAATGGATGTCATGGATTCTAAAAGGAAAGACCAACAAGGCCATTCATGATACAACTTGTCAAACATATTCTTTATAAACACCATAGTTTTTAGCTAGATTATGTTTTATTTATTTATCTATTTTAGTAAATGTTATTAAGCAACTTTCTTTATTCTTTTTTATCAATGACATGATTAGTTAACTTTCCATTTCCACGTTTTCAGTTACAATTAAATTTATATTTCTAATTGTAAGATAAACTGAAGAGGGGTTACAACACATTGTTTTAAGTGGTTCATCTTCCCTTACTCATGTCACTGTTCATTACACTGAATGAAAAAAAGTAATAAAAGTGAGTATCAAAGTCACAATTAAATATAATAAAACAAATGAAGTAGAACGAGAACACTTAACAAAATTCCTCATTGAGTGGTTATTAATTTGTATATACTAGTTTGCAAAGGTTAACTGCATTAATATTAAAAAAAAGGAGACTGTTGTGGTTCTGAAAGGATAGCATTAATTAGGATAGGGAAGTAACCTCCATTAACTTTTTAGTTTGTTAGTGTATTGCAATTTTAATTGAGGTGTCAAGTTATAATTGGTGGTATAGAGAATTGACACATATAAGTTGCACAAAGAACTTGTACTCATGAACTACTTATGTTATTCGTCTATCATGTTGCCACTACAGGATTGTCGCGCTGGCTGAATAACACATACCTCTACCACAAGTTGCATGTCACATGCAGAGTGAGTACAAATCTTCTAGAGCCATTCAGTACAAGTAAAGCAACATATGCTTTTCTAAAACAGACTCGGCAAGACCACATGATCGGTCGGGCCAACAACATCTACTATGGAATATTTCATGCACCTCTCCACTATAAATAGGAACCCCCCCCCCCCCCCCCCCCCCCCCCCCCCCCCCCCCATAAGGAAGTAACTCTTGATCTTGACTCTCTCTCTCACTTACTATTGCATTCTATATTCTCTCTATTCTCTCATCATTCTCATATACTGACTTGAGCATCGGAGAATCTTTTCACGTACATCTCCAGGCACCCCCAAGCAAATCTTAGGCAAAATTCAAGAAGACTCTCTACCCGACCACATACCGTCCAGACCAGACCCAATAGAATAGAAGAACAAATAGATTAAAAAACAGAAGTGATCATACAAATCTTCCTACAACATAAGAAAAGTAATATGTATCATAGAGTTTACTAACGATTGGTTTACAAGTGACATATGTCAATTTATTGTGGTGTAGTAGGATTTGTAGGAGAATATATTATTATTTATTAAAAAAAGATAACATTCTAATGAAAAAAGTGTTACTCTAATACTGCTACATTTCATTTAGGGTATTTATTTCTTAGGTATTATCTTGGAGTAATGCTTAACATTCACTTCTTTATTCATTAGTTGCAACTAGGGGTATCCGAATTTAGACCTGTCCAAAATAAAAACCGAAAATCGATCCAAAATAGCCCGAAATCGCAAAATACGAATGTATTTGGATTGAATTGGATTTATTTTATAAAGACTAATCGGTCAGGTCCAGTTTTCGGGTTCACCTCTTTGATCCAGACTGATCCAAACTAGCAACACAACAAATTTCAAGTTAATGAAAATGATTTGATTGCATCACTTAGGAGTATGGAATACAAAATGTTGCATTTCCAATTTTCCATTTTGTGTTGAATAGTGAATGAAATTCTATGTAAAAAATGTATTGCATTGTGTAATGTACGCAACTCCAAATACTCAAACACTACGACATGGTTAGTCGATTAACTGTATTTCATAATCGATTAACAATTACAACATTCGTACCAACAAACCTGACTCAACTACTTTACCTGTCTGAATAATCGATTAAATCTAACTATAATCGATTAATGACCTTGACTGGATTACAGACTCTATCTAACAATCTTCCTTAATTCAAACACTATAACACTCCCTTACCCCTATCTTTGACCTTAGGTTCTCAAATCTTTCCTTCTTCAAATGTTTTGTAAAGATGTTAGCTAGTTGCTAATCAGATTTTCAATACTCCATCCTCAATCTTGCCTTGATTGATTCCTTAGAAAGTGAAATCTAGTCTCAATGAGCTTGCTCCTTCCATGTACCACTGGATTCTTGGCAAGATTTATTGTTGACTTATTGTCAACCATCAACACCTTACTTTTTTCCTCCTTTCTTGGCCTTAATTCTGCTAACAAGGTCTCTAACCACAAGGCTTGACAAGTAGCCATACAAGCAGCTATGTATTCTGCTTCACATGAAGATAGAACAACTACATCTTGCTTCTTGGAACATTAAGAGATTGAAGCATCACCAAGCATGAACAAATATCTTGTAGTGTTTTTTCTGTCAGTCTTATCACCACACCAATCACCATCACTAAAGCCAACCATGTTGTGTTTGAGGATGTTGGTTTTGTTAGAAAACCACAGACCAAAACCAATTGTTCCCTTCACACACCTAAATAGCCTTTTAGCAGTAAGTAAATGAGACTTCTTAGGTTCATCCATGTATCTACTCACCACCCCTACTCCATATGCAATGTTTAACCTTGTGTTGTGTAAATACCTTAGACAACTTATCATTTGTCTATACAAAGTCTTATCCACAGTTGGCTCTCCTTCAAGTGCATAAGTTGTGTTTCCTGCTTCAATAGGTGTTGAAATAGAATTGCAAACTTGCATCTTGAACCTTTCCAACATATATGCAGCGTACTTCTTCTCATGCATGAAAATTCCATCCTTGGTTCTTGTAAATTCAATTCCTAGGAAGTAGGACAAACTCCCTAAGTCACTCATCTCAAATTCAACCTTCATGTCTTCCTTAAATTCACTGATTTCCTCAACCTTGCTGCCTGTTACCAATAGATCATCCACATATAGGAAAACTACTAGTAACTTATTCAGGTTTGAACCCTTTATATACACTACATGTTCAACTGTGCATTTGAAAAATCCAAGCTATAACAAGAACCCATCAATTCTTATATTCCAGACCCTTGGAGCCTCCTTGAGGCCATAAAGAGCCTTATGCAATCTATACACAAGATTTTCTTTGCCTGCAACTTCAAAACTAGGTAGTTGAATGACAAATACTTCTTCTTCTAGTGGTCCATTTAAGAATGCTGACTTGACATACATTTGTTGTATAGTCCAACCATGATAGCTTGCCAAAGACACCACTAATCTTATGGTTTCCATTCTTGTAATATGAGCAAAAACCTCATCATAGTCTAGGCCTTGCCTTTGAAGGAAGCCTTTTGCTATAAGCCTTGCCTTGTACTTGATTACTTCTCCTTTTGGATTTATTTTTACCTTGTATACCCATCTTACAACAATAGCTTTCTTTCCCATCGGTAATTGAGTAAGCTCCCAAGTTTGATTCTTCTCAATGGATCTAAGTTCTTCTTTCATAACATCCAACCAATGAATCTTCTTCATTGCATCACCAAAGTCTATAGGTTCCATCTCTGCTAGCAAAGCCATGTGAACCAATTCACCTTCTCTAGTGATTTTTGAGTCTGGAAAGACTTCATAGTCACTCAATCTTGATAGAGCTTATCTCATTCTTTGTGATCTTCTCTGGTTTTGAGCTTCAATAGAAAATGGTTGCTCAACAAACATTGGTTGTTCTACAGCTACATATTCATCCAGGTGCATCCTAGGATGTTTTTATGAGCCATCAATCTTGTCACTCCAATTACAGTCGTGTGTCTCATCAACCTTCACATCCCTATTCAACATTATCTTCTGAGTTAGGGGGTTGAAAACCATGTATGCACTTGTGGAATGATAGCCAAGTAGGACCAATTTCTCCATTCTATCATCTAGCTTATGCCTTTGTCCTTCAAGAACATGTTTATAGCATATAGAACCAAAGATTCTAAGATGACTAACACTTAACTTCAAGCCTCACCAAGATTCTTCAGAAGTGATTTCACCAAGTCTTCTTATAGAACACCTATTCAAGATGTACACTATTGTTGACACAACTTCTCCCCAAATTTCTTTGGCATCTTCTTTGTTCTCACATTCTCCTTGCCATTTTTAGTATGATCTTAATCTTCCTCTCTGCAGTAGAATTATGTTGTGGGGGTGTATGGTGCAATCACTTCATGAATCAACCCCCCTCTTTAACATAAAACTCCTTCCATTCACTTGATGTATATTCTTCACCTCCATCAGTTCTCAAGGACTTCAACTTCAGTTCATTTTGTCCTTCAACTTGAGCTTTGAAGCCAAGAAAGGTGATAAACACATCACTCTTTCTTTTGAGTTGATACACCGAAGTCTTCCTCGTGAAGTCATCTATGAAAGTCGCAAAATATTTGTTGCCCCATAGTGAGTTTTCTTCAAAAGGACCAAACACATCTGAGTATACTAACTCAAGTGGTCTTGCAGACTTGGTTGGAATATATGAAACAAATGAATTCCTTGTGTGCTTGCTTGAAAGACACTCTCCAAACAAGTCATTAGGGACTCTAGTGGATGGCAGAGAAATCAACATGCCAATTCTATTGAGGAAGTCAAGACTCTTGAAGTTCAAATACTCATATCTATGATGCCATTTGTGAGCATCCACTTGAATCCCAATCTTGAAAGTTGTTCTTGGATAATGGAACCTTCAACATCAGATTCTTGTCACCATCAAACACCTACAATATCCTATCTGCCATTGACATTGTGTACCATTTCTCAAGCAACTGACCAAGGCAAAGCATATTGCTTTTCATCTCGGGTCCATACAACACATTTTGAATACATGAATGTTTGTCATCCTTTCTTTGAATTGGAATGTATCCAATTCCTTCAACATCAATTGACCTATGGTCTACAAACTTCACTCTACTCTTGGCAGTCTCATCAAGGCTCACAAACCAGACTTTGTGTCTAATCATATGATTTGAACAGCCTGTGTCAAGATACCAACAATCATTCTTGACATATTTATTTTCTGTTGTGACCATGAACAACACTTGCTCTTTATCTAACTAATCTTCTTGAGCCATTTTTGCTTCAACTTCTGATCCACCACTACCCTGCTTGAATCTGCACTCAGATGCACAATGACCAAAATTCCTATAATTGAAGCATTGTATTTTCCTCTTGTCAAACTTCTTATTTCTTCTAAAAGCTTGATCTTGCTCATTGAATTTCTATGAGGAGGTTGAACTAGAATCTTGTCTAATTCCTTCTTAAATCTCTACCTTGTCATTCTTCCATCTGCCTTTGGATTTCTTTTGAAGATTTCCTCTTTTACTGAACTTGGCTTGAAATGCTTGCTCAGAATCCTTTTATTGATTTCTCTCCTTGATTCTCTACTCATGTGCCTCCAAGAAACTCTGCAATTATTCAATGTTGAACAATTCAAGATCCTTTGACTTCTCTATGGCAACTATCATATGATCAAATCTTGATGTTAAGGTCCTTAACACTTTCTCCACCACCAATTGATCTTTCACCACCTTACCACAAACCTTCATTAGATTTGTCAATGATCTAATCTTTGTGAAGTAATCTAAGATGGAGTCACCTTCCTTCATAAACAACAGCTCATATTCCCTTCTCAAGGTCTGCAATTTCACTTTCTTGACATTCTTAGCTCCTGCATAACTCTTTTCAAGACTATCCCAAGCTTCCTTAGTTGTTTTGGCATTGGAGATCTTTTCAAAGTTTGATTCATCCACACATTGATGAATCGTGAACAAAGCCTTGCAATCTCTTTTTTTTCACTCTCTAAAGCTAGATAGATCTTTGGGCTTCACTGGCATCCTCACCAACTGATTGATACAATTCTGCACTATTTCAAGGACTTCTTGATAGCCAAAGAAGACCTTCATTTGAACTTGTCATCTTTCATAGTTCTTGCCTTCAAGAGTTGGAAGTGTCATTGTGAATCCATTGTTGTTTGCCATAGGGATTTTTTCTTCTTTCCATAGATTCAAGATCAAAATGCAGATGCTCTTGATACCACTGTTGAATATTGAATGAAATTCTATGTAAAAATTGTATTGCATTGTGTAATATACACAACTTCAAATACTCAAACACTAAGACATGGTTAATCGATTAACTATCTTTCATAATCGATTAACGATTATAACATTCATACAAACAAACCTGACTCAACTACTTTGCATGTCTGAATAATCATTAACTCTAACTATAATTGATTAATGACCTTGGCTGAATTACAGACTATATCTTACATTTTGCACAGATTAACATATGTAACATCTACTTCTCTTGTTATATGTTTTTAGTGTGGAATAATGCTATAAGCATTATTAAAAAATGGTACCCAAGTTTTATCCATTTCTTAAATACTCTGTTTGCAACAGGACTGATAAATTGATTTTAAGAAAAATAAAAATATTAAATAAATATACATTTTGGATGAAATGAAGAAAAGAAAATTGATTGAACACTAAGAAGGAGATGGAAATGGAGGTATCTCTTAGGATGAATTGAGAAGAAAGTAACTAGCCCATAAACATTTCCAGTCTTCAACATTACCATATGGCTTAGTTCCTTGATGAGTTGTGTTTAGTTTAGAACTATGTTTGTGCAATTTCAATTATAAAAAACGATCCAAACCGAACCGAAAGTACATATAATACTTCAATCAGATTGGATAGGACATGTTAACATAAATAAATCAGATCAAGTCAGATTTTATGTTAATTACATGTTTGGATCGAATATTTATCTTTTTTACCCATCTTAATGGAGCGCAAGCATCCCTGGTACTTTGCAACCTACACCCTCCCGTTTTTAGTTTGTTCCGGAAGAAAAAAAATGCAACTGCATAAACCAATATAGGCAACACAGCAGACAAACATTATATCTCCAATCATTGACAAATTTATTACCTGGACTAGAGTTAGGAAAATATAATAAAAATTAAAATAATAAATATAATTTTTATATAATTGTCAAGATTATACGATTGAATCGAATAAATTACATAATTCATAATTAATCTAACATGATTTTTTATTTTGAAATCATTGAATATCAACTTGTTGTCAATATTGTTGAACATTTCATATTCAGTATACGTGCACAAGACAATCATTTATCTATGCATCTTCCATTCGATTATGCAATCTATTTTTTTCAAAATCTTAATAGTTAAAATGACTCTTTCTATAGTTGTTGTGACAATAACTATAATTATTGCTAGCTTCAAAAGAACATAAAACTAATAGGTAAAAAATGTGTCTTCCACTTTCGACCAACTTATAGGAAAGATTATTGATTTATTTCAAAGAAGCAAATTCAACACTGTTATTCAGTTCAATGATTTAGATCTCAAGTAGATTATCAAACATCACCAAATTAGTTCAACAAAAATCACATTGATATAACTTTGCAAATCTAATTAGTTTTCCATATCAAAACTAGAAAACAAATTGGTTGGACTCAAACAAGATATACAAACACGAGTCATAGGGTGATCAAGTGGTTATGGTGAAATGTTTAAAAAGTGGAGTGATAAAATAATTTAACATGATAATGACTATTTGTTTTTCACGCGAAGCATGTCATGTTGTTTTGAAAAAAATAAATTTTAGTCTTGTAGAATAATAGAGTTGGTCATAGTTAATTAATTTGCAAGCAATTTCGTTGTTATAATTTATGGAGGTTGATGGAGACCAGAGTGTGGTCCATACAACCATAATAACTTAGTTAATGCGGATGGTGTGTTAGAATGAGTAGTTTTTAATTGTGGTATGTTGTGTTTCCTGGAATCGTAAAAAATTATGGGAAAATATAGTTGATGTGGCCACGATTACGATCGCGATATATTGTAGAGTCTTCCAAAACTACAATTTTGCATCAACAGTTGTAATTGTAGAATGTAATTTAAAATATTGATAAGATAATACTTCAAATATACTAATATTATTGTGGTTTTAGAAGTCTCTTCAACGACATCAGGACCATGCTTGTGGATCCCTCGACTGAATTTTCCCACTATTTTCTGTAATTACGGTAAACACAAAGTAACCAAAATCACAATTTAAAATATTAGAACTACTATTATAAATCAGTTCCAGTGTTTTTTTCTCTAGTGTCTTCTAGGTGGTTGATTGTGTCTTATATTTTTTTTCTCTTTAATATGCTTTGATATGGTAGTTTTAGTATATATAGAGGTATCAAAAAGTTATTTCAAAAGTATGGAAGAGTATCTAAAATGCATCAGAGAATATCAATATGCATGATATACTAGAAGAAAATTGAAGAATGGGTGCATTATAGATGATGGCACAAAAATCATAACTAGCTAGGTATGAGTATTGCCATGTTCCGATTTTCGGCTACGCGACCTCTTTCAGAGTCGCTACCATGTTTTTTGCGGTTAAAACATGGAAAACTCAATTTGAGCCCAAAATGGATAATGTGGTCTTTGAACAGAGATTTTGAGATCGGGAGTCGATTACGGATCGAGGAAGGTATTAACACCCCGTCAGCCCGTATTAAAATGGTACCCTTGCTAATAACATGGACTTTTATACCCTTAAAATTATTTATTAAAATTCAGTGATAAAAACATAATGTTTTATTTTTTATTGTTGTGTCTGACAAGAGTTTATCTTGCTTATACGTATCCCTAGGTGCAATAGGGAAATCAAGGCTACATAGTTTTGGTTCGTAATCTAATTGGAGTTGGCTTAGTTGATTTGAAATGTCATAGAATTTTATTAACTTTTGAGAAAAGATAAAGCAGCAGAAGCTAATGTCCGCACTGCATCAAATCTCAAAGAGATTTTAAAATAATTGAAATATAATTAAAATTTATTCGTCTTTAAGATAGATGAAACGGCAGAAACTAATGTCCACACCGCATCAAATCTTAAAGAGATTTTGAAAATATTTAGAAATATTGTTGAAATTTGTTCATCTTTAAGATAGATGAAGCAACAGAAATTAATGTGCACACCGCATCAAATCTTAAATATATTTTGAAGATAATTGAAATTTATTCATCTTTAAGATAGATGAAGCAGCAGAAACTAATGTCCACAATTATGGTAAAAAGTGATGGTAAACAAATACATTAACTTATAAAGGTATTAAAAGAGTACAAATGAAATTGATAAATATTCCTTATGAGATTATTATTATATTTTTTATAAAAATCAAATGAGAGAAAAAGAAAACATTATTCGAAGTTAGTAGTTATGTAGATATGGTGAGTAACAAACATGTGGAAGTACCTTCTCTCATTTGCTATGATTTAGAAATACCTTCCCGATTGGTTTATGTGTATCTCTTCTTTGAGTTCCTGTTGATTTGCTTCTGATTTCCCTCTAATTTAGGTGTAATGTATTAAGGTATTTTTATGCTTTTGAACACTCTGGTTGAGATTGTTTGTGAGAAGGTATATGTGGTAGAGTGATATTATCTAATAGTTATGTGTGAGGAGATGGATGTAGAGTGTACTGTTGGTTGCCAAAGTCTCTCTATGTTGTATGGGGTATATGTGTCATTGGTGGTAAATGTTCTCTTGGTATGTGGTCTGCGTATATGTGATATCTAGGTATTGTATGTCTGTATAGCTATTTTTTGTGTGTAACTCCCCCCTCTTCTTGAAACCACTGACCTCCTTTTATAATGGTTGAGGTTCTTGAGAATCTCTTATACTTCTAATCAGCATCACCTCGTTTATTGCTTCCCAAATTATTCCCTTTTTATGTTGATATATTCCTATTTCAAATCATGGTTTTAATGCTCTATTGCTTTAGTTTTTCACTATGAATCTCTAGCTTCCTTATTGAGACCACTATTTGATGCTCTATTTAAAACATTAATGCTAATTATGATTGTTGCCTGATTATGTTTAATTTATCAAGATTCTTAATCTGCATATATTTGGTGTCATCTTTTTAGGAATTATGTTGATTGATGAGTGATGATTCATTGCATTAAATATATTTATTTAGTGCTATTTTTCTGGAATCCTTGTTGCTGATTTGATTTCTTTTCCTGATTCGATTTCTTCTTTTGAATTGATTTCTCTTCCTGATTTGATTTCTTTTCCTTTTCAGGGATTGAGTGTGGAGGTGTATAATTTGGGAGGATCTTCCCATTAAGACACCTGTGGAAGTTAGGGGGATTTAGTTTCCTCTTTAAGTGAATGTATTAGGTCCTCTTTTTAGTACCAAATATTATTTATTTAAAACATTGTTTTTAGATATTATGTATTGCAATTTGTATTTAACTATTATTAATTTTATTTTTAGAATGTATTATGGGCCGGACAAAATTGAGTGCTCACAAGTATTAGTTATCTTGGCATCTTGCTCAATGAAAAGTGGTTCCATTTGGTACATGTTGGGACACTGTGAGAAAATCTTTTACTCTTGATTACTTCCTTTAGAAACTCACAGTTAATGTCATTACGATGGCCATCGTGAATCATGAGGATTCATGAATTGAGATTTATAATTGTATTCATGAACTTGGGTTTAGCATGTATCATATGCATACACTTGTGATTGTGATAAGTGATTGTGATAAGTGATTGTTTCTTGTTTCTTGTTGAAATGTGACATGATTTTGTAGACTCTTCTACAAGCATGGAGCAACTAAGAATAAATTGTAGCTCTTGTTTGTAGAGTTCACTAGCTAGTTGTACTCAATAGAAGTTTCCTGAAACAAATAGAAAAATACCAAACGTGTTAGGGAAGCCTATAAATAAGAACTACTTGATGCAACAGAAAAGGTGAGGTGCTCTACTATATATTAAAATCTAGGTCTTTCAACTCACCAAAATATCTAACTATTGATCAATTAAATATATGTTGTCATCATTTAAGAGAATCCATCCTCATGTTCAACTATCATTTCTATCATCCATAAATCAACAAGTGGTATTAGAACTATGTTTGGTCATATACTCCAAACATATTATTACTCCAAACAAACCTTCTACCGATACTAATAACTTCTACAATTTTATAGAACCATGGTAGACTCAACCAAACTATTAACCGTGTTTGTCTATGTTATGTGGCCAGTGAGACTCAAACTTAGATAAGGAGCATAAGTCCAGACAATGACAACATATGGAAGACATGTGGTCTCTAAGGCTCTTCTTTAGTACAAGTCCGAAAAAGAAGATTGGAGGTTCCATATGGAGTTCATGTTAGAAGTCTCTAATAAGATCGACAAGGACACTAGCACAAAACTCAAGAGCTAACAAGAGTTCATATCATAAGTCCTTTAACAAGGCAAAGATACATCAAATATAAAAGAATGTAGAAGTTTTAATTTGGAGTTCAACAATATCAAGCAACAATGCAGGAGGAGAGGACGAGAACCTCTTTCATAAAATTCTAATAAAGTTTGAGAAAATTGTGCCAAAGTGTTGAAATGTGGTACAATTTCCTAGAGACTTCTTGTATCTTGTTTGTAGAGTTTTCTAGCTAGTTATGGTAATTGTTGTACTCAATAGAACTTTCATGAAACAAATAGAAAAATACTAATTGTTGCACCTCGATTTTCGACTACTTGACCTCTTAGGAGTCACTACTATGTTTTTTATGGTTAAAATGTAGAAAACTCTACTTAAGCCCAAATTGGATAAAATGGTCTTTCAGTTAGAGATTTCGAGCTCAGGAATCAATTACAGATCGATGAAGGTATTAACATCTCATCCGTTCATAATAAAACATTACCATAGCTAATTATATTCAAGAAGGATGAAGCAACAAAAGCTAATATAATGTCCATATCGAATCTCATCTTAAGAGGCTTTAGTGATAAAAAGTTTATCCGCTTCAAGAAGTACAAGTTAATGTCGACACCGCATTCCATCTTAAAGATACTTAAAAAGTAAAAAAGAATCATCTGACTAAAGAATGATGAAACAATAGAAGCTAATGTCTGCATTACATCTCATCTTAAGGAGATATTTGAAAATAATTATAATATTCTTATTTAAATATAATGTTTTTAAGGAGATATTTGAAAATAATTATAATATTCTTTATTTGGTATAAGTTGAATATATGACTTATTGTTATTATGGTTGTTGTCCATTATTAATTAAATTAAGAAAAATATTTTATTGTTAGTTAGGAGTTAAATCAGATGAATAAAAGTGTGGTAACACGACTATTCGAAGATAATATGAGGATGAAAAGTAATATTATGACTCTACCCCATCTTTACTTAATCCCAAAAATATATTTTTTAGATATACAATTATAACAAAAATTATCGTATGAAAATATTTTCGAAAGAAACTAATTTTATCAATTGAAACTACATCTTGTTAATACTTATTATAATTTCTATTTAGGTTTTTATTAAATTATTTTGACTATTAAGATAATAAGTTGGTATTGAAAGGAATAGAAAACACAACTACTTCAAAAACATATCATAAGTGGAAACCTATAATGAATGCAGTCATTAACTTGTCTACTTGGTTAAAGAAATACAAACATATAATTGTTCGAATGACACTGAAAATAAAAAAAAAATCCACATGTTATCCTCTAATAGGTCACATGTAGCACTATCACCTATAATACTTTACATAAGTTTTGTCCTTATTCAAATAGCTATCAACTTGAGAATTTTAACTATTCTTGAAAAACTATCAATTAGCTAGCTCACAATAACTATTAAATGTAGGTTTCTAGAACCTTACTTTTTTTTTAATTATTATTTAATTTTAGAAATAATTATGTATATATTTTTAGAAATTATTTTGATTTTAAAAAAGATTTTGAGTTTTTCATGGCTCAGACAAAAATTGGTGAATTGGTGTTCACACTAACGCCTTAGGGAAGCCTATAAATAAGATATACTAGATGCAATGTAAATGTGCTAGTGATGAATGCTCTACTATATGTAAAAATTTAGTCACTGCAATCTACCAAAATACTCCTCCAACTATTTGACTAATTAAATATATGATGTCCTCATCTAAGACAATCTACTCCTATGTCTAACCATCATTTCCATCATCCACTAAAACCAAAAGTTCTACATCATTGTATGCGCTTACTTTTCATAGAAAAACATACACGACACCGAAGAATTACTGGATGATTCAAAGGCTAGGTCACTCTCTTTAAGACATTTTGTGGTATTGTCAAAATAGTGCAAGCAGATTATCAACTACGACATTCATGTGATAAAACCAATCATATCACTACATTAGACACCCATTACACTATAGAAATAAAGAGGAAGAAGATTGTCAAAAATGACTCGGCAGAGAATGATAATATGAAAGAATAAGTTAAAGAAATGCATCCCAAATGTGCATTTTTTCAACTACCGGAAGACCCTATTTATAGGGTGTGACAACCCAAAATATAAAAAAGGAACCAAATCAGATAGCACCTGATAAAAAAGTGATAGATTCGTGGAAGGTAATAAATGGAAATGGTGAACTCGTGTCGAGCCACAGCTAATGATGATTGATAAACTAGTGGTTGGAGGCCACGAAATGCTAGTCCTACGATAAGGTCGGGAATCGGTTCATCTTCGAAACAACGAGAACTTTCCTCACAATATGTCTAAGCTAGAATTCAAGATGTATTCACTTAGCAGAATGGAAGTACATTTATAGGTAATTACAATTATTCAGAAAATTCCAAGAAAATTAAAATGTTGCCCGACCACTAGGAATGGCAAAGGGGCGGGTCGGGGTCGGGTTTGTGCTTACCCAAACCCGAAATCCAAAACCCGAACCCGAATTAAGTGGGATTGAAAACAATGATATCATCCCCAAACCCGAAAAAACCCAATAAACATATATTTTAATATATATATATATATATATGTGTGTGTATGAAATTTATATATGTATATCTTATATATATATATATATGTGAAATTTATATATATATATATATGAAATTTATATATATATATAGCTTTTATGTATGTATTAATAAGTAATTTTATAGTTTTATATATATTAATCGGGTTCGAGTTTGATATTGTTAATACCAAACCCGAACCCGAAATTTGAACTTGGTAAAACCCGAACCTGAACCCGAACCCGAACTCATTCACATCGGGTTTTTCCCATTATATTCGGGTTGGGTTCGGGCGGATACTCGCGAGTTCGGTTTTCATTGCCATCCCTACCGACCACACAAGCAGGCCTTGGATAGAGCCATATCCCATGTTAGCTCCTTCAACTTCTCAATTTAAAGCACCACCCTCAACTCAAAGTTGCCTTCATTTGGTTGGGCTTCAATTAGGGTCGTCACGACTTATTGTAATGCATCTTCAATCCATCTTATGCTTGCCAATATCATTGGTTCTCTAAAACCTTGGTATTTTGTATTACTTCTACTTTTCCAAGCCCAAATCAGAAATACATAAATGGAGAGGTACGTGTCCCACAGTTAAGGGAAATGGATGCCTCCAACGTAAGTCACTTTTGATATTAATCTCTTCAATATTGCTTTTGAAAATTAATTTTTAAGGATAGACTAACTCAAAATTCAATATAATTAGTTTAATGATAAAAATGTATATACTGAGAGTGTATGAATTTTGTACAATGTTAATGTTTCATTCACCATTCATGATTCATTGACTCTTCAAAAAAAAGTAATACAAATAGATAATAAATATTATACTATGTATAAATCTTTAACATGACACTTCATAAATATAACCCTCTATTTTAATACCCTTAAGTTCTCTCTATAGGCACCACCAACTCTAGTACGTAATACAATGACAAATCCAACTTCTTTTCTAGACAATCATCTTTTCACACTTCTTTTCTAGAAAATCAAAAGTTTAGTTTGATGGTTTGAGATTTAATGATCAAACTAACAGGATTTTGTACTTATTTGGAAGAATTTGAGTAGACGTTTACGTGTAACATCAAAAACTTTGTTGGCTTATAAATAAATAAAGAATTAATTTCTCTCAACTATTAAATAATTAACAATCATCTATAAAGCGAGTCTCCAACTCCTTAATAGTAATTAAAAAATTTCGTTTTTTATTAAAGGATTTATGAGGAGGGTGTATATAATAGATAATAGTTTTCATTCAATATTAATACCTTATTTTAAATTTCTTAAACAAAATCTTCAAGAACGAATATAGTATAAATTAATCTCAGCCTCCGGGGGTTGACGTGTTGTTTTGTATAATGGAATTAGTACATTATAATGAAGATTATTAAGTAACAACATACCTTACCACGTAACTTTGAAAGCGTCCATTTATATATTTCCAAAGAGAGTTTCAACTTTCAACCAAAAATAGTCTTCTTTGGCATCTTCCAAAAGTTCCACACAATTTGGCCATTGACCATTTCAAATCCATACCAATAATTTTTAAATTTTGGTCCGCAACCACTACAAACACAACCAATATGCTAAGGTTTTGAAATGATAACCATTGTTTTAAAACCTTGAATATATATATATATATATATATATATATATATATATATATATATATATATATATATATATATATATATATATATATATATATATATATAAATAAATAAATAAGGATGTAGTATCTCATAATATAAAGAAATAAGTCATATTCGCCTATAATAGACTCACATATGAGGAACATTTTCATTTAATGAAAGAACGAAACAATAAATATAATAATGGGTGAAAGAAAAGATAGGATAAATGTCACATTTTTAGTAGATCAAGGAAAGATCATATATATATATATATATATATATATATATATATTTATTGAAAATGACTCAAGTGAAAACAATTCTCATATAAAAATTTTGACAACAATAAATCCGAGTCTAACGAACCAATCATGAATAGTTAGGATTAAATTATTGGTCAGATGATAGTCGTGTGCATGTATATTTTAATATTGAACATTTAGATAAGATCCATGATTCATAGTAATTGTTCTCATTTATCATAATAAAATATTGTTTTCACGTGAGTAGCTCATTTTATATATATATATATATATATATATATATATATATATAAACCTTCAAGTCTTAACCATAGAAGAGTAAGCATTTACACTCTACACCAAAGAAATCCTTCACACGAAATTGAAAGTTCAGAATCAGAATTTTTCTTTGTAAACCACTTGAAGGTGCAATTATGCAAAACAAAAGCCCCTCCATCAACCAAAACTGTATCATAAGCCCTGAATATTGCCCTCCATATGCTGTGGACTTAGCAATTGTAAGAAAGGTAATGACATTAGGTGATAGCTTCACTGTCACCAATGTTAATGGCAAAACCGTTTTCAATGTTAAGGGCTCTCTCATGTCACTCCATGATCACCGTGTCTTACTAGACGCCACCGGAAAACCGATCATCACCATACGCCGGAAGGTATTACCATACCAACTTTTTTTGGGTGAGGAACCAGTTACTTAAAGAGTAATTTTCTTAAACTTACTACACATCTTAGCCATCAATTTTAGAGAACTCTAATGATCTAAATTAGTGAGTAAATCTAAACCATTAGATTTCCCTAGATTTAATGGTTGAGATATGGAGTAAGTTTTAAACTTACTATCAGAGTAAATGAATTATTCCTTTTTTTTTGTATTTAGATTTTTGTTAATCATTAAATGAATTGAAGTTTTTAAAGGAGAAACTTAGTATAACGTTATGCATGATTTTTGTTAATCATGTAGATGATGTCAGTACATGATCGATGGCAAGCTTTTAAGGGTGAAAGTAAGGACCAGAAAGATTTGATCTTCACTGTAAAGAGATCATCTATATTTCAACTTAAGACCAAATTAGATGTGTTCTTAGCTAATAATACTAAAGAAGAAGTTTGTGACTTTAAGGTCAAAGGAAGTTGGTTCGAACGATCATGTGTTGTTTATGCTGGTGAATCTCTCACTATTGTTGCACAGGTGCGCCATTCTATACTATTAAGAAATAAAACTTACGAATTTTCCAAGATGTGAACCATGACCCATTCTAACTTATGAGAAATTTGTCCGAATATATCTCATATCAATTAATTATTATAATTTTCATTATTATTAGTGTTGTTTTTGCTTAACTTTCATTAACGTAAGACATCGAATGAGACAAGATTCGACACTTTACCATATTGGGAAGTAAGTCTTATATTGTCTACTTCATTGTCTCGGGAATGATTTAAATACATGTTGGGCTACTCCTTTCATTGCCAATTGGTTTTGAGATGAAACCTTAACATGATATCAGAGTCATAACATATCTTATTTCCAGTTGTCATGAGCCAAAAAATGTCATTTAGTTATAGGTCAAATGTAACTTTTCGCCTGGTTTGGCATGTTTATGTGGAGGGGCATATTGGGAAGTAAGTTTCACATCGTCTACCTCATTGTCTCGAACCATTCCTCTTATTGCCAATTAATTTTGAGATGAAACCTTAACATACATGTCTGTTCAAATGTGTATTCATTAATTCTCATTGCTAGATTACCTTTCATGAATAAATTAATATGTACACTTGACACATTACAAAATTCCTAAGAAATAATTTCTTATTATAAAATGATGTAACTGTAATTAAAATTGAAGCATTTTCATTCTTCTAACGTAGAAAATTCATATTTATGATTGCAGATGCATAAGAAGCATACTGTGCAAAGCATTGCGTTTGGTAAAGACAATTTCATGGTCACAGTATATCCCAACTTTGACTATGCATTCATAGTATCACTAATTATTATTCTTGATGAAATTAACCAAGACGCTAGAAAAGCTGCTCAAAATTGATGACTGAGAGCAATGTACTGTTTAGTTTCTTTTAGCAAGCACATTTCTTTTCGATTCTTTCAAGTACTTCGATCTTCATGAATTGAGATCACCTGTCTCATAAATGGTGTCTCAATGTGTCTCAATTCACTAAAAAACTGTTACGTAATCAGTATGAAAATTAAAAAAATAGAAATTTTTTTTTACATTACTTGATGCAACATGATTGGCTTGGGACATGGGGACATGAATTTTTTGGGACGGTTGATCCTTGTTCAATCTTCATAAGTTTGGAACTAAAGTAATTTTATATAATGGTGTATTCATCCATGGTCATGTATTGTTCAATTGTGTAGTCCTAATCATACTTGATTGTATTTTCTTGTATTTCGGTTTAATGTGTATCTAATACATTTTTATGGTTATTAAAAAAGTTCGGTGCTAATTTTCCAAGGAACAAGGATGTATGGTACACCAATACTGTTCATAGGTTTTATGTACATATTGACACAAGTAGCAAGTTACCCGTGCATTCGCATAATGTAGTATTTTTTGCAGCATGATTAAGAACATATATTACGTATGCATTCAGATGGTTAATAACATATATTACACGTGCAGTCGCATGTTTAAAAAACAAAAATGTTACTCGTGCATTTGAATTGTTAAGAATACACATGTGACCCTTGCATTCACATGGTTAAAAACACACATGTTACCCGTACATTCGTATTGTTAAGAACACACATGTTACTTGTGTATTCTCATAGTAAAAACACATATATTACCCATACATTTGCATTGTTAAGAACACATATAGTACCCGTGTATTTGCTACTTAAAACACATAAGAAAAATAAATGACAATTTCGAATTTGAATTTTCTAAGGAAAATAAGAAATCAAAACATTATATTATGTGATTTTTCTCTTGAAAATAAACACTTTAAATGTTGTAGAAAATGAAATGTTTTTTTCACTTTCGAATTTGATTTTTTTTAATAAAATTAGAGAAATCAAATTGTGATACTATATGAGTAAATGTGATCACTCATTACTTCAAATTAGTTTAAAATTCAAAAAAGCAAAACAAATGGTCCAATCAATAATCATTATTATTAATTCTTAAAATATACATTATACAAAAGTGATTATATATTGTTGGTATGTACATAGTAGTAGTAAAATGAATCTTTTTAGGAGGGAAAAATTAAAGAGGAAATGACATATGGTGAATGATGAAGTGAGAGGAATTTATTTTATTATATAGATAATGGAAGAAATTTACTTTATTATATAGTTAATAAATGAACTTAATTCCTCCAATATTAATTTTTTAACCGAAAAATGGATGGACAAATGGTGATTTACTAAGCAATGACTAGGGATGACAATGAAAATCGAATCCGCGGGTACTCGTCCGAACTCAACCCGAATTTAACGGGGAAAACCCGATGTGATTGTGCTCGGGTTTTACTCGAGTTCAAATTTCGGGTTCGGGTTTGGTATTGTTAATACATTACCCCGAACCCGATTAATATATGTAAAATTATAAAATTACACATAAATACATATATAAAAGTTATATATATAATTTCACACACATATATATATATATATATATATAAAAGCTATATATATCAATTTCACATATGCTATTTATATATATATATAAATATATGTTTTCCGTTTGGGTTTTTTTTCGGGTTCGGGTTACCCGAAACTCAACGCTTTCGGGTATAATATCATTGTTTTCAACCTTGCTTAATTCAGGTTTGGGTTCAGGTTTTGGATTTCAGGTTCGGGGTTGGGTAAGCACAAACCCGACCTCGATCCGCCCCGTTGCCATTCATAAAAGCGGCAAATGGAGGACAAAAACTATCCACATGTCATGTAAAAATCTTCCATTTTGAATTTTAAATTGAAATATATAATGGTCAATATAGTCTGTGAGGACGAGTGCACTGATTTTGAAATATACAAAATAAAATGTATATAGAGTGTGGGTGGGTGTATTAATTTTAATTTTTTTAGTAAATGTAAAAAAATATTTTATTTAATATTAAAGCTATTATTATTATTATATGATATTGTTTAATAAATTTTTCTTAAACTTATGAAAATCCTTTAGAAAGGGGAATATATTTGAAAATGAAAATGAAAGATTTTTTTAAAATTATGGACATCCTTTGAAAAGTGGAAGATATTTGAAAATGAAAATGAAAGATTTGAGGGAATGACATGTGTTTTTTTAACAAAATTAAAAGGTTTTTTATGGTGAAATTGAATGTGGGTGAAAAAGTAGTAAGATATTTAATGTGGTTTTATGACACATAAATAGCATCAAGGTGAAGGACTTTGGGGGTAGAAAAATAAATATTTGGTTCTAGAGAGAATAAGTTTGGGGTGGGGAGAAAATGAATATAGTTATGACATGTGTCTAATAGTAGTAGTGTTGGACCTTTTCTTATTATATAGTAATATAATTAATAAATGAACATAATTCCTCCAATATTAATTTTTTAATCGAAAAATGGATGGACAAATGGTGATTTACTAAGCAGCTGCAAATGGAGGACAAAAACTATCCACATGTCATGTAAAAATATTTCACTATGAATATTAAATTGAAATATAAAAAGATCAATATAGTGTGTGATGCCAAGTGCATTTATTTGAAATATATAAAATAAAATGTATATAGAGTGTGGGTGGTGCATTAGTTCTAATTTTTTAGTAAATGTAAATAATATTTTGTATAATATTATAGTTATTATTATTGTTATAGGATATTGTTTAATAATTTTTTCTTAAAATTATGAAAATCCTTTGGAAAGGGGAATATTTTTGAAAATGAAAATGAAAGATTTTTAAAAATTATGGACATCCTTTGGAAAGTGGAAGATATTTGAAAATGAAAGATTTGAGGCAATGACATATGTTTTTAAAAAATATTGTAAAAGGATTTTTACGATGAAATTCAATGCGGGTGAAAAAGTAGTAGGAGAATTAATGTGGTTTTTTGATACATATAAAATCAAGAGAATAAGTTTTTTGGTGGAGGGGGGAATGAATATGATTATGAGATGTGTCCAAGAAGAATAGTGTTCCACCGTTTCTTATTATATAGTAGGAACAAGACAAAAGAGTGGTACCCATAACACTCTTCAGACCACAACTTGAGTCTAGTTCTTTTCCCTGCTACCATGTTCTGAGTTCTGCATGTACTTGCATCCATTATTTTACTTTCAAATCACAACGTACATTTGGGTAGGGGTTTAAGATAGATGACTTTTTCTCCTCTGCCTGTCAAATCTAACCAGTAACGTTTTAATTTTTAATTTTTTTATTTACATGTTAATATTTAGTTCAGGACAGAAAATATAATAATCTTAGACCTTGAAGACATGTGATTTTTGTTCTCACATTAGACTACTTATTGGTGGCCTATTAAATCACCTTTCACAAGTTAGACTATATTTTTAAAAAATAGGTTATACTAAATAATGATCATATGTCCCTAAAATTTCATGTCCTCATGTACAAAACCAATCATATTCTACCAAGTAATAAAAACAAACTATTTTATATTTTTATGATTTTTTTTCTTAATTAGTTGTCATTTTTTTATTGGATTGAGACATAATAAGACACCAAATAGTGAGACAGATGATCTTCATTTAATTATACATAACCCTTTAAAAAAGTTTATTTAACTTCATGTTATACTATTTCAATATAAAAAAAATTATTGTATGTGAAATTTCAGTATAAAAAATAGTAGTAACGTGTTATCTAGTAACATAACATGTACAGATAAAAAAACATCAACATAAAACTGAACTTTATTAATAAGGAAATTAGGATGCAATTCACCCAAAAGAGAAAAGGACAAACTTTTCTTTCCAGTGTGCATGTATTATTATTACAGGGTTATTTGCTACACTACACTAGGGATTATTACATCACACCCTTAACCCTGATATGTGAAGAACTTGAATAAAAAGAAAACGAAGATAATAACCTCTTAGAAAAGTTGTTGCATCAATACATATATATTTCATATATGACCCTTTGATGACAACAACTTTGTTCCCATTTTTGTAGAATCATTTGGTGTTATCACGTTTACTCTTACTCTCTTTGAGAAAAGAGGCACTCTTGGTAATCTCACGCAATGGTTTATCTGTGAATCTAATGAGGTTGTAAACCCATGCTCCAGCGATGGCACCAAGAATAGGTGATACTATATATATCCATATTCCTTTGTATTCATTGTGTACAAATGCAGGACCTAAGCTTCTTACTGGGTTCATTGATGCTCCTGTCACTGGCCTGTTATATAATTAAGAAAGTTTGGTATTAGATATTAAAAAAGTAATAATATCAACATATTCTTATTTCAATACTTTATACATTTTATGCTTTATCCGATTTTCAGATCACATTTTAAAGAGTGTGTGAAATATGAACTTAGGTGGCATGCTGTCCCTCATTTAAGTTGTATAGTCATTAATTTCGTAAAAGGCTACACTTAATATGCATTTAATTAGGCGTTACGTTGGTTAGGTTAGTACCCTGCAATTATCACATTCATGAGTATGGTAGAGCCAATTGCAATCCCAGCCAATTCACCAATCTGCATAATTTAAAAATAACATGACTGATTAAAACTTAAAGGCATGAGATGGGGGTTTCAGAAACTTGTAGGGTTTCTGCTAGAGATTCATAACGACACAAATAATATATGTAGACAATTAGTCAATTCAGTCACTAAATTTTTATGTGGGAGAATTTAAACATATTCCAAAAGGCTAAAATCTTTGGATTTTTTAATGAGAGTCTTAGGTATTTGTGAAGGAAACATAATGTATAACAAGTGAAAAATAAATAATTTATTATATTAGGAACCTACAAAACATTTTCTTCTTTAAGTCATTAAAAATATTTATTGGCCAATAGCATTGTTAACTAAATCCAAATTTTAATAGAAAATATTGATGAAAAAAAACAAAACAAATCAAAAGTATCCAAAGTAAATTTTGAAATTTTTAGAGAGATCTCCATTTCTTTTGATTGATGGTAATCGAATTTTGACATAAAATTTAATTTAATATTTTAATTTGTAAAAAAGTATCTCACTCTATGTGATTAGTTGAAAATATATATATTTAAGTTAAAAATATAATAATTAAATATATTTTTTATCAACTATATAAAGTAATAGATAAAATGATATATTTTTTGGGACATAAGATACGGTAGAAAACCAAATAAATGAGAAAAAGTGTGAGGTAGGACTTACTGCTCTATTATCAGTAGCAACCCCAGATATGACAAACATAAGTGCAAAAGTGATTATGAACTCAAATACAAAAGCTTGCAGGTTTGACCCAGTTGGTAGTGTTCCTGCAAACTTGTCATGACTCCCTGTAAATATTAGTCTAAGAGATCCACTTCCAAGTGTGGCTCCAAGCAGTTGAGCTGCTACATAAGCTGGTACCTACAAGTATTAAATATAGGATATATATTAACTACACCACATGGATATGTTACCAATTTTGTTTATAAGACAAACTTATGCATTAATTTGTATAGAGGAATAACCTTTCTTTTATTCCATATTAGTAATGCCTATATGTTTAAAACTATCCATTTTGGCAATGATAGACTAGTATGAAAAGTCCAAGGGAAATTATATAAGTTTCAAGCACTTTTTGAGAGGGTTGAAATCTAATATTTCTAAGGTGAATGTTGAGATCCAAGCTATCTAAACTTTTATTTAAAATTTAAAAAAAAATATTTGTTGAAAATATTAAAAGAATTAGAAAATAACTAAAAGAAGACAATATCATTGAAGAAAGTAATCTTATAATTATGATGTATAATATATTGTAAGGTGAAATAAATGATAAATTTAATAGTTAATTAATTTATAAAATTCAAAGATTATTTAAACAAAAAAAAGGGCATGAAAAAAATCTAAATCTAGAAATTATCTAAAAATCTTAAAATATAATAATCATACCATGAAACATACATCTTCTCGAGGTCTAATACTGGTAGAGATAATAACATGTGTTATTTAAAAAAAATTAATGGTACATATTATAAATTTTTGTTAATTATTTTTTTCTTGACTTGACATTACAATAATGGGATCCCAAATCCATGAAACACTATCCAAATTCTACCAAAAGGTAATAAGAGGTATGTCAATTTCAAGAAAAAATGGCTTTAAGAATCTTCCTTTCTTATGAGGTTTTATAATTAAGGAAAGTGGCAGAATAAAAAACATTAAAATACACATTTAACTATTTACTTTAAAAAAAGTTGTTGATAGAGTAATAAGGGTATGTTTGGTTAATTAACTAACCTGCAACAATGGAAACCTTCTGGTGCTAGCAAAAGCAATGGTAACAGCAGGATTGAAATGGCCACCAGAAATGTGGCCAACAGAATAAATCATAACCATCACAACCAAACCCCAAGAAACTGCAATCCCAGGAAGTGTTACCACATTATCATACCCTTTGTTCACTACCACTGATGCACACCCTATAAATATTAAGAAATATGTTCCTACCACCTCAGCTACCAACTGCATCACATTAATCATCAACAAATAATGTTATTTGTAATCATTGTCTCAACTTCAATTAACCCACAAAAATATACTATAGTGATTCCATAACATTGTATAATAACAAAGGTTATATAAGAATTATTAAGAATAAGATTGGTTAAGGAAGGATTAAGAAAATGAAAACCAACCCTGAAAAGTTTAAGAAATTTTTTAATATCTTAAGCCATTTCATCAAATCACATATCATGTGAGAGTTTGTAACCAGAGATCATATAATTACAAACAATTTGAGTACAAAAGAAAGATTAGGAGACACCTTCTGCAAGAAAGGCACACAGCTGTTTGAGCCTTCACATGTTTTGGAGGAACCATTGTCCTTGACATTTACAACAACCTCATCAGTTTCATTTCTTGCTGAATCAGCCATCAATGACAGAAAACAATGAAACAACTGAGAAATATATGGAACTTGGGTTTGTAAACAGTGAATAATGGTTTGCGTTTGTTTACTCAAACATAAATGTGCAAGAGCTAAGCAAACAACTCTAATTTATAGGAACCAAAAAAGATGATGATAATAACTAGGACTTTTCCTGGGATAAGAAAGAGTATGGTCCAAACAACCCCTTTGGCTCTTGTGTAGTTTTGAGGACAAAATTAAAGATTGTTGATAATGATTTCACAGAAAGCCAACGATGGAATTCTAAAGTGAAGAATCAATAAACAATTATCTTAGTTATATAGAAATGGTTTTCAATTAATTTTATCTTTTGAAAACAATATTTCGTTAAATACTTACTTTATTTAGTATCAAGAGAATTTTGAGGGATGTAATTTTTTGCTTAGTTTAAGATTCTTGTTTGAGCAGTGGTGGATCTCAAGATAGTATATCAGTTATGCATAATTTTATTACATTTTTGAAATAATATATTGTTATGAAATGCCAATAAATAAAATATGTAAAAGAAATGAAGTCATATCTATTAACTTATGGTCTTGCATGCAATATATGTTGCATAAAATATTCAAGAGTACCACCTTTTTTTAGCTTCTTCTAGGATTTATTATTGAGCTTGAGTCTTTGGAAATATATCTGCATTAAATATATCGGAAACAAATTTTATTTATTTTTTAAATGACCTTATTCTAATTAATGAACTGTTCTATGAATATAAGATGTTTTATAAAGAATATATCATTCCTTTCTATTAATACAATTATGATTTAAAATGGTTCTTCACGATCAATTAGGGTACGGAAATACTATTGATAGTATAAAAAAACTAATATCAATTAGTCCTAATATGAATTGGGGCTCATTAACATGAAAGGAATGCAACACCAATTAATAACATTAGTAAATAATAAGATAAAAATGGAGAAAAGCTAGACATAAAATCCACTTATTACTCTAAATAAAAGCTCCACCCTATATTTATATATATATAAGTTATGCTAATGGAAAGGGATATATCACCAATTCAAAGCAACAAATTGGATTATCAAGTAATGAAATAAAAATAGTGGAAATATTTAATTAGTGGATAATCAGAGGGTGTAATTCATCTAATGTATATTTTAGTGAATTTACATTAATTTGGACCATTATAATAAGTTGTAGAGATCGTTACAATTAATTAATAAATCTAGTTCAAAATGTGATATCATTATATAATATTCAAGTTTTTAAAATTAATTTGATGTAATTAATTAATTATATAATTTATAATAATGAGTTTTAAAAATAATCTGATATGATTAATTAATTGAATATTTCATAGGATACTAGCAAATAACACGTGCATTTGCACGGTAATGCACAG
Organism: Lupinus albus; assembly: GCA_009771035.1. NCBI lineage: Eukaryota > Viridiplantae > Streptophyta > Magnoliopsida > Fabales > Fabaceae > Lupinus > Lupinus albus. Next base: position 14,074,218 of record CM020010.1, read on the forward strand.
GTAGTATTTTTGCTGTATGATTAAAAACACACACTATATGTGAATTCATATGGTTAATAACACACGTGTTATTTGTGCATTCGGATGGTTAAACACACATGTTACATGTGCATTCGTATTGTTAAGAACACATGTGATCAGTGCAATCACATGGTTAAAAACACACATGTTATCTATACATTCGCACTGCTAAGAACATATATGTTACCTGTATATTTTTGTAATTTTTTTTATTGATTTTCATATTCTATAATCTATATATTTGGGTAACTAATAAATAAAATAAAAATTTCTATTGCTAATTCTTAATATACACGTACATATGGAGAACTTGTTTAATTTTATGATATTATTGTTATTATTTCTTAATGTAACTTGTTTATAATTTCTTTTATTTCTTGGATATCATTTTTTATTAATTGTGTAATTGATTTATTATTTATTATTTTTTTAAAGTATACAAAAGGGGACATTGTAATTATTACTTAGAATTATTTTGAAATAAATATGGGTTTAACCATTTAGTATGAAAACTTCGAAAATAATATTTTAATATATAAAAATAAAATTTTAGTAATAAATGATAATTGAAATAGGATAGTTGTAATTACTTAGTTCAATTTTTTTTCAAAATATTAGACACCTTAATTATTTAGGATCACCGATCTCACCAATAAGCACTACATTAAATGACAATATCTATTTTTATTTTTATCCTAATGATCGGCAATATTTATTCAAAATAGTAATTAATTATTAGTTTGCAACTGATCAGCAATTAAAGTAGTAATAAATGAAATTAAAATGTATGAACGTTAAAAATTAATAGTAATAAATGATCAGCAATCAGCGCTATTTAAATGCACGAACAATTGTAATAAATGAAATTAAAATGAGAATATTGTAATTAAATGTTTAGGTTTTTTTTCAAAATAAAGTAGACATTACTTTTTTGGATTACAACCAACTAAAATAATATATTAATTGATATCACACATTATTTACCTCCATTTAGGCCTTAATTTTTCAAAATAAAGGTTGTCTCTAATGTGATATGCATTCACCTATGTTAAGAATTACGAGCAATTGTAATAATATAAGGAAATTATATCTGAAATAAAATATCTTTATTTTTGTTACATTTATGTATAAAAATGGAGAAATTTTTTTAATTAGTTAATTAAATACTTCATGAGCATTTGACTACACATTTGCTATACATGAAACGTAAAAATGAAAAGTTCGAATTTATAACTATTTTAGTACATGTAGATGTAAAAAGAAAAAGAAAAGTTGGAATTTATGACATATTATTATTTTTAATTATATCATACAAAACAATACAAAAAATTGTCAAAGATAACCAAAATGCCAAAAAAAGAGAACATCATTGAATCCATTGGTTCTACCATTTTCAATGAACCCAAATGACTGCGATAACATAAGAAACAAATATATTTTAAACAGTAGATTTTTAAAATCATCGAATAAAAAAATAAAATACAAAACCGTAAATAACTAATCATGATTTTTACCTTAGTTCATAGTAGAATATACTTCAAGTGTTTCTGAAACATGCAAAACAAAAAATTAAATTAGTGATTCTATGTATAAAAAAGTGTATAAATAAAATAAGATTAAGATATATAAAACTAAAGTGTAGAGGTGCTAGAAGGGAGAACCAAAGTACAAATGAAAAGAAAAAATGTTAAGAACGAAATAAATATATCAATAATAAAAACAAACAAATGGAATATTGCAACTGAATGTATATATATATATAATGAGATTGAGTACATACCACATGTTTTGAAGGTTTGATCGTTCTTTATGATGATACCTGTAAGGACCCGATTTTCATAACTCAAAAATTCTCTTTTAAAATTCTTATTCGTGAAAGTGAAGTAATTACTTTTGAAAGACATTACTCGAACAATTTGGAAACTTGAGAGAATACGTTTATAAATTTGCAAGGCGAAAATATTCCAAACACCCTTCATTTCAAAAGCATGTCATTACACTTCCGTTCAAATACATCCTTTATACAATTACACTTTCTCAAAATTACCTTGAATACAAACATTAGATCCACTTCAATATACACTTACAAGAAAGTTGTTTATACATGAATTCACTTTAACATGTTCTTCATATTACAAATATTTATCATATAACATATCAATTACATATTATCCGCTACTCTATCATGTACTCTTCTCCGCAAGCGTCCAATGCGCTACCTCCACAACCTGAACCCAAATATACAACACATACAAGGAAAGACAGGGGGAGTAAGAACCAACTACGGCGACCGTAGCGTGGATTTACATGGAGTAATGACATTAAAGTATTAAAACCACACACATCTAACATCATCATGATATGTATATATCAATCAATACATATTATCCATATTCACCCTATAGTACACATACATCCCATACTATATGTGTTCTATAGTGTGCATACTTATTCATCGCATTTTATCCATATTCACCCTATAGTACACATACATCCCAAACTATATGTGTTCTATAGTGTGCATATTTATTTATCGCGTATTATCCATATTCATCCTATAGGATATACATCCCATAATATATATCCTATGGCATGCATATGATTTTCATTCCGAGTATACACTTTTCACATCCTTCACATTCCATAATAATTTACCCTTGATCTCATTCAACAATTCTGCACCATACAAATAATCATCATACCCCATCGGGCAGGTCGAGTAATCCCCATACCACCTCGGGCAGGTCAAGTTTCCACATTACACTCACATCCATGTCATACACAGTCAATACAAGACATCTCATTATTTTATCACCATAAATAACATACAACACCTTCATTGTCACAAACATACCTTTATCCATTTTAACACATTCACAGCTCATCACACATTCATTGTTACAACACACTCATATCCATTTTGACATACCTTTATACATGTTTATAACAATCAACCACTCACAACATACTCATTTTGATAAACATACTCATATCCATTTTGACACATTCACAACTCATCACACATTCATTGGTACAATCCACTCATACATGTTTATAACAATCAACCACTTACAACATACTCATTTATGCTTATGACCATAAATATCTCACACACCATTATCACACAACATAACCATTATCATAAACAAACCACGCATAACATATTCTTCATCATATACACATTAACGTTAGAACCATCTTTAATGACAGTGTATTACCATAAATGAGCATATAGCGTTTTACTCAAATAAACGGTTCTCCCCACACATATATCTCCACTTTTATGGCTAATACATCCTCATGTAAAATATAGACTCTCACATGGACCACAAACTCCCAAGAGAGTTTCTATCCGTTAATATGCTCTGATTCTTGAGGGAAATCAGAGATGATGACTCTAATGAAATACTCTAAGACCACAATGGTCTTCTCCCTCACCTTAGGTTGCGTAAGCTCCGTTGCTCCGCAAAAGAGCCACATCTCCCTTCATCTCCTCCAACCTCCATTGTTGCTTTTTCACCTCCAAGTTTTCCAAATGTGTCACCATGAAGCAAGAGGAAGGTTTTGATGAGTTTTGAGGCTTAGTGGAGGTAAAAATGGTTGATTTGGGTGGAGCCACCGTTGGGAGAGAAAGGGGTAGAAAGAAAATGAAGATTAGGGTTTCTAGATCCTTTTTTTCACTTTTATAGTCACAGCGATGAGTATAATCGATTACCATATGGTGTAATCGATTACATCAGTTAAACGACTTGATGTAATCGATTACCAACATGCTGTAATCGATTACAATATGAAAAATTACACATGTCTGATCAGATATCAGCATGTAATCGATTACCATGACCATGTAATCGATTACATCATGAAAAATTACACATGTCTGCTCAGATATCAGAATGTAATCGATTACCAGTACCATGTAATCGATTACATCACGAAAAATTACACATATCTGATCAGATATCAGCATGTAATCGATTACCAGGATTGTGTAATCGATTACACTGTTTCAGAGTGCCCAAAATTGCCATTTCTCGCCCAGACAACTCTCTCTCAAGCGAGACTTCCAGGACTGATACTATAATTTTGAAGACTCAAATTTAGGGTGTTACAATCCTCCCCCTCTTATATGAATTTTCGTCCCCGAAAATTAAACATACCTCGGAAATTATTATCATCACCTAGATCTTAGGCACAAGGATACTCCATCAAAATCATACTCGATTCTCAAATCCATTAAGATTACTTAGTCGGTCACTAAGGGCATACACCACTCAACCGTGATATCACTTCAACCAATTCATGAACTAACTCATCACTGTCCAACTATTAAGATCTCAGCCTCTAATAACTCGAATGCCATGAGAACTAAACCGTAATTCAAACTAAGGATTTTTTTTCTCCTATATTCGTCAAGAACCATAGGTATCTAGCACCTATCCATCTATCAATCCTAACATACGTTAAGAATCCAGATAACACTCTCGAACTTCGGCGAATGGGGAACTCCTTATCCCATATCTATCTAAATGCATCTTTTAACATCCATCATACACTAGCTAGTTTCATCTCCACTCGAGAATCTAGCACAATTTCATTTTACTCGATTCACAAAATACTTACACAATAGGACTCTTAGTGTCTCATCCACTGTACACAATCAAACTATCCAGTAATCGTCTAATTACATCAAATATTTCTACCATCACAATAGATCTCCCTGATCCATCACTACAAAAATCGTTCAAAACGATTAACCTATATGGTCCGAATCGCAACAACACTCTCGAACCCAGTTCGAAGTTAGACTCCATACTCATCGCTCACCAAGATGTATTGGCTCGCACCCACAAATGCAGTACCTAGATCGACATCCACTCGATGGAAACAACATCATTTCATTGCATACATGCAAATAACTACGGTTCACTCAAAATTCTCCACTAACATTTCAATTTATACTTGCTACAATCACAGAAACATGATATTCATCCAAGCAGCATTTAGACAAACAAGACTCTTGGAGTCTTTCACATACCAATCAAAATCACCAAGTCAACATCCAACTCAACCCAACATTCCTACTACAACGAATGTGGTTTAAGACGATTTGCTAGTTCATAAATTTCATCTAGGCATACAAGGTCGTAGACCCACTCAAATCGCATACGTTGTTACCATTGATTTTTGCCATTTACGAATATCCAATCCAAAAACTTGAGTTTTATATGGATACCCAAAATACAATGATGAACATGCACCTCGTGCTCAAGTCTACATCATATCGAGAAACACATGCTCATAATTACCTCACAAGAGTTTTAACACATCACATTCATCCAAGATGAAGTTTTTTAAAAATTCGGATTTCAACATGAAACTTAATCAATGCTTAATCGTATAGTACACTTCATTCGAAAAAATGATTTTCGAAAATAGATTAGATGTAAGTTTCATGGAAGTCCTCTTGTGGAAGCAGGGGTTTTCCTAATCATTTCAAAATATCTTAAAATCCTTTTTCTCATGCGACACCGACTGCCCAAATCAAAATTTTCAAAAGCTAGTTATTTCTGAAGTTACATTTCATCCAGGACATGAGAGTCCCCACAGTACACTCACAGAAACATGCTTACACCATAACACTGCAATCACGTATAACAATTACTGACGCACATGAAATAGAAACAATTTTTGAAAGCACAATATCAAAGCAGTTAATTTGAGTTCATTACCACTATATTGTGCATTGCAAATGTTCAATTACAAACGGTCAATCATCACAGACCAGAAGTTTCATGCACAAAAGATAATCCACTACCTCTTAGGGTAGGCAATTCAACCATGGTCCACTACCACTCCGGGTAGGCAACTCAACAATGATCCACTACCGCTCCGGGTAGGCAACTCAACAATGATCCACTACCACTCCGGGTAGGCAATTCAGCAATGATCCACTACCGCTCCGGGTAGGTAATTTTCCTCAATGATCCACTACCACTCGGGTAGGTAATTTTCCTCAATGATCCACTACCAGTTGGGTAGGTAATTTTCCTCAATGATCCACTACCACGTCGGGTAAGTAATTTTTCCTCAATGATCCACTACCACGTCGGGTAGGTAATTTTCCTCAATGATCCACTACCACTCGGGTATGTAATTTTCCTCAATGATCCACTACCACTACGGGTAGGTAATTTTCCTCAATGATCCACTACCACGTCGGGTAGGTAATTTTCCTCAATGATCCACTACCACGTCGGGTAGGTAATTTTCCTCAATGATCCACTACCACTCGGGTAGGTAATTTTCCTCAATGATCCACTACCACTTCGGGTAGGTAATTTTTCTCAATGATCCACTACCACTTCGGGTGGGTAATTTTCCTCAATGATCCACTATCACGTCGGGTAGGTAATTTTCCTCAATGATCCACTACCACTCGGGTAGGTAATTTTCCTCAATGATCCACTACCACTTCGGGTAGGTAATTTTCCTCAATGATCCACTACCACGTCGGGTAGGTAATTTTCCTCAATGATCCACTACCACGTCGGGTAGGTAATTTTCCTCAATGATCCACTACCACTCGGGTAGGTAATTTTCCTCAATGATCCACTACCACTTCGGGTAGGTAATTTTCCTCAATGATCCAATAGCACGTCGGGTAGGTAATTTTCCTCAATGAACCACTACCACTTGGGTAGGTAATTTTCCTCAATGATCCACTACCACGTCGGGTAGGTAATTTTTCCTCAATGATCCACTACCACGTCGGGTAGGTAATTTGCTCAATGATCCACTACCACTTCTGGTAGGTAATTTTCCTCAATGATCCACTACCACTTCGGGTAGGTAATTTTCCTCAATGATCCACTACCACGTCGGGTAGGTAATTTTCCTCAATGATCCACTACTACTCGGGTAGGTAATTTTCCTCAATGATCCACTACCACTTGGGTAGGTAATTTTCCTCAATGATCCACTACCACGTCGGGTAGGTAATTTTTCCTCAATGATCCACTACTACGTCGGGTAGGTAATTTTCCTCAATGATCCACTACCACTCGGGTAGGTAATTTTCCTCAATGATCCACTACCACTTCGAGTAGGTAATTTTCCTCAATGATCCACTACCACGCCGGGTAGGTAATTTTCCTCAATGATCCACTACCACGCCGGGTAGGTAATTTTCCTCAATGATCCACTACCACTCGGGTAGGTAATTTTCCTCAATGATCCACTACCACATCGGGTAGGTAATTTTCCTCAATGATCCACTACCACGTCGGGTAGGTAATTTTTCCTCAATGATCCACTACTACGTCGGGTAGGTAATTTTCCTCAATGATCCACTACCACTCGGGTAGGTAATTTTCCTCAATGATCCACTACCACTTCGAGTAGGTAATTTTCCTCAATGATCCACTACCACGCCGGGTAGGTAATTTTCCTCAATGATCCACTACCACGCCGGGTAGGTAATTTTCCTCAATGATCCACTACCACTCGGGTAGGTAATTTTCCTCAATGATCCACTACCACATCGGGTAGGTAATTTTTCTCAATGATCCACTACCACTTCGGGTAGGTAATTTTCCTCAATGATCCACTACCACGTCGGGTAGGTAATTTTCCTCAATGATCCACTACCACTTCGGGTAGGTAATTTTTCTCAATGATCCACTACCACTTCTGGTAGGTAATTTTCCTCAATGATCCTCAATGATCCTCAATAATTTTCCTCAATGATCCTCAATCGATTACCAACATGCTGTAATCGATTACAATATGAAAAATTACACATGTCTGATCAAATATTAGCATGTAATCGATTACCATGACCATGTAATCGATTACATCATGAAAAATTACACATGTCTGATCAGATATCAGAATGTAATCGATTACCAGTACCATGTAACCGATTATATCACGAAAAATTACACATATCTGATCAGATATCAGCATGTAATCGATTACCAGGATTGTGTAAATGATTACACTGTTTCAGAGTGCCCAAAATTGCCATTTCTCGCCCAGACAACTCTCTCTCAGGCGAGACTTCCAGGACTGATACTATAATTTTGAAGACTCAAATTTAGGGTGTTACAATACCATTGCTTATCAAACGCTAACGGAGAGAACAGTTGGAAGAACATATCTAAAAAATAATGAAATCACTAAGAACAAAAAATAAAGAAATCAATGAAAAAGTAAACCAAAAAAATAGTTGGAAAAGAAAGATTGTTGAAGAGAAATGTTGTTTGAATAGAAAGAGAAAAACATATATTTTGTGATGATAACAAAGTAAATCATGCGAACGAATTGTAGCAGTATGAGAGAAAAGAAGAGGTATGGGATAGATGAAGGGGTAAGAGTAGAAATGATAGGAAATGAGAAACATAAACATAAGACCAAAACAAAACATAAGACCAAACATTATTTAACATTTAAATTGTTAAAATATAAAATGTAGAAAAAGTGAGGATGTAGTGTGGGAAGATACATAGTAGTAGTATAGACCACTTTAGGAGGGAAAAGTATTGATGAGGAGATGACATGTGGCAATAAAGACCTTATTTTCTTATATAGTATATAGATATGACAACGGGGAGGGTCGGGTTTGTGCTTACACAAACCCGAACCCGAAATCCAAAACTCGAACCCGAACCCAAACCCGAATTAAGCGGTGTCGAATACAATGATACCATCCCCGAACCCGTCACGTTTCGGGTAACCTAAACCCGAAAAAAAACCCGAAAAACATATATTTTTATATATATGTATATGAAATTTATATATATATAGCTTATATATATATATATGTGTGTGTAAATTTATACATATATAGCATATATATATATGTGTGAAATTTATAAATATACATATATATATATATAGAGGTTTTATGTATGTATTTATATGTAATTTTATAGTTTTATATATATTAATCGGGTTCGGGGCGGGTTCGAGTTTGATATTGTTAATACCATATCCGAACCCAAACCCGAAATTTGAACTCGGGTAAAACCCAAACCCGAATCCATTCACATCGGGGTTTTCCCATTATATTCGGGTTGGGTTTGGGCGGGTGTCCGCAAGTCCGGTTTTCATTGTCATCCCTATTATATAGTAATAGATTGATATATCTAATTAAGTTAAAAAAAATTATTTAAAAATCTTATTGGCAACATAATGGTAATATCATTTGAATCTATATTACAATATCATATTAGTCCATAATTATAATATTACATTATTTCATAAATGTGATTGTAATATTATTAAATTGTGATGTTATGTTGTTAAACAATGATATTAATTTGTTAATTTATATATAGAGTAAATTACACTCACACCCCCTGAGTTTTAATGAAATTACACAAACCACCCCTCCCTTCTTTGTCATTACACAAACCACCCCTCCCTCCTACACAAACCACCCCTAGATTTATACATACATTACACAGACTACCCCTGCATGTTATAAAAGTGTAATATTTTAAAGAAAAAATGTGTGATGAATGTAATTAAGTTAAACAAAATATTGTATATTGTGTAACACTTCAAATAGTACAAAAACGAATGTTTCTTTATTATTTTTGTGTCATTAAAAAATACATTAATAATTTCAAATAAATGTTTAAATAACTCTTATATTATTTTATAACGAACCAAATAATGAAGACACGTTGACTCTTATATTATTTGAATTTTTCTACATAATATACAATATTTTGTTTAATTAATTACACACATCATACTTTTTTTGTTTAAAATATTACACTTTTATATTATGTAGGGGTAGTTAGTGTAACATATGTACAAAATTAGGGGTGGTTCGTTTAATGACAAAAAAGTGAGAGGTGGTTTGTGTAATTTCACTAAAACTCAGAGGTGTGAGTGTAATTTACTCTTATATATGATGTGATGTTATGTTAATTGAATAATTCTTTTTAAATGAATTTTCCATCCTAATGTTGAAGTTGTTGCTTTTAATGTTTGTTTGAGTAAGATGAATTAAGTTTAATAGTCAAATTAAGTTGTGTTTAAAACTTTAAAGTTTTATAATTTTTTTCTCTTGTTGATTGTCTAAATAACATATAAGATCGTGAGAAACAAATACACAAATACATAAATTACTTGCAATTATTTTTCATATTTTGAATTTATGGGTACCCATGGATCCGTTGGGTACGCAAGGATCCTGGGTAGTATACCCAACGGATGTTAGCACGGGTCTGAGGCAGGTCTGAGTCCAAAAATGAAGCAATGGGGCAGATTCAGTTAATGCACTACCCGAACTCATCCAAACTCATTGCCATCCCTAAGTAGGAACATAGTAAAACTAGAAAAGTGACAACAAAACAGAAAATGAGAAATTATTTATGAAATAGTTGTGCCATGGAAACCATTGCCCTAAAAGCGAAATCCAACTAGACCTTGGTGTAATCCGAATAGTCGATCACTCTCCAAGATTAACACAACGAGTCTCTAAACATGTGCACTCGAGTTTTTAGGCTATGGAAATCACATATATATTGTCCAAGTTTTGAATAGAGTAGAATGAAGATAGATGGAGGAAATCAAGAGAATATCTTCTTTATCATACTTATATCAGAACACTGATTTATATTCCTAAAATAGGAGAATATCAGTTATTATTTTATACAAAATATTTCCTAAAATAATTTTTCATTAAAGCAAATCAAGTCTAATTAAATGATATCATAGAAATAAATACAAAATAAAAACTCATTTATTTGTCATTATCTAACAATCCCCCACCCATGGCATAACAAACAAAAACAAAACAGAACTTGGGCTAAAGAGAATAACACTTAAGTACTAATGTCTTAAAGATTGAATTAATATATAGTGAAGAAAATCAACAATTGTCTCCTAGCGTTGAATAACTCTTGAACTACAATAAACCCAATTGAATCCTTCATCGCTTGTGTATTTTCTTAAATGTGTGATTTCCATGATAATAAAAAAAAAATAAGCGCCTTTTTTTGGCTCTATGCACACCTTGGGTATTCATGAGTGCTCTAGAAAACTAGATCAATTTTTCATAGCAGGCGACCCACCTTCATACTCACATAGGTGAATCCATCAAGTTGGTCCCAAAAGTACCACCACAATTGGATATGAATTCATTAAGAGCATAAGAATGCTCATCCTCAAATATACCTAGCGGTGAGTCCATCATGTCCGTCTCATTAGAACCACCCAACAAGCACGGCTATGAACTCATTAAGAGCTAAAGCTCAACCTATATATAACACACTACCATAAGTCATAGAAATGGTAAGTTTAGTAAAATGGAGTACTCATATGGCTTCATGTGACCATGAAGGTATTCACCATACTTCGCTCAACAGAATGGCTTAAGCCATAAGAAATGTCTCTTGTGACATGAATGGACATACCATTTTGTTATTTCTGATTAGTCTTTTTCTGGTTAGTATAGTGTTGCAAGTCTTTCAATTCATTGATAACTCTTCATTCAATAGTTATGTCATTCAAACAACAAAATGGTATGACCCTTCATGTCACAAGAGACATTTCTTACCTTCTCCCACTTGTGTCATGTGACAATACAATTCATGATTTTATAAACATCGAACATTATGTGCATAATCAAAATATGTTTTCTATATTCATTACATTACAAGAAATTGTTTATTTCCAATATTACTATTCTCTCACATGTCTACATAAGTATGAAAAGTAAATATTAATATTGAAAAAATATGGCCATTATGTCTGCAAAGACTTAAAACATTATCATTATCTCTACCCAGAAAGATTGTCTCTATCAGCCATCAATAAAGGAAGAGCATAGAAAGAAAATGAAAAATATAGAAGAGTTTCTCTATTGACAAGAGCAACACACAATACTTAGAGGAAGATCGTGTTGTCATGGATAGAGGTAATCCATAACCATTCTTATTATGTGAAAGCTATAAATTCTAAGGATCAATTTACACATGGTTTCCATCATAAAACTTAAAAATTCATTTACACATGGTTTCCATCATAAAACTTAAAGATCCATTTACACATGATTTCCATAACTAAAAACTTACATGTAGTATCAAAGCACAAATATAACACAAATGCTCACTGTTCTATTTGTTTTATATATAAATAACATGAGATTTTAAGAACATTAGAGTTTCTTTTTTGTTTCCATTTCCGTCATTTATTACTATGATGCAACAGAAATAATCATATTTGAGTCCTCTAAACATTCAAGAACATATTTTAAAACATCATCCAGAATCAAATCATCACTAATGGAAAACCATAAGTTCTTAAATACAATGCTCTGATACCACATGTAATTTTTATCATGAAAATCATGTGTAAATGAATCTTTAGAATTTACGTTTAACTCTCCATTCAAGAGTTATGCCATTTAAACAAAAAAAAGTGGTATGTCCCTTCATGTCAAAAGAGACATTCTTATATTATTCCACTTGCCTCATTTGACAATATAATTCATGATTTTATAAACATCATATAAAATGTGCATAATCATAATATATTTTCCATATTCATTACATTATAAATCATGATTAAGAACAAGAACTAATAAGAGTCAAGGCGGTTGTACACCATTTATCCGATATAGTCCCGTCCATGTACTACTATATTAGTTTTATTCATAATATGACACATTAATGGAATCGCATAATAATGTCATTTAGAAATAAAATTTTGTACATAAGTATGAAAATAAAATATTAATTAGAAACTTAAATATTAATGAGCTTAGAGTGTCAAATATTGAGACTATATTAATAACATAATGTTCAACATTCATTTGCATAAATAATGTCCATATTTTTAACATGATCATTAAATATTTTGGGCGGTAACCCTTTCGCCAAAAGGTCTGCAATCATAAGGTTAGTGTTGATATTCTCAATTGACACTCTAAGCTTCTGAACTTCTTCTTTAACGACAAAGTATTTCACCTCTATATGTTTAGCACCTTTGGAATAATTATCGTTTTTAGAAAAGAAGATTGTTCTGAAATTGTCACAATAAATTTTCAGCGGCTTGACAATACTGTCTACTACCCAAAATCCTGAAATAAAGTTTCGTAGCCATTTAGCATGAACTGTGGCCTCAAAGCATGCCACAAATTCAGTTTCCATTGTGGATGCAACAATGAAAGTCTATTTCAGACTCTTCCATGAGATAAATCCTCCAGCTAAAAATATACATAAGTGAAAGTAGACTTTCTTGTGTCTATGCATCTGACAAAGTCTGAATCTGAATAACCAACCACCTCAAGATGATTCAATCTCTTATAAGTAAGCATGTGATCCTTTGTACCTTGCAAATATCTCAGAACTTTCTTTGAAGCTTTCCAATGTTCTATACCAGGATTACTCTGGTATCTTCCTAACATACCAAATGCAAAACTAATATATGGTCTCGTACAATTATGAGCATACATTAAACTCTTAACTATAGATGCATAAGGAATTTCTTCCATTTGCATTCAATCCAAATCATTCTTTAGACGTTGCATGATAATAAACTTGTCCTCTTTCTGAATTGGAACGGGATATGCTGAACATATATACATCGGTCAACATTGTTTTCCTTAAACCCAAATGATACAATACTGTCATTAAACTTAAGATACCATTGTCGGGAGGATCATAATGAGTCACCAATGTCATGATCATAATGAGTTTCCTTAAATCCTCATTTAGAAAGGTAGTTTTCACATCCATTTGGTGTAACTCCAAATCATAATGAGTCATCAATGTCATGATAATTCTAAGAGAGTCTTTCTTAGAGACTGGTGGAAATGTTTTTTTATAGTCAATGTACTTTTTCTAAGTATAGCCTTTTGCAACAAGTCTGACCTTATAAATTCTAAGTTACCATAAGAATCACGTTTAGTTTTGAAAACTCATTTACAACCTATTGTTTTTCATTCTTCTAGTAACTCAACAAGGTCCCAAACCTCATTTGGTTTCATAAACTTTAAATCATCTTTCATGGCATTTAACCATTTATCACCATTATCACTTTGGTGTAGATAAACCATATAATCGTCAGGAATAACATATCGTCTTTCTCTTTGAGATCTTCTTAATGCTATTTCTTGTGGTTCTTCTACTATAGGTTCATCAACTTCATTTTAATTAATGGGATTATTTTTTTGTTCTTCATCATTACTAATCGGTTCAATAACTTGAGGAACAACATTATTAGAGACACAAGTAAATGGAACTTGGAACCTCATTTCTTAAATTTCCACTTTGTGTGGTGTTTCACTCCCACTAACTTCACCATTATCAATGAACTCAACACTCACAGTTTCAACAATTCTTGTACTATGGTTTGGACAATAAAATCTATACCTTTTGATATTTCTGGATAACCAATGAAATAACCACTGATTGTTCTTGCACCGATTTTCTTTTCATGTGGATTATAAATTCTAATTTCCGTTGGCCATCCCCAAATATGTAGGTGCCTCAAACTAGGTTTCCTTTATGTCCACATTTCTTCCTTACTAGGAACCCTATTCAATAAGTACATGGCGATTTTTAAAGCATAAGTCCACAATGAAATTAGTAAAGATGAATTACTCAACATACTCCTAACCATGTTCAACAATGTTCTATTACGCCTTTCTGATACACCATTTTGTTGTGGAGTACCTGGAATTGTGTATTGTGCACATATGTCGTGACTTTTAAGGAATTTAGCAAATGGACCTAAAGATTGTCCTCTTTCATCACATCTTCCATAATACTCACAACCTCGACCAGACCTGACAATTTTCACCTTTTTATCTAATTGCCTTTCGACTCCAGTAATGTAAATCTCTAAGGCCTTTAATGCTTGAGATTTATCAGATAATAAATAGATATGACCATAATGTGAATAATCATCAATGGAAGTAATGAAATATTTTTCCTTATTGAAAGAATTAATATCAAAAAGTCCACAAATGTCAGTGTGTATTATTTCAATAAGCTTAGTGCTTCTTGTGTCTCCCTTTAATATAATCCACTCATATATTCAAATCATTAAAATCTAAATCAGCAAGGATTTCATTTTTTGATAATCCTTTCATTTTTTCTTTGGAAATATGTCTCAAACGTTTATGCCACAAGTTAGCAGAACGTTCATCAATTAAGTCATGCTTAATTCCAATGTTATGATGCAAGGTTAAAAGTGTTTCAGAAAAACGATTATCGAGATTTAACTTGTACAAGCCATCAACGATTGTGAACACCCAATTTTGTCCTGCCCAAAAGACATTTTAAATAAATAAAGATAAAAAAGTATTTTTATGTATTTTCTACAAAAAATAAATTTTTTATGTGCCCAAAATAGAAATAATTTGAATTTGAATTTTTAATTTATGATTTTCATTAAATTCAAATTTTAAATATTAAATATCATAATAACACAAATTAAAAGCAAAAAATCAGAATCTCCTTAACTTTTTCTTGGAAGTTAATAGGGGATTTGATTTGATTTTCAAACATAAATTCAGCTTTAAATAGACATATGACACATGACATGAGAGATTCACAACTCCAAAAATTCATCCATCATCTATTCTAAAAAATCTTCAACAATCCTGAAAATCAATTTTTTGATTATAAATTTATGACACATTTGATTTTTTTCCTTAATATCCTCTAAAGAATTAATTAGGATATTATATTTGATTTAGACCTGTGCTAAAATACCTAGCCTATACTTAGAATGATTCACTCACCTAAATAAAAGAATCGGGTGTCCCTTTATTCTCTCCCTCGAATTAATTAGGAGATTGCATTGAATTTAAACATGTGCTAAAATATCTAGCCTATAAATAGAATGTTTCATCACCAAAAAAAGGAGGAATCTTCTTTTCATTTTCACCTCAATTCTCTCTCTCTCTCTCTCTAAAAAAACCACATCAATCTCTCAATATCACTTCATAGAAAAGGAAGAGAGGTACGTAGCACATAGAAAATGGGATTACGTAGAAGCAAAAGAGAATAATAGAATAGCTAGAAGGAATCATAATTCCACCATTTACTTTTAAACGTTAGTATCATGGCTACTTGTTTTTATGCACTGTTCATTTGAATATGTAAAACCACGTTGATGCATTGTTGAGATTATAGTATATGTTCATATTTAAACTTTAAGAAATAAAAAATCAAGTGCATATAAATAATGCATTCCAAAATGTTTTGATAATCATTGCTTCAATCTATTCTAGTGCAAAAATAACAATATGTATCTTAAACTCATATAATAAATCACATACTCACATTAACATGATAAATAACTTTCTGTTTTGTTATTTTAGTTCATGGTAAACTCAAACAAATTTCTAAGCCTTGTAAAAAATATAATAATAACCAATGTTGTAATTATTTTTGGGATTCAATAGCTCAGTTACAACTCATATTGCATCTTTCTCATCACTTCGAGCCGAGAACCGGTCGTGGTCACTTGCACTGCTTCTGCTATATATCGAAGTGAGAAGAGGGTAAGCAATCAATGTTGACTCGTCGTCTATTAGTCCCCCTTCGATTAATTTCAAACAAATTTTTAACAACATTTTAAATCAAACAAAACTCTAAATAACTTTTAATCCAACCAACAAACAAACGATTTTTTAAAGAACTATGTAGTCTTGATTTCTCTATTTCACCTACAGATACGTAATAGCAAGATAAACTCTTGTCAGACACAAAAATAAAAATAAATATTTTGTTTAAACAATATAATAAGTTAAGGGTAAATTAAAAGCATGCAACTAGTTAGAGTACCGTTTAGTAACGGGCGGGCTGGGTGCTAATACATTCTTCGATCCGTAATCGACTCCCGATCTCATAACTCTAGTTTAAAAGACCAATTTAATCAAATTTGGGCACAATTCGAGTTTTCCACGTTTTAACCTCAAAAGACGTGGTGGCGACTCCTAAAGAGGTCGTGTGGCCGAAAATCCGGGTGTGACAACGATTATCGAGATTACCAATCAAATGAGTATATTTATACAAACTTAAACATTCATTACCAAATTTAAAAGAGTATCCAACAACATCAAGTGTAGATAAAGAAACCAAATTCCTAGATATATTAGGTACATAAAGGGTTTCAAATAAATCTAAATGATGTACAATGTCAATGATTAAATGATAAGTCTCGACAGCTTCCACTGGAACCTTCACTCTCTTTCCCATAAAGATAAATTTTTCATTTGGTCTTGTAGTTCGGGTCGTAATGAATCCATGCACAGTATTAGAAACACGAGCAGTACATCCAGAATCAAACCACCAAATATTATAAGGAACTTCTGCTAAGTTTGATTCAAAACATACATAAGCACTAGGCTTGCCTTTCTTTTCAAACCAACTTTTGCGTTTTGGACAATCCTTTTGGAAATGTCCAATCTTTCGACAAAAACGACATATGTTGTCATGATATTAATTCTTGAGAATTTGAGAAAATGACTCATTAATCTTTAAGAGTCTCTTCCCTTTCTTGTCATGCTTCTTATTGACTTTATTTCTAGCTCCTCGATGATTAACATAATTGATTGAATGATTTCCTTGGCACCTCATTATGGTTTCATCTTGAACTAACATTCTATATGACTCATGCATATTCCATTTATCTTTCAGAGTGTTATACTTCATTTGGAAAGGATCATATTCATAAGATAATGAATTTAGTACAAATTGAACAAGGAAGTTCTCATCCACATCTAGTTCCAATGTCTTAAGTCTTGCTGCAATGTTTGTCATTTCAAAGACATGTTCATGCATAGAACGAGAACCATCAAATTTCATGGTGGTCAATGTACTCATTAGTGTCTCAGCAAGAGACTTGTCAGCAGTTTGGGAGCGCTTTTCCACAAACTTTAGCATTTCTTTAGCACTTTAAATTTTAGGAAGAGCTCACTTAATGTTGGCAGCAATACTCATTCGCATATACATTAGACTCAATCTGTTTGATATTTCCTAATTCCTATAATCAACTTTATGTTCTTCAGTGCTTATATTAGTACTTGAATTTGTTCACTCCAATCAGAGAAGTTAAGTCCATTGAAAGTTGGAACAGTTGAAAATTGCGAATGCAAAACAACAGGTACTGCAATCAATAAAATTAAAAAAAAACATTAAGGCTTTGAGTTACATGCTAACATGTTAATTTAATTCAGACTACTTCATAAGTGCATATTGATGTTCACCTTTGGGTAATCCATCAATATACTACACTAGACATAATGATACTAAAGAAATTCAAATAAGTTGGCAATGATACATGCATATATTAGAAACATTTACTATCTTTATATGTATAAATATAACTAATGATGCATTTGCACTACCAACATTTATGCTCATTAAGAACAAACAATCAATCTTTGGGTGATTCATAATTCTTATACTAATAAAGTTCAATTTACTCATAAATAGTCATAGTATCAAATAAATGAGTAAATGAAATATGATCATACAATTTGGAATTAAATAAACATAAAGATTTAACAACTTTGGTGATTAACAAATCTATCATATAATAATTCCAAAATGAGTAACTGAAATATGATCATACAAATTGAAATTAAATAAACATAAATATTAGACCACTCTAGTGATTAACAAATCTATCGTACAATAATTCCAAATATCTAACTAGGGATGGTAATATGGGCTTGGCCCGACGGGCCAGCCCATTTTGATCGAAATTTTTGGCGGGTCGGGTTGGATATTTTAGCCCAAAAGCCCATATTTAACCCGTTTTTTAGATGGGACATGGCGGACCAACATTAATATTGTTTTATCATTTTAAGGTTACATGTGATTCCAATAATTAGTCAATTTAATATTGTTTTCTAACCGAACATTTTACACATACCGTGTGCAACCAATTTATTATTCATATATAACACATTTATGAGTAAATTACTTATCAATATAATTTATATCATATACAATACAAGACATTTACATATGAGTGTTTAATTTATATCATATATCATATTTTGTTTAACTTAATTACATTTATCACTTTTTTGTTTAAAAAATTACATCTCTAATAGAATGTTGATCAATGTAATGTATATTTATAAATTAAGAGTTTTTGTAAGTGTATAAAATGGAAGGATAATTTGTGTAATTTCACTAAAATTCATGGAATATCAGTGTAATTTAAATGTGTTTTTGAAATGAAAAAGAAAAATGGACCAGCCCATTGGCCTGCCAGCCCTGCCAAATATGGGTTGGGCTGACATTTTGAGTCATTTTAGCAATAAGGGCCGGGTCAACCCAGCCCATATTTTGGCGGGTCAAAGGCGAGCCGGATAGGGTCGGACCGGGCTGGCCCGTTTTGCCACCCCTATATCTAACAAGTCATATTGTTCACATATATCTTTGAAACTTACACATTAATTATAAAGTTACATACATCAAGAATTTAAATGAAAATGGAACCTTATATAATATATATAACATATATATTTTATTTGTTAACATACCTTAATGTTATATATATAATATGTTAACTTTTATTTATGGGTTTGCTAACATGAGTAATGTACTTTTTTAATTAGGTAGATGTTAGCATTATGTACCCAAAAAATTGGACGAAAATACCATTAATATTTTGTTGGAATAAGTTTGATGGAAAGGCTATTTTAGTAAATACATTATCTAAGTTAAAAAAACCAAAAATCTAATTCCCTCTCCACACCTCTTCATGTTCCGCATCCCTCGTTCCTTGTTATTTCTCTCTCCAAAAATTGATTTTGAAAAAACACGAGAAACCAGAAGATGATGAGATTATATGTAATGTAACCTTCAAAGATGACATCCCTTCTGGTGGAGTTAGCAGTCAACTCTCTCATCAGCATCATAACAGGAATAAGATACCAAAATTATATATTGAAAAATCGTTTTAATTCCAATAACAATTTTCAAGAGTATAAGTAACGCTATAATAGTTTTTTTAAACTAAAACAAAAAACTTTTGGAACTCAAACCAAAATTGTATTCAATGTCATACCAATGTCACATACCGTCACACATTATAATAGATGACCACCTTCAATGAACCACAATCATCATATATATAGTAGATGAATTTATTAACACAAAAATTGTATCAGACTAGGTGTTTTAAAATGTGTTTCGTAATACATAATGGGGACGCAACAATGTGGATACGGCGGGCAACGCACCGGAATTGCGGTGTGATTGAATTTCACACCAAAAACCGCAACAAAATACTGGTGCGGCCACATCGGGCCGCAATGCAACCACATCGGACCGCATCAAACCGCATCGGATTCAAAAATATTGTTTTAATTACAAAATATTCACACCGCAACGGCCGCAATCCACATCGCAACTGTCACAATGACCACAATCGTTGTAATCACAACCGTTAGCACAACCGCAATTTAAAACATTAGACCTTTATTTTCAATTCATTTTTACTAGGTATAAGTCTGACATTGAATATAATAAATCTGAAGATTTTACAAGTAAAAAAGACTCTGAATATTAAGCTTTTGTCCAAAACATATGTCTCCTGGTCTAACCATATGAAGTCTTGATGCGGTGAATACAGCTGCGAAGCAGCAAAATAACAGATCCAAAATGATGGCATAATCTAACTTTTTCCGTCTTAAAAGATTCACTTTCTTGGCCAACAATATGAATTAGGCTAGCATGAATGAGGAGGAGGTGGTGGTTGGAGGAGAGAAAGTTAGGGATTTAGAATTTGAGAAAGAGTAAAATGAGGAGGAGGATTGAAGTTTGGAGGTGTGGGATGAGAGAAAGATAAATGACATAAACACTCATATTATTAAAATTTGTTACATCATAATATTAAAAGTTTTTTGTCCAAAACTTTTGATACACCTTGCTAACATTTACCCATGTTAACAAACCCCTTTATTTATATATATATATATATAAATTAAGCGTTTTAGATATCTATTTGAAAACAAAAAGGAAGATGACAGTGTGCAAATATATATAACTATGAATAACAATGAGTTTTTTTTCATATTCTGCAAAATATAGCATAATAGTAACAGCAAAATATACAATATAAACAGAGTACAGAATATATGAACAGGGTAAAGTATCACCACAATTGGATATGAATTCATTAAGAGTACAAGAATGCTCCTCCTCAAGTATACCAAGTGGTGAGTCCATCAAGTCTGTCTCATAAGAACCACTCAACAAGCACGGCTATGAACTCATTAAGAGCTAAAAGCTCAATTTATATACAACACACTACCACAAGTCACAGAGATGGTAAGTGTTGTAAAATGGAGTACTCACATGACTTCGTATGACCATGAAGATATTCATCATACTTCGCTCAATAGAATGGCTTAATCCTCATCTTCCTTGATGATTCAAGGACAACTTTTGTTAAGCCTATAATGAGAGGATCCGTTAGGTTTCTTTATTAACAAACATGCTAGAAACCTTATTAACAACATGCTAGTGTTCCTTTCAAGTACAAACGATATGTAACCTTATAATTATCACATATTTAATTATTTACAATATATATGTATATAATTCGGCTAATAATAATCTTCCTTTGAGTCAATTAATACTCGCATGAATAGCATTTGACATTTGTTATGAAAATTTTATACAAGAGATGTCACATTGGTGACTTCTTGTTTTCATATACTCAATTAAAATGTCAAACAATCTTGTAATCCATAAAACATCCCATTACTTCAATTCTGATTGGGCACTTAACCCAAAATATTATTTATTTTCAGATTATATATATTTTCTCTGGGGATAAATAACACGGTTCCCTCTCTTTTGTCTTGGAGGTCCCATGTTTGAATCTAAAACTTGGCCTATTTTGTTTTATTATCCTCCATTCGAAAAAAAGTAAACAAACTGGAACCATCGGACTAACTAGTGTTATTAATACTCTACATGTCATTAAACTGGTAGGGGTATGATATAGTATGATATAGTGCTATAGCGGTTCAACGGGTGGTTCGCTAATTAAACCGCATATCGATGAAGTTAGATATACATATATACATATATAATATATTAACATTAATGTTGAAAAATTAATAAAAAAAACAATAAAAAATGTATTTTCATTAAAATTTAATTTTAAATAAAAATTGATTGGTTTGACCGGTACGATTAAATTGAAAATCAGCCGGTATGACCGATTTTAGCCGGTTTTGACCAGTATAATTGCATGACTAATATAATTATTGTACCATACCGGTATTGGGACCGATTCACCAATTTACTGGTTGAACCGGCCGACACGAACCGGTTTTTACAACACTAACATTGGCCTATTTTAAAAATTCTGCATATGTTGGGTGTTGAAAACGGAACCCACATTAAAATCTAGGAGAATCGCCAACCAGTACAATCGTTAGCCAAATGTTTCATTTTATGGTAACTTAAAATATACTTAATTGATATATTCATATACATATAATATACATTTATGTGGTTCTTAATTTAAATTAACATCATTTCACCAACCGGTACAACAACGATCAACTTTTTGCATATATAAAAGTGGAGGGAATGCGTACCTTAATATATTCATAGAGAATATGATTAACGAACTTTAAATCATCCTTCATCATGTATTCACCAACTCTAATAGTTCCTGCCATCTAGAGATTCCAGTTTTGGCAAATCGGGAAGAAGTCTGGATTGTTCACTACCAATTTTGCTTTTAGAATGTTGGAATGTAAGAAGGTAAGAATTTAGTAAAACTAGGAAAATGACAACAATACAAGAAATGAGAAATTATTTAGGAAATAGTTCATGAAAGCAAAATCCGGCTAGACCTTGGTGCAATCCGAATGGCTAACCGCTCCTCAAGGTTACAACAACAAGTCTATAAACACGTGCGCTCGAATTTTTAGGCTATGAAAATCACATATATGGTGCCCAAGTTTTGAATAGAGTAGAATGGAGATAGATGGAGGAAATCTGGAGAATATATTCTCTATGACATCCATATTAGAACACCAATATATATTCCTAAAATATGAGAAGATCAGTTACTATTTTATAAAAAATATCTAGTAAAATAAATTAGTCATTAAAGTAAATCAAGACTGATTAAATGAGAACATAGAAACAAAATAGTGAAGAAATTTCAGTTCAATAGCCCAAAACATGTAATTCATCCTTTTTGTTTAAGTCTAGATGTAGCTTTATGCTTAATTGCCACAATACGTACCTATGTTCATATGATTGCTATATATAGATTCATGTAAGCATCGAATTACTCTCAGACTAGATGTCATATACTATTAGACATAGATGTGTGATTAACAGTTCATATAGCTTAATTTTATCAATCTAGTTGCTAGACATAGAGCTACTTCGATAAAGTGCTATTATAAACCAATACATTGACGACTAACACAATTAGGAGTGCACTTAACTCAACTTCACAAATATAGACTATTAGACATAGAGGTGTGTTAAAATGGTAGGAGCCATGCAAGAAGCTTTCTTGATTAACAAGAAAGATGAGAAAAGACATGCATGAACGATAAAAGAAAGTTTAAAGAAAGCTAAAGAAAGAATGATAATGAGAGAAAATTATTCTCATTATGAATGGAATGAAAAGAATGAATTGATGAAGATAAATGAGATACCAAGATAAAGGAGTATGCCCCTTTATATACTATATTTCTAACTATCAATTAACCAACTAAAGGAAACTAATAGTTAATTGATTAACTATACTATTAATCGATTAACTCTTACAGAATTATATAGATAATCGATTAACCATATAGTTAATCGGTTATATATAAAAATAGAATACACAACTATTTTAACAAGGTGCATTTTATGAAACATGATTCTTGATCTTGTGTGTAAGGTTACTAGACATAGAGCTTTATTGCATGAGTTGCTAAATAGACTAAGACATTAGCTTTAATTTTAGTGGTTTTGAGGTCCAACATTGTGTAAGAGATTCTTGAATTGTTTGATTGATTGTTTCCAAAGTTATGAAAAATGAATAGGAAGTCAATCCCACATCTAAATTCCAAAACCTTTCGTTATAGTAATTTTACATTTTATGAACAAACATCATTAAAAACCCTTTTGAAACTAACTTAGCATAGTGATCTAATTGTTGAAATGCTAGCTAGATATAACAAGTTTCTATGGATACGACAAACCCCTTACCATTTACTCGTTTTAGACACCATCAGATAATTTCCATACCAATTTTTTGGTTAGCACTTTTCACAAAATGTGTCAAACTCATGATTTTCAAACTCACTACCATGGTCACGTCTTATGGATGTAATGTTAAGGCTCTCTTCATTTTGGAAAATTTTAGCAAGCATTTCGAATGATTTACAAGCAAGACTTTTATGTGAGAGAAACAATGTCGAAGTAATTCGAGAGAAATTATCAATAATAATCAAAACATAGTAATCACCACCAAAGTTCATAACCTCATATGGTCCAAATAAGTCCATATAAAACAATACTAATGGTCTTGCAAGTTAATATGAGGAAAGATTTTTTTTTTTTTTTTGCATTTTTGACATGCGTCATAAAATTTGTCCAAGTGAAATTTTAGTTTTGATATGTCACAAACTAAATCTTTTAAAGTAAGTTTATTGAGATGATTAACATTTTATATATACAAATATCTTAAGCAAAAACCATGTTTCATCTTCCTAACTAGTCAAATAATTTACATGGTAATATTATTCAAATTAATCATATATGTATTGTTTACTCGTACAAACTTAATTTCATCATTCATGTTCTTTATATCATACAAGCATTATTGTCAAAGGTTAGTTTATTTCATTTACTATAAAGTTGCCTACTGCTTAATTTCATTATTCATGTTACTTTTGACATAGAGGACATTTTTAATTAGGGTGTTAGAAGCATTACTAATTTTGCCGACTCTAAGTATTTTGTCTTTGTTGTTGTCTCCATATGTAACGTTTTCTTTTTATTGGAAAGACAATTTAAGAAATTTACGTTTCTCACCAATCATGTGTATTGAGCACCAATTATTAAGATACTAATAAGCTTCAAGGAGGTCTTGAGGCACACCTATAAAATAAGATTAATTTTACGACTTAGGTAGTCGTCTCAGATCCTTCAATGTTAGCATTAAGATCTTTTCCCTTCACAATCCAAATATAATGACAATTTTTAAAACCGTATTTATAAATATTAAAAAAATAATATATGTTCCCTAAGTGCTACATTAAAATTAAGTCAATGATTATGAGTGTTATATCCTAAACCAAATTTATATCCAACATTGTTTTGATTTTCGAGCAAAGTATTTAAGCTACTTTTACACATTGTAAAATTTACGGGGATTTCTAAAGTCATTATTTTCCTTTTCTAAATGCATGCATTTTTTTACAAACAAGATGAATAACCTTTTTTTGAATGCACATTCAAATGTAGAGTTTTCATATATAAGTTTTAAGGTTTCATTTTCAATACTTAACTCATATCCTAGCTCCAAATTCATTTAACTTCCGCATAAAAATTAAATAAAAAAATCTATGATTTAGAACATTCTCATTCCTTTCAATCAATCTAGCATTCTATGTATGAGTCTATGAGGTATTTTCCCTTATAAGTTATCCTATAAATCGAACTCAATATCTTGTTACATCTCCATAACTAGTTTAGATCTTTGGATTTATCTTATACCTTTTCTATTTAGATAAATATGTATTTACCACGTGGATTAGAATGGAGATATTATTTTAAGTCGTAAGTGAGTTATGCCATCACTTTGGCTATATTTGGAATCATTAGATGGATTTATGTAAATGCTTATTGAGTTATGCCAACGCATGTAGTTCATATGAATATTTTTTGGGTTAAATTAATAAAATTAACTTTATAATTTTTGAAACATATTATTGTATAAATATCCTTTATAGAACATCTTTGAGACTAAACCCAGTTTTCCATTGGAATTCTTCCCATCTATCATTGTTTTATTTTTATTTTTTGAAAAAAATAGAAAAGCATGTAACCGTAATTTAATAATTCCTTATTAATGAAATAATTGCATAACTGTAAGATTTGTTTTGCATAGTAAAAATAATGCATGGTGTCGACACTTTCAATACATTTGGTTCCAAGATTGCAATAGAGAATGAGAAAAAGGATATATACACTAATAATATAAAATATAATATCATTGTATCATTTATTATTTATTTTCAATCATTGTTAACTATTGAATAAAAATAGTACAAATAAATAGTATATAATACAATAATTGTGTATAAATTTTTAGAGTAAATTACACATACACCCTTGAGTTTTAGTGAAATTACACAAACCACCCTTCACTTTTTTGTCCTTACACGAATCGCCCCTGATTTTGTACATATGTTATACTGACTACCTCTGCATGATATAAAAGTGTAATATTTTGAACAAAAAACATATGATGTGTGTAATTAATTAAACAAAATATTGTATATAGTGTAGACAAATTTAAATAATATAAAAGTCAATGTGTCTTCATTATTTGGCTCGTTATAAAATAATATAAGATTTATTTAAACGTTTATTTGAAATTATTAATGTATTTTTTAATGACACAAAATAATAAAGAAACACTCGCTTTTGTACTATTTGAAGCGTTACACAATATACAATATTTTGTTTAACTTAATTACATTCATCCAACGTTTTTTTTTAAAATATTATACTTTTATAAGATGCAAGGGTAGTTAGTGTAATGTATGTATAAACCTATGGGTAATTTGTGTAAGATAGAGGGGTAATTGGTATAAGGATAAAGAAGGAACGAGTGGTTTATACAATTTTATTAAAACTCAGGGAATATGAATGTAATTTACTGTTTGTTTGTTTTGTGATAACTAGAGATATCAGCTGCATCAATTGTGCCAATGTCTACATGATGTCCTCATTTCCTGTCACTTCAATTTTTAATCTCTTACATGTCAGACGCCAGATCTGAAAATTGGCATTACACATTTGCCCTTGCATATCTTATTTCTACTTTCTTCTTTTTTCAAATGAAAAATAAAAAAAATTTCTTTTTCGTATTAAAATATATATTAACCCTAAATTTTGCTTTAATATGAATAATTTTGTTTAAAATAAATATAATAGGTTTTGTAATTTAATGCATTCTTATTTTTCAAAAAAAATACTCTATCACCTTTTTCCTGATTTTTTTAATAGAAATCCAAATAATCTTGTATGAAAAAAATAAAATAATAACTCTGAATCCTGCATTTATGAACTCTTACAACTTTTAAATAAGGGGAGTAGTAAAAAAAAAATTGATATCATTTATTGAAATTAATTAGAAAATTATTTAATTATAAAACTTTTAATTTATATTTAAAGTAAATTACATTCACACACCCCTGAGTTTTAATGAAATTACACAAATCAATTCTTCTTTATTTGTCCTTACATCAACCACTCATCCATCCTACACAAACCACCCCTAGATTTATACATATATTACATTGACTACCCCTGCATGTTATAAAAGTGTAATATTTTAAAGAAAACATGTGTGATAAATATAATTAAGTTAAACAAAATATTGTATATTATGTAACAGTTCAAATAGTATAAAAACGAGTATTTCTTTATTATTTTTGTGTCATTAAAAAATACATTAATAATTTCAAAGAAATGTTTAAATAACTCTTATACTATTTTATAATGAGTCAAATAATGAAGACGGACTCTTATATTATTTGAATTTATCTACATAATATACAATATTTTGTTTAATTAATTACACACATCATATGTTTTTGTTTAAAATATTACACTTTTATATCATGCAGGGGTAGTTAGTGTAACGTATGTACAAAATTAGGGGTGGTTCGTGTAAAGACAAAAAAATGAGAGGTGATTTATGTAATTTCACTAAAACTCAGGGAGTGTGAGCGTAATTTACTCTTATATTTATATATATATATATATATTAACAAATCACAATAAATAGTTGGGTGATATAGATTTTGCAATAAATATTGGCGGTAAGATATAGGTGTTTAATTTTATTAATTAAAATATATAAGTATAATATTTATGTATTATCAGTGTAAAGATTTATACATAGTTAATGAATCATCTAACATATGTTTGCATTATTTATGTTTAAGATTCAACGATAATTAAAATGAATAATAAATAATACAATGACAGTATAAAAACTATGAACAGTATATTTATCAGCGCTTATAAAAAGCAAATAAAATTCAAATATAAAATATAAGTGTAATATTCATTATAAAAATTTATACCCTCAGTCAATATATCCTCCTTTATTTATGTGTTAGTATATACATCAATGGTCAACTATAAAATATAGATTTGACAGCCCTTAAAAAAGCAAACAAAATTGAAATAAGGGCACCTTAGTAAAATCAACATTCTGCCATGATTTGAATAAAGTTACCCTAGCTATGTTCTTTACAAGGGGAGAACAATATCAAGAATCAACTTTGTGCAAAAATGGGTAGATACATGTCAATCTTATCTATGTTAAGTAGTGTGATTCTAAGAAAGTGTATACACGTATATCAAGAATATGTGTATCTTTTGATGGACATGGCTTTCATTCTTGTGTCATCGGTGCAATTTTCCACCATGACTTTTCGGCCAACGGCGGTGGTTTCCGGCAGGATTTCTTCCATGACACCAATGATGGCTAGGCTTCCTCGCTAGCAAGCTATTATATAATATGCACTACCCTTCACACTTTTTTTATGGTGAGTTTTGTATAAAAATTATTGTGAGATTCACTTGCTCCAACAATATGTTTTTTAAATTTATTTCACATCTTAGCCATAGGAAAATCTAATGGTTTGAACTAGTGAATAAATCTAAATCATTGGATTTTCCTAAAATTAATGGCTAAAAAACTTACTTTTTGACTAAATGAATCTATGCTCTAAAAAAAATAAGTCAACCTATCTATAATCTTATTTCAAACTTCCTTAGAATTTAGGTTTCTTGCTTTTGTTTTAATTAGAGTGTATATTTTCTTATATGGGGCAACACCTTAGTGGATCTTTCAGATCTGTAAAATAAACTTGGCGAATTTTTTTGTTAATATGGAATTTCATATTACTGCTTATAGGTTCTGTATATTTATTTTTCTTTTGCGATATCTTTATCTTCTGTATGGTGGTAGAGATGCATATATCTAAAACAAAGGTTCTCTAACGAATATAGAAAAATTGGGCTTTCATTGAATAAGATATTGTTATTAATATCGTACCGGTTATTAAACCAATTAGTGTACTGGTTATTGGTAAAATGATTCGACCGGTGGTTTATTAATTGAACTGCAAACCAAAGTTAGATATAATATTGAAACTCATGTGAAGTGCTTCCTTCCTAACATCATGTGAAGTGCTTGGGATTTTCTCATATCTGAAACTTAAAAATATTATATTACTAGCAAGTGACCCGTGCATTTGCACGGGACGATATTTTTTTATATGATTCAGAACATACATTACATATGCATTCATATGGTTAAGAACACAAGTTATTTGTGCATTTGCATGGTTAAAACATACATATTACATGTACATTAAGAAGACACATGTGACCAGTGCATTCACATGATTAAAAACACACATGTTATCCGTACATTCACATTGCTAAGAAAATACATCTTACTCATACACTTTTGTATTTTCTTGATTGATTTTCATGCTCTATAGTCTATATATTTGGCTAACTAATAAATATAATAAAAACTTATATTGTTCATTATTAATATAGACGTACATATGGAAAATTTGTTTAATTTTATGATTTATTGTGATAATTTCTTAATGTAACTTGTTTATAATTTATTTTACTTCTAAGATAATATTTCTTAGTAGATGTTAGTATAATTGATTTATTATTTCATATTTTTAATAAGTAATTTAACGATTAGTACTTTTCGGGTTTAATGATTTAGTATGACAACTTCGAAAATAATATTTTAATAGATAGAAATGAAATTTAGTAATAAATGATCATTGAAATAGATAAGTTGTAATTATATAGTTTAGTTTTTTTCTCAAAATAATGGAGACCTAAATTATTTAGGATTAAAACTGTTAAAATATTTTAACGATAGTAAGAAAATGAGAAAATTATAATTAAATTTTTAGATTTTTTTTAAAAATAAAGCAGACATACTAATTTGCATGTAATGATTAATATACATTATTTTCCACCTTTAATAACATTATTGATATCACCCATAAACATCACATTAAATGACAATATGTGTTTCTAGTCCCTTATTTTCACCAGTTTTATTTCTTTCCTAATGGTCGACGATATTTATTCAAAGTAATTATTAATTATTAGTTTGCAACTGATAGACAATATTTTTTCACTTATTCGATTACAAATTACAATAGTATAACAAAATTTATTGTCATTATTCACCTATGCAATTTTTATTCCCTTATGAATTTTCATTTATTGTTAGTTTTCTACTATGTATTTTTATAGATAGATGACATTTTATTATCTTTAATTAACTTATACAATACATTTGAGAGATAATTAAAAAATTATGGTGTCATTTTTTAATAAATATATAACATATGTAATGATTAATAAATTCAATAAAAATCTAAGATAAAAAATTGTATTCATAGTATATTTTAATTTGATAACAATAAAGTTTTGTTTTTACCATAACATAGATTCAAAGATAAACAAATATATTAAGTTAACTTCCATGAAGAGTTGTACATCTCTTTTTAGAACAATGAAGAAACATTATATTTTTGACATTTGAATTATTTAAAGATTTATAATCAAATATCAAATATGATGAGAAAACTTAAATGAAATGAACATGTATAGATTGACAATGTTGGAGGGAAATGAAGGAAATTTTTTTGGAGGGAAATGAGTGATTGTGGTGATGACACATGTCATGGCTAATATGCCAAGGACTTAGTTTTCTTATATAGTATATAGATAAGAATTTCTGTCGAATGTCTTATATGGGCTCTATAATATATAGGTCTTAGAAGCAATTCCACTTTTATGAAATTAAACGTTTATAAGATTTACATGCAAAATTAGTATGCTTAAAGTTATCTTGAAAACACATAATTTTGAATATCAATTCTGTAACTCAATTATGTAGCATAACTTTTTCTCGAAGAAGTTAATTTGAATGCACTATACTAATGGCGTACGCATGAACCATGCTTTTTCCCATTATTTGTGGATGTAGGGTTGCATATCAATTATAATTGGATTTTCTAACATTTTCTTCACTAACTGTGAGTCTCAACACATGCTCCATTTTCATTTGTAAGCTTAGGTAGAGTTGGGAGAGATGGTATTATATATTAATTAACTCAAAACCTTAAAACTATATAAATGGTAAATCTTATTTCTCAAACTTTCACTTAGAGTACATTGTTGATATATATGAGATAAGTATAAAGATAAGAATAGATAAAGTAGAATAATAACAGGAGAAAAATATATATATTAACACTGTATGAGTTTTATATACAGTCATTGCATCATCCACCATTCATATTTTATCATTATTGACTTTTCAAAAAATTAATACAAATGAATGATAGATAATGTATTGATTGTTTATAAATATTTACAATGTTAATGCATACATATTACACTCTAATAATAAAGTCATAAGAATATAATAATAACAAACCGATAAGAATAGAATAATAAGAATAAAATAATAATAAACTGATAAGGGTATATAAGAATAGGAATCAAATGCAATTAGGTTAGCTCTCCAACACATCCCCACAAGATCCAATCTTGGACAGTAGAGAAGTATGTCGTGAAGAAGGTAAGGGCTTTGTGAGAAGATCAGCAACCTGATGACTGGGTAGTATGTGAAGGACAAGAAGTTCCTTACTAGAAACCAAGTCACATAAAAGATGATAATGGATGGCATGGTACTTCATGCGCGAGTGGAAGACTAGATTAGTGTTGAATTGTTATCTTGGAATGTAGATTATTGGTTGTTTGTTTGTTACCTTTAATCCATTGTTATTGTGTTATCCTTGCATAGGATAGTTTTAAGCTTATTCTAGTTTATTTGTGTTGATGAATAAGTATCATGGTTAAGCTTAGCCTTTTGTTATTTAACTATCCCCTATAAATAGTAGGTGGTAATTACTTTGCTGAGTAATTTTAATACAATGAGGAATTATTCAAACACTTCTCTTTTCCATTCTCTACTTTCTCTAAGATGGTATCAGAGCTTATAAGCTCTAATTCGTCCCTCTTTCTCTCTTTCTCACTTCGGCGATTTTTCTCCTATCTTCTCACTTCTAACTTTCGAAGTTCCTCAACTTCTTCACTTTCAACATTTTCACTCCTCACACTTCACAAATCCTCTCGGTGATTACTACTTCTCCACTATTGACAATTTCAGTTCTCACTTTCAACAATTTCTCGGCGATTTTCTCTTCTCACTCTCAGCGATTTTTTTCTTCTCACTCTCAGCGATTTTGTCTTCTCCTTCACGGCTATTTCATCTCCTCATTGATAATGGGAATCAGAGCTTCGAGGATTACAATGTGAATCCTTCAAATCCTTATTTTCTACATTCAAACGAGAATCCTGCTTTGATTCTTGTTTCTCCTCTTCTCAATGGCAAAAATTACTACTCATGGTCCAGAGCCATGAAATTAGGTCTTCAAACGAAGAATAAGTTGAAGTTTATTGATAGATCCCTAACTCAACCGCCAGTTACACATCCTTTGCATGAACAATGGTTGAGATGCAACACGATGGTGTTGTCCTGGCTACAACATTCTGTAGATGAATCCATAGTTAAGTCTATCTTATGGATTGATGAAGTAGCTGAAGCATGGAGAGACTTGCATGATAGATATTCTCAGGGAGATGTTTTTCGCGTAGCTGAGCTCCAAGAGGAATTCTATAGAATGGCTCAAGGTAATCAATCAATTTCTGAATATTTTACTCAACTGAAAATTCTGTGGGAAGAAATTGAAAATTATAGAGTCATAGGTCATTGCAAGTGTGCTAATCCTTGCAATTGTGGAATAATAGACCTAGTAAAGAGGCATAAGGAACAAGATTATGTGATAAGATTCCTTAAAGGCTTGAATGACCAATATTCACATGTTAGGTCATAAATTATGCTAATAGAGCCTTTGCCTAGCATAAGCAAAGTGTTTTCCATGTTGACACAACAAGAGAGGCAATTCAATGTTCCAATACTTTCTGATTTCAAGGCTTTAAGTGCGAATTCCCAAGGAAATTCTAGTTTTAGATCTTTTAATGGAAATAGAGGAAGAGGAACTAGTTCCTTTAAAGGAAAAGGTAGGCTGCCTTACAATGGTGGAACCAGAGGCAAT
This sequence comes from Lupinus albus, assembly GCA_009771035.1. Taxonomy (NCBI): domain Eukaryota; kingdom Viridiplantae; phylum Streptophyta; class Magnoliopsida; order Fabales; family Fabaceae; genus Lupinus; species Lupinus albus. Next base: position 14,107,681 of record CM020010.1, read on the forward strand.
TGGAATAGATTTTGTACTCATTGTGAGAGGACAAATCACACAGTGGACACATGCTTCTTGAAGCATGGTTATCCGCCTGATTATCACTATACTAGACCTGGAAGGTCTGCCAATGCTGCAAACACACATCCTGTGGAGTTTACTCTTGATCAGGATAATGCACAATACTCTAATGAGAACTTTGTTGCTGAGAGTATGAAAAACAGCCAAGGTTTCACTAATGAACAAGTGAAATGCATCCTAGAGCTACTTGAAAGGACAAAAGGAGACAATAACATGGTCAATTCTGCTTCTGCTTCTATTAAGGATGCTGAAACACTAGCTGCTGTTAATTCTGCATTGCTCCCATCATCAGGTAACAAATCTGAAGATTGGTTAGTGGATACAGGGGCTACTGACCATATTGCTTATGATTTAAACTGTTTTAATGATAAGAGGACTATTCCACCTATCTTAATTACACTGCCTGATGGAACTAAAGTCTCTACTTGTGTCTGTGGAACTGTTATCTTAACCAATTCCTTAGTCCTAGTTAATGTGTTATATGTTCCTAACTTCCATGTCAATCTTGTGTCTGTGCATAAGTTGATTGAGTCTCTGAAGTGTCATCTAACTTTCTATCTCAACTCTTGTGTCATTGTGCAGAACACTACCAAGAAGGTGATTGGTACAGCTAGCCTAAAAAAGGGCTTGTTTGTCATCAATCACTCACACAAGCCTTCTCATAATGTGTCTGTCTCACACTCTTCTTCTAGATCTATCAATGAATCCCTTCTATGGCATCTTAAACTTGGTCATGCTCCCTCAAAGTTAATGAAGATTCTATCTAGTTCTTTTTCTTTCATTCCTACTTGTAATGAGACTTTTGTACCTTGTGATATTTGTCACATTTCTAGACAAAAAAGGTTACCCTTCTGTAATAGCCATACAAAATCAAATAAAATGTTTCAATTGTTACATGTTGACATATGGGGTCCTCTTTCTACTGTTTCTGTTTTTGGTCATAGATATTTTAAGACTCTAGTGGATGATTACACAAGATTTACTTGGGTTATTTTAATGAAAAACAAGAGTGAAACAAGAGAAAACCTCATTAGGTTTATTAATTTCATTGAAACCCAATTCAATTCAAAACTACAGTCCATTAGAAGTGATAATGGACCAGAATTTTCGATGCATGATTTCTGCTCTTCCAAGGGAATCTTGCATCAAAAATCTTGTGTTGCCACACCTCAACAAAATGGTGTGGTTGAAAGAAAGCATTAGCACATACTTAATGTTGCTAGAGCCATATTTTTTTCAATCCAAATTGCCTTCCTCTCTGGAATTTTACAATACAACATGCATTACACATTATAAATAGACTACCTAGTCCTTTACTAAGTAACTCTTCACCATATCAGTTACTTCATGGATGCTTACCACATATAGACACTTTAAAAGTCTTTGGTTGTCTTGCCTATGCTAGTACTCTTATAGCAGGGAGGGGTAAGTTTGATCCAAGAGCTAGAAAATGTATTTTTCTAGGACATAAAGATGGTACCAAAGGCTCCATAGTCTATGACATAGTTTCTCATGACATTTTTATCTCTAGGGATGTCATTTTCTATGAAAATCATTTTCCATTCTCTTCTGTCCCTAATCTGTCTAATCAAACACATGAGTCAAATACATCTCCTTCTATACTTTCTGTTTTCCCTCAACAAGAGTCAAACACATTGTCTGAGTCAAACACATTACTTGAGTCAAACATATTGTCTGAGTCAAACACAAATTATGAGTCAAACACAAATTCTTTGCCTGAGTCAAACACAAATTCAAAAGCAGCTTTAAGACACTCCACTAGAATCAGAAGGCCACCATTTCACTTGCATGACTATCACTGCTCACTGGTTCATACTCTCACTGATGCCACTCCTGATGGTTCTGAATCTCATCCTAAATATCCATTGTCTTTTGTGCTTGACTACTCCAAGTGCTCACCTGCCTTTAAGAAATTTGGTCTCACTATTTCTAGTGATCCAGAACCTTCAACTTATGCCCAGGCTGCTAAGATAAGTCACTGACAGCAAGCTATGGTACTTGATTTGCAAGCCTTGGATCAGAATCATACATGGTCTCTTGTTGATCTTCCACCAGGAAAGGTTCCCATAGGTTGTAAATAGGTCTATAAGACTAAGGTGCATGCTGATGGTACTCTAGAAAGGCATAAGGCTAGGTTGGTTGCAAAAGGGTATACACAAATGGAAGGGGTTGATTTCTTTGACACCTTTTCTCCTGTGGTGAAAATCACTACTGTAAGGACTGTTTTAGCCTTAGCATCCATCAAGTCTTGGCATTTAGAACAACTTGATGTTAACAATGCCTTCCTCCATGGAGATCTGCATGAGGAGGTGTATATATTACCACCACCTGGCTTATACCTTACACATTCACAGCAAGTATGCAAATTGCACAAATCCCTTTATGGTTTAAAGCAGGCTAGTAGAGAGTGGCACACCACACTATCAGCTTCCCTGATCTCTTTGGGATATACACATTCTCAGGCTGATAAAGCCTTGTTTACTAAGTCTTCTACTGATAGCTTTACTGCCATCCTAGTCTATGTAGATGACATGGTTTTGGATGGGAACAATCTTGATGAAATTCAGTTGGTCAAACAGTTCCTTGATGATTCTTTCAAAATTAAGGATTTTGGCCCTCTCAGATTTTTCTTGGGTCTTGAAATTGCTAGAAGATCTGATGGCATCCACTTGAGTCAGAGAGGTTATACCTTATCTCTTTTGGAGGATTATGGTTCCTTAGCTACCAAGCCAGCCAAGATTCCCTTTGATCCCTCTATCAAGCTGCAGCTTGAGCAGGGTGTTCCTTTTCCTGATGTTCTCTCCTATAGAAGATTGGTGGGTAGACTGCTATATCTCACAATTTCTAGACCTGATATTGCCTATGCTGTTCAACAATTAAGTCTCTTTATGTGCAATCCTATGGATGTGCATTACAAGGCTGCCCTTAGAGTTCTTCATTATTTGAAAGCCTCTCCAGCACAGGGTCTCTTCTTCTCTTCTTCCTCCTCTCTCAAACTTGCTGGGTTTTCAGATTCAGACTGGGCTTGTTGTCTAGATAGTAGAAAATCAATTACATGGTTTTGTATATTACTTGGTTCTTCTCTCATTTCATGGAAGTCCAAGAAACAAAACACTGTTAGCAGGTCTTCATCTGAAGCTGAGTATAGAGCTCTTGGTAGCCTTGCTTGTGAGGTGCAATGGTTGAATTATCTTTTTCAAGATTTTCATATTTCCTTGGTCAATCCTGCTTCTATCTATTGTGACAATAGATCAGCTATCTATCTTGCTCATAATCCTATGTTCCATGAGAGGTCCAAGCATATTGAAGTGGATTGTCATGTGGTTCGTGAGAAGATTCAGAAGGAACTCATTCATCTCCTTCCCATTGCTTCTGCTAATCAACTTGCTGATGCTTTCACCAAGCCACTTCCTCCTTCCTCTTTTCAGGCCTTTGTCTCCAAGTTGGGTCTGTGTTCTATCCACGACCCAACTTGAGGGGGGATGTTGAATTGTTATCTTGGAATGTAGATTATTGGTTGTTTGTTTGTTACCTTTAATCCATTGTTATTGTGTTATCCTTGCATAGGATAGTTTTAAGCTTATTCTAGTTTATTTGTGTTGATGAATAAGTATCATGGTTAAGCTCAGCCTTTTGTTATTTAACTAACCCCTATAAATAGTAGGTGGTAATTACTTTGCTGAGTAATTTTAATACAATGAGGAATTATTCAAACAATTCTCTTTTCCATTCTCTGCTTTCTCTAAGAATTAGCACGAAGATATGTAGCACCAATGTTGTCGGAGTAGATAGTGGGTTGTGGATGAAAGGGCATATGAAGTTCTTTCGAAACTAGAGGACTTCATCTATAGTGGAGCCAGTCGTTCTATATTCTACTTCAATGGACGATTTGACAATAGTGTGTTACTTTTTGAAAGACCAAGAAATAGCATTTGGACCACAATAAATGATGAAAGCAGTAGTAAATTTCAAATCAGAAGAATCACCAACCCAATTCGCATCACAAAACATGCAGGTGAATAACAAAGTTGTAGACCAAAATCCAAGGTTCCTTTTAGATAACGAAGTGCACACTTGACAACTTGGAGGTGAAGAGTGATGGGAGCATGCATTTACTGAGAGATTTTATTAATAGTGAATGACATGTCAAGATGTGTAAGAAAAAAATATTGCAAATACCTTACAAGTTTCCTATTTCACATTGATTAGATGCAAAGACATCAATCACTGGTGTCTGCCAAATTTATAGTGGTAGACAATGGTGTTGAGAGAGGTTTGACATCATGAATGTTAGCCTTGTGAAGTAAGTCATGTACATAATGATGTTTTGTGAGAAATATGTCATCCTTTGTTAGTACAAATTCAATACTAGAAAATGAGTAGGAAAGCTTAGGTCCTTGAGAGAAAATTTAGTGGCAAGTACAACTTGGAATGAAGTAAGAAACTTTGAGCCAATGCTTGTAATAAGAATGTTATCAACATATACTAAGAAATAAACCAAAGTGGTACAGTGATTGTAAATGAATAATGAAGTATCAAACTTCGAATTTGTGAATCCATGGTCAATCAAGAATGTCTTGAGGGCTTGATACCAAGCACATGGTGCTTACTTCAGGTCATTGATGAGTCATATATTACACACTATTCGTAACATTAATTACCATTGTCAATGATTCTTAGTACCTAATTGTCTTTGTTTGGCATGGTTTAGTGTTTTAGCCTTCATTGGACTATTATTCCTAAAATGAGTTAATTTGGGATTATTTAGCCTAATTAAATCTAATTCTATTTTCAGGTCATATTTGACATCAAATACATTTTTGGCATTACAAGTGGAGGATGTGTGCTAATGTAAAGATTGTATATTTTAATTATGTTTTGAGTTTTCGGCTCATTGTTTAGGGCCCATTTCAGTTTTACATAAGGGATAACACTTGAACATTATACAATTTACATTTGAATAAAGAGGATTTCGTTTTCTTTCCCTTTTCTTCTTGAATTTTGGTTTTCCTTCTTCCTCCATGGACTAAATTCATTTGGTAATGTATCACACTCTCGAGGTTTAGTGCTTAATGCAATTTGGTTTCTCTTTATTCCTTTAATGCATTTTCGGTTTGTATATTGTTGAATTTTCTATCCTATTTTAGATTATGGTTTGCATAATTCCATGGTTTTGATGTAGGTTTGTGAATTGATTTTCGTTTAGTCAATTAGCTCTCTAGCACATGATTGCTTTGTTCTTGTTAATATGTAAATGTTCTGTGTTTATGTTGATTTCGCTTAGATATTAGAGTTGTGTATTGATTATCGCTTAGTTAATTAATTCTCAACAGAATAGGAATTCACTGTTTAGAAGCTAAAATTGATCTATTGATTCGTGTGAATTTGTTAACTGTTTGTTGCTTATGTCAATTTCGCTTAGTTAGAGGTTTAGCAATTTAACTATGAGTTGATCATCGCTTAGTTAATCGACTCTCAACAAAGGAACACTTAGAATCTGGATTTGATCTGTTGAAACCAAAGATTGAGTTGTGAACAAGGAAACCAAAGGGATTTAGTCGCTTTACTTTTTTGTTTAATTAATTTATGTTTCTTTTCTATTTTAGTTTTACATTAATACCATAACAACAACAACCCCTGTGTTTGTGACTGTAAGGTGTTTGAACCTATGTGTGAAAGATAATCGTTGAGAGACGGCCTAGGAGTTACTTCCTAGTACTATACTTTACTTGTTTTATTATTTGCATCGGGTACGACCTCGATCAGCCATAAAGAGTTTTTCTCAATCGACAAGCATGATCAGGAAATTATGGATGAATGAAGCCTTGTGGTTAAGACATGTAAATATCCTCAATAACAGTTCCATGGAGAAAAACAGTGTTTACATCCATATGATTAAGGGACCACCCTTTGGAAAGGACCACACGTAGAACTAGCTTAATTGTTTGCAGCTTGATAACAGGGCTGGATGTGACACGATAATCAATACTAGGACGTTGATGAAAGACCATTGTGTTTAGGAGAGTATGGGAAAGTTGTTAGGTGAGCTACGTTGTGACTTTGAAGAAAAAATGAGTTTTAGAAGTTCACCACCATTATTAATATAAATATTTTTAATTTTGAAATCAAATTGATTTTCAACAAAATATTTAAAAATAGGAAAAAGTGTTTCCCAAATATCTATTTTACACTCATCCTAAATGAGATTAACTTCTAGAATTAATGAAACAAGATATTTCCGTTTGGCTTGGCACTACCTCCAGCGTTCTCCAGAGTTCACAACGTATTCCACGTATCCATGCTGAGGAAATACGTACCGTCGCCAGAGCATATCTGGTTGATAGAGGATGTGGTTGTAGATACGAATTTAACTTATAAAGAACGCCCGGAGAAGATTGTTGACAGAAAGGATCAGGTATTCAGGACGCGCACAATTCCATACGTCAAAGTTCAGTGGAGGAATCATTCCGAGCGCGAAGCTACATGGGAAGACAAGGAGAAGATGACTTTGCACTTCAGAAATGAAAAATTCATTGATTTTACAAAATGAATTTCCATTAAGGATAAAAGGATATTAGGAAATGAGAATGTTGTAATAGCATGAGTAATATATTCATTAAGTATGCAATTTTAGAAATATATATAGTTGCAATATCCTAAAAGACTAACGCCAAGTTGTTTCTTATGGAAATTAATGGTGTTTTGCCAATAAAAAAGAAGAGTTTTTTACTCAGAAGAAACATTAATGGCTTATTTTTATCTTTAGATTTATTAGATGGATGTAAACATTTTGTGTATTGATGTAACAAAATTACATATGGTGCAACCATAAAATTTTGAGAAGGAAATATGCAAAGAAAATGGTTTGTATATTAAAACAATTAGTCTATGGCTCACAAAGCTTCATCTCAATGGTATCATATATTTCTACAAGTTATCATCTCTTATTGTTTTGAGGTGAATTTAGATATTGACTATTTCTCCCAAAGATGAGTGGGAGTAAATACATATCTCTCCCGTTATAGGATGATTATAGTAAATTAGGTAACACTCAATTGGAGGCAAGTTTAGTGTCAACTAGTACCTTAAGAAGGAGTTTTAAAGTTAAAGATCTATAGTAGATTTATTATGTGTTGGTTAAGAGACTCTAATTGATATATAAGTTATACATGTAGCAATACCATATATTTGAGTAGAATGTATATATTTAAGTAATTGAAGTAATTGAGTGATAAATCATCGGAAAGAAGCCAAATAGGTTATATGCGTCTACATATAAAAAACAAGTTGTATATTCACATATTTAAAATAAGGCTATATCTACCTATTAGGTAAAACATGAGCTATTTCCGAAAGTGCTAAGTGTAAACTTATAGCTTCTTCCATTACGATAGTGATGTTCATAGCTTATCATGAGATATGTCAACAAAAGTGTCACTTGGCTACTAGTTTGATATATTGAAAGACTATTAAATTTATTTTGTGGCAAAGGGTTAACATAGTTATATTCCACTCAAAGAAAGAGTTTATAGTTGTCAAGTGTCTACAGAACATATTGACACAAACTCCATAGTTGCAGATTTATTTGGTAAAAGTTTATCATGTAAGGTCTTTTGATAATCACGTTGCACATATGGCTATATGTCATTTGATGATATGTCAGTCCTCTCGGAGTTTGTATTTGGGTACTCTTTCAGTATAAACATATTTATATATATATATATGTTTTCTGGCATAATAAAGTTTATGGTTATGTTTAATTCTGAAACTATTTATATAGATCTCTCTAAAAAAATAAAGTATGATCAATTGAAAATTGATATGAATAGATCATTTTCATATGGTTTCCATGCTGCTCATTATATGATTACTCTATTTCATTTAGTTGCATTAATATTAGTGATGATTGATTACTTTAGTTTTGATTGATATAACAGAAATTATTTTGATTGTATATATCAATATAATTAATAGAAAAGATAAGGTTATATGTAAGATTTAAAATGACATATGTTTTAGGCTCATAAAGTCTAACACAATTTTAAGTATTCATATGTGACTAGTGAACAATAGTCAGAAATTGGGTCACACATGTAATGTTTAATTGCATTACGACCATTATTCTAATTAGCCAAATGGAAGTAATCTAATTCATTTTAATTTTATGGCCATGAACATAATTGACATGAAGATTATTGTGTAAGTACCAAATGTCTTATTATATTTTTATGATGGAAAAAATTTCAATATAAGAAAACTGTGGATAATCATGACTCTTCATGCAAGATTTTAATTTAAAGGGAGACCACTCTTCATGAAAGAATGTGGATTCAAATTTCTATGCGACATCAATAGTCATTAAAGATCAAACACTTCTTATAAATAAAGGTATCATCTCTTCATCGAAAGTGAGAAACTACAGTCATCAATATCAATTGTGCATATATGACTAGGATACACAAAGAACCTACATGCTTTAAATTGAACATGAATTTAGATAGAAGATAATGAACATCGGATTGAATACTTAACAAGTGTTGAGGTTGTACATTCCGCATGTAGCTCAAATGACAAGCAATCAACAAAACATCTCTCTTTGATGAAATGACCTTTGTTACTACAAACTTTTTGTTGACACAAACTTAGCTTTATTAGTTATATATAGTGTGTTATTTTGTATAAATATTATGATATATGGAATGAAGTATGGTGTGTTTCATCAGAACAAAAGGACAGATTTATCATCTAAAATTTAAGGATCAAGAACCAAAGGACAGATTTATCATATAAAAATTTTGGGGGCCCTAATATTAGATTAAGCTTTTATGACCCACCAACAAACTGAGAGAGTTTTTTCATACTACTTAGCGTGCGTTTGGTATGGATTAAATTTTTAGTTTCAGTTTATAAACTGTGAGATTATAAACGATTAGATTATAAATGGTTAGATTATAAACTGTTAAGATTATAATCTCTTTATGTTTAGATACTTTAGCTGAAAATTGAATATAAACTAATATGATAAGGTAGAAAGATTGTTTTTTACATAGTCAATTACAGAAAATGGTATGAGGTTATTTGTTTATATTATGATTATTTTGGTTGTTTTTTACACTATTTTTTAAATATACATTTTTTTAATATTTATCATCATATATTTTTACTTTAATTTTGTAATATTGCATAACAAAGGCTAACAAAAATTTTAAAATAAAATACAATATAAAAACTAATATTAATATTAAAAAACAACATAAGATCAAGATAAATAAATAACCTCATGATTTTTAATATAAGAATAAAGTATATCCTTATACCAGTAGATAACTTACATCATTCAACCAGTAAAAGAATGACATGTGTATTTTTGTTTAGTTTTAGAAATATCTTTGTAGAAAATGATTAAATGGTACACATGTCACGATTTTAGTGGCTGAATGAAATAATTTATCTCCTTATACCAGAAGATACATTATTCTCTTTTAATATTGCATAATAACAAAGGCTAAAAAAATATTAAAATAAAATATAATATAAAAACCAATATCAATATTAAAAAATATATACCACATAAATAGATGAAAGTTACTAAACTTAAATTACATAATTCACAAAATAAATATTACATAAATATTAAGTTTTATACAAAAGTTTTAGGGTTTAATGAGTTTATACATAATTTACAAGATTTTAATATTATATAACAAAATTTTATACATAATAACTATTTGTTCATGTACAGATAAAGGAAAGTGATATGAGGAATTACGGAATTGGATGGTGATAGAGAGAAAAATGAGAGTTATGGAGTTTGTTGGTGATGTGAAGAGTTATGGTATTTGGTGGAAAAGTAAAAATGATGAGATATATAAAGTTATGATGGGGTAAAATGGGAAATATGAAATTTTGAAAAAAAATATGCTAAAAAAATAAATCAACCCATGATTTTGGAGCTTATACTTTTGGCTTATTTTTTCAAGAAAAAATTGAGTTTATAAATTTTATTTGGTTATCAAACAACATAGTTTATATTTTCAACTTATTTTTCAAAAAAAAACATAAACTACAAATTTAAACCAATACGCATTAATCAATTGATTATCGTTAATCATATGTTGAAATTTAAAGTTCATGTTCTATTATTCTTTTCAAAGTTATAAATGAATTATATTAACTAGTTTTAAAAGTCTCATTTCAAATATATATTTTTTAAGCAATCACTATAAACATGAAATTCAGTAAAAAAAAACATAAATTCCATTATTGCTAAATCTATTCAGGCAATGACAGCAAATCGAGGGCCCAATTGGTAGAAAAAAACCCGCAACTCCCATATAGTGAACGATACATATTAGGAACATGTTTTTTTATTTTGCAAATAATTTAAATAAGGATATTAAAACATTTTTGCAAAAACAATAAAAAATCTTTCGCTTAGCAATAAATAGGACGCGATAAAGAGCTAAGCGAAAGAAGAAGATGAAGGATTCATTTACTCCACACCTTAGTCATCAACTTTAGAGGGAAATCCAATGGTTTAAGATTTACTCACTAATTCAAATCATTGGATTTCCGTTGTGACTAATTCAAAATTACTATAACTAGCATGTGTACCCTTCACTCTTAACCACCAATGCAAATATAGAAATTCATAACAGCATTATATTTACTACACTTTTTCTCCTGCATTTTGTTTTTCTACTTCTTTCTTTTCATTTTTGCTCTAACATTCACACAACAAGGATATTAAAGTTCCTATATCAATAATTGAACTTGTTAAACTCTATTTAGAGTTAAGATAGAGCTTATTAAACTTTATTGTTCTTCTATATAAACAGCTTAGAGCTTCTTAACAATACCTCATGTTAAACTCTAATATTGTCTGAATGTGAGATTGAGGCGACCCGGAAGAAGCCGAGTATCTTGAAGCAATTCAATTGGAGCTGAATCTGGTATGATTGATGACACACCATGGAAAACATGTCTAGATTCACCACCAAATATTAAAACATCACCTGATTCTAGAAGAACATTCTCTGCATTTTCAACATCCCTATGATCCCCATAAAGAAATTCTGCTGAATCACCTATGCAGAAGGACACAATAGGCAATCCTTTTCGGAGACTTTCTTTGCTTTCATCTCGATCCTGTATCAAGTTGGTGCAAACAAATTTCTCAGTAACATTCTTATTCTTATCATCAAAGGGTGTAGATAAATGGGTGAGAAACATTTCAAACAAAACCTTGACCTAGCTAGCCTAAAACAGATGACTTTCAATAAAGTTAACATTTTTGCTAAAAATCTAAAACATTATGTTAGTCCTTTGAAATAATTAGTAGCAGGGCTATTTTATAATAAGGATATTTATAAAGTCTATAAAGTTATTTTCAAAAGATTGATTAAGTTGTGAATCATTACTTGTTCCTTGAATTCAACATGTGTGTCTGAGTAAAAGAAGTGGATACAGAATTCATCTATATCAGTAATACAGTAGTATACCTCCACTCTTATTCTTATTCAGTTCTATAAGTTAGAACACTTGACTAAGTAATGATCTAATCAAACTCTTTTAAAGTCATTTCCAAATCGAAGCAGAGGAACCACAACAATGGATGTATTTGACTCAGTGATATCGATATCGGATCGTGGCAGAAAGTCAAAATTCGACAATACAATATAGAAGATAATGTTGCAGGCAAATATCGGATGCATAAACTAAAATAAATAAATAAATATATGGTTCAAAATTTAAAAAGTACTAATATAAAGTTAGTACAAAACATGGTAAAAGAACCATAACATAAGCATATTGTCATTATAAAATAAAACCATGCCAATGTTGGAATAACAATAAACCATTATTCCTCAAAATAAAGACCAATGGTATAACAAACTATCCAGAGAATTTTTCACTACTTGAACAAACACCTATAACACCTCTATATGCTTATTATCATCGAATACTTGACCAAGATTTGTTATGCAACTTTGCTTTCTTTTCTCTTTCATAATGTTTTTCTTTTCCAATTGTATAGAAATAATGTTGGACTAGAATCTGCGAACAGGGAGCCTCCAACCAGCGGGAAGTTCCACTGTTACCGCGGTATGGGAAGAGTTGAGAGCCACAAGTGAAACACCATATAGCAATGGAACCAAAACCTAAGGTTTTGGTTCAAGACATGGTGTCTCACTTGTGGCTCTCCATTCTTCCCATACCCCAGTAGCAATGGAACTCCCCAGTGGTTGGAGGCTCCCCAAGTCGCAATCTGGTCCAACAAATAGACTAACACTTCAAATGTTATATGGAAACTCTTGAAGAAAATGCATTGTATGTTACTAAAAAGTCATGAAAAGTAGAAAGACAAGGTAGAAAGTACAAGAGCTGACCTGATGAAGACCAAGCCTTCCATTGGTTGTATAAAAATTGACTATGCATATATCAGGAGACATTGAAGGGAGTATGTCCTCCACATAGCTTACTCCACATTCCTTTTTAATTAGACAATGTGCATCTTTTATAGCTTTTATAACCAACTTAGTGAAGAGATAGGGAATACTAGGTGGCTGGCTACCATCAATGACCCTTTTATTTCCATATAATTTGGTTTGAGGATCCCAATCCAGACCAAGACACATCATCTTCAGCCGGAGTTTCACTCCACTTGCAAAACCTGGTTGGTAGAATCCTCCATGACCGAGACCAAGCTTACGACAAGTTCTCACTATATACACCTAAAATTATCAGAAGAAATAAAAAATTCAATCAATCAAGTGAAGAAGGATTATGGTGCAACATCCAGGACACATGGGGAACTTATATCAATGTAGTGCATTGTTTAAAAGGAGAAATTCTAACAATGGAGTGAAGATAATAGTGCTTGCATGATTAGCATCATATTTATCCTCTTACACAAAATATTGGTTAATTCTGAAATATTTCTTCTCAAAATGTCTTAGTAACTAGTGAATAGAGTCCTAGTGTGCAATTTTCACATGCAATGCAAGTGGCACTTCCAAAGATAAAGACAGAAATAGTTGCATGCATAGTGGAAAATGAAGTACCTGTTCATCATGGGATATGTAGTTTTTCAATAGAACCATCCCAGGCCTCAATATCCTATCTTTTATATCTCCCGTCTGTCGTTCAATGTAGATCTCCTCGCTTTTATCAATCAGTGCGGATCCAATCAACGGAGAATTTCGTTTTCCACGAAAGCAGATATCATATGGTTTGAACTTTAGAAAACTAACTGGAGAATCTGACTCGCGATCAGCTGATGCATAGCCCAAATTGTTGTCGCTGCTATGAGGTATATCGGCAGATACAGCTTTCTTCTTCTTCCAAAAATGACTACGTTGAAGCAATTCTTTACGATGGGTTGTAAAGTTTGTAGTTGGCGATGTCTCTGTTAGTGAACTATTACATCCAAATATGGAACTACAACTAGATTTACCACAGTTATCTCCAACGGTTTGGACCGATCCTAAGTCGACTCGATTTCTCTTAAAATTTCTGTTTCCACTAGTTGGCGGGGAAGGTAACTGCTCAGACCTAGACATTAACTCAGGGTCTTTGTGAGTAAATGACTTAGTTGAGAAAGGGAGTGAATGATTATTCATGTTATCACGAAACAGCGATACAGGAATACTCCCAATGATTATATATACTGGATTGTCTTGAGAAGTATCAGATAATGGCTTGTCATGCTAGATCAATCAACATTTGAATCATAGAAATCAAAATAAAGAAAATTAATCAGTTATTGTTAAAGCATGATACAAATATTAGGTGATGCTGTATAAGCCATGGCCTAATTAAGGAAAAATACACACAAAACAACTTAAAAGCAATCCCAAAAATTAGTACCTAATACACACAATTAACACAATTTCAATAAGAGACATGTTAAATTCAATAAGCAACCAAGGAAAGGATGAAGTAGTTGATTGAGATATCATAATCAAAGAGTGGTATAAACTTTTAACAACTTAATCAACTGAATCAATTCACAATTTCACATCACTTATTTCAATTCTCTGTACCTTTTCCTATCTAAAACATTCAATTCAATGAAGAAACAAAACCTGTGTGATTAAAATTACAAAAGTTTTGTTTCCTGAGTTTTTTTATTCCTTACTCTTCAATCAACAAAAGTAAATCAAATTTCAAAAATTTATTTCCTATCTATTTTCTCTCTCCATTCAAAAATAGGGTAAGTTACAGATATTTACAATTTCACAACAAAAAAGGAAGAATAACAGCATTGTTGACCCTTTGAATGTGTGGAACAACTTTCACTAACACATTGCTAGAAAAACAAAAAGGCAGAATATAATGAATGAATATCCACAACTAAAAAAAACTCCAGATTTTACAAAATGTACACACCATATACTTAACAATAATCAATGATTGTTTTAATTTTTTTAGATGAGTATCGTTGATTCAAAACAAACTCACCAAAAATTCAATAAAATGAGATAATTATCAACAATTGAAAGAAAAATAACCAAAGGAAAATTCCCTTAATTAAAATTAAGGTTTAAAAATATGTTTTTTTAATAGACCCAACTTTGGTTTAATCCCCATAATTTATTAATTACTCTTAGAGTTCTAGTGAAATTACACGAATCACTTCTCCCTTTTACATGAACTACCTAGTACTTATTTATTTCAAGTTTTTAATTTTAGCATAGGATATTAATTATGTAATATGTGGCATAGCAAAATTAAAACCAAGCAATCAAGTAACATAATAATAACTAAGAAAAGTAATTCCGTGACTAAAATTAAAACATTATTATTTCTAGGACTAAAAACATATTCAACCCAAAATTAATATAAAAGAAAGTGGGTTGAAGCTTACTGGATCATTGTGAATATTGAAATTTTCATTAACTGGGAATGGTTTTTCTTGTGAAGAATTGGTGCTCTTGTTGTTTCTTTTGCTCATTTTGTTGAGAGTTGAAAATTTTGAAGAAATTTGGCGAAAAACTTTGTGATTCAAAAATAGAGGACAATGAAACGACAGTAGTGAAGAATGAAGAAGCATTGTTGGGAATGGCAAGAAGGTAATTAAAGGCATGACGTGATAACTGTTCAGATTCTAATCTATATTATTACAAAAATAGATATTATTATGACTCAATATATTTGATTGTGTTAAAGAATCATATCTAAAGATTTAGTTTAATGAATATCTTGTTAATCTTTATGATTAAATTTATGTTCATTGATCTAGATGATAGTATTTGTCATTATTTGGGATGACAAAAATATCCGAACCAGTGGGTACCCTTAAAAATACCTGCAATGGGTTCCTGTAAAAATAGCTCATGGGTGGGAATGGGGATCATGATACCCGCGCATATATTTTAATTAAATATTTTATATTTAGTTATTATTAATTTAACATTATATTTGTTTATTTTATTATTACTTCATAATAAAATTTAGTAATGAGACTATAATCATAAAATTATCCTATACATGTCATATTATTTAAGTAAAAATTATTTTTATAGATTAATTGTTGTAAAATATATAAAAATATAATTAGAATGGGAAACTCGTTGGGTACCTGCGGGTACCCGTAAATAGTGCGGGTACGGCACAGGTATGCAATACATGTGCCCGCCCGTGCCCGTTGTCATCCCTAGTTATTATTTCATCAATATTTTATTCAACTATATAAATTAGCGTGTTAATAGACATTTCGTGTCTGCCGACCCACATTCTTATTTTATTGTATTAAGTATTCAATTTTTATATATTTTATTTTATAGAATTATAATGTTTTTATATTGAGGGTACTTTATGTTAAAAATTGTACTTATTATGTTCAATTTAAGGTGGTTAATGTGCTAATGGTAGTTAATAATGATTATATGATTTTTTTTTGTATAAATTAAAAAATGTAAGGGCAAAATAGGAAAATAGAAATTACACTATGGTAGTAGTTTCACCATGTTTTGGCTTTATATATAGTATAGATTATGTATTCAAAAGCTTAATCTTGGTTCTATTTTTCACACATTTTCTAATCCGTTCCCCCTTAAATCTATCATGTCTCAGTTGAACCATCAGATTTGATATCACTTGATTGACAAGACTGCGACCGGGGAAAATCTATTCAAGATACAATTGAAATCTATCATGAATATATCATTATCAATTCCTCTATTTTTTTTATTTGACTTATATAGAGAAATTGATAAAGATACCAAATACCAAGCCTATGTGTCAACAACTATGGCTTGTATCTTGTAGGGTAAATTGATATTCCCTTATGTATCTTTATTCTTAGGTACTATTTTTAGCACAAGATTTTGAAGGAATATGAATCATCCTACAAAATGATCAACTTTCACTATCATGCTCAAACTAGCCCTTTATTCCTTTAATGATTTAATAAAAAGTTACTTATGGAAAATATATTTTTAACTAAATTATACAAATCAATAAATATATATAACGTATTTAGTTAACATTATTGATTTAGTTACATTTGGTGAATATTTTTATTTTTAATTAATAGTTTTAAAGATAACATTATCTTCAGTACTATTAAATACACAAACAAT
Organism: Lupinus albus; assembly: GCA_009771035.1. NCBI lineage: Eukaryota > Viridiplantae > Streptophyta > Magnoliopsida > Fabales > Fabaceae > Lupinus > Lupinus albus. Next base: position 14,124,351 of record CM020010.1, read on the forward strand.
TGGAAAATATATTATAACCTGGGTAATTTTAGTACTCAAATAATTGGAAAATGCATTATATTTTAGTTGATAGTTTCAAAAATAAGGGTATTTTAATTTCAATTTTATTATGTACGGATTTGATATATAAGTAGAAGATAAATCTTGACTTTAATAATTATTAATGTTATACATATCAATCTACTTATACACTTTACTCACAAATAACAAATGAGATAAAAGTAACTATAGAATAATAATTATAAATAAATAAGGAACTTAAAAATAGATAACTAACTAATAAGATTAAGATGACTTTGTCAATACTCTTTAGTGAAAATAATCTCAAGAAAACTTTATTGATTTGAGAAAGTAGAAAAGTAAGAGAAGTGAAGTTACGAGAAGCTAGGAACTAAACATATATAGCCTAGCTTCAACAAACAAAAAAACTAACTAACTAAAAGAAGAAAAACAGAAAGAAACAGAAAAAACTAATAAAGGAAAGTGGGCTTATATGTTGTCCAACAACTTAGCCTATTCATGTCTAAACCCATGGACATCCATTATAAAGCTGCTATGAAAGTCTTGCATTATCTCAAGACTTCTCCAGCTCAAGGCATTTTCTTTTCTTCAGAATCTAACTTAACTTTAAAAGCTTTTGCAGATTCTGACTGGGCTTCTTGCCTTGACACTAGGAAATCCATCACTGGTTTTTGCATTTTCTTAGGTTCTTCCCTCATATCTTGGAAGATAAAGAAACAAAATACTATCAGTCGTTCTTCCTCTAAGGCTGAGTATCGTGCTTTGGGAAGTCTGGTTTGTGAGCTTCAATGGCTCAGTTATATTTTTATTGATTTACACATTACTTTGCCTAAACCATTATCTGTTTATTGTGATAATCATTCTGCTATTTACCTTGCTCATAATCCTGTTTTTCATGAACGTACGAAGCATATCGATATTGATTGTCACATTGTCAGAGAGAAGATTCAATTTGGGCTCGTCCATTTGCTACCCATTTCTTCTGCAGAGCAGCTTGCCGATGCCTTCACAAAACCGTTGCATCCTAAGCCTTTTCAGAACTTTGTTTTCAAGTTGGGACAAGATCCAAAATGTCTTGGACTTGTTCTTCAGTGAACATACTTGCTTGAGAAGATTCAAGAGTGGACTTGTCTTCTTTGTCTAAAGGGAAATAGGCAGTATAGTTTGCCATTCTGTTAGGCTTGCCTCCTTGGTATCCTGGTGGATAGCCATGCTTGAGGAAGAATGTATCAATGGTATGGTTGGTTCTCTCGCAGAAGGTGCAGAACTTGTTCCCCTGGCCCCTTCCATTTGATCTACCACCTCTCCCTCTATATGAATAATGACTTCTTCCTCTAGAGTTGGAATTAATCCCATTGTTAGTATTTTTGTATTGATGTTCAGGTTTAGAATCCAATGATAGAATCTTGGTTTCATGTTCAAGGTTTGAAGGCAAGGGAGTATTGAGTTGCCTTTCTTGCTGAACCAACATAGAAAATGCTTCATTAATGCAAGGTAGGGGTTTGATTAGCATTATTTGTGAGCTTACATGAGCATATTGCTCATTCAATCATTTTAAAAACCAGATTACATATTCTTGATCTCTATATTCCTTTACAGAATCAACTAAACCACATGAACAGGGTGTTATGCACTTGCAATTCCTAACAAGGCGATAGTTCTCAATCTCATCCCATAGAGTTTTGAGTTCAATGTAAAATTCTGAAATTGAAAGATTACCTTGTTGCATGCGATAAAATTCTTCTAAAAGATCAACAATTCGAAACATATCGCTTTGTGAATAGCTACCCTTCAGATTTGTCCATGCATCAGCAACACAATTAATCCAAAGGATTGATTTCAAAATTGATTCTTCCATTGAGTGTTGAATCCAAGATAGAACAGTGGTATTGCATCTGGTCTATTGGTCAAACAGAGGATAATTTGCATCAGGTTGGTTGATGCTGCCATCGATAAATTTGATCTTGTTCTTGGAGATGAGGGCAAGTTTGAAGGTTTTTATCCATGAGTGGTAATTCTTGCCATTTAAGAGAGGGGTAACAAGAACAAAAGCAGGACTTTCGTTGGTATTGAGAAAGAATGGATTCGAAGGGTTTGAGTTATAATCAAGACCATAAGAAGTCATTGTGATGGAGAAGAGCAAGAACAGAACCGAGAAGGAGAGGTAAGGGAGGTGAAGGAGAAGAGATCAAAGAGGAATCGTGGTTATGGAGGGAGGAACAAAAGGGGAAAAGGGAGAAGTTTGGTGGTCAGAGCTTAACATCTAATACCATCTTAGTGAAAATAACCTCAAGAAAACTTTATTGATTTGAGAAAGTAGAAAAATAAGAGAAGTGACGTTACAAGAAACTAGGAACTAAACATATATAGCCTAGCATCAACAAACAAACAAAAACTAATTAACTAAAAGAATAAAAACAGAAAAAACTAATAAAGGAAAGTGGGCTTAACAAACAGGCCCAGAAAGCAAAAAAAGAAAATAAATGAAAGACCCAAAAAGAGGTCATATCTTCTCCAATGGAACAACAAAGAGCTACCATGGAAGAAGGTAAATTAACAAATATTCCAACACTTGATTTATCCAAATAGAAAATATTGATATATTGAAGACACAAATAAAATTAAAGATTAAGGCCTTGGATAAGGACAAATATAAAAGGGAAAGTGCTTCTCATAGAAATATTGAATTAGTATATAACATTAAACCTCATAGATGGTACTTATACTAATAATGATCGAAGATAGTATTATGGAACCAGATTCTAGTTAGAAATCTTAATTTACTAAATGAAATAGGTCATAAATATTCTTATTTCCGATTAGGGGCATGTGTTGGTGGTAAATTTTAATTTACTGAAGTACTTATACAAATGTTATTGTGTCCTAGACTTATATGACTTATTTGAGTGGTTATTGATTGAAGGAATTTTATTTAACTTACCCCATATAATACTATTATTATAATGTGATTGTGATTGTGGTAACGGTTGCAGCTACTATGATTATGATTATTGTGGTCATTGCGATGCAGACTACGGCTATTGAGTGTGAATTATTTTATTATTAAAACAACATTTTTTGAATTTGATGCGGTCCAATAAGGTTTGATGCTGTCCAAATGTGATCACGTTACGACTCAATGAGATCACATCATTGTGATTCAGAGTCACACCTCAATTGTGATGTGATGTGAGTGCAGCGGTTTCTACAACCACAATATTGTAATCATATAAAATGAAGTGGTACACAATTTAAATTACTAATTTTGGAGTGTCCTTATTTAGTGAAACATTTGGATGGAGAAATGATTTTGACTGCTCAACAAAAATTTAAAATTTTGATAGAATAAGCAATAGGATAATTACGAAAATTAAAAGGTAAATAAAGTAGCATGGAATTACAATCTTTATTATTACATGCCACAACCAAAGTAAGACATCAAAACATTTGTTCACACACAATATAACAAAACCAAAGTGTTCTGAAATGAAACTATGTGACACGATGACAAGACAAAGACTCGCATAAGTGGAGCCCACGTCGCCTTCACTTTATTATCATTAATTAATCAATGCTATAGCATTGTCACACATAGGATCTTGCACTAGAAATTTGCTATGGTGCATGCATCTTTTCCACCACATCAATGCATCAGAACTTGATGCTGCAATATTGAACAAACCAATAAACAAATGAAGTGATTTAATCAACAAATTTTAGACCATAAATAATGTGAAAATGAGCGTTAAGATTAATATTGAAAAATTAATAAAGCAATACTTTTTTTACTTTATTAAAAAATTAATTTTAAAAAAAAATCGATGAGTATGACCTTATACGGTTTAATTGAAAATCGACCAGTATGACTGATTTTAACCGGTTTTAGCTGATTATGACCGGTACAATTGCATGACCGGTACAATTGTTGTACCGTACCAATATTGGACTAGTTTACCATTTGAACCGGCCGACATGAACCAATTTTTATAAGAAAAGTACTTTAGGTTTAATTCTATTAATTGGCTAAATTTCAATAACTAGCTAGCAAAAGAGTAAGGATGCATACACAGGATAATGATTTTTCTCTCACAAACATGTGAGAATAGTATGTATAATATCAGAGTAATGTCATGAAAACCCTTTTAAGAATTTTAATGAAATTTTTTATGGGTAATATTATTAATCATTATTTCCAAAAATTAAAGGCATTAGACGAAATATATAAATGGTGGTTGTTAAGAGATAATAATAATGTGGTTAAAATCTTAGCACCATTTAACCATTTATGGGTGTTTATCATTTTATTAGTATTTAGATGAAAAACTTGACAACTTCATTAAAAAGGGTAAGCAACAAGATAAGGAAATCGTGACTTATTTATTCTTTCCTTAAATTGTCAAATCATGATGTAAGAAATTATTACATAAATTTCTATTTTGTGCTTAAGATTTAATTTTATGCAATAATTAGGGATTATAAGATTGATCATCATAGAGAATTTTAATAGCAAATCATTAACTAATTCATTAAAATATAAGTAGTGCATAATCGTTATTCAAATCTACTAAAACAACCCTTATTTATTACTTTTGTTTTTTATTTCATTGTCATCTAACCACACACAAACAGTTGATAGATAGTACATTTAGTGTACTGTATAAAAAACATTTTTCAATTTTATGAAAATAATACTTCTAATCCTTTATAAAATGATATAGTAGAAATTCATGTGAATAACAATAAATTGATCAACATGGGTGATTTAAATTACGAAATGCATAGCCTGATATGCCTGTAATATTGCGGTTTCGGTAACCGCCGCAACCGCATCACACCGCAATTGCGGTGTGATTCCGAATCAAAATGAAGTGGCCGCATCGAGCCGCAATGCAATTGCATGGGACCTCATTTGGAGTGCATCAGATCGCATCGAATTCAAAAATATTATTTTAATCACAAAATAATTCAGACATCAACGACGCAATTCGCATCGCAACATCTGCAATGACCACAATTGCAGTAACCATAACAGTTACCACAATCCTCATTGCAACATCCGCAATGACCGCAATTGCAGTAACCATAACAGTTACCACAATCCGCATTGCAACATCCGCAATGACCGCAATTGCAGTAATCGCAACCGTTACCGCAACCGCAAATTAAAACACCGGTTACGACGTTAAAGTTACTATGGATAGAAATAACATACGTATTACAGTTAGTGGAGGTGCTGATCTTGTAAGGGAGATTAACCCCACATTTGCCTGGAAGTGAAGCTGCATTAGCCGGATCGAATTTGGTGGAAGCAGCGGCGGATTTAAGGCAATTGCAAGCTGTTTGTTTGTCAGCAGTACTCTGAGCCGCCGCCACGAGACGCCTGATTCCGTCGCAGCATGTTGTAGGAACGGCTCCACCGTTCTGCAGGTAAGAGAGGCATGGAGCTATGCCACTAACCACTTGTCCACATGTTATGGCTGCTTCTGCAATGGGTGAACCCACCACAACCATGCACATCAGAACCACACATGCTATCTTAATGCTAATTGCCATTGCTTCAGAAACTAATTTGGAATGTATTTGGTTTGGGATAGTGTTTACTTTACTTGGTGAGTATATGGGATGCATGGTATGGGGTTTATATAGAAAACGAAAGAGGAGTTTAATGAATGGGAGATGATTAGAGAATTCTCACTAAAAGATGGACTGTGGCGTAGGCCAATCCACATTTGACACGTGGTTTATGTTATAAGTGTCAAACGAGGAGAGGACATATGATCTTACGTTTCTAATAAATCAAATTTCATTTTAATTCAATAGAGTTTTCTAATTGGTTTCAGACACAAGTTGGAACATGAATTAAGATATGTGATCAGAATTTATGGAAAGATGAATCCTCTTTCTCAAGATAGTCTTATCTTCCTTCGTAGCCGATTAAACTTTACAAAATAATATAAAGATGTTATTTTGTATTTTTATGAATTTTATTTTTAATTAAGTGATACTTTTTAATTAAACGGTGACATAAAGTCATCCATCAATTCATATTAGTTTATTTAAATCATATTTTAAATTATCTAATTCATCAATATCCAAACTTAATAGATGTATTTCAATCTATCCATATACAAACTTAATGGATAGATTCTAGTCTATCCAATTCATTCATGAGTCCGTTTTCATGAATTTGAATGGATGAGTTCCAATCAATTTGATTATTTTTAATTTGAACTAAAAACACTTTTAAAGAAAATCACTCTTTTAAAAACTAATATTTCAATAAAAAAATTAAAATGAAATTTTAATAAAATCAGTTTTAAAAATAACTTTTTGAAATAATATTTTAAATTTTTATAAAAAGTGGTTTTTGAACTTTAAAAAAGTGTGTTTTATGTAATATTCTAGTAATATTTAAAATTTTACGTGTAAAGTTTTTAATAGATAGTTATATATGTTGGTACTTAAAAGTAAAATTTTAATATTAATTATATTCACATGTTCTATAATTGATCTCATTTTAATATAAAAAAATTAATGTGAGAGGAAGAAACACTATAAGAAAGTAAGAGTTGCGATAGTGAATAAGATTGAAAACCAAAAACATTATTTTTAATGTTTCTTTGTTGGATGCATAGGGTATCCATCCAAGATATAATAAATTCATTCAAATTCGTCCATTGATAAAGTTATTTATTGTATATCCATTTAAATTTATCAACTTAATAAATGAATTTAATTTTCTTGAATTTGGATGAATTCCAAAAAAAATTCCACCTCTACTTTACGTTGATATAAAGCTCCTTATACTTCGAAATTTAGATCTCGTTTAACATGAAATAAGTCGGGAAGTTTCATTCGGAAAAAACAGGGAGATGTTGCTACAACATTTAGTTTTATTCCCATAAAAAAATTGAAAAATATTATTTTAATATAATTATAGATAGGGGAGGGATCCACTTACTCCAAGAGTAAGTGGAAAAAGACTTACTTCACATTTTAACCATCAAATTTTGGAAAATCCAATGGTTTGAATTGGTAAATGCATCTAAGCCATTGGATTTTCCAATATTGGATGGTTAAGATGTGGAGTAAGTCATTTTACACTTACTCTTGAAGTAAGTAGATCCCTCCTCTTATAGATAATTATTAATTATATATAAGGTTATCTAATGTAACCCTTATTCCAACAAAAAAACTAAGAGATATTACTCTAATAGATAATTATTAATTATATACAAGATTTATATTATAGAAAGAGAATAATGTATCTTCTGGTATAAGGAAATAATTTATCTCATCCAGTCACCAAAATTGTGATATGTGTACCATTTAAACATTTTTTACAAAAATATTTCTAAAACTAAACAAAACAATACACATGTCATTCTTTTACTGACTGAAGGAGGTAAATTATCTCTTGGTATGAGGAAATACTTTATTCTCTTATAAAAATTAGATAAAAAATTTCATTAATTGTCAAATGGTTAACATAATATTCATATTTTATCTGGATTCAAAAACGACTATATATATAGCATCAAACAGATATAAGCAGATTTAATTAGTTAGACATAATTAATAATAGAGTTATGTATGTCTCCAAATATATTTACTGAAAAACTTAATTATTTATTAATTAATTATATACAACTATCAAAGATCTTCTATCTTCCTGTTTGATATGTATCACTTGCAAAGTTATAAAAATCATTTTGTGCTGGTTAGTTGAATCGGTGAATTGGTCCTAATACTAATATAATTTAACAATTATACCGGTTATGCAATTAAACCGCTTAAAATTGGTCATATCGGCCGGTTTCAATCGAACCGTACCGGTCATACTGGTCAATTTTTATTTAAAATTAATTTTTTAATGAAAATAAAATTAATTATTGTTTTTTATTGATTTTTCAACATTAGTTGATATATTATATATATATATATATATATATATATCTAATTTCACTAATATGCAATAACTAGTACGGTATTAATAATATTAAGATTTAAGAATCATTCAGCAATGGGTTTGTGAGTGGTTGGGTCCCATTAAATGCTCTATGATACATCCTCTAGTCTCTGACACCTGGTGATATATTTACGTTACATTTATTGCTCCGCACTGAAGTATCATCTCGTCTTTGGCGTTATATTAGACCTAAGAGTTATTGCCCGGCTCAATTTTCCCTATATGTTTACTATTGGAAGCAATGTTGTGAAACCCGAACCGAATGTCAAGTTGGAAGAATTTCCGTATTAGATCTAACTAATTTTAACAGTTAAGCCATTCGGTTAGACTGAATAATTTTAAATATAATTAATAGTTTTTATCTATAAATATATAATTATACATAAATGTAAAATTTTATATAATTTATAATTTTATATAACTATATTGAAATAACATTTCTCTATTTTTTTTGGATCGAAATAAAACAAAACGTTAGAATAATGTTACATTTTTTATATTTTAAGTGAATCGTCCACTTTTTCCGGGTTATTCCGGTTTAACCGGTTTTAGCATGGTCGAACCGAAATTTCTTCGGTTCAAAGTGGTCCAACTACTCATTCGGTTAAGACTACAAAACGGAACCATTTTCAAGTCCGATTAGCGTTCGAACCAATCGGACCGTCCGGTCCGGTCCGATTATCACAACACTATTTTGAACTAGTAGTGTAAAGTCATCTTAGATCCATAGGATAACCAAAATGTTAAAGATTTAATTCCTTACAACCGACATTTTTGAAACAGTCACACAGTTTAAAAGGGTTTATTCTTTAACGAAAAGGTAAGAGAATAAATAATCTTTATAGTATAAAAAACAATCCATATATGTCTATCCTGATTTTTACTACTGATGGAAGAAGAAATATTCCCACTTTTTTCCTCTTCTCTTTATTACCAAGAAAATTTTATAATTTAATTGTAGGACCAATTATTATTAAGATCAAACCGGCAGAGGTTCATAGAAATGGTGAATTTATTTCTATTCACGTTCGTGTAGATATTTTCTGTAGTTGTTGGATCATGTTAGCCTGTTAGGTCATCAAATTGGTTTGTTATTTATTTAATAATATTCACATGAATAACATTCTGAAAAAACAAGTTATTTTAAAAATGCTATTTTGACCGGACATTTATTATTATTTTGGATACATAATAAAATTTATAGTTATATTATCACAGTTGGTTGAAATAATATATGTTTGTTTTCCTTTTAGAAAAAATTCTCAGGACAAATGTGGAATTATTTGGGCCAAATAAAGTTGTCTCTTATGAAAGATATTGGTGGCTAGACCAATAGTTATTTATATAAAGGTTAAGTTAAAATATAATGTTTAATTAGAAATTTATTATTTGAAATTTGAAAATATTAGAAGCACAATAAACGTTAGAAAGAAAGTCATTTAAAGTTTGAAAACATTTAAAACAAATTATTGGATAGGCAAAAAGTCATGAATGTGAATATAACCTAGACTTAATTATACTTACACCCCTGATTTTAGTGAAATTACACAAACTACATTTTTTTTGTCCTTACACGAATCACTCATCTCTTACACAAATCACCCATAATTTTATACATATATTACACTGACAACCCCTGATGAGATATAAGTGTAATATTTTAAACAAAAAACATGTGGTGAATGTAATTAAGTTAAACAAAATATTATATATTGTGTAGAAAATTCCAAATAGTACAAAACTATGTTTTTTATTATTATTTATGTTTCATTACACGATATATTAACAATTCTAATGAGATGTTTATATAGTAATCCTTATATTATTTTGTAATGAACAAAATAACGAAGATGCATTGACTATTATATTATTTAGATTTATCTACACAATATACAATATTTTGTTTAACTTGATTACACACTTCACATGATTTTTGTTTAAAATATTACATTTGTATCTCATTAGGGTGGTAGTCAGTGTAATATATGTACAAAATTAGGGGTGATCGTATAAGGACAAAAAATGAAGGAGTGATTTGTTTAATTTCACTAAAATTTAAGGAAGATGTGAGCGTAATTAACTCTATAACCCATTACATTACTTTATTAAAAGTGGGTGAACATTATTTATCTGAGAAATTTAACAGAATAAAAACACCACTACTACCACAAAAGTTCAAAACTAGAAGGGTTACCTTTCACTGTTGTTCTTGAAGTCTACCACAGTCACGGCACTGACTTCTGAATAGAAGAGTTAGGCGCCTTTCCCCCCATCATGCATGTTACATTACATCATTTAAACTTTGGTTGATTGACTTCCATTGATTGATTGGTCCTACATCAATTAGTTCCTATATTCCTAGAGGTGATTTCAAATGTTTCTATTCTACTCGTATTAAGAACTATTCTTTAGTCTTGAAAATGTGAATCTTGATGGCAAGAATCTGCAGAAATTTTTAACATAGTCTGAAGGTGTTTGAATATGTTGGGTGAGATACCTGAAAAAGTCACTACGCTAGATATCACAATTAATGACGGTCATTCAATCGTATTTGCTTGAACAATGCTCATTAAAGAAGGCGCTGCTAATTTGGATAGACATATATAACTTCTACATCGCGGGCTTTTAGGAGTGCTATTGAATTAGTGCTAGCTTGAATAGTATTAATTAACAACGTTTTTTTAATGAGCGTTGTTAATTTGCATCTATTCAATATCACTTGTTTGACTCTGCGTTGTTGAAGAGGACATATCAATAACAATTGCATAAATGAGCGTTGTTGATTTGTTACGATGTTTAAATATCTAAAGTTGTTTCACTTTCCTCTACACTCTCAAACTTGTTTGAGAAGAAAAAAACTCAGAAAACCTCACACACTCTCAAAACAGATAACCAACTCAAAAAACTTCATCAATGACCTCCCAAGGTAGTGATGATTCTCACAGTAGTGGTGATGCTACTCCATCAAAAAACCAACTCATTATTCACAAACGTCCTCATCATGTAATGACTTCCATGAAGAAGCTAAGGTTATTCGTGCAAGAATTAAGAACACCAAGTTACCGATTGAATAGAACACAAAAGGCCAACCATTAAACACGAAGGGTGACAACACATTGGTAAGCTACATTGAGGTTGTGATTAGACAGAATGTGTCAATCATATTTAGCTCTTGGACTGATTTTATGTTGAATCCCATGAAGGAGCGTATTTGGAATGCTATAAGTTTCCATTTAAATTTAACAATAAGTTTGTGTTTATGTGTTTTCAAGCAAAGTATATGTATTTTTTTGTTTACATGTAATGTGTGTAGGTTGTATTTTTGTGTTTTCAGTCAACTTTTTATGTTGGTGAAGAACACAATGATTACATACTTAAATCTACCGGCAAAGCTCTTCGACAATTCAGAATCAATGACGGCAAGTGTGTCAGATATGCTGATAGCAATGTGAACCTCAAACCTCCAACCAAATATGAAAATCTCTTTGAAGATGATCATTAGAAGGCTTTTGTCACTACACGCACACATGACGAGTCTTTCTTGGTAAAATAATCTTCTTTGTATTGACTTTATTCTTATGCTTTTGTATAAATATATATGATTGTTGTTGCTAATGTTGTTTGTTTTTGCAAAAAAATAAGTAATGAAAACTGTAATAGGACATTTAAACCTTTGTATCCATAATGATCTTCTCGAGTGGGGTATAGTAGAATTTTTAGTAAAATATTATGAGTATTGTTATTTTGTAAGTACATTATTTGTTATGTTTTGTATCAGTGTCTAATTACATTGTTATTGGTTATGTTTTGGCAGATGGAACAAAATGATACACATTCGAGTGAATATGCAGTAGACCTCGATATTTTATGGGTGGATGCCCGTAAGAACGAGGACAATGTCATCATTAATGAAAAATTTCAAGAAGTGACAAACTGTGTTGTAAGTGATTATAATTTAAACTTTATTTCCATACTCTATTTATTAATGTGCTTAATTAACATTATTTTTCTTGATGTTTCAGGTTGCCTAAAATAAAAGGAAGGAGAGCTGCAAACCTAGATAATCAGGAGGTACTTGATAAGACACTAGGACTGCCTGATTACTCTAGATGTATATGGGGTGCAAGATTTGGGGTTAGCAAGCGAACATATGTACCCCGCCAAAAGCGTGAAACCAAAGCCGATATATAATGGTCCATTTAAGCATTCATCTTGTTCGAGAGACACAACTATGTCGTCATTCCTATATGATATGAATGTATCCTTTTGAGCGTTATATGAAGACATTAAAAGGGTATGTGAAGAATTGGTCAAGACGAGAGGATTGTTGAAGAAACTCTTGATTTTTGTACTGGACACATTCCCAATGGTGATTTCATAGGCATCCCAAAGTTTCGGTATGCAAAAAGAACATTCGGTGAAAAAATTATTGGGAATCAAATATCAACTATATTAAGAACCAAATTGCAGCAAACACACTTATATGTTTTACACAATGCCGGTGAGGTTGAACCATATGGTGAAAGATACAATGAGATGCTTAAGAAGTCTAACCCAAGTAAAAATGAAAATTGGATTTCCAAAGAGCATAATTAGTGTTTCATAAAGTGGCTAAAAAATCACATTGTTGAGGAGTTGAATATAAATGCACATTCAGTTTCCAAAACATTGAAATGTTTATCCAATGGTCCAAGTATTCATGTCTTATCCTACACTGGTTACCTAATTAATGTGTTGATACTTTATGCAAAAAAAACAAGATGATCAAAGTAAAATGCAAAATAGTAGTGTGACTATTGATGTTTGAACTTTACATATGTCAAGTCTCAACGATAGAAACCCAATATATACGAATATGTCATATTTTGGGGTCATTAAACGAATATGAGAATTGGATTACACAATGTTTCGGGTCCCAATTTTGTTGAATGTGGGTTGATCAATGACTTTCGAGTTGATGAGTTAAGGTTCATGCAGGTGGATGGTAATTAACCATGATATAAAAATGAGTCATTTATTTTAGTATCACAAGCTCAACAATTATTATATGTTAGTGATCCAACTGATATGAAATGGTTCATTTTTCTTTTGACTAACAAAATAATCGTCAATAATTTTGATGACCAAGAATAAGAAGATATTGATGTCGAAGATGATCATTTTTTTGGAAGATCATAGTCATGTGAGTGCAGACTAACTAGTGATGATGATTTATATATAAGAGATGATCACGATGAGTGATTTTGGATGAATCAATATGTTTTTCCAAACAATGATATTACAAGGCAAAAACAACCAAAGAAAGGGAAAAAGTAGATATATGTCTTTGTATAATTATAACATAATTTTGTTTGTTTGTAATTTGCATATATTATACTTACATTATTTGTTTGTTATTTTATGTACTCTGCCAAAACCTAATTGACATGATATTTTTTGTTTATAATTTATATTATATTGATGTTAAAATAATACAAACTTTTGGATATATATTCATGTATTAATGTGTATGTGTTGTTGAGAATATATGTTTGTCATGTTGATAAATGTATATGCAGATATTATTGTATACAATAATCAACAACAAATGATAGTGGAAGCTTTGGCAATCGCTATTGTATAGATTACATATAACTGTGCACATTGTAGGCAACGCTGTTGTTGTATATATACAAATCAAGAGCGCACATTGTAGACATCGTTGTTATATGTGATTAATACAACAATGCACATTGTAGAGAACATTGTTGTATATATACAATTCAACAACACTCATTAAAGTCAGAGCTGATAAATTTATCACATATATAACAACGCTCAATGGAGGAGGCACTGTTGTATATAATACATACAACAACGTCCTCAAAAACACTATTAAAAATGCCTATATTCTACCGTGCTCACATAGACAACGTCCAAAAATGTTATTATATCCCTAAAAAGTGCATTGCTGAACTAAAACTCTAGTATAGTTTGTTATTTGACAATCAAGTACGTAAATAACACAATATATAGGATTTCATATAATAGTAAATAGACCAAAAGAGTGAGAGAATAAGTATATATGAATAAGCAACCAGAGTATGTAAATGTAAGTAAATTTCCTTAAGGGGGAAAACTCATATTTATTGTGGAGAAGTGGGAGTTATTGGTCTGGTCGATCAAATGGTCGATCAGCTATGTCTCAAACAAGGTTGCTTTTCCCATATTAGGTATCTTTGTTCGATCTGTAGTATGTGGAAGAATATTTATTAATTACCTCCTTGGAATAGATGATTCATTTAGATGAACCTGTAATATAGCTAAAAGTTTAATATGATGCCGTGATTTAACTAGTTTCAGTCTTACCTTCCATTCTACTACTCTTTTCCACTGTTAGTAGGAAGAGTACATGAGAAGTATGCTTCAGTCTGTAGCTAGAAATCAATAAGTATGTTATCTTAATTCAAATGTTTCTCAAAAACATGATGAAAGGTACTACCTTGTCCACATTGATATTTTGAAAAAGCTAAGAGAATTATGGAACTTACATTAAAGTTAGAAAACCTTTTTCTATTACTTTTAAAAGGAGGGTTAAGTAATTGAAAACATATTTATACAAAACGACAATGACATCATGTGTAAGATAGTGGTGAAGCAAGAATCTATGGTATTTCCATAATATAACTCTACTTTCCTATTATCTACACATGTTCTCTTTTTTTATTTTATTCCATGTATAACCCGGTAGTTGCAACCCAATCAATCACAAACCAACCTCACTTAGAAGGAGAGGATGACCTCTAACTACATGGATGTTTTCTGAGTTTAGCTTGGGTTATGAAAATCCGCGAGAATCAACTGAATGTATTGTATGTACCGATTGCCATTTAACTAATACTGTTGTGGGTATTGAGGTTCTACAAGTGATATTCCGTGATACTATATTTGATGCGGTTGTTTGAGTTCCTTATGATATGGAAGTGAAACATGTTCTTACTAATCGGGAAAATGAGAAGAAATAAGAATTTCTTGATTTTAAATTTTTTATTAAAATAATTTAAAATCATATTCATTAAATTAATTTTTATCATGTATCACAATTATATCTAATACTGGACTAGAATGTAAATTCAATCTTTATGGTATGGATATTGAGATTTTAGTAGTCGATATTACTTGTTGCATATGTGGCAAGGATAAGAATATTTTTCTGTGGTATGTTAAATGAATAGGAATTGCTTGTCCCAATTCCTGTCCCGAAATTTTATTCCGGTCCAATAAAGTGTCGCTTCATTACAAAATAATTATACAAATGTAAAATAAAATTTTATTGAGAAAGTTAATTGACTTTAATATTTTTGTTTTGGAGAGGTGATCTCACTCATAGTTGAATATATTTCTTACTTAGGGCAAGCTTTTGGAGAAGTGTTTAACCTCTTTAAACTATCGAGCTTAAATATGGATTACAAAATTGTGGCAATACACATTTTTATGACATTTTGAAAATTTCTCCAAATCTTCTTATTGAGCGAAGGAGTTATGAAATTTTCTTCACAATAAAAAAATGCTTTCAAATAAAGTACTTTAAACCAATAAATTTCAAGCCTTTGATAACAAATCAAATTGAATAATTTTCTTTCAAGTCTTTTTTCTAAAACAAAATATTGACCTTTAGTATAAAATATCGAACTCTTTGTACAAACTGAAACTTTATAAAAAATATATATTTGGAGTTGACAAGATAGATGCTAAAAATAGTTAATATCATGTGGAAAAAATACCAATATGAATATCAACATTTTAAATTATATTATGTGAAAAGTAGAAGACCAATGGAAAAATGGAAGAACACATATTTATTTCGGTTCACACTCAATCCACAAGAGAGTTGTCTCCAATAACAAAATCATGAGTAATTAAGAGATATTCTTCCACTATAGGTAGAAGCATTAGAGAAGAGATGGTAAAATGGGTTGCCCTACCTGCAAATATTTAAATCAGTGCATACATACTCATAATGTTTTAATGGACAAAATTTCATCTCGCTATTTTAGAACGAGCTAACGAACATGTGGACGGCTCACATACATTGTTGAATAAAATAAAAAATAATATTTTATATGAAGTTGAATAAATCACATTAGAATATAATTTTTGAGGCATTAAAAATCACATTACACTATAATTTATTTGAAAATTTGTTATTTTTCCCTGAAATTATGTCTGTGGGTACCCACATTATCCAAAAGAAATGTGCATAGGTTTGGCAAACAAATGAACAAAATTTGTATGTGCATAGGTTTGGCATTACCCATTTTGTCATCTACATTTCAAAGGTTCTTGTTGCCTTGATATGTAGAGCAATCTCATAACATCTTTAAACAATATCATTATAAGTACACACCCCATCTTTTATTTTAGAGTCCTAACAACAATGTAGGTATCTATTATCCAAAACTTTACATCACAAGTTAAAAATTATAGTTTTGGTCCACCATTTTCATAAATTACATATTTGGTATAGAATGTAGGAAAGTTGTGTTTGCCAAAAACTAGTTTTAGTGTTTCCCTTGAAATAGTGGCTCTTAGCCAAGTTTTTAAGGAAAATTGCATCACAAGCATGTCTTCAATTGTTTTCATCAAAATTGAGCGTCCCACACTTTATATTCATTTTTCTCCCAAATTTGAATAATTCGTTTACCTCAAGCATGATTCTTATGTTTTTCAGATTTTAGTGAAATATTGTCTGTGAAGCATGTCTCTAAATATCTCCAATAAAATCAAGCCACCTACACCCATTTTCCATTTTATTTCATTTTAATTCACGATTTATGTTGTGCTTTTAAATTTGAAGTGTAATGGTGGTTTTGGTTGACCAATTTACTAATTTGAACTAGTTTTGTAACATATATATATATATATATTACTATCTCATTTAACGAAAATATCCTTAACAGGTAAACTTTGAAGATACACTAGTATACTATAGTTCAACACAAGAGAAAAACTCGTTATTCATTCACCCATTTTATTATTCCAATACATAATTGATGGTCCCCTTGGTCATTCATCCTATATACGACTTATTAGAGTCGTTACTATATTTTTTACAGTTAAAATACACTTTATTTTAAGCTCAATTTGGAGTGTAGTGAGTGATCTTTAAGTTAATATCACGGATATGGGTATGGGAAAACACTACTCGCATCTGTTCCGCCCCATTGTCATCCTTATCTACACCATTTTTTAAAATTATTATATATTTATATATTAAGAATAAACTATACATCAAATACTATGTTATTAACTGGGTGCATTATAGTCTATTTACTTTGGTTAAAAAACTTCTAAATTTTTTATATTAATATATCCTTAGCACCTGAAAAGAATTTATCCTTATCAGTGCAAATATTGATGGAAAAGGATAAATACTATTTCCTTTCTTATAAAAGGAATTTAAGAGTTTAGGAAAGAAAAATCATACATAACATCATGCCCCATTACTAACAAATTTATGGAAAACCAAACTTGTAATAATTATTTCAATCATCATCTCTTATTTAAAGATGATAGCACCACATAGAAGTATTTAAACTTAGTAAGGGTAAAACACAAAAGGAGAGACTAGCTCGCATTAGTAGAGGCACTCCTTTTTATTTACTTCACTAGTAGCTAGGGTGTTGCTGATTCTTCCAATAGTTTTTCACTTCACTTGATGCTGCAATAAGAAAGAAAAAAACAATAAACTACAATGTTACAATTTATAACCTTAAAAACAATAAATGAATACTAGCCTAGATACAATGTTACAATTTCACTTCACTTGATGTCAGTGCTCATTCACGGATGTACTGTTGATTTTATATCCGCTTATTAATATTAACAATGTTCGCTTAATCATACGTTGTTATGTTCATCTACCTCGTATTTAGCGACATAGTTCTAAGAAGCGTTGTTGAAGGATCGTTGTTAAATACGATTTTTGGGTTGTGAGTATTTTCTTTACCTTTGTTCGTTTAACACTGAGATCATCTCTCTTTGTTCAATTATATAAGCTTAAAATCTAACGGTTTACTAAAGCAATAAGAAGTGATTAATCTTCCATATTAATTATTATGTACTACTTCTTTTGTTACCAATAAAAAATTAATTTCAATTGAAAAACAAGTTATCAAATTTTTTGATGGGATGGTTATTGCTTTTTATTAGTGGTAAAGAAAATATAGTACAAAGTAGTTGTTATAGAAGATTATCATTTTAAAGTAATAGTCAAGCTTTTACCAAGGTTAGCACATGCTTGAGATCAATGTCAACAAAATGAAAAAAATTAATTGAACTTGGTAAGTTCATTTGAAGAGTATCATGCAGCTACAATAATCTTAAATTTTATAAAGAAATATGAGAATGATATAGTTTAATGTGATTTGGTGTATTTTGACTATAAGGAATGATGTAACATATAAGGGGAAAAATTTAGTTCTTTCCAGATTATGGATATATGATTCAAATTAGATCTTGAGTTTGGTTTATAAATATTGTTGGTTGTTATCTTTTACACAATGGTACATTGGTGATATTACTTGTAAGGACTTGTGTTACAATTTATTAATCGAGTGGGCACTCTTTCTTTCTGCATTTTTAATATTTTTTCTTATAAAAAAAGTAACACAAGTGTACTATAACCATCATTTAAAACAACGAATGTAAACATATATACCTAGCACAATTAGTGGAGGTGCTGATCTTGTAAGGGATGTTAACCCCACATTTGCCGGGTAGTGACTCAGCGTTAGAAGGATTGAGTCCCGGAGTATTAGCGGCGGCCGTCTTCAAGCAGTTGCAAGCTGCGCGGCGGTCCGGGGTGGTCCTTGCCAAATTCAGTATGTTCTTAATTCCGTTGCAGCAAGCCGGCGGTACCGGCCCACCACCCCGGAGATAGTTAAGGCACTGGGCCAAGTTAACTGTAACCTGACCGCATGTGATAGCTTCAGCAAAGGGTGCATTGGCCACAGCCATGCACATAAGAACTGCAAAGGCTAACTTCACAATGCTAGCCATTCTCTGAATGGAAATAGAACTTAAAATAGTTTGTTTGAGAATTGAATACTTTGTGTGATTAATAAGTGTTGTAGGGTTGGTGTTTATATAGTGATTTTCAAGGGTAGTAAGTGAATTCATATCATATCAGCTACTGTCCCAAAAATGTGTCTTATAGTCTGTCCCAATCCAACAAAATCGTTACATCTATTAAAAAAAATTAAGTGATAAAAAACATAATTAAAATATTGTTATTTTTTATTATGTGTCACAATTTTATTGGATTACGACATACATACTTTGGAGTAGGTGAGTAGGTGGTGGTTGAGTCTTATTCAATGTTTGGATATGTGGAGAGATTTGAGATATGACATTTTTCTTTAGTCTTAGTATGATATAATGGGACAATGTCTACACAAATTTCAAAGTTAAACTTCCAACTACCTATCTCGAATAGTGTCTCATTATATGTCTCAAATCAATAATATATTATCATATGAATAAAAGAATTTTTTTTAAAACAAAACATAATATTCTTATTGGCTCGGGACATCGATTGGGACATCGTCGAGAACATGTGATTTCTATCCATAGAGACAGAACCTAGTTGACTTTTTGTGTGTGATTATTATGGGGTAGAAACTTTTATCTATATTTGAAGCTTATATATAGTAAAGTGAAATAATGATAACGATACTTATTTCTAGTTAGCCTAACTTCATTAGGAGATCAATGATATACAAATTAGAGTCTTCATTAGGGTTCAAAAATTTAGTTAAAAATCAAATACATATTTTTAAAATATTACTTATTTGTACACTTGTGTGTCTCTCTATGAATAATGGTACGGTTGTGGTCATGGTTTTGCAAACTTTCAAGATTTTGATGTTTTGGATAATTATGGGCAAACTCAATTATATTTGTGATTGTAATACGACTTTTATAATTATATTAACATTTATAAAAATCACCCAACAAATTTAAAAAACCTTATATATATTGATCTAAAGTAAAGAAAGTTTAAAAAAATAAAAAAATAGAAGTAAATAAGGGGAATGATCATTTATGCTAGTAGAGACATAGTATAGAGATTAATATTTAGATTGACGAATGAAATGGAGAGGTGTAGCGGTGTCACCCTATTTGAATGAAGATCACATGTCTCACTTTTTGTGTTTTAATGGTGTTTTAATTCAATCAAAAGTTGAGACATACTTACTAAAAAAAATCATACAAAAAATAATAATTTTTATATATTATTGTAGGGATTTGATTAATTTGATATATGGGGACGTGAATTTTTTGGGACGGAGGATCGTGATTCCTTTAATTTTGCCACAGGAGACGATATTGGAATATGAATGACTTTTACATATTTTCTTAAGCCGAACATTAAGGAATCATGTCTTTTTTGTAAGTCGCAATGATACATAATTAATATATTTCAGAGGAGATTAAGATCTAATGAAATTTTATATTACTAGACCAATAACTCGGGAAAATAATAGTGTAATCATAATGAAGTTATATGTAAAAATATAATTTACATCCAACTCCACTACCATAATTTCCTTTTCTCAATATTCATCACCTTCCTTATTAAAAAAATGTAGCTAGTAAAGTTGGATATATATATATATATAACCACTTTTGTAGAATGCAAATTTGAAGTTTGTAAATTTTTGACTAAATCAATAATTTACCAGAGCCATGAGCCATTCGGTAAAGAAAAATATAAGGAAGCTCCTAACTTTTAGAAAATAAGTTTAGAAGTGTTTGAAAAATTCAGAAAACCATATAAAGTAATGATTATAGAAAATGAAATAACTTTTTAAGAATTAGTTTATCAATGTTACCCTTCAAAATTTTAAAAAATCACATTAGATACCATAACTAAAAAACATAAATTTTAATCTCTAAATAATATAAGATTAATTATAAATAAATACAATATTACCAATAAATTTAAATTAAATATTAAAATATAGGAGTGAAAACATTGATTTTTAATTATCTATATATTTAATTACCTTGACTAATAATTAATAATTAACAAAATAAATAATAAATGTATGGACAGATTATCTATATATCGCTAGAATGAGACAATCTTCAACAAAAATGACAAAATTATGGAGTAAATAGTGGATGCAAATGGATATTAATTAAAGAAAGATATAAACCTACCATTATATTTTGGTTTGAATAAATTACCAACCCAATACTTCATTTACATTGTTATTGTCCATTAACTTAGATGATGTTGGATTTCCAAAAGTCTTGTAATTGTTGGATAGTGTTTAAATAAATGGTTATTATATCTATATCTATATCTGTTACATAACTATGTAATTTTTTATTTTGTGAAATTACTTTATCTCCATAAAAGTAGTTTTTTTATATTTAGTTTTAAGCATGAAAATGTTATTAGATATATAAATAAAAGAACTTAATTGTCTTTTCATTTTTTATGTTTACCTTATTTTACACATTACTTCTATCTTAATTTATGGAGAGTATCACTATTTAGAGGAGACCGCTTCAAACAAAAAAACAATTGGTTTTTATTAAATAGGGATCATTTTTATTAATAGAGAGACAAATACTTCAATTTTCCTATGTTTTTAATGACAAATATGTTATTTTGTTATACTTAAAAGAATAATTATGTCATCTTAGTTTTTATTGGCCTATCCGACTGTACACTGATTTTGTTGGTTCATGATCAATTTTTCAGCAGAGCGGTTCCGATCGGTGTGGTTGCTTCTCAGCAGTAATAGTGATTTATTTTTCAAAAAATTCCTATCGGTTGGTCTTGACTTTTAAGTTAAGAGAAAAATTTGTGTGAAGATATATATAATAATATAGAGAATAAAATATTTTTTTACATTAGAAGACTTCTTATTGTTTGACATATGTCTTATTTTTTAATTTTTATAATATATTTTAAAACAAAAAACTTCTAGAGGAAGAGAAAGAATCAATGCTATTAAAACCGTACCGGTTATCAAACCGGGTCAGAGTACTGGTATAGTGGTACAGTAGTTCAACCAGTAGTTCAGTAATTAAATCGCATGCCGGTTAAACCGGACATACTTACTTATATATATATATATGTAAACCTATAACAAAAAATTTCAAATAAGTAGCTATTCAGATTTATAATTCATATTCATAATCTACTCCAAATTCACACAAACAAACAACATTAAGTCCTTAACAAAATCAAAGTCTAAAGTGCAAAACATATATTAATTCAAAATTATCACTTAACAAACGCAAAATACAAATAAATGACACAAGTATTAATCATTGAAGTTGAAGAATTGATGAAGAATTGAAAATTTGGAATTTAAAAAAAAATTAATGTACAAACCGGCCGGTTTTGACCGGTTTTCAACTGTTTTTCACCGGTTCTATTGCATATGCGGTATAACATACGTACCGTACCGATTACGGGTCCGGTTCACCAGTTTTCCGGTTGAATCGGCCAGTACGATACAGTTTTTATAACATTGGAAAGAATACATAAATCAAACAATGAGTTGACTTGATGAGATAAGTTATCTTGATATATTTTATTTTCGTATAATTATGTTTTTTTGTATTATTATTTGTGACTAAATTTTAACTATAATTAAATTTTTAAGGTGTTATCAATATTTCATTAATTGTCTCTATATAAATACTAATAATTCATGTCTTTTTCTTGAGTTTATTAAAGAGGTCGACCTTATTTAAAAAATACATATTTTAGATAAGTTCCATAAATGTTATTAGCGTGTTAAACTTCTTAATTAATGGTTTTAATTTGCCTAAAGTTAAGTATCTATAAATGTTGAGGAAGTTCTGTCCAATTTGAATTCCTTCCTAGTTGTTTATTTATAAAATTATTTCTAAACTTCTAGTTGTAAAGGTAAAAATGTTTTTAGGCCATCAAATTTCACCTCGTTAATCCGTTTGTGTAGCTAATCCTGAAATTTTGGATGTTGTGGTTGCTTTGCATGAAGTTTTCAACTATTATTGGAAAAACACTAGTAAAGCAATTATGACCTAATTAATAGTTAACTTTCAGAAGTTTATTTTATATAGACCTTTTTTTTACTTTCAATGAATAAATATTTATTATATTTACAATCAAACATTTTTTGTCATTAAAAGTAAATAAAAAGGTCTATGTGTCATCCTCTAATAGGTCACTTGTATCACTAGCACATATGAAACTTTACTTAAATTTTGTCCTATTTGAAATGATATGTAGAATGGCTTTTAAAAATAAGACAATAGATTATAGCTTGTATCTTTTGAGAAAGTCTGAAAATGTATGGTTCAAACAATATATCAAACATATTACTATCTCTTAAATTATATTATAGTGAATGGATACATAGATATAGAAAATATTTTATATTTAATGATTATATCTAATAATTTAGGATATAAATTAATTTATTTTATCTTTTATGTTGAAGTATAAAAAACGCAATATCACCATTATTTACTTTTGTTTCCCTATTTATACAAATATTAGATTTCTAATTAAATAAGAAAAAAAATATAAAAGATGAAAGAAAGCAATCT
This sequence comes from Lupinus albus, assembly GCA_009771035.1. NCBI lineage: Eukaryota > Viridiplantae > Streptophyta > Magnoliopsida > Fabales > Fabaceae > Lupinus > Lupinus albus. The sequence continues at coordinate 14,147,941 of CM020010.1, forward strand.
CAACCCTAAAAGATATTTTAAGATATTCTAAATAAATCTAAGATGTAATCATCATAATATAATATATGATATGATTTTTATATCTTTATAATTATATATCATTTGGATATTCTCTATAATTTAAGATATTCTACCATGTTTTTATATATTCTAATATTGGTTGTTTTATCGAGGAGATTAGCATACACAAGCAGAGGCAAAACTTTCTAAGAGTAGATGAGGACAGCTGTCCTCCTCAACTTTAAAAATATATATTGAAATATTTGTACTTAATTAGCTTTGGTTTCAATTAGGTTGAAGTATTTTGTAATAGCATTTTGAGTTATGCATATGAAATATTTAGCCTTCATTTAGTAGAGTAAAAAAAGAAGAGAAAGAGAATGAGATGAGGGAAGTCGGAAGAGAATGAGAGAAGAGAAGCGATGACAAATAGAGTTTTTCTCCCCTTTGGTATAGGGGAGAGTTTGAAGGAATAGAAAGAAAAAGGGATGAGACCCATCAAATTTGTTTTTGGAGGAGAAAATGAGAGGAGAAGAGAGACCAAAATCTCTTGTCTCAAATTGTGTCCATAGCAATGATATTGAAGCAAAAAATAAAAAATAATGAATATTATAATTTTTTTAATTGACATAAATGTTTTCATTAATCCGGGACATGATTTGAAACATAATTTTGGATGACAAATCATTGTGAGGAAGAAACACTCATTTCTTTATCTTCTTTTTCCATACAACGTAACCAAACAACACTAAAATTCACTCTATTTCTCATCTCTTACTCATCTCTTTTCACTTCCTCTCTCACATTTTCTCTCTTCTTATTTTCTTCCTACAACCAAAAGAAGCCTAAAGGGAAACAAGGAGTTATCATACAAGGTCTTGAAATATCAAGTAGTGAAGCACAGTTACTGCTTTAGATGATGTAAGTGTTTTATCACCCTTGAAAGCTGATTCTACTTAATCTTTCTTGTTATGTTTAAGTTAATTCTATTGTCCTTGTGAAATCTCATGTCATGATGTGAAATCACATTAGTTTGAAAGTTTTGCATCATCTAGTTTTGGTTTAAAAAGTAAACATGTCTTGTTTTGTTTTTGATTGATTATTATGGCTCTTCCCTACATTTGTAGGATGAGATCATCTGTCTTAAAATGGTGTCTCAAATCCTGTTTCAACCAATAATATTGTGTCATGTCATTTAAAAATCTACATAACTCTTCACTAAAAAAATATCTACTCATGACTTTTCATTTTCATTCTATGATTAACTATGACAGAGTTGGAGACACCATTTTGAGACATGTGATCCCTATCCAAATTTGTGAGTGTTTCTTTCAAATAAGTAAAGAATGTACAATGGATTCTTTTGTTTACTTTCTTACAAGTTTTTCTACCACAATCAAGTTTGATTTTTCTTTATTTGTATATTTTTGCTTGGCTATAATGATAATATACATAACATATTAAATATATACACAAACATGGTCAGAAATTACCTCAAGGAACCTCACAAATATGATTTCATTAATGATGAGAAAGATCATTCCTCTTTATCTAGAAGGGTTGAGGACAAGCCTCAAAAGCTCTTTACTTCTCTATGAAATATTATGTCTCAAAACAAATAATTATATATATTCATGTATTTTATAGCATATCAAAGGCCATGGTTTTATTTCCTATATACCTATATCAAAGGCCACAATTTTTTGGTAATACGATTTGATTTGTTATATAACTGTATCAAATGCCATTGTTTTAGGGGTTGCTTATAATGGTCACAATTATAAAATTGCTTATAATGGTCACAATTTTTATTCATTGTTATCTTACGTTAAAAATTGTTGCATAAATGAAAGGCAATTTCTTTACTACCACAGTTAGAAAACTATTGTCTATGATAAATGTAATAATCTTTTACATATTAGACCACAGCTTTTAAGCTTTGCAGTATACCAAAAATGTAGCATGTTACTTATATATTTTATTGATGCTGAATTAATTTTAATTATAAAATTAATTAAATATTGTTGTCTCTTTAAACTTTTGATCAATATCGGCTAAGAGATCAAAAGAGGTTACCATTTTATCTTTTATTATGCAAAGTTCAAAAGTAGATTTAAAAAAGAGTATATAATATAAATATATATATCTTTATATATATAAAGAGTTTAAAATCTATTTATATGAAAATAATATTTAACTATACTAATATATAATGAGAAAACATGTTATTATAACTACTAACATGCTAATAACTATACCTCAATAATAAAAAATATTTTTTTCCTCTCACAATTTCATGACTGAAATTTATCCAATTTTCTCTAATTTTTCATGGTAGTTATATTTCATCTATCCTAAAATCTAAGCAAACCAACCAATTTTGTAGAGTTGTATAAAGTAATAAAATATATGATATCAAACTATTCTTTCATTAAGATAACAATTATCCCAATCAAATATATTCAACTACAAATTACAATATCTAACTCAATTTACTATATTAGACATTTATTGCATGTAGGGTATACATTAAAAACGATTGAAAAGTGGGTTGACGAGTACGACAATGTCTATCAACACACTAATTATATAATAATTATAAAATATTTTTAAAAATATGTCTATATACGTGATTATATATTTAATAAGTATAAATTTAAATATTATATACATGGTCTATGTTATATATATAATTGAGTCATTTTATAACTTAATTAGACAAACTTTATTTTTTTAAATTTAACTCGTTTAATTTATAAATTCAGTTTTTAAATTAAATTCAATTAGATTGGTTCTTGAACTAAGTTTATTAGTTAAATAATGAGTTGATTTTCCAACGAATATCAAGTTAATTCAGTTTAGTGTGAATCCAATTAACTCAAGAAGAAATGAATTTCAGTGAAAGAGGCAGAGAAAAAATTATGAATTTCTTGCTTGATTTCTCCAACATCGTGAATCAACCTCCTTGCCACTTTTCATTAACAAAAGAATCATGAGAAAAAGGCCCTATTAGCATCCCTGCTTAAGCCATCCTATTCATTTTTTTAAAGCAAACTATTTCTAATTTCTTAAATACGGTAAGCTAAATCATATACCTGCCAATAATACTAAAACGGGTTGCATATGAGTCCATATTTTTGGATATGCTGGATAGTTAGGACTGATAATTTTAAAATCTTCTATTCAACGGGTCTGAATCTGGGTAATAAGGTACCCAGATAAACAATTCCTAAATCTCTATATATCCACCCATACTAACATAACTTAGCATATTTTTTGCCATAATTGTAATGTTAGGTTGTGAATGAGTAATATTATGTTTGTTAATTCATAAGTGAGAAGTAATATTATGCTGATAGAGAGACCTTATGTAACCCCTAAAAGTTTGATAATTGGAACATGGTGAAACTCAGTCAGTCTGGGAGCTACTGACTGATTCTCGCCTGAGCGAGAAAGTCTCGCTTGGGCGAGGGCATCAGTATTTCTCCCAGAATTTTATATGGGAGCCACGCTTGGGCGAGATGTGGCTCGCCTGGGCGAGAGAGAGTGTGTTGACACTGTGGGATTCTCGCTTGAGCGAGAGCGTCAGTGTTTGAAAATTTAAAAAGGCGGGATCTCTCGCCTGGGCGACATATTCTCGCTTGGGCGAGAATCTAAAATCTTGAAACCTAAAATAGAGCCCCAAACACGAAAATGGGGGAGGTTTTTGAGCCCCAAACACGAAAATAGAAGCGATTTTCTTGGCTAGATCTCGCATAAAGGCTACGAGAAGCTAGAGAAGAGGTAAACCTCTTGATTTTAACACTTCTCTTTACTTAGAAATTCATTATGGTTATTGGGGTCTCTTCTCTTTGAGTTGGAAAACGACCTAACTCTCTCCCTTGATGTAGTAGTTCGTTTTAGTTAACTTATTTCTTGAAAACTCATAGTATAGAGTGTCTATTTGGAGATGGTGTTTGAAAAATATTGATAGTAAGAAACCCCAAAACCTAGAAACGAAATGGTGAAGAAAATGGATTGGAAAAATGTTAAGTTGGGTTGTGGTTTATGATTGATGATGTGGAATGAGGGGTTACATGTTTATGAATGCATATGGGAGTCTCAATAGAGATAGTTTCGAGAGTCATCGTAGTATGAGTTAATTTGTGGTAGAAATATGTAAAATGAGTTATAATGTGATGTTACGAATATACTATTGATTATGTTTTTGTGTGTGTTAATGGGTAAAGACCCTAAGGTTGGAGGAAGCGGAGTAGATTCTAACAAGCCGTCAAATGCCAACATACGCCAAGGTAGGGGAGACGTGTTTCCATAGTTAATGATTTGATGTGAAAGGTAAACGTATTGACATTATTATTATGATAATAGAGTGATAATGGTTATTATATGGAAGTTATATTGAATAGCCTACGTGACATAGACTTGCCCTATGTGGTATTGATTAGCCTTGGTGGCATTGACTTGCCCTATGCGGTATTGATTAGCCTTCGTGACATAGACTTGCCCTATGTGGTATTGATTAGCGTCCGTGACATAGATTTGCCCTATGTGGTATGATTAGCCTTCGTGACATAGACTTTCCCTATGTGGTATTGATTAGCCTTCGTGGCATTGACTTGCCCTATGTGGTATTGATTAGCCTTCGTGGCATTGATTTGCCCTATGTGGTATTGATTAGCCTTCGTGGCATAGACTTGCCCAATGTGGTATTGATTAGCCTTCGTGGCATAGACTTGCCCTATGTGGTATTGATTAGCCTTCGTGGCATAGACTTTCCCTATGTGGTATTGATTAGCCTTTGTGGCATAGACTCACCCTGCGTGGTATTGGGATAATTGCTATTAAATGTGGTTGATAAATGGTAGATTGATAGTTTAGTGTACCTTAACGGTTGAATTATGTTACTGACAGAATATATATATAAGTATATGTTTGTATTATAATTATCTTATTCCGATGTATCCATACTGATTATCTTGACTTTGTTATCTTGCTCCCTTTTGTTTCTTGATGGTGTCATTGGTGATAATCGGTGCACAGGTAAAGCAAATGATTAGTAGATCGAGGAGGCGTGTTAGTGTAGCTCTTTCTAAATTGGATGTAATGGTGATAGTGACATGTTGTTTTGTATTATGCATGTATTTGTACCTATTACCTGAACCATTTAATTTGTAACCCAGTTTCTCTGGATTTGGTGAATTATTGCTAAACATGTGGGGACGAAGTCCCTTTTAATTAGAATGTAAAGTTTAAGGGCTTTGAACCCCAAAATGCTGGAGCAGTTTAGTCCTTTAATGTTGAAGTTGAATTATAACTATAAGGAAAGGAAACTCATGGAGTTAGTTATAAGGAGAATTAATTATTATTACTTGTATGTTTAGAAATAATCGGACGAAAATTTTAGGGTATAATTTGGATCCTTACACCTTAGAAGTTTGATATGAATTATTATCTTATTTTCAATTATATTTTAGTAAAAAATATTTATATTTAATCCAAAATTTAAAGTTGTATAGCTCTTTGTACATTAACTTTTCTGTAATTGTTATTATTATTTTTCTTCTTCTTTTAATTGTCTAAAATACATGATTATATAAAAACATGTGTTCAAATATACAAATTGTTTGTAATATTTCAAATATTTTCTAAGTTTACCCATGAATCTATTATATACTCAAGAACTCACAAATATAAGTAATTACGTGATTCCATGTCTTAAAATTGTAGAACATGATTGGTCCGAGTAGTGTAATATCCAGATCAATGTATTTGATTGCAATCCCTATAAAATAGGCCCCTCCTCTGCCAACCTATCAAGCTGATTAATGTAAGTTGTCTAGACTTTAATAACCTCTTTCAAGAGTTTTTATTTTCTCTTCAAACAAGAAACCTACCTAGTTATCTCAACAAATTTAAAAACAAGGATAATGTAACCAACAATTGTTAAGTTCTAAATGGATTAGGGCCAAGTAAGAAATGTTATTGCGTAACCAAGTAAATTTCTTCCAAAACACGAGGAACAATTAAATTCATATCCCTTATATAAACATTAAAATTCTAAATCTTAATTGATAATTTCAATATTGAAATCACCTATTCAACATCATTACAAGTGCCAAACTCATGAGAGTAACACTTGTTGGGATGAGCGAATATGTATCCCAAAATAACGTGAGAAGTTTGGGATAAAGACTTGCATGAAGACGTATTTATGTATAGACAACCAATAAAATATCAACAATACATTAAAATTTTAATTCTAATTAAAATTTAGTCCTTAATTATAACACCAAAGAATATAAATGCATTTATTTCTAATTATGACATGTTGGATTCGTTTTCACCCAAGTTTTTGCGAAAGGTTGGATAGTAAACCCACAAAGCCTTGCAAATTTTTATAGTTGTTTTTTCTAAATTTTTAAATTATATTTCCTTATGATTTTTTTTACAAAACTTAAACCCAGGCGAAGTGAACGAAATTCTGCCCCAACCAATTCATGATTTTCAATCAAATTATGTAACGACTCACTAACACATTCTATATCAGTCAAATATGAGGAATAATTTGGCGCCATCCAATTTCTCTCTAAGTTGACCTCACCAAGCTTAATTGAATGCAGCATAGTGCTTTCTAGAGGTTGTACTTATTTATGCGAAATCTAATGGTTTGAATTAATTAATAGATCTAAATTATTAGATTTCCATATAATTGATGTCCAAAGTGGTACTCCACTATAACGCTACCTCGATTCCCTCCTTTTATTTCCTCCACTGTCCCAACCGTTTTTTGAACATTATATATTGTTTAGAGAGAGAAAGAAAGAAAGAATTCTGAAATTGTATTAATGAATTGTTCTTCTTACAAGGTAAAGCTAGTCCACTATTTATAGAGGACAACAAGGCAAAAGCTAAAGCTTAACAAAATACAGTAGACCAAATAAGGAAAACATAGATGACTCAATATTATTCAAAACTAGCTATAGTTATATTGCAATAATATCAAGTATGATATTATTAAATCGATATACTAGGGCGTGCTTGATGGTTACATTTCTTCTAAATAAGTTCATTATCCCCATCTAGTCGGAATCGTCTAGATGTATGCAATTATTCCTAATGATGATGATTCTTCAATGATCACTAGAGATATTGGTGATGATTATATCTTTATCCTATGAATCCCTCTAAAAATCATTGGATGTCCAATATATGTTGATGAGTTCTACAACAACTAGATCAACGATAAAAGTCTAGAGCTCGATCATAAGATCATATATGGAGTCCCTTGAACCAATAATCTAGGGGTTGAGATCCTCTCCAGTATTGGATAGTCCAGTACTGGGATGTGAGGCTCAGATTCATTAAAGATTAGAAAAAAAATTTAATTGAAAAAACTTGAAATTTGCAACATTAAAAATTTTCAAACTCCACATGTTAGCATCTCCACCTGTATTGGACCCTCCAGTACATGAGATGATCCGTATTCATAATCTAGTTGCCAAGAACCTCATTCCCAAGGCTAGAATCCTTCATGCTATCATAATCACCTATGTGATGCCTAAGATAGGATCTAGAAACCATGTAAGAAAACTAGAGAAATTTGCTTTGTTAAATCTTCTTCTAGGGTTCAAGACATACATTGTTGATTTGTTCATGTCCCACGTGAATAAAATTGCAAAGGATAAATATCAATCAATAAAGTTTCCCTTATGAAATGGTTCTAACTAAAATCATTAGGGAAAACAAAGTAGAGGACTTGAAGAAAGATGTTAAGTCTGATTTGTGCACTAACATCAACATCAACACCTTGTATTTGATGAAGATAGAAATGCCCAATAGGACGAACACTGGAGAAATGGACATAAAATGTTGTGTCTACAACACTAGTGCAACCCCAATCCATGATGTGATAGCATAGTTTATATAGAAGAATCATATAAAATTGTACCTTTGTCCAATTAAAAATTATCACTTAATTTAATATAAAAATCATCAAAATAAAAGCATTAGTCTTTCTCACTATGTACTTCATCACATATGCAAGTTTTTTCCTTTATAAAATTTCAACCTAATAAAGTGTGTGATTCTTTCTATTTAGCTAAGCAATCCAAACCCCATTTGCCTAATAGCTCTTATGTTATAACTCCTCCTTCTGAACTGGCTCACATGGATATTTAGGAATAATTTATATTGTCTCCATCTTTGGTCACAAATATTTATTAACTGTTGTCTCCATCTTTGGTCACAAATATTTATTAACTGTTGTTGATGATTATATCAGATATATCTTATTGTTTCTTATGTTCTCCAAAGCTTATGCAAGAGAACTAGTTAAGAATTTTGTGATATTGGTGTTTGTCCAATTTGATCAAAGAATTAAAAGCATTTGATTAGATAATGAGGTAGAGCTTCTAATGCCTAAGTTCTATGCTAGTTCTAGAATCATTCATCAAACCTCATGTTAAAACTCTGTAGCTAATAGAAAGGAAAGATACATTTTGAATGTGACTAGGTAACTCATGTTTCAATCACATTTGCAAAATCCTTCTGGAACTATGTTGTTAAGCATGTAGTCTACCTCATTAACCGACTCCGAGTAACTATGTTGAATCTTAAGTCCCCACCAGAACTCTTGGTATAACTCCCTCACTCATGGATTTAAATGTGTTTAGTAGCCTATGTTATGGAATCACATTCACTCAACAAATAACAAAGTTAGATATTCGACTCAGGAAATGTATTTTTCTTGGATACAAGCCTAGTAAGAAAGGATATATTCCCTTTGATTTAGCATCAAAACTCCTTCCTATAGTATGACACTTGGTTCACCCTTCCTGCACCTAACAACAATCCATCAACCAATAATCCACGACAACCTACCTCTCCTCAATCACAAACATCCTCTCCATCTACTAATAACACACCTCTCAACCTTAAAAGTTCTCAAAGACAACATATCCAATTATCAATTCTTCCAAAATCTAGCACCCCTCGAGATATTAGAAGTCCATCTTCTAAGAATGGAAAGTAATTATGTTCAATTTAGTTTTGTTAGGTTTGTTAGTTAATCTTCTTCCTTTTATGTCTAAATTCTTCACTCTTGTATTTTCAGTTTTCAATTAATGAAATTAATCAAACTTTGTTATTTTTTCATGCTTTTTAAATCCAATACCAAAAACATCATCTCCACCCTCACTAGATCCAACAATCAACTTTGGAGTGTGGTTTTCAATAAAGCAATTTATTATAGATTGAAGTTGGTTGTAATTAACCAATTGGAGAATTTGAATGTGTGATTAATGAGATAAGAGTAATTGACATTTTATTGATATTAATTCATAATTACAAAGAGAGTGTATTTATAAATAACTAATACATCTTAATATAGATAAATAATCTTAATGATGAAGATTAGATAAGATTAGATGAGATTTATAAATCTTGAGGTGGATTGCTTGTGTTGCAAGAAAAGTCTGTTGGGCCTTTGACTTCTGTCTGACCGAGCCAACCTTGGCTGTCTGACCGAGCCAGCCTTGGCTGTCTGGTCGTGCCAAGCATGAGTCATGACTAACTCATGTCTGCCTGCGTGACTTTCATCTGACCGAGACAGCTTGCAAGCCATGACCAAGCTGCTCGTGCCTTGTGACTTAGTCTCGCTTATGCTATGCCAAGCATCTGGCTTGGTTGTGACTGACTCTAACCAAGGCGTCCCTGTCTCTGACCGAGGCGTGCTTAATTCTGACCGAGGCATGCTTGATTCTGACCGAGACATGGCTGGCTTTGTGACCGATGTGGCTTTGTTGTCTGACCGAGAATGCCTGACTTTGGCTAGGCATGGGTTATGCTTTTTGGTGCTGCTGACCGAGACAGTTGGCTTTCAAGTCTCGGTCAGTTTTGACCTTTGTGAGACATCTTTGGCTAATACAATTTCTCATTAATCGAAAAATACTTAATTATTAAACATTTAATTTAAATATATTTTTACAACCAATAATCACATATAGTGACATTCTGTTTGGGACACGTATGCTATTAATTAGTACATTTTAGAGAGAGCCCATGATGTTGGCACATAGATCATCCACGTAAATGTGGGAAGGAAGTGGTTGTATTATACTCTTCGTGAGTTAGGAAGGAAGTGGTTGGCACATAGATCATTCAATCAGAAAGAACATGATGACTTATCTTATAGACATAGGAGTATGATTTTGCAAGCCGTATTTCTTTATCTTATGGATATCTTTGATCCTCTCAGTAGACTTATCTTCTTTAGAACATGATCAAGTTTATAGTCCTAGGAGCATGATTTTGCAAATCGTATTTCTTTTACCATATGATAAAGTTTCATGCATCCAATGTATACTAGAGATGCTCCTAATGATGTTATATTCACATGAACAACATCATCTACTTTGATATAGAAGATATCATCCCATAAGTTAGCAATGGAAATTCATCTCTAGTGTTTATTGATTGTCTTTCTATGTGTCTAATTTCAAAAGGAGAAAACTCAACTATTTATATTACTCTAAAACCCAACAACCAGAGAAGAAGAAGAGCCATAGAAAACATAACATACTAAAAGAAATAGAAATAGTAAGGTGCATACTAAAAGAAACAGAAACGGTAGACTATTTCTAATACTATTCATATTCTAATATTATTCATATTCTAACACACCCCCTCAAGTTGGACGTTGTAAATCAAAGAGACCCAACTTGGATATAGAATTGTTGAAAAATTTTGTATGCAAAGGCTTGATGAAAGTATCTGCTAACTGAGTAGAAGAAGGAACGGGCAGCAACTTGATGAGACCCTTTTGAATCTTTTCCCTTACCACATGACAATCAATCTCTATGTGTTTGGTTCTCTCATGGAACACATGATTGTGAGCCAAGTAAATTGCCGAGTTATTATCGCAATAAACTGAAATGGGAGTAGACAGATTCACTTGTAAATCTGTGAATAAGTAGTGCAGCCATTGAATTTCACAAGCCAAGGTACCTAAGGTTGTATACTCTGCCTCTGAAGATGATCTACTAACTGTGTTTTGTATCTTGGTCTTCCATGAAATAAGAGAGGAACCAAGAAACACACAAAAACCAGTGAGAGACTTCCTTGTATCCAAACAACAAGCCTAATCTGAGTATGCAAAAGTAGTGAGAGTGAGAGGATAACTAGCTGAGAAAAATAGCCCTTGAGTTGGAGAACCTTTTAAATAATGCACAACCTTTAAAGCTGCCTTGTAATGGGAATCCATAGGTTTAAACATGTATAACCTGAGCTGTTGGACAACATAAGATATGTTTGACCTTGATATAGTTATATAAAGCAACTTGCCAACCAATCTTCTATAACAAAAGACATCTTGAAAAGGTTGCCCTTGTTCAAGTTGAAGTCTAATAGATGGATCAAAAGGGGTTTGAGTAGGCTTTGCACCTAAACAACCAGTGTCTTCAAGGAGAGATAGAATATATTTCCTCTGATTCAAATGGATACCAGACTTGGATCTAGCTATCTCAAGTCCTAAGAAATACCTCAAAGTATTCAGGTCCTTAATTTTGAAGGTTTTATCTAAAATACTTTTGACAAGCCTTATTTCTTCAAAATCATTTCCTGTCAATACTAAGTCATCAACATAAACCAAGATTGTTGTAAAAGAACCAGACCTAGACTTAGTAAAGAGAGTTTGATCATCAACTGACTGAATAAAACCAAGAGACAACAATTTAGTAGACAAAGTTGTATGCCACTCTATACTAGCCTGTTTGAGACCATATAAGGACTTATGCAACTTGCAAACCAATGAAGGATTAGTGGAAGAAAAACCAGGAGGTTGAGTCATATAAACCTCTTCATGTAAATCACCATGTAAGAATGCATTGTTTACATCTAATTGCTCCAAGAACCAGGAATGAGCAGCAGCAAGGGCAAGTACCACTCTTACCGTTGTGATTTTGACAACTGGAGAAAACGTATCAAAATAATCCACTCCTTCTAATTGACTATATCCCTTGGCAACCAACATTGCCTTATATCTTTCTAATGTTCCATCAGCAAGGTACTTCACCTTGTAAACCCACTTGCAACCTATAGGGCTCTTATTCTCAAGAAGAGGAACCAAAGACCATGTCATATTGTGCTCAAGAGCTTGCAATTCTATATTCATAACATCCACCCAACAAGGACTAGAGGATGCTTGTTTATATGTAGTAGGCTCTTGAATAGTAGTAGCAGCCAAACAAAAACCCTTGTAGGAATTAGTGCATCTATAATAATTCAACACTGAGGACAAAGGATGAGAAGTACCTGAGGATGAATTGATTGAGCTAGACATGCCTTTTGCAAGATTGCAGTGATAATCCTGCAAATGAGAAGGTGGCCTTCGAATTCTCTGAGACTGCCTAATAGGACTGTATATGGAATGATCACGTGTGGATTGAGTTGAAGAAGTTGGAGAATCTAAAGAAATTGTGTTTGACTCAGGATTGTTAATAGGAATGGGTATGACCTCTATCAAGGAAGAATTCACATTTTCTGTATAAGAAGGCTTAACTACTGACTCAAAATTTTTTAGGGGAAGTGTGATGAGTATGTTGGACAGCATGGAAAGTGAAAGAATTTTCATAAAAGATAACATCCCTAGAAATAAACACTTCATGAGATTCAAAATCAAACAAAACATACCCTTTGATACCTTTCTTATACCCAAGAAAAACATATTTTCTTGCTCTTTGTTGAAACTTGGTCCTATGTGCTTGAATGGTTGAGGCAAAACCCAAACACCCAAAAACTCTCAGATGGTCTATAGAAGGAAGTTTATGAAACATAATTTGATAAGGACTCTTATTTTTTAGAAGAGGGCTAGGTAGTCTATTAATGATATGAACGACATGTTGTATGGTAAAGTTCCACAACTTAGGTGGTATAAAGGATTGGAAATAGAGTGATCTAGCAACATTAAGAATGTGTTGGTGTTTTCTTTCTACCACACCATTCTGTTGGGGGGTTTCAATACAACTCCTCTGGGGAATGATTCCCTTACTAGTTAAGAAATCATTCATTAAAAATTCTACCCCATTGTCAATTCTAAGGCATTTTAACTTTCTACCAATATGTGTTTCAATAAAGGCAATGAAACTAACTAGTTGCTGTCTGGTTTCTCCTTTTGTTTTCATCAACATTACCCAGGTAAACCTAGTGTAGTCATCAACCAAAGTTAAAAAATATTTATGTCCAAACATAGACGGTTGAGAATATGGCCCCCAAATATCAACATGAAGAATATCAAAAGGTTTAAAGAAATGGGTATCACTAGTATTGAAGGACTTTTTTGTTTTGACAGATGACATATATCACAAGGATTCAATTGTTTAAAAACTGAGACATAAGGAAATTGTTGAGAGAGTAATCTCATTACATTTTGAGAGACATGACCAAATATAAGGTGCCAAGTAGAGGCACTAATCCTTTTATTCCTACTTGTATGAAAGGAATGACACTGGGATTGGGGAATACTTATCACAAACAATCATTGCTCAAGCTTAGCCGAACCAATCATCCTCCTTGAAGTACTCTGCACAATCAGACAAGATTTTTTAGAGAAAATTAGATCACAATGCAAGTTTTGAATCAACTTGTTAACAAAGACTAAGTTAACTTGAAATTGAGGCACATATAACACATCTAGCAAGATTAGGTTCCTTGTTAGTTTTATTGTGCCTGAGATTGTAGTTGAAACCTGTTGTCCATTTGGCAGTGTAATCAGTATAGGAGATATCCTTATCTGATCATAAAGATTTCTATATCACAAGTAATGTGATCTGTTGCACTATTGTCTAGCAGCCATTGCAATTGAGCATTAGTTGAGGAAGATGGAGGCATGGTTGTATTGACAGTTGAATTTTCTACATGATTTGCATCTGTTTTAGACTGATTGAGTAAATCTAGGATGCTATTTACTTGCTCTTCAGTGAAGGCTTGAACATAATTTTGGGTTTGTTCAAGAGCTAGGACATTCTTGGACCTAAAGCTAGTACCACCAACCTCTTATTGATTGTCCAATGGGAAACCAGAAGCAAGGTTTGCCATCCTGGTTGATTTATTGGATTGATATCCAGGTGGATAACAATGTTTAAGAAAACAGGTTTCCACAGTGTGATTAGATCTCTCACAGTATGTACAAAATCTGTTTGATTGACCCCTTCCTCCTATAGTGCTTCTCCCATATCTTCCCCTGCTGAATTGTGTGCCTCTTCCCCTAAAGGATTGTGATCCACTAGTGTTATTTCCATTCTTGATCTGGTTTGAGTTGAAAGCCAAGGCTCGTGAGTCCAAATCCAGAACAGTAGTTGCACAACTATTCATTTGCCTTTCTTGTTGCATTAGCATGGAGAAAACCTTGCTAATTAAAGGAAGGGGATCAATTAACATGATCTGAGAACGAACTTGAGCATATTGCTCATTTAAGCTCTTTAAGAATCTGATCACGAAATCTTGTTCCCCGTAAACCTTTACTCCTTGAGTCACTCTACAAGTGCAAGGGATTGAGCACTTGCAATGAGCTATAGGTCTAAAATTATCAATTTCTTCCCAAATGGCCTTCAATTGAGTAAAAAATTCTGAAACTATGAGATTACCCTGACTAAGACGGTAGAATTCTTCTTGTAGTTCTGCTATGCGGAAAATATCCCCTTGTGAGTACCTATCTTGAAGGTCCTTCCAAGCTTCTGCTGCACAATTAATCTAGTGAATAGATCTAACTATAGAATCTTCAACTGAGTGTTGGATCCATGACAGAACCATAATGTTACTCCTTAACCACGGTCCATAAAGAGGGTCATCCAAGGTCGGTTGAAGCAGAGATCCATCAACAAAGCTGATTTTGTTCTTAGATTGTAGGGCTAACTTCATGGCACGTGCCCAAGAATGGTAGTTCTTACCATTTAGAAGTGGTGTAACAAGAACAAGAGATAGGTTTTCATTAGAATGGAGAAAGAAGGGGTTAGAAGGATTTGAGTTATAATCGATTATGCTCTGATTCGCCATAATCGTAAGAGAAGAAGAGAGAACAAGAAAGATTGAGAAATACTTTCAGATAGAAGAAGACAAAGGAATGGACGAATACCATCTTAAATATTGAAGGAAAAGAAAGAAACAAAGGAAGAAGATGAACAGTGCAACAAAACATTTGGGAAATTCATCTCTAGTGTTTATTGATTGTCTTTCTATGTGTCTAATTACAAAAGGAGAAAACTCAACTATTTATATTACTCTAAAACCCAACAACTAGAGAAGAAGAGCCATAGAAAACATAACATACTAAAAGAAAAAGAAACAGTAGGGTGCATACTAAATGAAACAGAAATAGTAGACTGTTTCTAATAATATTCATATTCTAATACTATTCATATTCTAACAGGTATCCTTCAACAAGAATCAACCTCAAAGTTCTTTTGCTCATTCTTCTCTACTTATTTCATCATTCCTTCTCTTCTTTCTATTATAACGAATTAATGATGCACTTTGGAACATTTTATTAAAACGGTTTCATAACATTTCATTAAATGAATAGATAATTTCTCTTGAAATGTTTTTAAAACTGATTAAAATAAAATTGTGGTTAACCAAATTTTTACAAATTAATGCTAATTAAGAACTCAATAGTTAAAATTGATTAAATTGGTTTTGGGACATTAAAAATGTTCTTTTCAATTTTATATTTATTTATTATTATATTTAATTATAAATCGGATAAAATTGTGTCTTCACAGCTAGGATTATATTCAATGCTTACTCTCAACTTTAATCCCTTCACCATGCACACCCTTCCTTTAGAACTTCTCATCCGTAACTTGCCTCCCATTTCCACTTTGAAACCAAAATAGCTTTACTTGTTTAAAAATTTACTAAGTTGAGTAACTTTATGTTTTCATAAGGCAAACATGGGATTCAAGTCATAGGCCTAACTCATTTAATCTATTCTCTTACCCAAAAGTGAGGGATGGAAAAGGAAGTGAACTTTGCTTCAAAACAAATTTCACAAATTTCATTTGTAAGGTTAAAGTTGAGTGGGGATCACATGTCTCAATATTTGATGTTTTATTATGTCTCAATAAAATAAAATGCTAAATAATTAAGAAAAAATCATAAAAATATAAAATAGTTTATTTTTATTACTTGATAAAATATAATTGATTTGAGATATGAAGACAAGAAGCCATTTCTCGCCTCAACCCCCTAAATAGGAAGAGGGGTACTTTTTAAAGAGGGGGTAATTGCTTCGCACCTGACTGTGATAGCCCTCTCGATACCTTATTGGAGCTTTGTAACTAGTGGTCGCTTTCCCGTCGCTAGAGCGTTTTTCTAGTGCTTTTTAAGAGCCCCAATTCGAAATCGGAATCCGCTAAGAAATACGAAAAAATAGGCTTTCTATATATATATATCGTACAAAACAACGACAACGATTTTTATCAGCTGTAGCAAAGAAAAAAACTTCATAGAAGTCGAAATATCATCACGAGTAAGCTGGTACAAATTTCTCCACATCAGCAGCAACATAGGCATCCGAATCTTAAGTAGGAAATTCCTTCATCTCAGATGATGTGGGTAAGGTACACAAAGTCGTTTCGATATACGATTTTATCTTGTTTCAATTTTATTTATTATTCCTGATCCGGAAGTAACCTTTTCTTTTTCACAAACAAAGTCTAATCCAACATCAAAGAAGGCCGAGGACGCATTTCTTTCTATGAATTGTCACAACTCGGCTCAACAGGTTAAGCCTGCCTGTCTGGTAGTATCTCTTCGGGATGCCCAGGCTCGGCTTAGGATAGAGTAAAAAAGGGGAGAAACCTCTCAACCAGTGGGTTGGTGCCAGACACATCCATCTTATTGTCACCTACATTCCCGTCTTGCTTACCTTATGCAGTTTATTCCGCATCCTCACCATCTAATTAAAACTCATTACCAACTGCTGCAACCTTTGCCGGGAAAGAAGAATATTTTGTATTCTTTATTTTCTTTTTTTTATGGAATATATACATAAATCCTCATGGATCATACCTTTCATTCCACTTCCGGTTCCTATATTAATACTCTGTTAGGGGTAAGTCGAAATATAAAAAATTAATATTATATATATTAATTATATATTAATCTATTAATACTTCTATAAATATTTATTAGATATTCTAGTCCCAGGTTGATGCAATGTATTCCACCAGTTGACTGAAGACTTTATTATTGGTATATCGATCGGTCCAGCACGGATTGAAATAGGAGCCGGTTCGACAGGAAGCTTTTGAAAACGCAGTGCACCCAGGTAAATCAGAAATGAGATGAATACATAGGTTAAACGAGCATCCCACACCGCCCGATCTTTGGAATTTCCTAGTGAGCAAATTTATCTTTCCGTGATAGCTTGCGATTCCTGAAAGACGGGCAAACTGACTTGCTGATGGCAAAAGGACTTGAAGAGTGAGGGCTTTCCTAAGTAGAAGGCATGGAACTAGCGCTTCGCACCTTTTCTCAGCCCCCTTTTCTATTATTTATTATTATTATTAAAGCGCTAGCGCGCCCCTATCTCTAATCAGTATTAGGGGCGTAAGCACTTCTTTTCTGTACGCTAGGGGATGGGATTCATTCACTTGCATTCCTGCTAGCACTACAAAAAGCAAGGAGGCTCTGACAGTTGACTAGGTTGGTTGCGTGAATCAACGCTTGTGCCAATCCCCGCCTCTCGAGGATGTCATACCCCGCTTTCAGCCGTAAAGTAGTTGATCTAAAGCGAGTGAGCCTAAGCCCGGTTAGCCATACGGCGGTGAATTCGTTCCCGGGCCTTGTACACACCGCCCGTCACACTATGGGAGCTGGCCATCCCCCTCATTGCGGTTACCAGCAACTTTCGAGGTCTTTGGGGTTCCTCTTTGGACTCTAGGTGTTCCTATCCTTTCTCTAACATCTGAGATTGAATTATCCTATCGTTCAGAAAAGGATACTAGTAATAATATTTCCTAAGCCCGGAGAATAGTAGCTAGAGGGAGAAGAGCGTTCCCAGCGAAGAGTTTTTCCTTTAATCAACGGGGATGGCACACTTCCGTTTTCCCTTTACTAGTAGGGGTCCCGTGGTTCCTATGCTGCCGCGTTTCCCGGTCCTTTTCTTTTAGTGCTTCGACCCGAAGCGATAGCTTCTAGGGTTCAAGGGCCCTCTCTACTCCTCTGGCTATTATCGACTCGGAAATGAACGAAGTCGCTTCACTTCAAAGTAGAGGTTTGGGGTAAAGGTGGACTGACAGATCAGCTCCAAGGCCTGAGTGCCTAGGTTGCAGTGGTCAATGCGGGTATTTTAATATGGATTTCTTTATTATGTTGATCTATCAAGTCTATATGGCAGAAAATCCGCCTTTCCCCTTGATTTCTGACTTCGATGTCGGGGTTTTTATGGATAGAATGGAGAGTATGGGTTATAGAGAAATAGAGTGTTAAAAGGCTACGCACCTTGGTCCAGAGCGAGGCAAGCAACGGTTGGTTGAACCCGTTCTCTTTAGTTCACAACTTCACCTACCACCAACCCAATCCTACCTAAAAAACAAGGTAGATTTCGAGGACGTGATCTAGCTTGTTTTCCTGCCAAGAGGCCTGCTTGGTTCCCGGTTTCCCGTTCTCTTTTTGTTGTCTAAGGCTAAGGCGAATTCTATGGTCATTTTTCCCCTATAATGGAGCTCTATCAGGATATGGAAGTATAAAGTCTAAGGAAAGGATTAAAGTAAATAAAAAAGACTCTTTTTTATTTTTTTCATTGATTCACTTTTCAATCGATTCGGCAATAAGGAACGGATTACGAGTAATCTGTGTCGGCTGATGGCGACCATTTCATTACCGAGTTGTGAGTTGTATAAGCTGTGATTGAATCAATAACCGGTCCGGTTTTGGAGGAAAGCTGATATAAGGGCTTCACTCCTAAAGAATGTGATCTCTTTCTCTAAAGGTTTTGAAAATGCAATCCTACAAGTACAGTTTCAGCAAGTAAGATTTGAATCCCCAACGACAAGCGAACGGGCATTTTCGGGGACTAGCCATTACTCAAGCAAGAGGGAAATTCCTAGCACATAATTAAGGGAGCCATGGAAAGGTGACTGAAACACCAGAAACGGCGACTACCCGAGCTAATGATAGAGGCAAGAACACTTTCCGGCCAAGTCCCATTAATTGATCATAACGATATCGTGGAAATGTTGCGCGGACCCATATATATAGAAAGAGAAAAAGAATCACCTTGATATTGGAACATTGGTTAAATTTGGAATTTTAAGTGGCGAAATTTTATCTGTATCACCTTTTACTTAACAGAGTTACTCACACCTTACTTTGACGGTGCTTAACAAAAGACAAACAAAATATGGAAGATCTTTAAATTTGTTATAGTGAATAAAGGAAAAATAATAAAATATAACATATTATGTAAGTAATATTAATAAAATACCTTTACATAAAGTTTCATTATGTAAGTAATATTAATAAAATATAACATATTAAAAAAATTGGGTACATACATATTAAAAATTTAATACCTTTATTTTTAAATAATTTTTTATTTTATTTAATAATAATGATGATGATGATAGAACCTAAACTAATAAGATGTTCACAAGCCTACCTGCAAAAATTGTTTTTTCCCCTCTAATTACTTTCAGTTAAATGTTTTTCAAGGATTCCTTCAACCAATCTTTTGTGTGTTATAATTTTATTTCCTTTTTTTTGTAAGCTTTAATATCAATATTAAAAGGCTGCATTTTTAACTATTATTAACGTACTTTATTTAATTTCATTGCATATGCTCTAATTCTGAGTTGGAGTTGTTAATTTTATAAGAACTTCATAAGGTTGAGTGTTTTTGTATAAGTAAAGGTATCTCTCACTCTTTGGGTGGGAAACTAATCTTTTCACAATATGTGATTGACTTTTTTAATGAGTATCACTCTTAGAAATCGAACATTTGACATTTTGATTATTCTGTTGATCCATTAGACCTTAAACCATTAAACTAATGTTCCTTGATCTAACCTGTAATTTAAGTGTAATAACACTTCTTTGACTTAATAAACATGTTTTGGTGTTCTAGTGACTCTAATCAAGTGTCCAGTCAAATGTGTCTCAAACATAAAAAATGGATTAAAGTGTAGTATTGAAGCAATGAACAATCAAGTGAACCACGAGGTGAAGATAACTTAAGAATTAAATATTTGAATACATTAAAAGATAAGAGATTTACTTAATCCAATAATAAGTTTTTAAATTTACTTCATATCTTAGTCATCAATTTTAGGGAAATCATTAATAGGCAAAATTTTGGTTATATTTGAGTTATGTATTTACTTTATGCTTATTATGAGTTTGATCATTTTTTTGCATAATTATTGAATAAGTTGTTTCATTTCTTACTCGCATTATTTTGAATGTGCATAAGTCAACAAGTAGTACATTTGTTAGAGATAGACTAGTATTATTTGCAATCTCATGCGTATTACTTATTAGTATCTAGACATAGTGTTAATCTTGTAATATTATAACTCTCAAACTGAATGACATAGACTACTAGACATAGACGTATGCTTGAAGGTTAACAAAAATGAATTTTACATCATAGTTGCTAGACATAGAGCTATCTTCGGTAAAGTGTTAATATAGACCAAGACATTGACAACTAATATAATTGAGGTGTACTCAACTTGCATGCATGGATTACTAGACATAAATGCATGATTTTGCAAGCCATATTTCTTAATCTTATAAATTGAAGTTGCTAGACACATGACTTTCTTGCATAAGTTTTTAAGTTAACTAAGACATTAGCTTTTAGTAATTTTGAGGTCATTGCATGGAATAGTCATTACTGAATGAATTTGCTTAAGAATCAGGTGTGTACAAATAGCAAGTGTGAAGTTCAATCTTATTTCTTTATCATAGTATTAAATTATGATTTATTGTATCACAAAATCAAATAATAATTTTAATCCTAACTTAAAATAACAATTTTTAGTTTAAATGATAATATTTAGCTAGTCCTTGAAATAAAACTGAATTTTATCATTATAGTTGTTAGACATACAACTGTCTTCGGTAAAATATTATTATAGACCAAGACATTGGTGACTAATACAATTGATGTGTTGCAATTTAACTCAACTTGCATGTATTAATTACTAGATATAGAGACATGATTTTGCAAGTCATATTTCTTGATCTTATGAATTAACGTCGCTAGACATGAGGTTTTCTTGCCTAAGTTACTAAATTGACTAAAACAATATATTTTAGTAATTTTGAGGTCATTGCATGCAATAATCATTGCTGCTTAAGGATCTAGTGTACAAATAGTAAGTATGAAGTTCAATCATAGTTATTTTTGTCATTGTATTGCAATTCTGATTTATTGTGTTACCAAATAAACAACCATTTTAGTCATAACTTAAAATAACAATTTTTAGTTGAAAGACTAGTATTAAGCAAGTCCTTGTGATAAAACTGAATTATATCATTATAGCTACTACACATAGAGTTATCTTTGGTAAAATACTAGTATAGATCAAAACATTATCAGCTCTACAATTGAAGTGTTACATTTTAACTCAACTTGATGCATTACTAGACATAGAGACGTGATTTTGCAAATCATATTTCTTAATCTTATGAACTGGAGTTGGTAGACAGAGTTTTTTCTTGCATAAGTTGCTAAATTGACTAATACATTAGCTTTTAGTAATTTTGAGATCATTACATGGAATAATAATTACTCAATGAATTTGCTTAAGGATAAGGTGTGTACAAATAGTACGTACGAAGTTCAATTCTAGCTTATTTTATCATTGTATTGTAATTCTTATTTATTGTGTCAACAATCAAACAACCATTTTAATCATAACTCAAATAACAATTTTTAGTTGAAAGACTAGTACCTAGCAAATACTTGTAGATATGACAACATATTACCCTATACTCATTTGCGACACAGAAATAATTTTATTCTTCTATTTATACTTAACAATATCATAATTTTAATATACAAAATAGATAAATTATCTATCTTGTATAATGATATACTTTATTCATTTTTGTTTTTAATGTGATTAATAACTTTGAGGTATTTGTTACCGTTGACATGAGCCTGTGTATCTGTCTGTGGTGTGGGCCCCGAATACAATGAGTTTCGAAAATAAAGGCAATGACTTCGGTATCAGCACAGGACGACATAATTAGACTAGACTTGACCGTTTAATGTTTAAATCTTTATTAACTATTTTCTTAAAAAGACAATGATTAATATAGAAAGAAACAGTATTCACTGTAAAAACTTCAAAAATAATATATATAAAAATTTATTTGATCAGTAACAAATATCATTTTTGTCCTTAAAATTTATCTAAGTACAAATTTGTTATTTAAAGTATAGGTCAAATTTATTATTTTAAATTTTTTTATGATAAATTTTGAGATCATTTTAGTGAATAATTTTAACTTATGTTTGAAATATTTATACACTTCTAGTAATTTGAGTTTTATTTCATGTTAATTAAAAAGTTATAATTATTGTTATTTTTTCTTTTTCATCATTTCACATAATATAATTTAGGATAAAATTTGAGACAATTTATCTTAAAAAAGTTAATTATAAGTGATTGCCAATAAATAATAAATACTCATTTATCAATTATGTGTTAATCTAATGATATAAGGTCTCATTAAATTCTTAGAATAACCAAAATGTCAACTTGTTCTAAGGGAAACATTGATTACCAAAAAAAAAAGATTTAAATTAAAGTTGTTATTATGTTTATTATTATTTATTACGTTTCCTTTTGATGTTATACTCCAAACACTACCAATGTACCTTTTTTAGTTTTTGCATTCTTCAAATTCTCCAAACCCCATAGCTACTAGTAGCAGCTAAGAACTAAAACTAACCCTCTCTCTCTATTTTCCTTTTCTTCATTCACATTTTTCTCTCTTCTGATTCGAGTGTAGTTTATGCTTCAATCTCCGACATGTCAATGACTAAACCAGGTTCCGACCAAGGTGGTGGTGGTGGTGGTGACGGCGTAGCGAAGAACGAGAAAGATGAACGTAATCGTTGTGTCGAGATTGATACATCGGCGCCGTTTGAATCGGTGAAAGAAGCCGTCACACGATTCGGCGGTGTTGGTTATTGGAAACCCATTCCCAACAATAACAACAACAATAATAACAACAATAATAATAACAAGTTCGTGTTTTCTGAGGTAACTTGTTTCTAAAAACACACTCTTTCTTTCTTTCTTTTTTAAATGTTTCTGATTCGATTTGTAATAGCATTTTAGAAATTAAAAATGACATAATTTCTTGGTTGTTTTTTTTAAAGGTTGAACCTTTATGGTTGTGAATTTATTTATTTATTTGTTTCAATTAAATAAAATAACATTTGAGAGTAATTTCCATTCCTTAAATTGTTTGTCTCTGTTTGTATGAGCTAATTTTGTTGTTTGCTCTATACAGATTGTTATAGGAAGAAAAATTGTTGCTTTTATATTATTAATTTTGTAGTTTGTGATTAATTTAGTAGTGATTTGTTAGCATATAAAGCAACCAAATGAGGGGATCTAAACAATTAAGGGGAATTGGATTTGAAGAACTATTGTCTAAAAAAATCGGAAAAAAGATCATCTTCATTACTGGAGAGAGAAAAGTTCTTTTTTTATTTTAATTCTAAGGATATAAGTGTAATCTCATCGAAAATAAAAAAATACAAAATGACATTGCATCTTCTATTTTCTTTGGTTTTTAGTCTTACTCAAACAAATCATGGAAGTTAGTAATTCTATAAACCATGCACCATTATAACAACACCCCTTTATTTTCTTGATGAAGAACATTTATATCTTCATAGTGCTTTCTCATATTATTGATCATTTTTTTCCATCCTAATACCTTTTTAGTTTTTTTCTTTCTTTAATAAGATGAGAATGAATTGCTTTAGCTTTATCATTCACTATTACATTTCTAAATTGTACATAGGTCTCCTACATATACATTTAGGGCCAACATGAAAGGAAGTTTGTTAATATTTATTTTGAACTATACTATTGGAAACATCCTCTCCGAGTTCGGGGGTGAAGCTACATACATAACATATACCCTCTCCAGATCTCACTACGTGAGAGTCTCGTGTACTGAGTCGCCGTTTTTAATACTTTTGTTTTTATTCATTTTCATTGAATTAAATAGTGAAAGTTTCACTTCTTTTAGCTGCCCCAGACGGAAGAGCTTGACGCCAGAAAACTGGAGGAGCAAGCAACAGTGCTTGAGAAAGAACTGATCCTGAAAGAAAGGGAAACTCTCGATGTCTTAAAAGAGTTAGAAAGTACTAAAAGGCTTGTGGAAGATTTGAAATCAAAGGTGCAGAAGGAAGAAGCACAAGTGAATTTGAATCTTGAGATGAATGTATGTGATAATATATCTTCTGTGGAGGAAAAAGAAGATAAGGAAAACCAAGTATGTCATGTTCTTCAGCATTCAACGGAAGGTTGTAGCCGATACCCTTCACCAACTCCAGGGTTAATACTAATGGAACTGAAGCAGGCAAAATTTAATCTGAACAGAACTACAAATGATATATCGGATGTCCGAGTTTCTGTTGAATCACTTAATAAGAAGTTAGAAAAGGAAAGGATCTCACTTGAGAAAACCCGAGAGAGGTTAACCCAGAATTCTTCAAAAATATCTTCTCTCGAGGAAGAGTTAAACCAGACTAGACTAAAACTGCAAGTGGCGAAAGATGCTGAAATTAAAGGTGGTTTTGACGATCCTTCAGATATTACAAGAGAGCTCCAGAGGTTGAGTTCCGAGGCAGATCATTTCAAAAAAATGGGAGAAGTTGCGAAATCAGAAATGTCGAGAGCAGTGTCTGAGATTGAACAGACAAAAGCTATGATAAGCACTGCTGAAATCAGGTTGGTTGCTGCAAGAAAAATGAAGGAAGCTGCTAGAGCAGCAGAAGCTTCCGCCCTTGCAGAAATCAAAGCTTTATCTCATCACGAGAGTTCAACCGGAGATTGCATGCAAAAGCATGAAGCAGTCACTCTTTCCTTCGAAGAGTATACTGCCCTGACAAGCAAAGCTCGAGCTGCCGAGGAACTTTCTAAGAAGAGAGCTTTAAATGCTATGTATCAAGTTGATGAAGCAAATTTATCCAAAATGGACATCTTGAAAAAGGTAGAGGAAGCAACAGAAGAAGTTATAACCAGCAAGATGGTCCTGGAAGAAGCTCTGGAAAGGGTGGAGGCTGCAAATAGAGGAAAGCTAGCGGTTGAAGAAGCTTTAAGAAAGTGGCGCTCTGACGGATACAAAAGGCGTTCTTCTATACATAATGCTATCAAGTTTAAAAATTATTCTTATCAATCTCAGCATCGGAGAGATTCTCAGTTATTTGATGTGAATGGGCTGAACCTGGCAAACGATGAAGCCAAGCCAGTTCTCAAGTCGACCTTATCAATAGGGCAAATATTGAGCAGGAAGCTGATGCTGCCAGAAGAGTTTGAAGGCAAGACACATAGGGAAAGAAGCTCGGTGAAACGGAAGGTGTCATTGCGGCAGATGCTCGGCAAACAAAATGATGATCCATATCCATCCTTTGACAGGCAAGTTGAGAAAGAGAATAGTCAGAAGCAGTTTTCTGCAAAGAGGAAGAAATTCGGATTTGCTCGGTTTTCCCTTCTTCTGACTAAACAACAAAAGAAGAAGAAGCCAACACTGAACTTGAGATGATGTCTTTGACAAGAATGGGTCTATTATTGCATGTTTTATATTATATAGGTTCTTGTTTGTTGTCTACCTTATTTTGGTTGCAGTGTGTTGCTTTTATATTAACTAATGTTTTTCCTTTGCTTGTAGAGATGATTTTTCCTTAACTTCTGTAAGGTTGTTTTGTAATTTTCATGTGCCTAAGATTGTTATATTCTGTCTACTTTTCCGTGAGCATGTTCCTATACAATAGTGAATATGAATTGCAGTCAATTGAGTGAAAAACCTCTCTTGGATCATATGATTGAAAAAATCCCATAAAAACAACCTTTCCTCTTATGGGTAAGTCAGTGTACATCTATCCCTAGAGCCCAGTAAGTAGAGTTTCGTGCACTGGGTCACAATTATTATAATATTAATAATTATTGAGAATGTGTAATAGCTTTTATTTACTCATACTTGAGTTTTGATTGAGATGGATCAATTATCTGATGGTTTTAGATGATTTATTTATCATAATTTGATGTTTGACGCTTGGGAAATTATAATTTTTTTTTGGAGAATTAGTTTATAAATTTGTAAGTTTTTATTGACAATACTTTTAAAGTTCTAAATTGAGGTATCCAAGCTAAACCAATAATAGAAAACATATTGATATAGATGCAATAAATAGAAAAATATTTCCGGAAGTTTTTGTGAAGCTGAATATATAGCAATGACACTAAGTTATTTGTTTAACATATTTGTTTAAGGATTTGCAAAATTCTTATCCTTCACATCGATTATTGATGTATTATGACAATCATTCAACCACCCACATTGCTTATGTATGTGGGAAGCATTGGCGAACTAATATTAAATTGGAGACCAATTACTTACATGAAATTTATATTATTTTTGTATAAATAAAGTTATCATTCTCACCTTATTCGTAAAGAACTAATTCCTTTCAGTTATCTGAACTATATTTCTCAATAAGAAAAATGATATATCCTCCTACTAAATCTTCCTACTTATCTTCCTACCCACAAGAAAGTGACATATGTCACTTGTAAACTAATCACTAATAATAAAGTATTACTTGGTGACGTATGTCATTTTTTGTGTGGGTAAGAGGATTTAGTAGGAGGATATAACATTACTCTTCTCAACAAATATCATTTACAATAATGGAACTATTGATATTTTGGTATATCCGATGATTTAGTGGGATCTTATACTACTAGACCAAATGTTGATATTTTTTATGTATATGTTAGCCTTGTTTGAAATAAATTACATGTCTTTCTAATATCGTACCGGTCATCAAACTGGTCAGAGTACTGGTATAGTAAAATTAGATATACATACATTTTATACTAACATTAATTTTGAAAAATAAATAAGAAAACAATAACTTTTTTTTGTACAATTTGTTAAAACAAAAATGTATTAGTTGATAATAGACAATGTTTTAGAAGTAAAAACAATGTATTAGTTGTATGTTTGATCTCCTATATTAACATTTTGGAAAAAATAAGTCATTTTCATTAAAAAAATAATTTTAGATGAAATTGACCGGTATGACCAGTACAGTTCAATTGAAAACCAGCCGGTATGACTAGTTTTAGTCAGTTTATAACATACAAGTATTGACACCAGTTCAACCGATAAACCGATTTACCTCTTGAACCGGTCGACACCAACCGCTTTTCATAATCTATACTATATATAAAGGCAAAACCTCTAATAACTACCTACATGACATAATTTTTCATTGCCTATTTTGCCCTTCTAATTATCTATTATTACAACTATTCTATATATACTATATGTATATATATGTATGTATATTATTTATATTTATATTATGTTATGTTATGTTATGTATATAAAGGCAAAACCTCTAATAACTACCTACATGATATAATTTTTTATTGTCTATTTTGTCCTTCTAATTAACTATTATTACAATGTTTACCACACAATAAAATAAATATCAAAATTATAGGTTTTAATATAGGTTACATATATAAAAAATATCAAGTCACCAATGTAATTTTTAATATAGGTTTTAATAATATCAAAATTCATTTTCATATTTTTTTTATTACATAAATTATAATATCATGTACAACAGTTAATACAAAAAATGATATATTTCTCTAAAATGAAATATTTAATATTAGAAAATAAGAATGCCGAACATGCACGCATGCATGTGGACACGCTAG
This sequence comes from Lupinus albus, assembly GCA_009771035.1. Lineage (NCBI taxonomy): Eukaryota > Viridiplantae > Streptophyta > Magnoliopsida > Fabales > Fabaceae > Lupinus > Lupinus albus. The sequence continues at coordinate 14,175,927 of CM020010.1, forward strand.
TACTAATAATTATGATATTTTCACCTTAGTGCAAATAACTTATAACTTATGATATTTTCACTTTACAAATTTATAAGTTGTAAACTTACATTGACGTTTTTATAGATTTATGGAGAACAGTTTTATTTTAAGCCAAAGCAGAGTGGCCATAACATAACCATCTTTCTCTGTCTCCTCATCATAGTTACAGACATACACATTTGCCCTACCTTCCTTCGCACTCATAAGGTAATCAATCTTCTTCTTCCTCAATTACTTTTACTTTTATTATTACTCCAAAAATTAATAATAATAGTATAGCTTATCTTCTTTCTGTTATTATACTCTTCATGATTAACCATTTTCGGGTTTCCTTTGTTTTTCCCATTTTCCTATTTTTCAATTTTATTCGATAATTATGACAATTTTTAAATGTCCTTCAATTTTTTGAATTTTTGTAGGCATAAAGTAAACGATAGGTTGGATTTATTATAAGAGAATTTGACATTTCTCTCTTTTTAAGATGTTCTGTTTGCGAGTTGGTTATGAGAGAGCAATATAGGAAAGGTCAGGGGCATGAAATACATTTGTGAGATGATTATTAAGTCCTTCCTTAGTCCCTTTCCCCTCTAAAAAACCAAATTGCTGCACATTATCCATCAAAGTGTTTTAAATTGTGTTTGCGGTCGCAATTGTGGTAAAGGCTGCGGCTACTGCGATTGCGGTCATTGCGATGCCGATTGCGGTCGTTGCATTGTGAATTATTTTGTTATTAGAACAATATTTTTGAATTTGGTGCGGCTTGATGCAGTCCAAATGTAGTCTTGCGTTGCGGCCCGATGTGGCTGCATCATTGTGATTCGGAGTCATACCGCAATTGCGTTGTGATGCGATTGCGGTGATCACCGCAACATTACGTCCGCATCAGTTGATGCGATCTGTCATTTAAATCACTGATCTATCATATTGGATATATATTTTTATATTGCATGTATTTGGTTATGAGGTCTCAAAGGAGCTTGAAGTTTTTCTTTTGAAGTGAAAAGTTTGAGTCTGGCCTATAATTAGTTTTTTTTAAATTGCGGTTACAGTACAAATTATGTTGCATTTGCAAAAACCGCAATATTAAGACCCAATTATAGTTACAAAATGTAATTTAAATGTCGGCCTATAATATAAAACTCCTACTGGGAGAACTAATCCTACAATGTTCAATGTTTTCGGTTTGGACAGGATTATCTCCCATGGAGAAAATCTATGGCCTAGAAAAAATGTGTCGGAAGCAGTGTTTTAAATTGTGATTGCGGTCACGATTGTGATAACGGTTGCGGCTACTACGATTGTGGTTATTGTGATGCGGATTGCGGCCGTTGCTGTGTGAATTATTTTGTTATTAAAACAACATTTTTGAATCTGATGCGGCCTGATGCGGTCCAAATGCGATCTGATGCGGATGCGTTGCAGACATGTCATTGTGATTCGAAGTTACACCACAAAATGCGGTTACGGCAGTCACCGCAACCGCAATATTGCGGCCGCATCAGGTGATGCGGTCCACAATTTAAATAACTAGTATGAAGTTATTATATGCATATTTAGAATAATATCTCCTCTATGCCTTAATGTTTCTTGTTTTAGAACAAAACCCCTCAATTTATTTATTGATTTCTGGCTTTCATAGGATGGAAGTTAACATTGTTTGTGTGTTTGTTACAGGCATGATGGCAGGAAGATTAAGGGGGCTCTTGTTTCTGATTGTTTTGGGTGCTGCTTGGTCCTGTGATGCAAGATATCTGGGAATTGCAAACAGTGACACAGCAATCTCGGGTAACATTGTTCACTGATATCATTCTATTCTTTCTGTATATGGGTACATATTTGATACTGATACTCTCTGATGCTTCATTGATTCGTATCTTTAGAATTTTTTAAGAAGAAATTTCTGCAGAGTATATTTAGAGTTTCGAAATACAAATGTTGCATGAATAATTCACCAACATATCTTCCAAATGCAGTACAAAATGGAAAATCAGATGTGTGTGCGCTTTGTGAGGAATATGCTGCTGAGGCACTTGATTATCTAAACGATGAGAATAATCAGAAAGAGATCATTGGAACACTTCACAATACCTGCTACCAGATGCTTTCTTTCAAGAAGCAGGTTTGTTTCCTTTTCCTGGACCTGATTTTTTTTATGTTGAGATGATTAGATGATGTATTTGTTCTCCGATGTTACTAAAACTAACTTTAATTCTTAAACTCATAGTTGAGTTTATTCAAGTGTGAAGTCTCACATTTCATGAGAGGATGAGTGAAAGACTTTATAAGTGTTATAGACCCATGAAACCACATTGCCTTTAGGTTTTGGTTCAAGGCGTGGTGTCTCACTTGTGGCTCTCCAGTCTTCCCACGCCCCGGTCACAATGAAGCTCCCCAGTGGTGGGAGGCTTCCTGATCGCGGTCGAGTCCAACAAGTAGTTCCAGAGACGATAATTCGGCTGAAATATGTTGGACTTAAGGGGGGAGCATACCGATAAGGATGTGGTACCCACACTTGAGAGGGAGATTGTTGGATTTATTCAAGCGTGAAGTTTCACATTGGATATGAGGGGATGAGTGAAATACTTTATAAGTGAAAAAAACTTATGGATCCATTACTTTAATATTTTGGTTTAAGATGTGGTATCTCACTCATGATTCTTCACTTATAATCTGAATGTGTTGATGAATCAAAACTTACAAGACCCTATATTTACTTGTCTCTCTTTTTTTCGCAGTGTACCGAATTGGTAGATTACTATGTTTCTCTTTTCTTCTCACAAGTAGCTTCAGTTCAGCCCAGAGAGCTCTGCAAAAAGTTAATCCTCTGTCCAAACAGTGCAAATACTTCTTCACAAGTTCAAGAAAGTAGTTGTGGCTTTTGCAGAGATGCTGTTTCAGCCTTAGTGGTTAAGTTGAAAGATCCAGATACTGAGGTTAGTAATTTCAAAATTCACCTAATGATGTGGTAGTTTGCATTGACCATCCTTGATATGTTGTGAATTTATCTACATTAATTTATAAATTTCTACACCAGACTTTCATCTACCACAAAATTTGACAATTGTTGCAAACTTCTCATTTTTTCTCTTCAAATTAGACTTTCTTTGTTCGAGGGTGAGCTTGACGTAACAATAAGGTTATTGCTTAGTGATCATGAGATCATAAATTCAAATTCTGGAAATAGTATTTCCACTTGTGAGAATAAGACTGCATACATCTATCCTCCCCATTTTCCACTAAGTGGCAGCCTCATACAATCGGCTGCCGTTTTTTACTTTCTTTGTTTGTTATGAGAATGGTGATTTTAAAATAAAAAACAAGAGACCTATTATCAATGTTTGAACTTGAAAAAACAGTGAAGATCTTCTATGAACTATTTACTAGTACTGTATTAATGTTTCAACATGCTTATTTGTACAGGCTTAGGACAAGTTTACTGTGTACAACATAAAATCCTTGTACTTCGCATTAACAAATAGCAAAGTTGTGTATGTTGGAAAGAAATGTTCAAAAACTTTTTCTGTTATGTTATTTGTATAACTTAATTTGGTTGTTAACAACTAAAATTTCCATGTTAGAAATAAAAAATAGAAGAGTGCATTGCTTCATACTTATTGTCCTTCCTTTCTTTTCCCAACATGGAAATTGCAGGGGTTAACAACCAAATTGACTTGAACAAATAACATTTTGTGTTACTTTTTCAAGTCTGAACTTGTGGGTTTTAAACTCATTCTGGTTATATATATACACTTTGGTACCCTAAAACATTTCAGTTTTAGCTTAAAGTCTTCTATGTTTTGGTCCCACCCTTCAATGTTTTAGCTTAAATTAACAGTTTTTTTTAATAAAATGTCAGCTTCAGATAATGCAAGAGCTATTGAAGATGTGCAATTCTATGGAGAATTTAACCAAGAATGTAAGAAAAATATGAGAAATTCATGTGTTTCTTTTTCTCTCTAATTTATTAAACTACCCTTGCATTTTTAAACACCACTCTTGCATGATCCTTTGATTCCATAAAATGAAGTTTTCATATATATCTGGCTGTGACTTTATCTTTCATATCATGAAATTACTCATTACTAAGTTATAACACTGAAATTACTTATGCAAGAGAAGTTATCTTTACAAATTATCTTTTATCTTTCATATCATGACATAACTTTATTTTCATAACAAAATTGCCCTTATTTACCTATATACCAATTTCTCTGTTTTTTTCTTAATGATAAAAAAATTTGCAGTGCAAGAGGATGGTTTTGGAGTATGGACCTTTGATCTTTGTCAATGCAGACAAGTTCCTGAAGACAGAAGAAATATGCACTGCATTACATGCCTGCCCAGCTGCTACAGAAGTTAGCCGCGAAGAAGCACCTTTGGTTTCTGACTCTTAATACCGATAAATAGGAACATAAATCTTCTATATTCGCTATTTTGTATTACTCCTTTTGTCATTAACAACGACAATTAAATTAATTTATATAAAAGAACAAGTTATCAGAATTTTTAATAAAATATGTTTCTCATTGGTGAGAAATAGAATGGGATGGTACAAGGTAGTGATGCAGAAGATTTTTATTCTGTGAAGAGTTCTACCAGATTTATGGGACACTTATTAATTTGGTTGAACAACTATTATAAAAAGAAATACCATTTCTTGTTAATATCTATAACATTAATTGTCGATGTTTGTAATTATGAAATGCCAACTAGAAACTACATGTCTTCCTTAATTTTGAGAGCGGCCAGTGTGTTGCTTCTTTGTATTGAGACTACATTAGTGTGATAGGGTCTATGATAGGAGAAAAAATATATGCACCGATAGTGTAAAAGTTTTATACACTATCAGTTTATAAGTCATAATTCATTTACAATTATCATTAACTCTTCAAAAAAGTAATACAAATAAATGGTGAATGATTTAGTAATTATGTATACATTTTTTTATAGATATTTCTCATTTATAATATAAATAGACCAAATGAATTCTTTTAAGACTTGTGAATTCACTTAAGGCATGCTTAGTGTTGTTATTGATAGGGCCTATAGAAATAACCAGCCCCATTTTTCAATTGCACCATCATGCCCAAACTAATTCCCTCTTTCAAATCTGTTAAATTTGTGTGTCTCAAAACATTTTTTTCAATTTCCTTCAATAAATTCATCAAACATGGAGTAAAGGATTAAGGATTATGTTACCAAAGAACTTGGACATTCTCTTCCCTTTAGCTTGCTCTCTTAACTTTTAAATGTGAGTTTATTGTAGATAGGTGCCTCAGTGTCATAATGTCATGATCGTCCTAAATAAATATGACTAGCTTCCATAAGAACTCTATCACATAGAACCTTACCATTATAGTTTCCTATGGACATACATAACAACCACTTATCATTAGAAGCATAATGTTCATTGCTTTTGAAATTGAAACACTTCTTCCCACTTGTATCACTTTTAGCTAGTGATTCACTCATTTTGATTGAGGATTTTTCATGTGCGCCCATGTGTTTGAGCTAGAGGGTGTAGTTCCCTCCTTCTGTGGCTTGTCCTTCTAACTTGTTGGGTTGAAGATGGAAAAACTTCTCTTTATGGAGCTATTTCTCTTCAGTTGTTGCTCAATATAAGGGACAAAGATCACATGTCTTATTCTATGTTCTACTTCCTGTCCCGGACCAATCAAAATTTTACATTTTGTTACTTTTTATTTTTAAATTTTTTATTTTATTCAAATAGTAGCATTGTGATTGGCTTGGTACATGAAGCGAGAGAGGAAGTGGGGCGAGTGATCCTTGTCCCAACATAAGTGGCTTAATGAAGTAGGTCCTTTATCTCCTAAAACTCTTATAGCTCAACTGACAGCAACCTCCTTATGGTTGGTGCTTCTTTGAAGATCGTTTTGCTTGAAAATAGCCCTTTAAAAGTGAGTTTTGTGACTTTCGGGTATTTTTGGTTGTTTATGGGTTGTTTCGGTTGGCTTAGGGTTTTAGGGGATGGACAATGTCTTTGGCCTAGTTTATGGCCGAGAGTAGTGAGGGGTGATGTGTTTGGGCTGTTTTGGCCGAGAGTGGCTTTAGGGGAGTTTTGGTGCGGCTGGACTTGGATTAGGGTGCTTGGCTGTTTGGCTTTGTATATGGTCGTGTATGGTTGGTCAAGGGGAGTTAAATTAAGGTAGGATAAAAGAATGTGGAATAAGACTTGAGATGAAGGTGCCAAAAGTGTTAGCTTGATAAGCCAAATGAAATCCGCCACAATAAGGATGTTGATGAGGATGATGTAGGCGCCACACCACAAAGATGATAAGCCAAAAAACGCCACAAGCAATGTTTGATAAGTTTGAGGGGGATAAGAGCCAAGCTCAACTAAAAACAACAAGTGTTTATTTTAATTCAAATCAAAGTTAACTTACAATTGGATTTCGGTTTACATATATAAAGCTAGGTCACGGTTTTGGCTCCTAAGTGCAATGCTTACAATAATTTGAAATTCAAATGGAAATACATGAAAATATCCTAAGCTTAAGCATGTGGCCGTGAATGAGGTCTTGTGCATTGTATCTTTGTTGGCGGCAAGGTTTATGCATGACTTTAAGGTAGAACACCAAGCCTTGTAATCTACATGCCTCCTTTATGAGCCTCAAGTGGTCCCCACATGCCCATTTAAGTGCAGCCTCCAAAATTGGCTTTGAGATCGTGGCTGCATTAAGGCTCCTGCTTGGTTCCATACATCCCCTTTTAATGTAGGCAACTTACTTCACTTTAGGGGGGGGCACGAATTTATTCAGCAATTACTATGTCTTGTAGTCTCCATGGCTCAATTAATGTGGACGGTGGCTATTAATTTATGGGGCACCAAAGTTGACTTGAGTCTTTCCTCATGCATGGCTTGGCCGAATTGCATGGTTTGGCCATCCATGATATCTTGAGTTTTTGTCTTGCATGGGCCGAGTCTTGGCAAGTCTATATGGAGCCCATCATGACTTAAAGTGTTTTAACAAATGAAAATAACATAAATCCTAAGGAAATGTAAAACACAACTTGAAATTAAAGGTGAGATGTAAGACCCCCACTTATTTAATGTAATAAAATAAAAGACAAATATCTAAGTCTTTAAGCCTCCATCGGGTGGATCATCTAGGAGTTTGGCTTGCTTGATGAACATGCGGACCTTCTTAGATTTGGGCTCAGGTGGGTTGCTATCATCAACAACATCACATATATCATTATTCAAACCACTAAGAAATCTTGTCAAAAATACCTCTTTATCTTTGTTATCCTTTGCCTGCATCAATGTGACCTCTATGTCCTTATAGTAACCTTCAATGCTCTTTGTGCCTTGAGTCAGTGTTTGAAGCTTAACATGAAACTACCTATCATAGCTTGAAGGCATGTACCTCTTTCCTCATGATGTGCCTCATATCCATCCATGTATCTATATATCATAGTCTTTGTTAGGAGTCCCACATTGAGTAGAATAGGAAACAAAAAATTTAGGATTTAAGTACATGAGGATAGCTCAACCCAAAAAACTAATCTATTAGGTGAGAGAGGATCATGACTTAAGTACCACATTGAGTTTGCTATTCTACTCAATGTGGGACTCCTAACAGTCTCTTCGTCTTACATCCTCTCCATTCGATATTTGTTCCAACAACTTGAGGCGTATCCAGAAAACTCCATTGGTGCCAATTTCACCTTTAGTTCTTTCATGTAATTGTTACACGAGAACACATGTGAAATTTTCAACTCTCACGCCAAGTATGCCTTTAGGCTATTTCTCAAATTTCATTCCTTTCATTCGGTTCTACCTTTAGTTCTCAGCAAGTTCATTGTCTCTTTGATCCAACTCTTCATAGAATTGGTTTGTTTGTTGTCTTAAGAGCATTTCAAAACATTAGATTAAAAAACATGTCTTTACTTCACTCATTCTCTATGCAATCTTTTTAGCTTTTTCTATAATGTTCATTATTGCCTTTTACCACACGTGTGTTCTTTTAAGGCTCTCAAATAAATCAAATAATGGATAAAAATATGACTGAATCACCAAAATTTTGATAGAGAAAAGTTGGCATGATAGAGCCTTCGGAAATTTCACAATTGTTGGTTGAGTTCAAGAAACAACTATAACTCGTGTCGTATCTAAAGAAACGTTTATGTACTGTCAATGTGTAGAACTTGAATTTCACCTTTTTCAACACAATTTTTTTCACACAACATAACTATATGGATTAGAGCAAAATTTTCAACAAGACATGAACTATTATGCCAATATGTTTTCTTTTTATTTTGATAGTTTTTTGTTTGTTTTTGTTTTGTTTTTTTATGCCTAACTTTTGTAATGGTTCATGCAATACATGTAAACTTAAAGGAAAATGGTAAAGTAGAAAAATATAAAGTGTTACCAACAAAGCTTGATGTTTCCTTTGTTCTCACTAGAGGTGACTATAGATCCCACTTAATTTGAACCTCCTTTGGAGATAATTGAAAACGACTGTCCTAGTGGAAAGCTTAAATGTTTGGATGTGTGTGAATGTATGTTGGTAACAATATAACAATTCATAAATGTAAACAATAAAGTTTAATGTGGATTAGTGGAAGCTTATAAGTGGAATCACTACGCCAGATACGTTGAGCAACAACGTTTTTTTCTTTAGGACAGCGCGTCCTGCCGCTGTCTGTTTGACTGAAGTCGTAGATGGTATGTTTAACAACGTTTATGTGTGCGTTGTTGTATGTCATACATATAATAGTGCCACCTCCAACAAGCGCTGTTGTATGTCATACATACAACAACGCCACATCCAACAAGCGCTGTTATATATGTACATGACTTCTAACCGCGCTCATCATGAGTGTTGTTGATATGTCACCCTTAATATACCTCATTTAACCGCACTCATATTAAATAAGGTAAGATCTCTTTCAGACATTTTATCAATCACATAAGAAACTTCGATATAATAAGAATGAAATCAAACTATTGTGTGAACATGTCTCTGTTAACCATATGCACTAATGAAAAAGACGAATGTGATGAAGATCTAGAGGGCAAATCCATGATTTTCTACTCTCCCTTAACCTAAGAATTAAGAGGACATAAAATATGGTCAAATTCAATATAATAAGAATGAAATAAAAAATTACATAGAAAATATGAATGAAAAAATAATAACCAAATACAAGAAATACATACCCGAACTACAAGTTTGGTAAATCAACGACAACTTCACGTAGATTCAACATTGACATTTTCTGTAATATAAAATAAGAAGTTAACGCATAAGAATATAAAAGCAATAAGAAAAAGTGAATCAAAGAGAATGTATGACTAAAAGAAAATGTGAGCTAAAAGAAGAAGAGTAAGAGCTGAAGAGGTTTTGTTTTTAAATCTGCAAAGATTCGCGCCTACTAAAACAAAAATTGTATGACTTTTAACAGCGTTCTCTAAAAATACGTTGTTAAATGTGTGACTTTTCAGCTACTCTAACATTATCAAAAACACATTCACTATAAAACTTGTAAAATAAAAAAAATAGTAAAAATGTTTTTTTTAATTTCAGGGTGCACATTTCTAATGCAGTAAGAAAATTTGGATAGAATGAATTTTTCTACCCCAGATGCATATATAATATGTCCAGTTTTGATTAATGATTCAAAAGTTATGTCAAAAATAGTGATACAGCACCTTTAACGACACTTATTTACGCAAACTGCTGTTTATATTGCACATTTAACCCCGCTTGTGTAAAAAGCGTTGTTAAATGTGTCATATAAACAGCATTTTGCGTAAATAAGCGTCGTTAAAGGTACTGTATCACTATTTTTAACATAACTTTTGAATCACTAATAAGAATTGGACATATTATATATGTATGTGGGGTAGAAAAATTCATTCTATCCAAATTTTCTCAATATATTAGAAAATTGTACCTGAATTTTAGAAAAAAAAAACATTTTTTACTATTTTTTATTTTACAAGTTTTATAGTTAATATGTTTTTGATAATGTTAGAGTAACAATAGCGCATATTGTAGCAAGCACTGTACAAGATAACAAATCTACAGTGAAAATTGAAAAATGTGTTGTAGAAGATATCTCATCAAGAGCGTAAACAAAAATATGCGCTGTTAAATATATTCTTATTAACAGCGATGTGCAATATTTGCGCTGTTAAATATTACGAATTAAAACAAGCATGTATTCAATCGCACATATTTTCTATTGCGCCGTTGACATTATATCCGCTTATCAATTTTAACAGCGAATTTTTAAAGATGCGATGTATAATTTTCCTCCGCCTTTTGTTTAACAGAATATTTCTAGGATGCGCGGTTGAAGAAACGCCTTTAAAGACGTTTTCTGGCGTAGTGAATAGTGAATATCAAAATTTGTCACAATGAAGGATAGTTGATAAACTAGTGGTTGAAACACACGAAGGGTGATTAGCTTGATGATGAGTCCCTAAATTAGTTTGTCTAAGAACAAAGGAGAAGAATCCTCACAATATACACTAAGTAATATGTTAAACAAAAGAATTAAGGTGTTTGATTCAGAAAAACTGTGTTATACATATAAAGGGTAATTGTCTAGACCCCATAAATGAAAATGCAGGTTCTAAGAAGTATGAAATGTTTTGTTCCTCATTAAGTGCCTTTAGAGCACGGAAAAGGCAAAGTATAAAAGGTCATATATTTAGAATAAAACATGTGGTTCAACCTAAAAGGGTACACTTACCCAATATAGGAGATTACAACAATTCATAAATTCAAAGAAAATTTAAAAGTTGGCCTGACACATGGCCAAAGGGGGGTGTAACCTATAATGGAGAGGCCAGTGAGCGCTCAGATTGCGACACGTGTAATAAAAAAAATGGACGGCTGAGATTTAAAATTGTATTACGTGTAATCGATTACAATATGGTATAATCGATTACACCAGTTAAACAGTGTAATCGATTACACAACCCTGATAATCGATTACATGATGATAAACTAATCAGACCTTACATGATGTAATTGATTACACTATAATCGTAATCGATTACAACATATTAAAAACATCAGATATGTGCATTTTTCACATTATAATCGATTACCAGGGTTGTGTAATCGATTACACTGTTTAACTGGTGTAATCGATTACACCATATGGTAATCGATTACACGTAATACAATTTTAAATCTCAACCGTCTATTTTTTTTATTACACATGTCGCAATCTGAGGGCTCACTGGCCTCTCCATTACAGGAGAGGAGCCAAACTCAATCAATATAGCATGGTCATTTTCTAACACATGGCCACGTCGGCCAAAACTTCTTCCTTGGCCTCTTATCGTTTGGTCCTTACTTTGCTTTTACGAAGTTTATTCTTGGTACTTCAAAACCTTTGATCAGTTTGGAGTTCTTAGTCTTCGAGTCTTGGATCAAATGACCTTGCGAGGATCTCAAATTTTTATATGTCAAAGAATTTAAACATTTTGTTGAGCATAAGCAAATTGTATGGTAATGATTATTGCATATCACTATCTAGAAATGCATGCTCAGTCAATGATAAATATGATGGACTTTTTTTAAAGTTGATAGAGAACACAATATTTAGAACATTAATATGTATGATCTTTCTAAACAAAGTTATTTGTCTCTAGAGTAGAGGTTAGGAAAGATGGTTTTGGCATAAAAGTTTAGGACACATAAGTATGAAACTTTTATCCAAAGTGAAAAGGTTAGACCTTGTGAAAGGATTGTTTGACATTTCATTAGAAATATATTTTGTGTGAAGCTTGTTAAAAAGAAAAGCATAAGAAATCTAGTTTCAGTTCTAAAATTGAAATATCAACTAATATACCTCTGTAACTTTTGCATATGGATCCCTTTAGCCCAATAATAATAGCTATCCTCGCTGGAAAGAAATATAGATTTGTAGTCGTAGATGATTACTCAAGATTAAGATCGATTCTGTTTCTAACCCATAAAGATGAAACCTTCAAAAACTTCTTTGTATTATGCAGAAAAGTTCAAAATGAGCAATGTTCCTATATATGTGTCATTAGAAGTGATCATGAAGGTGAGTTTGAGAATGAATAATTTACAAAGTTTTTTTTGAAGAGAATGGAATATCTCACAATTTCTTATCTCCAAGAACTCCTAAAAAATGGAGTTGTAACAAATCAATAAATAATATTGTAGATCAATGTTGAATGAAAACAATATATCTGAATATTTCAAGGCAAAAGCTATCAACAATGCATGCTATATGCAAAACAAAATATTTGTAAGACTTTCCTAAACAAGGCGCATATTAATTATGGAAAAGTTGACAACCAAACATTTCCTTCTTCCAAATCTTTGGATGTGAATGCTACATCTTGAATACAAAGATTATCTTGGAAATTTAGATTCCAAATATGATAAATTCATTTTCATTAGTTACTCTAAAGTATATAAAGCTTACTAAGTCTTTAATTATAGAACTTGTCACTAAATCAGATACGTTGAGCAACAACGTTTTTTTTGCCTTTAGGACAGCGCGAACCGCTGTTTATTTGACCGAAATCGTTGATGATAGTCATTAACCGCGCTTTCTACATTCGTTGGTGCATACCAAATGGTACAACAACGCAACCTAAGTCATGCGCTGTTGAGGAACTAACAAATATAACAGTGTGAGCTACAATTAGCGTTGTGTTATATTAGAATATCATAAGAATAACATGGTTTCATATTAGAATATGAGCCAAAAAAATTGATAAGATGGATTTTGGCAATGCAAGAAAACTCAATCAATTCAAGAGAAGTGATGTCTCAATATTGGTTCCAAAATTACAAGGCAAATTTATCATAAGAACAAGATAAGTATTCAGGAATAAACTTAACGAACAAGGCAATATGGTAAGAAACCAAGTAAGGTTAGTTTCTCAAGGCTACAATTAATAAGAGAAATTTATTTTACTAAATCTTATGAGCCTTTAGCTAGAATAGAAGTCATTAGAATTTTTAGTCCTATGTTGCACAACACAAAATTATTCTTTTTCAAATGAAATGGAGGCAGAAAGTTCTTTTATAAATGGTTAAATTAAAGAGGAAGTCTATGTTAGAAAACCTCTTGGCTTTGAAGATTTTGATAAACCTAATCATGTTTGTAAAATCAAAATGACTATTTATGCTCTAAAACAAGCTCTCAGAGTTTGGTATAAAAGGCTAATTAATTATATTTTGAAAAAACAATTTTACTAGAGGAAGAGTAGATACTACGCTTTAATAAAGATTTTCTGAAAATAATTTCATTATTGTAAAAGTCAATGTAGATGCTATAATTATTGGTGCTACTAAGTATAGCCTTTTCCAAGAATTTTTTAAGCTTATGCAAAATGAATTTGAGTTGAGCGAACTTGGAGAACTAAAGTTCTTTTTTGGTCTACAAATAAATTAGATAAGACATCTTCATACATCAGCAGAAGTATACCAATGAGCTTATCAAGTAGAACATAATGGAAAGTTTCAAGCATATGATTACTCCCATGTACTCATTTAATATTTTAAACAAAGAAGAGGAAGGTAAAAAGGTTGACCAAACCAATTATAGAGACATGATAAGATCTCTTATATATTTAACTTGTAACGCCTCAAGTTACTAACACGGAAAAATTCAATTCTTTTTCTAACATAATAAAATTTTGTACCATTTAAAATTTCCTTTCAATTAAGAATACTCTAATAGTAAGGTAAACCATAAAAAGGAAAACAACACAGTGATTCCACAATACTAGGTTCTACACTTTTTAGTCTAATAAACTGAACATCAATTACATCAATGAAAATTCTCATGAAAGGGGTCCAATATCAACCATTACAAACTCCTAGAGTAATTCAAAAGCACACTAAATCCAAAGCAACGCAATCACCCCAAGACTCGACAATAACTTATTCCTTAGCTCCACCTACAATCCGATTACCACGGATTGAGTGAACAAAACAACATAGAGAGAGTCAGTCATTAAATACATGCAATATATAACATGGTGGGTTTACGTAGAATAATAACATTAGAACATTGCAATACAGAAACCACGCATCATTACAGCACAACACAAATCCATGATTTACAATTAACCTTTATGATAACCAGGTCATACATCTATAGTACAACCAACTCGAAACCAATCCGAACCTTAATCAAAAATCCACACTATACGTGCATATCCCGAAATCCATACCACGAAGGCAGGTCAATTTCCATACCACGAAGGGCAGGTCAAACTCCATACCACGAATGGCAGGTCAAACTCCATACCACGAAGGGCAGGTCAAACTCCATACCACGAAGGGCAGGTCAAACTCCATACCACGAAGGGCACGTCAAACTCCATACCACGAAGGGCAGGTCAAACTCCATACCACGAAGGGCATGTCAAACTCCATACCACGAAGGGCAGGTCAAACTCCATACCACGAAGGGCAGGTCAAACTCCATACCACGAAGGGCAGGTCAAACTCCATACCACGAAGGGCAGGTCAAACTCCATAATCAAACATACCAATCACATTAGTAGGACTAACGCGGTTAAATAGGAAACTTATGAGATTTCCCGTTTAATCGTGTTATCCCATTGAAATCCTCCAACTAGTGAGTGTCGTTGGAGTTTCCAATATCATGATTCTAATACCACAAAGTTTAATGCTGCTCCCTCACCTGAGTAGTCGCTAACGCTTGCACTAGAGCTCAGTCGTTCTCCGCCGTCTACTCCAACCTTAGGGTCTTTCAACCCAAAACAACAACAATCACAACACATCAATTTACATGTCAAGACAAGAATAATACCAACCAAAACTTATACAACACAAGACAACATCATCTATTCACTTCATCCTCAAAAGGAAAGGTTTCCATAATATTGAAATGACTCTACGAGTTTTACAAGGTTTTCCAAAGCAAAACGAACCACAATGTCAAAAGAGGGTTTATGTGGTTTTATCCCTAAACGTGGAGAAGAAACCCTATCCAAAACAAGACATTCAACCCTAAGAGAGACTAAGTTAAGCGATTTACCTCTTCTCCGGTCTCTTTCTCGACTCTAAGGGTGCTCAACTCCTCAAACCATTCCTCTCCTCTTTGTTTTTCGAAAAATAACCCTTGTCCTCACTTGGGACGTCTATTTATGTTTTTAGAGAATCTCACCGTGTTAAGTGTAATCGATTACCGATTACCATAACGGTGTAATCGATTACAGTGTGAAAAAATGCACATATCTGATGTTTTTAATATGATGTAATCGATTACGAGTATAGTGTAATCGATTACATCATGAAAAATTACACATGTCTGATCAGATATCAACATGTAATCGATTACCAGGACCATGTAATCGATTACACTGTGTCAATAGCCCAAAATTGTCATTTCTCGCCCAGGCGAGACAACTCTCGCTCGGGCGAGAATCCTCCAGTATAGTCCCAGGATTTCACCCTCCCAAGTGATCCCTTCTCGCTCAGGCGAGAGTCTCTCGCTTAAGCGAGACTTCCAGGACTGATACTATAATTTTAAAGACTCAAAATTAGGATGTTACATAACTCATAGTAAACCAGACATTCAATTTAGTGTGTGTCTATGTGCTAGATTTTAAGGAGAACCTAGAAAATATGATTTTAAGGTTGATAGAATAATATTCAAATATCTCATTTGTACAACTAATCCTGATCTATTTTATGAGAAAGCCAAATATTTCAGGTTACTTGATTTTTGTGATGGTAGCTTTGTTGGAAATATAATTAAAATAAGGAGCATCAATGTTGTATGTCACTTTGTTGTATTAACATATGATGTCTTGATCAAGAAAAAGGCAAGACATAATTACTCTACCAACTATAAAATTTGAGTATGTTGCCTATGCATGTTGTTGACAACTTCTTTCTTATAATAGCACATATAGTACATGTGTATGGTTAATAACATACATGTTATTCATACTTTCGCATGTTTAAAAATATATATATTACATGTGCATTCGTATAGTTATGAACAAACATGTGACCCATATATTTTAATGGTTAAAAACACAAATGTTACTCATACATTCACATTGCTAAGAAGAGTATATGTTACACATACATATGTTACTCGTACATTCGCATTACTCGTATAAACATGTGTCTTTTAAACCATATATTCAAATGATTAAAAATACACATGTTACATATGTATTTGTATTGTTAAGAACAAACATGTGACTCATACATTTTAATAGTTGAAAACATATATGCTACTCGTACATTTGCATTGCTAAGAAAACACATGTTACATATACATTCACATAGTTAAAACACACATGTTGCTCGTATATTCGCATTGTTAAGAATACTCATGTTACCCATATTACCAATTCAAGAATAATTTTATAAAATGGTTATATTTTCATTAATAAAACTATTCAATTCTATTATTATTATATTTTATTAAATAATATATTGGGTAATAAACAATGTGTATGTATATATTTTATCCTATGTGAGAGGTTGTACAAAGTGATGTGTCTTTATTATGGGTGTCATTTTTATTATTATTATTATATGTTATTGAATAATATAATTGGTAATGAATGTGTATGGTGTATTTTATCTTGTGTGAGAGATTGTATATTAACAAAGTGAGGTGTTTTAGGGGGAAAATTTTTTGTTGAGGTTGTGACACTTGTCATGGAATGACATGAGAGAGCCTTTTTTTATTATATAGTATATAGAATAGAAGATTATTCTACTTTTTAGAATAACACTTATATTTTGTGTGATAATACTAATGCTATTAAATTGTCTAAAAATCCCATTCAACACTCTAGGCCAAATAATATAAGGATTAAATGTCATTTTATTAGATGTTATGTGCAAAGATGTGTTTTTGAATTAAAATTTGTGAACACATGTTTTCAATGGACACATATTTTCAAGAAACAAATATGTGAAGAAAAGATGTTTATTTATTAGAATAAATATATTCATAACATTCCCCAATAATTAAAATATATCTCATTTAGTAATTTATATTTATACTTCTATACTATATATAAAGGAAAAACATAGAATAACAATCACACTATGGTGTAATTTCAAATTTCATATTTTGCCCTTACATTTTTTTAATTTCTACAAAAAAAAATCATATAATCCTAGGTAACTACCATTAGCACATTAAGCACATATCTGACATTAAATTGAACATTATAATAAATACATTTTTTTAACATAAAGTACTCTTAATAAAAAAAATCTTTTTGTATAAAATAAAATATATATAAATTGAATACTCAATATAATAAAATAAGAATGCAGGTCGGCAGACAAGAAGTGTTTGTCGACACGCCAATATATATAATAGTAATATATATATATATATAACATTAAAATTCACAATTAATAACATATATAACAATACATGTATAACAATTTATGGTATATATTAATTTCAAACAAAATACCATAAAAGTTAGGAGATATTTTCCAAAATATCAAGAAAAAGAGAAACAATTTAGTAAGTAATAAGATATATAATACTAACATAATAACAATATAGTAACATATACACTAAAATTCACACAAAATTGATAATTTATGCCACAAAATTGGTTGAAGAATTTAAGCAACAATAAAATATTATTCCCTGATATTTATTTGTTTAATATGTGGTTCGGTTTGGTTCCAAATCGGACATAAATAGTTCCTTATAAAACCAAATAAAACCATATTTTATGATTTGGTTCAGTTCAGTTCCACCAGTTTTGCGGTTTAAACTGGAATCGCTTACATCTGATGCGAACCTCCGAGAGGGTGGTTACCTTTTTGGCCGATCATTCTTGCTTGAAACTGAATTTTACTCACAAAATGTAACTTGTTATGAATGACACTAATTTGTGAATGGAAATGTGATGAAATGTGTGTGGAAGTTATGAATGGGACGTACGATTGGTTATGGAATGAAAATGATATGGTTGTGTATGGTATTAATTTATGGCACAATTTTGTTTGTATAGATTTTTGTGTTTTGATTTTTTTCTATGTCTGGATAAAAGAACATGGATAAGAATGAAGATGGTGGCGCCACAAATAATGGAGTTTGATAAGTCGATGATGTTCGCCACAAGGAAGGATCTTTGATGATAATTAAAGATAAGGCACCACACCAATGTTAATAAGCCTTTGAACGTCACAAAAATAAGATTCTTGATAAGTTCTAAGTTTAGGAGCCAAGCTCAACTAAAGAGGAATTGATCCAAAATATTTCCAGTTATTATTGCATATAGGTGTTACAAATAGTGTTGTGGCTATTCAATATGGTTCCATGAAATAAGCAACAAAGTTAATACATTAAACATGCCCAATTCCCACATGTATTTGGTTCAATAATAAACCAAGAAAGGAAACAATCACAAGCACACCTCCTTGTACTTGGTTATTTGGCAATTAGTGACACGCCTAACTTGGGATTCCACACGCCTAGCTTCGAGTTTAGAAGGCAATAACTCGCCTATTTTGAAAATCCCACGGCTAGTATTATGTGCCTTCTTGAAAAGGAAATAGCTACATGGCTAGCTTCACATTAGGAAAGAAATAACTCCATGTATTTAGCTTTGATTTCATGTTCCACACAACTTGCCCCATATATGAGAGATTAATTCCATACCACACACTTTGCTTCACTTACGAAAATAATTAATTACATGCTCTTGAATTTGAAACCCTCCAAGGAAGGAAATGATTCGACTCCTTAGTGCTTTGAAATCCCTCCATGATTTGAAATGACGAAATTCATTGAATCTTCTTCATATGGAAGGGATAACACACATATCTTCATGGGCTCCAAATGAGACAAGTAATTGTTGTACCAGACTGCGATCGGGAAGCCTCCAACCACTGGGGAGTTCCATTGTTACCAGGGTATGGGAAGAGTGTAGAGCCACAAGTGATGCACCATATCTTGAACCAAAACCTTAAGACATTAGTTTCATGGGCCTTTTCTACTTATAAAATCATTTACTCCTCCTCGCATATCCAATGTGGAACTTCACACTTGAATAAACCCAACAATCTCCCCTCAGGTGTGGGTACCACACCATGTCCCAGCCGAACCATCGGCTCTAGCTCTGATACCACTTATTGGACCAGACTGCGACCGGGAAGCCTCCAACCATCGGGGAGTTCCATTGTTACCGGGTATGGAAAGAGTGTAGAGTCACAAGTGATGCACCACGTCTTGAACCAAAACCTTAAGGCATTAGTTCTATGTGCATTTTCTACTTATAAAGTCATTTACTCCTCCCCGCATATCCAATGTGGGACTTCACACTTCAATAAATCCAACAGTAATCACACCCTCCTTTACTCTTGATTTTCACGTCCATGTCCATGTCCAAGTTCATGGAACCCCCACGACTATTCAAGGTTGTGACTTGCACAATTTATCCCTCCTCACTACATAAAGAATCTTTATTACATGCATTCTCCAAAAGAGGCAACAATCCAAAAATGTTACAAAGATTTTATTGTTTAACATAAAATAAAAATACCCTAAACTATATGTGGGACAAATACCCTAAACTATATGTGGGACAAATACCCTCGCTTTATTAAATGTTACTAAACATGTGTCATGCTTTCCTAAAATTGTGGCTCCCACCATGTGGTTCTCCTAGTTGGATGATGTATTTGACGGACTTGCTACCTTTACTAATGTTGAGGCCCATTTGGTTCACATCAACACCCATACCTTTGTCTTCTAAAACACAACATTTTTCTTCTAAAACCTTGTCTTCATATTCTAAAACACAAAATTGTACCTTTATTGCTCATTGCCACACACTCTCTTATTACTTTCTATCCATCGGGCCAACCCACCACAACTTGCAACCCGATTAGGGCAAGTTTGAGATACAATTTAAATGATATAAAATGTAACCAAATTTTTTTGTTAGTTCCAATTTAGTACAAGCCCAATATGTGGGGTATTCCAAACCCATCCAAGTAGCTTATTTTGACGCGTCAATCAATGTCATATAAATTATTGATTTTTAATTTCTGAATTAACAAAATTTAATAAATCTATTATATTATAAGAAAAAAAGGTTCTCCATTATTGGTCTTGGACACATGTCATCTTCTCATGCAAAGGGCAGGTCAAACTCCTCATTGTATCATTACTCTCTATATTCATATCATACATCAAAATGACGCATGTCACTTCTCATATCATACATCAAAATGACACATGCATGTCAGATTTATTAATCCTTCATTTTTCTACCAAACACTTAATCATATTCACATATTTTCATATTCATTTTCCATCCAAAATCTTTCTTTATTTTCACTAAATGAATTCTTATATTTCTTCATTTTCCCTAAAATCATATTCTGATTAGAAATTATATTATACTATTATGCACATTCATTATAATATTCTTATATTAATTTATATTAAAGATATATGAGTTTAGGGAAACAAAAATAATTCTTATCCTGTTATGCTGTTTGATTATGTAAAAACAGAAATAATTCTTTAAATTCTCATACACATTATCCCGAAAATGATGAACTCTCTCTAACAAAAATCACAAAGTCAGAATAATGAAAAGTTTTGAATGAGAAATGAAGAAAATTAAAGTATGATGTAATATAATGTTACCTAAGAAGAAGAAAAAGAATCATGAGATTGTATGATTATCCTATTATGTAACACCTCAAAATACTAACACGGAAAAATTCAAATCTTTTCTAACATAATAAAATTTCATATCATTTAAAACCTTCACTTTAACAAGAAAATACTCCATATAGTATAGATAGAGTGATAGTAGGAAAACAATACAATAATTCCACCATTAGTCAAATTAAGTAAACAACAAATCATGGATAAAATTCCCATAAAAGGGTCCAATGTCAACAATTACAAATCCCTAGAGTGACTAGTAGACACACACTAATTTCAAATGTCATGCAATTACTTCATGACTCTGCAGTATCTTAATCCTTCGCTCCACCTACAATCCGATTACCACGGATTGAGTAAACAAGACAACATAGAGAGAGTCAATCATTAAATACATGCAATATATAACATGGTAGTTTTAAATAGAATAATAACATTAGAACATTACTACACAGGAACTACACAACATTACATCACAAACACATCCAAGAGATTCCATATACCACTATACCATGATCATGCCACCCATCCATAATATAAATCAACTGTCCATCACTCGAATCACAGTCGAAACCCACACTACAAGTGCATACCCAAAATCCATACCACGAAGGCAGGTCAAATTCCATACCACGAGGGGCAGGTCAAACTCCATACCACGAGGGGAAGGTCAAACTCCATACCACGAAGGGCAGGTCAAACTCCATACCACGAAGGGCAAGTCAAACTCCATACCACGAAGGCAGGTCAAATTCCATACCATGAGGGGCAGGTCAAACTCCATACCACGAGGGGCAGGTCAAACTCCATACCACGAGGGGAAGGTCAAACTCCATACCACGAAGGGCATGTCAAACTCCATACCACAAAGGGCAGGTCAAACTCCATACCACAAGGGCATGTCAAACTTCATACCACGAAGGGCAGGTCAAACATACCAATCACATTGGTAGGACTAACGCGGTTAAATAGGAAACTTATGAGATTTCCCATTTAATCGGGTTAACCCCTTGAAATCCTCCAACTAGTGAGTGTCGTTGGAGTTTCCAATGTCATGATTCTAATACCACAAAGTTTAATGCTGCTCCCTCACCTGAGTATTCGCTAATGCTTTGCACTAAAGCTCAGTTGCGTTCTCCGCCGTCTCCTCCAACCTTAGGGTCTTTCAACCTAAAGCAACAACAATCACAACACATCAATTTACAGGTCAAGACAATAATAATACTAACCAAACTCATACAACACAAGAAAACATCATCTATTCGCTTCATCCTCAAAAGGAAGGTTTCCATAATATTGAAATGACTCTACGGTTTTGAAAACAACTTCCCACACACACCCATTTCGAAAAACAACTCATACTCTATGAGTTTTACAAGGTTTTCCAAAGAAAAACGAACCGAAAAGCAAAGAGAGGGTTTATGGGGTTTTATCCCTAAACATGGAGAAGAAATCCTATCCAAAACAAGACATTCAACCCTAAGAGAGGCTAAGTTAAGCGATTTACCTCTTCTCTGGTCTCCTCTCTGACTCTAAGGGTGCACAACTCCTCAAACCATTCCTCTTCTCTTGTTTTTCGAAAAAAAAACACTTTATCCTCACTTGGGACGTCTATTTTAGGTTTTCAGATTTTAGACTCTCGCTCAAGCGAGGGTAGGCTCACTTGAGCGAGAACCCACGACTCTTCGCATCATTCAGGAACTGATGCTCTCGCTTGGGCGACAATTTCTCGCCTAGGCGAGATTCTTCCAGTGGCTACACCTCTCTCTCGCTTAAGCGAGCTCCATCTCGCTTAAGCGAGCTCCATCTCGCTCAGGCGAGATTCTTCCAGTAGCCACACCTCTCCCTCGCTTAAGCGAGCTCCATCTCGCTCAGGCGAGAATTCTAGGAAAATACATAGGAACAACATTGAGTCCCTCGCTTGGGCGAGATCCTCTCGCTCAAGTGAGAATTACCC
Organism: Lupinus albus; assembly: GCA_009771035.1. Lineage (NCBI taxonomy): Eukaryota > Viridiplantae > Streptophyta > Magnoliopsida > Fabales > Fabaceae > Lupinus > Lupinus albus. Next base: position 14,198,587 of record CM020010.1, read on the forward strand.
AGTAGCTCCCAAACTTCCTGATATCCACTATAATCAGGAATTGAAATTTTGGGATGTTACAATCCTTCCCCCCTCAAAGAATTTTCGTCCCCGAAAATTAACATACCTGCATCGAACAAATATGGATAATCCATTCTCATGTCATGTTCCACTTCCCAAGTAGTGTCTCTCGTGTCTACTTGACTCCATAATACCTTAACCAAAGGAATTTCCTTCCCACGCAACATCTTGACACTTCTGTCCAAAATCCTTACCGGAGGAGTCCTGAAGGTCAAGTTTTCCATCAATTGTATCCAATCTGGTTCGATAACATGGGACGGGTCCCCAATTATTTCCTCGGTTGAGATACATGAAATACATTGTGAAGATTAGACAACAACGGTGGCAAGGCAATCTGATAAGCAACGGGACCAATCCTCTTCAAAATCTGATACAGTCCAATGAATCTTGGAGTAAGCTTTCGGGTTTTCAATATCCGACCAATTCCAGTGGTAGGAACCACTCTCATAAAAACGTGATCTCCTTCTTGAAATTCCATTGGCTTCCTTCGATTATCATAGTAGCTCTTTTGTCTACTCTGTGCTGTTTTCATATTCTCTCTGATTCTCTTAATCTTCTCAGTTGTCTCTTGGACTACCTCAGGTCCCAACACCAAATTCTCCCCGGTCTCAAACCAACTGATCGGAGTCCTACACTTCCTTCCATATAGAGCTTCATAAGGTGTCATTCCAATACTCGAGTGAAAGCTGTTGTTGTAAGTGAGCTCAATCAGAGGTAACATATTGTCCCAACTTCCTGGTTGTTCTAACACGCACGCCCTTAACAAGTCTTCCAAGGACTGAATCATTCTCTCAGACTAACCATCCGTTTGTGGGTGATAAGCATAACTCAATTTCAGCTTAGTGCCCAGAGCAGATTGCAAGCCATTCCAGAAATTGGAAGTAAAACGAGGGTCTCTATCTAAGACGATACTCGCTGGAATCCCATGCAATCTCACTATTTCCCTTATGTACAACTCTGCTAACCTTTCCAATGAATACCTTACATTAACCGGTAGAAAATGTGCAGACTTAGTCAATCGATCCACAATGACCCAAATCGAATCATAACCTTTCTGCGTTCACAGAAAACCAGAAACAAAATCCATGGAGATACTGTCCCATTTCCATACTGGAATCTCCAATGACTAAAGTTCCCCCGCTGGCCGCTGATGCTCAATCTTAGCTTTTTGACATATCAAGCAACTGGACACGTACTGAGCTACATCTCTTTTCATCCTAGACCACCAAAACATCTTTCTCAAGTCCTGATACATTTTGGTTGTCCCCGGATGAATACTCATCTTACTCTTGTGCGCCTCATCTAGAATGTCTCTTCTCAACTCTGTGTCTTGTGGCACACAAATCATTCCTTTGTATCTCAACAAACCATTAGTATCAATCTGGAGGTCTTTCCCTTTGTCGTCGCCTATCAATGCCCTCCTAGCTTGTAGTTCATCATCCAGCAACTGCATTGTTTTAATTTGGTCAAATAACTCATTAGTCACCTTAAGCATTCCCAACACTACACTATTCGGCTTCATTTCTACTGCTAAGTTTAAATCCCGAAATTCCTCAATCATTTTCATCTCGTGCACCATAAGGCCAGACATAAGCAAGGATTTACGGCTCAACGCATCTGCTATCACATTAGCCTTACCAGGGTGGTATTGTAGGCTAAAGTCATAATCCTTCAAAAATTTCATCCATCTCCTTTGCCTCATATTCAACTCCTTCTGATCAAATAGATACTTCAGACTTTTGTGATCGCTGAAGACTTCAAACCGTACACCATAGAGATAGTGCCTCCAAATTTTTAAAGCAAATTGTAACACCCCAAATTTTAATCTTTAAAAATATAGTATCAGTCCTGGAAGCCTCGCTTGATCGAGAGATTCTCGCCTGAGCGAAAAAGGATCACCTGGGAGGGTGAAATCCTGGACTATACCGGAGGATTCTCGCCTGGGCGAGAAATGGCAATTTTGGGCTGTTGACACAGTGTAATCGATTACACTCTACTGGTAATCGATTACACACTGCTGGTAATCGATTACACTCTGCTGGTAATCGATTACACACTGCTGGTAATCGATTACACTCTGCTGGTAATCGATTACATCGTATTAAAAGCATCAGATATGTGCATCTGACACAGTGTAATCGATTACACATTTCTGGTAATCGATTACACATTGCTGGTAATCGATTACACATTGCTGGTAATCGATTACACATTTCTGGTAATCGATTACACATTGCTGCTAATCGATTACACATTTATGGTAATCGATTACATCGTATTAAAAGCATCAGATATGTGCATCTGACATAGTGTAATCGATTACACACTCCTGGTAATCGATTACATCGTATTAAAAGCATCAGATATGCTCATTTTTCACGTTGTAATCGATTACACCATGTTGGTAATCGATTACAACCCGACGACACCTCTTTAAAACAGAAACCCAAACACATTTTAAGGTTAAAAACTTTGAAGGGAGGTGAGAGAAGAGAGCTTTTCCAAGGGCAAGGAGTTTTGATACTCACCTAAGAGCTTGAGAAGAGGTAAAACTCTTGATTCTAACTCTCTTCTTCTCTCTTAAACTCATTTTGGGTATGTTGGATCTCTTCTCCAAATGTGAGAAACCATGGAAACTCATCCTTTGGAGTTATGGTTCGTTTTATGTGTTTTTCTCTTGTAAACTCTTAGTTTAGAGTTAGTATTTCGAGAATGGAAAAGGTTTGTGGGTTGATTCATGAAAACCCCAAAACCCTAAAGGGATAATGTGGTTAAAGTGGAAAATGGGTAAAATGCTAAAGGTAGAAAATGAGTTTACGTTCTAATGTTGAAATATGAGATGAATATGTATGTTTTAGATGGTTGTAAACTTATGATGAAAATAGTTTAGCAACATTGAAAGTATGATGAATATCTTGTATGGTTAAATAATGCAATATAAGTTGTTTATGTTATATTTGGAATAAATGACTAACATTGTGTTATATGGTGGGATGAGGAAAGATCCTAAAGTTGGAGGCGGTGTCGGTGGAACTTGAGAAGTTGTCAAGAACCAAACCCAACACTCACCGAGGTAAGGATAAGTCTTTAATTGAACATTTGGAATCGAAAATGTGAGTTTTCTGATTATGCAATGATTGATACGTAAAGTACGCATTTGATATAAACATACATGAGTGTGTTTACATTAAAACAGGCGTAGATTTACGGAAAGGAAAGTATGTGGTACTTTCTGATTATGCGATGATTGAGTGTAAATCACGTATTTAGTATAAACATATATGGGTGTGTTTATACTAATGTGGGCGTGGATTTACCGGAAATGATTTATGGTGAAACGAATGAAAAAGAAGTACATTTTTAGCCGACCATGAATGGTTAGCGACTCTGGCTTGAGTATAGAAGCATACACTCTGGCTTGAGTATAGAAGCATACACTCTGGCTTGAGTATAGAAGCATACACTCTGGCTTGAGTATAGAAGCATGAAAATGATTTATGAGGAGATCGATGAAAGGAAAATATGTTTTAGCCGACCATGAATGGTTAGTGACTCTGGCTTGAGTATAGAAGCATACACTCTGGCTTGAGTATAGAAGCATACACTCTGGCTTGAGTATAGAAGCATACACTCTGGCTTGAGTATAGAAGCATACACTCTGGCTTGAGTATAGAAGCATGAAAATGATTTATGAGGAGATCGATGAAAGGAAAATATGTTTTAGCCGACCATGAATGGTTAGCGACTCTGGCTTGAGTATAGAAGCGTAAACTCTGGCTTGAGTATATAAGCGTGATTTGTTTTAAGAGAAACGAAATTCTGCTTTTAGCTAATCCTAAGGGGTGTAGCGACTTTGGCTCAAGTTATGCAGCAAGATAAAATGAATTTCGAAAATGGTTTACTAACCCCTTTTTCTAATGTGGATTATCTTATAATGACGTTTATTGAATTAACGACTTACTCCTTTGCGTGTTTGTGTTCTTGTCATTGATAATCCCATTGCAGATAAACAGGTGACATGAGGGGGACTCATTTTTGGGGAGCTTAAGGAGCTTATATTTTGGAATTTCTTTATTTGCACTATTTTGTATACGAGTGCTTATTGAATTATTTTGGGAATATTTTGTAACTATGGATATATGACTTATACGATTGATTGCAATTCCGCATATATGTAGCCATGGGTATTTTGGAAACCCATAGCTAGTTGTATACGGTAGACGCTAGGGTTTAATGAAATGAAAAATTTTCAAGGGGTGAATTTTGGGTTCTTACACAAATACTACTGCCGCTAACTCCAAATCATGAGTAGGGTAGTTCTGTTCATGAGGTCTCAATTGTCTCGACGCATAAGCAACCACTTTCCCTTCTTGCATTAACACACAGCTCAAACCTTGTTTTGAAGCATCACAATACACATTGAAGTTCATTTCCGAGCAAGGCAATCTTAACACTGGTGCTGAGGTTAGTTTCGGCTTCAACTCCTGGAAGCTCTCTTCACACCGAACTGTCCACACAAAAGTTTCCCCTTTTCTGGTCAGCTTAGTCAAAGGCAAAGCTAGTTTCGAGAATCCTTCTATAAACTTTCGATAGTATCCCGCTAGTCCAAGGAAACTCTGGATCTCTGTCACCGACTTTGGTACTGCTCATTCCATTACTGCTTCCACCTTAGAGGGATCTACTGCAACTCCTTCCTTGGTTATCACATGTCCAAGAAAGTTCACAGACTCGAGCCAAAAGTCACACTTGGACAACTTAGCATACAACTGGTTGTCTCTCAAAATCTTCAATACAATTCTTAAATGTTCAGTGTGTTCTTCCCGACTTTTAGAGTATATCAAGATGTCGTCGATGAAAACTACCACAAACGAGTCCAGATAGGGATGGAAAATCCTATTCATATACTCCATAAAGATTGCAGGAGCATTAGTTACACCGAAAGGCATCACCAGATACTCATAGTGCCCGTATCTCGTCCTGAAAGCAGTCTTAGGAATATCCTCCGTCCGTACTCTCAACTGATGGTAACCCGACCAGAGGTCGATCTTTGAGAATACTACGACTCCTTTCAACTGGTCCATCAAATCATCAATCCTAGGCATCGGGTAACGATTCTTGATCGTAACCTTGTTCAGTTGTCGATAATCAGTACACAACCTCATGGAACCATCTTTCTTTTTGACCAACAAAACCGGTGCACCCCAAGGTGAAACACTCGGACGGATGAACATTTTAGCCAATAAGTCTTCTATCTGCTTCTTCAATTCCGCCAATTCTAAAGGTGCCATTCTATATGGAGCTATCGAGATAGGTCCGGTTCCAGGCACTAGCTCAATCGAGAACTCCACTTCTCTATCTGGAGGTAACTCAGGAATTTCCGCCGGAAACACATCCGGAAATTCACACACTACTGGCAAGTCCTTCATCTCTGACTTCTTCCCCCCTTCCAAGGAAATAAGCAACACATAAACTAGTGCTCCTTCTTTAAGGGAAGTTTCAACCTCACGGGCCGATAACAACTTCGGATCATTAGGAGTGTCAGACATCTCCCTAGAATTTCCAAACATTACGGTTTTGTCAAAACAGTTTAGCAAGACCCTATGTTCGGATGACCAGTCCATACCCAGTATCACATCGATCTGGGATAGTGGCAAACATATCAAATATACCAAGAACGTCCTATCATATACAATCACAGGACACTTGTGACAGAAGGTCGACACTACAACAAGTGCATTTGTAGGTGTAGAAACCATCAAATCAAAAGGCAAAACATCAACTTTCAAGTTCAAATGTTCTACACACTCACAAGATATAAAAGAATGAGTGGCACCCGAATCAAGCAACACACATAAGGAGGTACCATTCACTACACAACTACCTTTGATTAGACCTTCAACATCACTAGCTTCAGAACCGTTCATAGTGAATAATCTACCATTAGTCTTGGGTCTCTCAGCATTCGAAAGGTTGACATTCCTATTCAGCTTAGGACAGAACCTATTTATGTGTTCGGGCTCCTTACAAAAGAAGCACTCATTTCCCACTCCGGGACATACATCGCCAAAATGAGTCTTACCACAATTGTTGCACAAAGGTAGTTGTTGTCCACTAGAAGTAGTTGGAGGTTTAGACCCCGACATAGTAGGCCCCCGATATCCAATAGGTGAGGTATAAGGCCGTTTGTTGTCAGGGGACACTTTACCCTTCCCTTTCCCATGCACAAAATTCCTCTGAGGCCCAAAGTTTCTGGGTGGGTTGGCCTTCTGCATCCCTAGCCATTCGATCGTCCTCATACATCCTACACTTATTGACTAAGGTAGGGAAATCTGCTATCTCTTGATGCCCGAATGCCATTTTAAGCTCCGGCCTCAAGCCAACCTCGAATTTGGCACACTTGGACCTCCCATCTGCATCCATATCATAGTAGGGGCAATACTTTGCAAGCTCTTCAAACTTTGTTGCATATTCACCTACTGATAAACTCCCTTGCTCCAGACGCAAGAACTCAATCTCCTTCTTTCTCTTTAGATCTGCAGGGAAGTACTTAGTGAGAAACCTCTCTTTGAACAATTCCCAGGTAACCGCCCTCCCTTCAGCTTTCATTTGCCTCCTGGCATATTCCCACCAAGTCTCTACTTCCTTAGTCAGCATATAGGAAGCATAGATCACCTTCTGACCATCCTCGCAACCCATGGCTCTGAAAATCTTCTCTAGCTCTTGGATCCATTCATTAGCAGCATCCGGAGCAAATCCTCCTTGGAATTAACTCGGATGGCGTCGACAGAATTCATCCAATCCACGGTACTCCGCCGGTCCTTATGGCGCGAGTGGCGGTGGGTTAGGATGGTGGTTGATATTCTGATTCAGATGTTGCAGGTTCTCATTCACATTCTGCAACACAGCGGTCATCTGTGCTAACAAGTCGTTCTGTCCGTTTCCTCTACCACGTCCAACCATCTCTCACCTGCACTCTCCCTCATCAGCATACGGAAATTTTACACAGACTAGTTTATCACTTATTCACAATTCAAGCAATTCAAACACTTCAGGCAATCCAAGCAGTCCAAACATTTCAAGCAATTCAAGCAACTCACGTCAATTAAACAAGTTAAGCACACCACATAATCCACATCGATCAAACAAAGAAGCACGTTAGGCCATACCCTAGGCCGTAGGATTAACATTCGCTCTGATACCATAATTGTAACACCTCAAAATACTAACACGGAAAAATTCAAATCTTTTCTAACATAATAAAATTCCATATCATTTAAAACCTTCACTTTAACAAGAAAATACTCCATATAGTATAGATAGAGTGATAGTAGGAAAACAATATAGTAATTCCACCATTAGTCAAATTAACTAAACAACAAATCATGGATAAAATTCCCATAAAAGGGTCCAATGTCAACAATTACAAATCCCTAGAGTGACTAGTAGACACACACTAATTCCAAATGCCATGCAATTACTTCATGACTCTGCAGTATCTTAATCCTTCGCTCCACCTACAATCCGATTACCACGGATTGAGTAAACAAGACAACATAGAGAGAGTCAATCATTAAATACATGCAATATATAACATGGTGGTTTTAAATAGAATAATAACATTAGAACATTACTACACAGGAACTACACAACATTACAGCATAAACACATCCAAGAGATTCCATATACCACTATACCATGATCATGCCACCCATCCATAATATAAATCAATTGTCCATCACTCGAATCACAGTCGAAACCCACACTACAAGTGCATACCCAAAATCCATACCACGAAGGCAGGTCAAATTCCATACCACGAGGGGCAGGTCAAACTCCATACCACGAAGGGCAGGTCAAACTCCATACCACGAAGGGCAGGTTAAACTCCATACCACGAAGGGCAGGTCAAACTCCATACCACAAAGGGCAGGTCAAACTCCATACCACAAGGGCAGGTCAAACTCCATACCACGAAGGACAGGTCAAACATACCAATCACATTGGTAGGATTAACGCGGTTAAATAGGAAACTCATGAGATTTCCCGTTTAATCGGGTTAACCCCTTGAAATCCTCCAACTAGTGAGTATCGTTGGAGTTTCCAATGTCATGATTCTAATACCACAATGTTTAATGTTGCTCCCTCACCTGAGTATTCGCTAATGCTTTGCACTAAAGCTCAGTTGCATTCTTCGCCGTCTCCTCCAACCTTAGGGTCTTTCAACCCAAAGCAACAACAATCACAACACAACAATTTACAAGTCAAGACAATAATAATACTAACCAAAATCATACAACACAAGAAAACATCATCTATTCGCTTCATCCTCAAAAGGAAGGTTTCCATAATATTGAAATGACTCTACGGTTTTGAAAACAACTTCACACACACACCCATTTCGAAAAACAACTCATACTCTATGAGTTTTACAAGGTTTTCCAAAGAAAAACGAACCGAAAAGCAAAGAGAGGGTTTATGGGGTTTTATCCCTAAACATGGAGAAGAAATCCTATCCAAAACAAGACATTCAACCCTAAGAGAGGCTAAGTTAAGCGATTTACCTCTTCTCCGGTCTCCTCTCTGACTCTAAGGGTGCAAAACTCCTCAAACCGTTCCTCTTCTCTTGTTTTTCGAGAAAAAAAAACACTTTATCCTCACTTGGGACGTCTATTTTAAATTTTCAGATTTTAGACTCTCGTTCAAGCGAGGGTAGGCTCGCTTGAGCGAGAACCCACGACTCTTCGCATCATTCAGGAACTAATGCTCTCGCTTGGGCGACAATTTCTCGCCCAGGCGAGATTCTTCCAGTGGCTACACCTCTCTCTCGCTTAAGCGAGCTCCATCTCGCTCAGGCGATATTCTTCCAGTAGCCACACCTCTTCCTCGCTTAAGCGAGCTCCATCTCGCTCAGGCGAGAATTCCAGGAAAATACCTAGGAACAACACTGAGTCCCTCGCTTGGGCGAGATCCTCTCGCTCAAGCGAGAATTACCCAATAGCTCCCAGACTTCCTGATATCCACTATAATCAGGAATTGAAATTTTGGGATGTTACATATTACGCATATATGCAATTATCATTACTTATAGGAAATTGCGGTTTGATTATGTAAAAACAAAAATAATTCTTTAAATTCTCATCCACATTATCTCGAAAATGATGAACTCTCTCTAACAAAAATGAGAAAGTCAGAATATTAAAAAACTTAGAATGAGAAATGAAGAAAATTAAAGTATGATGTAATGTTACCTACGAAGAAGAAATTTTTTTTTTAGATTGTAAGCAAAGAGTGTTGGTAATAGAATAAATGTATATAGCTTTGTATATCATATCATTGGTTTTAATAGAATAGATGTTGAAGAATTAACTTCATTATCATAATTAAATCAAATCAAAGATATGACTTTTTTTAAGCCAAAAAATATTGTTTTTCCTCTATAAGGGCCAATGATACATTGTAATTTTTTAGAGGCTTTATTAAAAAAGAATGATGTTCAAATATTGAAGTTTTGTTTCTACTATTTGGAAGAATATTATCCTCAATGGATACAAAATTATTATCTTTATCACAATTCTGTTATTCGGTAACTTCAATAAAAATATTAATATTAATATTTTTACTTTAGATTGAGGCTCATTGTGTTTTATACTATGGATTTGATATTTTTAATATATGAATTCATATACTCATAAATATGAATTTTTAAAATTAATTTTAATATCAATAACCTTAATAAATCAATGTTCACATATGGAGGTTATGAATATTGTTTATAATATTTTTCTAATATAAACTATAACTTTATTATAAACATATTTAACTTAATATTTCCGTTATTTAAATTTAGTTTATTCATCTACCTTAATGAATTTTTATTTCTATTATTTACGATACATATTTGTTACGAATTATATATATATATATATTATATTATATTATATTAGTTATTTTATAATTAAACAACAAATGATTATAAAATTATATCTATAATGAGCATTGCCTAAAATTAATAAATAAAAAATAACATTGATTGAGATTGTATTAAAATATAAATGTGCATGACATTTTATTATATATCATATAAAAATACCTATACATATTTACTGTAGGATAGAGATAGAAAAAGACATTCTTATACTTTGTGTTATTCTATTTGAAGATGAAGAACATTAAAATTTATAAAATAATGAGAAACACATCATTATCCTAGTACTTAATAAGACATCAACAAATTTATAACACATTATTATATTATTCTAAAATAAGATAAACTTTCAAAATACATATTATTATTTGACTTTAAAATAACTACAAACAAATAAACAAATAAAATTATGAATTCATCACTAAATTATTAATATTATTTTTATGATATGCTTCTTATTGTCAATATTTTAATACTGCAATAGTAACATTGTAATATTATAATCAAATCTAAACTCTAAAAAATCATATATCCACAATAAGCATTGTCTAAATTAAGGAATAAAAAATAATTCAAACAAAAAATAAACCAAATATGCGTTACTATGCATACAACTTTGTACATCTTAGATTGATTTTAATAGAATAAATGTAGAATAATCAATTTCATTATCACAATTAAATCAAACTAAAAATCCAACTATTTTTAAAGCCAAAATATTGTTTTTTTCTCTACAAGGGTCAATGATACATTATGATTTTTTAGAGGCTTTACTAAAAAAATGATGTTAAAATTTTTTTAGTTTCATTTCTATCATTTGGAAGAATATTATCCTCAATGTATATAATATTATTATCTTTATCACAATTCCATTATTCAATAACTTCAATAAAAATAATAATATTACAATTTTTATTTTAGATTGAGGCTCATTATGTTTTATACTAAGGATTTGATATTTTTCAAATTATGAATTCATACAATCATAAATATGAATTTAATTTATTCATATACATTATTGAAGTTCAATTTATATTATTTATAATATATATTTGTGATGAGTTATACATACTTTTTATTAGTTATTTTAGAATTAAACAACAAATAGTTATAAAATTATATCTATAATGAGAATTGCCTAAAATTAAGGAATAAAATATAATATTGATTGAAGTTGTATTAAAATATAACTTTGACATTTTACTATATGTCATATAAAAATACTTGTACATATTTTCGTGTAGGATAAATAGAGATAGAAAAATACATTTTTATATTCTGTATTGCTTCATCAATAAATTTATAACACATTATTATATGATTCTAAAATGAGATAAACTTTCAAAATACATATTATTATTTGACTTTAAAATAACTACAAACAAATAAAATTCGGAATTCATCAACAAATTATAAATATTCTTTTTATGATATGTTTCTTATTATTACTATTTTAATACTGCAATAGCAAAATTCCAATAGTAGAATCAAATCTAAACTCTAACACATATATCCACATGTCATTGCCTAAATTAAGGAATTAGAAATAATTCAAACTAAATATAAATAAAATATTTGTTACAATGCATACATCTTTGAGACGTTCTGCATCTTAGTAAGCACTTCCTCTATATGGAGCGGAAGCGTTTGTTAGTAGTAAATAGAGTGCATGTATTTGTTAAATACTTATGGTGAAGCACTTGCACCCATAACTTGCAACCATCACCATCCTGGATCAAATTCCAAGCGAACATACCGAGAAGAAAAATATTATACACATTATTATTATTTGACTCTAAAATAAGGGCTAACAAATAAATTTCAAAATTAGTTACTATTCTTAATAACTACTAACAAATATTAATAATATAATTATTAATATTCTTTTTATGTTATATTTCTTATTATTACTATTTTAATACTGCAATAATAACATTTCAATATTAAAATCAAATCTAAACTCTATACAAAATATAATTGAACATCGTTTAAAATTAAGGAATACATATTTGTTATGAGTTATATATATTTCTTATTACTTATTTTAGAATTAAAAATATATAAATTTATATTTATAATGAGCATTGCCTAAACTTAAGGAATTAGAAAGAACCTTGATTGAAATGATATTAATATTTGAATTAATCATTTTCCAAATGTTACTATTCTATTTTTAGGTATAAAACATCAAATCATTTCTTAGCTAAAAATATAGCTTGTCACTTTTAGAACTAATAGGGGGAAATTTAAAATCACACACATATATATTAAAATTTATAAATTCAAGTGGTTACAATTCTAAGGTTATAGTTATGTTTTTTATAATTCTAACATTATGAAATTATATTATTACACAATTACAAGTCTAATGTTATAATACAACGCATCAACCATGATTTAACTCACTGTACATGTGTACCATAAGGTCAACAATGTACAATAGCTCTAAAAAACTGAATCTATGAGAAATAAAGCAAAAAACAACTAATCTATAGCTAGGAGATCCCTATGGTTAAAGGTCACAATAAACTTTTCCATTCACTACATGTGAGAATCATGGAACAAATATATATACTTGAGGTCATCAATGAATTTTTTAGTCAAAGTTGAAAGTCTCAAATACCATAGGTAGAAGATTTTATCCTGTACAATAAAAAATATATTCTTGAATCAATCTACAAATCTCTACACATCACAAAATGACATTAAACACAATAGAATGACATTATAACATAATGTATACTTTAAATTTATGGGTTGATTTTGTAAGATAAAAATCATTTTTCTAAATTGATAAGATAGTTATATCAAAATGACTAACCGACTTGGTGACGGTGCCCGCGATGGTAGTTCCGGTCTGTGGTAATGAAAATCTTATATTGAACTAGTACAAAAAATATTATCATAAACTTACACAAAAATGTTATATTGAACTCAAAAAATATACAAACTTCATCCAACATAAATGGACAAAAAAATGTTACCTTGTTAGTAAAGGTTGAACTAAAAAACAACAAATAGAACCTAGAATCAACCATTAGTAAACATTAAACTGAATGAGCGAGTAGGAACAAAGGTAGTTGGAAACCCACTAATGGAAATGAAGTAAACTGTAAACATGAACATATTAAAAAAACTCATATTAGTAGTGATCTCAAACTAATGTTAGGCCAAAGAAAGTAAATGGAACTATTAAACGTCTCAATTTTAACAAAAATACAACAAATGTAAATGGAAACCTAGAGAAAATTGAAAAGGGCGTATTTAAAAAAATAAAAGGTAGAAAGTGTGAGATAAGGAAAAAAGTAAGTTAATAGAAGAGATTGGAAGGAAAAATCATACCTTTGCAAGAGAAACACATAACATTAGTGACAGAAAATGTGGACCACTTTTGATTATACCAAAAATTAAGCAGATTAGGGGGAAATGAGGTTTGACATTTCAAGAATGACGAGTAAAAAATAATGCTACCTTGGATGGATAGTGAGGAGGGGTTAATGAAGGGGTGATACCGAGTATGAGAGATGAGAATGAAGAGATATGAATTTTAGAGATGGTGAAATGATGGGTTAGAGAGGAAGTGGGAAATAAAGTATAACTCACATAGAGAAAATGAGTGAACACATGGGGACTTGCATTAAAGTGGATGAGGAAAATACGGTTATAACCCTGAATTCAAACCACTCATAGAGTATATTAAATGTCCATAATGGTAATTGCACAATCTTATCTTAATAATGATAATTGCACAAAATTATCCCCCAATAAAAATAGACTTACAACATAATACTTGAACCTTTTTTTGTAAAACCATGTCATTGTAATAATGATGTTGCAGAAACCATTAAAGAATTGTAATATGAAACTACGATTTTAACCCTGAATTCAAATCAATCGCACTATATATTAAATGCCCATAATGGTAATTGCACAACTTTTTTGTGTAACTGTGTCATGTAATAATGATGCTCCAGAAATTGATTAAAAAATTATTATCCCTTGCTATACAATTATACCTGTCAAAACGGGCTACTCGGACGGGTTCGGGCTAGCCCGCTTTTGATTCGGGCTAAAACGGGCCGGGCTAAAAAGCCCGGTTATATTTTATGTTGCTAAAAATGAGGCCCAAACCCACCCAAAGCGGGCTGCGGGCTGCGGCGGGCCGGCCCAGATTATTTTATTATTTACACCAATGCAAAAAACTGATGCTTTTAACATGATGTAATCGATTACAATATACTCGTAATCGATTACAACATATTAAAAGCATTATTTTTTGCTGTTTTTAAACAGTGTAATCGATTACCAGTATTGTGTAATCGATTATACTGGTTAAAAAACAGCAAAAACTGATGCTTTTAATGTGTTGTAATCGATTACAAGTATATTGTAATCGATTACAAGTATATTGTAATCGATTACATCATGTAAAATGCACAGGTCTGATTAGTTTATCAGCATGTAATCGATTACCAGGATTGTGTAATCGATTACACTGTTTAAAAAACAGCAAAAACTAATGCTTTTCATATGTTGTAATCGATTACGAGTATATTGTAATCGATTACATCATGTAAAATGCACAGGTAAGAAAAGCCAAATGAGAGGGAAGAAAATGAGTAGACAATGACCCGAACCCGAACGGGTAAGCCCGGCCCGAGCCCGAATTTATTGTGGCCCGGCCGGGCCGGGCTAAAAAGCCCGGTTTAACTAAAATACTCAAACTTTAGTACCCAAGCCCTATACCTTTTCGGGCCTTGGCGGGCTGGCCCACTATACCCGGCCCATTTTGACAAGTCTATATACAATGATAGAATTGTCCAACCAATATTGAAGAAAATAGTAAAGAGTTATATACATATGAGTAATTACAAACAACATATAGAAAGTAGTATATCTATTATAATATAAGAAAAAAAGTTCTTCATTATTAGTCTTGGACACATGTCATCTTCTCATGCAAAGTTTTCCCACCCAAACACTCACACCAACTACCATGCATAGTCTCACATTGTATCATTACCATCTACATTCTTATCATACATCAAACTATCAACTACCATGCATAGTCTCACATTGTATCATTACACTCTACATTCATATCATACATCAAAATGACACAAGCATGTTACTTCTCATATCATACATCAAAATGACACATACATGTCATATTTATTAATCCTTCATTTTTTTCTACCAAACACTTAATCATATTCACATATTCTCATATTAATTTTTCATCCAAATTTTTTTCTTCATTTTCACTAAATCAATTCTTATATTTCTTAATTTTCCCTAAAATCATATTATGAATAGCAATTCTATTATACTATTATGTACATTCATTATAATATTCTCATATTAATTTATATTAAAAATATATGAGTTCAGGGAAACAAAAATAATTCTTATTCTATTATGTTGTTTGATTATGTAAAAACAAAAATAATTCTTTAAATTCTCATCCACATTATTAATATTGTACATACATTTTCATTACTATCTTTAAAATATTTTAGCAGTTTTAATCCTAAATAATTAAGATCTCCATTATTTTGAAAAATATCCGAACTAAGTAATTACAACTATCATATTTCAATGATCATTTATTACTAAAATTTCATTTCTATATATTAAAATATTATTTTCGAAGTTTTCATACTAAATGGTTAAACCCATATTTATTTCGGAAAAAATCTAAGTAATAATTATAATGTCCCCTTTTGTATACTTTTACAAAAAATACTAAATAATAAACCAATTACACAAGTAATAAAAAATAATATCCTAGAAATAAAAGAAATTATAAACCAGTTACATTAAGAAATAATAACAATAATATCATAAAATTAAACAAGTTCTTCATATGTACGTGTATATTAAGAATTAATAATATAAGTTTTTATTGTATTTATTAGTTAACAAAATATATAGACTATAGAGTATAAAAATCAATCAAAAAAGTTCAAAAGTATACGGGTAACATGTATGTTCTTAGCTGTGCGAATGTATGGATAACATATATGTTTTTAACCATATCATTGCACTGATCACATGTGTTGTTCTTAACAGTACATAAATATACATGTAATGTGTATTTTAAATCATACAGCAAAAATATTATCAAGTGAAAACGCCCGGGATACTTGGTAGTAAACTATATCAAAATGTCTAACCTTCTAAAAAAAAAGGCACCTCACAATTGTCTTATCTCCCTCCCTCTATAAACATTCCACATATCTTTTCTCTCTCTCTCTATCCCATTCTTCACAATCAGGATTCACATAAAAGGCTCTCTCTCTCTCAAAACCAATCTACTTCATATAAAAGAACTCTGTTTTTGAATCCTTCCCGCTCTCTCTACACACACTCCTCTCACACTTTCCCCAATTCAATTCTCGTTCCTCACATATCGAAATTCAAAACCCTAGTTTTTCCCTTAAAGGTCCGATTTTTTTATCCTCTCTCTAAAACTTAATTAACCATATCCAAATCCACCGTTCGTGGTTAATTTTCCAAAATCAATATGAGAATAAATTTATTAGGGTTGCAAAAATTATCCTCAGCTGTTACGTTTTTAAAAATGTTAAGATCTTTCTTTTTAATTTTAATTTTAATTTTTTTTGATAAAAAATGTTTCTTTTCATGTTAAGGAAAAATGGGGTGTAACATTTGGTACTAATTAATGTGAAACATGGTGGTTTTGTTGATTGTTATAGACTATAATATATATTTAGTTAGGGTTCATGGCTGAACAAGGATTGGAAGGGAGCCAACCAGTGGATTTACAGAAACACCCTTCTGGGATTGTTCCTACTCTTCAGTGAGTGTTAGTTTTGTTTTATATGAAGTTTTTTCCTTTGCAGATTACAAGTGCTCGCATGATCAGTTTCAATGAAAGCATGAGATGAATAACTACTACATTTTTCTTGCTTTGTTGAATTAGAGGAGAGTTTTTAGTTGTGGGTTTATTTTATTTGAAGTGAGCCCTCTATGGTGTTGTATTTTTTAACATGTACAATGATATTTAAATAATCAATTTATAAATAATAATAATACAAATTAATGAGTTCTGTTTTGGATTTTGATGAATGCAGTCACTTGTGTTCCACCTGTGGATAAAATCAGATGATTTGGTTGATTTGGCTTTTCTTTATATTCCATTAGTTTGTAGTTATTGCTTCTACCTAGACATAGTTCTCGGAGTTGCTACATTTTTCTTATCGGCACTGAAGTACCTCCATAACTAGGATGCTTTGTATTGTATTTGTTGGCTGCTGGTTTCTTAATAAAATCTAGGAAGTTCATTAATTATAACAAGTACTAATCAGTATTTGACGTTTGTTTGTAAACCTCAAGTGTTCTTCTTAAAGTTTACATGTAGCTATCCATCTACTTCACCACACTTTGGTTGCTATCTTGTCCTATCAAGTATGACATGCATTTGTCTATATGATTATCCATATTGCTGAAACTATCTTTGGATGTTTCTTAAATGAATATGTTGTCACAAATTTCCTACGAGGTTGTTCCTAGGAAGATGGCATATTGTTTGTCACCTATGAATCACCAATAGTCCAATACTGAAAGGAGTATAATATACAATACATATCTGATACATTGATACACATATTCTTGAAACTAAACTAGTACATGATATGATACATCTGGGATGTGCATATAAAATGTGGACATAAAATTCATAAAACATAATAAATATAATTGTTGTTATGAAATTCCAAATACAGAGCATTTCTTAGAAATCACTAAATATAAAATGGAAATCATTTTTTCAAAATAAATCATTGCTTAGGACCCACAAATAGGAATAATCTTGATCCCGTTTAACCCATGATCAACATATGCAAGTGTATTTCCTCTTCCTTCTCCATGCAATATACATGCTGTCTTTTTGTCTCACCACAAGTCCACTTGGTAGATTGAATGTTATGTTTCTCTCTTCTAGTTAATTGATTATGTTTTTCTCCCTCTTAAAATGATCTTGTATGGTAGTTTGGGTGTCCTGAGGTATCGGATACAGATACGTGAAAGATATTGAAGTATCAATGTTTCATAGTTCGATCTATGTAGCCGACCCTACCTCGTGAGATAAAGACTTGGTTGTTGTTGTTGTTGTAGTGCTTCATAGTTGGTCATATTCCATCTAGTGCTTCCTTTTCCTGATGGATGTCTCTTTCTGTGTATATATGTTTCTTCTAAAGGTGTATTTTAATATTTGTTCTAAATGCTTTTTTGTCTTGCTTAAGATAGTTCATCTTTCTCGAAGTAGCTTCTGATGGAGTGTTGTAGTGGCATACTGTGTTACTGACTCACCATCACAGCTCAATTTCTCCTTCTCGGAGTAGCTTCTGATGGAGTGTTGTACTGGCATATTGTGTCACCGGCTCACCATCATAGCTCAGTTTCTCCTTCTTGAAGTAGCTTCTGATGGAGTGTTGTAGTGGCATATTGTGTCACCTACCCACCGTCACAGCTCAACATAGTTATTATCTCTGTTTTGCCTTCAAACTTCAAGAACCCGATTCTCCAATGGATGGGAATTTTTTTGTCTCCCTTGACTAATTGCACAAACAGACCAAATGTTACCAGCAGTAAGGAATTGTACTTTTGCACAACTATCACAGTTGTCATCATTGTTTTAAGTTGTGGTTGCGATGCTGTTGCGGATACTCCCGAAACTGCAATATTGCTACTGCAATTTTGGTTGCAGAGTGCACTGGCTGTCACAAAGCTGCAATCTCAGTTTTGCCTACAAACTTAAATAACCTCACTCCGCCAAATGGAGGGCGTTTTTTTCCTCCCTTGACTTATTGTGTAAACAGACCAAGTTTTAGGTTTAGGAGCACTCTTTTGTGTTATAAAACCACCAAAATTAGTGAATTACGCTTTCCAATAATGGATGTTGCACCTTCTGATCCGAGGTTTTGCGGCCTATCTTGTTTTCCGATTTGCTCGTACCTAGTGGCTAGTGTCAGAGCCTACCTCTGTTTCACACCTTTTATAGTGCTTACACATTTTTCTAGATTTCCCCAGCTTCTGTTCTCACCTGTTGAGTGATTTCACACCCTATCTTTTAACTTTTTCCAAGCTGGTCCTTGGACTTAGAGTTGCTTTTATTATATATTAGTGGTGAATAGTTCAAGTTTTTCGATGTTTTGAATTTTCTGATGGTTAAGTTGAGTATTAATTATGTGAGAAGCTTTCAGATTGCATCCGCTATCTTCAGTGTAGCAACCGGTCAGTGACCTGCTATTCTGCTTAAGGGATTTTGGGGGTGACTGCTTTGCACCGATAACCTATGTTCTAGATATTGGAATTTCATGAAATTTTGCCTGTATATTGGAGTATTTATAAACTTGATTATTTGTATCTATTTACATTGGAATAGCTAATTATTTTGGTTCTATGTATACTGGAGTATTTCATAATTTTGCTTCTATATACTTTTGATTTTCTAACATTTTGCTTGTTTATACAGTGGAATATTCTAATGATCAAGCTTTTTGTAATGTTCAGAAATATTGTGTCAACAGTCAATTTGGACTGTAAGTTGGACCTTAAAACAATTGCCCTTCAAGCTCGTAATGCAGAGTACAATCCCAAGGCAAGTTTCATATTTTGATAATGAATTCCACCCAAATGCACAAATATGCGTAATTGTGCTTGTGGAGTGCATATATAAGGGTGGCTCACTGCACGAGGCTCCCACCTAGTGGGCTCTGCGAGGGTTGGTATACACAACCTTACCCTCACAAGCGATTCTTCTGCTGTCTGAAATCAATAGTTAATTTTGTTAGTAGATACGCTCCTTCTCGTTGGCCATTTGTAGTTTTGTACACGGTGCTGATATTTCTTTTGTTATTCTGTATAGCGTTTTGCTGCTGTGATCATGAGGATCAGGGAACCCAAAACAACAGCACTCATTTTTGCTTCTGGCAAGATGGTATGTTCCTCTGTGTCACCTGCGACTTCTGTTATCGAAGTGCATGTTCATTTTGGTTTTTAACATTGTCCTCAAAGAAAAGTATGTCAAGTTATACATTAGTTGTAGCTGTATGGTTCTTTTATTGCATTTTCTTTTTTTTATCTCCTTGTACTTTAAGTAACTAAGTTTATAAGTTCTGTGGACCCACAACTAGTGCACACTGGTCACTCCATCATATTCGGATTTGTCCATTTACCACTGGTTCTCATTGAAGATGCTTCTAATGTTGCAAAAACTAAATTAGTCTCTTTTTCTCTGCTTTATGCCCTAAAGTTCCTGTTGTAAAATCAAATTAATTTAGCGTGGTGCTTGTAAACTGCTTCATTTTCTTATGCCTTTTAAATTTAATTGGTATGTCTAGGTTTGCACTGGAGCTAAGAGTGAAGCACAGTCTAAATTGGCTGCGAGGAAGGTATGCTATTGTTATCTTTTTAATCTCATTAACTCATTTTTTCTGTATATTATTGATGTTTCTCAATTAGAGGTCCTGGAGGTTCATCATACTGAAGAAGTATGCCATTTGTGGTAGCTTGATTTTGAGATTATTTATGTTGTAGTTAGGAGTATAATAAGATTGTTATGCACTTATGCTATTGCATGGGTTTAATGCTCTCTTTCTATTTGCATAAGCTTCAACCAACCACATATTACTTTCTTCAGTTGGGATCGGGCATCTGTTTATTCTTAAAACTTCAATTATATTCTCTAATTTGTCCATTTTCTTTCAGTATGCTCGAATTATTCAAAAACTTGGTTTCCCAGCTAAATTTAAGGTACTGTTTCTGCCCTTTTTATCTGACTGATAATGGTTTATGAGCTATTGTTTATTAGTTCCTTTCCATAGTACCTGACTTAACTCTTTTGGTATACGCTGTAGGATTTCAAGATTCAGAACATTGTTGGCTCGTGTGATGTCAAGTTCCCCATACGACTAGAGGGTCTTGCATATTCCCACGGTGCTTTCTCAAGCGTAAGTTTATACACACACAGTATGTCCCTAAGAGTCAGCTTAGTTGGTAAAGCTATGGGACATAAGTGTGAGCACCTTGGTTCAAACCCTGACATCTGCACGATCCCCCTTCCCTGTTAAAAAACTTCGCCTATCTATATCTATATATATATAGGTTTTCTTTATGGATAGTGACTTTTACATTGAACATAATTATTATTTTATTTCACAGTGAACATTAGGCAATCATATCTTCACATTTGTTGACCATCCAACACTTTCTATTTTGTTTAATTGATTCATATTTCCTGATATGAAATAATTTATAGAAAACTGTATTTTCTCTAATGAACTATGTTGCAAACTATGGAAAATGCTGTTTTGACTGTGTCTGAGTTTGCAGAAGCAGAACCAAAACTAATTTTCATGATATGGCAAAATGACCACAAAACTGGTATCGTTTAGATTTTTATTATGTAGATGCTTCTATGAGCGTACTTAATGCTTCACCAAATATTGTAGATACATATTTAAGCGTGGTTTAAAATTTTAATGGAGGGAAAGGTTTGAATTTAACAAGTGGTAGTATTATAAGCAGTGTTTTACATTACGGTTGCGGTTATTGTGGCTGTTGCGATGCGGATTGTGGCCGTTGCGGTGTAAAATATTTGTAATTAAAATATTTTTGAATTCGATGCGGTCCGATGCGGCCTGACGCAGTCCGATGCATCCCAAATGTGGTCTGATGCGGTTGTGCTGCGGCCCTATGCGACCACATCATTGTGTTTTGATGTCACCGCAATTGCGGTGTGATGCGATTGTAGCGGTTGTGGCGGTCATCACGGTTGTGGCAATTACCGCAACTGCAATTTAAATCACTGATTATAAGTAATGATTCTTGTGTGGTAAAGGAATCTAAATGATAGAAAAGGTCGACGTCGACTTCAGTTGTGTGTCTGTGTCAATTAGTTTCCTCATGTCTTAGTGTGTACTACATACAGTATAGAAATAACACATGGTGGGTACATGTTGAACTTGCTTGTTTATGGTTGCAGTATGAACCAGAGCTGTTTCCTGGACTAATATATCGTATGAAGCAACCTAAGATAGTCTTGCTTATATTTGTTTCTGGCAAAATTGTTCTAACAGGAGCCAAGGTAATATTTTTGCTTATAATTCCTCTTGTGATTTTTATTTGTTTATTTATTTTGCATATTTCTGGTTAACTAGATTGTTGTTTGTATTTTCTTCAATTTGTGTTAGGTGAGGGATGAGACTTACACAGCCTTCGAGAACATATATCCTGTGCTTACTGAGTTTAGGAAAAACCAACAATGGTATGGATATGACACTACTCATTTAAATTTTCCATTTGTATTTTTCGGATTTCATACATTTGAGCAATCAAGAACATGTATGATGGTCAAGATCGATGTGAGAACACAAAATGGAGTTTAAGAAAATTTTACTACTGCTAAGGGACGACACAAAGGGTTAACATTGAGCCGCTACCTGTTTACGTTAGTCTTGGATGTATTTAATGAGCACATCCAAGATTCATTGTCACAATGCATGTTTTTTGCACATGACATTGTCCGAGATGAGGAATCGAGAGTGGAACTAAATGAAAGTTAGAAATGCAGAGACAAGTTCTAGAAGCAAATGCTTTTCGTATAGGTGGAAGTAAGACGGAGTATATAGATGGTAAGTTTAGCAAGAGGAAACCAACTTTATTGTAAAGGTAAAGATTGTAGATCATAGCATATCATAGGTTACTAGATTTAAGTATTTTGAGTCAATCATGCAATACCACTAAGAAATTGAGGAAAATGTAAATCATAGGATTCAAGCAGGGTGGATAAAACTACAATATTTTTAATGTCATTTTTGATAGAAAGGTGAAAGTGGAAAATTTACCGCATAACTATAAGACCTGCAGTCAAGGTTGTTAAGGCGTAGAGTCAACCTTGAAGCGGGAGGC
This sequence comes from Lupinus albus, assembly GCA_009771035.1. Taxonomy (NCBI): domain Eukaryota; kingdom Viridiplantae; phylum Streptophyta; class Magnoliopsida; order Fabales; family Fabaceae; genus Lupinus; species Lupinus albus. The sequence goes on from CM020010.1 coordinate 14,221,508, forward strand.
GGGAGTAGGATCGTAAATGTGGAGTAGGTTTTTTCCACTTACTCCAAGAGTAAGTGGATCCCCTCCCATAGAAAGGGGAGGGTGGAAAAAACCTACTCCACATCTTAGCCATCCAATCTTGGAAAATCCAATGGTTTAGATGTACTCACCAATTCAAACCATTGGATTTTCCAAGAATGAATGACCATAATGTGGAGTAGGTTTTTTTTATTTACTCTTGGAGTAAGTGGATCCCCTCCTTTATAGAAAAGGTTGTGAGTTGCACCTTAAATGGTTTGGGTATGTGTGAAATAGACCGTTAGAAACATCACAGTAAAGAAAGTAGATCAAATAGAGGGTGATCGGATTTCTAGAGGCAGAGGAAGACCATAAAATTCACAAACGAAATGATTAAGAATGACTTAGAGATGAATGTTTTGCCCATGCATATTGATATTTCAGAGTCTGTTGGAATTTTCAGTGACTCTCATTTGGTCTACTTTTGTTTCATTTCCTTCCCTTTATCCATCAAGATTATAACTGCTTGAGATGTTGATCCTGGACTATACAAAGTATATAATATTATAGATTTTACATGTATATATGTAGAAACACTCATATTTGATGTTTATGCAGATTATTGTGAAGAGGAGGAGCAAAGTGGTTTTGGCATAGAAGTGTGCTTAACTGTAAATATTAAGGGAAGGGAAAATATATTTGGATTGATACACATTATAAGACATGTTTTTGTGTTGTTCTGTCTCTGTTTTTTGGGGGTTTTTGATGTAGTAGAGTGAGGCAAATTGTTTTATTGAATTGTTTATTTATCATTAAAAACATGATTTTGAAGTGGCAGAAAAAAGTGGGGGAGCCAATTGGAAATAACAAGTTCTTTGACAGTTAGCAGTGTTGTAGTTTTTAACTGTTTTTACTTTTGATATGGTTACTTTAATATCTTACCATTAGTAAATTTATATATTTCTACTAGAAATCTCTTACAGCATAAGAATTGGTATATTGGGAATCAATGTTAATAAATTTTGTGATACATTTTACTTTTCTTATGGTGTATGAGGATTTGTAGGAAAATATATATTTTGCTCTTACAATTGATGACTGTTTCTGATGCCATTGCTTATTAGTATTAAATGTCTTGAACAAACAAATCAAAACTTCGCTGTCAAATTTATCAATTGGTTATTACTAAATGTGTCATAATGTCAATAGCCCTTAATATGTATTGTAAATCAAACTATATTCTTACAAAATAAGTGTGTAATATAGATGAAATGTCATAATTTCTATTCTTCATCTCCAAAACATAATTCGTAAATTAATGAAGCAAAAAATTCAATTTTGATACAGGTTGGTTTAAATGTTGTTTACAATGACCATTAATAATAATATCAAAGATATGACTTTTCAAGTAGCTATTAAAAAAGTGAATAATTTTAGTGGTGACAATATATGAATGACTATTGCTGTAACATTGTTCAAAATGTTACAACTACTTTTACATTTTCTCAATTATTTTACTCTATCTTCTCTCCACTATGATTATTTTTAAGTTTAGAAATTAATTAAATTATAACCTTAGTATTGAAGTGAGATTCAATTATATACCTGCTCAATATTTGAAACAGTTGGGTGAAAAACAATTTTCTAACTGAAGCTAGGAACTGCAAGCACTTTTAACTTTTTCAGCCTTACCAAGATCTCACTAATGGAATTAATCCCTATACCTCTTATGTTTAAATGACAGAAAAACTTATATTTTTTTACAACCTTGTGTTATTTCTTTAGAGTTCAATATTATTTTTTTTGATTAAATTATATTCATATCCCTTGAATTTTAATGAAATTATATAAATCATTCTTATCATTTTTTGCCCTTATACAAACCACTTCTCCCTCTTAAAGGCGAACAACTCCTAATTTTGTATATATTACACCGACTACATCTGTATGACATATATGTGTAATATTTTAAACAAAAAATGTGCAGCGTACGTAATTAAGTTAAACAAAATATTGTATATCATGTAAACAAACTTAAATAGTATAAGAGTCGATGTGTATTCATTATTTGGTTCATTACAGAATACTATAAGAGTTATTTAAACATTTCCTTAGAATTATTAATATATTTTGTAATGAAACAAAAATAATAAAGAGACAATGACTCTTGTACTATTTAGATTTGTCTACGTAGTATACAATATTTTGTTTAACTTAATTACACACACCACACGTTTTATGTTAAAAATATTACAATTATATCTCATGCATGGGTAGTCATTGTAATATATCTACAAAACTAATGGTGATTCACGTAAGAAAGATGTGTTGTTTGTGTAAGGACAAAAAATGAAGGGTTGTTTGTGTAATTTCATTAAAATTCAGGCAATGTAAGTGTAATTTAGTCTTATTTTTAAGTGTCGATGATAATTAATATTTAATATGAGAAAAAAATGTTTGTGACAACGATGTATTAGTTTATACATTGTCATTACGTCATCCACCATTCATATTTAATTTTTATCGACTCTTTAAAAAATTAATCCAAATAAATGATTGATACTATAGTAACTGTGTATAAATATTTACAGTAACGGTATATAAATTTTACACTCAATTAATATAGGAATAATGAATTAAACATACACTATTCTCTTTTTCTATTAGTCAAAAAGCTCATATTGAATTCTTAATGCTACGGTAATTGAAAAGAAACTAAGGAGCCGACCGTAAAAGTACAATCAAACAAACCGGACATATATCACTTGTCCCAAACGGTGTCTCATTCTCTATCCCAAACCAATAAAAATATTTCATTTTGTTTTTAAAAATACAAATTTATTCATATGGTAATATGTTATTGGTTCGGACATGGAATAGACACCGTTCGAGACGGGTGATCCTCATCCCAAACAAACCCCTATAACCCTTCTCATCTTGAAATATAAAATAAACTTATTTCAAATACACACATAAAAGTGCATTTGATTCACTTTTTCCAAGCATGAAAATAATGTGAGATATGATAAACAAACATTAAATGAAACTATCTTAGAAAAAACAGGTTTACAACAGAACAAGCTGACATTAGATAACATATTGTCGTTAATAACAAAACCGACCTTAGCTCAGTTGGTAGAGCGGAGGACTGTAGTTGTTACGACAGATATCCTTAGGTCGCTGGTTCGAATCCGGCAGGTCGGATTTTTATTTTCAGTTTTATATTGTCAGATACACTTTTAATTTATTCCAACATTAACAAATGCTTGTAGTGTTTTAGTGACTTTATTCTAGACATGTCAAAATGGGCCGGGTATAGCGGGCCGGTCTGCCAAGGCCCGAAAAGGTATAGGGCTTGTGTACTAAAGTTTGAGTATTTTAGTTAAACCGAACTTTTTAGCCTGGCCGGGCCACAATAAATTCGGGCTCAGGTCGGGCTTACCCGTTTGGGTTCGGGCCATTGTCTACTCATTTTCTTCCCTCTCATTTGGCTTTTCTTACCTGTACATTTTACATGATGTAATCGATTACAATATACTCGTAGTCGATTACAACATATGAAAATCATTAGTTTTTGCTGTTTTTTAATACAGTGTAATCGATTACACAATCCTGGTAATCGATTACATGCTGATAAACTAATCAGACCTGTGCATTTTACATGATGTAATCGATTACAATATACTCGTAATCGATTACAACACATTAAAAGCATCAGTTTTAGCTGTTTTTTAAACAGTGGATTGTGTAATCGATTACACTGTTTAAAAAACAGCAAAAAATAATGCTTTTAATATGTTGTAATCGATTACAATATACTCGTAATCGATTACAACATATTAAAAGCATCAGTTTTTTGCATTAGTGTAAATAATAAAATAATTTGGGCCGGCCCGCCGCAGCCCACTTTGGGCGGGTTTGTGCCTCATTTTTAGCAACATAAAACATAACCGGACTTTTTAGTCTGGCCCGTTTTAGCCCGAATCAAAAGCGGACTAGCCCGAACCCGTCCGAGTAGCCCGTTTTGACAGGTCTACTTTATTCCCTTTAAATGGAAGTACACCTATTCAATGTATATTCATATGACAATAAAATATATTCTTATGTCATGAAATAATTCCACTAGAACTTGTCCTATTCCTCATGTATAGTTGAAGTGAGACTGAGAAGTGAAAAGTGTGAAAAAATGTAACAGTTCAGACAGTGTTAAAATGTATTAGTGGTGAAATAAAAAAAATTACATATGTCCATTTTTAATTGGCTACAATGAGTATGGATCCTCTCAATTAATGGAGAGACAAACGAGATTATTACACTTGGTTTTAAGGATAAAAAAGTCATTACAAGTGAAATAGTATAATTGAATTGTCTTTTCATTTTTCATTTTGTATTATTTTACACCTCACTTATCTCTTCATTAATGGAGAGTATCCATACACCTCAGTTTTGTCCATTAGATAATTCCCACAAGTGAGTTCTTCATCTTGCATCCTTACTTTTAACTTCTTGTTATCCACATAATAACAACTTTAGAGGTCTTCATGAATGGCCTACCCAGAATGAGAGGTATATCCACACCCTCATCTATATTTACTTATTTAGTATAACGAAGTCCATAGGGAATATAAACTTATCCAATGTCACCAATATGTTCTGAATGTTGGAAATATATTTGTATATTTTTACATTTATGCCTAAAACTCAATCTATTATTAAGTATAATTAAAGTAATTGTATCTATTTATTTTTATCATATTATTTAATTAAATATATTATATGATAAGGTCCTTGATTGAAAATTAGAGACTTGTTATTATAATAGAGATTATAATAATGAGAAACATGTCTTTTATAATTTTTTGTCTAAATTGTTCTTGATCATAGAGTCATTGAGAATGAGACATCAATGACTCAGATAGATCAATATATGTGTAATAGTATTTATTGGATAAATATTAATATATCTTATTTATTAAATTGCACATATAGATGATGCATATGTGTATATGATCATTGAACCGACTCAACTGAGAATTCCTAATTGTTAAGATTACCTTAAATTCTCAATAGGAAATTATCAAGAAAAAATAAAATAGTTTCCTTTTACCTGAGATTAATATAATAATTAACATGTTATTTATCATACTTTGATATCAGACACATAATGTCTTATGATGCTATTTTGAATGAATATTGAGTATGATTTAATGTTTGTAGAATTAGTGATTAATCAAGAAGGAATCCATCAACTCTTGGTAATGAGTTTAAGCTCGATAATAAAATAAGACATTGGCCAATGTATTACAATAAATAAAGAAATGAGTTTCTTTAAGTTATTATGACAAATTATTAAAGTTTGACAATTGTACCATACTTTAAAGTTAGTCAGAGCTGTAAAGATGGAATGAAATATTTTAATTGATCTTCTGGTGGTTCTTGAAAGTGAAATATATATTAGTTCATACTAACTGGTCGTTAAGGAGTGTTATTAGACGCCAACCTTGATTGGTAGATTAATTATTTAAATTTACTAACAACCTAGTATTGTACCTACGAGGTCATACACTAACGAATGTTCTAATCTTTACTAAATAATTATATTATTTGATAATTAAATTGGGGAATTTAATTTGATGAAATAAATAATTTTATGTACTATTATTTTAATTCTTTGCTAGCACCAAGAATTTAAATAATAAATAAGTACATTCTAAAGTTATTATGTTGTTTATGAAACAACATGCGATAATTGGTTTGTAACATTTCAACCAATAGGTATCACTTAAGATATAATAATATATATAAAGATATATACATAATATGAAAATGTATCTTTTGATGTACAAAATGGTGGAGGGAATTTCTTTTCCACAGCACCCTTTCACACATATATATATATATATATATATATAAATATATATGTTAATATGCATTGAAAAAGTAGCGACTATAAAAATAGAAAAGGGCTGTGCAATTGCTTTCACAAAGTCTGTGTAATTAAAACAAGCAACGTGAAAGAAATTATTTTTACTGTTTTGTTACATATGGAAAGATACACCATGTTGTCTATTTTACCATATTTTCTCTTCTTTATTTGCTACAAAATACATACAAAAGAGTTTTGTGAGTAATAAATTCTTAAGTTTTAGAGTGCTCTATTTTCGTCCATTGGTTCAAAGAGTTAATAGCAAAGGTTGGTCTCGGTCTGGATACATGCTTAGAGTCTTCATATAATTGAAGAACAACTTTAAATATTGAAGAATTACAACCAAGTACACATTTTATATGCAGTTTTTGATTATATATATTTTTAAGTACAAATAGATTCATGTTTATTCCGTTGTGCCATAAATTTTCCTTCACTCTACAACTCCATGAGGATGCATCAAATTACCTATCCTACTAGCTCCTAGGTCTAGGAAGATCTTTCCTATAGGTAGGTTTTCTATAAGACAAGTAAAACTGTCTGGGTCTTTAGACATAGGAAGAAAGAAATTTTGGATGATAACAATACAACTCGCATCTAAGTACACTGTCTCATTATCAGGAAACTGACGCTTCTTGATGAGAAATTCCTTCATCAACTTTGCATACGTATGCATTTGTTCCGATGCCTCATAGAAAACTATGTTTATTTGCAGTCATAGGTAGAGAATTTAAGATTTCCACGCTTAATAAAAGGGTAATGGGATAAAAGTGAAATTATGTAAGACACGAATGTTGTGGTATGATGGAATAACGAGGATCCGATGTCTCAAAAAATTACTGTCCCAATGTCTCAAGTCAATCATATATCTTACCAAGTAGTAGAAACACACTATCTTCTGTTTTTTATAATTTTTTTCTTTAACTAGTTGTCATTTTTTTGTTGGATTGGTACACAATGGAAGACCAAATCTTGGGACAGGTGATCTCCATTCATGATTAACAAGGATCACATGTTTCAAAAAATTTCTATTTTAATATCTCAAGCCAATCATATCTCACCAAGTAGTAAAAACACACTATTTTCTAATTGGATTGGTACACAATGAGACACCAAATCTTGGGATAGGTGATCTCCGTTGATGATGGAAGGGATTCTGCTAAGAAATTATGAAAGTGATATTCAGATCTTATCACATTAAGAAACACCTAGGATTGGGATTTTTATATGAACATGTAAATTTCGTGCAAATAGAAATTACTACTTGCACCAAAGTCAACATTTGTGTAATCAAATTGAGGTTATCCACTTTCGGCGGCTAAACAATGAAATTAGTTCAACAAATGCTTGGATGACACAAGCGTGGATATGACTATCAAATGTTTATTTACATAAATGTTCTAAAAAATATTCTAATTGGAAAAAATGTTGGTACTGTCTTCATTAAATAAACCTTTATTATTGTAGTTTTTATATTAGTAATATATTATCCCTCATTTATAGTTAATCATCGACTCTATTAACATTTAAGTATAAATAATTCAAATGAATTATAGATAATATATTGAATATGAATACATTTTTATACCGATGATATATAGATATTAAACTCTTTTGGGTGATTTCACATTATTTTTTCAAGCAAGTACCATCCACAATTCCGAGTTAACATATGGAATAGATGTTGAAACTTTCAAAAAACGTCAAAATCACTTTTATATAATATATATTTTCAAGTAAAATCAATGATGAAACATAAAGGATAACCACCATTATTTGTTCCTTCAAATATAGTTTTGACCCTATGAGTAACAAACATTAAGCATTTGATTCTATCCTATTTGGATTTGTATGTAGGTTGTTGCTTCAATGTATGAGGTTAAGTTTAAGTCATAATGCATTTGGTAAATTGGGCAAGATACAGACATTGAATATATATCAATAAAATAAAGTAACAAATTAGATTAAAAGAGTAAATGACAATTTTATCCTTTTATCTTATCTCTCACTTGTTGGGAAATAAGTCTCACATCGCCTACTTCATTGTCTCATGAATGATTTAAGTTATTCCTCTCATTGATTATTTCCGGTTGTCATGACCCAAAAGATACCCTTTAGTTATGGGTCAAAGGTAATCATTCGTCTGATCCGACATACTTATGTGGAGGGGGCATGTTGGGAAGTAAGTCTCACATCGCCTACCTCATTGTCTCGGAAATTCTTTAAATACTTGTTGGACTATTCCTCTTATTACCAATTGATTTTGAGATAAAACTTGACAAAATGTGATTTTTATAAATGAGATGGGGTAAAATAAGATTTTCATGCATCATAACAAAACTTGGTTGTCATCTATATATGTAAACAATATTAACGGAGGAATCATTATTTTAGAATTCTCTAAACAGAGGTAAGTAATAGATTTTGCTTTTATATTTAAGCATCCTATTATATTAAAAGTATTGTATTATACCATTATTATCATTTCCTCTCTCTAATAGGCGAATATTCATCTCAATACATTTTATTAAAATAACTTAAATAAGGGCTTCATTGTCTTTTTAACTACTTTTAAAAATCCAATGGTTGATAATGTTTTATCTAAACATATCTACATAAGTCTTCTCACTAACAAAAGCTTAATCCAATGGTACATACTCCATAGCTAGATTACTCATGATCCAGCTTGACACATACCTTTCTAGGAATGTACTTATATATAGGTCAATCATGCCTTCCACTGATTAATACTCATACTGTCTAACTATGCACTTCAATTATTTAAAGATGAAGTTCCCAAAGCAAAACTTTAAGTCTTTAACAAAGGTGAATAAAATAAATTTGAAAAGTAATAAAAAAGTTTTTTTTAATAGTAAAACCTAAATTGGTAGTAGGGGTGAGCAGAACCCGACCCTGCTCGCCCAACCAGTATGATCGGGTCTGAATAGGATCGGGTCTCATCGGGTCTAGGACTGAGTTCGGGTTCAAAAATTAGACATGTTCAATATTTAAGGTCGAATAGGGACCAAACATGACCCGACCCGACCCGTGCCATGGTCACTCACTCATCATATTTGTATGTGTATCTATTCAATTGTACATAAAGTAAAGACACCTTTTGGTCGAAAGTATGATTAATTCTCTAATTTTTTATCATATTTACATGATTAATAATTTATATTTTTAAGAGAGAAAAATATACACACTGAAATGTATGAGTTTTATACATTACCAGTGAATCATTCATCATTCATATTTAATCCTTAGTGACTCTTCAAAAAAAAGTAATTCAAATGAATAATGAAATGATGGATGATATACTAATTGTGTATAAATCTTTATATCGATAATGTATAGATACTATATAAAAAAATATAATGTGTTATCGTGAAATATTGTTTGTTTTTGTGTGTATACAAACAATATATTTGAAGTAAATCCTTTTTCATTTGGTTGTACATGTTTCAAAGTTTGAATGTTAAGTTTGAGCATGTTTCTTATATCTAACATATAGCGAACCTCTCTTGATTTTCTTGCAATAGATAGTAATTCGTAATGACAAATTATGAAATGATTTTGTAATAGGGTAGAGATCCACTTACTTCAAAAGTAAGTTTTAAAAAAAACTTACTCTACATCTTAGACATTAAATCTAGAGAAATCAAATGGTTTGAATTGATGAATAGATCTACACCATTAGATTTTCCTAAAATTGATGGCTAAAATGTGAAGTAAGTTTTTTAAACTTATTCTTGGAATAAGTGAATCTCATCTCTTTATAAAAGGATGAAAGTTATTGTTGGTGTAGCGGAAGCGATTGTTGCGCAGCGTTGGTCACAAACAATCAAATAAAGTGCATAGAATAAATAGAAGAGAAGCAAAGAATTTGGTAACGAGGTTCGGCCAATTGTGTCTACGTCCTCGGGAGTGCTGAGCGGCTACCAAGATATCATTAGAGAATAAGGATTACAAACTCTAGCACACCCATGAGGTGTATCTATTTGGTGCTTATATCTGGTGCACATTACAACAAGGGACCTGAGTCCAATATATAACATTGATATTCTACTCTATTTTAATACTAGGCAATGTGAGACTTCATATAATAGCATATTTCAAACATCTCCAACAATGTCTACCTTGATTGAAATTGACGAATATCTCGCTCCTTAGGAAATCTACACAAGAATCTCCACCTTAGCGAATATATGACTCCACCTTGCTCAATGCATAACTCTCTCTAACAACTTCACATAAGAGTCTGTCACTCTTCAACATAAACCTTCTGAGTATCTTTGACGATGTTACCAAGAGCTTAACTCTCCAAACTTTTAGTGCACCTTCCTGTACCGCCATCTAATCGAACATGCCGCCTAGCCATCTATTAATAGGAAGTCTTTCAATATATGGAATATCTACACAAAAGTTCACCAACAACCGTCCTCTTCATTACTCAGTCAAGTCGAACCTTTGAGCTTCCTTGGAAAGCCTCAACCACTACCACCATTGTCTACTCTGGCAATCATAGTTTAAAAGAACTATTATACTCGACCATAAGGAGTATAACCACAACACACACCTTGCGTAATGCTAACCAATGTCCGTGCCACACCCTTGAATCCAAGCCAATGCTCATGTCAGACTCTGCATCTCTACCAATGTTCGTGTTACACCTTGCATCAAAGTCAATGCCCATGTTACACCATGCATCAAAGTCAGCCAACACCTCTGTATTTTTGTGGATCTACTAACAATTAATATCCTTCACTATGACGTCCCAGATACACCATTAAGATATTCCACTTCTCATCTCAAATGAGATCATTCTCTCAACATCTAGAGAGATATTGGCAGTACCTGTCTCAGAGCCAAACTCAACACCTGAGTCCCTATCTCCACCTTGATCCTAATCCAGTATATGAACTTATGGGGTTTTGGAATAACATATATCGCCCCACAATAGTTCTTCCATGTTTTCTTCTCCTTCAACCCATCTCCTTTATCCTTGCATTGTACATTTGACGCACCTTGTCTAACCAACATGTTTTCACCATGTTTTGTCTTTATCTAGCACTGGGTTAAGAGCCATCTACCAATTGGCTTTGATACCAATTGTTGGTGCAGCGGAAGCGATCATTGCGCAACGTTGGTAACAAGCAATCAATTAAAGTGCATAGAATAAATAGAAGAGAAGAAACAAAGAATTTGGTAACGAGGTTCGGCCAATTGTGCCTACATCCTCCTGAGCGCTGAGCAGCTACCAATATATCATTAGAGAATAAGGATTACAAACCCTAACACACACCCATGGGCTCAAGTGCCCATGGAGTGTTTCTATTTGGTGCATATATCTGGTGCACATTATAATAAGGGACTTGAGTCCAATGTATAACATTGATATTCTACTCTATTTTAATACTAGGCAATATGAGACTTCATATAATAACATATTTCGAATATTGCAACAGTTATACTTGCCTATTGTTTAAAGTCAATTCATAGGATTAGGATTAGTGATGTTTAAATTTATAGGAGTATCTTAACACAACTTCTCATACTCAAGATTGAACATAGGATTGAACATTTTCATGGACCTAGCATTATGAATTAGACTGATTCTGAACCACTTAGAATTATGCAGGCGAGATATAACTCAATATTTCTCAATTATGTTACGTAATATATAGAAATATAATTGTAATTAGATATTCTTCCCTCCTAAGCTTTATGTGAGTACCAGCCACTCATGATGTCTTCAAATAGCGAGTAATGATACCTAGAAAATGAAATTGTTGTTTCTCTCATAGAAAGGATTTGTAACGTGACAGATATGCGGAAATGTTATTCATTGTATCATATCAATCAAATATTATCACATAAATAAAAAGTAATATTTTTATATCAATTGTTAAAATTTGATTAATCCGAGATAGAAAATGAGATATTATTAAGGATATGTGATCTCTATCCATGTCATGTTACATATCATTTGATGGAAATTTCCAAAACTAAGGTGTCATGATCCATGCTTTGGGGGCCAAGTCAACCAAATATAACTGCTACTATTCTTAGGTCAACTAAATATTTCATTTTCATCTTTTACTTTTGATATTTTCTTTCACATTCTTTAGATATTTTCATATGGGCCTTCAATTACCACTGATTGGGCTGATCCTTATTTTACCCAAGAATTAGTTGGTTACCCGTGCATTCGCACAGGTAGTGACATATTTTGGATGAATATATTTTAGTAGCATAAAATAATTTTTAGATAAGCAAAAGTTATATATATATGCACATATATGGCATTTGTGTTAATACTTTTGCAAACATGAGAGTAAAAAATAACCCCATTTTTTCTAACAATAAGCTCAAGTTAATCAGTGAGTACAAAATAAATAATATATTAGGTCAAATACATATATGTTCACTGTTAACAACTTTGTGTAATATATTGAGGGAATACAAAATCAGGAATGTAAAGAATAAGAGATTCCCTTATTAGGTTACTCGTGCATTCGCACGGGTATTAATGAGTATTGCATGAATTTAAATTATAGAATAACACTATAATTTGTAAATATTAAAAATTACTTCTGAGAGTATTAATACAGAACTAAATGGACCGTAACTAATAGTTTATATCTTACGATTTTTACTTCATTAAATGAAAGTAACAAACATTATATAGTATTTGGTGAAACATTTATTAATGATTACCTCATAAGAAATCAACTTTATGAACATTTTTTATTTGGGGAATCACATAGCGTAAAACCTATTGTATGAAATAATAAAATGGTTAGAAATAGAATTTAAATAACATAATTAAAGATAAATTAATGAATATAAACCACATTTTATTATTGACTTATCTTTAATTATGTTAAAGATTTTGAAAAACTTCTTTATAAACCACATTTGTTGTTGACTTTAATGAGTTACTATCCTTATCATGAATCAAAATTTTCAATCCTTTTTCTACTTTTAACTCTTGGAATAGCGACATATAATTAACTATGACTGAATACTGGTTTTGATAGATGTAACCCTACATTGTCTAGTGATTGGCCTTGAGATTTATTGATTGTCATAGCATATGAAACAATTATAATAAATTGTATTCTCATAAGCTTGAAAGGCCATAGAGTTTGGGAGAGGGACATTGACATCCGAGGAATATATATGAAATGTCCAACATTCTTACTTGACATGATTTTTGCTTCAAGTACATGGTTTGTCATTTTAGTCACTATCATTCTTGTACAATTACATAATCATTCTGACTCGTCTAAATTTCTCAATAATATGATTGGAGTTCCAACCTTCAACTTGATTTTATAATTAGGGAGACCAAATGTTGAAAGTGTGTTTAGAAATTCTAGAGTTAATATGTTGACTGCTTCAATATCATTAACATCATACATATTAACTGAATCTGAACTTAGGTATTCATTTGTCACCTATAGTTATACATTAAAACATTTATTAGTATAAAGGTCAATGATTATGAATTTTTAGAGGTTTAATTACAAAAAATTACGTTAAAAAAATTGAAGTTTCATTTATATTGTTTGGAAGAATATTATCCTCAATGAATACAATATTATTATTTTTATCACAAATCTATTATTCAGTAAGTTCAATAAAAATAATAATATTACTATCTTTATTTTAGATTAAGACTGATTATGTTTTATATTAAGGATTTGATATTTTTAATATTATGAATTCATACAATCATAAATATGAATATTTAAAATTAATTTTAATATCAATAGCTATCTTTGAGACGTTTTGTATATTAATAAATATTTCTCTATATGAAGTATGTGTGTCTGTTGGTGCTAAATACAACAAATTTAATTGTTAGATACTTATGGTAAAGCACTTGTCACCATCACCAACCCAAGCAAAACTTGCCAAAAAGAAAAATATTGTACATGTAACGACCCGATTTTCTACCTTAGAAATTTTTTCATTTATTTTAACCATCTCTTACATACATCTATCACCTTACTTAAAAACCCTCATGAAACACTCTTTGAAAATACTCTTTACCCCATTGTATTATCATACAAAGTTATGTTGCGGAAAAACATAATTCATTCAATTAGCAATTACCACATACAACCAGTTGTGGGTTTTCCGGAGTTATAAAGTCCATAACTACAAATCTCCGTATTATCCTAATCAGATTACATTTATCTCAAAATGTCATCAATTCAACTACAATGTCAAGTAGCAACAAAGACGAACAGATTGATAAACACAAAATCTCCCTAAGTGAGCTTCCTCCTCAAAATCCTTCATTTACCTACAATGAGATTATCATAACAACACACAAAACACAGGGAGTAAGTCATTAGTTCAAAACTAACATCACATGATAATCCACATTCAAATACAATCAAGCTTTAATGTAATTCATAAACACACATACGGAATTATAAACATTCAAATAATCTTCCTTTAATTTCCACTTTACTCATATTCATCCTATAGTATATATGTCCCATAATATATATTCTATAGTGTGCATATTACGTTCATTCGAAACATCATCGGTCTCGTTATTCATATCCACCTTATAACATATATATCCCATAATATATATCCTATAGCATTATATTACTTTCTTTCTCAACATCTTCCTTTTTATCGCTCATATTCACCCTATAGAATATATATCCCATACTATATATCCTATAGCATGCATACGGCATTCATGTGACATTCACATTTCTCGTCATTCATATTCACCTTATAGAATATATATCTCATACTATATACCCTATAGCATGCATATGACTTTCATGTGACCTTCACGTTTCTCATCATTCATATTCACCCTATAGAATATATATCTCATACTATATATCCTATAGCATGCATATGACTTTCATTTTGAGTCATATTTCCGTTGGTATTCCCCCAATAATATTACTTTCATTTGAGTCATCTTTCCATTGGTTCTCCCCCAATAATATTACTTTCATTGAGTCATCTTTCCATTGGTTCTCCCCCAATAATATTACTTTCATTGAGTCATCTTTTCATTGGTTCTCCCCCAATAATATTACTTTTATTGAGTCATCTTTCCATTGGTTCTCCCACAATAATGTTACTTTTATTGAGTCATCTTTCCATTGGTTCTCCCCCAATAATGTTACTTTTATTGAGTCATCTTTCTATTGGTTCTCCCCCAATAAGATTGAATTCATTTTGAGTCATATTTTCTTTGGTACTCCCCTAAATAGATTGAATTCGTTTTTGAGTCATATTTCCTTTGGTACTCCCCCAAATAGATTGAATTCGTTTTGAGTCATATTTCCTTTGGTACTCCCCCAAATAGATTGAATTCGTTTTGAGTCATATTTCCTTTGGTATTCCCCCAAATAGATTGAATTCGTTTTGAGTCATATTTCCTTTGGTACTCCTCCAAATAGATTGAATTCGTTTTGAGTCATA
Organism: Lupinus albus; assembly: GCA_009771035.1. Taxonomy (NCBI): domain Eukaryota; kingdom Viridiplantae; phylum Streptophyta; class Magnoliopsida; order Fabales; family Fabaceae; genus Lupinus; species Lupinus albus. Next base: position 14,236,902 of record CM020010.1, read on the forward strand.
TTTCCTTTGGTACTCCCCCAAATAGATTGAATTCGTTTTGAATCATATTTCCTTTGGTACTCCCCCAAATAGATTGAATTCGTTTTGAGTCATATTTCCTTTGGTACTCCCCCAAATAGATTGGATTCATTTTGAGTCATATTTCCTTTGGTACTCCCCCAAATAGATTGAATTCGTTATGAGTCATATTTCCTTTGGTACTCCCCCAAATAGATTGAATTCGTTATGAGTCATATTTCCTTTGGTACTCCCCCAAATAGATTGAATTCACTTGAGTCATATTTCCATTGGTACTCCCCCAATAATATTAATTTCATTTGAGTCATATTTTCATTGGTACTCCCCAAATAATATTAACTTCATTTGAGTCATATTTCCATTGGTACTCCCCCAATAATATTAATTTCATTTGAGTCATATTTCCATTGGTACTCCCCCAATAATATTAATTTCATTACTATAACAGAAAAGTCACGCATTTTCCAACATAATGCATAAATTACAGACGCATCATATTAAACTATTACCTCTTTCACATACCTCATTCATATCAGCAAGTATGATTTAGAGACACTTATCCCTTACCTTGGTGAGTGTTGGGTATCGGTTCCGAGTAACTTTAAAAGTCTTCTCCGCGATTTCCTCCAACCTTATGATCTTTTCCTCATTTTAACCAATAACAACCATATCAATCATTTATTCAAAATAACTCATAAATAACTCGTATTTCATCATCAAACACACAAGGGATTCACATATTTTTAATATTTCCAAAACTACTTCAATACAAGTTTCTAAATATCAAAACATACATGTTCATCTCATATAACAACATCAAAGCACAACTCATTATCCACATCTAACATTTCATCTCTTTCTCTTTATACTCATATTCTCATTTTGGGGGTTTTTGGGGTTTTTCATGAATAACCCATATAAACTTTCCACTCATCAAATACCAACTCTAAACCAAGAGTTTACAAGATAAAAACAACATAAAATGAACCATAACTCTAAAGGATGAGTTTCCATGGTTTCTCATGTTTTGAAATTAGATCCAACATACCCAAAACAAGTTAGAGAGGAAGAAGAAGAGTTAGAAGCAAGAGGTTTACCTCTTCTCAAGCTCTAAGATGAGTCTAAAGGCTCCTTGCTCTTGAAAAGCTCCCTTCTCTCTATTCTCTTCAAGTTCTAACCCTAAAATGTGTTTGGAGTTTCTATTTTTAAAGAGCATTCGTCGGGTTCTTGCTCAAGCGAGCCCATTCTCGCTCAAGCGAGAATCTCACAGTGAGCAATTCTCGGTCAGCGAATAAATGTAATCGATTACGTCAGTTAAAAATGCACATATCTGATGCTTTTAATATGTAATCCTGATAATTGATTACATGCTGATAAACTAATCAGACCTGTGTATTTTACATGTTGTAATCGATTACGAGTATAGTGTAATCGATTACATCATGTAAAATACACAGGTCTGATTAGTTTATCAGCATGTAATCAATTACCAGGATTGTGTAATCGATTACACTGCCCAAAATTGCCATTTTTCGCCCAGGCAAGACAACTCTCGCTCAGGCGGGAATCCTCCAGTATAGCCTAGGATTTCACCCTCCCAGGTGATCCTTTCTCGCTCAGGCGAGAATCTCTCGCTCAAGCGAGGCTTCTAGGACTGTTACTATAATTTTAAAGACTAAAATTCGGGGTGTTACAATACACATTACTATTATTTAATTCTAAAATAACTACAAACAAATAAAATTTAACACAATTACTATTTTTACTTTTCAAATAGAAAATTATTAATATTGTTTTTCTTTTATATTTCTTATGATTACTATTTTCATACTGCAATTGTAACATTGCAATATTAGAATCAAATTTAAACTCTATACAAAATATATCTATAATGAGCATTGTTTAAAATTAAGGAATACATATTTCTTATTACTTATTTTTGGAATTAAACAATAGCTAAATATAAATTTATATTGAGTATTGCCTAAAATTAAGTTATCAAAAATAACTTTGATTGAAATTGTATTAGTATTGGAATTAACTATATTCTTAAGGTTATTATTCTATTTTTAGGTGTAATCATATCAAATCATTTCTTAGCTAAAAAATGTAACTGGTCACTTCTAGAATTAATAGAGGAAAATTTAAAATCACACATAAATATTAAAATTTATAAATTCTATTGGTTACAATTCTAAGGTTAACATTTTTTTTTAATTCTAATGTTATAAAATTATATTATTACAAAGTTACAATTGTAATGTTATAATGATGACACTTTAAATAATCTATGAAAAAAAACAAAAAAAACTAATCTATAGCAAGGAGAGCCTCATGGTTAAAGGGTGAAAATAAACTTTTCATTCACTACATGTGAAAATAATCATGGAACAAATGTACTTGATGTCTTCAATCATCATCATAAACACATCGAGGATAAAGATGGTAACGTAGTGTTTTCTATTTACATTTATGATATGTATTGAATTTTATAATGACTAAAAATATAAGATATGTATTGAATTCTAAATAACATAAATGGTTAGAAAGATAAACTTTCATAGCAGGTTTATTCATAATGAGATCACATGACTCTATAAGGTATATATATTACAATTTTTTTGTAATACATACATTGCAATTGTATTGGTTTCAAACTTCGATTCACAGAATCTCTTTCTTTTATATAGTGCAGTAAATGAATAAATAAAATATCATGAAACAAATGATTAACATTACAAAGTTATAAAAAATAGGTAATAAAATGACACCAATGCAAGATGCAAAATGTCTTAAATTCAACACAATTACATTCAATAGTTTTCAATGCAAGTTCCAGAATCATGTGCAATGAATTTTACCGATAAAGGCTCTGGTGACTGTAGAACTCTAGATAAAAACTCAGAGATGCTTATCTCTTCCAAGTTGTAGACTTTTGATTTGCAAACTTAAGGACTTCAAAGGTGTTCGTTGAAGCTATGACAATTGGTAATAAGCAAAATCATCATAAACGCATTGAGGATAAAGATAGAAAATAATGTTTTATGTTTACATTTATGATATGTATTGAATTTTACAATGATTAAAAATATAAGATATGTATTGAATTCTAAACAACATAAATGATTAGAAAGATAAACTTCTATAACAGGTTCATTCATAATTAGATCCCATGACTCTATAAGGTATATATATATTACAATTTTCTTGTAATACATACATTGCGATTGTGTCGGTTTCAAACTTTGATTCACAGAGTCTTTTCATCACTCTTTTATATAGTGCAGTAAATGAATAAATAGAATATCATGAAACAAATGAATAACATTAAAAAGTTATAAAAAATAGGTAATAAAACGACACCAATGCAAGATGCAAAATGTCTTAAATTCAACACAATTACATTCAAATAGTTTTCAATGCAAGTTCCAGAATCATGTGCAATGAATTTTACCAATAAAGGCTTTGGTGACCGTAGAACTCTAGATAAAAACTCAAAGATGCTTCCAAGTTGTAGACTTTTGATTTGCAAACATAAGGACTTCAAAGGTGTTCTGTTGAAGCTATGTCAATTGATAATCAGCAAAATCATCATAAACGCATCGGGAATAAAAATGGTAACATAATGTTTTCTATTTACATTTATGATATGTATTGAATATTAGAATGACTAAAAATATAAGATATGTATTGAATTCTAAACAACATAAATGGTTAGAAAGATAAACTTCCATATCAGGTTCATTCATAATTGGATCTCATGACTCTATAAGGTATATATATTACAATTTTCTTGTAATACGTACATTGCGATTGTGTCGGTTTCAAAATTCGATTCATAGAGTCTTTTCTCCACTATTTTATATAGTGCAGTAAATGAATAAATAGAATATCATGAAACAAATGATTAGCATTAAAAAGTTATAAAAAATAGGTCCCAAAAAAGACTTTGTTGCAATGAATATTACCGATAAAGGATGTGGTGATTGCAGAGCTCTAGATAAAAACTCAAAGATGCTTCCAAGTTGTAGACTTTTGACTTGCAGACATAAGGACTTCAAAGGTGTTCGTAGAAGCTATGTCAATTTGTAATTAGCTAAATCACCATAATAAACACATCGAGGATAAAGATGGTAGCATAATGTTTTCATCTCAACCTAACATTGAAAGAGATATGTATGTATTATAATGTGTCATAACTAACTTCTCCACTAACTGCACATAAAAGAAACATAATAACATTTTGAATGATGAGAAAGTTGAAAGTGTGCATGTCAAGAGGAACACTTTGGAAAGCTCTCCTTATATGACTTGGTTTTGATGAGGACAACTTGTGCTAACATGAGCTTGAAGATCATCAACAAATCAACATGCTTAAGCCTTCCGATTGGTATCTTGCTTAGACTAGATTAGTTTAGGTTGAGTCCAAGGCTTAAGTCACCTAATACATATCTCAATTGCATAAATCTTTTAAATCTTTTTCATCTTGAGATATGTCATTCATAATATGTTCATGCATCATATAAATACATGTACATGTGCATTCTAGGCATAATCTAAGTATTAAACATGTATGAATTTAAGTGCATAACATATTTGAAGTTTTTACACATGAAACAGTGCTGTTAATCGATTACCACTTGGCTTAATCGATTAATCTAACTGTTTGCACAGTGTAATCGATTACAACAAATGTCAATCGATTAATTTAACATTTTTGTGAAGCTTAATCGATTAAAGTTGTCGTTAATCGATTAACTGGGCTTTTATTTCAATTCTTTATAAACTGCATTTTCAGAATTGATCTCATAAGTTGCATGTTAAATTTTTAGAGAGTTAGAGCATATTTTCGTGTTAATTGTTGCATCTAGTTGTAAATGCATTTGTGAGCTTAGAAAAGAGAGAATTCTATGCTTTAGGATTGAGTGCTTTTCATGATACATTTCTCATCTTTTCTTGTCACATGTTCTTGCATTTTTACATGATTCTTGATTAGATGCTTACACATAATGCATTCTATTTTTTCACTAATACATTTTTCATACTGCATGAGCTTGTATTAGGTGATTAGAGTAAAGCCTTATCTTGTTAGATATAAGTCTTGTTATAGCTTAAATTTACTCTGTATTGTTTTGTTTGAAAAAGTGTTGTAATTGTGGGAATCTCAAGGTGTCATATCACCAAGAGATTGAGTGTGTCTTCACTGAGTGTTAGACTTAGGGATAAGTAAAGAATAAGGTTCTTGGCTGGGGCTACGCCGAAAGAAAGGTTTTCTTTGTCGGTAGGAAGGGAGTCAAACCATAGAATAGGTTTCTTTTTATCTTGTAAGTGTCTAATTGTTGTAATTGGATAGTGTGTATGTAATTAACATTCATTCAATTATAGTGAAGAAAAATCTCCCAAATCAGCCGGGAGGCCTGGATGTAGTTTGCGGTGGACAAGCAAACGAACCAGGATAAAATTCTTGTTGCAGGACTTTTTCTATCTCTATCTCTTTATTGCATTTGATCGATTAATTTGTTAAGTAGATTTAATTGATAATCTGTGTCTATACTGTTTTACTTGTACTCTGATAATATTCTGTAAGCCTGGTATAATCGTTTCATTATTAATTAATTGTCGAGCAAGAAACTGTACTTGCATTTGCTTACTGTCTCGGTTTAATCGATTAAGTGTGGTGTGTTAATCGATTACTTCAATCTGTTAATCGATTAAGTGGACTGTGTTGAAAGTGTTAATCGATTACCCTGTTCTGTTAATCGATTAATCAAGGTGTTTTTCAGCATTAAGTGTTGTTTTCGAAAAGCGGACATTCTAACCGCTACACCTATTCAACCCCCCCCCCCCCCCCCCTTCTAGGTGTATTGTAACCACTGATACCTAACAAAAGTTAATATCAAACAATTGTAAAGAACTTTAAATAAAAATCATACCTTAAGTGAATAGGTGAATACCAAGGCAAATGCAAATGTGGAGAAAGAGAAATAAGTAAAAAGAGATCTGAAACTGCCACACCTTATTTTTATCTCTTCATTTTTTTAGGGTTTCTTTCTTCCTCATTCCTTTTGAAGAAGAATAAGAAATAATCGGTAAAGTTGTAAAGGGAAAAAACAATTTATACATAATTATAACTAAATAATAAATAGATTAAGTAAAGTAAAATGAAGAGTAAAGTTACTTTTTGGTGTTCTTAGTCATCCACCCTCAACATTTTTTTCTTAATGATATCAAACAATTGTAAAGAACTTTAAAGAAAAATCATACCTTAAGTGAATAGGTGAATACCAAGGCAAATGCAAATGTGGAGAAAGAAAAATAAGTTAAAAGAGATCTGAAACTGTCACACCTTATTTTTATCTCTTCATTTTTTTAGGGTTTCTTTCTTCCTCATTCCTTTTGAAGAAGAATAAGAAATAATCGGTAAAGTTGTAAAGGGAAAAAACAATTTATACATAATTATAACTAAATAATAAATAGATTAAGTAAAGTAAAATGAAGAGTAAAGTTACCTTTTGGTGTTCTTAGTCATCCACCTTCAACATTTTTTTCTTAATATTGAGATATGAAAATGCACAAAATGGATAACCTAACATAACCCATGTGCAACAGCTAATGGATGTGAATAAAGGAATGGAGGAAGGGCAAGACCCACACAAAATAAAACATGCAAAACTACAAAATTCTTATCTTAGAAAAACATGACTAAGAACACAAATAAAAAAGAAAGATCATACCTTTGGGTAGGTTGGTGAACATATAAGCGAATACAAAAATAAAATAAAACGAAGAGTAAAGTTACCTTTTTGTGTTCTTAGTCTTCCACCCTCAACATTTTTTTCTTCTGAAAATGCACAAAATGGATAACCTAACATAACCCATGTGCAACAGCTAGTGAATGTGAATAAAGGAATGGAGGAACGACAAGACCCACACAATATAAAACATGCAAAACTACAAAAATCTTATCTTAGAAAAATATGACTAAGAACACAAAGAAAAAAGAAAATCATACCTTTGGGTAGGTTGGTGAACATATAAGCGAATACAAAAATAAAATAAAACGAAGAGTAAAGTTACCTTTTTGTGTTCTTAGTCTTCCACCCTCAACATTTTTTTCTTCTGAAAAATGCACAAAATGGATAACCTAACATAACCCATGTTCAACAGCTAGTGAATGTGAATAAAGGAATGGAGGAACGACAAGACCCACACAATATAAAACATGCAAAACTACAAAAATCTTATCTTAGAAAAATATGACTAAAAACACAAAGAAAAAAGAAAATCATACCTTTGTGTAGGCTGGTGAACATATAAGCGAATACAAAAAAAAAGTAAAATGAAGAGTAAAATTACCTTTTTGTGTTCTTATTCATCCACCCTCAACATTTTTTTCTTCTAAATGCACAAAATGGATAACCTAACATAACCCATGTGCAACAACTAGTGGATGTGAGTAAAGGAATGGAGGAACAACAAGACCCACACAAAATAAAACATGCAAAACTACAAAAATGTTATCTTAGAAAAATATAACTAAGAACACAAAGAAAAAAGAAAGATCATACCCTTGGGTAGGTTGGTGAACATATAAGCGAATACAAAAAAAATTGAGTTGAAAGATAGAAAAGTGAAGAAGAAAGAGAGAATATTGAAAGAGAGAAGTGAAGGTAGCAAAGATGAGATGAAAGATAGAGAAAGAGAGTATACCGGAAATAGAAGAGAGAAGAAGGTAAAGTTAAAATTTGAAATTACATTTTTTTTAATAAACAATACAACTCTTATTACGAATATACCCTCTGATAATCCAAGTGTCAGTAATTGAGGATGACTGTTATGGTAATATCACTTAATAAAGTAAAACTCTTATTGAATTGTATTGACCATTTTACCCTTAAAAACGCTAGGTGTCAACCATAGAAAATGTACATTTTCGTAATACCACCAGCCCCTTCAATTAATATAGATATATAGATAATACTTACATGAGCCTCTACATTTGGTGACATCAAAGATATTTTGTCATAGAGAGACAAATACTATAAAAATTAAAGGAAACAATAACATACTAAGACATTTTTATCCTTTTATATATATGATGGAATAACAATTTTGTCATTAAAAACACAAGTAAGATCAAGTATTTGTTTCTCTATTAATGAAGAGTATCTTTGTTATATAGTATTAGAAAGGAGTAGCAACCGAAGGGGATAGCCCTAGCAGAAGGTACATTAATTTGTCTTCCTTAATAATAAGGACAAACGTAATATATGTTTCTGACAATCACACTCTTTGCCCCCTATTTAATCAATTCAAGATGGTCTCGAAGATTGTACCATTCATAATTATATATATATTATATTGTAGTGGTCGATTCAACTGAAAAATTGTTGAACCAAATCTCATATCGTTATAGTATGATAATCATATCAGACATGTAATTAAATAGATTAATAAAATACATGTCAAAGCTATATCATATCGGTATAAATGACACATTCATACTTTGTAACACCCCGAATTTTAGTCTTTAAAAATTAGAGTATCAGTCCTGGAAGCCTCGCTTGATCCAGAGATTCTCGCTTGAGCGAGAGAGGTGCATCTGGGAGGGTGAAATCTTGGGCTATACTAGAGGATTCTCGCCTGAGCGAGAGTTGTATCACCCGGGCGAGAAATGGCAATTTTGGGTAGTGTAATCGATTACACAGTCCATGTAATCGATTACATGCAGATAAAAGCATCAGATATGTGCATTTTACATGATGTAATCGATTACACAATCCATGTAATCGATTACATGCTGATAAAAGCATCAGATGTGCATGATGTAATCGATTACACAATACATGTAATCGATTACATGATGATAAAAGCATCAGATGTGCATGATGTAATCGATTACACAATCCATGTAATCGATTACATGCAGATAAAAGCATCAGATATGTGCATTTTACACTATGTAATCGATTACACAATCCATGTAATCGATTACATCTATGCGTTAAGCAAAAATTGCTACTGTGAGATTCTCGCTTGAGCGAGAATGGGCTAGCTTGAGCGAGAATGGGCTCGCTTGAGCGAGAATTGGCTCGCTTGAGCGAGAACCCGACGACTGCTCTTTAAAAATAGAAACCCCAAACACATTTTAGGGTTAGAACTCGAAGAGAAGAGAGAGAATGGAGCTTTTCAAGAGCAAGGAGCCTTAGGACTCATCTTAGAGCTTGCGAAGAGGTAAACCTCTTGTTACTAACTCTTCTTCTTCCTCTCTAACTTGTTTTGGGTATGTTGGATTTATTTTCAAAACATGAGAAACCATGGAAACCCATCCTTTAGAGTTATGGTTCGTTTTATGTTGTTTTTATTTTGTAAACTCTTGGTTTAGAGTTGTTATTTGATGAATGGAAAGTTTTATGGGTTATTCATGAAAAACCCCCAAAAACCCCAAAATGAGAATATGAGTATAAAGAGAAAGAGATGAAATGTTAGATGTGGATAATGAGTAGTGCTTTAATGTTGTTATATGAGATGAACATGTATGCTTTGATATTTGGAAACTCGTATTGAAGTAGTTTTGGAAACCTTGAAAATATGTAAATATCTTGTATGTTTGATGAGGAAATACGAGTTATTTATGTGGTATTTTGAATAAATGATTGACATTGTTGTTATTGGTGGAAATGAGGAAAGATCCTAAGGTTGGAGGAAATCGCGGAGGAGACTTTTAAAGTTACTCGGAACCGATCCCCAACACTCACCAAGGTAAGGGATAAGTGTCTCTAAGTCATACTTGCTGATATGAATGAGGTATGTGAAAGAGGTAATGGTTTAAAATGGTACGTTTGTAATTTATGCATTATGTTGGAAAATGCGTGGCTTTTCTGTTATGGTAATAAAAGTAACATTATTGGGGGAGAACCAATGGAAATAAGACTCAAAATGATTTCAATCTAATTTGGGGGAGTCCCAATGGAAATAAGACTCAAAATGATTTCAATCTAATTTGGGGGAGTCCCAATGGAAATAAGACTCAAAATGATTTCAATCTAATTTGGGGGAGTCCCAATGGAAATAAGACTCAAAATGATTTCAATCTAATTTGGGGGAGTCCCAATGGAAATAAGACTCAAAATGATTTCAATCTAATTTGGGGGAGTCCCAATGGAAATAAGACTCAAAATGATTTCAATCTATTTGGGGGAGTACCAAAGGAAATAAGACTCGAAACGAATTCAATCTATTTGGGGGAGTACCAAAGGAAATAAGACTCGAAACGAATTCAATCTATTTGGGGGAGTACCAAAGGAAATAAGACTCGAAACGAATTCAATCTATTTGGGGGAGTACCAAAGGAAATAAGACTCGAAACGAATTCAATCTATTTGGGGGAGTACCAAAGGAAATAAGACTCGAAACGAATTCAATCTATTTGGGGGAGTACCAAAGGAAACAAGACTCGAAACGAATTCAATCTATTTGGGGGAGTACCAAAGGAAATAAGACTCATATGAAAGTAACATTGTTGGGGGAGGCCCAATGAAAAGATGACTCAAATGAAAGTAACATTGTTGGGGGAGGCCCAATGAAAAGATGACTCCGATGAAAGTAACATTGTTGGAGGAGGCCCAATGAAAAGATGACTCAAATGAGAGTAACATTGTTGGGGGAGGCCCAATGAAAAGATGACTCCGATGAAAGTAACATTGTTGGGGGAGGCCCAATGAAAAGATGACTCCGATGAAAGTAACATTGTTAGGGGAGGCCCAATGAAAAGATGACTCAATTGAAAGTAACATTATTGGGGGAGGTCCAATGAAAAGATGACTCGGAGTAATGAAAGTCATATGCATGTTATAGGATATATAGTATGTGATATATATTCTATAAGGTGAATATGAAGGATGAGAACTGAATGTCAAAATGAAAGTCATATGCATGCTATAGGATATATAGTATGGAATATATATTCTATAGGGTGAATATGAATGATGAGAAACGTGAATGTCACATGAAAGTCATATGCATGCTATAGGGTATATAGTATGGGATATATATTCTATAGTGTGAATATGAATGACGAGAAATGTGAATGTCACATGAATGCTGTATGCATGTTATAGGATATATAGTATGAGATATATATTCTATAGGGTGAATATGAGCGATAAAAAGGAAGATGTTGAGAAAGAAAGTAATATACATGCTATAGGATATATATTATGGGATATATATGTTATAGGGTGGATATGAAGAACGAAACCGATGATGTTTCGAACGAACATAATATGCATACTATAGCATATATATTATGGGATATATATACTATAGGATGAATATGAGTAAAGTGGAAATTAAAGGAAGATGATTTGAATGTTTATAATTTTGTATGTGTGTTTATGAATTACATTAAAGCTTGATTGTATTTGAATGTGGATTATCATGTGATGTTAGTTTCGAACTAATGACTTACTCCCTGTGTTTTGTGTGTTGTTATGATAATCCCATTGTAGGTAAATGAAGGATTTTGAGGATGAAGCTCAAATAGGAAGTCTTTGTGTCTATTTACTTGAGTGTCTTTATTGCTATTCGACGTTGTAGTTGATTCGATAGCACTTTGGGATAAATGTAATCTGATTAGGATAATATGGTGACATGTAGTTATGGACGTTATAACCTTGGAAAACCCGTAATTGGATGTATGTGGTAAATGTTATCTAAATGAATTATGTTTTTCCGCAACATAAATTTGTATGATAATATAATAGGGTAAATGGTATTTTCAAAGAGAGATACTTGAGAGTTTTCAATGAAGGTGACGACTGTATGTAAGAAAGGATTAAAATAAATGAAAAATTTTCAAGGGTAGAAAATCGGGTCGTTACATACTTTACATACTTTTCAAAATGACACGCCATTGAATCATTTCAAATTGAGTAACACATATAATTTAATTAGTGAACTATCGGTTGAACCATTTTACCACCATATTAATATACCGATGATTGATAACCACTAATATATTAATATTAATCATACATATTAGGGGTGAGCATGAGTCGGGTTGGATAAAGTAAGTTTTTTCTCTTACTTTGACCCTAAATGTTACGCGAATTATTTTTTTGAACCCGAACCCAACCCTAGTCACAAATCTAACCCGACCCTAGACCCAATTAAATATAATATATACTCCTTTTAGATAAAGTCTTCTCAATATAACTTATTATTAATGTATCACTACTCTGTACACATTGAATAACACACATACAAATATGATGAATGAGTGACGATATAACGGGTCGGGTCAGATAATGTTTGTCCCTTACCCGTCCCTAAATATTGATCGGTCTAATTTTTTAACATAAACCAAATCCTAGACCCGTGAAAACAACCATATTCAAGCACAATCATTATAGGGTCAAAGCGAGTCAACAAGTAAGACTAAGTCATGTTCACCTCTAACTCATACCATGTAATATGGTTGGAATGAGTTGACCAAATTTAATGTTTAGTATAGAAAAATAGATAATGGTTGGGCAAGCATTTTTCAAGCTTCTTAGCTTGAAAATTTTAAAGGTAGAAGCTTCTTAGCTCGTTCATAGTAGAAGCTTGGCCAAATATATAAATTTAAAAGCTTTTCTAATAAAAAAGGATTTTAAAACTAACATATAATGGGAAGGACGGAGCTTTAAAAGAAGCCACATGAAGAAAATTTATTTAAATTGTAATCATTTCTCTTACTGATCATAGTTAATGGTATATGAAGTGATATAATTTGTATAACAAAAGATGTGCTACCATTTTAAATTGACTACTCTTGAATTAGAGAAAGCACATTTTCATTACTTTTTTTTCTTATTTCTCTCAAAACTGTTTTTAAAGACAACATTCATTATATTCGTATAATTTTATGGTGTCATTTTTTGGGAGCACATATCCTATCCATGATGTGTACCATTTTATGTACCTTTGATTCTTATTGGTGAGAAAATATAAAGTTAATTATTGGAAAATAATGAATTTGAAGTGATTTTAATGCACATTAATGTAGCCATTAATGAGGATTTTTGGATTGTGAAATGAAAAACTCCACAAGTCCCACATTGTTTGTAGGATAGAGGTTGAACACTTGAAAGACTTTATAAGCCTTAAGTGTCAACCTTTGGGTGTGCCCCAAAGGGGTTATGTTTCACAAAACCCTCCAAAGATATGCACGCGCACCACTATCCTCTCCTTCAGCATTTCGGCTTGGGCTTGGACTGTGTGGCTGACTTATTTTTATTTTCAGGTTACTTTCTCACCATTTCTTTCTATGACACTAAGAAGTGACACATGTAATCATATTGTGGGTATTTCGGAAAATGATACTGATAGTCAGATTGTGGCAAAAAAATTAACATGAGTAGCCATAATGTGAGTATCTTTTAGAATTGACACAAATTGTCATATTGTGGGTGTATTCGAGATCGACTCTAAGAATCAATAACAGACAACTTAGTTGTTTTGTCATGGGGACGACGTAGTTGGTAGTCTGTTTGCACAATTTGGGATGACATATATCACTTCCATTTTCTTCCACTTTGTTTACGTGTTTTTGTTTTTGGTATATCCTTTTAATGTTTTAATTAAAGCCTGTAACAATACAATTATCTCTGGCTTTAATCTTTAGACTCACTTACTCTTACATCTTAGTCATTAATTTGAGGAAATTCTAATGATTTAAATCTACTCACCAATTTAAATCATTACGTTTCTCTAAAATTGATGGTAAAATGTGAAGTAAGTTTAAAAAACTTACTTTTAAAGTAAATGAATCTCTCATTAATAAAACACTATCATTTATGGTGCGGTGGGGTGGCCTTCAAGTATATTTCCAAAATTATGTTTTTGTATGATGTTTCATTTTATGGTTACAATAAAAATATTTTAAATATAAAGATTTTACATTTTTCATTTTAAAAAATTTAAGTTAGATTTTTTTATTATAAAAAGTACTAAACAATTTTTTTTACTTAGAAGAGGATCTTAAGTTAGAAAACACAATAAAATTACCAAATAACTTCTAGCTTAAATGGACTTTCCAATCAGATAAAATATGAAACTAGAAAGCAGTTTTTAGCTTTTATTTTCATCTTTTAGTTTTGATATTTTCTTTCACATTCCTTAGATATTTTCATATGGGCCTTTAGATTTCTCTAGCATAATTCATGTTCTCTGTGTATTTTGTTCACTGAAAATTGCATGAACATGAGTTGAAAATTATGTCATTTTCAGATCCTGGTTCTTCATATCAGTAATATTGGTATTCATGATACTTCATACTTTCCCCTTTGTAATGTGGGATTCATGATATTGTTCTTTGGTTGAGAATTTATTCATTTTCTTTGTTTTTTTTAAGAAAAATAATATTATTGAAGCAAATATAATGGTGAGACCATCATTTTCTGAAAAATATAGAGATATTTTTAATGGGCCTACTCATAATTTGTGAAATTATTTTATATCTATATCATCTCACCATTTGATTTGTTGAGAGACCCTAATTTTTTTATCACTATACTTTTTATATGATTTATCACTTACACCTCCATCCAATAAGTTAAGTGACTCACGTGAGAACATTGCACTATTTTGATAAATGAGAACAATTAATATGAACCATTGAATATTATTTTAACGATCGAAATTAAAAAATATATATACATGACTCTCACATGACTAATAACTAACTTTTAATCATAGTCATTCATGATGAGTTGTAAGACCCATATTTATTATTTTCACAATTTTTATATGAGAATTGTCCTCACCAGAATCATCTCATATCCTCTTATATTGAAAGTTAAATAAATATAGTATGGTTAATTTTAATGATTAAAATAAAGTGTATTATTATGTTTTCTTTGCATTAAAAGTACTTATATTTCCTTTTATATAATACTAACGTGTTGACAGACACTATTGTGTCTATCAACCCGTTTTTATATTGTTTGTAACGTGTAGTGTGCATACTATAAATATCAAATATAATATTTTGTACTAAATATTGTACTTTGTAGTTGAGCTTATTCGATTGGTGTAATCGTTAATTTGAAATTCAAATTGTAAACTAAAATAATTGAGTCAACTATTTTTGTAGGTTGAGTGTATGCTATTTTTTTATTTAACTAAAGTTTAGGAAATTATCTAAAATAAAAGCTAGTTTTTGACAATATAAATACTGCTTAACATGTATTAAAACTTTCTTCCCCTTACCAAAAAAATTTCTGGTTATTTCCATCTTTGAAAGGTTTTGAAGGTGAGGGATGCACTTATACACATGATAGTGCCAGGTTAAAAGCTTTTTTGTATATAACAAAACCCATGTTCTAGTTTCCAAAAGCATGCAATAAAATCAATTATAAGAAAGAACAGCAAAAGATTGTCATGTAATCCAAAGCTATACAATTTCTCTATTAGATGGACCACTAATATTTTCTAGTTTCTAAATGTGGTTGCATATAATAGTGATAGATAGTATGCTTCTACTCCCAAAGCTTCTTCATATTCTCTGCCTCACAAATCCTTTTCAAGGTTTCTCTCTATTGGTCTCTCTCCCTTTCTTGGTGCAACACTTTTACTAACCAAATTTGCATAGCTTGCATAATGAAATTAGCTAATGAGCAATTTTACTAACAGTACGCATTAAATCTAGAGGTATCAAAATGGGCGGACCCACAAAAACCCGAAAATTTGCAGGGCTTGCGTATCATATTAATTATTTTTCATTGAATCCAGACTTTTTTAGCCCAGAACGACCAAACTATATTAAATCCAGGTTTGGGTCGGGCATACCCGAGAGGGTTCGGACTACCTATTTTTCCTTATTTTATTATTTTTTAGGACTTTTAACTTGGTAATTAGCCATAGGTGAAATTTACTTTACAAAATAACTTATAAAAAAAATAGACAATAGATATTGTGCTATAAATTACAATAATTTTATAAATTTAAACATTATCATATTTTTCTTATTTTGCATAATATCCTTTTAAACATAATAACAAAATAGTGTATCAAATCAAATGAGAAGACATTAAACAATATAAATCTCACTTTTCTTTTCTTAATTGTGTATTTAATTACATTTTAAATTCTACAACAAAAATATAATAAAGAAAATAACTTTTACAATAAAACTAAAAGACAATATAATTGTTTACAACAGAGAATTTCACACAACCAAATTTAGGATAATAGTTCACAATGAAAGTGTTGACATATAGAGTTCATTTCGAACTTGAGTCTATACTATCATTAATATAAACCAAGATGATGTTATTTTGATAGTGTCCAAAGATTTATATATTAAAATAAAGCTTCAAATTATATTGTGTTAGAGAGTGAGAATCCAATAGAAATGAGAGATTTAACAAATGGGTTGTGTTAAAATTCATATACATGAATTTGACATCACGTCTTAACTCAAACACAAGACATTAGATCTGTAAGTTCGGTTGCATTGGACATAACAAATGTGTTAAAATGTTATACATTAATACCATATGATACATATATATTTAATAGATTAAATATGTTAAAATTTAAATAAATATTTT
The DNA here is from genome assembly GCA_009771035.1 of Lupinus albus. Taxonomy (NCBI): domain Eukaryota; kingdom Viridiplantae; phylum Streptophyta; class Magnoliopsida; order Fabales; family Fabaceae; genus Lupinus; species Lupinus albus. The sequence goes on from CM020010.1 coordinate 14,253,515, forward strand.
TTTAGTATTATGCGGGTCAGTCCACTACAACCCGCAACCCGCTCATGACAGGTTTGGACCACAATTTGATATGTATAAATTGTATCCAGACTCTTTAGCCCAATTTAGATTAGCCCGAACCTAATATGGACTAGCATAAACCTGTTCAGGTAGCCCATTTTTACACGTCAAATTAAATCTATCCTCAACCAATATATTCGAAAATTTTGAAAAAGTCAAGAGAAAATCTTTTTGATACTCCATATTAATCACAATTTCACAATTTACAACTCACTAATCCCATATTTCATACCAATAATGCATTTAATTATTTGCATATAACTTTTCTACGTAGCCAATGTAAGGAACCAAATTCTACCCTTAAATTTTTTTCATTTATTTTACTCATTTCATGCATACATTCATCATCTTACTTTAATCTCTCATTGACTATTCCATAAAACCACTTTTTAACATGTTATGTGACCATACACTTCATATTGCAGAAAAACATAATTCATTCAATTAATCCTTAGTAACTATCGCATACAACTAGTTATGGGTTTCCAAGAATCACTATGCTCATAACTACACATATTTAGTGTTACCATAGTCAGAATTACATTCATCCCAAAATAGTGTCTAATCAACTAGAATACAAAATATAGATAAAGAAATCCAAGTTAAGAAACGCATAAATTCCTAAGTGAGTCTTCTCCTTAAATCTTTCGTTTACCTACAATGTGATTTTCATAAACAACACACAAGAACAAGGGAGTAAGTCATCAGTTCAAGACTAACATTACATGATAATCCACATTTTAAATACGATTAAGTACTGGTATAAAGTATAAACACAGACACGTAAATATAAACATTAGTATCTTCTTTCTTCCATCTCCATGTTATTCATATTCACCCTATAGTATATATATCCCATAATATATATTCTATAGCATGCATATTACTTTCATTTCAAACATATCCCTTCCACTTATTCATATTCACCCTATAGTATATATATCTCATAATATATATTCTATAGCATGCATATTACTTTCATTTCAAACATATCATTTCCACTTATTCATATTCACCATATAGTATATATATCCCATAATATATATTCTATATCATGCATATTACTTTCATTTCAAACATATCATTTCCACTTATTCATATTCACCCTATAGTATATATATCCCATAATATATATTCTATAGTATGCATATTACTTTCATTCCAAACATACTCATTTCTCATTAATCGTATTCACCCTTAATCACATTCAACAAGTCTCCCGCAAAGATAATCCTCTACCACATCGGGTAGGTCTAGTTATTTTTCCCATACCATATCGAGTAGGTCGAGTTTATTCTCCATACCACATCGGGCAGGTCTAGTTCATTCTCCATACCACAAAAGGCAGGTCTAGTTAATTCCCCATGCCACATCGGGCAGGTCGAGTTCATTCTCCATACCACATCGGGCAGGTCGAGTTAATCCCCATACCACATCGGGCAGGTCGAGTTCATTATCAATACCATATCGAGTAGGTCGAGTTTATTCTCCATACCACATCGGGCAGGTCTAGTTCATTCTCCATACCACATCGGGCAGGTCGAGTTAATTCCCCATACCACATCGGGCAGGTCGAGTTCATTATCCATACCACATCGGGCAGGTCTATACCATGATAATTCACTACCTCTTCGGATAGGCAACAACAATAACCCACTACCACTCCGGGTGGGACCGTCCACAATAATCCGCTACCACTCCGTGTCAGATAACAAAATAATTCCCTACCACTCCGGGTAGGTTAACAACAATAACCCACTACCACTCCGGGTAGGGTAACAACAATAATATTCTTACAAACATATTACCTCTTACACATACCTTATTCGCATCAGCTCATATAAAATGGAAACACTTATCCCTTACCTTGGTGAGCGTTGGAGTCGGTTTCGAGTAACTTTACAAGTTTCCTCCGCGATTTCCTCCAACCTTTGAATCTTCCCTCATTCCCACCAATAACAACAATGTCAGTCATTTATTCAAAATAACACATAAACAACTCATATTTCATCGTCAAACATACAAGAGATTCACATATTTTCAAGGTTTCCAAAACTACTTCGATACGAGTTTCCAAACATCTAAAACATACATATTCATCTCATATATCAACATTAAAGTACAACTCATCTCATACATTTAGCATTTCACTCATTTCCCTTTTTACTCATATTCTCATTTTGGGGGTTTTGGGGTTTTCATGAATAAACCCACAAAACCTTTCCATTCATCAAATATCAACTCTAAACCAAGAGTTTACAAGAGAAAAACAACATAAAACGAACCATAACTCTAAAGGAAGAGTTTCCATGGTTTCTCATACTTTGAGAAGAGATCCATACACCCAAAAACGAGTTTGAAAGGGAGAAAGAGAGTTAGAGTCAAGAGATTTACATCTTCTCAAACTTTTAGATGATTCCCACGAGTTCTTGCTCTCAAAATCACATTCTCCTCTCTTCTCTCTCAATTTCTAACCCTAAAATGTGTTTGAGGTTTCTATTTTAAAGTGAAATCGTCGGGTTCTCGCTTGAGCGAGCCCATTCTCGCTCAGGCGAGAAAATTCCGCCTTTTTAAAATTTCAGATCTGACGCTCTCGGTCAAGCGAGAGATTTCTCGCTCAAGCGAGGCAGCTCTCGCTCAAGCGAGGATCTTACAGCCTCGACAGGTCTTGAATGCCACTTTTCTCGCCCAGGCGAGACAACTCTCGCTCAGGCGAGACCACTCTCGCTCAGGCGAGACAATTCTCGCTCAAGCGAGAATCCTTCAGTATAGCCCAGGATTTCACCCTCCCAGGTGAGCCTCTCTCGCCCAGGCGACAATTCTCTCACTCAAGCGAGACTCCCAAGACTGATACTATTATTTAATGACTTTAAAATTAGGGTGTTACAGCCAACATCATTAAATGTGACAATATTAAATTAATGCACCATTGTTTTTCTCAATACTCAATCGTAATTACAATGTACAATTTTCATTTCTCCTCATTATCATTTTTAACCATTTTTTTCCTATTTTTGTGGAACATTATAGTTCACAAATTCTCCTACCCATATAAAGAACCTTAAAAATGGTTCCCACCATTTTGTGACACTCATAACGTTATTTACCAAGATTTTTGAGACATTGCAAGAATACATGAAACCAAATTTCTTATCTTGGATCAACCAACTTGCACCAATACTAGAGTGCTTTAGTTTCTTGTTTCTTTCCTTTTTTCTTATTATTAGGTTACAGTAGTACATTTTTAGTTTACATTAGAGAATAACCACTTGGTCTTGGTTAGTTTTTTTTGTTTGTGTTAGTTTATGATATCTTGTCTATTTTCACTTCCACTTGTAAGAACTCACCTTGGAACAATATTCACAGTGTGGGCTAATTTTGTTTTGTTGTGAGACAAGTTGTTAGCATGTAATCCACGTGGAGGAAGAAATTGTCCATAAACCCCAAAAGGCTTAACATTTCTGCAAGGGAATCCTCTCCTTGTCAGGTAAAAAAATCATCTCGAAGGAGTTCAATCTCTCCGATACTCGAGAAGTCGGTACTAAAATATGAGAATGAAATTTTTTTAAATATTTTTTATTTATTTTTTATTAAAAAATAACATGAAATCATGACAATCGGAGGAATGTTTTAATCATATGTCACAATCCAATCAAATACTGGAATTTGAGAGTATAGTATGGGAAAGTATATTGTTCATCTACATGATTAAATTATTACTTTTACTTCTGTTTTTAAGAATAAAGTGTCATCTCAATATATTTAAAAAATAAAAGGGTTTTGTTTTTTATGTTCTTGAGGAGAAGATTCTCATCTCTATGTGTAATAACCTAAACCAAGATTATAATGATTATTATCCTAATAAAAAATTCTAATAGGCTTGTAATGTAAGGAAATTTTCTTGCCCAAAATCAGTTAATTATCCGAATCAGGTATCTTTAGGATAGTAGGCTTGGCCTGACGGGCCAGTCTGTTTTTGTCGACATTTTTAGCGGGTCGAACTAGAGATTTTAGCCCAAAAGCCTATATTCAACCCGGTTTAGAAGTCCATTTTTTAGACAGGTCAAGGCGGGCCAACATTAGTATTGTTTTACCATTTGAAGATTACATGTATTCCAATGATGTAGTCAAATTAATATTGTTTTTCAACCGAACATTTTACAATTACCGTGTGCAACTAATTTATTTATTCATATATAAGACATTTATGAGTACATTACTTCTCAATGTAACATTTACATATCAGTGTTTAATTTATATCATATATCATATTTTATTTAACTTAATAACATTTATCATTTTTTTGTTTAAAAAATTACAAATCTCATACATGATCAATGTAATGTATGTTTATAAATTAAGGGGGTTTGTAAGTGTAGAAAATGGAAGAATATTTTGTATAATTTCACTAAAATTAATGAAATATCAATGTAATTTAAATGTGTTTTTGAAAAAAAAAAAAAAAAACGGGTCAGCCCGCTGGCTTGCCAGCCCTACCAAATATGGGACGGACTGACATTTTGATCCCTTTTAGCAATGAGGGTCGGCCCAACCTAACCCATATTTTGATGGGCCGGACAGGGCCAGGTCGGGCTGACCCGTTTTGCCACCTCTAGGTATCTTTCGCCAAAATAACATTATTAATCTGATAATTAATTTGTCACAAAATGATTTCAACTCTCAAGTATGGACTACTATTATAATAAATAAGTTTTAACTAATTTCTAATTTATAATAAAACATTTTTGGGTTAGGTGTTGATTAATTTCACAAACCAGTAATGTCATTCACTACCTCTGCCCCACTCATTTTCTTTAATACCGCCATTTTTATTCTCGTGTGGACCAATGTGTACAACCAATTCAATAGTATGATTTCTTGTTTTTTGTATTGAGGTTGTTGGGTTGAGATGTTGGAACTGGGTAAGGTATGCTTGAAGGCTGTTTGAATAGGATACGTGTGGGTACATGAAAAGAAAAGAAAAGAATGCGGAGATAAATGCATAAAGAGAATATAATACAATAGTATAAGAGAGTATTAAATCTTAACTTTTTTATAAGGGATCTCCTCTTTTTATAGAGGCGGTGAGCATGAAATATTCTCTGCTTGATGTTGTTCGTATGGTCGAACATCTTGTCCTATCCAACCTGCCCCAGACCGGTATGAATTGCTTTATCCGTGTCTGGCAGCTCTGACATGTCTATGCTCTAGTTAATATAATGCTTCATTATGGCGGGTCATCTTGTAGACTGTCCCATCTGTTGTACCCGTATATTAGGCATACCCCAACCATATGATAGGGGTGGTATAGGGTGCAAAAGGTATATTCAGGTATGACAGATGTCTGTGCTGTTCAAGTGAAATGAAAGTCTGATAGCAGAGGGTCGTGGTTCCGCATATTGTTAACTAGGCCTTGTCCGCTCAACTCTATTCTTTTATGTAGTTTGATCGGGTATTCGGACATGATCAACGATCTCGTGAACTAGGTATTCTCTACCCCACATTTAAATAAATCTATGTTGATTTGACCGGTCATGACGTGTCCTAAACCAGAGTGGCACAAATTTTTTATATTACATGTATATCTTCTATCATTTATATGTGTTATACAATATAAAAATGAGAAGAAGTCTACATACTCCAGGAGTAAATTAGAAAAACATATTCCATATCTTAGTCATCTATTTTATGAAAATCTAATGGTTCAGATCTACTAACTAATCCAAATCACTTGAACCATTAGTTTTTCTTAGAATTGAGAACTAAGATACGGAATAGTATTTTTTTAACTTATTCTCAGGAGAAATGAATCTCATTTCTATAAAAATTGTATATAAATGTTATATTCTAAGTATAAAAGTAATAAAAGTCATATACATGGAACATAAGTGATACATTCACATAGGGGTAAACATGAGTTGAGTTGGGACGAATTAAAGTTTGTTCTTACCTGAACCTGAGCCTAGACTAGATGAAACCTGACTTATTCGGGTCCAATTATGATCGAGCCATATCAAGTAAGCAAATAGGATCGAATCCTACTCATCCATTCACATTCATAGTATAAAAAACTTCAGACCGTTTAACTCTCTTATATTATTTAGACAAAATATTTATATATAATTTTCTACTTTATATCAATACACACATTACCTTATCATTGACACCCATAACTCCCAATTTTATTTTAAAATAGTTTTTAAAAGATTTCTTTTTTTTCTATACTACAAAACCAAGAGTGTCAAAAAAAAAAAAGTTAACCCATACCTCACCCCACACTCACTCACTAAAGAAAGAATAAGATTCCTCTCCAATACTAGAGAGTCCAATACTAGAAATGTAGAGGAAGAAAATTTTTAAAATTTTTAATTTAAAAAAGTATAAAATTTTGACCATTTATATTTTATTTTTTCCATATGTCAAGATTTAAGTGTGCAATGTCCTCTCCTGTAATGGAAAGGAGCGGGACTCATAAAGAAAGAACTAGAAAGCAATCACAACCTTCACATACCCAACTCTCATAAATACTCTCACTCAAACATAGACACACAATAACAAATGGGAAATTACAAGTTCAAGTTATCACATATGATACCCAATGCTTGGTTTTACAAGCTTAGAGACATTGGAAGAACAACAAAACAAAGCACCATTTCTTCTAGGAAGAAAAAACAATCTCAATTAGCCTCAACTACTACACAAAAATCACCAAAACCAAGAAAATCATACTACTTTACAAGAGAGCTTGATCCAACTAGCATTAAAATCTACACCCCAAAATTTTCCCCTGACCCACCAAGAAAATCATCCAAACAAAGAAGAACAAAGAAAAGAACAACTACAAAGACTTATTCACCAAAAGTTGTTAACTCTTCTGTCTCTTCTGGTTGTAATTGTCACACTACACTTGATTCTCCTCCACATGAGTACTCATACTCTTCTTCTCAATTTGATAGCTCTACTGAATCAGAATTTCCTGACCCAGAATTCAGAACTGACCGTGTTCTTCTTCCCATTGAGTCTTCTTTTGATGAAATGGTTTCATTGTCCACTAACTCTAGTAGCTGCAAGCAAAAAAACTGCAACCAAAACAACAGCAGCAGCAGCAACAACAACGATATCGTAATCGATGTGGACAAGAATTCTCTAGCAAAAAGAAAAGATGGGTATGAATTTGATTCATTCTCAAAGGTTGAGTTGCCTCCAATTATAACCAAGCAAGTTATAAATGATGATGTTTCACAAAAAGAAACAAAACCCAGAGAACAAAAACACAGCATGAAAGGGTCTATGAAGGTTAAAATTGTGAAGGAAAACACATCAACAATCAAAGAACATAGAAATTCCCCTGTTAGGAAATTCTCCATGAGTTCTTCAAAGGTGAAAGTTCATGTCAATTCACCAAGGATTGAAAGAAGGAAGGTCCAGTTATATGGAAAGAAAATCGCGCCGAGTTCAAGCTCCCGGAGAAGCCTTTCGGATAGCTTTGCAATTGTGAAATCATCATTTAATCCTCAAAAGGATTTCAGAGAATCAATGTTGGAGATGATTGTGGAGAACAACTTAAGAGCTTCAAAGGACTTAGAAGATCTTCTTGCTTGTTACCTTTCTCTTAATTCAGATGAGTATCATGACATTATTATCAAAGTCTTCAAGCAAATATGGTTTGATTTCACAGAATCAAAGTAGAAATTTCAATAGTTGTTATCATGTTTTCATTATTCTCTTGTACTTGAATTTAGTATGTAGTTGGTTACTTTTTACTATACTGTAAAGTATTCATATATTAGAATGAGGTAGCATTTGCACTTAAATCTGGTAAGAACTTTCCTCATATTGTGAAGTACCATAAATTAATGAGGCAGTGTTCATGGAATTTGATCTGGTATGTGGTTGGTTACTTTCTTTATACAGAAAAGTATCATGAATTATTATACGCTAGCGCATTGTAGTCTAATTGTGACCATAATATTATAATTTTGGGAATCTACATAATAATATTGGTATTGTTACCGAAATCAGCAGCATTTCTTCAGTAATATTTAACAATTATGGTAAACACATATCAACCGTAATCGCTACCAAAATTTAGAACACTATCAGAGAAACCAAAATCCAGTAATTTCTTGGGCAAACTATAAATCAAGTTCCTCAACTTTATATGTCTTACCTAAATTTTGTTTTATATGAATGTATGTAATTTTTTTTTTTGGTAAAAGTTAAATATAGTCTAGTATTAGGCTAACATGTTTGTATGTAATGTTTATTTGATACAAAAAATGGGATGAGCTTGACACAATAATAAGGTTGTTGCTTAATGATTATGGAATGACACATTCAAATCATAGAAATAGCCTCTTAAATGTGGCGTAAGGATCTAGACTACACTAAGTGGGAGCTTCGTGTAATCATATCTTTTATACTAAATCTTTAATTTTACAACCTTTTCATTTTTAATTCCAAAAAGGCAAAATTGAATTCAAAGCTTGTACCATATAATTTTCTCTGATATGGCTTGGGTCTATAGAAAAAAAAAATGGGGTTAGTGAATTTTTGTTAAAAGGGGGATTCATATTCATTTATGATCTGAATAATGCTGACTGCATATAAACTGTAGGGTCATAACTCATCAGCATTTAAACTTATAAAAAGATTTTGATGCAGAGATTGTCTCTATTTCCTTTTCTTCATGCATTGAAAGGCAAAATAAAGGGTCATCACTATAATGGCATGTTTGGCTTTATGTCATGTTCCTGAACAAAAACTTAGAACACCATTTTTGGGTCTGAATTTTAGTACCCTTAATAGAAAAAGGATCAACTGTTCCAACAAATTTCTGTTTCCATGTCCTAAGTTAATAATGTTGCACTAAGTAATATAAAAAAAAACTTTTCTATTTTTTTAATTTTCATATTGATTATGTGGCAGTTTTTTAGTTGATTGTGACACATTGGGCACCATTTATGGGACATATGATTTCCATTCCCTTAATTTTGATCGGTGCGGGACGGACTTTGGGTACGTGGTTGGTGACAGCAGATCCTTGCTGTTCCTAACCACGTCTTTATGTCCGTCCCGCACTAATCAAAAAATGACATGTCAATTAAAAAAATTAAACATTCACGACTTTTTTTATTTTTACTTCATTTTGATTGGTGCGAGACGGACTGAAGACGTGGTTGAGGACAACATATCTTTATACCCCTTAATAGACCTAAAGTGGATTGTAAACAAGACTTAGAAATGCACAATTTTGTATAAATAGTTAACACTTTAGGGGCCCCTAGCGACATCACCTGCAATAAATATCTCACAACTTCCTTCTATTAAACTTTGGATTTTTTTGCCCCTAAAGAACTTGCACTTTAAGTACAATCTTAGATTTCACATTTTTCTTCACAAATTTTGAAGTGCTTGTGCTTAATCCCCAAGCCCAGACCGTGCAGCTTTTAAAGATCTCGCATGATTATTTCCCACCTCAACAAACAAACAATTGACCGACAACAACCAACCAAACTCTTTGTATATTTGTAAAAGACCTTGCCAGATCACAATACCTATATCGTGTTAGGTTAAAGGTTAAATATTCGATTTTTAATTAGGTTAAAGGTTAAATGTTCGATTTTTAACAATAACACTTATAGAGAAAGAGAATTGAAAAAAAATATTTCCTTATTATAATGACATATGCGTTAAACCCGATAGAAGAAAAAAAGAGGTTTGTAATTTCCTCAGAAGTTTCATTTTCAAAAGATAAAGTTACTTCGATTATTACAAAAGTTGGTACAGACTGTAAGCATTAAGATTTAAGATCTTTTGTTAGGAAATTGTCCGTTTTGTTAGGAAATTGTCCTATGCCCCACACTTATTTGTTGTAGTTTATGTTTATTTTTTGAAAAATAAACTGAAAAGTATGTTTGATAATTAAATGAAGTTTATAAACTTAACTTTTTTTCCTAAAAATAAGCCAAAAGTATAAGCTCATAAATCATGGGTTGGTTTATTTTTTTAGCTTATTTTTTCTTAATTTTTCTAATTCTCATTTTACCCCATCATAACTTTATCTCTCTCCTCCTTTTTAATCTTCTACCTAACACCGTAATTCTTCACATCATCCCCACCAAACTCCATAACTCTCATTTGCTTCTCTTTATCACCACTCAACCCCGTAATTCCTCATAACATTTTCTTTTATCTATACACGAACAAAGAATTATGTATACAACTTTGTTATATAATATTAAAATTTTGTGAATTATGTATAAACTCAATAAACCCGAAAACTTTTTCATAAAACTTAACATTTATGTATTATTTATTTTGTGGATTATGTAATTTAAGTTTAGTAACTTCCATTTATTTATGTGATATATTTTTTTAATATTGATATTGATTTTTATATTGTATTTTATTTTAATATTTTTTTAGCCTTTGTTATTATGCAATATTAAAAATCATGGGTTGATTTATTTTTTAGTTTATATTTAACTATGTATGAAGTTATTTGTTTTTGTTGATCTTATATTATTTTTTAATATTAATATTATTTTTTATATTTTATTTTATTTTAATATATTTTTTAGTCATGCAATATTACAAAATTAAAGTAAAAATATATGGTGATAAATATTAAAAAAATGCATGTTTAAAAAATAGTGTAAAAAAACAACCAAAATAATCATAACATAAACAAATATCCTCATACCATTTTGTCTAATTTACTATGTAAAAAATAATATTTCTATCTTACCCAAACAAAACAGATTAGTTTATATTCAATTTTCAGCTAAGGTACCCAAACATAAACAAATTATAATATTAACAGTTTATAATCTGAAACTAAAAACTTAATTTATACCAAACGCACACTAAATGTATTATATATATAATGTATTACTTTTATATAAAATGAAGAACATATATTGTGTATCACAATGTGTATTATAAGTTGTGATTGATTGAAATAAATACATTTAAATTAAAGTTTAATTATAAAGTATGTAAATATAAAATGTGATTCCTATAATAGTAGTTACATGTAAGTGATTGATGATACCCTAAAAATTATATTGTTTGTTGCGTACATATTAAAATCTTTATAAATACAGTACAATAATTAAATGTATCTCAAATTCTATATGCTGAATAGACTATCATTAAAAGAAATGAATACTATAGCTTCCCCAAATATTTTTGCACACTTTAAAAGTAGGACCAATTATTAATGTTGTCTTGTTCTAGCTAGGAAAAAGCAGAAGTTCTAGCTTGACAAAAATGCTCAATAGGATGAAATACTCAAATTATTCAAACTACTTAATCATTCTCAGAGATTTTCCTGTAATTCTGTCAAGACCAATCTAGCTTTAAGATCTCAACAAATAAGAAACTTTTGGAAGTTTGTTCACTAATATTTATTATGTTTGTGAGGTCTGAGATTTTTATATTTTTATTTTGTATAAAAATATAAATATATTCTCTAGCTTGGTCCTGGGCATTAAAAAAATGAGACAGACTCATCTTCAATATTAGAGAGAGAAATGTTGTAAAAAAACAAAGATAAAACAACATATGTTGATAAAAGATAAAATTATATTTTTAAGTAAAGAAAAAACAAGATATATGAGCAGTTTTAAGGATCTTCGTACTAGAGAGAGAAATGTTGTGAGACAGACTCATCTTCAGTACTAGAGAGAGAAATGGTGTGAAAAAACAAAGAAAAAACAACAAAAGATAAAATTATATTTTTAAGGAAATAAAAAACAAGATATATGAGCAGTTTTAAGGATCTATTTTTCTCACGAAAAAACACTTTAGGACTTATTCGATACCTTTATTTTTATTTTTAAGAAACCAATTTGTCTTATGAACTAAATTTCGGAGTACTAATTTAGGAATTTTTTTAAGACTAATTTATTTCTGAAAAAAAATAGACACTAAATTGATTATCTACTTTAAAATAATCTAGCATATTTGGTAAATTAGCTTAGAGTATAAAATAGTCGTTTTTATAGAAAAAAAGAGAGAGAAGCTATCCTACCTGTGACTAACAGCCAAATAAAAACCTCATTATGGAAAATTATGTGGTGCTAAAAAAAGCACTTTTTAAAAAATAAAAAATTCTACATGTGTAACCTTTTCTATTTGTATTCCTGATAATTTTTTAAAATGACAACAGGTGCCCCTTAATATTTATTCATATCCTAAGGAATCACTTCTCACTCAATTGAAATAAGAAAAAGTTGAGTAATAGAAGGAGCTTCATTTGTGATTCATAAAAAATTTCAACTAAAAATTAGAATTATTTAAAAACTTGTTTTAAGAAGCACTTCAACTTTTCAGGTTATGTAACAATTCAATTTAGACCAAAAGTAAAGAGTTAATGGTTGAAAAAGTTTATAGTCAAAATTTTCTAAGTGTTGCATCCAAAGATAGTGCATGGGTGAAGGCTTCATATAAATCATGCATCTACTTGCTGATTGGCATTCATTGTTAAGGTTACCAACATGCCCCTCCACACAAGCCTGCTGGACTAGGTGAAGAGTTACATTTGACCCATAACTAAATGATATTTTTTGGTTCATGACAGCCGGAAAGCAGTTGAATTTTGGCTCTGATACCACGTTAAAGTTCCATCTCAAAACTAATTAGCAATAAGAGAAGTAATCTAACAGGTATTTAAATCATTACCGAGACAATGAGTTAGACGATGTAAGACATACTTCCCAACATTCATCATCTCATTCTCTTTCATGTCTTCCTTTGGCTAATCATATGACATTCATTTTTTTGTGTTCTTCAAGTTCAACAAAAATAAAATATAAGCAAATTTAACTATTTTTACAGATATTATTATCACTTTTAATTGAAGCAATTTCTCATATACCACATCTTGAATAGTGATTGTTATTATTTGTAAATGTTTTTTTATTAAATGAAAACAATTAGTTACATTTTGACTATTTTCCTTAATATACGTGAAATTAGTTAAATTTGTTTATAAAAGAGACTAAATAGAGTATCTTATATGTGTTGTGACTCAATAGTTATTTGATTTCCAATTTTTCATAAACTAGACATGCAAAGTGCCTTAAGTGTTGTGAAATTTGAAGAGAAACTATGTTGTTATCTTGAGCAAAAAAAAAACTACCCTTATAGTAGTATATGCAATTGCACCTATACAACAAGCAATAAGTATTGAAACCCCAACTATTGATCCCACAAAGATTTGTGCTACTATAGGTTATAGGATAGTAAAGTTGTTGGGTCGACTGAGCCAATAAGATTGTTGATGGTGCTACATCCAAATCCAAGAGAATAACTCAACCACCAATCAAATTTAAAGATTATGGTTAGATTATGTTTTGAAGTAATATAATCCTAAATTTAAATACTATCTTATCTAATTAGGATGAGATCATGATAAGATCATATTTTAATTATCTTTAGATTTACTTTTCAAATAATGGGATTGATATTAGATTTATCAATCCATAGATTAGTTTTTAGTACTATTTAAGTAATATTAAACCTCATTCAAATGATATGAATAAACCAATATTTTACTTAAATTTTAGTCTTTAGATATTAGTTCTCTTAATCACATCTGCTAGGGTAATTTCAACTCTAACAAAAAATAGTATTATGAAACAATAAAGCTTCTAGTTTCACTCCTGCTCTCCCCATGATATTTTTGTGCTATCATAAAATACTTTTATATACTTGACCTCAGAATTTGTCATTAATAATTGTGTGAGAATATATTGAATTTCCTGTAATGAAATAGTGAAGGTTAAAGACATATTTCTAAACACTGATATTTGTTTGTTAGCAACATCAGACAATTATATTTCTGTTTAGAATATTCATAGCATACAGGTTAGCTCTAACATCAAATGTTTTCTCCATGTATAAGATTTAAACTCAATTCTTACTTAAAAGTAAAACAAACTTATACTACTTGAATCAATTACCTATTATAAACAACATTTCATCCATCCATTTTAATTGTTACTTTAATAGTTTTAAGGTTTTTCATATTGTTAGTCACATTATAAAATTAAGAAGTATTAATTACTTTCTTCCTTGTTTGCCCTTTTATCTTATATTTTCATACATTAATTATCCAAACTACTTTTCTTATTTTTAAAGAACGAATAATATTCACAATTACAATAGACGTATTATTAGAGTTATTTTAGTCAAAGTAATCTATATACATTATCTTAAAGTAATAATTAAAATAGAAGAATAATATTTTATACACACCAAACTGGAACAGCAATGAAATTTTTTCTCTTGAGATAAAAGTAAGAGAAAGAGAGGAAAGAGAAACAAAGAAACTTTATAATCTACTATCTTCTACTATATTTTATAAGAATAGAAGAAATTTGTTATTACCATAATAGACATTATACATTATTGACACTTAGATTACATATGGTTATATTTGTAATATTATGCTGGTGTTATTACCATTAATTATAGACATTATACATTAGTGGTACTTGGATTGCAAAAGGTTATATTTGTAATACAATTAGTAAAATACATGTTAATTTTAGGATTAACATTTAGAATCATTATATTTTTATGTTAATTTTAGGATTATGTAAATATATATATATATCTGTGTGTGTGTTCAGAAACAAGAAGAAAAATATTAATAAATTGGTCATTATTTAAATATAACATATAATCATGTATATATATGATGATTATTACATGCTAAATATAGTATTACTAAATATCTGAAACGGAAAACATGATGAATACCCGAAAATATACCAGAATTCGCATTTAGTAGTAGGTGTTATAGTGTTACATGTTGATAGGTTTTGGAAAACTTCTTTGACACCACATTTATTGTAGTGTTCATTGTTTTTCCTTCTTTGTCATGTATCAGTATTTTAAGTCCTTCCATTGACTGAACTCTTGAAAAAGCAACATATAGTTGTCCATGATCGAAAACTGGTCGAGGTAGATACAACCCAATACTTGCTAGTGGTTGCCCTTATGACTTGTTAATTGTCATAGCATATGAAACAATCAACGGAAATTATCTCCTTGTTAATTTGAAAGGCCACAGTGAATGGGATGGAGACAAACTCATTCGTGGAATGTAGAATATCTTCCCAACATTTTTTTCTGTCATTACCTTCGCTTCGAGGACATGGGTTGCTAGTCTATTTACAATCATTCTTGTTCCATTGCACAAGCATTCAGTCTGGTCTAGATTCCTCAATAGCATAATTGGTGTTCCTACTTTCAATTTGATTTTGTGGTTAGGCAAGCCTGAAGTTCTGAGGGAGTTTAGAAACTCAGTAGTAAGTCCTTGTAGAGCTTCAATGTCGTTAGATTCTAACCTATCAATAGAGTTTGAGCTTAGATACTCCCTTTCATCACCTTCATTTGAAACAAAATGTATTAATGTTGACATAATAACTATATGATTGAATGGTCTACATGGGATTAATGATAGCACATAATCATTTATTTCATCAACTGTGTCAATTATTGAAGCCAAAATAGCTCTACATTGTAGAAATTCCTCATTCATGTATTCATCAACTAAATTTGGATAAGTACTTTTAACTATATCATGAATGGGATTATCGTAATTAGTTATCAGAAATTGTTCTGGTATCTCAATCAGTGCATAACCATCATTTGGCTCTGACAATTTTCCGTCACCTACATCTAAAATCCATTTTGCAAATTGTTGAATTTGTAAGTGATTGGTATTGTTTATAGTACTTTGTTAATGCATATTCCTTGTTAAAGTTAATATTTGGAAATTGTCCCAAATATATGAAGAATTTATTGTAGCATTGATAATGTTTGAACGAATACCTCTTGGAATTACCGGAAGAATTTGTCTGAAGTCACCACAAAAAACAATGACTTTTCCACCAAAAGTTGAGACATTAATATGATTGTTTTCACAATATTATAAGAATTTAAAGTCTCACTTATAAGAATTGATTTTGGGAAAATAAAGAAAGATAAGAATTGATTTAGGGAGGAATATATAAGGAATGTGGATAATAGGATAATAAGATTGCTAATCAGAATATGAGATATCAATAGGATTGCTTTCACAGTATTATAAGAATTTAAAGCTCCACTTATAATAAGAATTGATTTAGGGAAATTAATTGTTGTGTATAATTTTAAACGTATGTAGCTGATGATTAATAGAAATTAATATAAATAAATATATATGGAATGTGTATAATAATATTGATAAGAATTGATTTAGGGGGAAATATATAAGAAATGTGTATAATAGGATTGCTAATCAGAGTATGAAATATTAATAGGATTGCTTTCAGAATATTATACAAATTTAAAGCCTCATTTATAAGAATTGATTTAGGAAAATATATAATGAATGTGCATAATGGGATAATAGAATTGCTAATGTGATTATGAGATATCAATAGAATGTGCACAATATTATAAGAATGGAGAAATATAAGAATTGATTTAGTGAAATAAAGAAATATTTTGATGGGAAAAAGAATATAAGAATAAATGTGTATAATGATTTTTTTATGAAATCATGAATGATCATTAAGTATAATAATTATATTCATTCTAATTTAATTATTCATGAATATTCCAGAATGGTAATGACGATGAATGCTGATTTTAAACATATGTACATGATGATTAATAGAAATTAATATATAAGAAATGTGCATAATAATAAGATAATAGAATTGCAAATCAGAGTATGAGATATTTATAGAATTGCTTTCACACCACATCATAACATCGACATTTTACAATTATTACCAACATTATTTGCTTACAATCTCATGATTCTTTTTCTTCTTCTTAGATAACATTACATCATAATTTAATTTTCTTCATTTCTTATTCTAAGTTTTTTAATATTCTAACTTTGTGATTTTTGTTAGAGAGAGTTCATCATTTTCGGGATAATGTAGATGAGAATTTAAATAATTATTTTTGTTTTTACATAATCAAACCGCAATTTGCTATAGGTAATGGTAATTGCATATGTGTAATAGGATAATCTTATAATCTCATGATTCTTTTTCTTATTCTTAGGTAACATTATATTACATCATACTTTAATTTTCTTCATTTCTCATTCAAAGTTTTTCATTATTCTGACTTTGTGATTTTTGTTACAGAGAGTTCATCATTTTCGGGATAATGTGGATGAGAATTTAAAGAATTATTTTTGTTTTTACATAATCAAACAGCATAATAGAATAAGAATTATTTTTGTTTCCCTAAACTCATATATCTTTAATATAAATTAATATGAGAATATTATAATGAATGTGCGTAATAGTATAATATAATTGCTATTTGTCGCGACCCGATTTTCGGTTGGAAGACCGGCCCTACGACTTAGGGAGGGGCGAGCTTGATTTCTACCTCTTCCAATTGATTTGGAGTCGCCACTACGTTTTTTGCGGATAAAACGTAGAAAACTCTCTATATGCCCAATTTGGAGAACTTGGTCTTTGAACAGAGATTCTGAGCTCGGGAGTCGATTACGGATTGGGGAAGGTATTAGCACCCCGTCCGCCCGTATTAAAACGGTACCCTCGCTAATAACATGGACTTTTATACCCTTAAAAATTCTTTATTAAAATTTAGTAATTAAAGTGAAATGTTTTATTTTTTATTGTTGTGCCTGACAAGAGTTCATCTTGCTCCTACGTATCCCTAGGTGCAATAGGGAAATCAAGGCTATGTAGTTCTGGTTTGAAAAGTAATTAAATTGGTTTGGGTAGTTTTAAAATATGCTTAAGTACAATATGATTTTTTTTTCTAAAATACTTTTGATAAGGAATTAATAGTTTAGAGTCGGTGTTGGTCGCTCACCTTCTTCCCATTTTCAGAGAAGTCAGAGTCAACTCGAACCGTAACCTTACTATAAAAATTCCATTAAAATTTGTTTTAGTAATAAGGTGATTTTTATTTAAAACATTTTAGCATGAAATTAATAGTTTAGAGTCGGTATTGGTCGCTCACCTTCTTCCCATTTTCAGAGAAGTCAGAGTCAACTCGAACCGTAACCTTACTATAAAAATTCCATTAAAATTTGTTTTAGTAATAAGGTAATTTTTATTTAAAACATTTTAGCATGAAATTAATAGTTTAGAGTCGGGATTGGTCGCTCACCTTCTTCCCATTTTCAGAGAAGTTAGAGTCAACTCGAACCGTAACCTTACTATAACAATTCCATTAAAATCATTTGAGTAATGAGATAATTTTTTTTAAAGCATTTCGGTAAAATGAATAAAGATAGTGCATTATTTGATACATGTATCACTAGGAAATTTTTATTTTAATTTTTATTTTAGCCAAATGTTTGTATCCATTTCTATGGAATCAATTGATTTGGACATAATCGTTTCTAAACAACTCAGTAAAAATACATATACACGTGCTAAGCATATAACATTGGATCAATAGTTGAAAATCAAATAAGTAGGGGTAATTCTATTGAATATGTGTGATTGTTTGGTATTCAGGATGCACAAAAATGCATTGCTATTTAATGGTTTGAACAAATGACTTACTTGGGCATGCTTTTACCTTTTGCCTCGTTTTCGGAGATGCTAGAATTACTGAATTTGGATTATTCTGCTTGTTATGATGACCGAGTCCTTTCCCTTTTCTAATTCCTCTATTGGGTGTATGTAGGATTGTGTGTATTATACGATCCCTGACTGATGTATGATATCTCTTCTAGTGTACTTTGGTTACATATGAAAAAGTGTATGTTCTCTATGGAAATCGAATATGCTTATGTATGAATGCAGGCATTGCGTATTTGGGAATGCCGATTTGGAGATTCAGGAACGTGGGTGTGGCGAATGGTAAAAGTAAGAAGCTTTTCTGGAAGGGGTTATGTCGGTCTATGGTATGTATATGTGTATGGGTATAGAGATGATGAGGGGGATTAGAGATGGAAGAGATAGATGGGTGTAGTGTGTTTGTTGATTGCCAAAAATTCTGTCTAATGTGGTGGTGGATATATGGATTAGGGTAAAAAATGAGTGTGGGTATTTTTTTATGCCTCCTCCTTTTGAAATAGCTTACTTCCTTTTGTAATGATTGAGATTCATGAGAACCTTTTCAATTTCTAATCTATATCCAATCCCCCCATTGCCTATCTACTTATTCTCTTTTTATAATGATATATACAAATTTCCAATCATGGTTTTAATGTTCTTTATTGCCTTAGTTTTCTCTGCTCTCAATCTCTAGTTGCCTTATTGAAACCACTATTTGATGCTCTATTTATAATTGTTGATCATCACCTTAATTCTAATTATTGCTGCCTAATTATGATCATTAATTTGCATATCCTTAGTGTCATCCTTTTGGGATTATGTTGATTGATTGTATTAAATATATTTATTGAGTGTTATTTTTGGAATCCTGTTTGATTGCCTTTATTAAATTGATGATGATTTGATTTCTTTTCCTTTTGAGAGATTGAATGTTGATTTGTTTAAGTTATAAGAGATGGTGAATGTATAATTTGGGAGGATCTTCCCATCAAGGCACCTGAAGAAGTTGGGGGTGGGAGGTTTACTTTCCTTTTTAAGTGAATGTATTATGCCCATTTTTAGCACCAAATATTGTTTATTTAAAACATTGTTTTTAGAAAATATAAATTACAATTTTGAATTTATTTACTATTTATTATCACTTTTTTAGAATTTATTTTGGGCCGGACAAAATTGAGTGTTCACAGCTGCCCCTCTTTACTTGTTGCTTACTTGAAAGCAAGTAAACTGAAGTTTGTATGCTATCATAGTAAGTAACTAGTAAAGAAATGAACATGAATTTTGTCGAGGCCTAGACAATGGACCCAATGCAACAGTTAGAACAAGAATGAATGAATATATGTGTCACTCTAGACCATAAACTAAATTTGCGAGCATTTCGGACTCGAGATGATTAAATAATTTCGCGAGCACTCAGTGGCTCAAGACAATGAAATAAATTCGCGAGCAATTAGTGGCTCGAGAGCACTTAGTGGTTCAAGACAATAAAGTAATTATGCGAGAACTCAGTGGCTCGAGAGCACTTAGTGGCTCAAGACAATAAAGTAATTATGCGGGCACTCAGTGGCTCGAGAGCACTCCGTGGTTCAAGAAAATTAAATAAATATGCGAGCACTCAGTGGCTCAAGACAATAAAGTAATTATGCGAGCACTCCGTGGCTCAAGACAATAAAGTAATTATGCGAGCACTCAGTGGCTCAAGACAGTAAAGTAATTATGCGAGCAATCAGTGGCTCGAGAACACTCAGTGGCTCAAGACAATAAAATAAATATGCGAGCACTCAGTGGCTTAAGACAATAAAGTAAATATGCGAGCACTTAGTGGCTCGAGAGCACTCAGTGGCTCAAGACAGTAAAGTAAATATGCGAGCACTCAGTGGCTCAAGACAGTAAAGTAAATATGCGAGCACTCAGTGGCTCGAGAGCACTCAGTGGCTCAAGACAGTAAAGTAAATATGTGAGCACTCAGTGGCTCGAGAGCACTCAGTGGCTCAAGACAGTAAATTAAATATACGAGCACTCAGTGGCTCGAGAGCACTCCGTGGCTCAAGACAATAAAGTAAATATGCGAGCACTTAGTGGCTCGAGAGCACTCAGTGGCTCGAGACAGTAAAGTAATTATGCGAGCACTCAGTGGCTCAAGACAGTAAAGTAAATATGCGAACACTCAGTGGCTCGAGAGCACTTAGTGGCTCAAGACAGTAAAGTAATTATGCGAGCACTTAGTGGCTCAAGACAATAAAGTAATTATGTGAGCACTCAGTGGCTCGAGAGCACTTAGTGGCTCGAGAGCATTCAGTGGCTCAAGACAATAAAATAAATATGCGAGCACTCAGTGGCTCAAGACAGTAAAGTAAACATGCGAGCACTCAGTGGCTCAAGACAGTAAAGTAAATATGCGAGCACTCAGTGGCTCGAGAGCACTCAGTGGCTCGAGACAGTAAAGTAATTATGCGAGCACTCAGTGGCTCGAGAGCACTCAGTGGCTCAAGACAGTAAAGTAAATATGCGAGCACTTAGTGGCTCGAGAGCACTCAGTGGCTCAAGACAGTAAAGTAAATATGCGAGCACTTAGTGGCTCGAGAGCATTCAGTGGCTCAAGACAGTAAAGTAAATATGCGAGCACTCAGTGGCTCGAGAGCACTCAGTGGCTCAACACAATAAAGTAATTATGCGAGCACTCAATGGCTCTAGATAGTAAATGAATTTGCGAGCACTCAGTGGCTCGAGACAATAAATAAATTTGCGAGCACTCAATGGCTCGAGATAGTAAATAAATTTGTGAGCTCTTAGTGGCTTGAGGTTCACATCAGGCTTAGGGTCTTGGAAAGTTATAGTTAAAAGCACGTCAGACTCGGGGTCCTGGAAAGTTATAATTAAAAGAACGTCAGGCTCGGGGTCCTGGAAAGTTATATGCATGTCAGGCTCGGGGTCCTGGAAAGTTATAATTAAAAGCACGTCAGGCTCGGGGTCCAGGAAAGTTATATGCGAGCACTTAGTGGCTCGAGATTCACATCAGGCTCAGGGTCCTGGAAAGTTATAATTAAAAGCACCACAGGCTCGGGGTCCTAGAAAGCAAAGCTTTTAAAATATATAGAGTAACGATTTGTATTCTTGATAGTATATTACGATGTTATCATATTTTGCATGTGATGTCGTTTATGAGTATGTGAGAGTATGATATCTGATGCATGAAACTCTATATACATAAGTATTCATTGATTTTTTGAATTGGTGATATGTATGTATGACATGCATGATGCATAATGATTGAAAGTATATTATGTTTGTCAGATGAAGTATGATATGAGTTTTGGTTATGTTTGTGTGATGTAGTGGTGTAAGAACCACAGTCATTTGATGATTTGGTCAAAATAACATTCAATTTTTGAAAAATTGGATTTGAATTTTTTTGATTCATTTATCTTCAAAATTGCTCTTCAGCATCCTCACAACTTTTGATTTCAATATATTTTTGTGTCTTTGGTTGGCAGAGCTGTTGTTGAGTTGATTGCTTTCTGAGATCACTTTGGTCATTCGAGAAACTGCCCCAGTTTGCATGGTGAATCAGTGAAATGCTGTAGTGTTTTCTTAATAATTTATTGGAATATTAGGATATCCAGTAAATTGCCCCAGTGTCTTTAAGAATTTATTGGAAGAGTAAGACATCAATTAAATTGCCCAGTATCTTTATCATAGACTTGTGGGGAATCCTTTCAAACATTGGTTGTGACTCTACCTTGAAAAAAGCTGCCCCAGTTTGCATGGTTGAGAATAAGCAATGATGAGTTTTTCACTTGAAGGTGTTTATTTATTTTCCTAATTTTTGCTTAGAGTACCTATTGTAGGCATCTGCCGGGAATTCTCTCCTTTTATTATGACACTAAGTCGCCAATGAAGGTTTTCGACTTAGCACCGCTCTCCTTTTCTTAGGTTGCCCTTGTGGGTTTTCAACCTATCACTCTTTTTTATTCTTTTTAGCTTGTTTTTTGTTTTGACTATTTTTTGAGCACCCTCAAGTGACCATCATAAGTGCATGAAAGCATTAGTCACCCTTAAAGTTTAAAGGCAAGATCACAAGATCTTGCTTATGCTTATTTGAGGGATTTTGGACTGATTCATGACGAGCAACTTCAGCTTTGCCCTAGTTTGAGATGGTGGATGTCATCTCACTGTTCATATTGTCAATTGTAGGCTTAAGTAAGAGGGTCTTGGACGGAATCTCTTCAAAACTGCCCCAGTTTAGATTGGTTATCATCATTTCTCTTAATTTATGGCACCCTCCTTCGGTTTCCACTTGTCGTGTTCTCATGCACAACTCTTTAAAAAGAAATACTAAAAACACTGATCATGTAAATTTAGATTTTTGGGTTTTGATTGTTGATATGGTGGTGGTGATGAGGAAATGTTGGGATGTAATCCGATGCATTAAAAATGATATATTTTTATTCAAAACTTTATTGAGATTTATGGAGTCAGCATTTCTCTGCCCAAGTGCATTCTTTAGGCAAATTAAATCTTCACAAGATCTTTTAGGCTTGTAACTTGGTATGGCTATGGTTTTCAAGAAAATGGATATAATGGCTCAAATAAGTGTTTCCCAAACCCATTTCTACATTCTCCTTTCTTCATTGTCCTATTTCAACAATTTTATGACATGACATTCAACTACTGAATTTTTTGATTTTTATGATGGAATGGGTGAAAGCCTAATATTTGGGCGATAATCTTCACGAGAGGATTTCGAATTGTCCTTTTGGTGGTCATTGATAGTGCATTTTACTTGCCCTGACTTTTGCATGAGATTTTTATGTCGAAATCCCATCGAACTTGTTTGCATTTTTGCTTTTTCTTTTTTTTTTATTTTGCACTTTGACTAATGGACATTTTTATTTGACCCTTTTGGGTTTTCACTTCTCGGGTTAGATATTAAAATGATGTAGGTAGAATGTATTTCTTTTTTCTTTAATAGTTGAATGTCAAGGGAAAGAGTTGAATAACTACCCTGCCCCAGGTTATTGATATTTTTTTGGGTATTTAAAAGAAATCTCCTTTTCATAAAGTCTAAGGCTTAAATTGGGTGACTAGGGATATATTCTTTGTGTTTGGGATTTTCAAGGATGCCTTGTGTCCTTAGAAAAAACTTGCCTTACCATTTGCACTATTCATGGTCTTACATTTGCTTCATCCTCCATTTCATTCAAATTATTGAAAAGAATATCTCATATTAATACATGAATTAACTTAGTTTGACTTGTTTATTTGTTTTTTTTCTGTTTTTTTTGTTGGAATGATATTTGTGGAATGAAGTGGGGATGATAATTTGCATGATCAATGCAATAATATATAATCTTTAAAAAGATATGAAATGAAAATACAGATGCTCCATTGTTTGATGACCTTTAGCATTGGGGAGAGCAGTATGAGTTCCAAAATATGATTTGATTCACCAATTCCTTGAGGACTTCCAGCTATAAGTTGATTATCTTGATTTGATTGAAAACATTTGTTGTAAGGGTGCTTATGAGCAATAGTGATACAATTTGTTTTTTTTTTTTTGTTTTTGGAATATTTGGAATACGAATTTAAAAAAAAGTAATTCCTTTTCATCAAGAGATGTTGGTATAATTAGGCATTTCATCCCGCATTTGATTACTATGAGGCGTACCACAATAGCTTATTTTGCATTGATGACAATCTTAGACGAAGCACAAGGCTTCAGAACCAAGATTGCATCTAGATCCTTTCTTAGCATTGTCCAATAAACATCTTGTCCTGCATTTGTTGTCTTGGGAGCGTACTCCACAAGGTCGCCTGTAGTTGATGACAATTTCTAGGAAACACAAGGTTTCAGACCTAGATTGTATATATTAATTACAAGATGTTATTACCTTTCCAAGTAAGTTTGGGTAGCAGGGTACTGCTATAACGCTAAGAACTGATGTATATCTCTTTATCAAATCTCTTTTAGAAAAGGAACTTGATCACTGATTATTTTGTTTATGGATGAATGACATGCATGTTGTATGAGGTATGACTTTTTATACATGCAATGCATGAAAAATGCCAAAATATCTTTATCTTTTTTAATGCATATGAAGCGCATGAATTGATTTTTTTTTTGTATTTTAGGTAATGTATGAAATGCATGGCATACTATTACATGAAATGCAATGTTTGTTTTTTATGTAATATGCAGATGAATGCATGATGATATATATATTTTTTGTATGGATAGATGAAGGTGTTATTGATAGATTTTTTCACTTTTTGAATGCATGTATGAATGTGTGAATGATATTTTTGAATTTTGATAATATATAATTTTGTATGAATGTTATGATGGTGATTTTTTTTCCGATGAATGATTGAATGAGTTGTATTGATGAATGTATGAATGGTATGCATGTACACGATGCACTAAATGTATTTTGTACGCTCGTAGGGCGTGATAAACCCTAATTAGGGGAATATGGCCTTAATTTACAATACATTAAATTGTCATAATAGATTTGACATTTATTATATTGTTAAGGCATGCTCAGAGTTAAACGGTAAAACCCCGAGTTTATTCAGATATCGGAAAATTGATCCCTAGGGCGCTTAGCCCATGGTAGGGAATAGAATTTATCCCTAGGGCACATAGCCTATGGTAGGGATTAGAATTGCCCTTAGGGCGCATAGCCCATGGTTAGAATTGTCCCTAGGGAACTTAGCCCATAGTAGGGAATCATATGATTAAGCCGTCCTTGTGACATAAGGACATCTAAGTGCAATGACATCTTACAACACTCAAGCATGAACATTTTTATGTGGGACACAAGTCCCAAATTATGATGGATTAAATTTAGGTTATGCTTCTTGTGTCCTATAAAAAAGGTATACTTACAAGGTTTTGGATAGTCTAAAGGTCATAACCCTACGGCGAGGGCATATATTTCATCTAAAATGGACTCAACAAAAGCCTTAGACTTTCTAGGTCACCAGATCGCATCCATTCCCGAAAGAAAGGAAACCAAATATCATGGGCTAGAAACGAGAAGGATCGAGCCCTCCAAGCCGATAGTTCATGATACCGGGAACGATCTGGGTGGTCCATTCCGCTAATACCAGATGTGACTCGAGGTCACTTACCGGCAAAGCAGATGTCCCTTCTATCTTAAATCATAATCACTAATACCCGGGTTTAGGGCATAAGTGTGTGCAACTTGAGTGTATTGTGTTTGTGTGTGAGGAAGCGTACAAATCTTTTGTAAAAATGATAAATTTCCATCCCAATAAAGCTGTTAAAATAATCAATCACATATCAATAAATATATAAAATGACACATAAAAACAAATGAATCAAAGCAATAAAAGAAGGGTATTTGAGTCCATGTAATTAGCGGCTCTAGGCCTGACTCTCTTATGGGTTGTCCCCAGTGGAGTCGCCAGCTGTCGCGACCCGATTTTCGGTTGGAAGACCGGCCCTACGACTTAGGGAGGGGCGAGCTTGATTTCTACCTCTTCCAATTGATTTGGAGTCGCCACTACGTTTTTTGCGGATAAAACGTAGAAAACTCTCTATATGCCCAATTTGGAGAACTTGGTCTTTGAACAGAGATTCTGAGCTCGGGAGTCGATTACGGATTGGGGAAGGTATTAGCACCCCGTCCGCCCGTATTAAAACGGTACCCTCGCTAATAACATGGACTTTTATACCCTTAAAAATTCTTTATTAAAATTTAGTAATTAAAGTGAAATGTTTTATTTTTTATTGTTGTGTCTGACAAGAGTTCATCTTGCTCCTACGTATCCCTAGGTGCAATAGGGAAATCAAGGCTACGTAGTTCTGGTTTGAAAAGTAATTAAATTGGTTTGGGTAGTTTTAAAATATGCTTAAGTACAATATGATTTTTTTTCTAAAATACTTTTGATAAGGAATTAATAGTTTAGAGTCGGTGTTGGTCGCTCACCTTCTTCCCATTTTCAGAGAAGTCAGAGTCAACTCGAACTGTAACCTTACTATAAAAATTCCATTAAAATTTGTTTTAGTAATAAGGTGATTTTTATTTAAAACATTTTAGCATGAAATTAATAGTTTAGAGTCGGTATTGGTCGCTCACCTTCTTCCCATTTTCAGAGAAGTCAGAGTCAACTCGAACCGTAACCTTACTATAAAAATTCCATTAAAATTTGTTTTAGTAATAAGGTAATTTTTATTTAAAACATTTTAGCATGAAATTAATAGTTTAGAGTCGGGATTGGTCACTCACCTTCTTCCCATTTTCAGAGAAGTTAGAGTCAACTCGAACCGTAACCTTACTATAACAATTCCATTAAAATCATTTGAGTAATGAGATAATTTTTTTTAAAGCATTTCGGTAAAATGAATAAAGATAGTGCATTATTTGATACATGTATCACTAGGAAATTTTTCTTTTAATTTTTATTTTAGCCAAATGTTTGTATCCATTTCTATGGAATCAATTGATTTGGACATAATCGTTTCTAAACAACTCAGTAAAAATACATATACACGTGCTAAGCATATAACATTGGATCAATAGTTGAAAATCAAATAAGTAGGGGTAATTCTATTGAATATGTGTGATTGTTTGGTATTCAGGATGCACAAAAATGCATTGCTATTTAATGGTTTGAACAAATGACTTACTTGGGTATGCTTTTACCTTTTGCCTCGTTTTCGGAGATGCTAGAATTACTGAATTTGGATTATTCTGCTTGTTATGATGACCGAGTCCTTTCCCTTTTCTAATTCCTCTATTGGGTGTATGTAGGATTGTGTGTATTATACGATCCCTGACTGATGTATGATATCTCTTCTAGTGTACTTTGGTTACATATGAAAAAGTGTATGTTCTCTATGGAAATCGAATATGCTTATGTATGAATGCAGGCGTTGCGTATTTGGGAATGCCGATTTGGAGATTCAGGAACGTGGGTGTGGCGAATGGTAAAAGTAAGAAGCTTTTCTGGAAGGGGTTATGTCGGTCTATGGTATGTATATGTGTATGGGTATAGAGATGATGAGGGGGATTAGAGATGGAAGAGATAGATGGGTGTAGTGTGTTTGTTGATTGCCAAAAATTCTGTCTAATGTGGTGGTGGATATATGGATTAGGGTAAAAAATGAGTGTGGGTATTTTTTTATGCCTCCTCTTTTTGAAATAGCTTACTTCCTTTTGTAATGATTGAGATTCATGAGAACCTTTTCAATTTCTAATCTATATCCAATCCCCCCATTGCCTATCTACTTATTCTCTTTTTATAATGATATATACAAATTTCCAATCATGGTTTTAATGTTCTTTATTGCCTTAGTTTTCTCTGCTCTCAATCTCTAGTTGCCTTATTGAAACCACTATTTGATGCTCTATTTATAATTGTTGATCATCACCTTAATTCTAATTATTGCTGCCTAATTATGATCATTAATTTGCATATCCTTAGTGTCATCCTTTTGGGATTATGTTGATTGATTGTATTAAATATATTTATTGAGTGTTATTTTTGGAATCCTGTTTGATTGCCTTTATTAAATTGATGATGATTTGATTTCTTTTCCTTTTGAGAGATTGAATGTTGATTTGTTTAAGTTATAAGAGATGGTGAATGTATAATTTGGGAGGATCTTCCCATCAAGGCACCTGAAGAAGTTGGGGGTGGGAGGTTTACTTTCCTTTTTAAGTGAATGTATTATGCCCATTTTTAGCACCAAATATTGTTTATTTAAAACATTGTTTTTAGAAAATATAAATTACAATTTTGAATTTATTTACTATTTATTATCACTTTTTTAGAATTTATTTTGGGCCGGACAAAATTGAGTGTTCACACTATTCATAATATGATTTTAGGGAAAATTAAGAAATATAAGAATTGATTTAGTGAAAATGAAGAAAGATTTTTGGATAAAAAATTAATATGAGAATATGTGAATATGATTAAGTGTTTGGTAGAAAAAATGAAGGATTAATAAATGACATGTATGTGTCATTTTGATGTATGATATGAGAAGTGACATGCATGTGTCATTTTGATGTATGATATGAATGTAGAGGGTAATGATACAATGTGGGACTATGCATGGTAGTTGATAGTTTGATGTATGATAAGAATGTAGATGATAATGATACAATGTGAGACTATGCATGATAGTTGGTGTGAGTGTTTGGGTGGAAAAACTTTGCATGAGAAGATGACATGTGTCCAAGACTAATAATGGAGAACTTTTTTTCTTATAGTATAATAGATATATTACTTTCTATATATTGTTTGTAATTACTCATATGTATATAACTCTTTACTATTTTCTTCAATATTGGTTGGACAATTCTATCATTGTATAGCAAGGGATAATTTTCAATCAATTTCTGGAGCATCATTATTACATGACACAGTTACACAAAAAAGTTGTGCAATTACCATTATGTGCATTTAATATATATTGCGATTGATTTGAATTCATGGTTAAAATCGTAGTTTCATATTACAATTCTTTAATGGTTTCTGCAACATCATTATTACAAAAAAAGGTTAGGGTATTATGTTGTAAGTCTATTTTTATTGGGGATAATTTTGTGCAATTACCATTATTAAGATAAGATTGTGCAATTACCATTATGGACATTTAATATACTATATGAGTGGTTTGAATTCAGGGTTATAACCGTATTTTCCTCATCCACTTTAATGCAAGTCCCCATGTGTTCACTCATTTTCTCTATGTGAGTTATACTTTATTTCCCACTTCCTCTCTAACCCATCATTTCACCATCTCTAAAATTCATATATCTTCATTCTCATCTCTCATACTCGGTATCACCCCTTCATTAACCCCTCCTCACTATCCATCGAAGGTAGCATTATTTTTTACTAGTCATTCTTGAAATGTCAAACCTCATTTCCCCCTGATCTGCTTAATTTTTGGTATAATCAAAAGTCGTCCACATTTTCTGTCACTAATGTTATGTGTTTCTCTTGCAAAGGTATGATTTTTCCATCCAATCTCTTCTATTAACTTATTTTTTTCCTTATCTCACACTTTCTACCTTTTGTTTTTTTAAATACGCCCTTTTCAATTTTCTCTAGGTTTCCATTTACATTTGTTGTATTTTGAGTAAATTACACTCACATCCCCTGAGTTTTAGTGAAATTACACAATATTTTGTACATATGTTACACTGACTACCCCTGCATGATATAAAAGTGTAATATTTTCTTTAACACTTTTATAACATGCAGGGGTAGTGAGTGTAATGTATGTATAAATCTAGGGGTGATTTGTGTAGGAGGGAGGGGTGGTTGGTGTAAGGACAAAGAAGGAATGGGTAGTTTGTATAATTTCATTAAAACTCAGGGGGTGTGAGTGTAATTTACTCTTGTATTTTTGTTAAAAATGAGACGTTTATTATTTCCATTTACTTTCTTTGGCCTAACATTAGTTTGAGATCACTACTAATATGAGTTTTTTTTAATATGTTCAGGTTTACAGTTTACTTCATTTTCATTAGTGGGTTTCCAACTACCTCTGTTCCTACTGGCTCATTCAGTTTAATGTTTACTAATGGTTGATTTTAGGTTCTATTTGTTGTTTTTTAGTTCAACCTTTACTAACAAGGTAACATTTTTTTGTCCATTTCTGTTGGATGAAGTTTGTATATTTTTTGAGTTCAAGATAACATTTTTGTGTAAGTTTATGATAATATTTTTGTACGAGTTCAATATAAGATTTTCACTACCACACACCGGAACTACCATCGCTGGCACCGTCACCGAGTCGGTTAGTCATTTTGATATAACTATCTTATCAATTTAGAAAAATAATTTTTATCTTACAAAATCAACCCATAAATTTAAAGTATACATTATGTTATAATGTCATTTTATTGTGTTTAATGTCATTTTGTGATGTGTAGAGATTTGTAGATTGATTCAAGAGTATATTTTTTATTGTACACGATAAAATATTCTACCTATGGTATTTGAGACTTTCAACTTTGACTAAAAAATTCATTGATGACCTCAAGTATATATATTTGTTCCATGATTCTCACATGTAGTGAATGGAAAAGTTTATTGTGACCTTTAACCATAGGGATCTCCTAGCTATAGATTAGTTGTTTTTTGCTTTATTTCTCATAGATTCAGTTTTTTAGAGCGATTGTACATTGTTGACCTTATGGTACACATGTACAGTGAGTTAAATCATGGTTGATGCATTGTATTATAACATTAGACTTGTAATTGTGTAATAATATAATTTCATAATGTTAGAATTATAAAAAACAGAACTATAACCTTAGAATTGTAACCACTTGAATTTATAAATTTTAATATATATGTGTGATTTTAAATTTCCCCCTATTAGTTCTAAAAGTGACAAGCTATATTTTTAGCTAAGAAATGATTTGATATTTTATACCTAAAAATAGAATAGTAACATTTGGAAAATGGTTAATTCAAATATTAATATCATTTCAATCAAAGTTCTTTCTGATTTCTTAAGTTTAGGCAATGCTCATTATAAATATAAATTTATATTTTTTTAATTATAAAATAAGTAATAAGAAATATATATAACTCATAACAAATATGTATTCCTTAATTTTAAACGAGGTTCAATTATATTTTGTATAGAGTTTAGATTTGATTCTAATATTGAAATGTTATTATTGCAGTATTAAAATAGTACTAATAAGAAATATAACATAAAAATAATATTAATAATTATATTATTAATATTTGTTAGTAGTTATTAAGAATAGTAACTGATTTTGAAATTTATTTGTTAGCCCTTATTTTAGAGTCAAATAATAATAATGTGTATAATATTTTTCTTCTCGGTATGTTCGCTTGGAATTTGATCCATGATGGTGATGGTCGCAAGTTATGGGTGCAAGTGCTTCACCATAAGTATTTAACAAATACATGCACTCTATTTACTACTAACAAACGCTTCTGCTCCATATAGAGGAAATGCTTACTAAGATGCAGAACGTCTCAAAGATGTATGCATTGTAACAAATATTTTATTTATATTTAGTTTGAATTATTTCTAATTCCTTAATTTAGGCAATGACATGTGGATATATGTGTTAGAGTTTAGATTTGATTCTACTATTGGAATTTTGCTATTGCAGTATTAAAATAGTAATAATAAGAAACATATCATAAAAAGAATATTTATAATTTGTTGATGAATTCCGAATTTTATTTGTTTGTAGTTATTTTAAAGTCAAATAATAATATGTATTTTGAAAGTTTATCTCATTTTAGAATCATATAATAATGTGTTATAAATTTATTGATGAAGCAATACAGAATATAAAAATGTATTTTTCTATCTCTATTTATCCTACACGAAAATATGTACAAGTATTTTTATATGACATATAGTAAAATGTCAAAGTTATATTTTAATACAATTTCAATCAATATTATATTTTATTCCTTAATTTTAGGCAATTCTCATTATAGATATAATTTTATAACTATTTGTTGTTTAATTCTAAAATAACTAATAAAAAGTATGTATAACTCATCACAAATATATATTATAAATAATATAAATTGAACTTCAATAATGTAGATGAATAAATTAAATTCATATTTATGATTGTATGAATTCATAATTTGAAAAATATCAAATCCTTAGTATAAAACATAATGAGCCTCAATCTAAAATAAAAATTGTAATATTATTATTTTTATTGAAGTTATTGAATAATGGAATTGTGATAAAGATAATAATATTATATATATTGAGGATAATATTCTTCCAAATGATAGAAATGAAACTAAAAAAATTTTAACATCATTTTTTTAGTAAAGCCTCTAAAAAATCATTATGTATCATTGACCCTTGTAGAGAAAAAAACAATATTTTGGCTTTAAAAATAGTTGGATTTTTAGTTTGATTTAATTGTGATAATGAAATTGATTATTCTACATTTATTCTATTAAAATCAATCTAAGATGTACAAAGTTGTATGCATAGTAACGCATATTTGGTTTATTTTTTGTTTGAATTATTTTTGATTCCTTAATTTAGACAATGCTTATTGTGGATATATGATTTTTTAGAGTTTAGATTTGATTATAATATTACAATGTTACTATTGCAGTATTAAAATATTGACAATAAGAAGCATATCATAAAAATAATATTAATAATTTAGTGATGAATTCATAATTTTATTTGTTTATTTGTTTGTAGTTATTTTAAAGTCAAATAATAATATGTATTTTGAAAGTTTATCTTATTTTAGAATAATATAATAATGTGTTATAAATTTGTTGATGTCTTATTAAGTACTAGGATAATGATGTGTTTCTCATTATTTTATAAATTTTAATGTTCTTCATCTTCAAATAGAGTAACACAAAGTATAAGAATGTCTTTTTCTATCTCTATTGTAACACCCCAAATTTTAATCTTTAAAAATATAGTATCAGTCCTGGAAGCCTCGCTTGATCGAGAGATTCTCGCCTGAGCGAAAAAGGATCAGCTGGGAGGGGGACTATACTGGAGGATTCTTCCCTGGGCGAGAAATGGCAATTTTGGGCTGTTGACACAGTGTAATCGATTACACTCTGCTGGTAATCGATTACACTCTGCTAGTAATCGATTACATCTGCTGGTAATCGATTACATCGTATTAAAAGCATCAGATATGTGCATCTGACACAGTGTAATCGATTACACATTTCTGGTAATCGATTACACATTGCTGGTAATCGATTACACATTTCTGGTAATCGATTACACATTGCTGGTAATCGATTACACATTGCTGGTAATCGATTACACATTGCTGGTAATCGATTACACATTGCTGGTAATCGATTACACATTTCTGGTAATCGATTACACATTTCTGGTAATCGATTACATCGTATTAAAAGCATCAGATATGCGCATTTTTCACGTTGTAATCGATTACACCATGTTGGTAATCGATTACAACCCGACGACACCTCTTTAAAACAGAAACCCAAACACATTTTTGGGTTAGAACTTCGAAGAGAAGAGAGAAAGGAGAGCTTTTCAAGAGCAAGGAGCCTTAGGACTCATCTTGGAGCTTGAGAAGAGGTAAACCTCTTGTTACTAACTCTTCTTCTTCCTCTCTAACTTGTTTTGGGTATGTTGGATTTATTTTCAAAACATGAGAAACCATGGAAACTCATTCTTTAGAGTTATGGTTCGTTTTATGTTGTTTTTATCTTGTAAACTCTTGGTTTAGAGTTGGTATTTGATGAATGGAAAGTTTTATGGGTTATTCATGAAAAACCCCAAAAACCCCCAAAATGAGAATATGGGTATAAAGAGAAAGAGATGAAATGCTAGATGTGGATAATGAGTAGTGCTTTAATGTTGTTATATGAGATGAACATGTATGCTTTGATATTTAGAAACTTGTATTGAAGTAGTTTTGGAAATATTGAAATATGAGATGTTATGCATGTTTTAGATGGTTGAATATTGATGATGAATATTTTGTATGATTAAATGATGCAAAATAAGTTGTTTATGTGATATTTGGAATAAATGACTAACATTGTTGTTATTGGTGGAAATGAGGAAAGATCCTAAGGTTGGAGGAAATCACGGAGGAGACTTTTAAAGTTACTCGGAACCGATCCCAAAACTCACTGAGGTAAGGGATAAGTGGCTCTAATTCATACTCACTGATGTGAACGAGGTATGTGAAAGAGGTAATGTGTTGTAAGTTTGATTGTTGTTACCCTACCCGAATAGGTAGTGGTTTATTGTGGTTACCCTACTCGAAGAGGTAGTGGTTGACTGTTATTGTGTCCTACCCGGAGTGGTGGTGAACTGTTTGTTGTGTCCTACCCAGAGTGGTAGTAGACTGTTATTGTGTCCTACCTTAAATGGTAGCGGACTGTTGTTGTGTCCTACCCGGAGTGGTAGCGGACTGTTGTTGTGTCCTACCCAGAGTGGTAGTGGACTGTTATTGTTATCCTACCGGGAATGGTAGTGAAGAATTGTGAACTAGACCTACCCGATGTGGTATGGATTATAACTAGACCTACCCGATGTGGTATGGAGCATAACACTAGACCTACCCGATGTGGTATGGAATATAATACTAGACCTACCCGATGTGGTATGGAGTATAACTAGACCTGCCCGATGTGGTATGGAGTATAACTAGACCTACCCGATGTGGTATGGAGTATAACTAGACCTACCCCGATGTGGTATGGAGCATAACACTAGACCTACCCGATGTGGTATGGAATATAACTAGACCTTCCCGATGTGGTTTGGAGTATAACTAGACCTACCCGATGTGGTATGGAATATAACAGTAGACCTGCCCGATGTGGTATGGATGATGAACTAGACCTGCCCGATGTGGTATGGATGATGAACTAGACCTGCCCGATGTGGTATGGATGGTGAACTAGACCTACCCGATGTGGTATGGAGATGTAATTGGATCTACCCGAGGTGGTAGGAGATTATAGTTGTGAAAGGACTCGGTCAATACGATTAAGGATGAATACGACATATGAGAAACGAGGACGTTAAGAGCGAAAGTCATATGCATGTTATAGGATATATATTATGGGATATATATACTATAGGGTGAATATGAATGTTGGAAATGAAGACGTTAAGGATAAAAGCAATATACATGCTATAAGATATATAGTATGAGATATATATATACTATAGTGTGGATACGAATAATGAGAAGAACGATGCTTCAAATGAACATAATATGCATGCTATAGAATATATATTATGGGATATGTATTCTATAGGATGAATATGGATAATGTAGAAATGAACGAAAGAAGAGATGAATGTTTGCATTTACGTAATTGCGTTTATAATCTATATTAAAGTTTAATCGTATTTGAAATGTGGATTATCATGTGATATTAGTTTTTAAACTAATGACTTACTCCCTTTTTGTTTTGTGTGTTGTTTATGATAATCCCATTGTAGGTAAATGAAGGATTTTGAGGATGAAGCTCAATTAGGAAGCTTTTGTGTTTAATTACTCGCTTGTCTGTATTGCTAAGTGACGTTGTAGTTGATTTAATAGTATTATGGGATGACTGTAAATCCGTTTAGATCAATACGGATATGTGTAGTTATGGGCTTTACAACCTTGGGAGACCCATAACTGGTTGTATGTGTTAAATGCTATTTGAATGAATTATGTTTTTCCGCAACATAAATTTGTATGATAAGAAAATAGGGTAAAGAGTATTTTCGAAAATGATACTTGAGAGTTTTCAATGAAGGTGACGATTGTATGTAAGAAATGATTAAAATAAACGAAAAATTTTCAAGGGAAAAAAATCGGGTCGTTACAATATGGTATCAGAGCATAGTTAATTCTGCGGCCTAGGGCATGGCCTTACTTGCTTCTTTGTAACATGTTTATGATTTGATTGGTTGATATTGTGTGAATTGAATGTTTAAAGCATGTTGCTTTGGTATAGTAACATGTAAGGTACTATGAGACTAGGTGATAACCTGACTTGTGTGAATTAAAATTGTGTACTGACTATACATGAGTGCAGGTCGAAACATGGCTGAAAGAGGAACGAGTCAGAACGTTCCAAATGATTTGTTGGTTCAGATGGTAGCTGCACTACACCAGATGAACGAGAGCTTGCATAATCTGCATCAGAACCCTGCACCGAGTTCGAGTTCGCAACCCCTAATCCCACCTGAACCGGCTGAGTACCGGGGGCTGGATGAGTTTTGCAAGAGGAACCCCAGTCAGTTCCACGGGGGATTTGCTCCTGATGCTGCCCTTGAGTGGATTCAGGGAATGGATCGGATCTTTCGGGCAATGAATTGTTCGGAGGCTCAGAAGTTGGCTTACGCCACGTATATGCTAGTGAAGGAGGCCGAGAACTGGTAGGAGTTTACTCGACGCCAAATGGAGATAGAAGGACAATTGATTTCCTGGGGTACATTCAAGGAGAAGTTTCTTCATAAATACTTCCCAGCTGATCTGAAGTGGAAGAAGGAAATGGAGTTCCTGAAGTTGGAACAGGGAAATATGTCGGTGGGGGAATATGCGGCTAAGTTCGAGGAATTGGCACGGTTTTGTCCCTACTCGGAGTTGGAAGTAGATGGACGATCCAAATGCTCTAAATTTGAATCGGGTTTAAGGCCCAAGTTGAAAATAATGTTCGGACATCAGGAGATTGCCGATTTCGCTACCTTGGTCAACAAGTGTAGAATGTACGAGGACAACCTGAAGTCGGTTAAGTTGGCTACACACGAAACAATTACTCCCCGGAACTATGGGCCTCAACGCAACCATATGCGGGAGAGGGGTAAAGAGAGGGTGGAAGATGACCGGAAGCCTTATGCGGCAACTACTATACATCGAGACCGAAATTTCCAAAAGTCTAGACCATTTACCGTTCCTACCGAAGGGGTTTCTGCTCCCATGTGCAACAAATGTGGTAGACGCCATCTTGGGAGTACATGCCCAGGGTCAGGAAACGGATGTTTCCACTGCAAGGAGTTCGGACACATTAAAAGGTTTTGTCCCAAGCTAGATCGGAGACCTAATGTCGTTTCTGCTGAGAAGACAAGGGACCATAGTCGAAGGTTTACCCCGAGTGGCGCAGGGACATCAGGTGTGGATGATCCGGCGAGAGGTAAATTGCATGGTGACAGGTATCACTTTTAGTGTTGTTTAATTCGGGAGCGACACACTCCCTATATTTGCTGAATGCGTGAACCTACTAAGATTGTACACCAAGTTGTTGTTTTCGACTTAGTTGTACCCACCAACCCCGTGTATCGGTGGTGGATGTCGGTGTGGATGTCTCAGTGTACGGTTGGGGTAAATGGTAAAACCTTTACTATAGTGTTGGTATGCGCAATGACGTCCAGTTGGATTTAATCCTGGAAATGGACTAGCGGTCAGCAAATCGTGTTATGTTTAACTGTGTGTAATTGTTGAGGTGAATATTTAAATTTAGTATGCATTGATATGTATGTGTATGCTAAGGGGGTAAGATTTATACTGATAGTCGAGGAAAGAGGCTAGTCGAGTTACTTACCCCGTCGATGTGAGGAATACATTTTATTAGACGTGAAACTTTTGGTCTCGAATGACCGGTTCTTTTGCGGTAGGACATTGGCAACGCATGAAATAGTGGTGGTGATCCGAAATTGTTTGCATTGAATGTGTACCGGCAAAAGTTGTTGTTGTTTCGTGAACGTCAGTAATTGCGGTGTATGGGTGTGGTGTAACCATAGGAGAGAAGAAGTTTTGGGTTGTATCGAAATGAGCGTGCGAACCTTGTTTCACGACGTGGTTGCCATGAGTCGTGGATTCAAACCGCTTTCGAAAATCATTTTTGGGAAAACTTAGCTTGTGCCTTAGTAATGATTTAGTATCATGTTGGAGAATTCCGAAATTTTAGCAACCATATCGGAATAAGTATGAGGTTGTTAAAAGTTTAGTGATATGAGATGCCCATGTATTTCTGGACATAATGCGAGTGAGTTAATAAGTTTATATTTACTAACGGAATTGGGGTGACCAAACCAAACGCAAGTTGTAGGTTTGAGTGTTGGTCGACTTGTGCTTGCCGATTGGTAACAGAATACCTAGTTTTGGTGTGAATCAATGGTTTTATGGTTTCAGTGGAGACTAGAAATCGGTAATTTCTTTAGACGATAAGATTTGATGGTAGAAATATTTTATGTAATTAGACAATTACTGAATAGTTTGATTGTGTACAATGGATGAGACACTAATAATTCTATTGTGTAAGTATTTTGTGGATCTAGTAATATGAAATTGTGCTAGAGTCTTGAGTGGAGATGAGACTAGCTAGTGTATGATGGATGTTAAAAGATGCATTTAGATAGATATGGGATCAGGAGTTCCCCATTCGCTGAAGTTCGAGAGTGTTATCGGGATTCTTAACGTATGTTAGGATTGATAGATGGATAGGTGTTAGAGATCTATGGTTCTTGATGGATATAAGAAAAAATCTTTAGTCTAAATTATGGATTAGTTCCCATGGCACTCGAGTTATTAAAGGCTGAGATCTTAACATTTGGACATTGAGGAGTTAGTTCATGAATTGGTTTGGTGATATCGTGATTTAGTGGTGTATGCCCTTAGTGACTGATTAAGTAATCTTAATGGATTAGAGAATCGAATTGTGATTTTGGTTGAATATTCTTGTGCCTAAGGTCTAGGTGATGATTTTATTTTCCGAGGTATATTTAATTTTCGGGGACGAAAATTCTTATAAGAGGGGGAGGATTGTAACACCCCAAATTTTAATCTTTAAAAATATAGTA
This sequence comes from Lupinus albus, assembly GCA_009771035.1. Taxonomy (NCBI): domain Eukaryota; kingdom Viridiplantae; phylum Streptophyta; class Magnoliopsida; order Fabales; family Fabaceae; genus Lupinus; species Lupinus albus. The sequence continues at coordinate 14,292,470 of CM020010.1, forward strand.
TCAGTCCTGGAAGCCTCGCTTGATCGAGAGATTCTCGCCTGAGCGAAAAAGGATCAGCTGGGAGGGGGACTATACTGGAGGATTCTTCCCTGGGCGAGAAATGGCAATTTTGGGCTGTTGACACAGTGTAATCGATTACACTCTGCTGGTAATCGATTACACTCTGCTAGTAATCGATTACATCTGCTGGTAATCGATTACATCGTATTAAAAGCATCAGATATGTGCATCTGACACAGTGTAATCGATTACACATTTCTGGTAATCGATTACACATTGCTGGTAATCGATTATACATTTCTGGTAATCGATTACACATTGCTGATAATCGATTACACATTGCTGGTAATCGATTACACATTGCTGGTAATCGATTACACATTGCTGGTAATCGATTACACATTTCTGGTAATCGATTACACATTTCTGGTAATCGATTACACATTTCTGGTAATCGATTACATCGTATTAAAAGCATCAGATATGCGCATTTTTCACGTTGTAATCGATTACACCATGTTGGTAATCGATTACAACCCGACGACACCTCTTTAAAACAGAAACCCAAACACATTTTTGGGTTAGAACTTCGAAGAGAAGAGAGAAAGGAGAGCTTTTCAAGAGCAAGGAGCCTTAGGACTCATCTTGGAGCTTGAGAAGAGGTAAACCTCTTGTTACTAACTCTTCTTCTTCCTCTCTAACTTGTTTTGGGTATGTTGGATTTATTTTCAAAACATGAGAAACCATGGAAACTCATTCTTTAGAGTTATGGTTCGTTTTATGTTGTTTTTATCTTGTAAACTCTTGGTTTAGAGTTGGTATTTGATGAATGGAAAGTTTTATGGGTTATTCATGAAAAACCCCAAAAACCCCCAAAATGAGAATATGGGTATAAAGAGAAAGAGATGAAATGCTAGATGTGGATAATGAGTAGTGCTTTAATGTTGTTATATGAGATGAACATGTATGCTTTGATATTTAGAAACTTGTATTGAAGTAGTTTTGGAAATATTGAAATATGAGATGTTATGCATGTTTTAGATGGTTGAATATTGATGATGAATATTTTGTATGATTAAATGATGCAAAATAAGTTGTTTATGTGATATTTGGAATAAATGACTAACATTGTTGTTATTGGTGGAAATGAGGAAAGATCCTAAGGTTGGAGGAAATCACGGAGGAGACTTTTAAAGTTACTCGGAACCGATCCCAAAACTCACTGAGGTAAGGGATAAGTGGCTCTAATTCATACTCACTGATGTGAACGAGGTATGTGAAAGAGGTAATGTGTTGTAAGTTTGATTGTTGTTACCCTACCCGAATAGGTAGTGGTTTATTGTGGTTACCCTACTTGAAGAGGTAGTGGTTGACTGTTATTGTGTCCTACCCGGAGTGGTGGTGAACTGTTTGTTGTGTCCTACCCGGAGTGGTAGTAGACTGTTATTGTGTCCTACCTTAAATGGTAGCGGACTGTTGTTGTGTCCTACCCGGAGTGGTAGCGGACTGTTGTTGTGTCCTACCCGGAGTGGTAGTGGACTGTTATTGTTATCCTACCGGGAATGGTAGTGAAGAATTGTGAACTAGACCTACCCGATGTGTATGGATTATAACTAGACCTACCCGATGTGGTATGGAGCATAACACTAGACCTACCCGATGTGGTATGGAATATAATACTAGACCTACCCGATGTGGTATGGAGTATAACTAGACCTGCCCGATGTGGTATGGAGTATAACTAGACCTACCCGATGTGGTATGGAGTATAACTAGACCTACCCGATGTGGTATGGAGGATAACACTAGACCTACCCCGATGTGGTATGGAGCATAACACTAGACCTACCCGATGTGGTATGGAATATAACTAGACCTGCCTGATGTGGTATGGAGTATAACTAGACCTACCCGATGTGGTATGGAATATAACAGTAGACCTGCCCGATGTGGTATGGATGATGAACTAGACCTGCCCGATGTGGTATGGATGATGAACTAGACCTGCCCGATGTGGTATGGATGGTGAACTAGACCTACCCGATGTGGTATGGAGATGTAATTGGATCTACCCGAGGTGGTAGGAGATTATAGTTGTGAAAGGACTCGGTCAATACGATTAAGGATGAATACGACATATGAGAAACGAGGACGTTAAGAGCGAAAGTCATATGCATGTTATAGGATATATATTATGGGATATATATACTATAGGGTGAATATGAATGTTGGAAATGAAGACGTTAAGGATAAAAGCAATATACATGCTATAAGATATATAGTATGAGATATATATATACTATAGTGTGGATACGAATAATGAGAAGAACGATGCTTCGAATGAACATAATATGCATGCTATAGAATATATATTATGAGATATGTATTCTATAGGATGAATATGGATAATGTAGAAATGAACGAAAGAAGAGATGAATGTTTGCATTTACGTAATTGCGTTTATAATCTATATTAAAGTTTAATCGTATTTGAAATGTGGATTATCATGTGATATTAGTTTTTAAACTAATGACTTACTCCCTTTTTGTTTTGTGTGTTGTTTATGATAATCCCATTGTAGGTAAATGAAGGATTTTGAGGATGAAGCTCAATTAGGAAGCTTTTGTGTTTAATTACTCGCTTGTCTGTATTGCTAAGTGACGTTGTAGTTGATTTAATAGTATTATGGGATGACTGTAAATCCGTTTAGATCAATACGGATATGTGTAGTTATGGGCTTTACAACCTTGGGAGACCCATAACTGGTTGTATGTGTTAAATGCTATTTGAATGAATTATGTTTTTCCGCAACATAAATTTGTATGATAAGAAAATAGGGTAAAGAGTATTTTCGAAAATGATACTTGAGAGTTTTCAATGAAGGTGACGACTGTATGTTAGAAATGATTAAAATAAACGAAAAATTTTCAAGGGAAAAAAATCGGGTCGTTACATCTATCCTACAGTAAATATGTATAGGTATTTTTATATGATATATAGTAAAATGTCATGCACATTTATATTTTAATACAATCTCAATCAATGTTATTTTTTATTTATTAATTTTAGGCAATGCTCATTATAGATATAATTTTATAATCATTTGTTGTTTAATTCTAAAATAACTAATATAATATAATATATATATATATATATAATTCGTAACAAATATGTATCGTAAATAATAGAAATAAAAATTCATTAAGGTAGATGAATAAACTAAATTAAAATAACGGAAATATTAAGTCAAATATGTTTATAATAAAGTTATAGTTTATATTAGAAAAATATTATAAACAATATTAATAACCTCCATATGTGAACATTGATTTATTAAGGTTATTGATATTAAAATTAATTTTAAATATTCATATTTATGAGTATATGAAATTCATATATTAAAAATATCAAATCCACAGTATAAAACACAATGAGCCTCAATCTAAAGTAAAAATATTAATATTTTTATTTTTATTGAAGTTACCGAATAACAGAATTGTGATAAAGATAATAATTTTGTATCCATTGAGAATAATATTCTTCCAAATGGTAGAAACAAAACTTCAATATTTGAACATCATTCTTTTTTAATAAAGCCTTTAAAAAATTACAATGTATCATTGGCCTTATAGAGGAAAAACAATATTTTTGGCTTAAAGAAAGTCATATCTTTGATTTGATTTAATTGTGATAATGAAGTTGATTCTTCAACATTTATTCTATTAAAATCAATGATATGATATACAAAGCTATATACATTGAAATATTTTATTTATATTTGGTTTGAATTATTTCTAATTACTTAATTTAGGCAATGCTTATTGTGGATATATGTGTTAGAGTTTAGATTTAATTCTAACATTACAATTTTGCTATTATAGTATTAAAATAGTAATAATAAAAAACATATCATAAAAAAATTATAATTTATTGATGAATTCCTAATTTTATTTGTTTATAGTTAGTTTAAAGTTAAATAATAATATATTTTGAAAGTTTATTTTAATTTATAATCATATAATAATGTATTATAAATTTATTAATGATTTTTTAATTATTAGGATAATAACGTACTATAGAGAAAGTTAATGACACGTTTTAAAACACTAATATTTTTTTGTTAGCAACATGGGACAATTAAATTTATGTTTAGAATATTCATGTTAGCTCTGACATAGCTCTGACATCAAATGTTTTCTCCATTTAAACTCAATTAAGTAAAAGTAAAACAAACATATACCACTCGAATAAATTAAGAAGTATTAATTACTTTTTTCCTTCTTTGCCAATTTATCTTATATTTTCATATATTAATTACCCAAACTACTTTTCTAAAAGTAAGAATAATATTAATAATTACGAGAGACATTTTATTAGGGTTATTTTAGTCAGTAATATTATTTAATATTGTAATTAACATATTCAATGATCACATTAGTCTATATAAATTATCTTAAAGTAATAATTAAATTAAAAGAATAATATTTTATATACACCTAACTAGGGATGGCAATATGGGTTTGGCCCGACGGGTCAGTCCGTTTTGATCGAAATTTTTGACGGGACGAGTTGGATATTTTAGCCCAAAAGCCCATATTCAACCCGATATGGAAGCTCTTTTTTTTAGACGGGCCATTGCGGGTCGGGCTAGCCCGGTGGGCCAACATTAATATTGTTTTACCATTTTAAAGTTACATGTGATTTCAATAATTAGTCAATTTAATATTGTTTTCTAATCGAACATTTTACACATAGTGTGTGCAACCAATTTATTATTCATATATAAGACATTTATGAGTAAATTACTTATCAATGTAATTTATATCATATACAATACAAGACATTTACATATCAATGTTTAATTTATATCATATATCATATTTTGTTTAACTTAATTACATTTATCACTTTTTGTTTAAAAAATTATACCTCTCATATAGGGTTGATCAATGTAATGTATGTTTATAAATTAAGGTTTTTTTTGTAAGTGTAAAAAATGAAATAGTAGTTTGTGTAATTTTACTAAAACTCATGGAATATCAGTATAATTTAAATGTGCTTTTGAAACGAAAAAGAAAAACGAGTCAACCCGCTGGCTTGCCAACCCTGCCAAATATGGTTCGAACTGGCATTTTGAACCTTTTTAGCAATAAGGGTCGGGCCAACCCAACCCATATTTTGGTGGGCCAAAGGCAGGCCGGACAGGGCCGGACTGACTCGTTTTGCCACCCATACACCTAACTGTAAAATCAATGGAATTTTTTCTTTTTCTTTTGAAGTAAAAGTAAGAGAAAGAGAGGAAATAAAGATAGGGACACTTTATAATATAACAATTAAATTATAAATAGAAAATTATTAATTAAAAATCTGGTGCAATGGACTACTAAACGGTTGTTTTTTATTTGCTATTGTCAAACTTAGTGGTCAATCACAAACATTAATAATTCTATTTAAAACATACAATCCACCTACTTACCTACTATAACATTTTTCTAATGCCACCACTCTCCACCCGTCATCATTGTTCACGTTCATTGTACATATGGGTATAAAGTTCATTATGGTTCGGATTTTAGTGCATTTTAATGATCAAACCGAATACAAACAAATGGTTCGATTCACCTCAATCAATCACAAATTTTATTTTAAGAACTGAATTGAAGCACTCTTGTATAGTTTGGTTTGGTTCTATGGTTTTTTTAAATCTCGCATCAATTGCAAATTCAAAATGTATTGTAATAGATATTGTTTGTCCGAAAAACAATTCTACTACTATTGTTATTATTATGAAATATGAATAAAAAATTGAAACTCGTCATTACTTGTTAATAACATATATATCAATTATGTAATTTAGGAAGAAAAAAAGTGAATCAACACATATATAAAAATACAATCCATAATTAGTAGCATATATCTATTAATAACATATATAACAATACAATTCACGATTAATAACATATATATTAATTAGTAAAATACATAATAGTAATATATATAAGATTAAAATTCACAATCAGTAACATATCTAACAATATACATGCATAACAATTTATGCTATATGTTAATTTAAAACTTATACCATAAAAGTTAGGTGATATGTTCCAAATCATCAACACATGGGAAACAATTTAGTAAATGACAACATATATAATACTAACATAATAGCAATTTAGTAACATATATTATGAAAGTGTGCATGTCAAGAGGAACACTTTGGAAAGCTCTCCTTATATGACTTGGTTTTGATGAGGACAACTTGTGCTAACATGAGCTTGAAGATCATCAACAAATCAACATGCTTAAGCCTTCCGATTGGTATCTTGCTTAGACTAGATTAGTTTAGGTTGAGTCCAAGGCTTAAGTCACCTAATACATATCTCAATTGCATAAATCTTTTAAATCTTTTTCATCTTGAGATATGTCATTCATAATATGTTCATGCATCATATAAATACATGTACATGTGCATTCTAGGCATAATCTAAGTATTAAACATGTATGAATTTAAGTGCATAACATATTTGAAGTTTTTACACATGAAAGAGTGCTGTTAATCGATTACCACTTGGCTTAATCGATTAATCTAACTGTTTGCACAGTGTAATCGATTACAACAAATGTCAATCGATTAATCTAACATTTTTGTGAAGCTTAATCGATTAAAGCTGTCGTTAATCGATTAACTGGGCTTTTATTTCAATTCTTTATAAACTGCATTTTCAGAATTGATCTCATAAGTTGCATGTTAAAATTTTTAGAGAGTTAGAGCATTTTTTTCGTGTTAATTGTTGCATCTAGTTGTAAATGCATTTGTGAGCTTAGAAAAGAGAGAATTCTATGCTTTAGGATTGAGTACTTTTCATGATACATTTCTCATCTTTTCTTGTCACATGTTCTTGCATTTTTACATGATTCTTGATTAGATGTTTACATATTATGCATTCTGTTTTTCACTAATACATTTTTCATACTGCATGAGCTTGTATTAGGTGATTAGAGTAAAGCCTTATCTTGTTAGATATAAGTCTTGTTATAGCTTAAGTTTACTCTGTATTGCTTTGTTTGAAAAAGTGTTGTAATTGTGGGAATCTCAAGGTGTCATATCACCAAGAGATTGAGTGTGTCTTCACTGAGTGTTAGACTTAGGGATAAGTAAAGAACAAGGTTCTTGGCCGGGGCTACGCCGAAAGAAAGGTTTTCTTTGTCGGTAGGAAGGGAGTCAAACCATAGAATAGGTTTCTTTTTATCTTGTAAGTGTCTAATTGTTGTAATTGGATAGTGTGTATGTAATTAACATTCATTCAATTATAGTGAAGAAAAATCTCCCAAATCAGCCGGGAGGCCTGGATGTAGTTTGCGGTGGACAAGCAAACGAACCAGGATAAAATTCTTGTTGCAGGACTTTTTCTATCTCTCTCTCTTTATTGCATTTGATCGATTAATTTGTTTAGTAGATTTAATTGATAATCTGTTTCTATACTGTATTACTTGTACTCTGATAAAATTCTGTAAGCCTGGTATAATCGTTTCATTATCAATTAATTGTCGAGCAAGAAACTGTACTTGCATTTGCTTACTGTCACGGTTTAATCGATTAAGTGTGGTGTGTTAATCGATTACTTCAGTCTGTTAATCGATTAAGTGGACTGTGTTGAAAGTGTTAATCGATTACCCTGTTTTGTTAATCGATTAATCAAGGTGTTTTTCAGCATTAAGTGTTGTTTTCGAAAAGCGGACATTCTAACCGCTACACCTATTCAACCCCCCCTTCTAGGTGTATTGTAACCACTGATACCTAACATATTAGACTAGAGTTCACAAAAATTGATAATTTACCATAAATTTGGTTGAAGAATTTAAGCAACAATACAACGTCATTTCCTAGTATTTATTTCTTTAATATGTGGTTCGGTTTGTTACCAAAAGTTTCAAAATTTCTAAAATCATGAATCGAACCGAACATAAATGGTTTCTTAAAATAATAACTTAATTAGATCGTGAAACTAAATTGAACCATATTTTTTTGTTTGGTTCGGTTTTGCAGTTTAAACTGGAATTAATTACACCCCTAATTGTCTGTTTACAATAAGTTGGATCTTTGAGGGAAAGGAATGTATATGTGAGATTAATTGTTAGCATTTCATTATCTTCCTTTCCCTCAAAAACAAAACTTTCAAACAGTCTGTAAGGTGCCTACAAGTTAATTTCTAAGGATGGAGAAGGAAGAAGAAGGCTAACGAACTATGAAATAGACTCGTGAGAGAGGTTCTTAAGCCTTTTATTCCTATGGAAGAGAATGAAAGAATTCAGAACTATAAATAACACATATGAGATGAGTATAAATACTTTCATTTTCTTCATCTTCTCAAAAACTCAACTAATAAAGAAAACCATAATTAAAAATTATAACTCATGCTCATTTTATCTCCTAACCACCAACACTATCACTTAACTCATTACACCTTAAAGAGTTCCTGCAGCTCACAATTAACATTTTGTTTGATTTGAGAAAGAAAATTGAAAAAAGAGAAATAAGGAAGAAGTTGAGAGAGAAATAAAAGAATAAAAAATAGGTAGATTTATTAATTGTTTACTACAAGAGATAGAAAACATATAAGAATGGCGAAAATAAAAAGCAAGACAAAAAGACATTTGCCGTGAAAAAAGGAAAGAAAAAATAGAAAGGACAAAAAATATTCAGAAATATTAATTATTCAAAGAAACATTTATGAAAAATATATTATTAATATCTGAATATGTGTCGGTGAGTGAGGACAAGCCGATCGAACATAAGACATGGATGGATAAATAGACAAATAATAATAAGACATTAAATAAAATCCCTTGATTCTGGCTTTCGCTTTCATTTCGCTGTTTGATATATTGATATGTCCCTTCTCACTTTAATGGTGAATAAATGACACATACAGCATAGACAACAAGACAAGCATTTAGTTGAAAGAAAGCAAAACCAACTATAGTACAAGAAAAGGAAACGACAAATATGCATGCATGTAGCTATAATATGCTAACATCACGTTAGTTTACTGGTATAATACTTAATTGTATATACATATGTACCAAAATGTTAAATGTTCAGCGACAATTTTTTATAGTCAACTTTACATTTCGAATGAGATAGATTAGTTTATAGGGTGGAGTACTTCTCATGTCCTAGGTTAATCATATTCCACCAAATAATACAACAAATGAAGTCATAAGATGGTCTATAGTTAAGGTGGAAGACTTAAGGAATATGGTGAAGGAGGTTGTGGGTTCGAGTCTCACTCATAGTAAATTTAAAAAAAAAGTTATAATGGATATGTGATCTCTATATATATGATTTTGGGAGACAACTATTTTTCTATTTTTTACTCGTGTCATTCCATAATTTTTATTGTTTTAGGTTTTTTAAGTTATTGTTTATTTTAGTATTTGGTCAAATGTATCATTATTTAATAATTATATTTACTATTTTTAAATTAATTCTACTTTTCTCCTCTCTTAGAAAATAAATGGATGTATTATAGTAAAATATAAAAATCACCAATAATTTTTATTATCTTTAAAGTAAAAACTTAAGGAATGGAGGAGTATTCCCTGTTAGCATATTTAAAAAAAAGAGTTATAATGTATATGTGATCTCCATATATATGATTTTGGGAGACAGCTATTTTTCTATATTTTACTCGTGTCATTCCATAATTTTTATTGTTTTAGGTTTTTTTTAAGTTATTGTTTATTTTAGTATTTGGTCAAATATTTTTCTCTTGTATCATTATTTAATGAGTAAATTACACTCATACTTCCTGAGTTTTAGTGAAATTACACAAATCACCTCTCACTTTTTTATCCTTACACGAACCACCCCTAATTTTGTACATATGTTACACTGATTACCCCTACATAATATAAAAGTGTAATATTTTAAACAAAAAACGTATGATGTGTGTAATTAATTAAACAAAATATTGTATATTATGTAGAAAAATTCAAATAATATAAGAGTCAATATGTCTTCATTATTTGGCTCGTTATAAAATAATATAAGAGTTATTTAAACAATTTTTTGAAATTATTAAAGTATTTTTTAATGACACAAAAATAATAAAGAAACATTCGCTTTTGTACTATTTGAAGTGTTACACAATATACAATATTTTGTTTAACTTAATTACATTCATCACACATTTTTTCTTTAAAATATTACACTTTTATAACATGCAGGGGTAGTCTATGTAATGTATGTATAAATCTAGGGGTGGTTTGTGTAGGAGGGAGGGGTGGTTTGTGTAATGACAAAGAAAGGAGAGGTGGTTTGTGTAATTTCATTAAAACCTAGGGGGTGTGAGTGTAATTTACTCTTATTTAATAATTATATTTATTGTTTTTAAATTAATTCTATTTTTTTCCTCTCTTAGAAAATAAATGGATGTATTATAGTAAAATATAAAAATCACTAATAACTTTTAGAGTAAATTACACTCACACCCCCTGAGTTTTAGTGAAATTACACAAACCACCCTTCACTTTTTTGTCATTACATGAATCACCCATAATTTTGTACATATGTTACACTGACTACCCCTGCATGATATAAAAGTGTAATATTTTAAACAAAAAACGTATGATGTGTGTAATTAATTAAACAAAATATTGTATATTGTGTAGACAAATTCAAATAATATAAGAGTCAATGCGTCTTCATTATTTGGCTCGTTATAAAATAGTATAAGAGTTATTTAAACATTTCTTTGAAATTTATAATGTATTTTTTAATAACACAAAAATAATAAAGAAACACTCGGTTTTGTACTATTTGAAGTGTTATGCAATATACAATATTTTGTTTAACTTAATTACATTCATCACACGTTTTTTCTTTAAAATATTACACTTTTATAACATGCAGGGGTGATCAGTGTAATGTGTGTATAAATTTAGGGGTAGTTTGTGTAGGAGGGAGAGGTGGTTGGTGTAAGGACAAAAAAGGGAGAGGTTATTTGTGTAATTTCATTAAAACTCAGGGGGTGTGAGTGTAATTTACTCTAATTTTTATTATCTTTAAAGCAAAAACTTAAGGAATGGAGGAGTATTCCCTCTTATTCTTACCATAAGGCAGCATCTAAAAGATTTTAGTAGTCTTCTTATAAAACGTTTTATATTTTAATATAGAGAATAAAATATCACCTCATGAGATAACTTACCTCATCCGATCAGTAAAAGAATGATATGTGTATTGTTTTGTTTAGTTTTATAAATATTTTTGTAGAAAATGATTAAATGGTACACATGTCACGATTTTAGTGGCTGGAGGAGATAACTTATCTCCTTATACTAGAAGATACATTATTCTCTTTTATTTAACATGTATCGCTTTTTCTCATCTGTTCATTATTAGGAAATAGTATATGTTTGATAACTTAATAATTACATTTAATATGATAAAAAGAGATGGTATAACACCTTTTAAAAATCAAGGAAACTAACTACATATGTTACTATATGCAATTTAATTAAAATTATCTTATAATAAAGATGGAAAACAATATTTTTTATGAACTGTTTATGGGGATAATGTTATTCAATTGAGTAAAAAAAACTTTTGGTACTATCTGTAACACCTTCAATTTGAGTCTTTAAAATTATAGTATCAGTCCTAGGTGTAACGACCCGATTTTATAACCCAATTTTTTTTAAACTTTATTAAATGTAAATATTAGTCAAGTTTCCCAATTCAAAATGCGGAAATAATCAATAATACCTTTTCATCAAAACATTGCATCACATTCTATTTTAATCCATAATTCATACAATTATCCTTTGTTTCAATTACAACACTCATAAAGGTAATCATGCTAATTCTTATTACTTCTTTTGAAAGAGATCATTTATACAACATAGTTACTTCAACATATTCCTCATATTACATACATTATACAAATACAATTTTGGAATACAAAAATGACTACTCCAGTCTATACTCCCATCAGCAAACATCCACGACGCAACAGCAACATCCTGAACTCATATATAACACAAAGACAAGGAAAAGCAGAGGGAGTAAGAACCAACTACGGCGACCGTAGCGTGGAATTACATGGAGTAATATCATTAAAGTATAAAAACCAATACAATCATCTAAAATCAATCATAGTAAACATATACCATTTATATACCAGTCAATACCTAAACCACATAATGTTCACATATTCAATCGGTATAATCATCATGTTTCACTTAGATAATTCAACACTTCCAAAACAATACAATACTCCTACGACAACCCAATATCAGAAAGGGCCAATCAAATCAATACCACCAAGGCAAGTCACATCCATACCACGAAGGCAGGTCTAACTCCATACCACGAAGGGCAGGTCACAATTCCATACCACGAAGGGCATGTCTAAATTCCATACCACGAAGGGCAGGTCTAAATTCCATACCACGAAGGCAGGTCAAAATCCATACCACGAAGGCAGGTCAAAATCCATACCACGAAGGTAGGTCAAAATCCATACCACGAAGGCAGGTCAAAATCCATACCACGAAGGCAGGTCAAAATCCATACCACGAAGGCAGGTCAAAATCCATACCACGAAGGCAGGTCAAAATCCATACAACAACATCAATCACAATATAATATTTCCACTACATTATTCTAACATTGCAACTTCCTCAAAACACAAGACACCACATCAATGTCATAAACACAATGTATCTCATATCCTACCACAACAAAACCACTCACAACATCATCATCACATAATATAATTATGTCCATTTATCACCAACAAGCGGTTCATCACAAAATCATTATTACAAATAAACCCATATATGTTTATAGCAAATAAGCGACTCACAACTTAATCATTTACATAGACATACTCGTCTCCACATTTAACAAATCAACAACTCATCACACAATCATTGATACAAACACACCATATATGTTTATAGCAAATCAACCATCCATAACACAACATTATCATAAATAAATCACACACAACATATTCTTCATCATATAACACATTAACGTTAGAACTCTCTTTCATGACGGTGTATTACACACCAAAAAGAGTTTCTATCCGTTAATATGCTCCGATTCTTGAGGGAAATCGGAGATGATGACTCTAATGAATTACTCTAAGACCACTATGGTCTTCTCCCTCACCTTAGGTTGCATAAGCTCCATTATTCCGCAAAAGAGCTCCATCTCCCTCCATATCCTTCAACTTCCATTGTTGCTTCTTCATCTCCAAAGCACTCCAATGTTCCATTAAGAAGCAAGAGGAAGAGGTTTTGATGTGTTTTTGAGGTTTAGTGGAGGGAATGGTTGAAATCCATGAGGAGTCGCCGCTAGGAGTGAAATGGGAGAAAAGAAAATAAAGATTAGGGTTTCTAGATCCCCTTTTTCACTTTTATAGCTCAGACACTCGTGTAACCGATTACCACATGGTGTAATCGATTACAATGTGAAAAATGCATATATCTGATGCTTTTAATTATGATGTAATCGATTACGAGTATAGTGTAATCGATTACATCATGTAAAATACACAGGTCTGATTAGTTTATCAGCATGTAATCGATTACGAGTATAGTGTAATCGATTACATCATGTAAAATACACAGGTCTGATTAGTTTATCAGCATGTAATCGATTACCAGGATTGTGTAATCGATTACACTGTGTCAACAGCCCAAAATTGTCATTTCTCGCCCAGGTGAGACAACTCTCGCTCAGGCGAGAATCTCTCGCTCAGGCGAGAATCTCTCGCTCAAGCGAGACTTCCAGGACTGATACTATAATTTTAAAGACTCAAAATTAGGATGTTACACTAGGATCCTCGCTTGAGCGAGAGATTCTCGCCTGAGCGAGAAAGGCTCACCTGGGAGGGTGAAATCCTGGACTATACTGGAGGATTCTCGCCTGAGCGAGAGTTGTCTCGCCTGGGCGAGAAATGGCATTTTGGGACTGTTAAGACTGTAAGATTCTCGCTTGAGCGAGAATCCCTCGCTTGAGCGAGAGGGTCAGATCTGAGTTTTTAAAATATGCGGGATTTTCTCGCTTGAGCGAGAAAGGGGTCGCTTAAGCGAGAACCCGACGCTGTTACATTAAATAGGGGACCCCAAACACATTTATGAGGGTTAACCTAAAGAGAAGCGAGAGAATGGAGCATTTTCAAGAGGAAGAAGGCTTGTGAGTCATTTAGAAGCTTGAGAAGAGGTAGATCTCTTGATTCTAACTCTCTTCTTCCCTTTGAAACTTGTTTTGGGGTATGTTGGATCTCTTCTCAAAATGAGAGAAACCATGGAAACTCACCCCTTTGAGTTATGGTTCGTTTTATGTGATTTTATCTTGTAAACTCTTGAGATAGAGTTAATATTTCGAGAAAGAAGAAGGTTTATGGGTTGATTCATGAAAAACCCCAAAACCCTAAAATGGAAATGGGTAAAATGCTAGAGGTAGAAGATGAGTTTACTTTCTAATAATGAAGTGTGAGATGAATATGTAGGTTTTAGATGTTGTAAACTTATGATGAAAGTAGTTTAGCAACATTGAAAATATGATGAATATCTTGTATGGTTAAATGATGCAATATAAGTTGTTTATGAAATATTTGGAATAAATGACTAACATTGTGTTGTATGGTGGGAATGAGGAAAGATCCTAGAGTTGGCGGCGGTGTCGGTGGAACTAGTGCAGTTACCCAGTATCCAACCCAACACTCACCAAGGTAAGGATAAGTCTTTAATTTGTACAATTGAAATGGAAAATGTATGTATTTTCTGGTTGTGCAAGGATACATTGGTGAATCACGTATTTATTATAAACATATATGGGTATGTTTGTAATAAGGATTGCGTGGATTCATTGGATATGATTGATAGTGAAATCAATGAAAAAGGAAATATATTTTTAGCTAACCCTAAGGGGTGTAGCGACTTCGGCTCGAGTTATGTAGCAACACTTCGGCCCGAGTTTATGTGGCAACACTTCGGCCCGAGTTTATGTGGCAACACTTCGGTCCGAGTTTATGTGGCAACACTTCGGCCCGAGTTTATGTGGCAACACTTCGGCCCGAGTTTATGTGGCAACACTTCGGCCCGAGTTTATGTGGCAACACTTCGGCCCGAGTTTATGTGACATGTTTTCTTTATAAAAGAGATGAGAAATTGCTTTTAGCTAACCCTAAGGGGTGTAGTGACTTTGGCTCAAGTGATGTAGCACGGAAAATGAATTTCAAAGTGATTTGCTAACTTTTTCTAATGTGGATTATCTTATAATGACGTTTATTGAATTAATGACTTACTCCTTTATGTGTTTGTGTTTTAGTCATTGATAATCCCATTGCAGATAAACAGTTGACCTGAGGTGGTCTTATTTTTGGAAGCTTAAGAGCTTTATATTTTTGCATTTCAATTATTAGCACTATTTTGTACATGAGTGCTTATTTATTTACTTGGAATATTTTGTAACTATGGATATATGACTTACCTGATTTATTGTAATACCGCATATTCGTAGCTATGGGTATTTTGGAAACCCATAGCTAGCTGTATGCGGTAGACACTAGGGTTCAATTGAATGAATTATGTTTTTCCGCAATATAAATTGTATGGTAATATATTATGTTAAAAAGTGTTTTAAGGAGTGATAAATGAGAGATCAAGGTAGTATGATGACTGTATGCATGAAAGGATTAGAATAAAATAAAAAATTTTAAGGGTATAATTTGGGTCCTAACAATATGGTATCAGAGCATAGTTAATCCTGCGGCCTAAGATATGACCTTGCATGCTTCTTTGTGATTTTATACGCTGAAAATTATTTGATCTGTACTGATCGCTAAGTGATTGTGTGAACTTCATTTAGACAAAATTCTGTTCTGACAAGTGAATGAGTACAGGTACCCATTACTAAAATGTCTGGAAGAGGACGAGGAAGAGGATCGGGTCAAAATGAATTGTTGGCCCAGATTGCGGCAGTACTGACAAACGTGAATGAGAACTTGCAATGTAACACCCCAAATTTTAATCTTTAAAAATATAGTATCAGTCCTGGAAGCCTCGCTTGATCGAGAGATTCTCGCCTGAGCGAAAAAGGATCAGCTGGGAGGGGGACTATACCGGAGGATTCTCGCCTGGGCGAGAAATGGCAATTTTGGGCTGTTGACACAATGTAATCGATTACACTCTGCTGGTAATCGATTACACACTGCTGGTAATCGATTACACTCTGCTGGTAATCGATTACATCGTATTAAAAGCATCAGATATGTGCATCTGACACAGTGCAATCGATTACACATTTCTGGTAATCGATTACACATTGCTGGTAATCGATTACACATTGCTGGTATTCTATTACATCGTATTAAAAGCATCAGATATGTGCATCTGACACAGTGTAATCGTAATCGATTACACATTGCTGGTAATCGATTACATCGTATTAAAAGCATCAGATATGCGCATTTTTCACGTTGTAATCGATTACACCATGTTGGTAATCGATTACAACCCGACGACACCTCTTTAAAACAGAAACCCAAACACATTTTTGGGTTAGAACTTCGAAGAGAAGAGAGAAAGGAGAGCTTTTCAAGAGCAAGGAGCCTTAGGACTCATCTTGGAGCTTGAGAAGAGGTAAACCTCTTGTTACTAACTCTTCTTCTTCCTCTCTAACTTGTTTTGGGTTTGTTGTATTTATTTTCAAAACATGAGAAACCATGGAAACTCATTCTTTAGAGTTATGGTTCGTTTTATGTTGTTTTTATCTTGTAAACTCTTGGTTTAGAGTTGGTATTTGATGAATAGAAAGTTTTATGGGTTATTCATGAAAAACCCCCAAAAACCCCCCAAAATGAGAATATGAGTATAAAGAGAAAGAGATGAAATGTTAGATGTGGATAATGAGTAGTGCTTTAATGTTGTTATATGAGATGAACATGTATGTTTTGATATTTAGAAACTTGTATTGAAGTAGTTTTGGAAATATTGAAATATGAGATGTTATGCATGTTTTAGATGGTTGAATATTGATGATGAATATTTTGTATGATTAAATGATGCAAAATAAGTTGTTTATGTGATATTTGGAATAAATGACTAACATTGTGTTATGTGGTGGGATGAGGAAAGATCCTAAGGTTGGAGGTGGTGTCGGTAGAACTCGAGAAGTTGCTAAGAACCGAACCCAACACTCATCAAGGTAAGGATAAGTCTTTAATGTTGCATTTGAAATAGAAAATGTGTATTTTCTGGTTATGCAAAGACTAAGTTGTAAATTACGCATTTAGTATGAACATATATGGGTGTGTTTACACTAAAGTAGGCGTAGATTTACGGAAAAGGAAAATGTGAGTATTTTCTGGTTATGAAATGATCGAGTTGTGAATTACGCATTTAGTATGAACATATATGGGTGTGTTTATACTAAAGTAGGCGTAGATTTACGGAAAAAGAAAATGTGGGTATTTTCTGGTTATGAAATGATCGAGTTGTGAATTACGCATTTAGTATGAACATATATGGATGTGTTTATACTAAAGTAGGCGTAGATTTACGGAAGATGGAAAAGGTGTGTGTTTCCTGGCCATGCAATAATTATATTGTAAATCACGTATTAGTATAAACAGATATGGAGTGTTTATACTAAAGATGACGTGGATTTACGGGAAATGATTGATGGCAAATCGATGGAAGGAAAAATATATTTTTAGCCGACCAGAAATGGTTAGCAACACTTCGGCCCGAGTTTATGAGGCAACACTTCGGCCCGAGTTTATGAGGCAACACTTCGGCCCGAGTTTATGAGGCAACACTTCGGCCCGAGTTTATGAGGCAACACTTCGGCCCGAGTTTATGAGGCAACACTTCGGCTCGAGTTTATGTAGCAACACTTCGGCCCGAGTTTACGCGGCATGTTTTCTTTATAAAAGAGATGAGAAGTTGTTTTTAGCTAACCCTAAGGGGTGTAGCGACTTCGGCTCGAGTTTATGTAGCAACACTTCGGCCCGAGTTTATGAGGCAACACTTCGGCCCGAGTTTATGAGGCAACACTTCGGCCCGAGTTTATGAGGCAACACTTCGGCTCGAGTTTATGTAGAAACACTTCGGCCCGAGTTTACGCTGCAAGTTTTCTTTATAAAAGAGATGAGAAGTTGTTTTTAGCTAACCCTAAGGGGTGTAGCGACTTCGGCTCGAGTTTATGTAGCAACACTTCGGCCCGAGTTTACGCGGCATGTTTTCTTTATAAAAGATATGAGAATTTGTTTTTAGCTAACCCTAAGGGGTGTAGCGACTTCGGCTCGAGTTTATTTAGCAACACTTCGGCCCGAGTTTACGCGGCATGTTTTCTTTATAAAAGAGATGAGAATTTGTTTTTAGCTAACCCTAAGGGGTGTAGCGACTTCGGCTCGAGTTTATGTGGCAACACTTCGGCCCGAGTTTATGAGGCGTGTTTTATTGGTAAAAAGGATGAGAATCTGCTTTTAGCTAACCCTGAGGGGTGTAGTGACTTTGGCTCAAGTTATGCAGCAAGACAAAATGAATTTCGAAATTGGTTTACTAACCCTTTTTCTAATGTGGATTATCTTATAATGACGTTTATTGAATTAACGACTTACTCCTTTGTGTGTTTTGTACTTTTGTCATTGATAATCCCATTGCAGGTAAATAGATGAATGGAGTATGCTAGTTCGGGAGCTTTAGGAGCTTTAGACGTTGGATTCACTATTTGCGTTTTTGTACTTTAAATGACTACTTGTGGATTTGAATGATTGTAACCATGACTGACATTTATTTGGGTATTCGTAACCAGAGGTATTGTTATATTTAGAGTATTATAACTTTTGGGCTCTTAGTACCCAATGAGAATAATAATGAATGAATTATGTTTTTCCGCAATTTAAATTATATGATAATATAATATGCGTAAAGAGTATTTTTAAGGAATGATTCCTGAAGGTTTTAAGTAAGATGATGAATGTATGTAAGAAATGATTAAAATAAACGAAAAAAATTTCAAGGGTAGAAATCGGGTCGTTACATGCAACACCTGAATCAGAATACGACACCAAGTCTGAGTTCGCAGCCTTTGGTTCCACCCTGTCTGGCTGAGTATCGAGGTTTGGATGAGTTCTGTAGGAGGAACCCTAGTTCGTTTCAGGGGGGTTCGCTCCTAATGCAGCCATCGAGTGGATTCAGAGATTGGAGAGGATTTTCAAGGCCATGAGCTATTCTGATGCTCAGAAGTTGGCGTATGCCACCTATTTGCTAGAGAAGGAGGCCGAAAGTTGGTGGGAATTCGCTCGGCGCCAAATGGAGGCGGAGGGGCAAGTAATTCTGTGGTGTACCTTTAGGGAGAAATTCCTTCGAAAGTATTTTCCTGCTGATCTGAGGAGTCAGAAGGAAATGGAATTCTTGAGGTTGGAACAAGGAAACCTGTCGGTGGGGGACTATGCGGCCAAATTTGAAGAATTGACCCGATTTTGCCCTTACTCTGAATTGGAGGCGGACGAAAGGTCCAAGTGCTCGAAGTTTGAATCGGGTTTGAAGCCCAAGCTGAAAACGATGCTTAGGCATCAAGAGATCATTGATTTTTCTACACTGGTCAACAAGTGTAGAATGGTTGAGGATGATATGAAGGCGGATGAAGTGGTTGCGTCAAGATCACTTCCTCCCAAAAAATGTGGGCCCCAAAGAAATTTTGTGCACGGGAAGGGTAAAAGTAAGGCGTTTCCAAAAGAAGGGAAGCTTTATTCCTCGCCTATGGGTAACAGAGGATATATTCCAGATGGGTCAAGAACTCATGCCAATGTTGGAGGGTCGCAGCAAAACCCTCCATCCTGGTGTAACAAATGCAGCCGAAAGCACTTTGGTGATTCTTGCTCCGGAACCACACTTAGGTGCTTTTACTGCAAGGAGAGTGGGCATCTTAAGAGGCATTGTCCAAAATTACGGCAGAGTATGTACACTGTTAGTGCTGAACGACCTCGATGCACCGGTAGAGTATTCACCATGAGTGGTGCAGAGGCTTCAGGTGCAGATGGCCTGATAAAAGGTAATTGCATGGTGGCAGATATTCCCCTTTTAGTGTTGTTTGATTCGGGAGCGATACACTCCTTTGTATCTATTGAATGCGTGGATAGACTGAATTTGCAAACTGAGTCGTTGCCTTTCGACTTGGTCGTATCCACCCCAACTAATGTGCCTATGGTGGTGTCGACAGTGGTGTCTCGATGTCCGGTAGTGGTAAACGGTAAGACTTTTACCGTGGATTTAATCTGCTTACCACTATCCCAGTTGGATCTAATTCTGGGGATGGATTGGTTGTCGGTGAATCATGTAATGCTTAATTGTGCCGATAAGACCTTGGTATTCGGGAATCTGGATGGGAGTTCTGATGAGGTTAATGACATGAAACCGTTATCGGCAAAGGAAGTCAGGACTTCCTGTAAGGAGGGAGGAGCCGTGTTTATGTTGTTGGCATCCTTGGAGGGTATTGAGAAACCTAAGGTTCTGGTTATTCTGATAGTTCGTGAGTTTCCTGAGGTATTTCCTAGTGATATTCCGAAGTTACCTCAAGTGAGAGAAGTGGAATTCTCTATTGATGTGGTACCAGGAACGGGACCCATCTCTATAGCTCCGTATGGGATGGCACCGTTAGAATTGGCCGAGTTGAAGAAGCAAGTCGAGGACTTATTGGCCAAGAATTTTATTCGTCCTAGTGTCTCGCCGTGGGGTGCGCCTATTTTCTTAGTTAAGAAGAAATATTGTAGTATGCGGTTGTGTACCGACTACACACAGTTGAACAAGTTTACTATCAATAATAAATATTCGTTGCCTCGAATTGATGACTTGATGGATCAATTGAGGGGAGCGGTGGTGTTATCAAAAATTGACCTTCGGTCAGGTTACCACCAACTTCGTGTGAAGTCGGAAGACATTCCTAAAACTGCTTTTAGGACAAGGTATGGACATTTTGAATATTTGGTCATGCCTTTTGGTGTAACAAATGCCCCAACAATATTTACCGACTACATGAATCTGATTTTTCATCCGTATTTGGATTCATTCGTAGTGGTATTTATTGATGACATTTTGGTTTACTCCAAAAGCCGAGAGGAGCATGCCGAGCACTTGAGGGTTGTGCTAGAACTTCTTAGTAAGAATCGGTTGTATGCAAAGCTGTCAAAATCTGATTTCTGGCTAGAATCGGTAAACTTTCTTGGACATGTGATATCCAAGGAAGGAGTGGCAGTAGATCCTTCAAAGGTTGAAGCGGTTATGGAATGGGCGGTGCCCAAGTCAGCCACTGAGATTAGGAGTTTTCTGGGTTTGGCTGGGTATTATCGGAAATTCATTGAATGATTTTCGAAGTTGGCACTACCATTGACTAAGCTCACTCGGAAGGGAGAACCGTATGTGTGGACACTTCGTTGTGAAGAAATCTTTCAGGAGTTGAAACGAAGGTTGACTACGGCACCAGTGTTGGTTCTTCCTTGTACCGATAAGGATTTCAGTGTTTATTGTGATGCTTCTAAGCAATGTTTGGATTGTGTCCTGATGCAAGAAGGGAAAGTTGTTGCCTATGCTTCTCGTCAATTAAGAACGCACGAACAAAACTACCCTACTCATGATTTAGAATTGGCGGCAATGGTCTTTGCTTTAAAAATCTGGAGACACCATCTCTATGGTGTGAGATTTGAGGTGTACAGCGACCACAAGAGTTTGAAGTACCTATTTGACCAAAAAGAATTGAATATGAGACAGAGACGGTGGATAGAATTCCTCAAGGATTATGATTTTGGATTGCAGTACCATCCGGGAAAGGCCAATGTAGTGGCTGATGCGCTAAGTCGGAAATCTTTACACATGTCGGCTTTGATGGTTAGGGAAGGGAAACTGATTGAAGAGTTCAGAGATATGAACTTGGATGTTCAGATAAAGCCTCATAGTATGATTTTGGGAATGTTGAAGGTCACCAATGAACTATTTGAGCAAATCCGAGTATTACAAGTTGAGGATATCGAGATAATAGCAAAATGGGATTTAATGCTAAGTGGCAAGGAAACTGATTTCTAATCGGACCCTAGTGGAATGCTGCGTTATAAAGGGAGAGTATGTGTGCCTCGTGATGAGGAATTACGGAAGAGTATTTTAGAAGAGTATTTTAGAAGAGTATTTTGGTGGTCAGGGTTGAAGAGGGATGTGGCTTCATATGTCTCGAGTTGTTTGGTATGTCAGAAAGCCAAGATTGAGCATCAGCGGCCAGCAGGAGAGTTACAATCCCTAGAAATTCCCGTTTGGAAGTGGGCAGTATCAACATGGATTTTGTGTCTAGTTTTCCGAAGACTCAGAAAGGGTACAACTCGATATGGGTAATAGTGGATCGGTTGACTAAGTCTGCTCATTTCTTGCCGATGAACATGAGGTACTCCCTAGAAGGATTGACGAAACTGTATATCCGGGAAATTATTCGGTTGCATGGGATACCGTCGAGCATTGTGTCGAATAGAGATCCCCGTTTTACTTCCAACTTTTGGACTAGTTTACAGTCCGCATTGGGAACTAAGTTGAAGTTAAGTTCAACTTATCATCCACAAACGGACGGTCAATCGGAAAGAACTATACAGTCATTGGAAGATCTTCTAAGGGCTTGTGTCTTGGAACAACCGGGGAGTTGGGATGGCATGTTGCCTCTGATTGAATTTACTTACAACAATAGCTTCCATTCGAGTATTGGAATGGCACCTTATGAGGCGTTGTATGGTAGGAAGTGCCGAACTCCAGTGAGTTGGTTTGAGACTGGGGAGAACTTGATATTGGGGCCCGAGCTGGTCCAAGAGACTACAGATAAAATCAAGAAAATCCGAGAGAACATGAGGATTGCCCAGAGTCGACAGAAAAGCTATTACGATAAGAGGCGGAAACCTCTTGAGTTTAATGAAGGAGATCATGTTTTCATGAGAGTAGTCCCGACTACCAGAATAGGTAGAGTGTTGAAGTCTCGTAAGCTGACTCCATGATTTATTGGGCCGTAACAAATACTGAAGAGGATTGATAGCTTAATGGTAGCGACTCATTGGAATAGTGACTATTTGTCCCTGAGGTCACGGGTTCGAGTCACGGGAGGCTCCCCTTTGGGGGAATAAAATACTTCAGGGGGTATTTAAGTTGTTGGATAATACGCTCAGTGGATTCATGGGCCCAGGAGATGGAGGGGTCGAATGTCAGGACTGGGGTGTTACAGGTAGCGTATCATATTGCTTTACCTCTGTTGTTGTCGAATCTCCACAATGTGTTTCATGTGTCTCAGTTGAGGAAATATGTTGGGGATCCATCTCATGTGGTTGAGTCGGACCAGATAGAGTTGGAGGATAACCTGACTTTTGCGACGTTGCCTGTGAGAATCATGGATACTAGTATCAAAAGAGTGAGAGGCAAAGAGAATCCTTTGGTGAAAGTGTTGTGGAGCCAAGTAGACGAAGGGGATGCTACTTGGGAGGTGGAACGTGATATGAGGGAGGATTACCCTCATTTGTTGGAATCGAGGTACATTTAATTTTCGGGGACGAAAATTTTTATAAGAGGGGGAGGATTGTAACACCCTAAATTTGAGTCTTTAAAATTATAGTATCAGTCCTGGGATCCTCGCTTGAGCGAGAGATTCTCGCCTGAGCGAGAAAGGCTCACCTGGGAGGGTGAAATCCTGGACTATACTGGAGGATTCTTGCCTAAGCGAGAGTTGTCTCACCTGGGCGAGAAATGGCATTTTGGGACTGTTAAGACTGTAAGATTCTCACTTGAGCGAGAATCCCTCGCTTGAGCAAGAGGGTCAGATCTGAGTTTTTAAAATAGGCGGGATTTTCTCGCTTGAGCGAGAAAGGGTCGCTTAAGCGAGAACCCGACGTTGTTACATTAAATAGGGGACCCCAAACACATTTATGAGGGTTAACCTAAAGAGAAGTGAGAGAATGGAGCATTTTCAAGAGCAAGAAGGCTTGTGAGTCATTTAGAAGCTTGAGAAGAGGTAGATCTCTTGATTCTAACTATCTTCTTCCCTTTCAAACTTGTTTTGGGGTATGTTGGATCTCTTCTCAAAATGAGAGAAACCATGGAAACTCACCCTTTTGAGTTATGGTTCGTTTTATGTGATTTTATCTTGTAAACTCTTGGGATAGAGTTAATATTTCGAGAAAGGAGAAGGTTTGTGGGTTGATTCATGAAAAACCCCAAAACCCTAAAATGGAAATGGGTAAAATGCTAGAGGTAGAAGATGAGTTTACTTTCTAATAATGAAGTATGAGATGAATATGTAGGTTTTAGATGTTGTAAACTTATGATGAAAGTAGTTTAGCAACATTGAAAATATGATGAATATCTTGTATGGTTAAATGATACAATATAAGTTGTTTATGAAATATTTGGAATAAATGACTAACATTGTGTTGTATGGTGGGAATGAGGAAAGATCCTAGAGTTGGCGGCGGTGTCGGTCGAACTAGTGCAGTTACCCAGTATCCAACCCAACACTCACCAAGGTAAGGATTAGTTTTTAATTTGTACAATTGAAATGGAAAATGTATGCATTTTCTGGTTGTGCAAGGATTCATTGGTGAATCACGTATTTATTATAAACATATATGGGTATGTTTGTAATAAGGATTGCGTGGATTCACTGGATATGATTGATAGTGAAATCAATGAAAAAGGAAATATATTTTTAGCTAACCCTAAGGGGTGTAGCGACTTCGGCTCGAGTTATGTAGCAACACTTCGGCCCGAGTTTATGTGGCAACACTTCGGCCCGAGTTTATGTGGCATGTTTTCTTTATAAAAGAGATGAGAAATCGCTTTTAGCTAACCCTAAGGGGTGTAGTAACTTTGGCTCAAGTGTTGTAGCACGGAAAATGAATTTCAAAGTGATTTACTAACTTTTTCTAATGTGGATTATCTTATAATGACGTTTATTGAATTAATGACTTACTCCTTTATGTGTTTGTGTTTCCGTCATTGATAATCCCATTTTCCTTTACATTTTCCGTGTTAGCACCATATTTCTTAGACCAACACTTCATGATCAACACAATCCATTTACATGTTCATATGAATTTGTTACATTACTCTTCAAGTTATCCCCAAGCTAGTTAACATATTATTTCCATATTTCACGCATCAAGGAACCATTTACCAAACATTAGCAATTAATCTCAAACGGATATTTCACCATTGTCATACAGAACATGTTAGACACAAATTCCTCATTTCATTCAACTTTCTAAACTTTCATGCATTGTAAGCAAACTGGTATGCAGGAATAAGTCAAGATGTACAGGTTTATTTCCAGGCAAAGCAGACAAATACATGCTAGCAGACTTTTACAAGTGAAAATTTTGCATGGTTACATGTCATATAATGAAAATGTCAATCTAGCCACCGAGTTTAATAAACGGTCAATCATTACACCATGCATATTTGTTTTAATCCTGAAGAATGACAAGATAATTAACAACATACATTAACTAGGAACAGGTAGGAAATCACATAACATAACATAAAACTTTTCATGTTATAGATTATCCTACTATTAGCAAAAGCTAACATTCTCCTTATTATCAAAAATCATCCCTCAAATATAAAAAAAAACAATTTTCAAGACATAGAATATAGTTCTTTCAAAGTTTATACTCTCATGATGCAAACAAGATCTTTAATTCTCATTCATATGTCACAACGGACGACTATTACCTTAATCTTGTTCAACTAGAACCATAGAGACATATAAACAAACATCCAAGAAAGCCGATTTAATCATTCCTCTTCAATTATCTTAATCTTAGTGATAAAAGAAAATTCACATCAAGAGGTTGACCAAGGCTCCAATAAGAGATCCACCACCAGGAACTCTCAACTAACAAATCTTACACCAACAAATCCAACTGGAAAATCACAACCACAAACTCCCCATAAACAATTCCAACAAGATGTTCACAACCAGAAACTTTCAGTAAGAGTTTCACCAGAGAATCCCATACAAGGGTCTCACACAATAAATTCAACAAGTTCATACTAGGGAATTCAACAAGAGTTTTACAATCAAGAAATCCTCTACGAAATTCACAACAAGGATTTTTCAACAAGTACTTCATCAATAACTCACAACAAGACATCCAACGATAAGTTCACAACCAGACGCTTACCGCAAGGAATTTAACAATCATCTTTCACATCAGCAGTTATCGCATAGTCAACAAACAATTCACATAAGTCATACAAAGAAGCATGTAAAGCCATATCCTAGGCCGCAAAGTTGCCTCATGCTCTGATACCATATTGTAAGGGGCCGAATTATACCCTAAAATTTTAAAACTTTATTCATGAATTCAAGTGATTACTTTTGAAATATATTACTTAAAAGATTTGGAAAACTTGTGAGCATACAAATATCACTTATGTTCATGATTCAAATGCAGAAATAATCAAAAGTATCCATTCATTAAAAACATATCATTATACTTCCTTTATCATACATATTATATACAATCATCCTTTCTCAAATAATACTAACCTCATCAAAATAACCTCATTATACATATAGGAGAAAGTCACTTATACATAAATTCAATTTAACATGTTTTTCATACTACATGTCTTATTCAAATACAATGTCGTATACATAATGTAATTACACTAATCGGTACTTTCTCCGTGAGCATCCAATGTACTATAGCCGCCACTTGAATTCCAATGCATAACACATACAAGTAGAGACAAAAGGGAGTAAGAACCGACTACAATGACCGTAGCGTGGAATTACATGGAGCAATAACATTAAAGTATAACGACCTATACAATCATCTACATTAATCAGATTAAATATATACCAATGTACACCAGTCAATACTTTAAACCACATAATATTCACATGTTCAATCAGTATAATCATCATATTTCACTTAGACAATCCAACCAATCAATACAACATACCATAGGATATTTTCTTCTTCAATTAGTATCTTGTACAGTTTACTTATACGATTTATTCCATTCAGACTTTATCAAGATCACCACACGATAATCTCTTTCAATAAACAACAAGCACACTATACTCGAGGTTATACCATACTTACAAGGTATTCCGAAGCAATACTACACCACAAAGGGCTAGTCATACGTTGCTCAAAGAGCCAATACCATATACGGCAAGTCTACACCACGAGAGTGATACAATACCACGTAGGGCAAGTCTACAATACCACGTAGGGCAAGTCTACACCACGAATGGCGATTCAATACCACGTAGGGCAAGTCTACAATACCACATAGGGCAAGTCTATACCACGAATGGCGATTCAATACCACGTAGGGCAAGTTTACAATACCACATAGGGAAGTCTACACCACGAATTACGATTCAATACCACGTAGGGCAAGTCTACAATACCACATAGGGCATGTCTACACCACGAATGGCGATTCAATACCACGTAGGGCAAGTCTACAATACCACATAGGGCAAGTCTACACCACGAATGACGATTCAATACCACGTAGGGAAAATTTACAATACCACACAGGGTAAGTCTACACCATGAATGACGATTCAATACCACGTAGGGCAAGTCTACAATATCACATAGGGCAAGTCTACACCACAAATGGCGATTCAATTCAATTATATATCCATTATAACACATCTCATATTTAATGGATATACTTATTCTTTACATCTCATTCCATACAACAACACAAAACTCACAATACCATCATTTCCCTTGTATTAATCTCACATCAAGGTTTCACCATAACACAAAATATCACATCAATGTCTTAAACACAATGCATCTCATTTCTTACCACAATAAAACATTTCATAACATCATCATCGTCATATAACATAATCATTATCCTTTTATCACAAATAACCAACTCACACCATAATCATCGTCACATAATATAATCATATCCATTTATCATCAATAAACCGCTCATCACAAAATCATTATTACAAACATACTCATATATGTTTATAACCAATAAACGACTCACAACTTAATCATTTTCATAAGTATATTCATATCGTTTTATCACCATAAACAACTCATAACATATTACTCATCATACACACAATTGTTTACCGTTATCACAATATCATCACACATACACACCATTAACGATAGAACCATCTTTTATGACGGTGTATTACCATAAATGAGTATTTCACTCTTAGTTTAACTAAAGGGTTTTCATATACATCGATACTCATATTTATGGCTAATACCTCTTCATGAAAGATGAAGACTCTCAAATGGACCACAAACTTCCAATAGAGTTTCTATTCGATAACATTCTCTGATTCTTGAGGGAAATCGGAGAAGATGACTCTAATGAAATACTCTAAGACCATTATGGTCTTCTCCCTCACCTTAGGTTGCGTAAGCTCCGTTGTTCCGCAAAAGAGCCACATCTCCCTTCATCTCCTTCAATCTCCAATGTTCCATTTTCACCGCCAAAGCCCTCCAATGTGCCACTAAGAAGCAATGGGAAGAGGTTTTGATGAGTTTTGAGGATTAGTGGAGGGGAGAATGGTCCATTTGGGTGAAGTCGCCGTTGGGAGAGAAATGGGAGAAAAGAAAATGAAGATTAGGGTTTTTGAAACCCCTCTTTTACTTTTATAGCTACACAGCCTCGCGCGGGCGAGAATGGTTTGCTTGGGCAAGAATTTCACATTTTTTTAGCTTTTCAACTCTGAAGCTCTTGCTCGGGCGCGGTTTTCTCGCTCTGGCGAGCAGTATGCTAAGGCTCCTCTCTAGCTTGGGCGAAAATTCTAGCTCAAGCTAGAATTTGACAGCTTTTCCAGATTTCACTCTCACTCAAGCGACCACTTCCTTGCTTAAGTAAGGTCTCCGGGAAACTCATATTAGAACACCGAGTCTCTCTCTCGGGCGAGGTCCTCTTGCTCAAACGAGGATTGCCCAATATATACTCCAACGCTCTACTTTTCCCAATCATTCCAAAAACGAAATTTGAGGGGTTACAATCCTTCCCCCCTAAAATAAATTTCGTCCCCGAAATTTTATTAGGTTACTCTCAGGGAATTACTACCACCGCCTAGACATTAGGCATAAGATATACTCAAACAATCTAGATCCAACCATCTAAACAATTAAGATCGCTTAGACGAAAAACAAGGACACATACCACATAACAGTGATACCACATAGACAATTCATGAAGTAACCTCTCAGAGCCGAAATGCCAATGCCAAATATCAGGACAACTAGGACGACAAAGAGAAAATTATCACAACCGGAATAAAGATTCCCAAGTATTCATCAAGAACAATAAATCTCTCTGACCTATCAAGCTAACAATCGTTCAAGACAATCATCACATACGGTGAGAATCACAATAACACCTTCGAAACCAAGGAAATGGGGGACTCCTTACCCATCATTTACCACGATGCATCATTTAACATCCAACATGAAATAGTTAGATCAACATCCACTCAAAGGAAATAGCATCAATCAATTCCACACATGAAACATAACCACAATTTGCTCAAAATTTACCATAGCATTCCAAACATTGTATTCACTACCATGTAGAAACAAGGTAGTCATTCAACAAAAGCATCTAAACAAATAAGACTTTTAGAGTCTCTCTTTGTACACAATCAAACTATCCAGTAATTATCCAATTACATTAAACATTTCTACCACCATACAATACAATAGAAGGGAATTACCAATTCCTAGCCTCAACTGGACACACGAAAACATTGATTCACCCAAAATCAGAGATTTCGTTACCAACGATAAGTGCAAATTTACAAACATTCAATCCAATAACATGAGTTTTATATAGATACTCAAAATACAATGATGGACATACATTTCGCACTCAAGTCTACTTCATATTTAGAACCATACGGTCATAATTTCTTCACCAAAATTTTAACAACATCGCATTCGTCAAGGATACAGTTGCTAAAATTTTGGATCTCCAACATGAAACCAAATTAATGGATCAGCCAAATATTATACTCTACTCAACATGACTTTCAAAAATAGATGAAACAAAAGACTCATGACAATCACCTTAAGAAAGTAAGGTTTGCATAGTCACTTCAAAACATCTCAAAAACCTTTTTCCCATGCGATACTGAAAGTCTTAGCCACAATTGTTTTCAAAAGGCTATTTTAATCCAATAGTTATATGTCATTCACTACAGTAAAGTTCTCATAGCTCACTTACCAAAACATACCTATGCAATAACACTTCAATTATGCATATCGATTACTGTTGCACATAAAACATACACAAGTTTTTGACAGTACAATATCTAAGCATAAAATTGGGATTCACTACCGAATATATATATATCCGTTATGGCAAATACTCCACCTTCACAAGGATCAATTATTATAGACCAAAAGTTTCGTGTACAAAGAATAAAAATAACTTTACTATTCCCAGTACCATTTAGGCGAGTCATACTTTGCTATGAATAGCCATTACCACGAAGGTAACTCATACATTACTCATACTCGGAAGGGAACCAAAAATAGGTTTTCTTACCCTCGTTTCACAATTCATATACCACCATAAAATCCACACACAACTTGTACATTTCTTATATCACTGTCTCAATCAATTTATATCGTGCTCATATCAATACAACACATCATCCATGTTCATCCTCAAAGATCAAATTTATGCACCTATAAGAAATCACTAGCACAATGAAAAGTTATCACTATAACATTTGCATGCTTACTCTTTTTCATATTAACTCGTTTTGATCACCCACTATGAGTCACTTCAAATTAACAACATATCTAAATGTTCACATTTATTCAAATGCATTCATCACAATGACGAGGTAAGTAACTTAGCTAACCTCATTCATTACCTTGCAATATAAGTTTTACCCCTTAGCATAAATGTACAAATAAATGCAAACAAAGGTGGTTAACCTTTGACAACTCATAAGACAAGGATATCAGACTTAGTCTCCTCAACACACACAAGGTACCATTTTCCTTTACATTTTCCGTGTTAGCACCATATTTCTTAGACCAACACTTCATGATCAACACAATCCATTTACATGTTCATATGAATTTGTTACATTACTCTTCAAGTTATCCCCAAGCTAGTTAACATATTATTTCCATATTTCACGCATCAAGGAACCATTTACCAAACATTAGCAATTAATCTCAAATGGATATTTCACCATTGTCATACAGAACATGTTAGACACAAA
The DNA here is from genome assembly GCA_009771035.1 of Lupinus albus. Classification (NCBI taxonomy): domain Eukaryota; kingdom Viridiplantae; phylum Streptophyta; class Magnoliopsida; order Fabales; family Fabaceae; genus Lupinus; species Lupinus albus. Next base: position 14,323,764 of record CM020010.1, read on the forward strand.
TTCCTCATTTCATTCAACTTTCTAAACTTTCATGCATTGTAAGCAAACTGGTATGCAGGAATAAGTCGAGATGTACAGGTTTATTTCCAGGCAAAGCAGACAAATACATGCTAGCAGACTTTTACAAGTTAAAATTTTGCATGGTTACATGTCATATAATGAAAATGTCAATCTAGCCACCGAGTTTAATAAACGGTCAATCATTACACCATGCATATTTGTTTTAATCCTGAAGAATGACAAGATAATTAACAACATACATTAACTAGGAACAGGTAGGAAATCACATAACATAACATAAAACTTTTCATGTTATAGATTATCCTACTATTAGCAAAAGCTAACATTCTCCTTATTATCAAAAATCATCCCTCAAATATAAAAAAAACAATTTTCAAGACATAGAATATAGTTCTTTCAAAGTTTATACTCTCGTGATGCAAACAAGATCTTTAATTCTCATTCATATGTCAAAACGGACGACTATTACCTTAATCTTGTTCAACTAGAAACATAGAGACATATAAGCAAACATCCAAGAAAGCCGATTTAATCATTCCTCTTCAATTATCTTAATCTTAGTGATAAAAGAAAATTCACATCAAGAGGTTGACCAAGGCTCCAACAAGAGATCCACCACCAGGAACTCTCAACCAACAAATCTTACACCAACAAATCCAACTGGAAAATCACAACCATAAACTCCCCATAAACAATTCCAACAAGATGTTCATAACCAGAAACTTTCAGTAAGAGTTTCACCAGAGAATCCCCAACTAGGGTCTCACACAATAAATTCAACAAGTTCATACTAGGGAATTCAACAAGAGTTTTACAATCAAGAAATCCTCTACGAAATTCACAACAAGGATTTTTAAACAAGTACTTCATCAATAACTCACAACAAGACATCCAACGATAAGTTCACAACCAGACGCTTACCGCAAGGAATTTAACAATCATCTTTCACATCAGCAGTTATCGCATAGTCAACAAACAATTCACATAAGTCATACAAAGAAGCATGTAAAGCCATATCCTAGGCCGCAAAGTTGCCTCATGCTCTGATACCATATTGTAAGGGGCCGAATTATACCCTAAAATTTTAAAACTTTATTCATGAATTCAAGTGATTACTTTTGAAATATATTACTTAAAAGATTTGGAAAACCTGTGAGCATACAAATATCACTTATGTTCATGATTCAAATGCGGAAATAATCAAAAGTATCCATTCATTAAAAACATATCATTATACTTCTTTTATCATACATACTATATACAATCATCCTTTCTCAAATAATACTAACCTCATCAAAATAACCTCATTATACATATAGGAGAAAGTCACTTATACATAAATTCAATTTAACATGTTTTTCATACTACATGTCTTATTCAACTACAATGTCGTATACATAAAGTAATTACACTAATCGGTACTTTCTCCGTGAGCATCCAATGTACTATAGCCGCCACTTGAATTCCAATGCATAACACATACAAGTAGAGACAAAAGGGAGTAAGAACCGACTACAATGACCGTAGCGTGGAATTACATGGAGCAATAACATTAAAGTATAACGACCTATACAATCATCTACATTAATCAGATTAAACATATACCAATGATACACCAGTCAATGCTTTAAACCACTTAATATTCACATGTTCAATCGGTATAATAATCATATTTTACTTAGACAATCCAACCAATCAATACAACATACCATAGGATATTTTCTTCTTCAATTAGTATCTTGTACAGTTTACTTATACGATTTATTCCATTCAGACTTTATCAAGATCACCACACGATAATCTCTTTCAATAAACAACAACCACACTATACTCGAGGTTATACCATACTTACAAGGTATTCCGAAGCAATACTACACCACAAAGGACTAGTCATACGTTGCTCAAAGAGCCAATACCACATATGGCAAGTCTACACCACGAACAGTGATACAATACCAAGTAGGGCAAGCCTACAATACCACATAGGGCAAGTCTACTCCACGAATGGTGATTCAATACCACGTAGGGCAAGTCTACAATACCACATAGGGCAAGTCTATACCACGAATGGCGATTCAATACCATGTAGGGCAAGTTTACAATACCACATATGGCAAGTCTACACCACGAATGGCGATTTAATACCACGCAGGGCAAGTCTACAATACCACGTAGGGCAAGTCTACAATACCACATAGGCAAGTCTACACCACGAATGGCGATTCAATATCACGTAGGGCAAGTCTATAATACCACACATGGTAAATCCATTTGGGTGGAGCCGATGTTGGGAGAGAAAGGGGAGAAAAGAAAATGAAGATTAGGGTTTTTGAAACCCCTATTTTACTTTTATAGCTGCGCAGCCTCGCCCGGGCGAGAATGGCTCGCTTGGGCGAGAATTTCGCATTTTTTCAACTTTTCAACTCTGATGCTCTTGCCCGGGCGCGGATTTCTCGCTCGGGCGAGAATCAGACAGTATGCTAAGGTTCCTCTCTAGCCTGTGCGAAAATTCTAGCTCAAGCTAGAATTTGACAGTTTTTCCAGATTTCATTCACACTCAAGCGACCACTTCCTTGCTTAAGTGAGGTTTCTGGGAAATTCATATTAGAACATCGAGTCTCTCTCTCGGGCGAGGTCCTCTTGCTCAAACGAGGATTGCCCAATATATACTCCAACGCTCTACTTTTCCCAATCATTCCGAAAACGAAATTTGAGGGGTTATACGGACCGTCCGGTCCGGTCCGGTTATCACAACACTGGATAGCTATGTATAATATTTATATACTGTTAGTGTAAAAATTTATACACACTTATCTTACTATATTATTTATCACTCATTTATATTAATTTTTTGAAGAATTAATGATAATTAAATATGAATGATAGATAGTACAATAACAATGTATAAAACTCATATTCTATCTTTTCAATTATCTTATATTGCACAACATTCCACACCACTCTACTCCAACAAGTTTATAATTGTTGCTCTTAACGTAGAATGTTTGGGGGAAAACAAATCATCTCTCACAAATTGTGTCACTCCATATATTATTGGTTACAAAAATAATTACTTATTAAACTTTTAATTTGAATATAGTTTGATTAATATACAAAATGATATACTTTTTTGACAACAGATATATTCTCAAGTTTCACCCTTGACATTTGGAGGACTTGGACATATTCCCAAAAGACAAAATTAGAATTTTTAATTTGCGTGTATGGTGTGAAATGAGTTCAGTGGAGTTCCTTGATAAAAATTAATTCATCTTAAATTTAGTCTGAGTATAATCGTTTTTAGACTTGACTCAATTATAATTTATGAATTGTTTTTCCTCGAATTAGCTCCATTATATTAACTAATACCTCTTAGGGTCACTAGTTAAGGTAGTGAAAAAGAAGCTTTCCTTTAGAAATTGATGAGTTTAAAACTCAAGAACTAGGAAACTTAATTTATTAATATAACTTTTCCTTAACATATATTCAAATCTTTTTTGGTACTACCAAAAGTATTTCCTCATAAGTAAAAAAATAATCTTTTTTGGTATATGACTGTCCCTCCAAACAAGTATTACTCTCAAGAATCAATCACTTAACTTTTTAGTCTTTCTGAGAATCTAGAAAGAACCTTACACCACTAGACCAATTAATTGTTATTAACATATACTCTAAATCTAACAACACTTGGAACACTCTTAGCATAATATCATATACTTATAAATCAAAGCTGTAAATACACCCAAAATATGAGAAAGTTTGGTGTGAAAACATATCCAACATATTATATTTAGACACAATAATTTTTGTGTTATCTAAAATAATTTTTTAGAATTTAATTTTAATTAGGACTAAATTTTTATTATATTCTTAATATTCTACATCAGATGCCTGTACATAATATGTATCCACACAATTTTTTTCAGCTAAAAATACGTTAGAATAATTACATTTTATTTGTTAAAAACATATAAGTAATTACAAGTACTATTATTATGGTATATAGAAGTTGTTTCAATTAAAGAGTGTTGTGGAAAACTATAAAAATAATCAAATTTGAGACCAATAAATATTGATGTATTTGTGTGAGACAAGATGAAGTGAATTAAAAATTATTAATAATGTATGAATGTGTTTTAAATTGTGATAACTCCTTATTCCAATTATAATAATTGTGGTCTATGTGATTTGTTTCTATCAAAATTAAAATATTTTAAAATCCAATGTGGTTTGATGTTTGGAAATGTAGTTCAACCCAATTTAGTATAATATATATGTACTGTCACATAAAGATTGTACTGTCATATAAAGATTCATATACAGTCACTACATCATCTAGTATAATATATATATATATATATATATATATATATATATATATATATATTTAATGTTAATTAAATATGAATGATAAATGATGCAATAATAATATATAAAAATCAAATACTGGTAGTGCATTATATCATATGATGCGCAAATTATTACTATAACAAAATGAATCCTCTCACCGATAAGTAAGTAAATAATTTATTTTTAGGTATTTAATTGTTTTTCATAATAACTAATTATTATTTGAAGCAACAAAAACAAAAATCTTATTTGTTGGTACGTTGTGTGGAATGTAATAGAATAATCTTATATGGTGATGAAATAAATGCAGGACTAGCCGTATATGGTGCAGGAGACAAAAATCTTGTAAAATCTAAATTGGAGACGTCACGAATTTATACGGCCACTTATGTGTAATTAAATGGATAAGCTGACTCCGGTGGTGCTTGTGTCCATGTTTGGTTTTATGTACATTATTCAATGTATTCAAATAGGGAAATTTGTAAGGACCCAAATTCTATCCTTGAATTTTTTTTCCTTATTTTAATCCAATTTCATGCATTTAACTATAAATTATAATTACCGATTAAATGAACTTATTTAAAAGATTTCATTTCCCTCATCACACCCAATCTATAAACCAAAAGGGACATACCAAGTGAGATGACAAAAAAACATAATTTGTATTAATGTAACTTAGTAACTACCACATACAATTAGATATGAGTTTCCAAAACACTCATAGCTACATATATCCCGAGTTACAAGCTTCCAGGATTAATGTCATGTACAACAATCATGTTCATAGCTACAAATAGTTAGTTCAAGTACAACAAATGAGGTTACACAAAATGGATAAGAGACATCAAAATAAAAGTCATTAAGCTCCTAATCAAAAACACCTTTACTCCTTCCACTTACCTGCAATGGAATTAACAATGACAACACACCAAAGAAACACAAGGAGTAAGTCGTTAACTCAATAAATATCAATGTAAGTTAATCCACATTTAATAAGATTAAATAAACGGTTTAAAATCAAATTTACTTAAAACCATTTTCATCGTTCAAACTTTTGAAAACTATGCTACATAACTTGAGCCAAAATTTGCTACATTGTTTGAGCCAAAACTTGCTACATTACTTGAGCCAAAGTCGCTAACCAATCATAGTCGGCTAAAAACGAGTTTTATTACCATTGGCACTCCACCAATACATTTTCCGAGTTTTATTTCCATTGGCACTCCACCAATACAAAAACAGTAAATGCACCCGACATCATTACAAACATATTCCTGGCATTCCACCAATACATACACAGTAACGACTAAGTGATTTACTTTACATTTCATTATCCACAACAGAAAATCCACGCATCTTCTATCACAGTGCATAAGTTAAAGACTTATCCTTACCTCGGTGAGTGTTGGGTTTGATTCTTGGCAACTTCTCAAGTTCCACCGACACCGCCTCCAACTTTAGGATCTCTTCTCAAGCTTCTAAATGACTCACAAGCCTTCTTGCTCTTGAAAATGCTCCCTTCTCTCACTTATCTCTAAGTTAACCCTCATAAATGTGTTTGGGGTCCCCTATTTAATGTAACAGCGTCGGGTTCTCTCTTAAGCGAGCCCTTTCTCGCTCAAGCGAGAAAATCCCGCCTATTTTAAAAACTCAAATCTGACCCTCTCTCTCAAGCGAGGATCCTCTCGCTCAAGCGAGAATCTTACAGCCTCGACAGGTCCAAAACATCACTTTTCTCGTCTAGGCGAGCCAACCCTCGCTCAGGCGAGAATCCTCCAGTATAGCCCAGAATTTCACCATTCTAGTTGAGCCTTTCTTGCTCAAGCGAGCCAACTCTCGCTCCGGCGAGAATCCTCCAGTATAGTCCAGGATTTCACCCTCCCATGTGAGCCTTTCTCGCCTAGGAGAGAATACCTCGCTCAGGCGAGAATCCTAGGACTGATACTATAATTTTAAATACTTAAAGTTAGGATGTTACAAAAATAGTCTTATTAATAATGTATCAATCATTGTCCTAATAATCTAGTATGATGGTATAATGGTTCAAACAATATTCTATTAATTAAATCACATATCAGTAAATGTACCTTGACTGATTCTTCATAACCTTCTAGTTGCTCCATATAAATTTGTTATTTGATGTCTCCATATAGGAAAGATGTTTTGACATCAATTTGTTATACTTCTAATGTTAAACCCAAGGCTACTCTTATGGAGGAAAACTTCACCACTAATGAGAATATTTCATCAAAATCAACTCATTTCTATTATTGCATCCTTTCACAACAATCTAAGCTTTGTATCTTGATCTAGAGCTTCATTCTTCAACTTTAAGCCTATAAACCCATTTGTTTTTCAAGGCTTTACTACCTTTGGGCAACTCCACCAGATCATAAGTTTGGTTCTGATATAAAGAGTTTATCTCATCTTCCATGACTTTAATCCACTTTTTTCTCTATTGTCTTAATAGCTTTTGAGAACTCTTGAGGTTCACCATTGTCTGTCGAGTGATCATCTATGAATGTGACAAAGTAGTAGGCTCCTCCAAGGGATCTTCCAGATGGCGCTCAAAAAACATCGGAATGCACTAGTTCAAGTAATTCATCTATGTGTGAGGGATTGTCTGATCTCTAAAAACTAACTCTATGTTGTATAAACTACGTCATAGTGTATTATATTGAATCTGAACGTATCTTTTTTCCTCTTATTTCTTCGGTTAAGGGAGAGAAGAAATTCATGGATTTGTCCTCTACATATTCATCACATTCGCCCCTTTCATTACTGCATATAATCTTATGGGTTAATGCATTTTAACTAATAGAGAAAAGTTCATGCAATGGTTTATAAATATTTTGGAACTGGACATGCTTTTTATGTGTTTGATAAAATGTATGAGAGAGATTTTGCCTTATTTAATATGTATGCTATTAAATGAGTGTTGTTAAATGTGACATATCAACAATACTCATTGTAATGAGCGCTGTTAAAAGTCATGTACATATATATCGACGCTTATTGGAGGTGACACTATTGTATTTATGACGTACAACAACGCTCATTACAATAGTAGCAAGTTACTAACTTTACAATATATATCGACGCTTATTGGAGGTTGCACTGTTGGGACTTGCATTCATATCTCTTATGTCATTCTTTACTACAATAATAGCAAGTTAATAACTTTATACGAGATTGAGAGCGACATATGAATTTGCATTTGCTTCTTCCACGAGACCTATTTCTCCCATGAGTTTCACTTCTACCATGTCTCTCCACAACATTTGCTTCAGAATAGAAGTATGTACTCCGTTCTTTCCTTATGGATTCTTCATTTAGTAGATTGTTTGAAATAATGTCCATTGAGACCTTCCCATCTGAGACTGAGTTGTTGAGCATAACCATCAATGTATCCCAACTTTCAGGCAACTAACTTAGTAGTAGTACTTGTAGCTCATCATCTATCTTCATACCTATTTTTGTCAATTGATTGACAATACCCTTGAATGAACTTAAGTGTTCTATCATGCCTGGCCATTTCTGTAGTTAAGGTTCATCAACCTTCTGAGAAGTGATGCTTTTTTTATGGAAGTTTTCTTTTGAATCATAGATTCAAGTTTCGACCATAACTAATAAGCATTTGTGTATATGGACAAATGCTCAAATAAATTTCTATCAATATACTTCCGAATCATTGCAAAAACTTTCGATTTTAAAGCTCCCAATCTTTGGCACCCTTATATTATGGCTTGTCTTTGTAAGAAATAGGTTCATGCATATCCTTGCAGTATAAATGATCCCATCATTGGCTTAAAATATGAATAATTGTCAGCTATTAACTTGAACATGTCTCCATCAAGTAAGACATTAGCGACTCCTTCCATCTTTGACTATACATGCTAAGCTCCCTAAATGAACTTGAGAGCTCTAATACCACTGTGAGGAAATTCAGAACTAATTTCCACCCTTTGTGTGATGCAAAATGAGAACTTGTGGAAGTGACAAGTGGATAAATAAAATAGAGAATAGTAGAAGAATTACACTAAGAATTTTAACGTGAAAAAACCTCCTCAAAATGAGAAGACAACAACTATGAGATCTAGTTCAGAAAATATATTCACTATATAAATTAGGATTACAATGTTTGTATCTCTTTCACTCTATGAGAATAACAGTCAATTCATCCAAAAGAATGGAATACAAATTCTCTCTAGTATCTCACTAGGAATACTACAATCACACTATGGTGGATATCAACTCTCTCACTTTCTCGGTGTTGTTATTTCTCACTTGTTTGTTCATCTCTTTATCACAAATATCCTTTATATAGTGAAGGGAGTAAAACTTCATCATAAGAACATAGTAGAGAATTAATTGTTGTCATACTTTAAGGTTACCTTAAAAATGATACTCCAACTTTCTAAGTTGCACTTCATAGTCTTCAAGAGTCAATGAGTACGTAATTTCAAGACTTTGGAATGACAATCATTGAATGTATTTAATGGATCATCTACCAAGATTCATTGGTCATACTTCTACATCAATTAGGAATGATTCCAACATACATCTTATTTCAACGTAAGTTAATCTAAAGTTGGTAGAAACTTCCCAACTGTTCTAAGTTCTTGTTCATAAGAATATTTTTTTGTTCATCCTCCCGCACTAGCCCAACTTTGATCAAACTGAAAACAATAAATTAGTTAAGGTTTATTCCGAAACCATTAATAAGTTGCAATACCAACAAAAATTAATTAGCAATCAAATGCCAATGGGTACCCGGATCCACGGGTACCCGCAAAAATTATTTACAACGAGTTGGGTCTCGGTCTATGTTTTAAACCTGTAGGTAATTAAGACTCGCGATTTTAAGATCCGCTGTTAGATGGGTCTGGATTCAGGTAATGAACTATCCAGACCCACTATTTCTTCCTAAATATATATGTATATATATAGTAACATAATTGTAATATCATGTTAATTTATATTGTAATATCATGTTAATCTATATTGTAGTATCATAATAAAACATAATTATAATATCATATTAATTCATAAATGTGATTATTATGTTGCTAAACTGTGATGTTATGTTGTTAAACAATAATATTATATTATTAATTCATATGTATGATGTAATGTTATGTTAATTAAAGAGTTCTTACTAAATCAATTTTTTATCATAATGTTGAAGTTGTTTTAATGTCTGTTTGATTAAAATGAGTTGTGTTTAATATTCTAAGTTGTGTTTAAAACATTAAATTAAATTTTATAATTTTTTCTCTTATTGATTGTCTAAAAAATATAAAATTGTAAGAAACAAATATACAAGTGCATAAATTACATGCAATTATTTTTTAATTTTTTAATTTATGGATACCCATGAATCCGATGAATATCCAATGACCCACGGGTTGTATACCCAGTAAGTATTAGTACGAGTCTGAAGCGGGTCTGAGTTCAAAAATGAAGTAACGTGATGGGTCTAGGTAATACAGTACCCGAACCCATTGTCATCCCTACAACACGCCTTATATAAGTAACGTGTTTATTTTAACAAAATCCAAATGCGCTAACCTATATACATTAACATCTTGATAATATTCCCGATAACAGAATCTATCAAAAAGGGACCCATTAAATAATTAAATTAGTTGATAATAGTATTTTTTTACAGTATTGATATCCTTCTTTTCTTTATGGATGTGATGTTTTGCTGAGTGATCACTCATCTAGACAACAATTAAGACGTGCTTAGCTAGTGCAATCTTATGGGAAGATTATGATGGGATTTCTCTTTATTCCTCTAAATAATTCATATTCAAGGAAAGAAATTTCCTTTATTTAACTTGTCGTTACTAATCATGAATCTACAAATTCAAATCTTAAAAACCAATGTTATTAATACAGTATCGAATATTAAATTGGTTAGGGTACTGATATAATGATATAATGGTTCAACCAATGATTAACTAATTAAACCGCATACCGATGAATTTATATATAATATATTAACATTAAAATTGAAAATCAATAAAAAAGTATCAATTTTTTTATTTTCATTAAAAAATAATTTAAATAAAAAGTCGGTCGTATGACTGGTTCAATTAAAAACCGACCGGTATGACCAGTTTTGATTGGTTTTAGCTGATTTTGACCGATATGATTACATAACCGACATAATTATACCGTATCACTCTTAAAAATAGTATCTCCACTTGTAAGAGTAAGAATGTTTAATCTACCCTCCCCATACTATACTAAGTATAAACCTTGTATATTAGGTTGTTTTTTTATTTAGTTGTTAGATTCTAGTGGCACCTCCAACTCCAATTATGACATCCTAATCAAACAAATGGACAGTTTTATTTGCTTCTTTGGACGGAACACTAATTACATTATCAACAAAATCTGATTCCAGAAAAAGAAATTTCTTTCCATTCCTAACCACCATGATTAATGTTTTGAGAATGTGTCATTTGACGTTGATTTCTTAGTTAAAAAAATTCTAGCTAGCACCGAATGAAAATGAGGTCCTCTCTGATACTGGACAGTCCAATATTAGAATGTGAAGCCCATAATAATTTGAATGTTTAAAAATAAATTTAATTTAAAATAAATTAAAATCTATACCATTAAAATTTTATATATGTCACATGTAGTATCTCTACTAATACTGGATCCTCCCGGGAGAGTATATATATTCCACCAAATGTAGTACTGCATCATAATAATTGGCCAGCTGGCATGAGTTAACACACCAGCTTAACAATATTGATTGATTAGTCTAATGTGATTTTGGGTGAAAAAGTAAATATATGATTCTATAATATTGATGGAAGTTTTGCGGGAAAACAATAATGTTATTTTAAAAAATAAAATGTGATAAGTTTAAGTTTTCCTAATTTTTAAATTGTTTTTTATATGCATATACATAAAAAATGGAAAATAAATAAGAGATATAAATAATGTAATTTTATTATAAAAGAAAGTTTTTAGATTCAAGTTGTTAAAATAAGACAACAAACAGTTAATAAAATACACTTGAGCATAACAAAAATTTGCAAGACAAACTTTTCTTTCATTTTCATTATAAGAGTAATACTATATCTTCATATTAATCTTTTTACTCATAAGAAAGAGACACATGTTACTTATAAATTAATTATTAATAAATAAAATATCATTTTATAACATATATTACTTTCTTATGGGTAAGATAATTAGTATAAAAAATATCATTTTTCAATTATTAATGCTTTCTAACTTAGATGGACCCCACTGACCCCTCTCAAACTACTCTATAAGTACATTGCCTCAAGAAGTTATTAATTCTATTAATTAACGATAAATTTAGGTGTAAAGACTACCTTTACAACCGAAAATCCAATGGCCGATTGGTGGTAATTATAATGTAATATTTTATCTTTGAATTAATATATTCCCATTTATATTCAATTTGAATTAACCTTTGTTATGGTTATAAATGTATTTCATGATTTTAAAATCTTATTTTTCTACTTTTTTTTCACTTTTAAAATCCAACTTGCTATCAAACTTGAAGTTGTAGTAGACATAGATTTGTATAAGAGAAGTACAATATATTCATTACAAAATAAATTGAATAATTTTTTTTGTATCTCTAACAAATAAATCAAATTATCTCTTATATAGTTTTTAATCTTTCATCTCTGTACTCACAAAAATATCTATGTATAATGTAGATATATTGTTTCAATTTAGACAAGTCTTATCTCATCATTTTGCACTTTACAATATTGAAGCTCTGAAAGCATTAAATTCGGATTAGGATCTGTTGTCCCCAACCATGTCCTCGATCCCGTCTCGCACCAATTAAAATGAAATAAAAATAGAAAAAATTATGAATGTTTAATTTTTTAATTGACATATCATTTTTTATTAGTGCGGGACGGGTTCGAGGACATAGTTGGGGACAATAGATAGTTTTCCATTAAATTCTCCCTCTTAACTTTTATTGAAGTTCTAAAGTATTAAATTCTCACTCTTAACTTTCTGAGTGGTCATGGTTTAGTTAAAGAAGCTCAATGCATATTCCTGGCCCATATAGCATAAACCCACTAAATTGAATTTTAGATTTAAACCCAAACTTTGTTGCAATCATTGTAATCATTAAACGGTCTATTTGTGGAAACAGCAACAATCATCATAATAAATTAATAACACAAGTCATAAGCTAACATTATCAACATTCAATGATTCCTTTGTATGTTAAAACATGGAGAGAGAATCTATGTAACATTATGGCACTTCAATTAGAGTAAAAAGGTCATGGCATAACATTTATTTTAATCAAAATTGAGAATTCTACACTAAAATTGATTGCCTTTGTAAATAAAAGAGAGAGGAAAAGCTCAGAAAAATTAGTGTCATTAATAGGATTGTTGTCATAAGTGATAGTTTATTTAGAAATTTAGTTAATAAAATTTTTGTTGGTTTTATTTATCCAAGCTATTTGGCTAATAAGCTTATATTTATTCAAACTATACTATTGTCTAATAAGGTGGACAATTGTTACAAACTATACTATTCTCTAATAAAAGCTTCTTTCCCTTTATTTCTATGCTCTTCCTTTACTGATAGTAGATAGAGATAATATTTTTGAGCAGAGACAATGTTTCAAGTCATTTTCTAATTTGTATAGTGTCTCCATCAAACACTATCTATACATTATTTTCCAAGAGTCTTACTATTTCATTCATAACTCTACATTCAAGAGTTACACCATTCAGAATAAAATAGTATATTCATTCATATAACATGAGGCATTTCTTACATTCTCTCACTTGGCTCATGTGACAATACAATTCATGTTTTGATAAACATCAAACATAATGCGCATAATCATAATATATTTTTCAAATTCACTTCATTATAAGTCATGATTAAGAATAAGAACTAATAAGAGTCATGACAGTTGTACATCATTTATTTGATATAGTTCATTCCATGTACTACTATATTAGCATTATTCCAAATATGACATATTAATGGGAATCACATAATATTTCTAACGATAATGTCATTTAGAAATAAAGTTTTATTTTCAACATTACCATTCTCACATGTGCACATAAGTATGAAAATAAAATATTAAACAAAAACTTAAATATTAATGAGTTCAAAGTGTCAAATATTGAGACTTTATTAATAACATAATGTTTAACATTAATTTGCAGACATAATGCCCATACTTTTAACATGAACAATAAATATTTTGGACGGTAACTCTTTCGTCAAAGTGTCTGCAATCATAAGGTTAGTGCTAATATGTTCAATTGACACTCTAAGTTTCTAAACCTTTTTTTTAATGACATAGTATTTCAACTCCATATGTTTAGCACCTTCGTAATACTTGTCATTTTAAAAAAACAAGACTTCTACGAAATTATCACAATAAATTTTCAGCGGCTTGACAACACTGTCGACTACAAATTCAACTTCCATAGTGGATGCAGGAATGACAGTCAGCTTCACACTCTTCCATGAGATAGCTCATCCAACTAATAAATATACATAACCGAAAGTAGACTTTCTCGTGTCTATGCATCCGACAAAGTCCGAATCTGAATATTCAATCACCTCAAGATGATTCGATATCCTATAAATAAGCATGCGATAATTTGTACCTTAAAAATATCTCAAAATTTTCCTTGCAGTTTTCCAATGTTATATACCATGAGTACTTTGGTATTTTCCTGACATTAACTACCATCTAGTCACATACAAGTCTAAGCATACAATAAACTCCCAACTATAGATGCGTAAGAAATTTCTTCTCTTTTCTTTCGTACTGAATCTCTCTAATTTTTTTTAATATATGCTTTACGAGACAAGCTTAAAAAACCTTGCCATTTATCAAGAAATATTTATATTCCAATCATATAACTTGTCTCACCCATATCTCTCATTTCAACATTTCTAGAGAGAAACGTCTTAGTCATATTTAAAAGACCAAGATTATTAGTTGCAAGTAAGATGTCATCAACATACAGAACCAAGAAGATAAACTTACTATTGGATTTAGAGAGAGCTAAGATTTTTAGGAAGAATTTGCAAGAAAATGAATAGGTACTTCATTGATTGAAAGCAAGAATAGAAGCTTGGAGTTATATAAAAAAAGGGAAATAACTAACTTGTTGTTAGCCAAACAGAAAACTAACTAACTACTAAAATGAGTAACTAGGCCATTGCAAATTGGGCCTTGGGGAAAAGCAAACAATAACTAAAAAAAACCCATTACTTTATCCCCCCACCACCAAGCTGAAGAATGTATATTTACAACTCCAAGCTTGGGCAATAAATGTAGAAAAATGCTTGGCTCCAAAGCTACTTGATCATGGGTAGATATGGGCAAAAGATGGAAGAGCTTCTGTTGGAGTCTCTCATGAACAACGTGGCAATCGATTTCGATATGCTTTGTGTGCTCATGGGATGCTGCATTAGAAGCTATGTGTCGAGCAGAACTATTGTCACAATATAGGAGGGTTGGTTGAGTGTAATTGAGGCAAAAGTCATTCATAAGAAAGGTTATCCATTGAACCTCACATGAAGCAGCAGCCAAGGCTCGATATTCGGCTTCAGAGGAGGATCGAGAAATTGTATTTTGCTTCTTAGACTTCCATGAGATCAATGAATTCTATAAGAACATACAGTAGTCAGATATGGATTTTCTTGTGTTAGGGCAGGTGGCCCAGTCAGAGTCACTAAAGCCTTTGATATGCAGAGGAGAATCGGCAGGGTAAAATAATCCCTGACCTGGGTTGCCCTTGAGAGATCTAAGGATTCTTGTGAGTGCCTTGTGATGATTGATGGTTGGCGAGGCCATAAATTGAGTGAGTTGTTGGACAACAAAGGAGATACCAGGACGAGTATTGGTTAAGTACAATAGTCTACCCACGAGCTTTCTATAAAGAAAAGGATCATGAAAAAGGATGTTCTCATTTTGAGACAGTGGAACCCCTTTCACCATAGGAGTTGGAACTGGTTTGGAGGTTAGGAAACCAGTGTCAGATAGCAAGTCAAGTGTGTATTTACTTTGGCAAAGTGTGATCCCTTTACTTGAGTGAGCAACTTCCAAGCCAAGGAAGTATCTAAGTTGGCTAAGATCCTTTATTTTGAAACTGGAATCAAGATTATGTTTGACAAGGTCAATTTCGTGAGTCATTGCCTGCTAAAATTAATTCAACCACGTAAATCAGTAATGTAGTGAAGGAGGAGGCATATGACTTGGTGAATAAGGAGTGATCATGGTGGGATTGATATTAACCCACACTGATCAAGACTTGAGATAGCTTGGCAAACCATTGCTGAATTGCCTGCTTCAAGCCATATAATGACTTGTTCAACTTACAAACTTGATTGGGAATAGAGCAGTGGACCCATGGTGGAAGATTCATGAATACTTCTTCCTCTAAATCTCCATGCAAAAAGGCATTGTTCACGTCCAATTGTTCTATAAACCAGTTCTGTGAAGATGCTACGACTAATAGAGTTCGAACTGTTGTGAGCTTGACAACAGGTGCAAAATTGTCTAGGTAATCCAATCCTTCAGTTTGTGTATAACCTTTTGAAACCAGATGAGCTTTGTGCCTTTCAATGCTTCTATCAGCTTTAAATTTCAGTTTGTAAACCCATTTTGATCTTATGGCCTTCTTAGTAGGGGACAAGACCATCATTGTCTAGGTACCATTGTGTTCAAGGGCCTGCAACTCATCTTTCATAGCCTTGATCCATTCTTGTGACTTGATGGCTTGCTTAAAAGTCTTTGGCTCACTATGTGTGGTGATGGTGAGGATGTAGTGAAGATAGCTTGGTGATAAAACTTTGTAGGATAATGCATTGTTTAGGGGTTGTGTAGTGGTATTCAGGTTGGTATTGGTTTGAGGTGAATTTGGTTGTTGGTTAGGAAGGTGATGTGTGTGTTCAATGAGATTGGTTGGTGGAGCAGAGGTGTTGAGTAGGAGCTGGTTTAGGTTAGGTGGTGTGGGCAAGTGTAAGGCTTTTGGTGGGGTAAAGGGTTGCTCAAATTAGAGGAAGGATAAATTAGTTGGATTATGAAGGACTGGTTGAGGTGGTGCATTAGTATAGGGGAATACGTGTTCATAGGAGTGGACATGTCTACTAGAAAAGATTTGTTTAGTCTCTTAGTCAAACAGCAGAAATCCCTTTGTCCCAGATTTGTACCCAATGAAGATGCACCTTCTACCTATAGGATCTAGCTTGGTTTTGTGTTGTGTGAGTGTAGTGGCATAGCAGAGACTTCCAAACACCTTTAAGTTAGTCAGTGAAGGTGGAACACCATATAGAGCTTCAAAAGGAGATTTGAGGCCCAACACAGGTGTGGGTAGCTTGTTTATCAAGTACATTGCATGCTTAGCATCATATCCCCAAAAAACTTGTGGCAAGTTAGATTGAAAAAGAAGTGATCTGGTCACATTTAAGATGTGCTTATGCTTCCTTTCAACAATAGAATTCTGTTGAGGAGTCTCAACACAAGATGTTTGGGGCACAATTCCAGAACTAGCATAAAATCTTGCATAAGGAACTCCACACCATTATCAGATCTTATTACTTTGATGTGTTTATCAAATTAAACTAGAACCAGTTTCACAAAGTCTTTAATAAGGTTTATGGTTTTAGCTTTATTTGGCATCAAGAATAACCAAGTATGTCTTGTAAAATCATTAACAATGGTCAAGAAGTACTTATGGCCATGGATGGATGAGACATTAATAGGTCCCTATATATCCATGTGCACAATCTCAAAAGGTAAAACAGTAGCAGTTATGCTATTAGGAAAAGAAAGCTTAGATTGTTTTGATAAAAGGCATGTATCACATATTTTATTAGAATCAAACTTTACATATGGAAGCAGTCTGCATATATGTTGTAATATATTGTGAGATGGATGTCCGAGACGATAATGCCAAAGATAAAAATATTCTATTTTACAAACATAATTAACATTGTGTAAAACATGGCTCTCAGATTTGGTAGTCTTGGTGAATATGTAGAGATGATTGAAGACTCTAGCATATCCAATAACCTTCAAGGTAATCATACCTGAATAACACAAGATTTATTGTCAAAGGTAATTGTTCATTTTAGAGAAGTAGTGAGTTTATGTATAGAAACAAGATTATATTTAAATTATGGTATATAAAGCACATCAGTGAGGTGCAAGGAAGCAGACAAGGCTATGGTGCCTGATTTCTTTGCTAGGATTGAAAATCCATTTCCCAATTTTATCGAGATGGGCTTAATGTCTTTATAGGTGATAAAATTTGTAAATTTGTTAGTGACTTGGTCAGTAGCACCAGTGTCAATTATCCAACAATGTTTAGGAAAGAAATTACATGAGTGAGTCACATCTTCTTCACTGCTTCCAACTTGATTGATACAATGTATTAGATCAAAAGTCAGTCATGTTAGCTCATCTATTGCACCCTCATTAGCATTTCTGTGCAAGTCATTATCATCTTTGTCACCTTGATTAAGTACAACATTCACAATTCCACCACTTGTTGGTCTACTTCTGAATTTGAAGTTAGGGGAAATCCATGTTTGTAGTGCCAAGAATACACAGTGTGATTTTCCCTGCCACAGAATGTGCAAAGCTTGCCACTACTTCCATCTTGGCCCCTACCAAGAATGCTTCTGTTTAGGGATCCTTAGTTGGTGCCACTTATATTTCCTTTACCAAGAAACCTTCCATTACTACTTTGACTTCCTCTTCCATATGAGATATTGTTTTTGTTGGAATTGCTTTTCCAGATCTATCTTGAATTTATGGATCCTATCAAGCTCTTTTGGTCTGATTGGATCACTAGATCTTGTTGACTTATTAATGAATAAACCTTGTTTATTGTAGGCAATGGCTCCATTAGCAAGATTTGAGTCTTAATTGTGCTATATTGGTCATCAAGTACTTTCAAAAAGCAGATAACATGCTCTGCTTCCCTATGATCCTTGATGAATTTCAATATGTTGTATGTGCACTTACTATTGCAGATGCACATTGGCAAGGGTCTTAATGATTCTAGCTCCTCCCATACAACTTTTAAATCAGTAAAGAAAGTGGAAATGCTTCTATCACATTGTTTCATGGAGTGAAACTCTTGGAGTAAATCAGAGGTTTTGAAATGGTCATCCATGGAGAACCTTTCTTTAAGGTCTTCCCATAGTTCTTGAGCACCATATATATACATTGTGCTCTGAGCTATATGAGTTGATAAGGATTTGTTGATCCAAGAGACGACCATTGTGTTGCAGCTCTCGCAAGCTTCATAGATTGGGTCTGATGGATTTGGCTCATGAATAACCCCATTCACAAACTTATACTTGTTCTCTGAAAACAAAGCCCTTCTCATCGATCTGCTCCAGGAGTGATAGTTGCTTCCATCAAGAGAATGTGTGACTAAGGCAAAACGCGAGTTTTCTCCAGGATGAAGGTAGAAGGGGTTTGATGTAGGACTTTGCAACCCATCCATTTCTGAGTTGGTTTGAATCAATTTGGCTTCCATCTTGAGTGAGTTCTTGCAAGAAGGCTTGAGTAGTGCAGTTTTGGTGATGAAGAAAGAAATAGCAGTTTTTCGGATTGCAGAGATGATGTAATTGATCAACTATGGTGATCGAAGGTGAAAAGAAAGAAAAAAGGAAAATGGCGCAACAGAGCTCTCAGGTTGAGAGCTCTGATACCATATTTGTAACACCCCAAATTTTAATCTTTAAAATTATAGTAACAGTCCTGGAAGCCTCGCTTGAGCGAGAGTTGTCTCGCCTGGGCGAGAAATGGCAATTTTGGGCTGTTGACACAGTGTAATCGATTACACACTGCTGGTAATCGATTACATCGTATTAAAAGCATCAGATATGTGCATCTGACACAGTGTAATCGATTACACTCTGCTGGTAATCGATTACACTCTGCTGGTAATCGATTACACTCTGCTGGTAATCGATTACACTCTGCTGGAAATCGATTACACTCTGCTGGTAATCGATTACACACTCGTGGTAATCGATTACACACTCGTGGTAATCGATTACACACTCGTGGTAATCGATTACATCGTATTAAAAGCATCAAATATGCGCATTTTTCACGTTGTAATCGATTACACAATGTTGGTAATCGATTACAACCCGACGACACCTCTTTAAAACAGAACCCCAAACACATTTTTGGGTTAGAACTTCG
Source organism: Lupinus albus (assembly GCA_009771035.1). NCBI lineage: Eukaryota > Viridiplantae > Streptophyta > Magnoliopsida > Fabales > Fabaceae > Lupinus > Lupinus albus. Next base: position 14,343,370 of record CM020010.1, read on the forward strand.
AAGAAAAGAGAGAAAGGAGAGCTTTTCAAGAGCAAGGAGCCTTAGGACTCATCTTGGAGCTTGAGAAGAGGTAAACCTCTTGTTACTAACTCTTCTTCTTCCTCTCTAACTTGTTTTGGGTATGTTGGATTTATTTTCAAAACATGAGAAACCATGGAAACTCATTCTTTAGAGTTATGGTTCGTTTTATGTTGTTTTTATCTTGTAAACTCTTGGTTTAGAGTTGATATTTGATGAATAGAAAGTTTTATGGGTTATTCATGAAAAACCCCAAAATGAGAATATGAGTATAAAGAGAAAGAGATGAAATGTTAGATGTGGATAATGAGTAGTGCTTTAATGTTGTTATATGAGATGAACATGTATGTTTTGATATTTAGAAACTTGTATTGAAGTAGTTTTGGAAATATTGAAATATGAGATGTTATGCATGTTTTAGATGGTTGAATATTAATGATGAATATTTTGTATGATTAAATGATGCAAAATAAGTTGTTTATGTGATATTTGGAATAAATGACTAACATTGTGTTATGTGGTGGGATGAGGAAAGATCCTAAGGTTGGAGGTGGTGTCGGTAGAACTCGAGAAGTTGCCAAGAACCGAACCCAACACTCATCAAGGTAAGGATAAGTCTTTAATGTTGCATTTGAAATAGAAAATGTGTATTTTCTGGTTATGCAAAGATTAAGTTGTAAATTACGCATTTAGTAGGAACATATATGGGTGTGTTTACACTAAAGTAGGCGTAGATTTACGGAAAAGGAAAATGTGAGTATTTTCTGGTTATGAAATGATCGAGTTGTGAATTACGCATTTAGTATGAACATATATGGGTGTGTTTATACTAAAGTAGGCGTAGATTTACGGAAAAGGAAAATGTGGGTATTTTCTGGTTATGAAATGATCGAGTTGTGAATTACGCATTTAGTATGAACATATATGGATGTGTTTATACTAAAGTAGGCGTAGATTTACGGAAGATGGAAAAGGTGTGTGTTTCCTGGCCATGCAATAATTATATTGTAAATCACGTATTAGTATAAACAGATATGGAGTGTTTATACTAAAGATGACGTGGATTTACGGGAAATGATTGATGGCAAATCGATGGAAGGAAAAATATATTTTTAGCCGACCAGAAATGGTTAGCGACTTCGGCCCGAGTTTACGAGGCAACACTTCGGCCCGAGTTTATGAGGCAACACTTCGGCCCGAGTTTATGAGGCAACACTTCGGCCGAGTTTATGAGGCAACACTTCGGCCCGAGTTTATGAGGCAACACTTCGGCCCGAGTTTATGAGGCAACACTTCGGTCCGAGTTTATGAGGCAACACTTCGGCTCGAGTTTATGTAGCAACACTTCGGCCCGAGTTTACGCGGCATGTTTTCTTTATAAAAGAGATGAGAATTTGTTTTTAGCTAACCCTAAGGGGTGTAGCGACTTCGGCTCGAGTTTATGTAGCAACACTTCGGCCCGAGTTTACGCGGCATGTTTTCTTTATAAAAGAGATGAGAATTTGTTTTTAGCTAACCCTAAGGGGTGTAGCGACTTCGGCTCGAGTTTATGTAGCAACACTTCGGCCCGAGTTTATGAGGCGTGTTTTATTGGTAAAAAGGATGAGAATCTGCTTTTAGCTAACCCTGAGGGGTGTAGTGACTTTGGCTCAAGTTATGCAGCAAGACAAAATGAATTTCGAAATTGGTTTACTAACCCTTTTTCTAATGTGGATTATCTTATAATGACGTTTATTGAATTAACGACTTACTCCTTTGTGTGTTTTGTACTTTTGTCATTGATAATCCCATTGCAGGTAAATAGACGAATGGAGTATGCTAGTTCGGGAGCTTTAGGAGCTTTAGACGTTGGATTCACTATTTGCGTTTTTGTACTTTAAATGACTACTTGTGGATTTGAATGATTGTAACCATGACTGACATTTATTTGGGTATTCGTAACCAGGGGTATTGTTATATTTAGAGTATTATAACTTTTGGGCTCTTAGTACCCAATGAGAATAATAATGAATGAATTATGTTTTTCCGCAATTTAAATTATATGATAATATAATATGCGTAAAGAATATTTTTAAGGAATGATTCCTGAAGGTTTTAAGTAAGATGATGAATGTATGTAAGAAATGATTAAAATAAACGAAAAAATTTCAAGGGTAGAAATCGGGTCTTTACAACATGGTATCAGAGCATAGTTAGTCCTGCGGCCTAGGGTATGGCCTTACTTGCTTCTTTGTATCTTGTAATTGATGGGACTATGTGGTTTAAGTGAACTGTTGTGTGGTTATGTGCTGATTTGTCTGGTTTGATAGTTAACTTACTGACTAGTACATGAGTACAGGTACGCATGACTGAAAGAGGAAGAGAAACGAGCCAGGATACTTCCGATGATCTCTTAGCATAGATGTTAGAGGTGCTTCAGGGCATGAATGAAAACTTACGAAATTTGAATCGGAGCGTAGTTCCAGCTCCAGGCTCTCTGTCCCAAAGCGGATTCGCTCCGAATGCTGCTGTTCAGTGGGCCCTAGGGATGGGGTGTACTAACATGAAGGCGGATGGAGTGGCGACCTCCAAATCCAATTTCCCCAAGAGCGTCGGGCCTCATAGGAACTTTGTGCACGGAAAGGGCAAGGGCAAGATGTTTTCCGAAGAGCAAGAGCTTTGTCTCTCACCTGCTGGCACTCGGAGGTACACATCGCATGGGCCGAGGACCCATGCAAATGCCGGGGGATCACGGCTAAACTCCCCATCCTGGTGCAACAAGTGTAATCGAAAACATGATGGATGATCGTGTTTTGGAACGACAAATCGCTGTTCTCGTTGCAAGGAGACCGGACATGTCAAGAGGTATTGTCCTATGTCACGGCAGAGTATGAATGCCATGGAGACTGGACGACCTCAATCTATCGGCAGAATGGTTACCATGTATATGGTGCAGGGACATCAGGTGTCGATGATCCGGCGAGAGGTAAATTGCATGGTGACAGGTATTCCTTGTTTACTGTTGTTGAATTCGGGAGCGACACACTCCCTGATATATGTGTAAAATGTGAAAAACTGGCTGAGATTGCAAACTGAGTCAGTACTTCCCAATTGGTCGTGACCACCCAATCTATGTGCTGGTGGTGGTGTCGACGCTTATGTTCTAGTGTCCGATTGTGGTAAATGGTGTGATATTTACCGTAGATTCAGTCTGCTTGTCGTTATCCCAGTTAGATATAATTTTGGGGATGGACTAATTGTCAGCAAATCATTTTGTGATTGAATAGTGCTGACAAGGTTGTGGCGGTTAGGGATCTGTGCGAGATCTCTGACCAGGCTAGTGGTTTGGTGCCAGTGTCGGCTAAGAGAGTCAGGACCCTCATTCGAAAAAGGGATCGGTATTCACTCAGTAAATGTCACAAGAGGGTATTTAAGAACTCGTTAGTATTTCGAGATGTTAAGACTTGAAAGAACTATTTATTTTGTCTTAGAAAGTGGACTTTCGTCTATGAATGATTGATTTTTATAATAAGTATAGTGACAAGAAAAATGTTTAAGTCAGGGATACTTGTTTTCTCTTATGAGTTGTTAAAGGTTAATTCATTTTGTTGGCCTTAGTGGGTATGCGCACGCTAAGAGGTGAAACTCATATTTCGAAAATGAAATAGATGTTGGATAAATTACCTAAAGGTCCTTGCGACTAATGTGTTTACATGGATGTTGACTAATCAGATGTATTATCATTTTGAGGTGACCTATGGTTGGTACCCCAAAATCGATTAAGTATGAAAAAGTTATTTTTGATTCTTGTGTATGAAGCTTCTGGTCTATGAAATTTATTTTTTTGTTAAAGATGAGTACCCGCACAAATGTATATTGGTATTAAACACCAAGCTATGTGCGGGGATGTTGAACCTCAAAAAAAAAAAAAAAAAAAAAAACTTATTTTGGATCGGGAGTGTCTCAGTGTATGGTTGGGGTAAATGGTAGAACCTTTACTATAGTGTTGATATGCGCGATGATGTCCCAGTTGGATTTAATCCTGGAAATGGACTAGCGATCAGCAAATTGTGTTATGTTTAACTGTGTGTACTTGTTGAGGTGAAGAATTAAGTTCTAGTTGCATTGATATGTATATGGGTGCAAAATGGTAAGACTTATAATGATAGTCGAGAAAAGAGGCTAGTTAAGTTACTTACCCCGCCAATGTGATGAATGCAATGGAATAGACGTGAAACTTTTGGTCTCGAATGACCGGTTCTTTTGCGGTAGGACATTGGCAACGCATGAAATAGTGGTGGTGATCCGAAATTGTCTGCGTTGAATGTGTACCGGCAAAAGTTGTTGTTGTTTCGTGAACGTCAGTAATTGCGGTGTATGGGTGTGGTGTAACCATAGGAGAGAAGAAGTTTTGGGTTGTATCGAAATGAGCGTGCGAACCTTGTTTCACGACGTGGTCGCCATGAGTCGTGTATTCAAACCGCTTTCGAAAATCATTTTTGGGAAAACTTAGCTTGTGCCTAAGTAATGATTTAGTATCATGTTGGAGAATTCCGAAATTCTAGCAACCATATCGGAATAAGTATGAGGTTGTTAAAAGTTTAGTGATATGAGACGCCCATGTATTTCTGGACATAATGCGAGTGGGTTAATAAGTTTATATTTACTAACGGAATTGGGGTGACCAAACCAAACGCAAGTTGTAGGTTTGAGTGTTGGTCGACTTGTGCTTGCCGATTGGTAACAGAATACCTAGTTTTGGTGTGAATCAATGGTTTTATGGTTTCAGTGGAGACTAGAAATCGGTAATTTCTTTAGACGATAAGATTTGATGGTAGAAATATTTTATGTAATTAGACAATTACTGAATAGTTTGATTGTATACAATGGATGAGACACTAATAATTCTATTGTGTAAGTATTTTGTGGATCTAGTAAAATGAAATTGTGCTAGAGTCTCGAGTGGAGATGAGACTAGCTAGTGTATGATGGATGTTAAAAGATGCATTTAGATAGATATGGGATCAGGAGTTCCCCATTCGCTGAAATTCGAGAGTGTTATCAGGATTCTTAACGTATGTTAGGATTGATAGATGAATATGTGATGGATACCTATGGTTCTTGAAAAATGTAGAAAAGATCTTTAGTCTGAATTATGGTTTAGTTCTCATGGTATTCAATGTTGTTCGAAGCTAGGATCTTAATATTTGGACATTGAGGAGTTAGTTCATGAATTGGTTTGGTGATATCATGGTTTAGTGGTGTATGCCCTTGGTGACTGATTAAGTAATCTTAATGGATTAGAGAATCGAATTGTGATTTTGGTTGAATATTCTTGTGCCTAAGGTCTAGGTGATGATTTTATTTTCCGAGGTATGTTTAATTTTCGGGGACGAAAATTCTTATAAGAGGGGGAGGATTGTAACACCCCAAATTTTAATCTTTAAAATTATAGTAACAGTCCTGGAAGCCTCGCTTGAGCGAGAGTTGTCTCGCCTGGGCGAGAAATGGCAATTTTGGGCTGTTGACACAGTGTAATCGATTACACACTGCTGGTAATCGATTACATCGTATTAAAAGCATCAGATATGTGCATCTGACACAGTGTAATCGATTACACAATTCTGGTAATCGATTACACAATTCTGGTAATCGATTACACTATGCTGGTAATCGATTACACTCTGCTGGTAATCGATTACACTCTGCTGGTAATCGATTACACTCTGCTGGTAATCGATTACACTCTGCTGGAAATCGATTACACTCTGCTGGTAATCGATTACACACTCGTGGTAATCGATTACACACTCGTGGTAATCGATTACACACTCGTGGTAATCGATTACATCGTATTAAAAGCATCAAATATGCGCATTTTTCACGTTGTAATCGATTACACAATGTTGGTAATCGATTACAACCCGACGACACCTCTTTAAAACAGAACCCCAAACACATTTTTGGGTTAGAACTTCGAAGAAAAGAGAGAAAGGAGAGCTTTTCAAGAGCAAGGAGCCTTAGGACTCATCTTGGAGCTTGAGAAGAGGTAAACCTCTTGTTACTAACTCTTCTTCTTCCTCTCTAACTTGTTTTGGGTATGTTGGATTTATTTTCAAAACATGAGAAACCATGGAAACTCATTCTTTAGAGTTATGGTTCGTTTTATGTTGTTTTTATCTTGTAAACTCTTGGTTTAGAGTTGATATTTGATGAATAGAAAGTTTTATGGGTTATTCATGAAAAACCCCAAAATGAGAATATGAGTATAAAGAGAAAGAGATGAAATGTTAGATGTGGATAATGAGTAGTGCTTTAATGTTGTTATATGAGATGAACATGTATGTTTTGATATTTAGAAACTTGTATTGAAGTAGTTTTGGAAATATTGAAATATGAGATGTTATGCATGTTTTAGATGGTTGAATATTGATGATGAATATTTTGTATGATTAAATGATGCAAAATAAGTTGTTTATGTGATATTTAGAATAAATGACTAACATTGTGTTATGTGGTGGGATGAGGAAAGATCCTAAGGTTGGAGGTGGTGTCGGTAGAACTCGAGAAGTTGCCAAGAACCGAACCCAACACTCATCAAGGTAAGGATAAGTCTTTAATGTTGCATTTGAAATAGAAAATGTGTATTTTCTGGTTATGCAAAGATTAAGTTGTAAATTACGCATTTAGTAGGAACATATATGGGTGTGTTTACACTAAAGTAGGCGTAGATTTACGGAAAAGGAAAATGTGAGTATTTTCTGGTTATGAAATGATCGAGTTGTGAATTACGCATTTAGTATGAACATATATGGGTGTGTTTATACTAAAGTAGGCGTAGATTTACGGAAAAGGAAAATGTGGGTATTTTCTGGTTATGAAATGATCGAGTTGTGAATTACGCATTTAGTATGAACATATATGGATGTGTTTATACTAAAGTAGGCGTAGATTTACGGAAGATGGAAAAGGTGTGTGTTTCCTGGCCATGCAATAATTATATTGTAAATCACGTATTAGTATAAACAGATATGGAGTGTTTATACTAAAGATGACGTGGATTTACGGGAAATGATTGATGGCAAATCGATGGAAGGAAAAATATATTTTTAGCCGACCAGAAATGGTTAGCGACTTCGGCCCGAGTTTACGAGGCAACACTTCGGCCCGAGTTTATGAGGCAACACTTCGGCCCGAGTTTATGAGGCAACACTTCGGCCCGAGTTTATGAGGCAACACTTCGGCCCGAGTTTATGAGGCAACACTTCGGCCCGAGTTTATGAGGCAACACTTCGGCCCGAGTTTATGAGGCAACACTTCGGCTCGAGTTTATGTAGCAACACTTCGGCCCGAGTTTACGCGGCATGTTTTCTTTATAAAAGAGATGAGAATTTGTTTTTAGCTAACCCTAAGGGGTGTAGCGACTTCGGCTCGAGTTTATGTAGCAACACTTCGGCCCGAGTTTACGCGGCATGTTTTCTTTATAAAAGAGATGAGAATTTGTTTTTAGCTAACCCTAAGGGGTGTAGCGACTTCGGCTCGAGTTTATGTAGCAACACTTCGGCCCGAGTTTATGAGGCGTGTTTTATTGGTAAAAAGGATGAGAATCTGCTTTTAGCTAACCCTGAGGGGTGTAGTGACTTTGGCTCAAGTTATGCAGCAAGACAAAATGAATTTCGAAATTGGTTTACTAACCCTTTTTCTAATGTGGATTATCTTATAATGACGTTTATTGAATTAACGACTTACTCCTTTGTGTGTTTTGTACTTTTGTCATTGATAATCCCATTGCAGGTAAATAGACGAATGGAGTATGCTAGTTCGGGAGCTTTAGGAGCTTTAGACGTTGGATTCACTATTTGCGTTTTTGTACTTTAAATGACTACTTGTGGATTTGAATGATTGTAACCATGACTGACATTTATTTGGGTATTCGTAACCAGGGGTATTGTTATATTTAGAGTATTATAACTTTTGGGCTCTTAGTACCCAATGAGAATAATAATGAATGAATTATGTTTTTCCGCAATTTAAATTATATGATAATATAATATGCGTAAAGAATATTTTTAAGGAATGATTCCTGAAGGTTTTAAGTAAGATGATGAATGTATGTAAGAAATGATTAAAATAAACGAAAAAATTTCAAGGGTAGAAATCGGGTCTTTACAACATGGTATCAGAGCATAGTTAGTCCTGCGGCCTAGGGTATGGCCTTACTTGCTTCTTTGTATCTTGTAATTGATGGGACTATGTGGTTTAAGTGAACTGTTGTGTGGTTATGTGCTGATTTGTCTGGTTTGATAGTTAACTTACTGACTAGTACATGAGTACAGGTACGCATGACTGAAAGAGGAAGAGAAACGAGCCAGGATACTTCCGATGATCTCTTAGCATAGATGTTAGAGGTGCTTCAGGGCATGAATGAAAACTTACGAAATTTGAATCGGAGCGTAGTTCCAGCTCCAGGCTCTCTGTCCCAAAGCGGATTCGCTCCGAATGCTGCTGTTCAGTGGGCCCTAGGGATGGGGTGTACTAACATGAAGGCGGATGGAGTGGCGACCTCCAAATCCAATTTCCCCAAGAGCGTCGGGCCTCATAGGAACTTTGTGCACGGAAAGGGCAAGGGCAAGATGTTTTCCGAAGAGCAAGAGCTTTGTCTCTCACCTGCTGGCACTCGGAGGTACACATCGCATGGGCCGAGGACCCATGCAAATGCCGGGGGATCACGGCTAAACTCCCCATCCTGGTGCAACAAGTGTAATCGAAAACATGATGGATGATCGTGTTTTGGAACGACAAATCGCTGTTCTCGTTGCAAGGAGACCGGACATGTCAAGAGGTATTGTCCTATGTCACGGCAGAGTATGAATGCCATGGAGACTGGACGACCTCAATCTATCGGCAGAATGGTTACCATGTATATGGTGCAGGGACATCAGGTGTCGATGATCCGGCGAGAGGTAAATTGCATGGTGACAGGTATTCCTTGTTTACTGTTGTTGAATTCGGGAGCGACACACTCCCTGATATATGTGTAAAATGTGAAAAACTGGCTGAGATTGCAAACTGAGTCAGTACTTCCCAATTGGTCGTGACCACCCAATCTATGTGCTGGTGGTGGTGTCGACGCTTATGTTCTAGTGTCCGATTGTGGTAAATGGTGTGATATTTACCGTAGATTCAGTCTGCTTGTCGTTATCCCAGTTAGATATAATTTTGGGGATGGACTAATTGTCAGCAAATCATTTTGTGATTGAATAGTGCTGACAAGGTTGTGGCGGTTAGGGATCTGTGCGAGATCTCTGACCAGGCTAGTGGTTTGGTGCCAGTGTCGGCTAAGAGAGTCAGGACCCTCATTCGAAAAAGGGATCGGTATTCACTCAGTAAATGTCACAAGAGGGTATTTAAGAACTCGTTAGTATTTCGAGATGTTAAGACTTGAAAGAACTATTTATTTTGTCTTAGAAAGTGGACTTTCGTCTATGAATGATTGATTTTTATAATAAGTATAGTGACAAGAAAAATGTTTAAGTCAGGGATACTTGTTTTCTCTTATGAGTTGTTAAAGGTTAATTCATTTTGTTGGCCTTAGTGGGTATGCGCACGCTAAGAGGTGAAACTCATATTTCGAAAATGAAATAGATGTTGGATAAATTACCTAAAGGTCCTTGCGACTAATGTGTTTACATGGATGTTGACTAATCAGATGTATTATCATTTTGAGGTGACCTATGGTTGGTACCCCAAAATCGATTAAGTATGAAAAAGTTATTTTTGATTCTTGTGTATGAAGCTTCTGGTCTATGAAATTTATTTTTTTGTTAAAGATGAGTACCCGCACAAATGTATATTGGTATTAAACACCAAGCTATGTGCGGGGATGTTGAACCTCAAAAAAAAAAAAAAAAAAAAAAACTTATTTTGGATCGGGAGTGTCTCAGTGTATGGTTGGGGTAAATGGTAGAACCTTTACTATAGTGTTGATATGCGCGATGATGTCCCAGTTGGATTTAATCCTGGAAATGGACTAGCGATCAGCAAATTGTGTTATGTTTAACTGTGTGTACTTGTTGAGGTGAAGAATTAAGTTCTAGTTGCATTGATATGTATATGGGTGCAAAATGGTAAGACTTATAATGATAGTCGAGAAAAGAGGCTAGTTAAGTTACTTACCCCGCCAATGTGATGAATGCAATGGAATAGACGTGAAACTTTTGGTCTCGAATGACCGGTTCTTTTGCGGTAGGACATTGGCAACGCATGAAATAGTGGTGGTGATCCGAAATTGTCTGCGTTGAATGTGTACCGGCAAAAGTTGTTGTTGTTTCGTGAACGTCAGTAATTGCGGTGTATGGGTGTGGTGTAACCATAGGAGAGAAGAAGTTTTGGGTTGTATCGAAATGAGCGTGCGAACCTTGTTTCACGACGTGGTCGCCATGAGTCGTGTATTCAAACCGCTTTCGAAAATCATTTTTGGGAAAACTTAGCTTGTGCCTAAGTAATGATTTAGTATCATGTTGGAGAATTCCGAAATTTTAGCAACCATATCGGAATAAGTATGAGGTTGTTAAAAGTTTAGTGATATGAGACGCCCATGTATTTCTGGACATAATGCGAGTGGGTTAATAAGTTTATATTTACTAACGGAATTGGGGTGACCAAACCAAACGCAAGTTGTAGGTTTGAGTGTTGGTCGACTTGTGCTTGCCGATTGGTAACAGAATACCTAGTTTTGGTGTGAATCAATGGTTTTATGGTTTCAGTGGAGACTAGAAATCGGTAATTTCTTTAGACGATAAGATTTGATGGTAGAAATATTTTATGTAATTAGACAATTACTGAATAGTTTGATTGTATACAATGGATGAGACACTAATAATTCTATTGTGTAAGTATTTTGTGGATCTAGTAAAATGAAATTGTGCTAGAGTCTCGAGTGGAGATGAGACTAGCTAGTGTATGATGGATGTTAAAAGATGCATTTAGATAGATATGGGATCAGGAGTTCCCCATTCGCTGAAATTCGAGAGTGTTATCAGGATTCTTAACGTATGTTAGGATTGATAGATGAATATGTGATGGATACCTATGGTTCTTGAAAAATGTAGAAAAGATCTTTAGTCTGAATTATGGTTTAGTTCTCATGGTATTCAATGTTGTTCGAAGCTAGGATCTTAATATTTGGACATTGAGGAGTTAGTTCATGAATTGGTTTGGTGATATCATGGTTTAGTGGTGTATGCCCTTGGTGACTGATTAAGTAATCTTAATGGATTAGAGAATCGAATTGTGATTTTGGTTGAATATTCTTGTGCCTAAGGTCTAGGTGATGATTTTATTTTCCGAGGTATGTTTAATTTTCGGGGACGAAAATTCTTATAAGAGGGGGAGGATTGTAACACCCCAAATTTTAATCTTTAAAATTATAGTAACAGTCCTGGAAGCCTCGCTTGAGCGAGAGTTGTCTCGCCTGGGCGAGAAATGGCAATTTTGGGCTGTTGACACAGTGTAATCGATTACACACTGCTGGTAATCGATTACATCGTATTAAAAGCATCAGATATGTGCATCTGACACAGTGTAATCGATTACACAATTCTGGTAATCGATTACACAATTCTGGTAATCGATTACACTATGCTGGTAATCGATTACACTCTGCTGGTAATCGATTACACTCTGCTGGTAATCGATTACACTCTGCTGGTAATCGATTACACTCTGCTGGAAATCGATTACACTCTGCTGGTAATCGATTACACACTCGTGGTAATCGATTACACACTCGTGGTAATCGATTACACACTCGTGGTAATCGATTACATCGTATTAAAAGCATCAAATATGCGCATTTTTCACGTTGTAATCGATTACACAATGTTGGTAATCGATTACAACCCGACGACACCTCTTTAAAACAGAACCCCAAACACATTTTTGGGTTAGAACTTCGAAGAAAAGAGAGAAAGGAGAGCTTTTCAAGAGCAAGGAGCCTTAGGACTCATCTTGGAGCTTGAGAAGAGGTAAACCTCTTGTTACTAACTCTTCTTCTTCCTCTCTAACTTGTTTTGGGTATGTTGGATTTATTTTCAAAACATGAGAAACCATGGAAACTCATTCTTTAGAGTTATGGTTCGTTTTATGTTGTTTTTATCTTGTAAACTCTTGGTTTAGAGTTGATATTTGATGAATAGAAAGTTTTATGGGTTATTCATGAAAAACCCCAAAATGAGAATATGAGTATAAAGAGAAAGAGATGAAATGTTAGATGTGGATAATGAGTAGTGCTTTAATGTTGTTATATGAGATGAACATGTATGTTTTGATATTTAGAAACTTGTATTGAAGTAGTTTTGGAAATATTGAAATATGAGATGTTATGCATGTTTTAGATGGTTGAATATTGATGATGAATATTTTGTATGATTAAATGATGCAAAATAAGTTGTTTATGTGATATTTGGAATAAATGACTAACATTGTGTTATGTGGTGGGATGAGGAAAGATCCTAAGGTTGGAGGTGGTGTCGGTAGAACTCGAGAAGTTGCCAAGAACCGAACCCAACACTCATCAAGGTAAGGATAAGTCTTTAATGTTGCATTTGAAATAGAAAATGTGTATTTTCTGGTTATGCAAAGATTAAGTTGTAAATTACGCATTTAGTAGGAACATATATGGGTGTGTTTACACTAAAGTAGGCGTAGATTTACGGAAAAGGAAAATGTGAGTATTTTCTGGTTATGAAATGATCGAGTTGTGAATTACGCATTTAGTATGAACATATATGGGTGTGTTTATACTAAAGTAGGCGTAGATTTACGGAAAAGGAAAATGTGGGTATTTTCTGGTTATGAAATGATCGAGTTGTGAATTACGCATTTAGTATGAACATATATGGATGTGTTTATACTAAAGTAGGCGTAGATTTACGGAAGATGGAAAAGGTGTGTGTTTCCTGGCCATGCAATAATTATATTGTAAATCACGTATTAGTATAAACAGATATGGAGTGTTTATACTAAAGATGACGTGGATTTACGGGAAATGATTGATGGCAAATCGATGGAAGGAAAAATATATTTTTAGCCGACCAGAAATGGTTAGCGACTTCGGCCCGAGTTTACGAGGCAACACTTCGGCCCGAGTTTATGAGGCAACACTTCGGCCCGAGTTTATGAGGCAACACTTCGGCCCGAGTTTATGAGGCAACACTTCGGCCCGAGTTTATGAGGCAACACTTCGGCCCGAGTTTATGAGGCAACACTTCGGTCCGAGTTTATGAGGCAACACTTCGGCTCGAGTTTATGTAGCAACACTTCGGCCCGAGTTTACGCGGCATGTTTTCTTTATAAAAGAGATGAGAATTTGTTTTTAGCTAACCCTAAGGGGTGTAGCGACTTCGGCTCGAGTTTATGTAGCAACACTTCGGCCCGAGTTTACGCGGCATGTTTTCTTTATAAAAGAGATGAGAATTTGTTTTTAGCTAACCCTAAGGGGTGTAGCGACTTCGGCTCGAGTTTATGTAGCAACACTTCGGCCCGAGTTTATGAGGCGTGTTTTATTGGTAAAAAGGATGAGAATCTGCTTTTAGCTAACCCTGAGGGGTGTAGTGACTTTGGCTCAAGTTATGCAGCAAGACAAAATGAATTTCGAAATTGGTTTACTAACCCTTTTTCTAATGTGGATTATCTTATAATGACGTTTATTGAATTAACGACTTACTCCTTTGTGTGTTTTGTACTTTTGTCATTGATAATCCCATTGCAGGTAAATAGACGAATGGAGTATGCTAGTTCGGGAGCTTTAGGAGCTTTAGACGTTGGATTCACTATTTGCGTTTTTGTACTTTAAATGACTACTTGTGGATTTGAATGATTGTAACCATGACTGACATTTATTTGGGTATTCGTAACCAGGGGTATTGTTATATTTAGAGTATTATAACTTTTGGGCTCTTAGTACCCAATGAGAATAATAATGAATGAATTATGTTTTTCCGCAATTTAAATTATATGATAATATAATATGCGTAAAGAGTATTTTTAAGGAATGATTCCTGAAGGTTTTAAGTAAGATGATGAATGTATGTAAGAAATGATTAAAATAAACGAAAAAATTTCAAGGGTAGAAATCGGGTCTTTACAATATTGGATTTAGAGAGAGCTAAGAGTTTTAGGAAGAAATTGCAAGAAAATGCATAGGTACTTCATTGATTGAAAGCAAGAAGAGAAGCTTGGAGTTATATACAAAAAGGGAAATAACTAACTTGCTGTTAGCCAAATAGAAAACTAACTAACTACTAAAATGAGTAACTAAGCCATTGCAAATTGGGCCTTGGGGAAAAGCAAACAATAACCGAAAAACCTATTACTCTATTACTTACTCCACTGACCTTTAGTTATATATATCGATTAATAATGTTTTCCTTAAAACCAAAGGATACAATAGTATCATTAAACTTAAGATACCATAGGTGGGGGAACCTTGTTTAAGTCTATATATTGATTTCTTAACTGTACACACCATGTGTTATTTTCCTTTCTCTATGAATCTCATGGTTGATCTATATAGACATTTTCCTTTCTCCATTTAGAAAGGAAGTTTTCATATCCATTTGGTATAACTCCTGATCATAATGAACCACCAATAACATGATAATTCAAAGAGAGTCATTCTTAGAGACTGGTGAATTTTTTTTTTTATAGTCAATGCCATCTTTTTTTAGTATAGCCTTTTGCAACAAGTATGGCCTTATAACGTTCTAAGTTACTATAAGGATCACGTTTGATTTTGAAAAAAAACCATTTACAATCAACTATTTTGCAATCTTCTGGTAACTCAACAAGGTCCATAACCTCATTTTGTTTCATAGACTTTAACTCATCCTTCATGGCATCTAACCTTTTAATGACATTATCACTATCCATGGCTTGTGAAAACGTAATTGGATCACTCTCAAATCATATGTCACCTTCTAACTCGTGTAGGTAAACCACAACAGATCATCTTTCTCTTTGAGATCTTCTTAATGCTATATCTTGTGGTTCTTCTACTATAGGTTCATCAACTTCATTTTTAGTAATGATATTATTTTGTTGTTCTTCATCATTACTAATCAGTTCAATAATTTGAGGAACAATATTATTATAGACACAAGTAAATGAAACTTTCACCTTCATTTCTTGAATTTCCACTTAGCATAGTGGTTCACTCCTAGTAACTTCATCATTATCAATGAACCTAGCATTCTCAGTTTCAACAATTCTTGTAGTATGGTTTGGACTTAACCGTTTGAATTTTCTGAATAACCAATGAAATAACCACTAATTGTTCTTGCATCCAGTTTCTTTCCATATGGATTATAAATTCTAATTTTCGTCGGCCATCCCTAAATATGTAGGTGCCTCAAACTAGGTTTCTTTCGTGTCCACGGTTCAAAAAGAGTCTTTGTAAATGTCTTGCTAGGAACCCTATTTAATAAATACATGGCGTTTTTTAAAGCATAAGTCCACAATGAAATGGGTAAAGATAAATTACTCAACATACTCATAACCATATTCAACAATGTTCTATTACGCCTTTCTGATACACCATTTTGTTGTGGTGTGCCTAACATTGTGTATTATGCACATGTGCCACGACTTTCAAGGAATTTAGCAAATGAACCTGAATGTTACCCACTTTCATAATATCTTCCATAATACTCACCACCTTGATTAGACATGACAATATTCACCTTTTTATCTAAATTAGTGAAGGTAATAAAGAATTTTTCCTTATTGAAAGAATTAACATCAAAAGATCCACAAATATCCATGTGTATTATTTCAAGAAGCTTAGTGCTTCTTACGGCTCACTTCTTTGCGTGTTTTGTTTGTTTACCTTTAAAACACAATCCACACATATATTCAGATCAATAAAATATAAATCCGGAAGGATTTCATTCTTTACTAATCCTTTGATTCTTTCTTTGGAAATATGTCTCAAATGTTTTTTCCTCAAGTAAGCAGAATGTTCATCAATTAAGCCTGGATTAATTCCAACTTTATGATGCAAAGTTAAAAGTGTTTCGGAAAAAAGATTATCAAGTTTTAACTTGTACAATTCATTACATAATATACCATTGTCAATCAAATGAGTATATTTATATAAACTGAAACATTCATTATTAAATTTAAAAGAGTATTCAACAATATCAAGTTTAGATAATGAAACCACATTCCTAGATATACTAGATTCATAAAGGGTTTCAAATAAATCTAAATGATGTCCAATGTCAATGATTAAACAATAAGTCTCGACGGCTTTCACTAGAACCTTCACTTTATTTCCCATTAAGAACCATTTTTCATTTGATCTTGTAGTTCGGGTCATAATGAATCCCTGCATACTATTAGAAACATGAGAAGTACATCCAGAATTAATCCACCAAGTATTATTATAAGGGACTTATGTTAAGTTTAATTCAAAACATACATAAGCATTAGGCTTAATTACCTTTCTTTTCAAACCAACCTTTGCGTTTTGGACAATCCTTTCGGAAATCTCCAATCTTTCTACTGAAATGACATTTGTTGTCATGATGTTCCTTCTTGTGGATTTGAGAAGATGACTCTTTAATCTTTAAGAGTCTCCTCCTTTTCTTGTCATGTTTCTTACTGACTTTCATCTTAGCTCGTGGGTGATTAACATAATTGATGGAATGATTTCATTGACTCCTCATTCTGGTTTCATTTTGAACTAACATACTATGCAATTCATGCACATTCCATTTATCTTTCATAGTGTTATAATTCATTTGAAAAGGACCATATTCATAGGGTAATGAATTTAATATAAATTGCAGAAGGAAGTTCTCACCCACATCCATTCCTAATGTCTTAAGTCTTGCTGCATTGTTTTTCATTTCAATGATAGTCATGCATAGTATGAGAACCAACAAATTTCATGATGGTCAATATGATCATTAGTGTCCCAGCAAGAGACTTGTTAGCAGTTTAAAAGTGCTCTTCTAAAAACTTTAGCATTTCTTTAGCACTTTTCAGTTTTAGAAAGAATGAACTTAATGTTGCCAACAATACTCATTCGCATATACAATAGACTCAATCTGTTTGATCTTTCCTAATTACTATAATGAATTTTATGTTCTTCCGTGCTTATATTAGTAATAGCACCATATCATCTATAAGTGGCAAATCAAAATCTATTAACCCCAAGGTAAAATTGGATTTGTTCACTCTATTCGGAGAAGTTAAGTCCATTGAAAGTTGGAACATATGAGAATTGCGAATGGAAAGCAACAGGCAATGCAATCAATAAAATTATACAAAAATATTAAGGCTTTGAGTTACACGCTAAAATGCTAAATTAATTAAGACTACTTCATAAGTGTGGGATTGCAAGTACTAGTCAAATTGCAACATTTGTTTCTTGCCTATGTTTCGATGAAAACAAAGTCTTCCTGAAACGCTTGAAGACCAGACGCATCAACATCCAACATGACCAAGACCCTGACTCTAGGAATGTTTTATTTTTTCTAGAAGTCCTAAGATGCTTACTTAGCTTTGAGTCTAGGTCAGGTAACCCAAAATGATGATCGTCTCACGCGCTCGTAAGATTGCCTAAAAATCATTTTTGAGAGTCATCATTCTTCCTTTTAGTAGGTTGCATCAAAATTATATTTTCTATGAAAATCATGCATCACACTAAGTACCTATCTATTTTGGAGGGTTACCTCTTAACCAAGAAAAGTTATTGTTTTTCTGATAATTGATCCTAACAGTGATATAATCGATTATTTGACTGCACAAACCCTTTAATCGATTAAGAGTCATTTTAATCAATTAATTAGAGTTCCACTAACTCTGGTTTTTGATTCTTGACAGTTGTAATCGATTAAACCTATTGAAACCATAAAACTATAAATGACCGGGTTTTTCTCATTTTGACAACAACTTTGACAACTTTGATTTCACTTTTTCTGAACTTACATTTTCGAAATCCCAAATTCTCTTTGAGATATTCACTATGTGCTTAAGTGTCAAATTCTTTGAGAGAAAAACCTTTTTGCTTGTGAAAAGTGTTCTTGGTTTCATACTTTGCAAAAACAAAAGCTTTTTTATACTTGTGCAAATTTGAGTGCACTAATATTTTTTTCAATCCTTTGATTCCTCATACCCCTGTGAGTGAGTGTGAGTCAATCATAATTTGGGTTGTTAGTGGCTTGTGTAAGCCAAATAACTCTTCTTTGAGAGTTTCTTTCAAAAAGCTTGTTTCTTGTAATTTTGGTTGTAAATCTCTAAGGTTTAGAGGGAAAGTTATAATATCAACTAGATGAGGTTAGCGTGATATAGTCTTCACTGAGTATCTTGTTTGGCGCATCGAGTAGCAAGATTGGCAACCATTTGCGAACGGAGGGAAGTCAAGGCTTGGCGAAATAGGATTCGCATAGCAAGTAGGAAAGACTCAATTTGGAAGTGTGTGTAAAGAAAATTTTCAAATATAGTGAAGCAAATCTCCCAAGATCAGAAGGGGAGGCCTGGATGTAGTTTTCCAGTGGACAGGCGAACGAACCAGGATAAATTTTTTTGATCTTTTTCTCTTTCCCTTATCTTTTACTTTTCAAGCATTTAGCGCTTCTTGCATTCTTTAACTTGAAATATTGAGTCTTTATTGATAAAGATTAAATCTTTGATATATGTACAATTGATGTGTGTTGTTTGTGATATCTTGTTTAAAGGTTGCTTGATTCTTGCATTGCTTACATGCCAAGAAACCATTTTACATAGCTGTTGTTTCTGGTTTTTCTGCACTAGATAATCGATTGTTTCAATTCGTTAATCGATTAAATCTGTTTCAATTAATCGATTGTATTTTCTGTTAATCGATTATTGTGGAATATTTATGTGATTTTTGATTCTCTACGCATAAATTCAAAAAGCGGACATATTGACCGCTCACACCTATTCACCGCCCTCTAGTTGTTATACTCTGATTGATCGGTACCCTAACAAGTGGTATCAGAGTAAGTACGTGGGTGCTAGCTTAACCGCTTCGATCGTTGATCCTCGGGAAATCAAACGATGGGCTCTACCAATCCTTTTGGCGGTGATGGTGCATCCATTAACCGTCCACCGATTTTTAGTGGCGAGGGGTACACCTACTGGAAAGTGAGGATCAGAATCTTCATAGAATCCATTGATACAGACATTTGGGATTCCATTATGAATGGTCCTCACACACCACTATACTTAGTGGAAGGTGAGACGAAAGACAAACCTAAGAGCATGTGGACTGATGATGAGAAACGAAATGTGCAACACAATTTGAAAGCTAAAAACATCATCATGTCTACACTATCTTCCGATGAGTTCTTTCGGGCCTCACAGTGTTATAGTGCCAGAGAAATATGGGACACCTTACAAGTGACTCACGAAGGCACTAGCGAGGTCAAACACGCTAGATTGAATGATTTAACTCATGAATATGAATTGTTTCGCTTGTTTCCAAATGAATCTATTGATGATATGCAAAACATTTTATTCATATTTTAAATCATCTAGTTGCCTTAGATAAGACTTTTTCGAAAGGAGAATTAACTAACAAAGTCTTAAGATGCCTTGACAGGAACTGACAGCTGAAGGTGGTTGCTATCATGGAGTCAAAAGATCTTGATTCGATGGCGTTAGCAACTCTTTTCGGCAAGCTCCAAGAACATGAGATGGAGCTTGGTCGCCTGACCTTGCACGAAGAATCAGACAAGCATAAAAAAGGAATATCACTAAAAGCATCCACTTCTCAAGACCAAGAAGACAAGGATGATGATGAGTCTGATTCAGAAATCGACGCTGAAACCATGACGCTTCTAGTACGAAAATTCAACAAATTTCTAAAGAAAATAGGAAGCTCAAATTGGTTTCAAAATAAAGAAACTCGCAACTCGACCTTAAAAAACAAGAACTCAAAGGAAAAGTTCTCGTGTCATGAATGTGGAAAAGCTGGACACTTGAAGTACCAATGTCCAGTTTATCTAAAGAAGGTTGAAGGCGAAAAGAACACCTTTAGGAACTTCAAATCAAAGAAAGCCTATATTGTATGGGATGTTCCGGAAGAGGACTCAACAACAAGCACCTATGATGAAGAGGAAACAACAAAGATTTGTCTCACGGTGAATGGCAATGAAGCTGGCACCTCCTCCTCAAGGGTTGACGAACTCGATGAGGTAAGTTCTCATGAATCTAGTTCATGTACTTGCTCTAGTAATTCACCTACATATGATGAACTATATAATGCTTTTGTTGAGATGCATGAAGAACTTAAGAAAGTTGCTAAAATAAACGTAGATCGGAAAAGAGTTATTCTATTGCATGAAAAGAAAATAGTAAGCATGTAAAGAAATAGATGAACTTAAGCTTGAAAATGAAACTCTCGATCTCATTTATTCTAGTGCTTCATGCATGTGTTCTACTAAAGTTATTGAGACTCCTGAATGTGAAACTTGTTTTGAACTAAAAAATGAAAATGACGAACTGAAAAATAAAATAACAAAGTTCACATTCAGCAGTCAGAATCTTAACAGATTACTTGCTTCATCAAAAAATGTAGGAGATAGAACCGGTCTCAGGTTCAAACATAAAAGCAAAAAGAGACCTTTTAGAAAGCATGTAGTTAGTAAATCTCATGTTAATAATCATAAAATACCTACTTGTTTCTAATGTGGTGTTCATGGCCACACATATGATTATTTCTATATTAAACGGCACGGAGTGCCAAGTGGCAAGTATGTGTGGGTACCCAAATGTACACCAGGTTTTGTTACAAACAAGAAAGGACCCAATATAACTTGGGTATCTAAAAGTAAGTAATTTGTGTCTTGCAGGTATATCTACGAACACTCGGACAACACTGGTATCTTGATAGTGGGTGTTCCAGACATATGATGGGTGATAAGTCCAAATTTCTGGATCTTACACTCCGAGACAAAGGCTACGTCACTTACGGGGATAACAGCAAAGGAAAGATCCTTGGAATCATAAAAGTAGGAAATGCTTCTCAGGAAATTGTTGATAACGTGCTATGTGTTGAAGGCCTGGAGCACAACCTACTCAGCATTAGTCAACTATGCGATATAGGTAACAAGGTATCTTTCGACTCTGACTTTTGCATTATTCGTGATGGCGTAGACGATGTTCGTCGGTCACCGAACTAACAATATCTATATGGTTAATCTTGACAGTATCACGTCTCTATTTTCAAAATGTCTTATTTCAAATGAGAATGATATCTGGACCTGGCATAGAAGGTTAGCACATATCCATCTACGACATGTGGAAAAGATAGCGTCAAAAGAGCTCGTTGTAGGACTGCCAAAACTAAATTTCAAAACTAAAGATATTTGCCACACTTGTCAAAGGTGTAAGCAAACGAAAAATTATTTTTCATCTAAAAATGTGATATCCTATACAAGACCATTAGAATTACTTCATATGGACTTGTTTGGACCCTCACAAATAATGAGTTTTGGAGGCACTCATTATGCTCTAGCGGTAGTTGACGACTTTTCCCGATTTACTTGGACTCTGTTCTTATCTTTGAAAAGCGACGCTTTTAAAACTTTTAAATCGCTTGCCAGGAAATTGCAAAATCAACTTAACCATAAGATAGTGTTTATTCGAAGTGATCATGGTGGTGAGTTCGAGAATCACCACTTTGCCAAGTTTTGCGATAAACATCGCATACACCATCAATTTTCTGCTCCTCGCACCCTCAACAAAATGGAGTTGTTGAGAGGAAAAATCGCGTCTTAGAGGAACTAGCTCGTGCCACGCTGAAAGACAGCAAAATGCCCAAATATTTCTGGGCTAACGCAGTACATACAACTTGCTATGTGATTAACTGTGTATTGATAAGAACTTCACTTTCAAAAACTCCTTACAAACTTTTAAAAGGTCGTAAGCCGAATATTTCACATCTACATGTTTTTGGGTGCAAATGTTTCATTTTAAACAATGGAAAAGAACTTTTGGATAAGTTCGAATCAAAAGCAGATGAAGGCATCATTCTCGGTTATTCACCAAGTAGCAAAGCTTTTAGAGTTTATAATAAACGTACCATGAATGTTGAAGAATCTGTACACGTGCAATTTGATGAATCTTCTCCAAAAGAGAAGATAAAGGATCTTGTTGAAAATGTTTTAGGTACACAAGAGGAACCATGTTCAAGCGAACCAGAACTTGATAGTCCTACTCAAGAAAATCAAGAGGATGTAGAGAATTCTGATCTTCCAAGAGCTTGGAAAAAAAAGAAAGATCATCCCATTGGCAACGTAATAGGTGACATATCTTCGGGAGTGGTAACTCGGAGATCACTAAATAATATTTGCCATTTTGTCGCTTTTGTTTCTCAAATTGAGCCAAAGAATGTTAATGAAGCCCTAGAAGACGAAAATTGGGGTTTAGCTATGCAAGAAGAGCTAAACCAGTTCGAATGCAATAATGTCTAGGATTTAGTTCCGACACCTAAGGATCATCCGATCATAGGCACAAGATGGGTCTTCCGTAACAAATCGGATGAATCTACCTTAATTATAAGAAACAAAGCTCGTTTGGTGACACGAGTTTATAATCAAGAAGAAGGTATTGATTATGACGAAACCTACGCCCTTGTTGCTAGGTTAGAAGCCATCCGCATGTTATTATCCTTTGCATCCTTAATGAAATTTAAGCTTTTTCAAATGGATGTGAAAAATGCCTTCTTGAATGGATACATTCAAGAAGAGGTTTATGTTAAACAACCTCCTGGTTTTGAAAATTACAAATTCCCAAACCATGTGTTTAAACTCAAAAAGGCATTGTATGGCCTTAAACAAGCTCCTAGAGCTTGGTATGATAGGTTGAGTTCATTCTTACTGGAGAAGGGATTTGTAAGAGGAAAGGTTGATACGACACTTTTCATCTCCAAATCTGAAAACAACATTCTATTAGTACAAATTTATGTTGACGACATAATATTTGGTGCTACTAATGACTCTCTATGTAAGGAATTTTCAGATCTTATGAAAGGCGAGTTCGAGATGTCGATGATGGGAGAATTAATGTTCTTCCTAGGGCTATAAATTAAGCAAATGACAAATGAGATTTTTTTTCACCAAGCCAAGTACTATAAGGAGCTATTGAAGAGATTTGACATGGACAAATCAAAAGAAACTTCAACTCCTATGGCATCCTCCTGCTATGTTGACAAAGATGAGAAAGGAAAAGCAATTGAGGTAACTAAGTATCGGGACATTATAGGATCTTTATTGTACTTAACTACTAGTCGCCCTGATATTATGTTCAGTATGTGTATGTGTGCTAGATACCAAGATGTTCCTAAAGAATCACATTTATCTTATGTGAAACGCATCATGAAATATTTTAAAGGAACAATAAATACGGGATTGTGGTATCCTCGGGATGCCTCACTATCTCTGATAGGGTACTCCGATGCCGACTTTGCTGGATGCAATTTGGATTGTAAGAGTACAAGTGGAAAATGCCACTTGATTGGTAATTCACTTGTGTCGTGGCATAGTAAAAAGCAAGCATGCGTTGCATTATCCACCGCCGAAGCAGAATATATTGTTG
Source organism: Lupinus albus (assembly GCA_009771035.1). Classification (NCBI taxonomy): domain Eukaryota; kingdom Viridiplantae; phylum Streptophyta; class Magnoliopsida; order Fabales; family Fabaceae; genus Lupinus; species Lupinus albus. The sequence goes on from CM020010.1 coordinate 14,366,995, forward strand.
CAGGGGTGTGTTGCACTCAAATCCTCTGCATGAAGCAGCAACTATTAGACTACGGTCTAAAGCTTGATCGGATTCCCATCAAGTGTGATAATACTAGTGCCATCAACCTATCAAAGAATCTTGTCTTGCATTCACGAACAAAGCATATAGAAATTAGACATCATTTTCTTCGAGATCATGTGCAAAAAGGTGATTGTGTGACTGAATTTGTCGAACTTCCAAACAATTAGCCGATATTTTCACCAAACCCTTGCCAATGGACACTTTCTATACTCTACGTAGAGAGTTAGGAATCCTTGATGAAAGTTATCTAAACTAATTTGTTTTCGTTGTCTTTTAGAAACCTACACCTTGCATGATCTCAATATGTGCTTATGTGATTATAATGTTGTGAGTGAAAATGTTCTTATTATGTAGTGATTTTCATGTATGTTTCAATAAATGTGTATTTCTTTTCTGGGGAGTCAGCCAAGTCTATATAGTGTCTAGTTGTCACACTGTGTCACACTCAAAATGCGGGAAATGTCAAAATTATGTGTGAATAATCGATTATGGCTGAATTTAATCGATTACCTGGGCCCAAACTTATTTTTTGAAAAGTTTTTGTTTATATAAATAATCGATTAAAGTTTATACTTAATCAATTACCTGGGCTTCAAAATTTAAATGGTTTGAAAATTTAAACATTGTTCATCGATTAAGAATCCATTTAAACGATTATCGACGAAAGTATATATGACAGATAAGGCATTTTGAACCGTCACTGTTCATCCCTCTCTCGTGAATCCGTGTTTCTAGACCAAAAATCATCCTCCTCTAGTGTCTCTGAGTGTATCCTGCAAGTGTCCTCTCCCTAAATCACTAGATTAAGCTTCTTTTACCTACATTGTGTTTATCCCTAAACCATTTGACCTCCTAAAGACTACTCTTGACCTACATTGACTCTCAATCATGAGTGCTCCGAAACGTCAAAGAATTGCATCTCATAGTTATCCTGGATTTGATAATTCAACTGTAATATCCAATTCTCTGTTTGGGTTTCATGATCCATATTATGCATCAGACCTCAAATTAGCAAGGTTAGCCAAGTTTACCAACAAGGGAATAACCCTATTTGCTATACCAATCTGTCATGGTTGACAAAGTCAGGATTCATCTTTCCTGAGCCGCTTAGATATCTAGGTGTACAAGTGTGTGTCGAATTGTACGGAAAAATGTACCCATCCTTGATTAGAGAATTTTACAATAACTTCCAGTGCAAGAATGGAGTTTATCAAACCATGTTCAAGGACATGTTTATCATTCTGGATGAGGATCTAATAGCTGATGTTGCCGGCCTCGCTAGATTTGGACAACCCTATGGCACTTTTGAGAGTAAACTACTAGGTCGGTTCACTCCTATAAATGCTTACAGGACAATGTTGCGCGACACGAAACGCTCTGTGGCATCACACAAACCATATACCTCTTCCTTAGTTGTCGAATATCGAATGATGTTCACTCTATTGTCTTATTGTTTGGTTACACGACATACGAATCATACCGAACCAACCATAGATGATCTATTTATCATGTTTGCCATAAGGGAAAGACATAGAGTTAACTGGCCAAAATTGATTTTGTTGTATATGTTGGAATTCTCCGTGGCACATCAAGTTCTTTGGGATACACTATGCTTATATCTCGAATTATCGTAGAAGCATTAGTGGACATCTCTGACACACCGTTCATCTTGACAAAAATTTATCAACATCTTCTTCTCGGAACATGCATCTATCATCACCTGTTTGCAAAGTTGACGGAACTTGGACATATTTTGAAGATATTAATGCATCTATTGGTGGCATAGACCTACCTCGTCCAGTGGATGATTCAGATGAAGACACAATCGTTCATCCAGTCCATTATCATGCTTTGGATGAAGTTGAGGATGATGAAAATGATCCAGAAGAAGACTCAGACGACGAATAAAACCCTTCACCTTCCACCAAACCTGTCTAGGATAGTTGACCGTGTCGGGTTGGAGTCGTGTCTATCCTGTGTCTTTTGTGTCTGCTGATATTTTTTTTTGCACATTGTGTACTACTGCTTATACTGTTTTGTAGGTTTCGAACTTATATCTGAGATATAACTCTATGACTGCTAATATAACTGTTGTTGTTATTCTACTATTGCTATAACTTGCGTTATGTCACACTTATGATGAATGTGTTAGATTATCTCTATGTATGTTGCATAACAACGTGATATTATTGTTGTTTAGCACAAATATTGTAGAAAAATCTCCATATTTTTCTATCAATGTGGATAATTGATTAACTACTTCCCTTAATCAAATTTTCACACATAGACCCTGTGCATTTGTTTAAAACTATATATATCTTTAAACTGTTATCTTTCCTACCTTTGGCAAATCGTTCCGGTTAATGACCTTTTTTATCATGCCAAAAGGGGGAGAAAGGTTTTGGTTGTTGTTATTTTGATGTATATTGCAGGTTTATCTAATGCTTCCGCAACCCAAAAAGAAAGACGGAGTTTTGAATACTCAAATACCCAACTCTCCTCATGCACAAAATGAGGGGTGTGAAGAAGATCTTGCTCCTGACCTTGGAACGGTTTTGATGAAGACAACAATATCACAAAAAGAAGAAAGGAAGAAGACCTATGAAGACTATCGAAGATAAAGCTTCAAAGAATTAGAGTCTAAGTCTTAGGTACTTCTATCCTTACAACTCATTTATTTACTTAGTTAATAATGCTCAAAACTGTTTTCAAGAAAATCAGAATAATCTAAGTGTGAATAAAAATAATTTTCAAAAACAACATGTAACGGGTTACCATACTTGAGTAACAAGTTACATGAGTGAGAAAATAGTTTTCAAATCTCAAACAGCTATGAGTAATCCATTACAGACTTTGGAGTAACAGATTACCATTTTTAGAAAGCAGGGTAATCGATTACTCAAAGTAGTGTAATCGATTACACTAAGGCAAATTCACAATGCTGTCAAATAGTGTTGTTGAGTAATCGATTACTCAAATCCAGTAATCGATTACACTGTGTGAATTTTCAAAAAGTTGTTAACAGGATTGTTGGGTAATCGATTACCCACTTGCAGTAATCGATTATTGAGAGTTGTTGCATCAGTTTTCAGATTTCAAGTGAAGAGGTTTCACTCCAAACTGATTGCTTTTCATTCCAAACGAAACCTACTCATACCTAAGGGTATTATGGATGATTGGAAGCCTATATAAAGGCATTGAAATACTCTCACAACAATAACAACACACAACAACTTTCATAATAAAATCACACAAAGGTCTTACACTTTTCTGAATTTTTTGCACTTTTCAAAGCAACATACTCTCAAACTTTCTAAGTATTTCGGAGTTGCTTCAAAGTGCTTTCCAAACATTTTCAAAGTTAAAAAGAGCATTATTATCTCAAGTATAAAGAGTTGTTATTGGATTGCAAGTTCTAGAAATTGTCATATACACTTGTAAGGCAATCCAAGCCAAATTGTACATTCTTCACTTTTGTAAAGTTTACTTTCTTTCGGGTGTGAAGAGAAAGGGTGAGTGACTTGGTATAGTGTTTACCAAGGGTGTAACTTGGTATAGTGTTTACCAAGGGTGTGACTTGGAATAGAGTTTTCCAAGGGGATTAGATATAAGTCACTGTGTAAGGTACAAGGAGATATCGGGGTGAGATAATTGTAATTGCAACTCATTATATTTAATAAAGGAATCTCTTGCGCGTCAAGAGTACTAGACGTAGCCTTCGGTGGACAAGAAGATGAACCAGTATAAAACACATGTGTACTCTCTTTCCCTTCTCTTTTTTAATTATCTATCATTACTAAGTCAATATTTTTCTGCATAATATTTCCGCTGCACAATAACTTTGATATTGCATAAAAATTGGCCATACTTATTGCAACAACTAATTCACCCCCCTCTTAGTTGCAATCTCAGTCTTAAAAGGGGAAGATTAAGTTGAGGGGGAGTTGTGCAAAGTTTTGACTACTCTGATCGCTGTAATCATAACATTAGTCCATCATCAAGCTGTTTCTAAGCTCAACGGTTTTCAAGGTTTGTCATCATCAAAAATGGGGAGATTGAGATTGCAAGTACTAGTCAAATTGCAACATTTGTTTCTTGCCTATGTTTCGATGAAGACAAAGCCGACCTGAAAAGCTTGAAGATCGGACGCATCAACATCCAACATGACCAAGACTCTGACTATAGGAAGGTTTTATTTTTTCTAGAAGTCCTAAGATGCTTACTTTGATTTGAGTCTAGGTTAGGTAACCCAAAATGATGATTGTCTCACGCGCTCGTAAGATTGCCTAAAAATCATTTTTGAGAGTCATCATTCTTCCTTTTAGTAGGTTGCATCAAAATTATATTTTCTATGAAAATCATGCATCATACTAAGTACCAATCTATTTTGGAGGGTTACCTCTTAACCAAGAAAACTTATAGTTTTTCTGATAATTGATCCTAACAGTGATATAATAGATTATTTGACTGCACAAATCCTTTAATTGATTAAGAGTCATTTTAATTGATTAATTAGAGTTCCAATAACTCTGGTTTTTTATTCTTGGCAGTTATAATCGATTATGTATTTTTTTAAGCGATTATGTTCAACAGAAATGTGTTAATTTTCAAACTGTTAATCGATTAAGAGGTTATTTAATCGATTAAACTTTTTGAAACCAGAAAACTATAAATGATCGAGTTTTTCTCATTTTGAAAACAACTCTGACAACTTTGATTTCACTTTTTCTGAACTTACATTTTCGAAATCCCAAATTCTCTAAGATATTCACTATGTGCTTAAGTGTCAAATTCTTTGAGAGAAAAACCTTTTTGCTTGTGAAAAGTGTTCTTGGTTTCTCATAACCTTGTGAGTGAGTGTGAGTCAATCATCTTTTGGGTTGTTAGTGGCTTGTGTAAGCCAAAGAACTCCTCTTTGAGAGTATCTTTCAAAAAGCTTGTTTCTTGTAATTTTGGTTGTAAATCTCTAAGGTTTAGAGAGAAGGTTGTAATATCAGTTAGATGAGGTTGGCGTGATATAGTCTTTACTGAGTATCTTGTTTGGCGCATCGACTAGCAAGATTGGCAACCGTTTGCGAACGGAGGGAAGTCAAGGCTTGGCAAAATAGGATTCGCATAGCAAGTAGGAAAGGCTCAATTTGGAAGTGTGTGTGTAAATAACATTTTCAAATATAGTGAAGCAAATATCTCAAGATCATAAGGGGAGGTTTGGATGTAGTTTGTCAGTGGACAGGCGAACGAACCAGAATAAAATTTCTTGATCTTCTTTCTTTTTCCCTTATCTTTTACTTTTCAAGCATTTAGCGTTTCTTGCATTCTTTAACTTGAAAGATTGAGTCTTTATTGATAAATATTAAATCTTTGATATATGTATAATTGATATGTGTTGTTTGTGATATCTTGTTTAAAGGTTGCTTGATTCTTGCATTGCTTACGTGCCAAGAAACCATTTTACATAGTTGTTGTTTCTAGTTTTCCTGCACCAGATAATCAATTGTTTCAATTCGTTAATCGATTAAATCTGTTTCAATTAATCGATTGTATTTTCTGTTATTCGATTATTGTGGAATATTTATGTGATTTTTGATTCTCTGCGCATAAATTCAAAAAGCGGACATATTGGTCGCTCACACCTATTCACCCCCTCTAGGTGTTATACGCTAATTGATCGGTACCCTACCAAAGTGTATATTAATATTTACCTTTGGGTAATCCATCAATATACCTTACTAGACATAATGATACTAAAAGAAATTCACATAATTTGGCAATGATACATGTATATATTATCTTTGGATATATAAATATAACTAATTATGCATTTATACAACCAACATTCATGCTCATTGATTATAATAACAAATAATCAACTTTTGGGCGATACTTAGTTGTCTTATAATAATGAACTCCAATTTACTAGGGATGGCAACGGGCACGGGTAGTGCATACCCGTGGCCATACCTACACTATTTGTCGGTACCCATACGGGTAGCTGGTATCCAACGTGTTTCCAATTTTAATTATATTTTTATATATTTTATAATAATTAATCTATAAAAATAATTTTTAATTAAATAACATGACATGTATATGATAATTTTATGATTATAGTCTCATCACTAAATTTTATTATGAAGTTATAATAAAATAAACAAATATAATTTTAAATTAATAATAACTTAGTATAAAATATTTAATTAAAATATATACACGGGTACCCGCGAGGCGTGTATCATGATATCCATTCGCACCCATGAGCTATTTTTGCGGGTATTTTGACAGGTACCTATAGGTCCGAGTATTTTTGTCATCCTTACAATTTACTCATAAACCAATAATTGTTATGTCATTCGTAGTATCAACTTAATGAGTAAATGAAATATGATCATATAATTTAGAATAAAATAAACATAAAGATTTGATCATTTGGTGATTAACAAATTTATCATTCAATAATTCCAAAATGAGTAAATGAATTATAATCATACAATTTGGAATTAAATAAACATAAATATTTGACACTTTGGTGATTAACAAATCTATCATACAATTATTCCAAACATCAAAGAAGTCATATTATTCACATACATATGACTCTCAAAATTGCACATAAACTATAAACACTAAGCCATATACGTTGAGCAATAACGCTTTTTTTTTGCTTTAGGACAGCGTGTCCCACCGCTGTCTGTTTGACCGAAGTCGTAGATGGTACGTTTAACAGCACTCATGTGTGTGCTGTTGTATATCATACATACAACAACGCTTATGTGTGCGCTGTTATATGTCATACATACAACAGCGCCACCTCCAACAAGCGCTGTTATATATCTACATGACTTTTAACCGCGCTCATCATGAGTGTTGTTGATATGTCACACTTAACAACACTCATTTAACCGCACATATTAAATAAGGCAAGATCTCTTTCAGACATTTTATCAAACACATAAGAAGCTTCAATAATAATAAGAATGAAATCAAATTGTTGTGTGAACATGTCTTTGTTAACCATATGCAATAATGAAAAAGACGAATGTGGTGATGATGTAGAGGACAAATCCATGATTTTATACTCTCCCTTAACCTAAGAAATAAGAGGACATAAAGATACGGTCAAATTCAATATATTAAGAATGAAATAAAAAATTACATAAAAAATATGAATGGAAAAATAATAACCAAATACAAGAAATACATACCGGGATTGCAAGTTTGGTAAATCAACGACAACTTCACATAAATTCAACCTTGACATTTCCTGTAATATAAAATAAGAAGTTAACACATAAGAATGTAAATGCAACAAGAAAAAATGAATCAAAGAGAATGATTCACCTTATGCTCCAATATAGAAAATGTGAGCTAATAAGTGGCTTGAAGAGAGAAACTAAAATAAGAAGAGTAAGAGCTGAAGAGGTTTTGTTTTTAAATCTGCAAAGATTCGCGCCTACTAAAACAAAAAATGTATAACTTTTAATAGCGCTCTCTAAAAATATGTTGTTAAACGTGTCACCTTTCAGCTACTATAACATTATCAAAACACATTCACTATAAAACTTGTAAAATAGAAAAGAAATAGTAAAAAAAAAATTAAATTTCAGGGTGCACTTTTCTAATATAGTGTGAAAATTTGGATAGAATGAATTTTTCTACCCCAAATACGTATATAATATGTCCAATTCTGATTAGTGATTCAAAAGTTATGTCAAAAATAATAATATAACATCTTTAACAACGCTTATTTACGCAAACTGTTCTTTATATGACACATTTAACAACGTTTTTTACTCAAGCACTATTAAAGATGTCATATAAACAACGCTTGTAAAAAAACACTGTTAAATGTGTCATATAAACAACAGTTTGCGTAAATAAGTGTTGTTAAAGGTGTTGTATCACTATTTTTGACATAACTTTTGAACCATTAATCAGAACTGGACATATTATATATGCATCTGGCGTAGAAATATTCATTCTATCCAAATTTTCTCACTACATTAGAAAGGTGCACCCTGAAATTCAGAAAAAAAAAACATTTTTTACTTTTTTTTATTTTAAAAGTTTTATAGTGAATATGTTTTTGATAATGTTCGAGTTACAACAGCGCATATTGTAGCAAGCGTTGTATAAGATAATAAATCTACAGCGAAAATTGAAGAATGCGCTGTATAAGATATCTCATCACAAACAAAAACAAGCGCCGTTAAATATATTCTTATTAACAGTTATGTGCAATATTTGTCCTGTTAAATATTACGAATTAAAACAAGCACGTATTCAACCGCACATATTTTCTGTTGCGCTGTTGACATTATATCCGCTTATCAATTTTAACAGTGAATTTTTAAAGATGCGCCGTATAATTTTCCTCCGCCTTTTTTTTAACATCATATTTCTAGGATGCGCAGTTGAAGAACCATCTTTAAAGACGTTTTCTGGCGTAGTGAAAATTACATTCATATTCATGAAATAGTTGCATCAAAAGTTCACATGAAATTATAACTTTTATATATATATATATATATATATATATATATATATATATATATATATATATATATATCATTTCTTAATGTTATACATGACATATATAATACATATAATGTTGTATATAACATATATATTACTTCTTGCTAACACTATATATAACATATGTTAACATTAGAATTATATACACAGTACCATTTCAATTGTATATAGATATAACAAAATTGATTATAATATCAGTGTTATATATATCCATGAGACCATGATACTATTTTGACAAGATTATTTATATGTATGTCACGTTCTGCTTTTGTTTCCAATTCTAAGTTATGAACCAAAACATAACCGTAAACGAGTGCATGAATTCAGAATACAAAGAGAATGCAGAAGGCATAAAATAGAAACAGAACTAAAAAAAACATTTCTCCTTCAAACATAATATTCTATCTCAAAACCAATTGACTATGAGATAAGTAGTCCAACATATATTTAAACTATTCCCGAGACAATGAGATTAGCGAAGTGAGACTTACTTCCCAACACTTTTCATGTTATATATAAAATATATATTCACATTTTATATATGGGAAGAGACCGACTTACTCCAAGAGTAAGTGAAAAAAACATACTCGACATCATAGTCATTTATTCTTGTAAAATTCAATGATTTGAATTGGTGAGTATCTAAATCATTGGATTTTGCAAGAATGGATGACTAAGATGTAGAGTAGGTTTTTTCCACTTCCTTCTGTCCTGAACACATCAATAAGTTCAATAAGTGAGCCTTTAGAGATTTATGTCTTCGCTAATAACTTTATCAATGAATTTTCACATAAGTACACATTAAAATTGTACAAGTATTTCACATTATTTGGTTACATTTACACTTAGCGTAATTCCATAATTCACTCATTTACCCTATATTTGCCTACCAAATTCACCAACGTACCATGCATGACTTGGGTTTGCCAACGTACCATGAATTGGTTTCAAAATTGCATCGTTAAGTAAGACAACAATAAACACCCAAAATTAAAGATTATAAGAGTTTAATTTCTTAACCATTGAGCTTCAACCACTAAAACATCCACCAATTGTTTTAAATTATGGATTACGTCAAATGATTCGGTCACAATATTGTGGTTGTGGTTATCGCTACAACAACATAACACTATAATTGCAATATGATACTGAATCACACTGATATGACCGCATCAGACTGCATTTGGATCCATCAGATCACATCAGGTTGTATCAGGCCTACTATTAGATGGATCGTAACCCAAGTGCCAAATTTGAGGTGGGATGTTCGATGAAAATAGTGGTTTCGAATTGTGGCAAGGTGATTTAAGGATATGTTGACTCAACAAGGTCTAAAAAAGACAATGTGTGAGAATAAACCAAATGATATAAATTAACTTGATTAGGAAGAGTTAAAGGAGAATGATGTGAGAACCATACAACTCAATCTATCAGACGAGATGATGTACCACATTATTGACTTGACGTCACCGATGTATGAGACACATTAGAGAATCAGTTCATGTTCAAGTCTTTAACAAACAAGTTTTATTTAAAGCAAATACTCTATTGTCTGAAGATGCAGGAGGGTATTAATTTACAAATGGATCTCAACACTTTCAATCAAGTAATCAATGACTTGCATAAACTTGATATGAAGGTTGATGGTAAGGAGAAAACAACAAATTTAGTTTGTTCTTTGCCCAATTCATACAAACACTCAGTGACAACAATGACATACAGGAAAGACTCAATCAAACTCGATGAAATCATAACTACACTTGTGTCCTACTGTCAGTGAAGACTGTAAGGACCCAAATTCTACCCTTGAAAATTTTTCGTTTATTTAATCCTCCCTTAGATACATTCATCATTTTACTTAAAACCCTCATGAATCATTCTTTGAAAATACTCTTTACGCCTTTCATATTATCATACCATTTATATTGCAGAAAAACAAAATTCATTCAATGAGTAATTACCCCACACAACAGTTATGGGTTTTCCAAAAATTATAACCTCCATAACTACATGTCTCAGTATTATCCTAATCAGATTTACATTCATCCCAAAATACCATCAAATCAACTACAATGTCAAAGTAAAGATAAAGACATTCAAGTTAATAAACACGTAAGATTCCCAAGTGAGCTCCCTCCTCAAATCCTTCATTTACCTACAATGAGATTATTATAAACAACACACAAAAACAAGGGAGTAAGTCATTAGTTCAAAACTAACATTACATGATAATCCACATTTCAAATACGATTAAGCACTAATATAAACTATAATCACAAATACGTAAATGTAAACATTCATATCTTCTTTCGTTCATTTCCACGTTATTCATATTCATCCTATAGCATATATATCCCATAATATATATTCTATAGCATGCATATTACGTTCATTCGAAGCCTCGTTCTTCTCATTATTCATATCCACCCTATAGAACATATATCTCATAATATATATCCTATAGCATGTATATTACTTTCATTCTTAACATACTCATTTTCAGCGTTCATATTCACCCTATAGTATATATATCCCATAATATATATCCTATAGCATGCATATGACTTCCATTCTTAACATCCTCGTTTCTCATATGTCGTATTCACCCTTAATCGTATTCACCGAGTTCTTTCACAAAGATAATCCTCTACCACATCGGGTAGGTCCAGTTACATCTCCATACCACGTCGGGCAGGTCTAGTTTATCCTCCATACCACATTGGATAGGTCTAGTTACATCTCCATACCACGTCGGGCAGGTCTAGTTTATCCTCCATACCACATCGGGTAGGTCTAGTTCATTCCCCATACCACATCGGGGAGGTCTAGTTCATCCTCCATACCACATCGGGCGGGTCTAGTTAATTATCCATACCACATCGGGCAGGTCTAGTTCATCCTCCATACCACATCGGGCAGATCTAGTTAATTATCCATACCACATCGGGCAGGTCTTGTTCATCCTCCATACCACATCGGGCAGGTCTAGTTCACCCTCCATACCACATCGGGTAGGTCTAGTTCATCCTCCATACCACATCGGGCAGGTCTAATTCCCAATAATCCACTACCACTCCGGGTAGGACAACAACAATAATTCACTACCACTCCAGGTAGGACAACAATAATAGTCCACTACCTCTCCGGGTAGGACAACAATAATAATCTACTACCTCTTTGGGTAGGGTATCAACCATAAACCACTACCTCTTCGGGTAGGGTATCAATAATAAACCACTACCTCTTCGGGTAGGGTATCAACAATAAACCACTACCTCTTCGGGTAGGGTATCAACAGTATTCTTACAAACACATTACCTCTTTCACATACCTCATTCACATCAGCGAGTATGAATTAGAGACACTTATCCCTTACCTTGGTGAGTGTTGGGGATCGGTTCCGAGTAACTTTAAAAGTCTCCTCCGCGATTTCCTCCAACCTTAGGATCTTTCCTCATTTCCACCAATAACAACAATGACAGTAATTTATTCAAAATAACACATAAACAACTCGTATTTAATCATCAAACATACAAGGGATTCACATATTTTCAAGATTTCCAAAACTACTTCAACACAAGTTTCCAAACATCTAAACATACATATTCATCTCATATATCAACATTAAAGCACAAACTCGTTATCCACATCTAACATTTCATCCATTTTCTCTTTTTACTCATATTCTCATTTTGGGGGTTTTTGGGGGTTTTCATGAATAACCCACAAAACCTTTCCATTCATCAAATACCAACTCTAAACCAAGAGTTTACAAGAGAAAAACAACATAAAACGAACCATAACTCTAAAGGATGAGTTTCCATGGTTTCTCATGTTTTGAAAAGAGATTCAACCTACCCAAAACAAGTTAGAGAGGAAGAAAAAGAGTTAGAAACAAGAGGTTTACCTCTTCTCATGCTCTAAGATGAGTCCTAAAGCTCTTTGCTCTTGAAAAGCTCTCATTTATCTCTTCTCTTCAAAGTTCTAACCCTAAAATGTGTTTGGGGTTTCTATTTTAAAGAGGAGTCTTCGGGTTCTCGCTCAAGCGAGCCCATTCTCGCTTAGGCGAGAAAATCCCACCTTTTTAAAATTTCAGATCTGACGCTCTCGCTCAAGCAAGGGATTCTCGCTCAGGCGAGAATCTCACAGTCCCAACAGGCTTCCTCTCGCTCAAGCGACCCATTCCTCGCTTGGGCGAGACTCCCAGAATTTCCAATTTCAAAACACTGATCCTCTCGCTTGGGCGAGGTCCTCTCGCTCAAGCGAGAATCTGGCAGTATGCCCCATTCCTCAGGACTGTTACCTAATTTCAAAGAGGATAAATTTGGGGTGTTACAAAGACTAAAAGTAGGGGAATGATATCGAGATAATTGTCTGTATATGAAAGAGAGACAAGTGCATGGGAAGAAGGAAGATAAAGGAGGTCCTGCCAAATGCAACAGACCGAGATAATTGGACATTACAGGAAAAATTGTCCAAATAAATGAAGTCCTAGAAAGCCAGTTGGGAAAGATGGAGCATCCACGTCCATAAATGTTGCACAAAAAGATCGCTCTAGCTACAATAGTGAAGGTGATCTACTATTTGTTTCATCGAATCAAATGGCATATGAGTGAATACTTAACATTGGTTTCTTTAACCATATGAAGTTAATAGAAAATGGTTCACTTTATACAGGGTATACAAATTTGATTTCGTGTATATGGGAAATAATAAAGCATGTGAAGTTATTGGCATGAGAGATATCAAATTTGTGATGGATGATGATATAATGAAGACATTATGTGAGGTTAGGTACATACCTAACTGGAAGAAGAATTTGGTTTCTTTGGGGACATTATAGTCCAAAGGATTTAGCTATAGAGCTTATGAGGACAATGATACTCTACGATTATGCAAAGGTGTTATGATTGTAATGAAAGGTAAGAGGATTATCGGGAACACTTACAAGTTGTTAGAGAGCAGAGTTCTAGGTAGGCTTGTTAGAGTGGCTGAGGAGACTTCATTAGATTCAGACCATAACACTACCAAATTATGGCACATGGGTTTTGATCATATCAATGTGTGGGGCATGACAAAACTATACAAGAGAAGAATGTTAAAGAGAGACATAAGATGTAAGCTAAATTTGTGCAAGTATTATGTACTTGGGAAATAAACATGTGTTAGTTTCAAGGCTGGCCAACACAAAACTCAAGCTATTATATACTATATCCAAACTAATGTAAGGGTCCATTTAGGAACCATCCCTATGAGGTTCTTTGTATTTTGTGATCATTATTAATTATTTTTCTCGCATGGTCTGGGTATATTTTTTGAAGCATAAGTAAGAAGTCTTTGCCAAGTTCAAGGTTTGGAAGACAGAGGTGGAGAACTAGTCTGGTAGAGAAATCAAATACTTGAGGTCAAACAATTGTATGGAGTACAAAGACTCACAGTTTTAGAATTTTTGTGATGAACATGGTATTCAAAGAAAATTTTCAGTGAAGAAGACTCCTCAAACAAATGATGTTGCAAAGAGGACAAACATGACTCTTGTAGAGAGGGTCACATGTCTAAGACTGAATGTTAGACTTTCCAAAGGTTTTTGGGTAAAGGCACTTATTATGACATGTTAAGTCTTCAATGGTTCATCATGATCTTTATTATATGACAAAGTTGTAGAGGATGCATGAACAAGTTACCTAATAAATTAAACATTTTTCATATATTTCATTGTCTTCCTTATGTACATGCACCTAGTTATGAACGATCTAAACTTGATCTCAAGTCAAAGAAGTATATCTTCATAGGATATACAAAAAGGTGCCAAGGGGTTCAAGTTTCTAGAAATATGGTGTTGAACATAGATGCAGTGTTTGATTAAGATTCCATGTTGAAACAGTCAGTTTCGACATAGGTGTTCAAGCCAAATGGAGAAACTTCGAGACCAAATATGGTTCTAGTGAGAGTTATAGATAGTTTGCATTCTTCCATATTGAACCTTTTGTGAACCCCCCTTCATATGTTTTATTGGAACACAAATATTTCATTTTTCTTTTGTTTCACCCTGCATATCAAAAACAAATGTTCTTCTTCCAAGGTTTATCATTTCATAGGTATTGTTAATTTATCTTTGAACTTGTCAATCAACTCCTTATGACTTCCTATAACAAAGAGGCCAACAACATAAAGAGATACTAAACGTATTTCATCATCAACCTTTTTGACATATAACATAAATTGATTTGGACTCTTTACAAAGTCTAAGTTTATCAAGGGTCAATTTGGTCATACCAAGAGCTTGGTACTTGTTTTAGACCATACACTACCCCAAAAAACGTCTTTAACAGCGATTATTCAATAGTGCTTCCTAGAACCATGATGTTAAATACAAGGCGGGGGAATATAGACAACTCCTAGTTAAGCGAGCGCTGTTAATATTGATAAGAGGATATAAAATCAACTATGCATCCGTGAATAAGCGTTGTTGAATAAGCGCTGACTTGGATTAGTTCTCTTTAACAAAGCTCCTTTTTTGTTGTGCAATTAATTGAAATCTATTCAATAGCGCCTTTTGTTGTATACGCTATTGATGGAATATCTTCTACAACGTTTTCTTCAATAAGCGTTGTTGATTTGATATCGTATACAACGCTTTCTTAAATGCGTGTTGTTGATTTGATATGAATTTAAAAATTTACAATTTCTAAACAACATTATCTCATATATTAAAGTGTGTTCGTTCCCTAGAATTCTTTTGTTTCGTGATGGAGGTATCACTTCCCCAGAATTCTTCAAATCTATATGAGTGGTGTTAAATGTGACATATCAATAGTGCTTATTCTATTAGAAGTCACACATTTAATAATGCTTAAATGTGTTTCAGGGTGTACATTTCTAACGTAGTGAGAAAATTTGGATAGAATAGATTTTTCTACCCAAAATGCATATATAATATATTCAGTTCTGATTAGTGGTTCAAAGTTTTGTCAAAAATAGTGATATAGCACATTTAACCGCGCATATTTACACAAACGCTGTTGATATGACCTCTTTAACAGCGCTTATTTACGCAAGTGTTGTTGATATGACACCTTTAACAACACTTATTTACGTAATCGTTGTTGATATGACACATTTAACAACGCTTATTTACGCAAGCGTTGTTGATATGACACATTTAACAACGCTTATTTACGCAAGCGTTGTTGATATGACACCTTTAACAACGCTTATTTACGCAAGCACTGTTGATATGATAACTTTAACAGCGCATATTTATGCAAGCGTTGTTAAAGATGTCATATCAACATGTATTGAATAGTGTTATGATAAAATGTTATTTTGACATTACATTTGAACCACTAATCAGAATTGGACATATTATATATGTATTTGATGTATAAAAATTCATTATATCCAAATTTTCTCACTACATCATAAAGGTGCACCCTGTAATTAAAAAAACCATTTTTACTATTTCTTTTTTATTTTACAAGTTTTATAGTGAATGTGTTTTTGATAAAGTTAGTGTAGCTGAAAAGTCACACATTCAACAACATTTTTTTGAGAGAGCGTTGTTAAAAGTCATACATTTTTGTTTTAGTGGACGCGAATCTTTGCAGATTTAAAAACAAAACCTCACACACAATAATACACATATCATTCAGCTCTTACTCTTCTTCTCTTAGTTTCTCTCTTCAAACAAGTTATTAGCTTTATGGTTTCTCTATTTGAGCATAAGGTGAATCATTCTCTTTGATTTACTCTTTCTCCTTGCATTTACATACACGTTAACTACTAATTTTATATTACAGAAAATGTCAATGTTGAATCTACGTGAATTTGTTGTTGATTTACCAAACTTGCAATCTCTATATGTATTTCTTGTATTTGGTTATTATTTTTTCATCCATATTTTCTATTTAACTTTTGATTTCATTCTTATTATATTGAATCTGACTGTATCTTTATGTCATCTTATTTATTCAGTTAAGGGAGATAAGAAAATCATGAATTTGTCTTCTACATCTTCATCACCTTCGTCCTTTTCATTTCTGCACATGGTTATCAGAGATAAGTTCATGCAATTGTTTGATTTCATTCTTATTAAATTGAAGCTTCTAATGTGTTTGATAAAATGTCTGAAAGATATTTTACTTTATTTAATATGAGTGCGGTTAAATGAGTGTTGTTAAAGGTGACATATCAACATCACAACAACACTCGTGATGAGCGCTGTTAAAAGTCATGTACATATATAACATCGCTTGTTGGAGCTGATGTTGTTGTATGTATGACATACATTAGCGCCCGCATAAGCGTTGTTAAAGCATACCATATACTACTGCGCTCACATAGACAGCGCCCGAAAGCACTGTTTTATCCCCGAAATATCTACTATTGATTTACATATCTGGCATAGTGAGATATGATCTTGTGCAGCCTATATACCTTCTTTTCGTGTACTTGCTTTAAAAAACTTCTTATTGTTCTGGAACAATTTCTTCATTCTAGTATAAGTCAAAAATGTTGATTTGGTATACATTTTGCGTATGACCCAACCCTCTATGTAGCAAGTGTCAGCAACATCCTTATCGTATCCAACTTGGAAATTGGGACAAAAGTTTTAGAGAAATCTATATCAAAATTCTAGTTTCATCCCTTAACAACAAGCCTTACTTATAGTTGTTGACAAAACCATATATTAAACCCATTCGACTATTAAATATTTCTTCTTTTTTGGTCTTTCCACCAACTCTTATATATGGTTTTTTCAATTATCATGAACTCCTCCTTCATTGTATCTATTCATTTATGGTTAGTTGCAGCTTCTTCATATCTAGTAGGCTTCATCATAACAACATTACACATTTGATGTATGTAATAAAGTGATCTATGTTTTCATTCTCTTCCTGAAACTCTAATTGCTTATCTTCCTCCCTATTCCAACTCTTTAACTCAATGAATTGGACATCTCTACTAACTGTTAGTTTGTTGCTTTGTGGTAAGTAGATCCCATAAACCTTTGACATTAAACTATATCCTACAAAGATCACAAGTTATATTTTATTGTCCTACATGTCCCTCTTAAGTTGAATAATTTAAGAGGAACACAAGCAATGAGATGTCTTTAAATTAATCAACTTGGATCTATAGCCAAATCATGTTTCAAATTGCGTGCTTTTTAACAAATCTTTTTATGGCAATCTATTTAAGAGAAAATCTGACATATTTAAAACTTCAACCCAAAATTTATTTGAGAGCCATTTATCATGAAGTGAGCATCTAATCATCTCGATAATTGTTCAAATTGAATATATCAAATTTAGTTCACCACAAAAAACTAAAACATCTTTCACAAAATCGAGTCACGTTCGAATCAAACATATCCTTTCAAGTTATGGTTGAGATGAGTCTAAGTTATGATAAATTTTACTCCATAATGATCGGTCTGAGCCAAATTTTGAGTTGAGTTCAATAAGATCTATTTCTTCAACTCAAATTCGATTCAGTTAAACTTATGAATTGTTCAAGCTAACGAGTTCAAACTAGTACAAGTCATCCACTCGAAACAATGATATATTTTATTAAATTAATTTTAATATAAAATGTATATAGATATTAGATATCTATACTACATAATAAAGCCGAAACCCAAAATAACTACCCCACCATAGTGTAAATTTTGCTTCCCTATTTTGCCCTCACTATCTTCTAATTTCTACCAAAAAACCATATAACCAATGATATAATTTTCTAATTTCAATTTAGCCCTCATGGTAACCTCTATCCAAAACTCTTAAACTGCTTCTCTCATGTTCAATCTTAAACTCTTAAACTGCTTCTCTCATGTTCTCTCTTATCATTTTTCTCCTCTCATTCTCTACAATCAATTCATTCATTAAGATTGAACAATTAACCCAATCGACTATATTCCACTGCAAATTATAATGTCTAACACAATTTACTACATTAGACATTTATTGCTTGTAGAGTACACATTACAAACAATAAGAAAGCGGGTTGATAGACACGGTAATACCTGTCAACACGCTAGTATATATAATTCTAAAATATTTATATATTTAGAATTTAAAATATATGCATTGTTTGTGTAAATATTTTTACAAAGTAAATATATCATCACCATTCTTATGCGTTACTTTTATTTAAAGTAAATGATAATTAATACATGAATGATGAATGTACAAAAAATTCTTACAAATTTGACACATGAATATTTAGCTCAAATTTATAAATAAATAAATTAATCATTTTATTAACTTAACAATTTAAACTATATTTGAATCAAGTTAATATCGATCACTAAACTAGCTCAAATTTAACTCATATGGTTAAAAAACCAACTCACTGAGTTATTGACGAGTCAAATCTCAAACTAATTTTGAACTACTCGGTTCATTGAAAGTCTTATTTGCAAGCAAGCTTCATTAAGGCTAACAAGTCCTGATGGGTTCAGGTAGTATTAACACGATGGGTTCAGGTAGTATTAACACCCATTCATTCATATTTGGACCTGTACCTGCATGGATACATGTTATGTATGTTATCTGAGAGTCATTGGTTATCCAACGGGTCAACAAAAATCTAGAAACATAGAAAATATTAAAAATACTTGCGAACAACTTATGCAATTGTGCACTCATTCCCTAAAAATCTTATCCATTATTGTAGGCTATCAAAACTAAAAATATAATAAAAATATATAAAACAAAATTCTAAACATGTAACTAACTTTAAATTGCCAATTAAACATATATTGTTTTACTTAAACAACCTTAAAAAATAAAAGTACTACTTCACCATAATAAAAAATTAATTAATAATAACTATTAATCAACATAATAGTGCAAGTATCAATATATTTGTTCAATCCTCTTAGAACTTCAAGACAACATCAATTACTATATTTACAATCTTACCTTTACTTAATTAATAACTGGTAGGAAAGATATAGAGTGGACAATATTTATAATTATTATAAAGAGATAAATGATAAATTAGAAAAATAGAACGTAAATTTAATACAAATAGAGATATTAATTTTGTTATATGTTCTTCACAACCTAAAAACATAATTATGAAACATATGTAATACTATTTAACAAATTCAAATAAGAATACTCAAATTTTCATAAAATTTAATATTCAAGGTTATGTATTTAAAGAATCATATGTGATATTAAAATTTGACAGAAATAGTCCATTAAATCGACATTGAAAACATAAAAATGAAGTGAAAAATAAATAATAAATAAATTTATATTTATAAAATAAAATAAGTATATATTGAGTGTTTAAAAATAAAATAAAAATTAAAATAAGAAAATATATAATTGAGGAAAGTAGAAACGAAATTTAAATTAAATTCTTGTCCATAGTTGGAAACACGTGTTTGACCAAAGAAATGGACGATCAAGATGTTACGTGAAAGAACACGCAAACGTTTCGATGAAGTAAGTAAATACAAAGCATAAATCCAAGACCGTAATTGAAGGCCAAACCAATTAATAATCTGTTCATTTTGTTTTTACAGTATAAGATAACGTGAACCTAGAAACTAAAAAAAAAAAAAGAGAAAAATTTACAATATATTCAAAAGTAAATTACACTCACACCCCTGAGTTTTAATGAAATTACACAAATCACCCCTCCCTTCTTTGTCCTTACACCAACCACCCCTCTCTCCTACACAAACCACCCCTAGATTTATACATATATTACACTGACTACTCATGCATGTTATAAAAGTGTAATATTTTAAATAAAAAACGTGTGATGAATGTAATTAAGTAAAAGGAAATATTGTATATTATGTAACACCTCAAATAGTACAAAAACGAGTATTTCTTTATTATTTTTGTGTCATTACAAAATATATTAATAATTTCAAAGATATGTTTAAATAACTCTTATACTATTTTATAACGAGCCAAATAATGAAGACGTATTGACTCTTATATTATTTAAATTTTTCTACACAATATACAATATTTTGTTTAATTAATTACACACATCATACGTTTTTTTGTTTAAAATATTACATTTTTATATCATGCATGGGTAGTGAGTATAACATATGTAGAAAATTAGGAGTGGTTTGTGTAGGGACAAAAAAGTGAGGGGTGGTTTATGTAATTTCACTAAAACTCAGGGGGTCTGAGTGTAATTTACTCTATATTCAATATAGAAAGACAATTTTGTTTTTATAGATTTGAAAGAAAAAAAAAGGTGAAATATATATAAATTAATGAGTAGATATAAATCATTAGATTTCCTTGAATTAATGGTTAAGATGTCGAGTAAATTTTAAAAAAACTTACCCTTAGAATAAGTGAGTCTCTCATCTATAAAGATTTATCCACGTTAACTACATTATCTAATATTCATTTGTATTATTTTTTTTAAAAGTAAAATTATTTGATAATTAAACATAAATATAATTACAATGTATAAAACTAACTTATTGATAGTGTATATTTTTTTACAATATTATTATATCATCAATAATTTATATATAATACAAATGAATGATATACGAATCGAACTAGGATTCTCAATATTAATGGAAAATAATAATTTTATTATAATGAAAGATATATATAATATATAATTAAATGTTGCTTTTCCTTTTAATGAATTATGGATGCCATTCACATTATATATGGTGAGAATCACGTATTATCAAACCAAGAACGATAAATATTATTGAATTAAATAGAGGGAGAAAAATAAATAGAACTCTGACAAACACCAGAAGTAGCTACAGCCCAAAAAGCCATACCTGATTTTTCAGTAAATCTTCATTTCTCTGAGATCCATTTCTGCTTTAGATTGTTTTGGCACAACAACACCAAAATGGGTTATGCTTGAAAACCATAATCTTTTCTTGGTTAACCAGAAAAGTTGAAGGTGAAAGAGATGAGTTTGATCATGTTCATTCAATGATTCACATGCCCACTTAGCAAAAACGTTAAATTCTTGAACTTTTATGTTTTTTGTGTGATTTATTCATCTGGGTCAGTTTAATTTCCTTTCATTACTGATATAATTCGCCTTATAGTTCAATTCAGAAATGGGTTCCATAAAAAAAAGGCTTTTTTGATGAACTATGGGGGAGCATGTAGCAGCTTTTCATACTGCTACCAACGCTTTGCAAGCATTAGGAAGAGGATTTGATGTTAACTTTGATACTAGGTTGCTCTATTGTAAAGGAATTTCTGGGTCTAGGGTAGTTGAGATTGATTTAGAACACCCCAGGGACCTGTTATTGTATGATGATGTTGTCATTCCCAATGTTCCTAGGGACATTAGGAACTCTCAAGAGCCTGAAGGGCGTCACAGTTCTGGGGTCTTCACTTTCCAAGAGGTAAAGTTGGAGATTTGAAATGTTCCATGTTTACTAAATTTTTCATGTTTTGTGAAAGTGGTTTCTTAAGTGTGATTGAACATGTAATTTTTCAATTATGTAATTAATTGTGTCAATGTGGTTGGCATATATATGTTTTGTTTGGTGAATTGGACATTGGTTCTGGAGCAAGGTTTAAACTCGGTGGCGGTTGCAGTTAGATTGTGTTTATCAAAATAGCAGACAATTGGATGAAAATACAGACAATGCAACGATAATTGTCTTAGAAATGGATCTGTTTAAACTCCCATAGCAGTGTTTTAAATTTCGGTTGCGGTTGCGATTGTGATAACGGTTGCGGATGCTGCGATTGCGGTCATTGTGGCCGTTGCGGTGTGAATTATTTTGTGATTAAAACAATATTTTTGAATCTGATGCAACCTGATGCAGTCCAATGCGGTTGTGTCGCAGCCCGATGCGGCCGCTTCATTGTGGTTCGGAGGGTTGGGAAATGGTGCTTGTGTTGGATATTTATGATTATATTGAAGTGTAGCTTAAAGTGAAGTTAATTGACAGAGGACCTATCTTATGCTAGAGAGCAGGTGCCAGGCTTAGCGTGGAGTTGTGGACACTAAGAGATTGGCAGAGAACAGTTCCATTCTTTTTTGATTGATTTTCTTGTTTGCCAGAAGTTTCTAAATCATATATACTACCAACATTTATTTCGCATTGCTATACATAAATTGTGCAAATAATAGCTTTGATAGTGTGCAATTTCCCTTGATACCTTGTGCATAACGTTTTTTGACAAAAAAAACTAATAATTTTAGTGCATTGTATTTTACTACAGAAAAAGAGTCATATTTTGCCGTTGTAAATTGCAGCTTTAAATGAAGGAAAGAATTAAAAACTAAAGGCCAAAACTATTTGCTGTCGAAATAATAAATAAAGCAAATGTCATAACAGTGTTTTTTCTTCTTGAAGTTTTTGCAAATTTGTAATAATACTTTTTTCACTTGTGATTTCAGATGGTTGAATATTTTAATCATAAGGCAAATATATCAGGGAGCTTCGCTCTTGGGCGGTTTAACTCTGCATTTAGCTTCACTGGTTCAAAACATGTTGATGCTGCAGCCACAAAAACCCTGTCTTCGGATGGGTTTTACATTCCCCTTGCAAAGGTTCAGCTTACGAAATCCCAATTAATTTTGGAAGAAAATGTCAAAAGGGCCGTCCCAATCTATTGGGATCCACCATCCTTGGCCAGGTACGTATCTACAAGTTCTCTACATAATGCTGTGACAAGGATATTTATCTTCGGATGGTCACTAGTTTTTAATTGTATATTTCCAGCTTTATTGAAAAATATGGAACACATGTCATTACGTCAATAACTATTGG
The DNA here is from genome assembly GCA_009771035.1 of Lupinus albus. Lineage (NCBI taxonomy): Eukaryota > Viridiplantae > Streptophyta > Magnoliopsida > Fabales > Fabaceae > Lupinus > Lupinus albus. The sequence continues at coordinate 14,390,345 of CM020010.1, forward strand.
CGGAAAAGATGTTATTTATGTTAAACAACATCATACTTCACCTTTATCAAAATCGGAGATAAAGAACTATATTGAGGACATTGGAAATCAGAGGTTCGCTGATATCGATAGCCATACAAGCTCAGGTCAAACAAAATTCAAGGATAAGGCTAGTTCACTTTAATTCAACTTTTCTTACATAAATTAATATCACTAAGAGGATCATTATAGGAAGCAATGTAATGCTTGATTATTTTAATTATATATTTTGCAGGGTGTTGAGCCTTTTTCATTCAATAATCAAGGGATTCACCCTCAACCTACGACTGCAACATATCCTACTGGGAAAGAAGTACGTAACACAAGTTGTATGACATATTTATAGGATAGTTTTTTGCATTAACATAATAACATCCTCATTGTTTGTGATTTGAATTTGTTTTGATGAATCATTTTTCTAATTTTGAAGTGAACTGTGGGTATCTAGTGTTGTGATCTTATATGTGTCTGTAGCATATAAGTGTACAAGTTCTATAGTCCCTCCCGACTCCCCATATAGGACTTACCCGAAGAACCCTTTATGGAATTTCCCCCAACGAAAGAACCTCATTTTTTTGTTTCCTCGCTTCTTTGTGAACTCCTATACCTTGTTCATGTATGAAACAAAAAAACACAAGAAGTTGGTAAATAGCTATTATGTAGCCATAGTGTGAGAGTTGAGAGCTGGAATAAATGGTTCAATAAGACACTTATAACATTTTGCGTGGTGGCAAAAATTGGATATCACAGCATCCCACAAGTCACACAGTTTAGGTATCTTGGAGTTGGATTTACCATGCAAAGTGATGGAGAAATAAATGGAGATGTAAATCATAGTATTCAAGCTTGGTAGATTAGATGAAGGAATGCTTCAAGTGTTACTGTAATCGAAAACTATCTACCAAGTTAAAAGGGAAATTTTACCGTACGACCATAATGTTAGTCATGCTTTATGGTGCTAGATATTGGATAGTAATGTTCCAACAAGTGCAGAACTGTGGGAAAGATGATAAATTTGCTTTGGATGAGTGAACATAATAGAGGAAAAGTGGTAGTGACATCTATTGAGGAAGAGATGGTAGAATCATTCGTAAATAAAACCGTCAGAAGGGATTTAGATCTAAATGGTCTCTCATAAGATCTGGTTTTTCAGAAAATACAGGTGTATTATTTGATCTATATTGCGGATCCCACCAAGTTCTGAAAAAGCTTTGCCTGTTGCAATCGATGTATTTGTGGTAAATAGCTATGATGCATGGGTATGGGTAAAAGTGTCGGATACGGCATTAGTATGACACTAGGATATGGAATTTCTTCAAAAGTTTGCATATCGATACGACAGAATACAACTGACATAAGCATAAAACATTATGTGTATCAAAGCATGAAATATATACTTGTGTAAAACTATCACAAGACTTCTTAAATATAAAAAAATATATAGTTGGCCATTCCATGGTTGTGACTTGTGAGGGAAAAGTGAATAGAAGAGCTTGACCTTTCATTTTCAACATTAATCAATGGTGACACAATAGAAGACTATTTTTTCAACATTGGTCATTGGTGACACATTACAAGACTAGGATTTATCAAAATTGATATGATATTCTGCATTGAAACGAAAATTCAAAATTAGAAAAAAAAATTATAAGATGCAATCTAGCAGTATTCAATGTTGTTTGAGGGATATCTTGTATGGGTTCATATCTAACACTAGTACAAAAGACATTATAAAGTATTGGTGCTTCATAAGTAAATCTCTCTTGCATTTCTACCATAGTCCTGTACTTTTCATGTTTGCATTTTATGTTGGTTTTAATTCTTTAAGATCTGATAATATATAAGCAAACTTAATGAGATCTATCAAATCTAGGATCTGTTGGGCTTGGGATATTTGAGGAGGAAATAGGCATGGTTTATCTGATACTGTTTAGGAGTTCTTGGTCGTAGAATGCTAAAGTACCTGCAAAGTACAGATAAATGATCACGAAAGGAGTGAGTATGAAAGAATGAGCATACCTTTGTAACGGTGGAAATTTAGTACTTAGCATCGAGTCGGTGACTAGGAGGAATCGTAAGATCTGATTGTGACTGAAAGTGGCCAGTTATGAGACTTTATCTTTCTCCTCATTGGGCTTTAAGACCCTTGTTATTGTTATTGGTTGCCAGCCTATACATTACAAGATTCTTCGGGACTTTGTCAATGACATCAAATTGGAATTGTTTCTTTCATTCCATTTAATTTCATTTGATGGCTGTAAAAACTTAAATCTGAAAGTCCTTGTTTGCTTTGGTATGCGCAGAAATGCCAAAATTAATACACTGGTGAATGGTGATAAAATGTGGCTATTTTAGAACTGAAGCTCAGGAATGTGGCACAACTTGCTCTTCATCAATGTGGCACAACTTGTTCTTCATCAATGTGGCACAGCCATGAATGGCATAATCTGTTGCAGATATTGTGCACCTTGTTTTTTTGTTACAATTTCTTCGAATTTGGTCTGTTAAATTAAAGCATGCTAGTTTTTTTTTTAAAATATCACTCGCTTCCCTTTTCCTTGGAAGCTTGGAATATGACATGCATAAGGTAGTTTGTTTAACTCTGGATAGAAACCTGTGTCAGCATGTGTTTGTACTTAGGTGTGATACTTGCATGTCATTTATGGCTATTGAGTTTTATTAGCAGATTGGTCTTTTGAGTGTCTCGATTAATTTTTTCTACAACAAAAAAAAAAACTTCGTCACGTCTTCTTTTTCTCTGAACTTCCTTGAGTACATATTGGTCAGGATGTCACAGTCATTTTCAGAAGAAGAGGAGGAGATGATTTAGAACAAAACCACAGTAAATGGGTAAGAACTGTCAAGTCGTCTCCAGATATCATTGAGATGACTTTCTGTCCTATAACCGATCTCCTGGATGAAAGACCGGGAAAGGAGCATTTGGCTCGTGCTGTTGGTCTTTATCTTGAATGTAAGTCCACTTATCCTTCATCATAGACAATTAACAATATTTTTCTATTGGCTTCTAGGAGTTTAATGTAATATATTCATTGCACATTTCTTTTTTCTTCTGAATTATTGCCCTCAGATAAACCTCCAATTGAAGAACTTCGATATTTCCTAGAGTTTCAGATACCTCGCGTATGGGCTCCTATACAGGACAAGATTCCTGGTCACCAAAGAAAGGAACCTGTGTGCCCTTCTTTGCAATTCAGCATAATGGGCCAAAAACTTTACATCAGCCAAGAACAGGTAAAGATTCATTTGTGGCATTTCCTATTGCTTATAAACTTCTTATCTAGTGTCATTTTTTATTCCTTATTCACAGTTTTGGGGTAGATAGGGCTTCCCCTCCATTTTCGATAGCTTGGTGAAGGGACATTTGGTTTGTTATTGTGAGTTGTTAATCAAAATATAATTCTAAGATCTGATCTGTTTGCGCCATGCAAGAAAAGAACATGTAGTCTAAAAATTTATTTTCTTTGTTATAATAGGTTGAAAGTTATATAATTAATTTCCTTCACTAGCATGAAGTTCATCACAATAGTTGCATGGTGTAGTTTGGTAATAAGATGGTGGATGAGTGTGTTATCATGTTTATCTTCAAGGACCTAGTGATGAAACTGACTTTTGATGTTGTCATATTATGTCACTATTTCTTCTTCACTTAATTTCCTTTCGCGAACATTGCTTAAAGGGAATGTTTGCTTTAAATATGATAATATATTTCCTTCATATAACATTGCATGATATTATATCTTTGTAGCATGGGCACATAAAAAGTGGCGCCGGTACACGTTGGGTACTTGTGGGTACGTACCGGATACGTACCATTTTAGCATCATTATCTTTTTAATTTGGGTACTTCTGGGTACTCCTTTTAGCGTGGATTGTTCCAAAACTATGACATTTTGGGATGATATGTAGGTTTTTCTTCTCTTTTTTTTCCATCCCAATCACATCATGATACCGAATCTGTGAGCGACATGATCTATAATTCTCACATCTCAACTAGTTTTGAGCATTAGCCTTTCATCCTAAGATATTCCCATCCGTTGTTTGCGTTGGCACTGGTCATTTTACCTTTCTGATATATATGTTTATTTTTAAAAATTTCTATTGACATACCCGTACTTTAGATTTTTAGAATATTCGTACCAGTACCCATACCGGCTACCAGTACCGTAGACGCATGCATGCCGCATAGTATTATATATTTCCACTTGCGAAATGTATTATTAAAGAGACATGTCAATGTATGCTAACTTGTTATCTAGTTGCACTTATGCTTGGAGAAGAAAGCTTCCATAGGAATATGGATTTAAGTAGTTTTCTGTCTTCTTGGTGTTTGATTACTAAATCGTAAACTTACATAATTATCGGCTACTTGGGTTAGTGAGAAGACATCGAAGTGTAGAAGAAAATTGGCACATACCTAATCAATTTTATTTTAGACAATGGTTCTTTGTAAATGCAGATTACGGTTGGACGTCGGCCAGTAACTGGCTTACGTCTTTGTCTAGAAGGAAGCAAGCAGAATCGTCTGAGTGTTCATCTTCAACACTTGGTATCCCTTCCGAAGATTCTTCAGCCTTATTGGGACAGCCATGTAGCTATCGGTGCTCCCAAGTGGCAGGGACCCGAGGAACAAGATAGCCGTTGGTTTGAGCCTGTTAAGTGGAAGAAATTTTCTCACGTGAGCACTGCACCAATTGAGAACCCTGAAACCTTTATAAGCGATTTCTCTGGTGTCTGCATAGTTACTGGAGCACAGCTTGGAGTGTGGGATTTCGGATCGCGCAATATATTGTATATGAAGCTCTTGTATTCTAGGTTACCAGGCTGCACAATCCGACGATCACTGTGGGATCACACTCCGAACAAAGCACTGAAAATTGTCACTGCTTCCAACACTTCGAACCCAGATGAGTCAAGCACTGGTTCAAGAGAAAACGTCGGCAGGAACAAGTTTGTGAAATTTGTCGATTTGTCTGAAATGAGCCAAGGACCGCAAGATCCTCCCGGCCATTGGTTAGTTACTGGTGGGAAGCTTGGCGTTGAAAACGGGAAAATTGTTTTGAGAGTGAAATATTCATTGCTAAATTACTGATTTCACTAGCCATGTTTTTGTGTGATCTGCAGTGCTGGCTTCTGTTAGAAGAAGCAGTGTTATAGGTGCTTATGATTTTTCTATGTAAAAACATTGAGGTTTGTTGACATGAGTTGAATAGGAAGCTTATACTTTTAGTACATAACTATTACTTGATTCTATATTGTGGTGATAATATCAAAATGTTTCCTTTGCTTATGCTGATGTGATGTCCATAACTATTACCGGATGTATAATATGAATAATTTGATCTTATTTAAACGATTAAGATTAAAAGAAGTGATCATGTGATCAATAATTAATTTTTAATTTTAACCATCATATATATATATATAGTTGTAAGACTAAGATTTATTGTTCTCACAACTAATATATGGATGTATAATATGAATTAGATGCTACTTTTTAAAAACTTCCGCCTTCCACTTTCCTTCTACACTCGTATAATTGAGCCACCATGGAAGTAAAACCATATCCTCCTTTACTAATTACAAACATTAGATCTGAACGGAAGACCATCAAAACGTCATCTCTATTATGCTTAGTTTTGAAAACCGTGCCGTACCGGCCGGTTCAACCGGTGAACCGGACCCCTAACCGGTACGGTACGTATGTTATACCGCATATGCAATAGAACTGGTCAAAACCGGTAAACCGGTTTAAACCGGTTGGTTTGTACATTAATTTTTTTTTTTTTAAATTTCAAATTTTCAATTCTTCACCAATTCTTCAACTTCAATGATTGATATTTGGGTCATTTATTTGTATTTTGCGTTTGTTAAGTGATAATTTTGGATAAATATATGTTTTGTACTTTAGACTTTGATTTTATTAAAGACTTAATGTTGTTTGTTTGTGTGAATTTGAAGTAAATTATGAATATGGATTATAAATATCAATATCTACTTATTTGAAATTTTTTGTTATAGGTTTACGTATATATATATAAGCAAGTATGTCCGGTTTAACCGGCATGCGGTTTAATTACTGAACCACTGGTTGAACCACTGTACCACTATACCAGTACCCTAACCGGTTTGATAACCGGTACGGTTTTAATAACATTGCTATTATGTTATCTCCAAATTTATCCCCACATAATTCCTTTTCCTCTATCTCTTTTCCGTTTTTCACCTATTAACTCTTAACATTTTTTTGTCCTACACAATCTTCATTTACATAACCTCTTCATCCGTTTTTCTTCCAATGGAACTTCTTCCTTCTCCATTCTCTCGCTCTAGGTTTAAATTTCCTCAAATTTATTATAGTCATAAATTGATTTCACCCCCTGCTAGGTGGGTGTGGTGAAGTCACTTGTTCTCTACAACTTATTTTGAGACTATCCACCATATGTTTCACATAATGCCTCAATGAGTAAATAGAATATTTTTGATGCCTTAAAATGAAAGCATAAAAACTTGAAGATAAATTAAACGTTAAAAAGATTTGGAGGAAACAATATAGATGCCATGTGATTGTTTCAAAAATAGGCGTCTAATCGTAGCCCTTAATTTTAATTTGAGGAGTGAAAATCAACCCTCCCACTCTCACATAAATTTGTCTTTCTCATTAGAGAACGAAGAAGTTCCATTGGAAGTGAAAAAGGGATGAAGAGGTTATGTGATTGAAGATTGTGGAGAATGGAAAAAGGTTAGAGTTAATAGGTGAAAAAAAATGGAGAAACAATATAGGAAAAGGAATTATATGGGAGTGAATTCGGAGATAACGAAAGAGAGATAACGTTTCGATAGCCTTCTGTTCAAATCTAATGTTTGTGATTAGTGAAGGAGAATATGGTTTTGCTTCCATGGTGGCTCAATTGTACGAATGTAGAAGGAAAGTGGAAGGCACAAGTTTTTAAAAAGTACCATTTAATCGAAGCCTTTGGTTTTAATCCAAAGGATAAAAATTAACAACCATCTCACTCTCATATAATTTTACATTTCTCACTAGATACATCCCCTATATATATAATCTTCTCAATCTCCTCATGAATCAGGTTGACATCTCAAAAATACAAATTACATCTTCATCCACCTTCTCAGCCCCCGCCAACATCGCCATGGTTCCCAGATTTGGTGAAGTCACAATGGCTGCAAAAAGTTGGACTCTTAGACACTCCTAAGGATTTGATGTAGTGCATACTTTAGTTTCTGCTGCTTCATTTATCTTAAAGACGATAAGATTTCAACTATTTTCAAATATCTCTTTCACATTTGGTGTAGTGCGGACATTAGTTTCTATTGCTTCATATTTTTTCAAAGTAGACAAAATTCTAATTACACTTTTAAATCAAGCAAGCCAATACCAATCAATTTTAACCAAAACTATATAGTCTTAATTTTCCTATTCCACTAGGAATATGTAGGAGCAAGATAAACTCTTGTCATACACAAATATAAAAAATAAAAAATATTTTGTTTTAGTTATTAAAATTTTAACAAATAATTTTAAGGCTATAAAAATCCATGTTATTAGCGATGATATTATTTTAATACGGGTAGATGGGGTGCTAATACATTTCCCGACCATTTTAGAAGACCAATGTTAAAATGAGAAAGTGGTTTAAGACCAATGTTGTATCTTTTATATTAATTTCATTTCAATTAAATGTAATAATCCCTTTTAATAATCCCCTTTATAATAGTATAAACACTTTGGAAATTAAATTGAAAATTAGAAGAATGATAATAACTGAGGAACACGGTATATGCTTTCTTTATTTTCTTTCAAACTCGACTAATTAAAATTAAACCAACACACCATTAATTTTATATCGAAAATTATATAGTATTGATTTTCCTATTAACTTGTATTAGTCACAATAATAATAAAAATATTTTCTCAGACATATTATTTTAATAATTAAATTAATCCATGTAATTAGTGATAATATCGTTTTAATAGCGGCATACATGATGTTTATACACTCATTGACATGCAATCGACTCTCAAACCATAGTTCAATAATCATATTTTTCAAATTGGACATAAAGAGATTTTTCTACATTTTGTTCACGAAAATATGGTGACGACTCCAAACATAATATTAGTTTAATTAAATAATATTATCACACGATATGCTCATGCGTCTGAACACCCTACACTGATATAAGTTCTAGTAACAAATAAAACTCTTTGACTGTAACTTAGGTTTAAAAAGGGGATAGAGATCACTTTTCCCTAATGACATCCCATGACACAATAAAAACAATCAGAATGTTACTTTTTGTTTTTAAAAAAAGACCAAATGACAATCCATGGAGGTGGCATGATAACCAGCCAAGCCATGGTTTGACACATGTTTTTCTCGAGGATAATATTATATTATCCTACTAAATCATCTTACGTATTCACATGAAAGTAACATATATCACTTATAAATTAATTATTAATAAATAAATTAAGTGATTATTAGAAGGATATTTCATTTTCATTTTCTCACTGCTTGATACAAGACCATGTGTCTAGGGATTATAAAAGAACTAGCACAATTCACAGAACTGTATAAGATATTGATGTGGTGTGTTACACGTCCACTCGTGTGTATTCACTTATCTAAACACTTACCATTTTCATCTATTCTTATTTTAAATTTTCTGATTTTTGTAGCGACATTTAAGTTGATAGACAAAAAATTAAAACTATCCTAAAAACTAAGAGAGAATGGTACATTTTTCTTGAAAAATGATCATCTATCTCTATTAATGGAGAGACAAGTATTTAATTTTATTTGTATATTTAATGACAAAAATGTTATTCCATTATATAAAAGTATACAAATATCTTACCATGTATTTTTTCCTTTATTTTTTATAGTATATATATCTTCATTAATGGATAGAATCTTACTCATTTTTCTTTTGGTTGCCTTTTAGCACGATCTATTTTTGGTCAATAAAATAGAAGGAATTTCTTTAAAGAGAATAATGTATTTCCTCATACTAGAAGATAATTTACCTCCTCATATCAGTAAAAGAATGACATGTGTATTGTTTTGTTTAGTTCTAGAAAAATTTCTGTAGAAAATGATTAAATGGTACACATGTCATGATTTTAGTGGTTGATGGAGATAATTTATTTCCTTATATCAGAAGATACATTATTCTCTTCTTTAAATCTCAACTTTTTGGTGTTTTATTCCTTCAAGCTAATTTTGCATAATGGGGTTATCCGCAAGCCCTTTTCCTTATAATTGCAAGGTGAGGAGATGGAAAGGGCTTGCTCAACCACCTTTGATTTCTCTTTCTTTTCTCCTCCCCAGTAGCATTCGTCCACTTTATATTGAAGTGAGTTGTGTGGAGGTGCTCTATGTTAGAGATATTTTATAGATTATTTTTATTGGGTTTATTCAAGTGTGAAGTCACACATTGGATATGCGGGGAAGAGTAAAATAGTGTATAAGTAGAAAAGACTCATGAAACTAATGTCTTAAGGTTATGGTTCAAGACGTGGTGTCTCGCTTGTGGCTCTCCAATCTTCTCATACCCCGATAACAATGGAACTTCCCAGTGGTTGGAGACTCTCCGGTTCCAGTCTGGTCCAACAAGTGGTATCAGAGCCGATGGTTCGACTGGGACATGGTGGACTTAAGGGGGAGCGGACCGGAAAGTGTGTGGTACCCACACTTGAGGGGGAGATTGTTGGGTTTATTCAAGTGTGAAGTCCCACATTGGATATATAGGGAAGAGTAAAAGACTTTATAAGTAGAAAAAGCTCATGGAACTAATGCCTTAAGGTTTTAGTTCAAGACGTGGTGTCTCACTTATTGATATCAAAACCGGTTCGTGTCGGTCAGTTCAACTGGTAAACTGGTGAACCGGTTCAATACCGATACGATACAACAATTATACTGGTCAACACGGGTTATACTGGCTGGTTTTCAATTGAACAGTGCGAGTCATACCAGTCGATTTTTATTTAAAGTTAATTTTTCAATGAAAATAAAAATAATTATTGTTTTTTATTGATTTTTCAAAATTAATGTTAATATATTATATATGTATATCTAACTTCATCGGTATGCTGTTTAATTAGTGAACCACCGATTGAACTACTATATCACTATATCAATACCCCTATCAATTTGATGATCAGTATTGTATTAATAACACTACTCCCTTCTCTTCTTCATTAAATTTCTTTACCTAAAACAAAATTTCCTAAGACAACGTTGAATTTCAACAACTCCATGATCTACCTTGTCTAATCCTACAAATATGGATAATTTCCCATTATTTATATAAACCAATGTTGTGAAACTCGAGCCGGACGTCAAACTGGAGGAGGTCTTGTATAGGTTCTAACCGGTTTAACCGGTTAAGTCGTCCGGTCGGACCGGACGACAATATAATATCATATTTAATTATATATATATATACATATATTATATTAAAATAAGTGAATAACTTTGCACAAAGCTTACACATAAATCAAAATAAAAGTGCATCAAAGTTTAAGTCTTACATAATTAGAGCAATAAATCAAAACACATCTCATTTAGAGAGTAAACATTCTAATTCATCCATGTATCATTGTCTTGGTTAGATCCTAAGTTTACATTATTGGTTAAAGATGTACTTTAAGTGTAACTATCTACATCTTCTTGAGGAAAAGAGTCTAAATTAAGCAATCCATCAATAGTAATATTTTGTCCTTCAACCATACATACAAATTAGAATATACGTTAAAACTCAAGTATGAAACTAAGATTATTTGCATTTTTAAACAGTGTAATCGATTACACAATCCTGGTAATCGATTACATGCTGATAAACTAATCAGACATGTGCATTTTACATGATGTAATCGATTACAATATACTCGTAATCAATTACATCATATTAAAAGCATCAGATATGTGAATTTTACATGATGTAATCGATTACAGTATACTCGTAATCGATTACATCATATTAAAAGCATCAGATATGTGAATTTTACATGATGTAATCGATTACAATATACGCGTAATCGATTACATCATATTAAAAGCATCAGATATGTGAATTTTACATGATGTAATCGATTACAATATACTCGTAATCGATTACATCATATTAAAAGCATTAGATATGTGCATTTTTTACATTTTTTTTTTAATTTTACCAATCCGGCCGGTTTAACCAACCGGGTTATTCCGGTTTTACCCGGTCTAACCCGGTTGGACCGGATTTTCCACGGCCCAAAACGGCTGGAAACCAATTCCGGTTTTCTACATGTACAGGACCGTTTACTCAAGCGGGTGACGGTTAAACCGGTTGGACCGGCCGGTCCGGTCCGGTCCAAACAACACTGATATAAACTATTGCCCCACGATAGCCAAGTAAGGCCTACATAAGATTGTTGGGATTTGAGAATCTCATCTATTTACATTACGATTGGAAATCATCTTTCTCAATATTTGGTGTAATATTGTGTACCAATCCAATCAGAAAATGCTAATTAGTTAAGAAAAAATTTATAAAAACAGAAAATAGTATGTTTTTACTACTTTGTGTACCAATCCAATCACATAAGCTTTACGTAAGTCAGTGTGACCAATTTGATAGAAAATCTTAAAAGAAACATGTTGGTATTTGTTGCAAAGACTCATTGAAAGGTACATTGGTGCATAAGTACAATGTCTCATATTCTATCTCATACCCTTTCATATATGTAAAATCCCCGTCACCCTCATTTTTATTATCAATAACATTACGGATTATCTCATAGTAGATTGGTATGTAGTAATAGTTTCCTCTAGCTTCTTCATTTCCCTTCACTACCTCTTTCAGAATTTGATGCTTCAATATTCACGAAACAAACAAATATATTAAGATAATTAACAATGATATACCAAAACAATCAATTTGTAAAGTAATAGCACAAGAAGTGAACAATTAAATACCTCATCAAGCATATTGTAATAGCAGAATAATTATCAATTTCAAGTGAAGTTCAATGATTTAGAAAAATATTAAAAGGGTATAGTTTCATATAGCTCTCAAGTAAGATATATCTCATGTTCTAATATTATACAACAACAAAAAACATTAGGTTCTATAATTATATAAATTTTTTTTATCGGCAAATGTTAGTTGTTAGTGTGTTAGTTGTTAGTATTTATTGTGGACGAGATTCAAACGTTCAACTTCCTTCACCTCCCACCTTCTCTCTAATCATCAAACCACCTTATAAACAGACGTATATTTTCTTTCTAAGGTTTCTTTTGAAGAAAAGAAAACCCTTCTTAAACATGAGAATATATAAAACATATAACATTATTTTTTATTTTATAGCCAACATTTTACAGATCATCAGTGATCAGGTTGACTCAATATGCTGATATAATATTCTTATGCACATATTAAAAAAGTTAGTGACAATAAAGATAAACATATGTGAATGTTTAATCTCAAAACCCATTACCGATATAGTTATTTAAACATTCTTGAAACAATAACATAAGTAAGTGATGTGAAATATAATTCTCAACAATATATATTCCATAAATCAGTGATTTAAATTGTAGACAATATTAGCTGATGTGGTCACAATATTGCGGTTGTGGTGATCGTCGCAACCGCATCACACTGTAATTGTGGAATGAATCTAAAATGATGCGATCGCATCAAACTTCAACGCAACCGCATCGGACCGCATTTGGACCACATCAGGTTGCATCGGGCCGCATCAGGCTTCATCGGATTCAAAAATATTGTGTAAATAACAAAATAATTCACAACGTAACGCCCGCAATCTGCATCGCAATAACCACAATAACCACATTTATAGTAGCCTCAATCGCAATCAGAACCACAATTTAAAATAGTTACCATAAATATGAACAAAATTTTATGAGCATGAAAGTTTTAAGAAATCAACATACTTATTGCAGTTGGTGGAGCTACTGATCTTGTAGGGCAGGTTGACCCCACATTTGGCAGGGAGTGCCTCTGCATTGGCATTCTTGAAAGTAGAGATGGCAGCAGCTTGAGCCTTGAGGCAATTACATGCTGTTTGTTTATCAGCGGTGGTCTGAGCCAATAACACAACCTTCTTCACTCCGTTGCAGCACTCTCCGGGAACGGCACCACCGTTCATCAAGTAATTGATGCATGGAGCTATGAAGCTAACCACCTGTCCACAATCTACTTCCGCCGTTGTAATGAGCGCACCTACCACAGCCATGCACATTAGAACCATCACTACATATTCAACCTTGTGGGTTGCCATTAGTACTTGTCACAATGGAGAAACAAGTTTCAAATGAAAAACCAATTTGATGTGTTTGCTTTAGTCTTTGATTTCTTCACTTTGTGAGTGCAAGGGCTGTAGGGTGTGAAAGTATATATACACAACCAAAAAATGTATCCACCAACAATTTTTTTTTTACCTTGTTAGGGTAAAATGGTTGAATAATGTACTAAGCGTATATAAACCTTTATACTTAAAATGTATATTATACTCTTATATGAGAAAGCAAATCGTGTCTAGTATAGAAAGGTCCAATAGCGGAGATAGATGGTGACATTTGTCCCTCAGAGTAATTTAAATTGCGGATCGCATTACCTGATGCGTCTGTAATATTGTGGTTGTGGTGACCGCTGCAACCATATCACGCCGCTATTATGGTGTGACTCTGAATCACAATAATGTAACCGCATCGGGTCACAACGCAACCACATTGGACCGCGTTTGGACTGCATCAAACCGCATTGGACCGCATCATGCCACATTGAACCACATTATGACCGCAATCGCATTAGCCACAACTGTTATCACAAAAACTTATAAATTATTAAACTCACTTTTTTTACTTCACATTCTAGTACTGGTCCCGGTACGAGAATCTCAACCCCCTATATGAATGGTAGGATTTAATATCACGTGAGATCATGGGTACTTAGTTAGTAGTTGTGATCAATTCAATTCAATGCTTGATGAAACTTTTTCTCTTCTTTTGTGCACCTTGTATGATTTCATACGTTTGATTTTGATGAACTACTCGTCTTCTTTAGCAGGTCAAAGATGAAGACTATTAGGTACGCTTGAAAATCATATAGGTTATGTGAGGTTAGTTGTGTTTAGGTCATTTAGGTTCTATTCTAGGATGTAGCATGCTAACCCCATCCCACATAAGTGAGAGATAGTGAATGGATCACCTGTCCTAAAATGATGTTCATATCTCTATCCCGGTCAATTAAATATCGTCATCTCATTTAAAAAATTCATATTACTTGCATTTCTTTTTTTCTTGTATTTCTTTCTCTTTTTCTGATTGGTCAGGACAGAGATGTGAACATCATTTTGGGAAAGGTGATCCACATCCATATTATATATACCACTTTTTGTCAGAAAATTTAAATTTCTCATTATTTAATTCAAACATTTAATATATTTTTTTATAAAATCACAGCAAAGTTATATGGATTCATACATTTCACAATACAGCACACCTTTTAAGATAACAATGGTATTGTTATTATAAGGTAAATGCTATTGAGTGTTCTAACCGGAAACATGTTGGAGAAATTACCATAGAAATGAATTATTGTTATTAATTAGAATAAAAATGAAATAGAATATTATTAAAATTAATTTTATATAGTGGAGATTACATAAAAAAATAGTTAGGATGAGATGCCTATTTGCTTTCTCTAAACTCATCCATGCCATAATGGGGAATAATTGTTCTTTCTTCAATAGATACAAATATTTTGACATATTTACACCACTTTAGTTTTTTAAAGTGAAATTTTAATAAGATTAAAGTCATGCAAATTATGAAATCCAATTCAGATTAAAATCCTTTACAAAGATTTAATAGCTGCCTTAAAATTGAAAACTATATGGAAGGTCTCCATCGGAAAATGCCTTTTGGGTTTTAGTAATGTTGTTTAGTGAGGGAGGTTTTTCACCTCTATTGAAAAAAACCTTGTTTAATTGTGTAGGTGTAAAACGTACGCCTCATCTAGAATAGGACCATTGATGCTACAACCAACAAGAATTATGAAAATAATGACGAAATGTCTTTTGGTATAATTGTGTTTAAAATCAATAATGCCTTAAAAAGTTGACAGCTACTTAGAATTAGTAATTTGATGGTGAGTGATCACAACCAAATTAAAGAGCATTTATAATTAAAACTCAAACCATTTGTACAAAGTGTTTTAAATTACAATCCCCAAACCCAATTATTCATTTAATTTTCCATCCTAACCACAATTAGGGCAAAAGGGGTCTAACAAGCTTTAAAGTTTGAAGTTTAAGTATATATTTATATATAATTTGTAATAATAAATATATATAAATTATTATGTGAATAATAAAATTTATGTACATATTAAATTAATCATTAATTTTCAATTACAAAAATAAATTATAAAATAATAATAATATAGATGGTGTATAATTACAAAATAATAAAAAAGTTTAATATAAATACAATATTTATTTTAAAATAAATTTATAAATAGTCGCGAGTACTTGTGAGGTGGGTATCTTGATACCCATCTACGCTCTTAAGCTATTTTTGCAGATACCTATGGATGAACAAGATCTGACTCTAACCGCTCACCGCATATGGCCCAATCATTATTGGATCTTATCAGGTCAATGGTTGGGTTCATGTTCAAAAATCAAACCTGGTCAATATTTAGGGTCGGGTAGGGACATGCATGACTCAGCCTGATCCGTCTCATGGTCACCTATTCATCATGTTTGTATGTGTCTCTATTCAATTTTGTAAGAGTAATGATATCCATTTAGTCAAAAGTATCACTAGCTTTCTAATTTTTTAATCTTATACACAAATATCATTTTATATGTCAAATAACATATACATAATGATAAGTAATATTGAGAATATTTTAAATAAAATGATTATACATTGTATTTAATTTGGTCTAGGTTCGAATTCAAAGGCTAGCCCGATTGATATTTATGGTCAGATTAGTTTCGGGTCTAGGATCGGGTTCGAGTTCAAAAAAAATGAACCAATTAACATTTAGGGTTGGGTAAGGGATAAGCTTTACCCAGCCAATCCGACCCATGCTCACCCATACAGATACCTATTGCAGGTACCCACAGAACAAATATTTTTGTCATCCTTAACCACAATTGCGTTGCACTTCCTGCATTTTCTCACAATGTTTCACAATTGTGGTAATGAGAGCAACCCTAAGTACAATTTAAAACAATATAAACAATTAGATGTCCACTATGAGTTTAAAATATAATTTTTTTATATCCCACAAAATATAACAATTCATGTTGTACTACCTTTGAATAAATGATTGGATCAAATAAAAAATTGTGTCTTAATAAGAAAGGGAAATTCAAGAAAATTACAAGAGGTAAAAAATTGTGGATATGTCATGATAATGGTTATGATGGGGTGCTTTACTCCACAATGGTATGAAATGGAAGGGTGATTTGCTTGAGACATTGTTCTTAGTGCAAGGGATGGAGGTGGGTTGGTTGGGCAGGATTCTCCAGCGGACTCGACGCAAGTTGACTCATCAGCGGGTTGTGTTGGTCTAGAACTAGACTCTATTTTGGATTGGTGGAGCTCTTGTAGCATCTCCCCTTGTTGTTGGGTTATGTTTTCCTTCCTTTCCGACATCTGCATGAGTTGTTGGGTGGTTGGATTTGTAGGTCTCAGAGTGGTGTTATGAGTTTTGCTTGCTTGGTTAGAGGGTTTAATATGAGACTAGGTTTTTGGGAAGGTGTGTTTTGGTCTTCAAGCATGGGTGTTGGTGCTACATCTGTGACTTATAGGGTTAGCTTAGCTTCTAGTGTCTGCATGGTGTAGGCAAGCCATAAACACTGTCAATACTCTTTAGTCTAGAGAATGTATGGTCTTGATGTACGGTAGTTGATGTAGAATCTTCTATTGTCGCCTTAGAAATTCTTGACAACGTCGGGGAAAGTACTTGAAAAGGTTCTCCAATGATCAAGTTAGTATATGAGAGATATATAAAATGTAAGAGTGAGAGAATAATAACAAGATATAGAGAGTAAGTTTCCTTATAGGAGAGTCCCCTATTTATAATGGAGAAGTGAGGAGAATATTCTCTTGTAGATGTTATCAGCATGGTCGACCAACTGCCTTTATCGGGCCTGCTCCACACATCAAGAGGTTGTTTTTCCTGTGTCGGGCAACTCTGGAAGGTCCATACTTTCTAGATAGTGGACTTATACTTGTGTTAGCCTCTGTCGTTGCATCATAGGCCTATTTTGTCATATGCCAAAAGGTGTTGTAGGGTGTACGTAGCATGCGACTTGTGGCAGAGGTCTATGTTTTTCAGACGACATAACAATCCTATGTCGGAGGTACAATAAAGGAATATCATAGGTGGTCCTTGTGCTATCTTTTCATTTTTTTTTTGTCAATGGTGTCTTTCTGGACAGTCCAGTTGCCTAGTCGAGACCCGAGAGTGCTCAAACCATGCTTGCCTCTCCAGGTCTCGCGGTGGAAATTATCGCCCTTGTTCGGTTATGGCGTGTACTTTAGTATTGGGATGGAACAAATGGCAAGAAGAGAAAATGAAAATGAAAGACAAATCAAATTATACCTCTAATTTGTCTAAGTGTAAAATTTAGTTGGGAGTATAGATAATGTAATAATATTATTTTACTCTTCACACACATATATATATTATATATATATAATAACGTAATTATAATATTACCTTAATTATAAATGTAATATAATGTTATATTGTTAATCCATAATTGTATGATTGTTAATACATAATGTGATTATTATGTTGTTAAGCAATGTTATACTATTAATTCATATGTGTGATATAATTTTATGTTCGTTAAATAGTTTATACTAAGAGAGAAAAATGTATGCATAGACAATGTAAGAGTTTATAAAAAAAATTAATATAAATGAATGGTGAATGATGCAGTGACAATATATAAACTTTACAGTAATAGTGCATGAATATTATACTCTTTCATTAAATAGAATTTTCATCATAATGTTGAAATAGTGAGTATGTTTTTTATATTTTTTGAGTAAAATAAGTTGTGTTTAATACTAAATTTAAATTGTATTTAAATTATTTTTTATTATTTTTCTCTTTTTGATTGCCTATATAATATATATAGGATTATAGAAAATAAACACACAAATTCATAAGTTACTCATGATTATTTTTAATATTTTATGAATTTCTGAGTTCTCGTGGATCTGTTGGGTATCTAAGGAGTCTCGGTAACAGACTCAACAGCTTTACACATGGCTCTAGGTCCAAAAACAACAAGGGAGTTCCGAGTAATGTACTATCAGGATTCACCCAGACTCACTAATATCCCTATATAAGTTTTTTTTTGTTATAATTTTAGTATTTAATATTTTATAGGAAAGGAATAAGACAATTAATCAAAACTTATTGCAACCATCTAAATAAAGGCCATGAGAATAAACCTTTTTAAGGAATTCAGAAAAAATTCATCATAGTTATATAGGCTGTACATGGCACGCGCATATGCGTGCTAACAATTTGAAATTGATGAGTTTAGATGACCACAAACATTTAATTAATTTGATGACTTAAGTAACTCCTAGTTTCATCAGAGGCACTTATTCAAAAATTTGAAACCAGATCTTATGAAAATGATTTAATATATGAGGATATTGTGACATGAAACTTTAAAATATTATCGATATAAATTTTAAACTAATTAAAATTAAAAATATATAAATCTTGAATCTCACATTAATTCGATATAAACTTTAAATTAATTAAAATTAAAAATATATAAATCTTGAATCTCACATTAATCATAAGAGATGATACTAACTCATTCAATTTGTTGTATCAGAGCCGCTCAATTAATAGAAAGTCTGTTCGTCTTGATAGATGTGCAAGAAATGACTGTTGAGTATCTTTTAATTGAATTAAGCAAATTAATATAGTAATCATCTATAAAAAGCAAATTGATATAGTTATAATATTAAATTTGTTATTAGTTAAATGTATTTTTTGTTTTATTCTTAGGATTTTTTTTCCTACTCAACTTATAATTTATATGTGAAAATGATATAAACCCCTAACGTTTATACATTTTGCAATCAATTACCCTACTATTTTTTCTTCATAATAATTGTTTGTGAAATTAATTTATGTATCTATATTTATATTATATATAAAACCAAAATATGTTATAACTATTACATTGTGTAATTTGCACTTGCATATTGTCATTCTAATTAACTATTATTATAATATTTTTTCACACAATAAATAATGGAAATTAGAGGAAGATGCATACACTAAAAATATCAAACAACCAATGTAGTACTTAATGAAACTTTTAATAATATCAAAATTCATTTTCACATTTTTTATTATAAAAATCTAATATCATGTACACTCAATACAAAAAGTAATATAATAAACTTCTCTAAAATGAAATATTCAATACTAGAAAATAAAAATGTAGATCAACATACATCGTATACATGTGGACATGCTAGTAAAGATAATGATAAATTGCTAATAAGAAATAGAGAAACCACTATAAGTTGGTTGATAAGAATATAATAAAAAAGTGTTGGTTGATAAGAATATAATTAAAAAGTTTTAGGGTTAAAAAGTAATAGTAAAGTAATATTAATATATAAAAAGTTAAAATTAAGTAATAATAATCCGACAGTTGATATTAAAACATTGCATATGTGACAAATTTTCATTGTTAATAATATATTGTTATCTCTATGTATGGACAATTTAATCAACGATTTAAATTTAAAGTCTAATTAGAAAAAATAATTAACAATGATGTGAAAAATATATACAGTTTAGAGGGAATTTTATCACTTTCCATAATTTATATACTCATCTACATCATAATTGTACCTTATTTGAGTGGTGGATAAGGGTGGGAACGTAGAAGATAGAGGGGCAAAAGGAAAATGATATATCATTATACTAAATTTTCATATTAATCTTCCTATTCATAAGAAAGTGATAAATGTCATTTGTAAACCAATCATTAATAAATAAAGTATTAGTTTGTGACATATATCACTTTTTTATGGGTATGAAGATTAGTATGAAAATTTAGTAGGGGATATAGCATTACTCGATGACAAATGGATTTTTAGCAACAGTTTGTGCTGGTTTGTTTCAATACCTAAATAAAATAATAAATTAAAATAAATTTATTTAAATATTAATAATTTGTTTCTTGATTAATTAAAGGAAAATATTAGGGTGTAAGTGGTTCTGGTTTAAGCCGCAAAACCTTTGGAATTAAACCGAACTATGAAATGTAGTTTGGTTTGGTTCCACATTTTGGTTCGATTATTTTTATAAGGAATCATTTATAATCAGTTTGGTTATGGTTTTAGAAATTTAGGAACCGTTAGAATAGAAACGAACCGCTTATTGAAAAAATAAATACTAGGGAATAATATTGTATTGTTGTTTGAATTCCTTGACCAATTTTGTGGCTTAAATTATCAATTTTGTGTGAGTGGTAGTGTTATATATGTTACTAAGTTGTTATTATGTTAGTGTTATACATGTTACTATTTATTAAATTGTTATATATATGTGTTACTTTCCTAATGTATTGATGATTTGAAACATATCTTCTAGCTTTCGTCGTACTAGGTCTTAAACTGATATATATCATAAATTGTTATGCATGTATTGTTATATATGTTATGAATTGTAATGTTATATATGTTATTAGTTGATATATATATTACTAAATTGTTATATGTATTACTAATCATAAATTGTATTGTTATATATGTTACTAATTGTGGATAATACTATTATATATATGGTCATCATTTGATTTTTTTCCTCCTAATATACATAATTGTTATATAGGTTACTAACAAGCAATTACGAGTTTCAATATTTGTACACATCTATATATAACATATTTTCTAATAATAATAGTAGTAGTAGTGTTTATCCTTTTAAGCCTACACAAACACTTCACTCATGACATTTGTATTAAATGTACTAATCTATTTTTCTAGTTGTTTAATTTTCTTTCAGGATCACAAAGCCTTGAGCATTGCCACAATTGATCCAGCATGACTTGACTTTGACCTTGCATGACTGAGCCAAGTAGATTTCTGACCGAGAATTCCAGCTTCTGACTGAGGATTCCAGCGCCTGGTGCATCAGGTGACTTAGTCACTGACCGTGTCGCATGGAGCCATGACTTAGCATCTGTCGCACAATGACTTAGTCACTAACCGTGTCGCCTTAGCCTACTATCTCGACCGTGACTTCAATTCTGACCATGCTGACCCAGTCATGCCTTAGTTGCTGACCAGACAGACTTAAGTATGACTTGGCAATTGACCTACACACAAGCATGGCATGGTGCATGGCTTATGGACAGCAAAGCATCTCTTACCATCACTCACATTATGATTCATGGAATATATGCACGTGTTGTAATTCATAAGATTAGTTAGGAGTTTGTTTAGAGTTAGTTTGTATTGTTGCTTGCTTTCCAGACTAACTAAAACTCTATATATGTGTATTGTATCTTTGGCATTCAATCAATCAATGAATATATTTCTTTTCATCATGTAAGAACATAAAACCATTAATTTGGGTTAACTAAAGAGTTAAAATAACACAAACCATTAAAGTATGTGTATGACTATGGTAATGATGTTTGGTAGCTAGTATGAAAGAAAATGGTATAATTTTATTGAGCAACAAAAAACTAAGTATATTTTATCAGTTACACTTAAGAATGGAAGATAAAGAATACACTTTCGTTCTAATGCACTTTATTCTAATTATACTGGCTACCACATCTTTTACCTCACACACAACATATTTCATTTCATACTCATATTGTTGTACTAGTTACCAAAAAGTCCATATCTATTGCAAAAAGAAATAAAATATATGTTGGATCCCTATGGGGTAACAAACTTCAATTTAAATAAAGGAAACTTCAATTTAAATAACATTGATAATCAAAAAAATATATTTTAATTAAAGATGAGTAACAAACTTCAATTTAAATAAAGGAAAGAAATTTGAATTTTTTTTATATAATAAAGATAGGGAAAATGTCCTGATTTCACTTTTTTCCTGAATCACATATGAACGATCATGAGACATCACTTATGTTCCTTAAAATTTTAACCTAAAAATCATAATAAAGATGGATGAAATATTAAGATTCACTTCTTTTCTTTATATCATCTAACGTCGTGATAAATCATTCATGTTCGTTAAAATTCAATTCTCAAATGATATAATATATAAAAATATGTTGTGTGATAAAATATTTATAATAATAAAAAATTAATAAGTATGAAAACTCTTTAAAATAATAACTAGAGTGATAGTAATAATAAAACCATTTTCTTAATGATAAACATTGAGTTCCAAATAAAATAAATAAGAATGTTTTCTTAATTAATTTCTAAAATATAAAAAAAAAATATAAAAAGTAATAATCATATTAAGGATAGAAGAAGACTCGTAAATATTCACTTATTTTTTCAATTCGTTATTTGAACAGTCACGATACATTACTTATATCCTTCAAAGGAATTAAAATACACTCAACCAATCAAAACAATTTTTTACCTACAACTATAGTGTTATATTCATATTGCACTTAGGGCTTTTGTTTGGCAAAAAAATAAAATTATGCGTGTCCTTTGCAAATAAATAAGTAAAAAAAAATATTTATAAAAGTAAAGGGTATTAATTAGTTTGTTTAGTACAGACATATAAAATACTAATATTTTCCTCTAACCCTCTTCCTATTCTGTAACCGATGATAACCAAATATTGGAGCACAAAAATCTCCAAATGAATCTCTTAAATTTAGATGATTAAGATAGCGTTAAATTTGAATATCATCATAAAGTTGAGACTTCTTATAAACCAATGATTAAATTTTGTATAGTAAGTGATGGCTATATGATTGAACAAGGGAGTAAATCATGAATACAAAAGTAAAGAGATAAGAATAAATGTTTTCATTGAATGTGTAAAACCAAATAATTAACACATCCAAGACTATTTTTTTTCCTCACACAAGTCTTTTTGTTCTTCATTTGTCTGATCATTTGAGTTAATTCAAATAATGATTTTTTATTTAATGAGAATATTTTGTCTTTCTAATATTTATTATTCATTTACATTATAATTTTCTTGGTAAGCGAATCTTAATAGGAACACAAAT
The DNA here is from genome assembly GCA_009771035.1 of Lupinus albus. Lineage (NCBI taxonomy): Eukaryota > Viridiplantae > Streptophyta > Magnoliopsida > Fabales > Fabaceae > Lupinus > Lupinus albus. Next base: position 14,413,659 of record CM020010.1, read on the forward strand.
TTTTTACTCTAGCATCTTTGTATTAAATGAGATTGAAACACATATGCAAATAAAAATAGGAAACAAAATTTATATTGTTTGAAAGCTATACAACATTATGATCAAAGTTAATAGCAAAGAGACTTTTTCATAACTTCACAATCAAGATATCAGATTCAATGAATCTTGTACATTAATTGTTATTTTTGAACTAGTTTCAAGACTTAAAAAATTCCTTGCATTAAATTTTCGATATCAGACTCAATAAACCCATGCATTAAATGTTATTCCTTAACATATATTAGTTTGAATAACATTGAAGCTTTGTTGGAAATCTTCTACTTAAGAAGATTACTTCCCAAGATTCAAGTGGGTGGACATAGACAATTGGACACATTGATCTATCAGTTGAGTATTATTATATAGAAGTAAACTAAGAAAATAAAAAGAAAAATATTTGAGAGAATACTTTGAGAAAAACATATAGTGAGACGATAAACATCAAAGTTTACTACGCCAGATATGTAAATCAACAGCGCACATTTTCGGTGATAAAACAGTTCTTCCGAGTGTTGTCTATGTGAGTGCAATAGTATATAGTATGTTTTAACAGCGCTTATGCGGACGCTGACGTATGTCATATATACAACAGTGTCTCCTCCATCCAGCGCTGTTATATATGTACATGACTTTTAACAACGCTCATCACGAGTGTTGTTGATATGTTACCTTTAACAACACTCATTTAACCGCACTCATATTAAATTAGGAAAAATCTCTTTCGGACATTTTATCAAACATATAAGAAACTTCAATATAATAAGAATAAAATCAAACAATTGCGTGAATTTGTCTCTGTTAACCATATGCAGTAATGAAAAGGACGAATGTGATGAAGATGTAGAGGACAAATTGTTGGAGAAGAACTCACTCACTCACTCACACGAGAAGAAGAACAGTGTAGGGAAGAGATATATTATGCTTCACAAGTGGACAAAGCCACAACTTCTTGTTTCTTTGAACACCAAGAGATGGGAGAACCAAACAGCATGAATACATAGCCCATTGTGCTTTTCCTCTCAAGCAAGTCTCCACCCCAATCTGAGTCAGAATAAGCCACAATCTGCAGCTTACTGGTTGCTTGGTTTTGAAGCAGAATGCCAAAATCAGGTGTACCACATAGGTATCTCAATATTCTCTTAGCTGCAGCGAAGTGAGATAGTTTAGGATCATTCATGAATTTGCTCACCAAGCCAACACTATAGGAAATCTCTGGTCTAGTATGACAGATGAATCTCAAGCACCCAACCATCTGTTTGAACATAGTGCCATCTGCCTTAGGTTCATGCTCACCCTTATCTAGCTTTAGGTTGACTTCTGCTGGAGTATCTGCACCATTACAACACTGCATCTTAAACTTCACTAGTACATCTTGAATGTACTTTTTCTGATGCATAAAAAATCCTCCATCAACCACTCTGAATTCCATGCCAAGGAAGTATGAGAGCCTTCCTAAGTCTGTCATTTCAAACTCTAATTTGAGGCTTTGTTTTACTGCTTCAATTCTGGTTGAGTTGCTGCCTGTGATCAAAAGGTCATCCACATAAAGGCATATGAATAAGGTGTCACTCTTGCTTATGTTCTTTACATAGACACCATGCTCAACATCACACTTTTTAAGTCCTAGGCTTGAGAAGAATGCATCAATCCTCTTGTTCCAAGCTCTAGGGGCCTGTCTCAAGCCATATAAAGCCTTTTTCAGCACATAAACTTTGTCTTCACTGCCCTTAATCTCAAAACCTGGAGGTTGCTTGACATATACTTCTTCATCAATTGGACCATTGAGGAAGGCTGATTTCACATCTAGTTGCCACACATTCCATTTGTTCAAGCTAGCTAAGGCCACTAGTAATCTAACTGTCTCTATCCTTGCAACAGGAGCAAAGACATCATAATAATCAACCCCTTCTCTTTGCATAAACCCCTTAGCAACTAATCTGGCTTTATGCTTGGCTATTGACCCATCTGGCTTCATCTTGGTCTTATACACCCATTTTACTGCAATTGGAGTCTTATCAGTAGGTGTATCCACTAGCTCCCATGTCTTGTTCTTAATGATTGACCTCAGCTCCTCCTGCATAGCCTTTTTCCAAACCTTGTTGTTCACAACTTCATGAGTTGTAAGTGGTTCTGTGTCCATAAACAGTGCCATGTATTGAACCAGATCCCCTTCATTTGTCACAACATCATCAGGTGCTATTTCACAGTCCCTCAATCTAGCTGGTAGACTTCTAACCCTTGTGGATCTTCTTATGTCATCATCAATGGTTGTAGTCTCAGATTGAAATTCAGCCTCACTTGATTCTTGAGATTCAGAGTTGCTGTTTTATGAACTCCATTCTAGAGGGATCAACATACTAGGTTCTGTTGTTGGCTTCTCCACATCCTTCCAAGTGCTTGATTCAATGAAATACACATCTCTGCTAAACATCACTTCATTTGTTGCTGGATTGAGCAGCTTGTAGGAGCCTGTAGGATGATACCCAACCAAAATCATTGGTTCACTTTTGTCATCAAGTTTTTTTCTCCTCTGATCAGGAATGTGTTTGTAACACAATGAGCCAAAAATTCTCAAGTGTTTGATTGAAGGTTTCCTACCAGACCACACTTCTTTAGGAACCTTGTGTTCTAACCTCTTGGTAGGACAATGATTCAAGACATAGGCTGCAGTTGTAGCAGCCTCACCTTATAAGCCTTGTGGCAGGTCTCTGCTCCTTAGCATGCTTCTGACCATGTTAAGGATTGTTCTATTTCTCCTCTCAGCTACTCCATTGTGTTGTGGAGTGTAAGGAGCTGTTACTTCATGTAGAATGTCATTCTCACTGCAAAAAGCTTCGAATTCTCTTGAATTGAACTCACCACCACCATCTGTTCTCAACACTTTGATTGCTCTTTTAGATTGTCTTTCAACCATGGTTTTGAAGGTTCTGAATGTGGTGAATGCATCACTCTTTACCTTGATTAAGTAAAGCCAAAGTTTTCTACTGAAGTGATCAACAAAGGTTATGAAGTATCTGTTACCTCCTAATGATGGAATCTCAAAGGGTCCACAGATGTCAGAATACACAATATGCAAGATGTTGTTGGCTTTAGATGCAATGTACTTGCTAAAAGATGACCTGGTCTGCTTGCTTATCAAGCAAGTATCACATACCTTCTTAGGAATCTGAATTGATGGTAAGCCACTCACCATATTTTTAGACTTCATGAGACTGAGATCTTTGAAGTTGAGATGTCCAAGTCTCATGTGCCATAACCAAGTGTCATCTGCCAAGACTTCCATGTTGAGACATTAAGACTCAACTGCATTAAGCTTTACTTTGAAGGTTCTGTTCTGAGTAAGTGGAACCTTCATGATCTTCCTTCTTGCTTGATCAAAGATTTCTAGATGTCTATTCTGCATGTTCACAGTGAACCCTTTCTCAAGTAATTGACCCAAGCTTATGAGATTGTTCTTCATATTTGGGACAAAAAGCACATCTGTTAAGATTGCTTTCTTCCCATCTTCCTTCTCTATTACAACATCTCCAGTGCCTTTAGCTTGCACTGTTCTATTGTCAGCATACTTGACTTGGCTTTTCTTGCTTGGATCAAAGTTGACAAACCAGTCCCTATGGCCTGTCATGTGGTTAGAACAGCCAGAATCCATGTACCATGTCTCTTCTTAATTTTCCTTATGAGTTGTTGTCATCATGAGCAAGACAGGACCACCATCATCATCATCTTTTTCTGTTCTTGCTTCTTTAACCATATATGTTTCACTGTGTTGTCTTCAGATTGATTGCTTGGTGGAGCTTGGCATTCACTTGAGAAATGTCCAATCTTGTTGCAATTGAAGCATCTGATCTTTTTCCTGTCAAGCTTCTTCTTGCCTCCTCTCCAATTATTGAATCCTCCTCTTCTTGATGAGCTTGTGTTCTGATCACTAACAAGCCTTTCTTGATCTTGGGTTTGTAGACTTGTGCTTTTGCCTTTAAACCCTCTCCCTCGGCTTCTGTTACTGCCTCTGCTCATAAGGCCTCCTCTCTTGAAAGATTGAGCCTGCAGAGCCTGGTTTACTAACCTATCAGTTGTCCTCTCCATGAGCCTCTGCTCATGAGCCTCGAGGGAGCCTTGAAGCTCCTCTAACTTCAATTCCTCAAGCTTCTTTGATTCCTCAATTGCAACCACTATGTGGTCAAAATTAGGAGTCAATGTTCTCAAAACCTTCTCAATTATTGTTTGATCAGACATCAATTCACCACAGGCCTTCATTTGATTTGTATGACAGATAATTCTGTTGAAGAATTGAGCAACCCTCTCATTAGCATCCATTTGCATTAATTCATATTGCCTTCTCATTGTTTGAAGTCTGACCTTCTTCAATTGTTCTGCTCCCTTGTTACACTTCTCCAAGATCTGCCATGCTTCTTGTGAGGTTCTTGCAGCTGAAATTTTCTCAAAGTGTGCCTCATCAACACATTGATGAATGAGACACATTGCCTTGCAATCTTTCTTCCTATTCTCCTTGTATTGTTGCCTCTGATTTTCTGTTGCACTTGCCTCAACTTCTTGATAACCTTTCTCAACAATTTCATCAATTTCTTGAAAACCCATGATTGCTTTCAGCTGAATGCTCCATCTATTCCAATTCTTGCCATCAAGAATAGGAAGATTCGTGTTAAAGTTGTTGTTGTAATGCGCCATTGATCTTCGAGAAGAAAAAATGGAAGAAAACCGAGAGTGGGGAAGAGGAAGATATGCGTGGATCTACTTGTGCTCTGATACCAGTTTGTTGGAGAAGAACTCACTCATTCACTCACACGAGAAGAAGAACAGTGTAGGGAAGAAAAAGAAAGGATTGGGAAATAGTTAGGGAGAACAGAATTTTGTTGCTTTTGCATATGTGTGTTAATTAACACAAATGCTAAACCTCCTTCTATTTATATCATTGATCTTTACAACTACTACAACTAACTTTCTAATTATACTTTCTTTGAATTACACTTCTAATACAAATCCATGATTTTATTCTCTCCCTTAACCGAAGAAATAAGAAGACATAAATATACAGTCAGATTCAATATAATAATAATGAAATAAAAATTTACATAGAAAATATGGATGAAAAAATAATAACCAAATACAATAAATACTTACAGAGATTACAAGTTTGGTTAATCTACAATAACTTCACGTAGATTCAACCTTGACATTTCCTCTAATATAAAATTAACAGTTAACGTAGATGTAAATGCAATGAGAAAGAGTGAATCAAAGATAATGATTCACCTTATGCTCGAATAGAGAAAACAAGAGCTAATAAATTGCTTGAAGAAAGAAACTAAGAGAAGAAGAGTAAGAACTGAATGATATGTGTATTATTGTATGTGAGGTTTTGTTTTTAAATCTTGAAAGATACGCGCCTACTTAAAAAATTATAAAACTTAGGTAAAATATCATAGGTGCTAGTGGTACAAGTAACTTATTAGATGATGACATGTGTACCTTTTTGTTTATTTTCATGGTAAAAAAATGTTTGATTGTAAATCTAATAAATGTCAATTCCTTGTAAACAAAATGGTCCACGTGTTATCCTCTAATAGGTCACATGTACCACTAGTACATATGGTACTTTACCTAAGTTTTGTCCAGAACGAAAATGTATGACTTTTAATAGTGCTCTCTAAAAAACGCTATTAAATGTGTAACATTCCAGCTACACTAACTTTATCAAAACACATTTACTATAAAACTTGTAAAATAAAAAAGAAAAATTAAATTTTTTTTTTGAATTTCAGGGTCACCTTTCTAATGTAGTGGTTCAAAAGTTGTGTCAAAATAGTGATATAGCATCTTTAACAACACTTGCTCAATTAAGCAATGTTAAAGGTGTTATATCAACAACACTTGCGTAAATAAATGATATTAAATGTGTCATATCAACACTGCTTGTGTAAAGAAGCGTTGTTAAAAGTGTCATATCAACATCGCTTGCGTAAATAAGCGTTGTTAAAGATGTCATATCAACAACATTTGCGTAAACTATCGTTTTTAAATATGTTATATCACTATTTTTTACATAACTTTTGAACCACTAATCAGAACTGGACATAATATATATGTATTTGAGGTAAAAAATCTATTATATCCAATTTTTCGCAATACGTCAGAAAGGTACACCCTAAAACACATTTAAACATTATTAAATGTATGACTTTTAAATGTATAGACTCAAAGAATTATGGGGAAATGATATCTTTATTGAAATCATTGGTAGATGTGCGAAACCCATATCACGAAGCAAAAGAATTTCGAGGAACGAAAACAATTTAATACATGAGAGAATGTTGTTCAGAAATTGTAAAATTTTAAAATCCTATCTAATCAACAACCCATATTTTAGCAAGCGTTGTATAAGATAAGACATCAACAGCGAATATTGAAGAATGTTTTGCAGAAGATATCCCATCAACAACGTAAACAAAAACAGGCGTTGTTGTTAAAGAGAACGAATTCAAGTCAGCACTTATTCAATTGTGCACATTCGCGGTTGAGCTGTTGATGTTATATCTGCTTATCAATATTAACAACGATTTCTTAAAGATGCACTGTCTATTTTCCCTCGCCTCGAATTTAACAGCGTTATTCTATGATGCATCGTTGAAGAACCGCTTTTAAAGACGTTTTAGTGGTTAGAACTTCTTTAAAAATTAGAGATTCAAGAGGATTTATGGCCAAAGAATACTTGAGTGGAAATGTGTTGAATACTTAAGTGTCTGTAGACGCGTTGAACACTAGGTAAGCTTGAAGAGGCATTGAACATATGAGATATTTGAGAAATAGTGAAAAAATCTTTCTAGGAGAAGGCATTGGATAAAGTCATTGCTTGTGTGATTTTCAATCGCTTATATTTTGTTGTTTTTGTTTGAAGTAACATTGTGTTTCTGAACTTGTTTTGGGTTCATATTTCAAAATCAATTTTAAAAGTATGTTAAATTTATTATTTTTATAAAAAAATATTTTTAAAAGGTTTATTCTAAAATCTTAACATACCAACTCAACCTCTTTTCCAGTAATAAATAATGAAATTAAATAATTAACTAAAATAATGGTGTAAGGGTAAGAGAGTTCCACACTGTCTAATATCCTAATTCAGCCCAATGTAGGACTTAGTTCAGTCCTTAGCCTTTGGAAAAGATTTCAACTTTGATCATCATACTACAATAACATTATCATTTCTGGCTCTTACACTATGTTCTATATGTGATTGTAGTAACTAGTGAGCAATATCCTTCATATATGCTTTAAAATCTTTATATGACCATTTCTCATTGTTTTTCATCTTACAACTTGTCTTATTGAGGTAATGGATTGTGCAAACCTTGCACCGTTCTCTACATGTCTCGCACTCTTTGCCACACTTCTTATCAATTTCGGGTGCATATGGCAAAGTCCTTGTTCTATTTAAATATTGCTAAGTTAAGAGATTATGTTATTTTGATTTAGTTTACAAATGGCAACACTATTATGTTTGAATATTTTAGTTGAAAATGAATATGAAAAAATCTGTTTAGTTTGAATAAGGTATAAAGATTTTTTTTACAAAGTCAATTACAAAAAATGTTATGTAGTTATTTGTTTATGTTATGATTATTTTGATTGTTTTTATACTATTTTTATTTTTTTTACAGTATACAATTTTTTAATATATGTTATCTTATATATTTTTACTATAAAGATTTTTAACTTTTAATACCTCATGACAAATGCTAAAAAATATTAAAAAACAACATAAAATTAATATTTAAAAATAATATGACACACAAATAAATAAAAGTTACTAAACTTAATTACATAATGCGCACAAGTGATTAAATAATCAATCTAATGAGAGATTAATCCAAAAAAAATAAAGTGCTATTGAAATTTGAGAGTTAAAATGAAAAGTGAAATTGATTGAAAAAATAAAAAGACTACAAACTATGAAAGAAAGATCATTTTTTTTTTGCTTATTTTTTTTAAATAAAAGCCGGTTTTATAATATAGATGAATTGTCAAACATACTTGTAATAGATTATTATTTTTAAAATAAGTAAAAACTATATATTATCATCAATCATAAAAAAAGTAAGAGTGTAATACTTATGTATGATAAGCGTTAAAATTAATACATAATTAATACATGTCGATTATTTATTTGTACTAATTATATTTAAAATAATAAATGAATGATCGAAAAATTCAGTATAAAAATATATGAGAATAAAATATCTCCTCGTACCAGGAGATAACTTATTTCATTCAGCCAATAAAGTAATGACATGTGTATTGTTTTGTTTAGTTTTAAAAATATTTTTATAAAAAATGATTAAATGGTACACATATCACAATTTTAATGGCCGAATGATATAACTTATCTCCTACGTTATTCTCAAAATATATTAACTTGTCAATCCATTTTTCACTCTGACATTAATATACGTAACACTAAATGGGTCTGCATCATGAGATGCTACATCATACGAGTAGTTCAAATCAAACGTATAAAATCACGCCAAGTATACAAAGGAAGAGTAAAAGTTCCATCAAGCATTGAATGAACCACATCTACTAACTAACTATACATGCTCTCCACAACATTAATTACTAATGCCACCCCTCTTACCTTCTATATAAACCCCACACCCTCCTTCACTTACTCACCAAACTCAACTAATAAACCAAACCAAAATACATTGCAAATTAGTTTCTGAAGTAATGGCAAACATTAAGATAGCATGTGTGGTTCTTATGTGCATGGTTGTGGTGGGTGCACCCATTGCACAAGCAGCCATAACATGTGGACAAGTGGTTAGTGGTCTAACTCCATGCCTCTCTTACCTGCAGTCCGGTGGAGCTGTTCCCGGAGAATGTTGCAACGGAGTCAAGGGGCTCGTGGCGTCGGCTCAGAGCACCGCTGACAAACAGGTAGCGTGCAATTGCCTGAAATCCGTGGCTGCTTCCACCACATTCAATTCCGGGTATGCAGCTTCACTTCCGGGCAAATGTGGGGTTAACCTCCCTTACAAGATCAGCACCTCCACCAACTGCAATACGTATGTTATACCTCTCTTTGTTCTTTTAATCATTTTCACATGGAAGGAAAATCCGAGAGTAAGTGATAAAAACCTACTTCACGTTATAGTCATTCGTTCTTAGAAAATATAATGGTTTGAACTAGTAAATATATAAGAAACATTTGATTTTCTAACAATGAATGACTAAAATGTGGAATATGTTTTTCCACTTATCATTAGAGTAAGTGATTATCCTCCCTTTCCACTAAGGTAGCTTAGAAAGTAAAAATAACATTGATTTAAGGAAAGTGATCCCTTTACTCTCTTAACTAACTTACTCCAATAGAGTAAGTGTAAAAAACCTACTTCATTTCATAGTCCTTCATTCTTGAAAAAGCCAATGATTTGAATTAGTGCGTACATCTAAATTATTGGATTTTTCAAGAATGAAGGACAAATATGTGAAGTAAATTTTTTTTTATTATTCTTGGAGTAAGTTAATCACTCCATTGATTTAAAGTTTTAAATCTACTTATCTAACGGAAGATTTTTATTTCTCAACAATAATATAGGATTTAGATCATCTCTAGTACTAGAATAATAAAAAGATAAAAATAAGAAGGTTTCATTTTTCAGTATTAAAGAGTAGGTGAACTCATAGATCTCTATTTAAATTTATACTCTTCTTTTATTCTTTATATCATTGAATTTCACGTTAAATGGGTAATTTGTGCTGCTGCTACAATAATATATATTCATTCCTAATACTTGTATCAAACTAAAGTAAAGAGCTTCATGAAGATATATAAAGTTGATTATTAATTTTGATTTGGCATGTGCTAATAATCTTAGTTTATTTGTGTATGTTATCAAAATTGCAGCATCAAGTTCTGAAGAGAGGATGCCACTATAGCAGGGCAAAGAGGAAGACTACTATGACTATTATATTACTATGAGAGTTAACCATAAATGTTAGTGAGAACAAAAATAAAAAATGAGGATTAGAAGGGTTTTACTTATATGCCCCTCTTCTACTCTTATTATATATGTGTGATGTCATTGTATGGATTACATATTAATCTACTTTAATTTGGTTATCCCAATTACCTGCCTTCTCTATTTTTTCATCAATTTAGCTTAATTGGATTTGTTAAGGACAAAGAAAAATGAGTGATGAAAATAAATAATAAGAATATTATTAAAAATGTTGCATTTATAGTATCATTAAAGCTAAAACATTATGTAATTACCACCCTCTAATAATTTCTAATTTCTTGAATTGTCCTTATTATTTTTTTATTTTCTAAAACAACATTTATTAAAATAACATTTGAAAACAAAATTGTGGATGTTAAGAATTATAAATGCATTTTACATATCCAGATTTGTAACCTCAACCCTATGCTTATAGAGTAAGACTCATATCCTTTAATGGAGAGAAAAACACTTTAAAAAGTTAAAGAAAATAGAATGTATCGTATCATTTGTGTATTTTTTTATTTATGATAATATTATAATTTTACCCTTAAAAATAAAAGAAAAAAGAAATTATCTCTCTGATAATGGAGAAAATACTTGTTCCATTGGAATATGGATGTAGGTACAAGGAAATTGTTTTAAAGTAGATCCGACTATAATTATTAATTAGTACAGGTTATTAAGTTAATGTGAATGCATCATTACATAAGTAAATTCTGACAAATCAACTAACATATATCTAAACTATAATGTAATAAATTGGCATGATGACTATAGCATAGAAAAGAAGTTCATATGTTGGATCTTGGATGAGCATATCAACTGCATGTTGTGGCTATCTGTTTAAATGTATATCTTATTTACTTACTTGGTAAAAGAATGCAAATACATATATATAGTATTAAGGAATACCCTATAATGAAACTATATCACAAATTAATCTAATTGATTTGTTTATCTAATTTATATATGTAAAATCCCTAAATGATAGGAAATAATAATAATCAAATATTTCAACACTTCCCCTCAAGTTGGTGCATAGATGTCATACATGCCCAACTTGTCTAAAATTTTTAAGAACACTCGACTTGAAACTACTTTAGTAAGGATATATGCCAACTGATCTTCTGATCGAATTTTAGGAAGCTCCACAATTTTCTCATCCAGCTTCTCCTTAATAAAAAATCTGTCTACCTCTACATGCTTTGTACGATCATGTTGAACATGATTATGAGCTATGTCACATGCTGCTTTATTGTCACAATATAGTCAGATTGGTTGCTTAGGTGGGTAGCCCAAATCCATCATGAGAAATCTTAGCCATAGTGTTTCACATACTTCAAGTATCATACCTCTATATTCAATCTCTGCACTTGAACGTGCAACAACCTCCTTCTTTTTACTTTTCCATGTAACGAGGTTACCACCTACAAAGGTGAAATAACCTGAAGTAGATCGTCTGTCATCTAATGCTCCATCCCAATCAGCATTAGTGTATGCATCCACGCTTTGATGGTCTACATTTTTAGTGAATAATAGTCCTTTCCCGGGAGCAGGCTTCAAATACCTCAAAATGCGCATAACTGCATTCATATGTTGTTCTCCAGGATTATGCATAAATTGGCTAACAATACTCAATGCATAGACAAGGTCCGACCTAGTGTGGGCTAAGTACATCAATCTCCCTACTAGTCTTTGGTATCTCCCTTTATTAACAGGTACCTGATTAGAATCGACACATAACTTCAATCCTTATTCTATTGGTGTATCGGCTGGTTGACATGCTCACATGCCAATTTATTGTAATAAGTCTAAGGTATATTTTATTTGAGAGAGAAAAATTCCTTTATTAGACCGAGATACTTCAATTCCAAGGAAAAATTTCAAAGAACCAAGGTCTTTCATTTCAAATTCCCTGGAGAAGTAACTTTGTAAAACCATGATTTCCACAGTATCATTTCCTGTAACCACCATGTCATCCACATATACAATCAGTGCAGTGATCTTACCACGTTGTTTCTTTAAGAATAAAGTGTGGTATGCGTTGCTCGGATGGTACCCAAAGGCTTTCATAGATTTTGTAAATCTTCCAAACCATGCTCTCGGAGATTGTTTCAACCCATATAGTGATTTCTTTAATTTGTACACCTTTTTTTCTATGTGTTTCTGGTATCATGCATCCTGGAGGGAGATCCATGTAGACTTCTTCAGAAAACTCCTCATGTAGAAAGGCCTTCTTCACATCAAACTGTTGTAGTGGTCAGTCCAAGTTGGCCGCTAGAGACAGCAAGACTCTGATTGTGTTGATTTTAGCTATAGGTGCAAATGTCTCTGTATAATCGATCCCATATGTTTGAGTGTATCCTTTTGTCACCAATATTGCTTTATAGCGTTCAATTTTACCATCTGCTTGATACTTCACAGTATAAACCCACCGACATCCAACTGGTTTCTTTCCTGGTGGACAGTCAACAAGTTCCCAAGTCTTATTTTTCTGCAAGGAGTTCATCTCCTCATTCATAGTAGCTTTCCACCTTGGGTCAGCTAAGGCTTCCTGTGCATTGTTAGGAATAGATGCAATAGATAATTGATTTAGAAAAGATTGATTTGATTCTGACAAGTGATGGTTAGACACATAACAACTCATAGGATATTTAACTTTATTAGAAAGTTCAGTTTCATATGTGGGTTTAGGGATACTTCTAGTGCAATGTGGTGGTAGTTTTTTTTTTCTAGATGGCTCAGACTCCAAATCAGGAACATCCTCACTAGACGATTGGTTTGGAGGATCAATTACTTGTGGTACTAGTAATTCAGACGGAGATGGAGCCAAGATTGTTGCAGACTCTGAATGTTCATCATCACCTTTATCCAAAGTTGCACCACTCGCATTTGATTCACTCAAATTACCATATTCAATACTAGATTCAGAGAGCTCCCCTCTAGATTCAAATTTTTCTCCTTCTTTAGTGATTTCCCTTTCTACGGATACATGAAAATCATAGTCTAGTATAAGAACTTCTTCCTAATTCTCCCCCTGGACTTCAGACTCAGAGGAAAAATACATCGAGTATTCATGAAAACTACATCTAATGTAACAAACATTTTTTGAGTTGGAGGATGATAACATCGATATCCCTTTTGATAAGCAACGTACCCTAAGAAAACACATCGTAATGCTCAAGGAGACAACTTGTTACTTTGATGCTTATGAAGATGTACAAAAGCTACACAACCAAAGACATGAGGAGATAAGTTTGGAACAACAGGAGCAACAATGGCTTCAACAAGTGCTTGGGATGGTGTTTGAAAGTCAATAGTGCTAGAGGGTACCCGATTAATCAAATATATTGCAGATGTAAGTGCTTCTCTCCAATAGATAATGGCATATAGGCTTCTATTAATGAAGCACATACAACCTCTAATAAATGACGATTTTTCTGCTCAGCCACCCCATTTTGTTGAGATGTGTTGGAACAAGTAGTTTGATGAACAATCTCATGTGCTTCCAAATATTGTTGAAATTCACAACTCAAATATTCACCTCCATTGTCACTTCAAAGAACCCGAACATGTACATTGTACTGAGTGCACACCATTTTATGAAATTTTTTAAATAAAAAATACACTTCACTTTTGGATTTCATCAAGTGCACCCAAGTCATCCTAGTACAATCATCGATAAAAGTAACAAACCAACGTGATCCACCAATGGTTGTGACCTTAGATGGACCCCAAATATCAGAATGTATAACCATAAATGGAAGAGGACTTTTATTCAAAATTAATGGAAATAATGTACAATGGCTTTTTGCAAGTTCACAAACATCACATCGGAAGCTAGAAACATCCAAGTTTACAAATAAACTAGGAAATAATTTCTTAAGATAACAAAAAGAGGCATGTCCAAGACGTCGACGCCACAACCAAATGTCAGATTTCTTCTTTTCCCATTCATTATTATTCACTATCAATTCTTTTGACATAACTTGTCTGAGCTCTTTGACTCTAAGTCCAAGTAATAAAGTTTTCCACGCCTAGTACCATAACCAATCGTCTGCCTTGTTTGGATGTCCTTCAAAACACAAAAATCAGGCCAAAAAATTACAACACAAAATAAGGTAGTGATAATTTGGGAAACTGGTAAAAGATTATAGTCCCAGGATGGAACAACTAAAACAAAATCTAAATTCAAAGTATCAACTAGGGGCAAAGATCCTTCTCCAATAACAGGGGTTGAGGCACCATTGGCAGTGAAAACAAATTTTTGTGAATATGGTTTAATGGATAAGACTTGCCTAGAATCAAATGTCATATGATCAGTAGCACCAAAATCAATTATCTTTGCACTATTAGAAACAAGTGTATAAATATTAAAAACCTTACCACTATTACCTGCAGCTGCTACCAATGTTGAAGTATTAGGGGTTTTCTTTGAATTCCTCTTCCGTGGGTCTCGGTTGTGATCCCACCACCAGTTTGGATACCCAATAATTTCAAAACAACGATTTTTGGTATGGCCAAATTGATTGCATTGACTACATTTGTAGGTAGATTTATTGGCACCATCAGTAGGCTTAAGATAGTTGGTCATTGTTTGGTTTTGTCATTTTTTAGAAGACTAGTTTTGATTGGATCGTCGAGTCACCATGGTGGAAGCTTTAGAATTTTCAGGCTCTTAATACCATGTTTAAATGTATATCTTATTCAATTACTTGGTAGAAGAATGCAAATACACACACACACACACATATATATATATATAGTACTAAGGAATACCCTATAATGAAACTATATCACAAGTCAATCTAATTGATTTTTTTATCTAATTTATAGATGTAAAATCCCTAAATGATAGAAACTAATAATAATCAAATATCTCAACACTATCCCCATATGTCCTTCCTTCTTTTTTACATCAAGATTACTCATCAATAAATATGTCCTTTGTGGGGACAAGAACATCATTTTCTTTTTATCTTTCAAAAGATTGTCATACAAGTACCTAATATATAATACCAATGTTAGTTAATTATAACACAAACGATTAAATGCAAAAGTGGAAAGTTAAGAAAACATAATTTACCTTATATATACACATATAACAGATAAACATATCCAATCATGTTCATATACTTATTTAACTTCATCAATGTCAAGGAATTCTTCGACACTATCCCCAAAGACTTAATTAGTAATCGATATTGGAAGTACATAATCAACACCCTTTCTTTCCATATGCTTCATCAGACGGGTACAAAATGTGATCTTCTTAGAGCTCGCATCCCCCACAGATCCTTTAGAGTTAAGTGGTTGACTAGCTTATTTGTTGTGTTTAGACCTCACCAATTTAGCCTTTTTTTGTACATGAACATCTTCTAATTTAGGAGGGGATGTCATTGAGCCATTTTCTTCCTTTTCATTGCGTCTACAGTGTTCGTGTACCTAAAATTTTCAAGACAATATGTCAATTACAGATCAATTAATAAATATAATAAGAAATGAGTATAAGCTAATGTATTAAAAATCACACGTTAGGATCTACAACTACAAGGTTTGTTAGTCACCCTGTCGCGACCCGATTTTCGGTTGGAAGACAGGCCCTGCGACTTGGAGAGAGGCGAACTCGATTTCTACCTCTTCCAATTGATTTGGAGTCACCACTACGTTTTTTGTGGTTAAAACGTAGAAAACTCTAAATATGCCCAATTAGGATAATTTGGTCTTTTAACAGAGATTCTGAGCTCGATAGTCGATTACAGATCAGGGAAGGTATTAGCACCCCGTCCGCCCGTACTAAAACGGTACCCTCACTAATAACATGAACTTTTATACCCTTAAAATTAGTTATTAAAATTCAATAAATAAAAACAAAATGTTTTATTTTTTATTTTTGTGTCTGACAAGAGTTCGCCTTACTCATACTTATCCCTATGTGCAATAGGGAAATCAAGGCTACATAGTTCTGGTTCGAAAGTTGATTGGTTTGTTTTGATAAAATTTGTTTGATAAATTTGGTTCGATTAAAATTGTAACACTCATCGTAGAGATAATAATATAATTTTGTGAAATATGAATTAATAGTAAAGAGACAGCACTGGTCGTAGACCTTCTTTCCACTTTTAAAGCAGAAAGGAAGACACGACATGGGCCGTCGACCGGACTATTAATTTAGAAATACTTGAGTTTCAAAGACATTTGGAAATATTTTATGTAAAAGGGTGTATTTAAAAGTATTTAGAAATAACTTGTTTTGTAAAACTTGAGATAATAGTAAAGAGACGGCACTGATCGTACACCGACTTTCCATCTTTAGGACAGAAAGGTAAAAACGACACGGGTCATCGACCGGACTATCAAACTCTTTTTGAAAATCATTAAGGAACACTTAATTTAGAAAAGAGATTTTTTAGAAGTACTTGTTTTTATAAGACTAGAGTTGATAGTAAAGAGACAACACTGGTCGTACACCGACTTTCCATCTTTAGGACGGAAAGGTAAAAACGACACGGGTCATCGACCGGACTATCAAACTCTTTTTGAAAATCATTAAGGAACACTTAATTTAGAAAAGAGATTTTTTAGAAGTACTTGTTTTTATAAGACTAGAATTGATAGTAAAGAGGCAACACTGGTCGTACACCGACTTTCCATCTTTAGGACGGAAAGGTAGAAACGACACGGGTCGTCGATCGGACTATCAAACTCTTTTTGAAAATATTTAAGTTTTATGTTATTGTACTCCAAATAAAACATCATCATTCCTTATAGGAGGAGAACATATCAATTTACCCATTTTTATTAAAACTGCATAAGGAAAATGCTAGACTAGAAATAAATAATTACTTATATAAAGAAATACATAAATAAACAAAAATAAATGATAAACAAACTTAAATTAAAAATTAAAGGAACAAATAAAGGAAAAGTGAAAAGGGGTTACCCCTGCTACAAACAGTCCCACGAAAACAAAAGGGGGTGGGAGCTTAAAATCCCTAAACCCCTTTTTTCGTCATCTTCCCCTTCTCCGGCGGTGGTAGCAATGGCGACGATGGTTCAAGGTGGGAATGGCTTCGGTTCAAGGTGGAGGGAGGTGGTTATGCCTGGAGGCTAACCATTAGCCCGATTTCAACGTTCTTTACATACATTGGTTCATGAAGGAAGAGGAATGGCAGCGAAGGACAACCTCAAGTGGTGGAATCACCCAATACGATGGTGGCTTGGTGAACGATAGGTTAGGTCACCATTTCTCTATTTTTTGTTTCTAATTCTCCTTTACGAATGGCTCCTTTGGAATCTGTTCTGGTTTTAACTAATTGTATATCCCCTCTTCATTTTACTTACTTAACCTGAATTTCATACATAGGCCACTGCTTGTTTGGATTTCTGATTTGTGCTGTTAGAATTGGTGAAATTGATGTTAACTATCCTGTGAATGCTTTCTTATTGTGTGGCACACTGCTTCTTGATTGTAACCTTTGGTTCTCTCTCTAGATTGTTGTGTGTATTGATATCTGGCTTTCTCTGTGTTATGTAGTCTCTGTGTATGAGTTCTGGTTATTGGATGAGTAATTTACTTGATGCTGTTTTTTGTTGGTTGGATTGGTTGTGTATGAAAGGTACTGCAAATGGTTGATGGTTGTGGTTATAGAAATTGTGCGGGGTGCATGCATGCTAAAAAATATCTGGATGTGTGTCTTTTGGCTACCAATTTGAGAGTCATGATCGTGTATGATTTCTGTCTGATGTGAGTGTAGTGGAGGAGATGCCTGCTTCATTGTGTCATGTGATTTTTTGCCCGCTTCAGTGTGATATGTTTCTTGCGTCTAATCTTTTGATTCTGTTGTGTAGGTATATGGAATGCTCTCTGGTATGATATGGGTAGTGTGTGAAGGCTTGGGTATGTGATATTTGTACGTGTGATATGCATGAGTCTCTAGTCTACCATGTGTGGTATTAGTGTGTATCCCATGTATATGTTATAGGTGCACGATTGATGTGCATTCTCCTAGCCCCCTCCTTTGTATCAGTGTGTGTATTCTTATTTATATAGTTTGAAGGTGCATCTGATAAAACTTTTGGGATGGCTAACTAGTGATCCCTTGAGTTGCCAATTGTTTTTTTTCTTCTTTAATGCCATGATTTCTGATTACACAGTCTTAAAGACTGCCCATTACTATTCACCCGATTGTAACTGTAGAGTAAATTCTGTTTATCCCCCTTCATGAATGCCTATCATTGCTTATCTACTTGTAACCGTGCACCAGAAAATTTTGACTCTTGAAAACTTGTTTGTGGCTGATTGTTGGAACGCTTCTACTCTTTTCCTTTTTATTCCATTGTTCTGATTGCTCCATTTAAAGTTGATCATTAAGATTTTCCTTTGGTTATGTAAATGAAATGCTAATGGTTCTAATTGTTATTGTTTAGTGTTGTCCTTTGGGATCTTATTGCTTGATACTTCACAGCTGGTTGACTTTGCACATAAGCTAAGAAAGCTTCGGTTGATTTAGGGAAACCATCTCATCATAACATTCCACAACAACTGGCTTCTTTGTGGACATGTAGTTGTTTTCATCTCCGGGATACAACGTCAAGTGATGATATCTGTCTATATATTGCACTTCAACAAAATACAAGACTCAGAAATTATGTTGACATTCAAAACAAAATATCACGCACCATCTTCATGATTAATAGCAGTGAATACTGTAAGACTAAGATTGCAACTAAGAGGGGGGTGAATTAGTTGTTGCAATAAGTATGACCAATTTTTCTGCAATATCAGAGTTAACGTGCAGCGGAAATAATATGCAGAAAAATATTGACTTAGGAAGGATAAATAAATAATAAAGATAAGGGAAAGAGAGTACGCAGATGTTTTATACTGGTTCACCTTCTTATCCACTGAAGGCTACATCCAGTACTCTTGACGCGCAAAAGATTCCTTTATTAAATATAATGAGTTGCAATTACAATTATCTCACCCCGAGATCTCCTTGTACCTTACACACTCACTTATATCTAATCCCCTTGGAAAACTCTATTCCAAGTAACACCGTTGGTAAACACTATACCAAATCACTCACCATTTCTCTTCACACCAAATGTTTATGCCCATACATAAACCCTTATGGAACAATCCTAATCCAGACCGAAGAAAACCCCAATTGGTTTCATAGTGAAGAAGAAAACGCATACCTTGGTTTGCCATTCCGAATGCTCCGAGGTATGTGGGTTGTCGGATGTTCCGGTTGCTAGAGCCTGATGGTTTTCCGTTCGCTCCGCTAGAGGGGAATTCATAGAGAACGTGAGTGCTCTGATGTTCCTGAGTTTCTTAAGTGAAAAGTGAGAGTGCTTCTTGGCTTAACCTTATGCCTTTCTCTTTTCCTTTATATATCCTTATAACATCAGTTACTCAATAAAACCCGTTGCTCTGCAACTGGGGACCATAACCCATAAAGGTAACACTAACGGTTACCACTTAAGTTGCAATATTCTAATTCAGTCCCTTCATCAAATTAGAAATTGCCCGAAGGTATCTACACTTATAATATTTCATGACACATATGCCCTTAGCCACCAAATTAATCCATAAGACCATTTTATATATATTGGCTAAATACATAATGGCTATAACACAATTATAGAATTATATTTGTGACCCATAAATTGTTAGAAATTCCAACAATCTCCCACTGGTCACATATATGATTCACCGTACGTGTTATCCTTATTGCGCGCTTCATATACCATTATGTCACAGGCATACCCAAATTATCCCGTCCATTAGTCCCGTCTCCGTATCGAACCACAGTGAACTTCACCATATCAATCATGACTAATTCAACAATGATCACCAACTTTGACACAACCAAATGACATAGATACATCATGAAATGTGTAGCATGAAAATCACATGAATATGGTCTTTACATGTCAATTTTCAACTGGTCCTACTTTACTTTAGTGAGATCCTTAATTACCTTATTGTACAAAGCATAATGACAGAATACCGAACTGAATGATTAATCAACTGAAGTTTGAATACAAAGTATTCATACATAATACTGAAATTCCATAAAACATAAAAGTGTATATACGTTCTAACTCCCACTAAACCAAATGATCCTCACATTGTAGAACACCCATGTGAGCAGTATGCTCATGAAAGACCTTGGGTGTTATACCTTTTGTAAGAGGATCCGCAATCATGGAGTTAGTGCCTAAGTGTTCTATGGAAAGCTGTCCGCTTTGTACTTTCTCCTTAACAACTAGGAACTTTATGTCGATGTGTTTCGACTTTGCTGTACTCCTATTGTTATTGGAGAACAACACGGCTGACTTATTGTCACAGTATATCCTTAGTGGTCTTTCAATTCCTTCCACAATCCGCAGCCCAGTGACAAAATTTCTCAGCCATGTCGCCTGATGTGATGCCTCATAGCATGCTATATATTCTGCTGCCATTGTGGATGAAGCCACAAGAGTTTGCTTGGCACTGCGCCAAGAAACTGCACCACCTGCTAACAGATATACATAGCCCGAAGTGGATCGTCTGCTATCTTGGCATCCCGCAAAATCGGAGTCAGAATACCCAATGATCTCTAATTGGTCTGATCTCCTATATGTGAGCATATAGTCTTTTGTTCCCCTTAAGTACCTCATGACCCTTTTGGCTGCTTTCCAGTGATCCATTCCTGGATTACTCATATATTTGCCTAAAACCCCAACTATGAACGCTATATCCGGACGCGTACATACTTGAGCATACATTAGACTCCCTACAGCTGATGCATATGGGATCTTTTGCATTTCCTGAATTTCCAGATTTCCTTTAGGGCACTGATTGAGACTAAATTTGTCTCCCTTAGTAACTGGAGTATCCATTGGTTTACAATTCTGCATGCCAAATCTTTTAAGTACCTTTTCTATATAGCTTTTCTGTGATAATCCAAGAATACCCCGAGATCTGTCTCGGTGTATCTGAATTCCTAATACAAAAGAAGCTTCACCAAGATCTTTCATTTCAAAATTACTGGAGAGAAATGACTTGGTTTCCAACAAGGTACCCACATCATTTGTGGCAAGCAGTATGTCATCCACATACAAGAGCAAGAAAATGTGCTTGCTCCCACTGAATTTGTGATACACACAATCCTCGACTGAATTCATCTCAAAACCAAATGAGAGAATCACCTCATGAAATTTGTGGTACCACTGACGAGACGCCTGTTTTAGTCCATAGATGGATTTTGTCAATCTGCAAACCATATTCTTTGGGTCTCCCGACACAAAGTTTTCTGGTTGCACCATATAAATCTTTTCATCAATGTTTCCATTGAGAAAAGTTGTTTTGACATCCATCTGATGAAGCTCCAAATCATAATGAGCTACAAGAGCCAGGATTGTCCTAAGAGAGTCTTTCGATGATACCGGAGAGAAAGTCTCTTTATAGTCAATCCCTTCCTTTTGAGTAAAACCCTTAGCTACAAGACGTGCCTTATACCTTTCCACATTACCGTTAGAATCCCGCTTGGTCTTAAAAATCCATTTGCAACCAATGGGTTTCTTACCTTCTGGTAATGGGACAAGTTCCCAAACTTTATTATCTTGCATGGATTTATACTCCTCTTTCATTGCTTCAATCCACTTTTCCGAATTGGAACCTTGGATGGCTTCACGAACGTTTGAAGGATCGTTATCCATAATGCCATCACCCTCATGTTCCAGGAGAAAACAGATGTAATCATCTGGAATTGCATTCCTCCTTTCTCTAGTGGATCTACGCAAAGCTATAGGCTCTTGCAACTCTTGTCCATGTTCTTGAGGAATTTGAGTTTGTCCTTCATGAATTACTAACTCATCTTGAGTAGGGAGAGTGTCTTGAAGAGGTTCCAAATTTGCTTCATCAGAAGCAACTATATGAATCGGATCTGGAATTGATACCGATTCTTCCTCTAAGACAAAGTTTCTTACCTTATCTTCCCCCTCAAACTCAATATCCTCAAAGAACGTGGCTGTACCCGTCTCAAATATGGATCTTAAATTTGGATCATAAAATTTATAGCCCCTTGATTTTTCAGAGTAACCAATAAAGTAGCTGCTCACTGTACGGGAGTCCAATTTCTTTTCATAAGGCCTATAAGGCCTTGCCTCAGCTGGACATCCCCACACATGAAAATGCTTAAGACTAGGCTTTCGCCCAGTCCAAAGCTCATAAGGTGTTTTGGCAGCCGCTTTAGTTGGCACTCTATTAAGAATATAAGCTGCAGTCTTAAGTGCCTCTCCCCAGAGTGACTCTGGTAAGGTAGAATGACAAATCATACTCCTTACCATATCCTTAAGAGTCCGGTTTCGTCTTTCAGACACACCATTCATGCTAGGCGAACCTGGCATAGTGTACTATGGGACTATACCACATTCCTCTAGGTATTTGGCAAAAGGCCCTGGACGTTGTTCACCTGAACCGTCATATCTACCGTAGTATTCACCACCACGATCAGATCTGACGCGCTTTATCCTTTTGCTGAGTTGATTTTCAACTTCAGCCTTAAAAGTTTTGAACACGTCCACTGATTGGGACTTTTCATGAATAAGAAAAATGTATGCATAACGAGAATAATCGTCTATGAATGATATGAAAAAATGTTGACCATTCCAGGAAGCCGTAGGGAATGGCCCACATATGTCCGTATGTATCAATTCTAAGACGTCCGAAGCTCTATATGCACCAGTTTTCGATTGTTTGGTCTGTTTACCTTTTATGCATTTAACACAAACCTTATGGTCTGTGAAGACAATGGAATCCAAGATTCCATCTGACACAAGACGCTCAATTCTCTTTTGAGAAATGTGACCTAGGCGCTTGTGCCATAATGCACCTGAATGTCCAGACCAAAGTAAGAAATGTACCTTTCTTAGCACGCCATGCGTGATACTTTTCACATTTCTTCTTTAAATGTCCAGATTCTTTGCAAAAGAAACAAACAGTAACTTGTTTCTGCTTCTTTTGCACTGGACCCTTTGCAGCTTCATTCTTGGGCTCCATAATCATTTTCTTTTTGCCCTTGTCTTTAGAGGTACTTGCAAAATGGGCACTTTCTGTCCTTTCTTGCTTCATCCTTTCCTCTTCTTGCACACAAAATGAAATGAGCTCATTAAGAGTCCATTTCTCATTTTGACAGTTATAAGAAATCTTAAACTGACTGAATTGTGCAGGAAGAGAAATTAAAACCAGATGGATGAGCAAGTCTTCCGACATCTCAAGCTTAAGAGCCTTCAGCTTTGAGACAATATTGGACATTCCCATAATGTGTCCCTTATATTTCCCTTGCCATGATACCTCATGGAAATCAAGTTCTGTAACAGAGTACTTGTTTCCGCCTTATCGCTTTTTGCAAAGCGCTTTTCTATCTCAGCAAGGAAAAACTTGGCACTTGATATCTTTTCAGATACAGTACCCCTAAAGACTTCTGGAATGCCGCGCTTAATGATCATGAGACACATGCGATTGGAGCGCTCCCACCTCTCATAATCCTTCCTCTCTTCAGAGGTGCTGGATTCCAAAGGAGGAGGTGGTTGCTCTACCCTTAATGCATAGTCCAGATCCATGCAGCCAAGAACAATTTCCATGTTCTCTTTCCAGTCCTCACAATTTGTTCCATTGAGGACCGGAACCGAATTCAGATTTGCAGATATAGAAGCAATAGACGGTGCTGAATAGAACAAAAGACAATATATTAAAACATGCTCACAACTCAAAACCATCAATATGCTATAAACAATGGTATGTCCCAATCAAGATACCTAGCGCACCATTAATATCAAGTCTTTGGACAGTAATATTAACTGCAAGTGGTACTCTTGTTGCAATGATCAACATTGATAATAAGACATGTCAACTGACGAACCCCTCTTTGGATTGATTCATCAGTCACATGTATAAAACTGAATAATTATCACATGTTTATCATCGCCAGTGTGTATGATCTTCGGCCAAACATTAACTTTCCTTTGGGCCAGCTAACATCCGCATGAATAACCACACACACCAACATCTAATATTCCTTATGAGTTATATCCATGAAAGAGGTCACTTTGGCGACATTCCACTTCAATTGGCTCACTTGAAATAATAGACAACTTAGCGGGTAACCATATCATAACCATGTTCTATGCATAAAGATACCAAAGCCCCAAAATTTACTTGAAAAAGACCCCAAAATTGTTCCTGAATCTCGCTTGAGCGAGAGGGGTCTCGCCTGAGCGAGAGGGGTCTCGCTTGAGCGAGAGCCCAACTCCTTTTGTCGTAGCTACTGCCTAAATGTCGCTTGAGCGACAGGTTTCTCGCTTGAGCGACAGGTTTCTCGCTTGAGCGAGAACCCAAACATTTTGTTGCAGCTACTGCCTCAATGTCGCTTGAGCGACAGGTTTCTCGCTTGAGCGAGAACCCTTCGTCTACCCGAGGGTTATGACGAAGATGGAGGTTCTCCATTGGGTTTTTTCGCAAAATTCACCCCAAAACAGCCAAAAAATGCATTATGATTGCTAATGTTTCAAAAATAATGTTATAGCAATCATCAATTTTGTAAAACAAAACCCAATTTGGGGAAAACACGAATAACATCATACAGAAAAACCCAAATTTCACATATGAACCAAATTGGGGTGGCTCTGATACCACTTGATGGATATTACCGATTAATCCTAATCGTATCCCTGAAACCGAATGATTAGGACATTGTTCCGAAACCAAATGTTTATGCCCATACATAAACCCTTATGGAACAATCCTAATCCAGACCGAAGAAAACCCCAATTGGTTTCATAGTGAAGAAGAAAACGCATACCTTGGTTTGCCATTCCGAATGCTCCGAGGTATGTGGGTTGTAGGATGTTCCGGTTGCTAGAGCCTGATGGTTTTCCGTTCGCTCCGCTAGAGGGGAATCCAGAGAGAACGTGAGTGCTCTGATGTTCCTGAGTTTCTAGTGAGAGTGCTTCTTGGCTTAACCTTATGCCTTTCTCTTTTCCTTTATATATCCTTATAACATCAGTTACTCAATAAAACCCGTTGCTCTGCAACTGGGGACCATAACCCATAAAGGTAACACTAACGGTTACCACTTAAGTTGCAATATTCTAATTCAGTCCCTTCATCAAATTAGAAATTGCCCGAAGGTATCTACACTTATAATATTTCATGACACATATGCACTTAGCCACCAAATTAATCCATAAGACCATTTTATATATATTGGCTAAATACATAATGGCTATAACACAATTATAGAATTATATTTGTGACCCATAAATTGTTACAAATTCCAACAAGAAAATCTTTAGCATTACCATGAAAATATAAAGGATATATTTTTTGTATTATTAAGGATATTTTCTCATCCTCTTAGATAAGGAATTAATCTCTTTCAGGATGTGTAATTGTCCCTCAAAACAAACATCGCTATCAGGAATCAAACTTTTTACCTTTTGGTGATTCTATGATCCAATAGGGTCTTACATAAATAGACCAACATATTATTGGTAATATAAAGTACAGTATTATAAAATAATTATCAAATTTTTATATAGAGCTATAAACATGAAGCCCAATAATAACCCGACTAAATTGGTAATGTGTGTTTAAATGGAGGTACTGAATAATTAAGTACAATATACCAAGTATAGCCAATAATAAATTGATCAATCTTTGTTTAGAAATTTTTTAAGGGATTAAGTAGGAATTGAATAACAATATAACTCGAACACATGGCTACTTGTGTTTGGTTAGAGATTAAGATGAGTTTAGGGTTGAGGATAGGGTCCATTTTTTAACCCTAGAGGAATTTGGATTCAAAGTTGAGTGAAAATAAAACTTGACTCCGAAAGCCTAATTAGTCATCGACAAGTACTTGTTTTTAATGGCAAAAGTATCATTTCAATATATAAAAGTATAAAAATGTCTTAATATATTATGATTTACTAGTTTTTTGTAGTATCTGTTTCTCTATTAATGAAGATGATCCTTACTCGTAGTATGAAAATGTTGGTACATGGCACAATAACTCCTCTGAGAGATATGACTGATTTTTCAAGTTCAAGTACATACATTTTAAATGCTAATTCAATGAGTTGTCATCTACCTTTACTACATAGGCAGGGTTATGGTTGGCTACTAGATCTTTTACCTCATTGGTAATTAAATTTGAGGACCACACCCATTATTGCACTGAATTCACCCCAACTACCAAATAAGTGCACCAACATGTTTAGCCACATGATCTTGTCCTATCCTAAATCTCATACCATCTAATTTGCAATCAATTAAACAAACTTAACCTTTGTTTAAAATGTATATTTATTATTTTGTTTAATAAACTTTATTCATGAATCTTAATTCGAATTAGAGTTCGTTAAATAAATAAATTAAACTCAAGTTAGGTAGAACTCAATTATATATATAAGCAAATATCTATATATTCTGAACATATAGAGAATTTTTTAAATTTATGATTATTATATACATATAATAATCATCATGCTGAAAAACATAAATTTAACTTCGTTAACCCGCTTGAAAGTTCTTAAACTTGGGAAAAATAGTTTCCATTAAACTCAACTCAAAGCCAATCCTTTAGGAGCTTGGCCTCAAATCAATTCATTTTTGAATTAGGATCTTCTGTCCCAAAATTTTCTATTCTCATGTCTCAAGTCAATCATATTTCACCAAATAATATAAAAATATTATTTTATATTTTTTTTTTAAATAGATGACAACTTTCAATTGAATTGGAACATAAAAAGACATAAAATGTAGACAGATCCACCTTCCTCATTTTTCACCCTTATTTCTTTCATTATAAATATTTACCTCAATGAAAAAGCACAACCCATAAGAGTATATCAAAAAAGTAAAAGCCATAAGTCAAAATCATTTCAATCTCAAGAGTAAGAGCTACTTCATTCCCCCATGGCTAGCAAGCTGTTTTTCCTAGCAATGATGTGCTTAGCACTTGGTGCAACCAGTCCGGTGACCGAAGCCGCCGTGTCATGCGGTCAGGTGGTGAACAACCTGACCCCATGCGTTTCCTACGTAGTATATGGTGGGAGCATAGTTCCTACACAGTGCTGCAATGGAATCAGGAACCTTAATGGCATGGCTCAGAACACACTAGATCGACAAAACGTGTGCAACTGCATCAAGAATGCTGTTAGTTCGAGTGGATTCACATTCTCTAATTTCAATCTAAACCTTGCTGCTGGTCTTCCTCAAAAATGTGGTGTTATCATTCCTTACCAGATTAGCCCTACTACTGATTGCAGCAGGTACAAAAAAACATTAACATATGCATAAGCATTGTGAAGTATTTTACTAACAAGGTATACTATCTTTAAGAGTAAGGATCATCTTCGTTAATGGAGATGCAACTCATGCAAGTACTACAAAAAGCAAAAAAAAACATGGTTAAGACATATTTATCCTTTTATATATATTGAAATGATATTTTTGTCATTAAAAATATAAGAGAAAACAAGTATTTGTTTCTTCATTAATGGAGAAGATCCTTGTAAACTAATCTTTTAAATTGAGATTATAATTACGTTAAGTTTACCGTTACTATGATTGGGATAGAGAGTACACTTGTGCCTGTAATATATTGTAGACATTATTATAATTGTGGAATATAATTTAAAACACTCATTTAGAATATTTCTGAATAATAGCATAGAATATTTCTGAATAATAGCATGCATCATATTACTAACACTTTTGTTTATAAGTCTTTTCTCTCTCATTTCATCATATCAAAAGACATAAAAACGGGAGAGACTATACATTGTCCATATACTAGAAAATATCATGTGGTTAAGACCATATCACTACTAACCCAATCCGATTTTTGGTTGGAAGATCGATCTTATGACTTAGGAAATGGTGACTACTACCGTCTATTATGCTTACATTTTAATGGATCAGTGTGATACATTTAAGATCATTAGTCCTACCCCACCTAATAATCTCCCATAAGGTGTCTATATCAAAATATTTTAACACCCCAACTACTTACTATATATGTTATGAAATTTCTTTTATCATGAATAATATTTTCCATTATATCTAATGAGTACCCTTTTTGTTTTTGATGCAGGGTTCGGTAAGGTTGATGATATGTGAACCAATGAATCAAGGGGTGTGTTTTATAGTTTAAGTAGTGCTTTATGAATAAAGAAAGAGGCTACATAAGTGACATGGAATTAATAGAAATTGCTTCTTTCATGCTTTGTACTAGTGTTCTTAGATATGTCTATGGTGTGGCATTGTAGTAGGAGAATAGAAGATAGGGGGTGGAGTAGTAAAATGGATGTATAAGTAGTTGTTATCTCTTAATATATATTGGAGTATTTTAAATTGTACTTCATAATCGTAATTGTAGGGACTATATTATAGATTTTATAATCTTCATAATAACATTATGACTATATCGACCATATTTTCTGGCAATTATGACAAATGAAACATAGCCACCACAAACTAATTTAAAATCATATTCTCAAGTTATTTGTCTATTTCTTTTGTTAGATGAGCATAGGTTATGAGGTTTTAAAAGTAATACTCCTTCCGTTTTTATAAGTATCCAAGATTTTTATACAAATCAAATAAATGATTGGTTTTTTACTTTTAACAAAATTATTATAGTCCATTCTTTTATATCAATAAAATTTTGGGAAAATCGGATTCAAGCTTAAATTTTGACACGCTTTATTTATTTTAAGAACATAAATAAATAAAGGATTTGGAAGAAAAAAAATAGAATTCTTAGTCACACAATTAGAATCGATATTCTTATAAATTTATTTAATCCCTTTAGTCTACAATTATTTCAATCTCTCCACAATAATGAGAATAATAATAGTATAATTGATAAATGAGTACTAGAGAGGAGTTGAGCTCACTCGTCAACGCTACCTCACTATTAATTACAACCTTATAATATCGGAAATTATTAATTACAACCTTATATTGGAAATTAAGTCAGGGACCACATCTTCTGTACCAAAAAATGCACCAGTTTATGTGTGACCCACTTATGATTAGTTAAAAATATATATTTAAATTAAAATTTTAATAATTAAATAATTTTCTAATAAATCACAAGTGATGGCATGACATATGGAGTGGTGACACACTTTATGAACAAAAGATGTCATCCCATCAAGTCAATAGTGCAGATAATTTGGAGTGACATATGGAATGACACAGTTTGTGAGACAATGCTTTCATTATTTCTACATGTTTTTATGGAAAATTGTTATTTCAAAATTGGTTAATGCAATGCCAATATGAAGGCTTATAGAACAAAAGATACTCCCTTTATCCTAATAAGTGAATTTTAACTTATTCAAGTATTCTAAGAAAAATGGATAAAAAACAATTATTACTCTCAAATTTATCAACAAATGTGTAATGTTGCAAAATTATATCGATTACAAATTTTATCAACTCTATTAATTTATGTTTCTAATTATATTAAAACTTTTACTATCTCATATCCTATTTGTGCTAGAATAATACAATCACTATTATATCAAAAAGTAAAAGTGTTTACTAGAATATGGAGGGAGTCAAAAAAAAGAAGAACTAAAGGTATATCTAATATAGGAAGGGAAAAATAAGTGGAAAAAATAAGAATAATTGGGAAAAACATCTTAGAAATATTTAATGATTTAAATCTACTTACTAATTTAAATAAGTGAATTTTCTTAGAAATATCATTGTACAAGACAATAAAACATATGTGTAAGAGAACTTAAAAGAAAGTGCTCAAGGTGCTAAGGATGATGAGTACAAGGGTTTTATGGTCATTAAGAAGGTCAAGCAATGGAATACCCATGTCAATGACTTTGACTCCAAGGTCAAGAATTTTGAGGCCAATGCTAAAGAATCAAGGATATGATTTGAAGGCTTGGTCACTAAAAAGACAAGAAATAACTTTTTTATAGAAAAATGGTTGCTCTGGAATCTCAAAGCATGAAGGGGAGTTTAAAGGGGGTCAAATGGGCATCACTAGTGCCCGAAACGAATGCATATACCTCTAGAACCAATAACTCTCCGATGAGAAATACTTGTCTGATAACACATCTATATAGAGACAATTAATAAAATATTGACATAAAATAGGTCTTTGTGATCTATCTCACATGGGACATTCTACCACACTACTTTTGATTTATAGTCTCTTCTGCTCCCTTTTCTTATCACCATTGGTTCAATAACTAAAAAAGTTGATGGCTAACATAGAAATCTGAATAATTGAAAATGACTATTTGTCTTGGTTTCTTATCCACCAAAATATCATATATAATAATATTCATTATTCTCCTCAACCATTATCTCAAGCTCTATGCATGTGGCCCCGTTTCCCTTCTCCACATATGATATAGCTTCTTGATAATTCTCTTATTCATGCCCCATTTGTTTTTCACCCTAAAAATATCACATTTACTCTTCAAATTTGTTTTTTAATGGTTTTTTCGCTTTTCACTTATGAGTATAATAAAATTGAAAATAATTAAATATAATATATCTTATTTCTCCATAGAAACATTATTGTATATCTCTGAAAGCGTTGTATAATTATTGTAGGGAAAAAATATAAGACTATTGAACCATGATCCTAACTTAATCAAGATAGATAAAAGTAATGAATGGCTTGGGACCTTTGATGTTAAAAAATAAAGCTACCCCTAATGAATGCAACAAAGGTTGTAGGACTTGGAGGACAGAAAGAAAAGTAAAGAAACAATGAGTGTGAAAAGAACAATGTTAACATTAAAAAGCCCTCAAGTAGTGCAAATTTGTCTTTACAAACATAAAAGCTAATATATATCATTTGAACTCCAATTCCTTGTAATTGAAGAACTACATGAGCAATCTTCCACAACATATTATACAACAAAATTGAAAATAAATAGTTGGTTACCTGCCATGAAATTATTGGTTTCACTTGAAAGAAACATTCTAATTTAACCGAAAATGTCAACAAATATATACCACCTGGCTGCCCAGATAACTATGCTTCGCCAAAGAACAGTGGTTGTTCGATGTGGCGGCTGGAGCAAGGTATGCAGTGAACATGTATGCGGTACGGAGTAGTTTGTGTGTCGAAACTCTTTCAAATTAGCTAGGTAAGTTCAAGGGTGAAATTCCAGGATAGCATGTTTCTTCAGTTGCATTAGTTTCAAAATCGAAAATATGTCTTTCCAATCGATCACCAAAGCTACCTATTGATTGTAGTAAACTTCTGTTCTCTTCTCTCAAAAGGTCAAGCTCTTTCTTCAATGAAGCATTCTGATCTTCTAATTGTGTATTTAATTGAATCTGTATGTGTAGATGTCTATTTTCCTCCATTACAAGGCCTACTTTCATTTTCAATTCAACAATTTCCTCTTCTAACATGACATTTTTCTTTCTTAAATCATCCTGTTAACAAAAGAAGTTAATTTTGTTTGCTATGGTTCACTGTGGGTACTTAGAATATAAAAGAAAAACTGATATATTATCTATCAAAAGGAGACCCAAAAGAATAAGGCAGAACAAAATCTCACATCACAAAAGCTCAACTTTGGGAGAGTGTCGTCCACTATTCTGCATACTTCATCGGCAGTGCTCGAATTTGTGGGGGTGTCCTCAACTATCAAGTTTTCAAGATTCAGCTCCTGCTCTCTTTGTACTTCATCATGAGTGCTCGAGTTAGGGGGTGTGTCCTCCACTATCAGGTTTTTAAGATTGCTCTCTAGGTCTATATTCTCCTCATTACAAGTGCTTAAGCTTGTGGGAGTGTCCTCTACAACCTGATTTTCAAAATTAGATTCGTCTTCTCTTTGGAGTTCGTCTTTACTAGAGATGCAAAATTGTGACTCTGAATCCACACCAGAAACCTGTCACATTCTCAATCAATAGTAAGAATAGTGAACCACATTCCTAGACAGGCATTGAAATAGAAGAACAAAAGCAGCAGAAGATTGATTTATTTAAACTTTAAACAAAGATACTCATCTTTTTTTGAAGGAAACTTAGATACTGATCTTACCAGTTCATATATTTGAATCAATGAATAGAACTGATTCCCAACATTAAATGCCACCCATTAAATCAAATTTCAGTAATGCCACAATGAAACCATAAAATTATAGTGCTCCCAAAAAACAGAACCCAATAAATTATGCCACAATGAAGTTCGGGTCAAAAGTTACGATCGAACTGTGCTCAAATTCTTGAGTTTCCTAAGCTAACGGCATGCCCTGACCTTGGAATTGGGCAACCTTCCATCTGCCTAAACTTCTATGTAGCAGAAATGAATACAGACACGGATATCAGAAAAACAAATTATAACTCACATTAGTTGATAGGTTTGTTGAACAGGTTTCTGCACACTGAAGCTCTGTGCTGTCACCCTGCAACTTCAATGCCTCTTTGATTATCTCCATCTGTAACTCTGCAGAAGTAGGCTCCAATGTCCAAATCACCTGCACACGTACAGAAAATAAACTAAAAAGGAATTATAACCTACTTTTCCCGAATCCATTTTTGGAGGAGTGGAGATAAGGACTTCAGTGGACGGGTAATACAAGGCAGTCCTAATTAATTTAAACACCAGATATATTGTCAGCTGAATCAGACTAATAAAATGGCAGCAATTAAGGAC
This sequence comes from Lupinus albus, assembly GCA_009771035.1. Taxonomy (NCBI): domain Eukaryota; kingdom Viridiplantae; phylum Streptophyta; class Magnoliopsida; order Fabales; family Fabaceae; genus Lupinus; species Lupinus albus. The sequence goes on from CM020010.1 coordinate 14,446,420, forward strand.
ATCCATGTTTTCTCCTCTTTCCATGTTATATGAGGAATCAGAGACCATAGAGAATAAACTCAACAATCAACATATATGTAATCAAGTTTGTAACATACCTGGTCATCATGCAGCTCCTTAAAGTTAAACCTTGAGATAACCTGTTGCTTTTGATTAGATTTAATATTATCCCATTGACACACACGCGGAAAGGTCAAATCATCACCTTGAAACTGAGGTCGTGCTATATCAAAATGCTCATAAGACCATGTCTGTTCACCATTTTATAAACGAAAATAAAACAACAATAATTGTGATCAACAGAGGCATAAATTCTAAGTCTTCTAAGCAATGCATATATTGCTTTTATACATACATTTTACTATTAACACAATAGTGTAATATCTATGCATTATCGGTATAAAGTTTTATACAGAGTCCGTATATCATCCACAATGCGTAAAGCCTTTCAAATGTAACCATCCAAAGTATGAAAAGTGCAAGCTTGAAAGAGCCACATCATCAAGACAAAGTAAATGAAGGTTTTGAACATGAAAGGTTGAATTTACATCAATACAGTTTTTGAAATTGATTTACCTAAGTTGATCACATAATCTCCAAATTTAATTTACTTCAGATCTTTTATGTACTAAATCGATAATAATATTATTTTGTAACAAACTATTCTCACAATCATGGAATAGGGTGATTAACAATTTGGAAAAGCACTTCTAAAAAATGACGGAAACTCCAAACTCTTAACATGGCAAATTTTTTTTGGCTGGGATCACAGTTCAACAATAATGTTATACCTACACTTGAAAACCTATACCCCGATACTAATAAGTTAATTATAGCTAACCAACATGACAACACTATTATACAGTTAGTTACCAATCGACATCTTTTTGTAGTTTAACAATTAATGATTAACATTCTTAACAACTAATTAACACGTCAAGGTTAAATTTTCAAAAGAAGATTTCTTTCCGCAAGTGTAGATATAACATTACAGCAAATCAAAGTAAACACAATCTCCTAGAGACAAGAAACAACAATTTACTCAACAAAAAAAAGGGCCACGTCCACTACGATTTCCGACAGTTATAACCGAAACTTACTTGGAGAAATATAAGGCAGCCACCCACATATTGCACATTATTTTTTTTCCTCTTATCCAGCCACTGAGACAAATCCTCAATAACAGAAGCACCCCACGAGAATTTTGAAATATCATCTAAATTTCTAAGAAAACACAAGTAACGCGAATCCACTTTCGTGTCATTGGAAGAAAGAAAACTCCCTAATGTGTAAAGCAAGAATGTCCTAACAAAATCTTCACTCACATCCTCCCCAATTGAATCAAGCCGAGCTTTAAGTGAAGCCATTGCAACCTTCCTTGTTCCCCTTGTTGCTCCATACAACTCTTCCAAATCCGAAAAGGGTGGTTCTTCATCTTTAAACAACACTGATTTCCCTGTTACTGGGAGACCCAAAATCAAAGCTACATCTAATAGGGTGAATCGAATCTCGTGTGACGCGACCATAAAAGCTTGTTTCTCGCAGCACCAAGTTTCCATTAAGTCTGTTAATAAATCTTTTCTTATTGAATTGTTGGGAACTAACAACAATTTTCCAAACCCAGCTTTTGAAATCGCGGTTTTTTGCTCTTCGGTCAGCTTCTGAACCCTCTTGTTATATGTTGTTAGAGAAAATTTAGTGCTGAAATTCTTAACCTAAATTGAAACAGAATTTCTCTTGTTACTCTTAGGTTTTTACAGAAAATTGAAGAAATTTTAATTAGAGGAAATGAAAAAAAAATAGAACTTACCTGTTCTGGAAATTCGACGGAGGTGGTGAGGCCAAAGGAAGAAAATCTCGCCGATTTCCTCATCGGAGATTTAATATTCCGCCGCCGGAGAAGAGAAGCGTTGAAAGAAAACGGTGAATCTGAAGAAAACAAATTGAAGTGTTGAAATAGAAGGAAACCCTAGAGAGTGGAGAAAAAGCGATTCTCATAGAAAGAAGATAAGGAACATGAAAATTAAGAGTATAAGATAGATATAAGCTGAATATGCAGCAGTGATGAGGTAGAGTGGTAAAGCTTATTGAAGAAGCTTCAAAATCGATTATGTGTACATCAGATTAAAATAAATAAATGGCGCCAAAATATCAAATTATAATATTTTAAATTTTTTATCTTACATTTCTCTTACTGTATTAAAATTTCAGTTTTGATATTCGGTTTGAAAATTTTAAAATACCACTATAGTTTAGTTTATCAAATGCGTTAATTTTTTCATTTATATAAAAAAAATCTTTAATTATTTAGCCATTAATATTTAATTAAGTTTAATATAATATTTAATTTAAATATGCTAACGCAACAATATGTTGTTTAATATATAATACTTAATTTAAATATATTAACATAAGAATATGTTGTTTAATATTATTTTGTCTTATCTGCTTTGAAATGTGTTGTGTGTAAAGAATTGTAAGTTCCAGAATTGTCATATATTGTAAAGGCAATCGTGCTATATAATTATTATTCACTTTGTTGTAAAATTTGTCATTACAAGGGTGTGGTGAGAATGGGAAAGAGAATATTAGGAAAGGTTTTTTCAAAGGTGTGAGATATTTGTGAGTGTGTAAAATATAAGGATTCTCGATGAGAGAAATTGTAATTATAACTCAGAATATCTAGTAAAGAAATGTGTTGTACTGCAAGAGTAGGGGACGTAGCCTACAATGGACAAGAAGGTAAACCATATAAATATTAGTATACTTTCTCTCTTCTCTTATATTTCTATTTGAAAATTTATTTGGCAATTATTTTTGCAATATTTTCACTACATTACATTCTGATACTTTAGTAGAAAATTTGAATATTAGTCCCAACAACAAATTCATCATCTCTTAGTTGTCATCTAATACTTACATTTAACACCAGAGCTTAGTTTGGGTAAAATACTCCCAAAGATCCTAAACTCTTAGATGATTTCTACATCCTTTTTGGGAGAATGTTCTAATATTAATCTTCCATCAAGTTTTGTTGGAGAAAGTTACGATTTTTGGAAAATAAGAATGAGAATCTTTATAGAATCTCAAGACCTTGACATATGGAACACAATTGAGGAAATACCTTATGAACCCTTTACTGTAATCAATGGAGTAAGGGAGGGAAACCCAAGTCTACCTTGAATGACGAGGATAAGAAGAAAGTACAATATAACCTTAAGGCCAAAAACATCACTTCAGCCATACGAATAGATGAATTTTTTAGAGTGTCAAATTGCAAATATGCTAAGGAAATATGGGACACTCTATAAACCACACGTGAGGGGACTGAAGAAGTCAAGCGGTCTAGACTCAATGCTCTCTCCCAAGAGTATGAGATGTTCCGCATTAAATCAGAAGAGAAAATTCTTGATCTCCAAAAGAGATTCACTCACCTTATGAACCATTTGATTGCACTAGGCAGAGTGTTGTCAAATAGTGACTTGAACTTGGAGGTTCTAAGAATACTAACAAGACAATAACAAACCAAGGTGACAACCATTTCAAAAAGAAAAGTTTATAAAAAATATCTTTGGCTGCACTCTTTGGAAAATAGTGGGAAGGAATTAAGCCAACTTGATCAACATTAAAAACAATAAAAGAAGAGAAAAAACATTTCTCTTAAGGCAAATGCAGAAATGTATGAGTCCTCCACAGACCAATCACAAAAGAAGACATTGAGGATATGAGCGTGTAGGTGAAAAAGTTCAGCAAATTTATTAAAAGGAACAAAGGAGTAAAAGCTGGACAAGCACGAAAATTCACCAAGAACAATGAAGTTTCCACTTCAAATCAAAGCTTGAATGTGGAAAACTTGGTCACATGAAGATGGATTGTCCTACACTAAAGAAAAATTATTTCAAAGGAAAATCTAAAAGGAGGACCGGAAGACGGGCCTACATTGCATTGGAGGACAATGACACAAATTCAACCTTTGAACCAGAAAATGAATAACAGACTTCTCTATCCTTAATGGAATCTCATCATTTTGATGAGGAGGAGGAATATTTGGGAGTCGCCAGTAATTTATGGTACTTGGATAGCGGCTGCTCAAAACATATGACGGACGACAAAGAAAAGTTCTCTGTCCTTTCTCCAAGGGACAAGGACTATGTCACATATGGTGACAACAATAAAGGAAGAGCTCTTGGACTTGGTAGAGTCGGGAAGCCACCTACTACTACAATAGAAGTAACTCTATATATTGAAGGACTCAAGCACAACCTACTTAGTGTAAGTCAACTTTGTGACAAAGAGTCCCATGTGGCACTTTACCAAGACAAATGCATCATTGACAGCAAGGTATCTGAAAACTCTAAACTTGTTGGTAAGAGAATTAATAATATTTATATGATTGTTTTAAATGATTCTTCTCTTCTCATTAAATGTTTAGCTATAAATGATCATGATGCATGGCTATGACAAAGGAGAATTGCTCAAATTCATATGGATCATTTGAATAAACTGATTAAGAAAGATTTAGTTGTTGGTTTACCCAATATGAAGTTTCTTAAAGACAAACTATGTAGTGTTTGTCAAAATGGTAAACAAACAAAAACTTCTTCAAATAAAAGCATATGATTTCTTCTAATAGACAGTTACTACACATGGAATTGTTTGGCCCTTCTCGGACCAAAGGTTTTGGTGGTAACTACTATGCTCATTTGATAGTAGATGGTTTTTCAAGATACACTTGGACTCTATTCTTGGTACACAAGAATGAGGTATTTAATGCCTATAGTAAATAGTTAAGAGAGTACAAAATGAAAAATCTTTTAAAATCGCTACTGATGTAACATCCAACATAGAGCAATTGAAAATAGATGATGTTTTACATTCACAAGAAGATCATATTCACCACTCGCCTATTTAGAATGAACACAAAAGAGACAAAGAGAAGAAGAAGGGAGAGAATATGCAGATTTGAGAGAAAGAGAAAGAGTTGTTGTGAATGAATAAGAAGTGGAGTTCGGTTTTTCTCCGAAGTGAACGTAAGTGAATGAATCAGAGGAGTGTAAAAGTGAAGGAGATGATATGAAAACCCTTGATTTCTGGTAGGAGCATAAAATGATTATTCATAAAAACAAAATATGAAAAGATGGGAAAGAAAATAAAAAATATAAAAGTGATGGGAGAAGTTGAAGCCTCACTAGTTTGCAAAGCCTAAAAGGCAAACTTCAGCAAATATAGCTTATTGAGTTTGTAGAAAAAAGAAAACAAGATAATCTCTATTCAAATCATCAAACGTCACAACATTCAATAACACCAAAAAAAACTTCAACACATTCAAGAGAAACAAAACCAGGTTTATTAAGACTTTTAAGGGAAAAGTTGAAGCCTCACTAGTTTGCAAAGCCTAAAAGGCAAACTTCAGCAAACATAGCTTATTGAGTTTGTATGGGTTTATTTCACAACCATAAGACATAAAAAGTAAAAGCAAAACATATCCCAATAAACCTCCTATAATTGTATATAACTCATGCAAAAAAGTTTGTAAAATGATTTTGTAGTAAAAAAGGAAAAGGGAAGTGAAGGAGGCAAGGACTTCAAGAGAGTGAATTCTTCTGGTCCTTATCTTGCTCATTGTTCTCTTCAGGACTGCTTTCATGCTCATGAGCAGCAGAAGCAGTACAGTAATCATCATTATGTCCTCCCTCACTCTCATTGGGTGTCTGTGCCTGTGCATTTGATGCTGAATTAGTTTGTTCTTCCGATATCAAGCTAGTAGTACCATTTTTCTTCATGTTCGTCTCCAGCGGGAGATTTGCTTCTTCAAGAAGACTCATAATGTCCACATTGTCTGCCCCGGCTTGCATGCCTTCACCACCAGGTTGGCAATTCAAGTGTAGTTGTCCCTTGGCAGCTTCTGCCACGTGGTCTTGACTGCTCGAATCCAATTCATTAGGCACCCTTGCTTCATTCTCCGAATCATCAACTGGAGTTAAATGAGAGGTGCTGTCTACTTCTGTTTCATGTTCAGATTGACGCTTCAACTTCTGCATCATCAGGGTTTTAAACCGACGTTTAACTGTCATGCAGACGTTGCAGGTGCATGTAGCCTTGTGTTTACCCTTCCCACTTGGTGGTTGGATACAAACAATGCAGGAGCACCCAGGTCTATGCCGAGGATGTTTTGTAGTGGTAGCCACCTGCGTGCTGCCAGGGTCACCTGCATCATCTCCAAGTATTGAAGCGTTCGCCAAAGTATCCAGTCCAGAAGATTTATGTTCCTGCGGGTTGGGGCTTGCTGCCACTTTTTGTTTGCTGAATTCTATTTTCCAAAACAAAGGATTGAAGTATATTAGCTATCAAGTTGTTGACACAAAAACATGTCACCAAGGCAATGCATTTATAACGGTCACAAAATCACCATTCTTTATCAGGCAGCATAATTTGGGATTGCAGATATGTCAACTTCTTCAGCACATATATAATTTGACAAAAAAGGGTAGGCACAAAACAAAGGTAACAAGACGGGACAAAAACCAACTGTGTGGTAGCAACTTTGTAGAATAAATCAATACTGAGTACAGTTTTCTAACTATAGACTGAACAAAAAGGCATTTCTTTCAAGTGGCTACTCGAGATCAATTTAGAATGTTAAACTAGGATGGATCTTTAATTTTCTCAAATCTGCCAACAATTTTTCCTAAATCTTCAACTTCACTAAATCTAGACTTGTATGCTAAAATATGGAGTTGGTGTACTAATAAGGCAACTTAAAGTCATTATGTAAAATACCTTACTGCACTTATGATTAGGAAGCCAGCAGTCATATAAGAATTTCACCATTATGAGCATTTAAGATTATTTTTAGTTGACATACCAAATGTAGGGATCTTCACTTTTCCTAAATCTTCTATGTTAAATATTTGTACATTTCCATGACAAAATGTGACACCAAAATGGCTTCAAAATGATTATACTGAATTAATAATGCGTTGACACCCATGCATTCAAACACTCGAAGATTCCTGTCCTTATATGACAAGTTGAAGTTTCCTTGTTTGATGTCCAATTAATAAAAAAGTAACTACACAGCTTTGACAATATGGACTACAGCTTGTGGACAAAATATGTAAACAAGATACTTAGAGGCTCTTACATTTTTCATCAGTTTTATTCCTAAAATTTTGTTAGAGGCAAAAAGGGAAGAAAGATAAAGACAATGCTATGAACAAGGAAATAACTTATAGAGATACTCATAAATTATAACCACTCATATTATACCCAGTGTCATCTAATAACCCCAGTTCACAAATTTCTTACTAACCCTATTTTACTATGATAAACAATTTACCTTTCCAAACTTCTCCTAATTTAAATTGAAAACCTTTGAGAGCGCCAATATACCACTATCCTTGAGAGAATCTATTTCCCAAAATACTTTTGAAAACTTAAATTTACAAATGGCATCTATATATTAAATCACAAATAAAGCTCATTGATCAAAAGAAAGTCCAAGAAGTATACCCTGGAATGCAGACATATTTTAGTTCTGCATGTACTACCAATAGGAAAATGCTATAAAAAAAACATAGCTTCATAGACATTGCAAACGTCTGCATATGAATCCACTTTCTACCAGTATTTGTTGATCCACAGTGACTAAAAGGGATCATGCGTATTTAAAGGAATTCAAGCAATGTAAACATACCCTTGTTCAGTCTCAGAAGATTATCCAGTTCCCTTTGGTTCAATTCGTTAGGAGCAGAACATGAAGACCTGTTGACAGCATTGAAGAAGCTTAAAGGTCTTACATAAAAACATGTTTTGTTAAAACCTGCATTGCACTACAAAGTCTTATGCGCACCTATTCCGATCCCATAAATTGTCCGTGCATGTCCAATTATGGGGAACAAGTACATCAATCGGCAACTTCCGCCATTTTGAGCACCTATCACATTGTGTCCACTGCTCATTTTTCCTGAGGTCCAACCATACTCCAAATTCAAATACTCAATCAAAATATATAAGCTGATGTATTAGTACAACATGGTAAAGAACTCAAAAAGTTCAGCACAAAATATACAAAAAAAACGGAGGGATGGTAAGAGGAAAAATCTTACACACGCAATAAACATTAAAAAAAACTAACACATTCATCTTACCCAGTTGAGCGGGATACACATATACTCGTCTTACCAAAGACAGGAGGTTCCTGCATGGATTTAAGAAAGTCAACTCCCATAAAAGATCTTAAACAGGCTGTATAGTAAAATTTAATCTTACATAGTCTGCAAGTAGATGGCATTTCAAAACTATATAATATGATTTATGACCTAGAAACCAATTTCATGTACTTTAGGTTTACATGCAAATGCAATGCAATGCAATCCACATAAACCTGAGAAAGACCATGTGTGGATGTGTGAAGCATCACATGAGCCGAGACACTGAAATTCATAATCCCTGGGTAAAAATGTTGTTTATTTTAACCCGAGGTTTGAAAAACCTATGCCTTCACCCCTTCACGTTTCAAAAATTAAACAGACATCCCCTACCCCTTTAACTAACTTGTTTTTTCCTTAATACATACATGCCCTAAAAGTGAACTTGGCGCAATGGTATGGTTGTTGCTTAGTGACCATGAGGTCACAAGTTCAAATCCTGAAAACAACCTCTTCGCTTGCGAGGCTAAGGCTGCATATATCTACCATCCGCATACCCCACTAAGTGGAAGCCTCGTGCATTGGACTGCCTTTTTTTTACATACATGCCCTAAAAGCAACAATTTTTGTAGAACATGAATCAAAAGGGATTTTTAATGCATTTGAAAATTGCAAACCTATGAGTCTGCAAGTGATGTATACAGAATTACCCTTGTTTTGAAAAGTTCCTATGAATTAGATGTCTCATTTTCTTCTTTCAATTTAGATTCTCCTAGATGGAAAACATTTGGATAGCAGACAGATGCATTAAAATATTCATTAGCATAACCTAAACACTCCAATACTTTTGGGGGAATGTTGGAATAAACAGACACCAAAAGCATCAGCTTCATCTTACCCATGACAAGGACCAACAAATTAAAATTGAAGAGTTCACCTATAAAATATTTGAACTTTATGAAACTTACTAATTCCTATAAATAGTTCACTTACTTCATACTCTTCAATTACATGATCCTCAATCATTACAATGCTTGGCTTAATTGTTGGAGGTGGATGTAGCATGTCCTGAGTCTCTTCCCAAGTAAGTATCAGCTCCATTGCATCCTGGCTTTCAATAAGCAACCTCTTACTTTTTGACCCAATATTCCGAGCGCTCTTCTTCTCAGGAACCATCGTAGGTGGCAAACTCATCCCTTCTCTTTTCCTGCTTCCGGGCATCTCAATACTATGCAAGTTCATGTCACCACCAGCTGAATTCCATTTTTTAGACAGCACATTTAGGTGAGTTTCTGAATTCCCATTTTGTGACCCAAGATTGCCAGAACCACTTAATATAGATAAATTCCCATAAAGACCAGAATAGGGAGTTTCACTTGAATGAGAACCATTGGGTACATTAGATGGTTGAGTGTCCTGCTTAATAGCCATAGGTGATTAGATATTAATTCTAAAAGTATGAGTTTGCTATATGAACAAAAAATGGCTTTTACCTGTATTGCTGCAGAATTTGTTCCCTTCCTAAACCCCATTACAAGCTTACCCTCAGGGTCCATACGGCTGAATGTTACTGCAGCATTTTAGATATTTTTTTACTATTTTGTAACTAGATTTTACTACAATGAAAAATAAAGGAAACAAATAAATGTTGTACTAGAAATTTAGAAGTTGTACAGAAACAAATTGACTATATATGATAAAACATGACGTTGTTTAGTACAAAGCTTTTGGTATTTCATCAAAAGAACAATAATCAGTAGCAGTAAAAGTTTACAAACTTCATAAAATTTCTCAGAAGATAAAGAAAATAAGATAGATGGCTTTCCTAAAGTCATTTGCAGTCAGTACCTTATAGCAGCATGTCTACTAGGTACGGTTATTGATTACTTAACACATTGAGCCAGAAATTTGAACACTGATGAATGCTTGTAAACGTCAAATTTAGAAGAAACATAATAATCTCTAAATTTAGTCAACGTTGCAGTGAATAAGTATGACTAAAACAGGGGGGGGGGGGCGGAAAAAACCTCCACATGTGGCATCTATTCTTAGAATTTGTAGCTTAACTAATGAAGTAATTCTCTGTAAAATTTACCAGTATCCCCAGCTTGCAATTGCATAGACTGGATGCAGGGAGTTACACCTTCTAAAACATACATCCTGCTGTTATTATTTGGCCAAAATCTAAACTGGAACACCCATTCTTTTCCTTTCACATCTTGGATTCGTAGAGGAAGACCATCCGGTTGAGAGATGGGAGGAAAATAGGCCTGCAAAATGCCGACTCAAACAATTTACAAACCTCATCAAGAAAAATGACTTTCTTCAGAATGATTGGTTAATACAAAATGACAACAAAAGATATAACTTCATCTGCAAAGTTAAGAAAACCTACTTCCGCACAAGCTTTTGGTAAAATCAAGCGACCAATTCGACCAGCATCACTTGCACTAAGCATCTTCTCAAAGAGTGGCACGACGGTGGAATTTGAACTTGAAGTATCAGAAATCATGGTTAAGGAACTATGTTTTCTAAGGTAAAGAGAGATCACCGAAAGAAAATAGGTTTATCACTGTGCATAAAGTATCTTGCTAACAATTAACAATTCATAGAACTAATTACAATTATGGATACCCTCCAGATATTTGCTGCAACTCTTGATCTGTAATCCTAGGCCAATAACGGGGAAGTAACTGATTCCTTCCCCGTCCTTCAGCAGGAGGCCTTGCTACACGAGTCTGGGAAGCCATGCGTATATTTGCCTTTAAGCCTGCGGTAAGAGTTGACCTAGAGGGCTTAGGTAATAGCTGGCGAGACCTAGACCCTGATAGAAGTGGAGATGATGTTTTACTTTGTTCTCTTTCATCAGTAATGGCTGTTTGAAAGGGATTTGAGTTTCCTAATGGAGCAGCACGAGTCATAGTTGTCTGTGTCAATGGTTCATATACATCTTGCATTTCCATGTTTGACATATTGTTATCTTCTTTGGCAGCCTCAGATGATCCATTAGACTCAGGAGGAAGTTGTGATATCAAAGTGTTTTCAATATTTTCAATCGAAGGTGAAACTTCTTCCACTTTTATTTCTGCAGAAGTCCCACTTGTGGCAGCATTATGTGGTTTGAGCCACCATCTCAGCCCATGGTTCAATGCATAATTCCCTATTTGCATACCCCTCACATTTAATTGGTTAGCCAGAGATATGAAGTTCTGTTCACTGACATTTTTTACCTTTGAAGTCTCAGACTCATTAGGCTTTTCAGTAGTTGCAACCTGTCAAATAACCATTGCAAGTTTCGGAACATACAGACTTAAAAGTTAAAGCATAAACATAAAATAACAATATATGCAAGAAGTAGCATTCAATTGAGTGAGCATTTAATTTACCCTCTAAATATTAATCAATAATTAGCTTAACAACCTTATGATACAAGGTTTTCAGTAAAAATTAACCAGAAAGTTAAGACCCACAATCTAACATTATAAATATCAATCAATAATTAGCTTAATTAGCTTAACAACCTTATGATACAAGGTTTTCAGTAAAAATTAACCAGAAAGTTAAGACCCACAATCTAACATCATAAATATCAATCTATCTGAGGAAGTTGTCATAATCAATGAAGATTACCATATTTTATATGTTTCTGTAGTTGTGAACATAAATGGTTAGTTAATTAACTAAAATGGCAAGTTTAACTTACAGGTTGAGTTCCTAAATTCCTTGCGCAATTTACACAGCTTACACCACCGGTATCTAGTAACTCAAGCTGACACATAGAGACAACACATCCACAATGGAGTCGCTGTAAAAAACAGAACAAAGAATCATTGAGCACAGTGAAGCATGCGGAATAAACAGTAATTGGATAGAAAGTTATGCTTCATGTTAAATGTACTTTACCTTTCCACAAAAAGTGCACTCTCTCCAACCAGAGTCGTTTGAATGAAACACATCACAATATGTTGATTGTTCATAAGCGGAACTAGAGTAGAGAAAAATTCAAAGTAAGTTCCATATTCTCTAATAACCAGTTATTGTTTGAAGTTTTAATTTTACAAAATTAGCATTAGGTAATAATGAGACTGGGAGTTCCAATAGTCCTACAAATCTGTTAATTTCAGTGTTCTATAATAAAATTATCATATGATGTCATCTCAGGCTCATTTTATATTTCCTACCCAGGTATTTAAATTAGGCACCATTCAAATTCATCACAACTTACAGAACAAAATTTCAGCCAGAACAAAACAAGTACAAATGATGAACACAAGCTTCATAAATCATCATCATACAACTTGGACATATAGTTATTGGTGTTTCTTTTCATTTCGTTTTTATTTTCTTTTCCCTTATATTTTGGGAAATTAAATTTTTTACCAGTCATTTATTCTTAATTAATCAAGTAAAACAAGAATATAGTTCATATGCCATGGTCAGAAGCTGATTTTACGGGTCAGCATTCCAATTTACCTATGACGAGATCAACAACCAACTACGTAGATTTTTATAAACGATAAAAAAAATTATAAAAAAATCGTGTTAAGTCCAAACAGTTGGAAAATTAAGGGAAAAAATAATCGAAAACAAAGTAGCCAAAGGTCTAAACTTTGATCAACAAAAAAATGAAATTTAACAACTTCAAAGCAATTTTATTTTTCTTAAACAATAAAAATTGAAAATGAAAACAATAAATCAGCTATTAATCTTAACTCACTGTTGAGTCCGTACAATCAGATATGAAGTTATGAACTAACGCGTGTTAATTTGAAATGTAGAGTATAATTACCCGCATTTATCACATAGATCAGCGAATTCACCGGATCGCAAGGCCCAACCTCTTCGCCACTGAATCGACGTTGTGACGGCACACGCCACGTTCTTGCAAATCCTTGACTCCATTTTCAACCTCAATTCCACTTCACTGCAAACAATTACGAAAACAAAATTCAAAAATTCAAAACCCTAATAATCACCTCGATTTCAGAAAAAAAAACCTCACCAACCTCAACGAACCAGAGGAATAAAAATCAAGCAACGGAAAAGCACACATACCGAAATTCAACCGAAGAACGAAGCTCGAGTTAGTAGTAGCGGTTACTACAAGTTCCTTAGAAGCGGTTTCGTTGTTCGGTGTTTTTTTATAGTGGTGGCGGTGGTGTGGTTTTGGATTTGATTTTGCGGAGGTGTAAGTGAAGTGAGGTTTGATCGGAGACTCGTCGGAAATATGACCGGAGAAAGAGAAAAGGGTGAATTTGAATTGACGGTGACCGGAGATAACGAAAGCGAAGACGAAAGAGAGAGAAGGCGAGTGCATGCAGAAATATAAGAAAGAAAGAGAATGAGACACAAATTGCATGCACGATGATTATACTTCAAGACTTGACCAACTCTACCATTAGTGTCCCACCACCTTTATTTATTTCATTTTCTTTTGTCATTGTTTTTGGAAAGGAGATTATTAGTCTCGTTCTAGTGTGTCCCAATCCGATTAAAAATTGATACTTTTAAAAAAAGTTAAAAAAAAAATATACAATAATATTTTCTACATTATTTAGCACAATATGGAGATAAATATATTTTGAAATAAGTAATCCTTATTCTTGTTTTTAATGGGTATCTCAAATTCATGTTTCACATTGTCTTCCAAAATAATTATAAAATATAAAATTGATATTTTAATATTATTTTGTAAATTTTAAGTGGCTAAAAATATAAGGGCATGAATTTTTTAGAGAGATGATCTTTATCCTTCTTTTTGATGATATGATTGTAATATGTATGTGTTGTCTATGTAAATATCAACATTAATTTATTGTATTATTTATATTTAAAAAATGATTAAAAATAGTTAAGTATGGATAGTGAATAATATAAACTATAAAAATCTCTTACATAGATTTCCTCTTGATTTTTAGTCCAAATTTGTTGTTATTTATTATTAATATTTTTATAACACTTAAATTTGTTTCCTAGCCATATAATAAATGATTTGACTTTTGTTGTTGTAGAGAATTATTTTCAACCTTTCATTTTGTTTTAAGATTAATGAATATAAATTAAGAAATTATTAATGGATGTTGTATTTTCACTAAAGCACTCATATTTATTTTTCAAGAGAGAATAAAATATAACTAATTTAAAAATAAGATGATATGTTTAATTATTGAAGTACTGATGAATTTGAAAAATAGTAAAACAATAATAATTTTGAATTAATAAAATAAATCTAAAACAACAAAACATATTAAATAGAAATTAATATTTTAATATTATTTTGTAAAATTTGATTAGCTAATAACAAGAACATGAAAATACTTACATAGATGATCTTTATCATTCTTTTTTATAATATTATATGTATGTGTTGTCTATGTAAATATCAGAATTCATTCATTTGTATTATTTATATTTACAAAAATTATTAATAATGATTAAATATGAATAGTGAATATAAACTATAAAAATCCTTTAGAGTGGATTCCTCTTATTTTTTAATCCAAAATTGTTGTTATTTATTATTAATACTTTTATAACACTTAAAATGTTTCCTAGCCATATAATAAATGATTTGACTTTTGTTCTTCTAAAGAATTATTTCCTCCCTTTCACTTTGTTTTTAAGATTAATGAATATAGATTAAGATATTATCGAGAATTAATTATACTCACACCCCTTGAGTTTCAATGAAATTACACAGATCACCCATAGATTTTTTTCATTATTTAGCACAACATGATTAGTTTGGGATATGACGATAAATATATTTTGAGATAAGTAATCCTTATTCTTGTTTTTGATGGGTATCTCACATTCATGTTTCACACGGCCTTCCAAAATAATTATAAAAAATAAAATTGATATTTTAATATTATTTTGTAAATTTTGATTGGCTAAAAATATAAGGACATGAATTTTTTTTAGAGATCCTTCTTTTTGATGATATGATTGTAATATGTATGTGTTGTCTATGTAAATATCAACATTCATTCATTGTATTATTTATATTTAAAAAATGATTAAAAATAGTTAAGTATGGATAGTGAATACTATAGACTATAAAAATCTCTTACATAGTAGATTTCCTCTTGCTTTTTAGTCCAAATTTGTTGTTATTTATTATTAATATTTTTATAACACTTAAATTTGTTTCCTAGCCATATAATAAATGATTTGACTTTTGTTGTTGTAGAGAATTATTTTCAACCTTTCATTTTGTTTTAAGATTAATGAATATAAATTAAGAAATTATTAATGGATGTTGTATTTTCACTAAAGCACTCATATTTATTTTTCAAGAGAGAATAAAATATAACTAATTTAAAAATAAGATGATATGTTTAATTATTGAAGTACTGATGAATTTGAAAAATAGTAAAACAATAATAATTTTGAATTAATAAAATAAATCTAAAACAACAAAACATATTAAATAGAAATTAATATTTTAATATTATTTTGTAAAATTTGATTAGCTAAGAATATAAGGACATGAAAATACTTACATAGATGATCTTTATCATTCTTTTTGATAATATTATATGTATGTGTTGTCTATGTAAATATCAGAATTCATTCATTTGTATTATTTATATTTACAAAAATTATTAATAATGATTAAATATGAATATTGAATATAGACTATAAAAATCTTTTAGAGTGGATTCCTCTTATTTTTTACTCCAAAATTGTTGTTATTTATTATTAATATTTTTATAACACTCAAAATGTTTCCTAGCCATATAATAAATGATTTGACTTTTGTTCTTCTAAAGAATTATTTCCTCCCTTTCACTTTGTTTTTAAGATTAATGAATATAGATTAAGATATTATCGAGAATTAATTATACTCACACCCCTTGAGTTTCAATGAAATTACACAGATCACCCATAGATTTTTTTCATTATTTAGCACAACATGATTAGTTTGGGATATGACGATAAATATATTTTGAGATAAGTAATCCTTATTCTTGTTTTTGATGGGTATCTCACATTCATGTTTCACACGGCCTTCCAAAATAATTATAAAAAATAAAATTGATATTTTAATATTATTTTGTAAATTTTGATTGGCTAAAAATATAAGGACATGAATTTTTTTTAGAGATCCTTCTTTTTGATGATATGATTGTAATATGTATGTGTTGTCTATGTAAATATCAACATTCATTCATTGTATTATTTATATTTAAAAAATGATTAAAAATAGTTAAGTATGGATAGTGAATACTATAGACTATAAAAATCTCTTACATAGTAGATTTCCTCTTGCTTTTTAGTCCAAATTTGTTGTTATTTATTATTAATATTTTTATAACACTTAAATTTGTTTCCTAGCCATATAATAAATGATTTGACTTTTGTTGTTGTAGAGAATTATTTTCTCCCTTTCATTTTGTTTTAAGATTAATGAATATAAATTAAGAAATTATTAATGGATGTTGTATTTTCACTAAAGCACTCATATTTATTTTTCAAGAGAGAATAAAATATAACTAATTTAAAAATAAGATGATATGTTTAATTATTGAAGTACTGATGAATTTGAAAAATAGTAAAACAATAATAATTTTGAATTAATAAAATAAATCTAAAACAACAAAACATATTAAATAGAAATTAATATTTTAATATTATTTTGTAAAATTTGATTAGCTAAGAATATAAGGACATGAAAATACTTACATAGATGATCTTTATCATTCTTTTTTATAATATTATATGTATGTGTTATCTATGTAAATATCAGAATTCATTCATTTGTATTATTTATATTTACAAAAATTATTAATAATGATTAAATATGAATAGTGAATATAGACTATAAAAATCTTTTAGAGTGGATTCCTCTTATTTTTTACTCCAAAATTGTTGTTATTTATTATTAATATTTTTATAACACTCAAAATGTTTCCTAGCCATATAATAAATGATTTGACTTTTGTTGTTCTAAAGAATTATTTCCTCCCTTTCACTTTGTTTTTAAGATTAATGAATATAGATTAAGATATTGTCCAGAGTTAATTATACTCACACCCCTTGAGTTTTAATGAAATTACACAGATCACCCATAGATTTTTTATCCCTATAGAAACCCCTGATTTTTGTATATACATTACACTGACTACCTCTAATGTAAAATAAGTGTAATTTTTTACATAAAAAATGATTATAAGTGTATTGAAGTTAAACAAAATATGATATATTGTACAGAGAAGTCAAAATACATTTTTATTATTTTTGGTTCATTATAAAATGCATCAATAATTATAAGGATATATTTAAATCATTCTTATACGATATTATAACAAACAAAAAATAATGAAAATGTGTTGACTCGTATACTATTTGAACTTGTTTCCACATTATACCATATTTTAACTTAATTACATTAATAATCTTTTTTATTTAAAAGATCATATTTGTTTCTCAGGCAGGGGTAGTCAATGTAATGTTTGTTTATAAATTAGGGAGGTTTTTGTAGGCGTTAAAAATGAAGGGTTGATTTGTGTATTTTCACTAAAACTCAGGGAGTGTCAGTGTAATTTACTCTATTATTAGTGGATGTTGTATTTACACTAAAGCACTCATATTTATTTTTCGAGAGAGAATAAAATATAATTAATTAAAAAATAAGATGATAAGTTTAATTATTGAAGTACTAATGAATTTGAAAAATAGTAAAGCAATAAGAAAATAAATCTAAATCAACAAAACATATTAAATAGATAGTATATTTGGATTTACATCCTTTTGAAATATCTCTTTTGCATTTATATTGATGACATGTAGTTGAAAGTAAATGAGAAATTAAGGATGCAAGACTAGTTTGTACAAGATATCAAAATCAAACTTTTTACTTTACCAGTAATTTTAAATAGAGTTTAAAAAATCTGAAAAATCAATGACTCAAATTGAGAGTCGTATTTAAAACTCATAATCATATTACACACCAGATTCAAATTCTAAATTAACAAAGATTCTAGTTCAGATTAGGGATGTAAATGAACTACTTTACACCATATCAATATTTATTTGATAATACTTTTTTATCAAATATAATGAAAGAGATTTCAAAAGAATAATTTTGATATTTTTTTGGACTGAATGTATTTTTTTCTTTATTATATATGGATGGTTTTGGTCCTTAAATTTTTTGGTTACATATTGTTAGTTGAAAAATAGAAATGGAGATGATCCACTTACTCTAAGAATAATAAGTTTTTTAAATTTACTCCACATCTGGACCATTAATTTTAGGGAAATCCAATATTTTGAATTAGTGAGTAGATCTAAATCATTGGATTTCCCTAGAATTGATGGTTAAGATGTGAAAATATATATAAGATGAATTGTGTTTCTTATAACTTTTTTTAAAAGTAAAAAACCCAGTATAAGTAAACTCAATTCATAACCCAATACTTGTGTCAATGTAGGATATATCTAATGAGTATAGACAATTTGAACAATAATTAAAAGGTTTTGGAAATGACTACTTTAATTTCCCCTAATAACTATATTATAGACAATCAAAATAAAAAAGTAAGCGATAAAGAGAAGATACTCAAATGAATTATCCTTAGAGCAATGGCCAAGATTTTGTCTAATATTAGACTGTGAGTATAATCACTACGCCAGAATACGTCTTTAAAGGTGGTTCTTCGACTGCGCATTCTAGAAAAATGCTGTAAAACAAAAGGCGGAGGAAAATTATACAGCGCAACTTTAAGAATTCGCTGTTTAAATGATAAGCGGATATAATGTCAACAGCGCAGTAGAATACGTGCTTGTTTTAATTCGTAATATTTAACAGCGCCTATACTGCACATCGCTGTTAATAGTAATGTGTTTAACAACGCAATCATTGCACATCGCTGTTAATAGTAATATGTTTAACAGCGCCATAGTTCTTTGTCGCTATTGATAGTATTATGTCAACAGCGCAACATAAAATATTTGCGGTTGAATACATACTTGTTTTAATTCGTAATATTTAACAACGCATAAATTTCACATCGTTGTGAATAGTATTATGTTTAACAGCGCATATATTGAACATCACTAGAATAGTATTATGTTTAACAGCAGAATCATTTCACATCGCTATTAATAGTAATATGTTTAACAGCGCCATAGTTAATTATCGCCGTTGATTTTATATCTTATATAGCGTAAACTAAAACTTGCGTTGTGTATTATATTACCATCCAAATTGTAAACTAAATAATGATACAAAAAAACACAATAAAAAACTTAAATTGTAAATATTAATTGAAATTGTATGTTGTGTATATTGAAAATTAAATGAAAATTACATTTTATTTATGTTTTGTAACATACTTACATGGAACAAACTTAAAATCCTTAAAATCTCTATACAATATATTAATCTATTCTGAAACAAACTTCTAACTTGATTGGAGAGTTGGACAATCTTGATTGATGAAATTTCCAAATACTTACATATATATATATAAATAAAATAGAATTACCAGAAAATAAATGTTCATCATTGGTAATTAAAATATCCAAAATAGTAATAAATGTCCATAAAATAAAAAAGACAATAAAAAAGAGAAAAAAAGAAATGTCCATAATAGCATCAACATTGTTCAATCAGAGAAATTAAGTAACTCTAGTTCTTCTTCTTCATCTTCGAAAAGAGAATTAAGAAATTCAATATAGTGTGGGTCAGCACCCTTTCCGTTGTGAATAACTCTCTGAAAATAAAATTCATAAGATTCATAAAATAATTAAACATGATTACAAATTCAATAATTACAAACATAAAAAATGAATCACCTCTTCAATACTAATCCATCTTGAAATATTAGTTTGTAAGAAATATTTTTAGAAAATGCATATAACTCATCATTTGCCACAACATCAAAGTTTTCAAGAGAATAGTTAAAACCCTCCTTAAGTTTAATTGGCAGTTGTGGAATATACTTCTCATTCACTATAGCCTCAATTTGATCCCTTATTACATAAACATATAATATGATGGATCAATTCAAAATCTTAAATCATAAATGATTTTTTTTAAATAAATAAGTAAATTAAAACACTTAACGATCAATGAAAATCAACAAAACGCAAGGATCTGCAAATATTTCCATCCGACGAAAATAGTTTTAAGTTCCAATTTCAGAATCCATGAAGTATTCTTACAAGATAAATCAATATCATCTAATGAACTCAAAGATTAACATGCTAAATATATAGACTCAAAGATTTATGAGAAACTGATATCTTTATTGTTTCGCATGAGAAACTCATATCACGAAGCAAAACTTGGCGTGTTAATAATAGAAAATAATGAAATTAATGACAACGAAGTAAAACACATCGCTGTTGATAATAGAAAATAATGAAATTAATGACAGTGAAGTAAAACGCATCGCTGTTGAATATAGAAAATAATGAACTTAATGACAGTGAAGTAAAACGTGTCGCTGTTGAATATAGAAAATAACGAAAATAATCACAACGAAGTAAAACGCATCCACATTGAAGTTAAGCGCATCGCCATTAAAGATTGAAAAATATCTAACTGGAATTTGTGTAATGACTCTTTTTTAAATGGGTTTGCTTCGTTATATGAGTTTCTTAGAAAGTGGTTGAAACATTAAAGATATCAGTTTCTCATAAATCTTTTAGTCTATATATTGAAAGAAAATGAAGAAGGATTTCATTGAAACAAAATGCTATCTATTTTTCATGGATATCAGTTCACCGGAGATATGGAACATCAAACTATTTTTCATGGAGATCTTTCTATTATCTTTATTTTTCATGGAGGTATTTTGGATTTTGGTTATTTATTTATATTTTTTTCATTTATATTTTGGTTATTGATATCAGTTTATGTTTGTAACAGGGGGAGAACAAATCTCCAATATTGAACAAAAATAGGAACGTGTCCTTTGTGATGCATGCTATTATTCGCATCGATAATAATATCATGCATGTCTTATTAATATCATGCGTAACTAGAAAGTGTCAGCCTGTCCCAGATCTCCAATATTGAACAAAAATGGGAACGAGTCCTTTGTGCTGAACACTTTTTCTCATAGCATAGCATACTATGGTTAATAGAGATATCATGAAAATAAGTGAAGAAAATCGTAAGAGAGCATCTATCCAATGCTCTCAAATATGATATTATTCACTTTGCATGGTCTCTATTATAAAGAAAATGGGAACCGTACTTACAAAGTGAAGGATATCCTTCCAAATGATATTCTTCACTTTGCAAGTACCTTGATTATATCATTCCAAATGATATCATTTCACTCAGCATTTCCACTTCCAGAGGCTGCAAAGTTGAGAATAAGTGAAGAAAATCCAAATGCTTTCTTCACTTATTCCAAATGCTTTCCCCTCATATGATTTCTTTGATTCCCTTCACTTATTACAATATCCTTCACTTGCTTTGTGAGCATCTATCCAATGTTCAAAGTAAGCAAGGTGATGAAACATGCGACAGTACAAACCAAGGTACCATTACTGTTTTTGTAATTTACAAATTTTTGGTTATTTTTATTCTTTTTCAATTTACAAAATTTATATTGTTTAGTTATAAATATGTCAAATAGGGGTAACATAAAAAAGAAAGCGTGGGAAAACAAAATGCTTGGAAGCTCATGCACGATCACTTGAAGATAGAATAGAAATCATTTTCGATGAATATGAATTGCCAATTGGACCAAATCAAAGAACTATTGTTAAATTTAGCAATTTCTTGGGAACAGTGGCTAGGAGTTCATATTTTTGTCCCATTGTTTACACTAACTGGAAGGCTGTACCAGACAAGGATCTCATATGGGATTATGTGAAGGTATTAGTTTAGGTATAGGGGAATGTTTTTAATTTTCCCTACACCCGTGTTTAATTATTTTTTAATTATGTTTCTTTTTTTTATAGCAAAAATACATCATTCCAGATATAGGGAAAAAAGTTGTATTCGCTATTCTAAATGATGCTTGGAGGCGACACAAATGCACCATCAAGGAGGAGTATTTCAACAAGTATAAAACCACACGTGAGCGCCTGAAAAATCGTCCCAAAGACAAACCGGAATCACACTTTAAGGAATTGATACATTATTGGAGTCTTGGAAATATTCAAGTAAGATTCATAAATTTTAGTTTATGTTAAATTGCATTCAAATGTATTTAATAATGACTTTAGTATTATTGTATATAGGAAATGAGTGAACAAAATTCTAAAAATAAAGCTCAACAGAAATGGAGACATCGAACGGGTCCTGTAAACTTTGGTGTCATAAGAGAAAGATTGGTATCATATTTTAATTATAAAAGAAATTATTTAAATTATTTGGCATTATTGTTGGACTACATTGTTTTATTTTTTCAAAATGCAGCATGCAATTAAGGAGAATAAAGAGATGCCCAACCAAGCGAAAATGTTCTTTGAAACTAGAAAAAACAAGAAAGGAGAGTTATTGGACCAAGAAACAACTAATGCAATAGTAAGTTTCTTTATTAGTACCGGTCTCTAATCAATAGTGTTCACTTTTGTATCGACTGTTACTTGTTGTTTCATGTTTAATCTATTTACACCATATTTTTGTTCTTATGCTAACCTGATTGCTTCTAAAAATGTTAGACACAACTTAAGGATTTAATTGAAAATTCTAGTCAACAACCTGATGAAGCTTTTCAGAGTGTGTTTGGAAAAGAAAAGCCTGTAAGAGTTCGGTGTCATGGAAGAGTTACAACACCTACTCTTTTGAAAAGAAAGGAAGAAATAGCAACAATTGAGAAAAAAAACATGCTGAAGAAATAAAGTTGTTGAATGATAAAGTTGAAGAGATGGAAACAAAACATAAGAATAAAATGTCATCAATGGAACAAAAATTTCAAATTTTGCTAAGGAATGTCATAAATCAAAACAACTCAGGAGTAGATGTGGAGGCATTACCCGCAATGCTATCAACACCAGATACTTCTACGTCGACACATGTTCCAAATAATGATAAGGTAATTTCTTATTTTCTCTTAGTGAAACGAATATGGTCCCATTTATTAGGAGCATTGATTAGTTTCATTGTACTTGTTATTAGTAGTTTTGTAGATATAACTATATGTTGGACTAATTGTTGATGCAGGAAAATAATTTCGAAGACAACTTGCCGCATACAGTAGATGGTGACGAATTATATTAGTCTTGAAAATTGAAACATCAAGATTTCCTATTTTAGATTGGAATGATATTTTTCTAAATAGGAGTGGAAACATAATTGTATGACTCGTTAATTTATATATATTAAGAATGTTTTTCATATTTGCTATATGCTAAATGTGATGATTGACATAAAAAATTTAATAAAAAAGAATTTTGTGTCAACCGACCAAATAGTTCATAAAAAGCGCATTATAGACAATGGTTTATAAATGTTGGTGTTTATGGCCGAGAATTTGAAATGAGAAAAGACAATGGTTTCTTAGCTGTTGCAAATAATCAACGGCAACGGTTTTTTCTCTTACACTAAAGGCAACGGTTTTTTATCTTACACTATAGGCAACGGTTTTTTATCTTACACTATAGGCAACGGTTTTTTATCTTACACTATAGGCAATGGTTTTTTATCTTACACTATAGGCAACAGTTTCAAACCGTTGGTGTTAAAGATGAACAAAAACTGTTGTCAATATTTAAATCATTAGGCAACGGTTTTTACAAAGTGTTGTCAAAACTCAAAAAACCGTGCCCTAAAGAAAAGGCAACGCCTCAGACTACTACAGTTAAAAAATCGTTGCCTTTGGAAAAGAGAACCGTTTTTTTACTTTTGGCCACGGTTTCCAACCGTTGCCATAGGCCAAAAATGTTGTAGTGTGTTTCCACGTAACAAACAATTTTCATTTCAGTTTTCAATATATATAACATTCAATTTCCATTTCAGTTTATTGTGTTTTAACATTCAATTTCCATTTAGCCTACAAAGTTGGTTTTGTTAAGAATAAAACTTAGCCTAGATCTTCAATATTGAACAAAAATGTAACATTTAGCTTTAAGGATTTAATGTTTCCATGTAACAAACAATTTTCATTTCAGTTTTCAATATATATAACATTCAATTTCCATTTCAGTTTATTGTTTTATGTATAATTTCAATTTCAATATATATAACATTCAATTTCATTTTTTTCAACACTTCAACTTATAACTGACGTGTTTTAAAAGAATGAAAATTTAAATCATTAACAGTGAAATAGTAAGTTAATCGTTTAGTTTAAATGAATAATAAACAATGAAAGTATATCACTTAAATGACTTATCAACAGCGAAAATACGTTTTAATTAATAATCAACAGCGAAAGTATATCACTTCGCTGTGGAAATAGTCGGATTTATTTAAATAATTGAAAAAAATGAATTTGAATATTAAGTTTAATTAAGGATATGTGCCGTTAAGTATTTGAGTCTCTTTTTGAAAAATATTGTAATTAGTTTAATCGTTTAAGTGAAAATTTAACTCAAAATGAATAATCAACAGTGAAAGTATATCACTACGTTGTGGAAATGTTCAGATTTATTTAAATAATTGAATTTTTTTAATTTGAATAATAAGTTTAATTAAGTGATTGAATATGTGCCGTAAGTCTATGAGTATATAGTCATGATGGAATTTGTACATGACACTGTTTATGTAACCTCTGCAACAGTGCTGGGTTAAATTTCACTGTTAACTGGTACATATTTAAGAGCGAAACATATAAGTCTAGATGTTAATGTTTAAATTACTACAACAAATTTATCGTTGCGCTGTGGATGACAAACTTTAGACAGCGAAAATATGACGTTGCGTTGTTGTGTATGGAAATTAAAATATATAAAAAGTTGATACCCAAACGTTTGGTTACGTACTTCTCAAACTTCTAATACACAAAAAATCAAACCCTTGAACACTCTCAAACCAATAAACCCTTCAACACTCTCAAACCAAGAAACTCTTCAAACAATGTTTTCTCAAAATGAAGTAAACGAAGAAGGAACAATGGTTAACACTCAAACTCCAATAACACAAACTCCAGAACCACAAACTCTACAAACACAAACTCAGAAACGTAAACCATGTAGTATCACTGCCATGAAGAGTGTTGTTCGTGCAAGAAGCAATAGTAACAAGTTGACAGTTAAATGGAACGCAAGGGGCCAACCATTGAACAATAAAGGTGGAAACACCTTAGTAAGCTACATTGAATTTGTGGCTCGACAAAATATATCCATAAAGTTCAAACATTGGTCTGATGATAGGTTGAATGCAGTGAAGGATATTATTCGGAAGGATATAACCGTAAGTTTCCATGCAATCTGTATTCTTTGTGTTTTATTTGGAAGAATATTATTTTGTGTTTATGTAATAGGATAATTACCACAACGAAGTGATATACTTCCACTATGGAAGAGAAGATCATAAGTTCCTAACAAGTAACAAGTAACAACAAGCTCCTGATATCTTCATCAGCGAAGTGTTTTACTTTCGCTATGACATTTATATCTTCTACATCGTCAACTAAAGATTTTGCTATTGAAGGCTTATCAAAATAAAACTTAAAACTATCCCACATTCGAAAACCTCTTTTACACTAACTATTTTTCTCAGCAGCAGCTAGCGAAACTGAAAACCTCAAAATCATTCAATCATTCACACATTCAACATCGAAAATCATACACACATTCAACATCGAAAATCTTTCACACATTGAACCTCAAAATCATTCAACCCAAAATCATTCACGCATTAAACATCAAAATTTCTTTCTCTCATTCAACCCCGAAAGTTCAATAATTCTGCACCGAATTGAAAGTGAGTAAATACTTGTTTATATTGAGTTAGATTTCATCTTTATTACATGAGTTATTATTTTACATGAGTTATTATATGCCCGAATTCATTTAGATCGTATTTAGTTATGGTTCCTCATTTAGCTTGTATTACATGAGTTAGGATTTTTCCTAATAATGTATTTGCTTGCTAAGTGAAATTAAATTAATGTTTTAGAGATTTATGTTTCCCCAAAATCAAATTTCAATCATACAATTTAGATTGTATTTAGTTAGGGTTCCTGACTTAGCTTGTTTTACTAGAGTTAGCTTGTAAGGTGAGCGACGACTTAATCATTTAGGGATTTATGATCCCGGATATAAATTTCAATTATTAACTCAATATTTTATGACGAAGGAGTATGAAAGAATTGATCGAAAATGGATGAGTGTTAATCGATTGACGAAGGAGTGAAATCATTTCTTAATGAGTATGCTTCGATGAAGTATTGTCCTAAATATAATGCATCACGTTATAATAAGGAAGACTCAATTATTGCCAATAAGGTTGTATGATATTTTCCTATCAAATCAAGATTTAAGCGTATGTTCAGCAACGCTAAAGATGCAAAGAATTTGACATGGCATGCTGATGAAAGGATTAAAGATGGCAAGCTTCGACATCATGCAGATTCTCCTCAATGGAGAAAAATTGATCATGTCTACCCTAGTTTTGGTCAAGAATCAAGAAATCTACGCCTTGCATTGTCAACTGATGGAATTAACCCACATAATGTTCAAAGTAGCTCCCACATTACATGGCCAGTGATGTTGGTGATATACAACCTCTCTCATTCCCTATGCATGAAGCGCAAATATGTGATGTCATCTTTGTTAATTTCTCGACCTAAACAACCAAGAAATGACATTAGACATATATTTGACTCCATTAATTGAAGACTTGAAGCAAATGTGGGAGACCGATATAGATGTATATGATGCGTATAGGGAAGAAAGGTTCAACTTGAGGGCTTTGTTGTTCGGCACAATTAGTGATTTCCCTTCGTATGGTAATCTTTCAGGATATACTACAAAAGAGAATTTTGCATGTCCTGTATGTGAAGGCAATACTCATTCAACGAGGTTTCCACACTATAAGAAGAATGTCTACCTTGGTCATCGTAGATTTTTGCATGCAGATCATCAATATCGTCGATGGAGAAAAACATTCGATGGGAATAATGAAGAAAGTCGTGCTCATTTGCCGTTGACGGGTGACCAATTATTTCAAAAGCTAATGGGTTTGAATAATAACTTTGGTAAACCTTTTTCTGAAAAAATGGTCACAATTGGTGGGTGGGAGAAAAGGTCAATCTTCTTTGAATTGTCGTATTGGAGCTCATTATATGTAAGACATTTTCTCGATGTTATGCATATTGAAAAAAATGTATTTGAAAGTCTTCTTGGTACTTTACTCAATATCTCTGGTAAGTCCAAAGATGACTTGAATGCAAGATTGGACATGGTTAGTATGAGAATAAGAAAGGAATTGGGACCAATAATGAAGGGAAAACGTATATTTCTACCTCCAACAGCTTATACTTTGTCGAGGAAGGAGAAATTAGAATTTTGTAAATTTATTGATGACGTAAAAGTTCTAGAGGGGTACTCCTCAAACATTCAAAATCTCGTATCAATGAAAGACCTCAAGTTAATAGGTCTTAAGTCTCATGATTGTCATGTACTCATGGAGCATTTCTTGCCTATTGGCATAAAGTCTATTCTACCTAAAAAATTGCGAGGAACCATAACTAAATTATGCTTCTTCTTCAAGGCAATTTGTAGCAAAGTGATTGACCTTGTGAAATTACACGCATTGCAAAGACAAATTATTTTGACATTGTGTGAGCTTGAGATGTATTTCCCACATTATTTTTTGACATAATGGGCTATCTTAGCATTCATCTTATTCGAGAGATACAACTATGTGGTCCTTCCTACATGAGATGAGTGTACCCTTTTGAACGTTATATGAAGATATTAAAAGGGTATGTGACGAATCGATCAAGACCAGATGGTTGTATTGCTGAGCGATATATTATTGAAGAAACTCTTCATTTTTTTACCGGATACCTTGAAGATGGTGATTTCATAGGCATTCCAAAGCCTCGGTATGCAAAAGGAACATCTCGTGAAGGCATTACTGGGAAAGAAATATTGAGTATATCAAGAAGCGAATTGGAGCAAGCACACTTGTATGTTTTACATAATGCCGACGAGGCTGAGCCATATGTTGAAAGACACATGAATATGCTTAAGAAGTCTAACCCAAGTAAGAATGAAAATTGGATTTCCAAAGAGCATAATCGGTGTTTCATAAAGTGGCTAAAACATCACATTGATGAAGAGTTGAATATAAATGTGGATTTCATTTCTGAAAGATTGAAATGGTTAGTCAATGATCCAAGTATTCATGTCATATCCTACAGTGGTTACCTAATTAATGGGTTCACATTTTATACTGAAAAACAAGATAATCAATGCAAAATGTAAAATAGTGGTGTGACTCTTGTTGCTCGAACTCTACATATGTGAAGTGCCAAAGATAGAAACCCAATATATGCAAATATTTCATACTTTTGGGTCATTAAACAAATATGGGAGTTGGATTACACAATGTTTCGGGTGCCGGTTTTTTGTTGTATGTGGGTTGATAACAATAATGGCTTTCGAGTTGATGAATTAGGGTTCATGCAGGTGGATCTCAATAGGTCAGGATATAAAGATGAATCATTTATTCTAGCATCCCAAGCTCAACAAGTATTCTATGTTAGTGACCCATCAAATAAGAAATGGTCCATTGTTTTATTGACCAACAAAATCATCATCAATAATATAGATGATCAAGAAGATATTGATGCTGAAGATGATTCTTTTTTTGGGATATCACTGTTGCATGAGATAACTACTAATGATGATTTATATACAAGAGGTGATCATGATGAGGGCCTTTGGGTGAATGAAATTCTTATTGGAGAAGACAACAATATTACAATCCATAAACCATCAAAGAAGAGGAAACATTATATGTATATCTTTGTATAAGTATAGCATAAATTTATTTTGTTTGTAATTTACTTATAATTTTGTTTGTAATTTACAGGAGAATTGTTTGCATTGTAATTTTGTTGACAGTCTAGTGTAAGTTTGTTGCTTATATAACATTAGTGTGAATAATGCATTGTATTTTGTTTGCATTGTAATGAATAAAGATTGTTTTGACAGTCTGCTATAGGTTTGTTGCTTATATGGCATTAGTGTGAATAATGCGTTTTATTTATTCTTTGTTGAGTTTGTGAATAATATTTCAGATGCACACTCTAGTAAGATTCCTGCAATGGACTAATAATGAACTCATGAATTTGTAAGGCTTTCTTCATTTCAGTGTTTCACTTTTTTTATTTTTTGTTGAGTTTGTATAGTTACTTTTTTTCTCTTCTAATAGCATTACTTTCTCTATTTTTGTTGTCCCGTTTCTATAGGAATAAATGGTCTTGATGTGGTGGAGCAATGCTTTTTCCAATGCATAAAAACATCACAATGAAATTGAGAAATAAACATGTATTCTTTATTTACCATAATTTTATAATTCCTTTATTATAAGTTTAGATATAGTAAGTTTGTTTTATTGTTGAGTCATTGCTTTCCAATGCAGAAAAACATCACAATGAAATTGACAAGTAAACATTTATTCTTTATTTAGCATAATTTTATAATTCATTTATTATAAGTTCAGATATAGTAAGTTTGTTTCATTGTTGAGTCATTACTTTCCAATGCAGAAAAACATCACAATGAAATTGACAAATAAGTTTATTTACCATAATTTTATAATTAATAAGTTTGTTTCATTGTTGAGTTTGTTTCATTGCTGTTATAGTAAGTTTGTTGAGAGGTGGCTGTGTGTTGTGGTTGAGATAAATCAACAACGCATTCTAAGAGTAAATCTTTAAGCCGCTTTGTAATAATGTGCGGGTAAGTGGTAACTGGTAAGCCCTTCAAAAACAGTGGATGTTGCATTTTAATAAACAGTGCATTCTAATAGGAAATCTATACAGCGCTGTTGCAACAAGTAAATCTATATGGCGATAAACAACGCTGTTGCATTTAATAATTCACTGTTATACGTAAAACATAAGACATCACAATATTTACGTTGTGCTGTCATACGTAACACATAAGACAGCGCAATATTTATGTTGTGCTATCATACGTAAACAATCAGACAACACTGCTTAGACTGCTGTCATACGTAAAACATATGATAGCGCAATATTTTAGTGGTGTTGTGGTATATAAACTTTACGACTGCACAACTTATATTGTGTGCTGTCATACGTAAAATATAAGACATCGTGGTATTTATGTTGTGTTGTCATACGTAAACATAAGACAGCGCATTATTTTAGTGGTGTTGTGGTATACAAACTTTACGACAGCGCAATGTATATAGTGTGTTGTCATACCTAAAATATAAGACAACGCAATATTTAACACTACAACAGCGCAACGACTTAGTGTTGTGGTATACAAAAAATTACCACAGCGCAACCTATATGGTCCGCTGTTGTACTAGATTGTGTTATAAAGCACTACGTATGAGTTGAGCTGTTATATCTGTCTGTTCCTTAACAACGCATGACTCAATATTCGCTGTTATAACATGTGGTATTCAACAGTGACTTTAGAAGCGCTGTTAATGACTAACGTCTACGACTTCGGTCAAATAGACAGCGGCAGAAATTGCTGTCCTATAGCCAAAAAATGCATTGTTGCTCAACGTATCTGGCGTAGTGAATATTTATGTATTGACAATATACAATCAGTATATTATTCATCTTTCATTTGAATTATTTTTTTGAAGATTGATTGGAAATGAATAGTGCATAATGTTGTGCAATGACTCATATTCAATGGACCGTACCTCTTCTCATCATAACAACAATACAAGTTAAGGGCTTGGGCTGATGTAAAGGGTTGGGATAGAGGGCTATATATTTATGTTCTGTAAACCTAATGTAACAAGGAGAACACTAGCTAAACACAAATCTTTATTCTCTAATAATATATAATGGTAGCCTCTCAAAGCTCTCGGGGACGTAGGCACAATTGGCTGAACCTCGTTACCAAATTCCTTGTGTTATTCTCTTCTCTTTTACTATTTGATTGATCGCTTGTTCCCAACAATTGGTATCAGATGGCTCTTAACCCAGGTGCCAAATTCAAGGTGGGGAAGTTCGATGGAGCTGGTAATTTCGGATTGTGGCAAAGGAGGGTTAAGGATGTGTTGGCTCAACAAGGTCTATCAAAGGCGCTGCGTGAGAATAAACTAGATGGTATGGACCAACTGGATTGGGAAGAGTTACGTGCTTGACGACCTCAATACGTGCCTTCAAGGACCCCCGTGCTTGACGACCTCGAAGTCATTTTATCAGGCTCCGCGCCTGACTGTTTCATTAAAACCATAATTTTGAGGGGGCCGTGCTTGACGACCTCAAATTATAGGACTGAGGACCCTCGTGCTTGACGACCTCAATCCATGCCTTCGAGGAACCCCATGCTTGACGACCTCGAAGTCATTTTTTCAGGCTCCACGCCTGACTGTTTTAATAAAACCATAATTTTGAGGGTCCCGTACTTGACGACCTCAAATTATAGGACTGAGGACCCCCGTGCTTGACGACCTCAATCCATGCCTTCGAGGACCCCCGTGCTTGACGACCTCAAAGTCATTCTTTCAAACTCTGTGCCTGACTGTTTTATTAAAACCATAATTTTGAGGGGCCGTGCTTGACGACCTCAAAATTATAGGATTGAGGACCCCGTGCTTGACGACCTCGAAGTCACTCTTTTCAGGCTTCGCGCCAAGCATTTTTTGAAAAGTTTGCTTTTTTTTTATAAAAAAGAATTTTTTTTTTAGACTCGTACCTGCTCCCTTACTTTACCATTGCAAAGGTTTCTTTGGTGCCTCGTCAAAATTAGTACTCAATTCTTTACAAGTTGTTTCTTGCGGTAACACACAAACATCGGTTGTATATTATCACATAAACAACAAGTAAAGAGGGGCAACTGTGAGTACCCAATTTTGTTCGGCCCAGATTATCTTCCCAAAGTATAAAATAAATAAATAAATAAAAACATAATATCAAAATTATTTGTTAAAGAAACTTAGTGGATTTAATGTCCCAATTACACAAATTCAAAATTAGATTTGTTATCTCTTTGGTTATATTCCAGAATTAAATACACCAATTAATGGTGCAATATTTGGCAATAAAAAAACATCATGCATATCAGACTATTGGCTATTCAATCAATAATTGACACTACACCCAGTTAATAGAGAACAATGCAATAACACCACTGTAAATCAGTGCAATAATTCACATACAAAACATTTTGCTTCATTTGAGAAAGGATTTGCTATGAACATGCTTATTTTGGCCTAAGAAAGGACCAGATTCGGTCCCTAAAAGAAAACTAGAAATGTTGGATTTTCTCCATTTAGTTTCAGCTAACATATTAATAGGAGGATCCTCTCATTATGGTGCATAAGTCTCTCCCCTTTAGCCACATTTGCATACCTCATACAATCCCTAAAATGGAAAGAAAATCAAGTGAGAAATAGGACAATAAAGAAATAGAGAGATTTACGCATATGGAGATATACACAGTTAATAATAATCAATGCTAGGAAATAAAATTAGTCGGCCATTAAATATAGATTCAAATCATTTTGATTTCAATAATTAATAGTAAGTGAATAATAAACAGCAATAATTAGCATTTGCATAGAGGAATGATCTCAAGAAGGAAATAATCTCAAAAGGGCAATCAAGGAGATAAAGGCAACCACAGAAATTATAGGTGCATCACACACTCATGCTCAAAGATATCTATAAAAAAGTAGTGTATGAAGGAGTGAAGGGAAGGAAGAGATTGTTACACACATATTCATACATAATCATTCCTCATACATAGAATCCCATATTCCCTTAAAACTTTCATAGTGTTTTCGGCATAACCTTTTCCTATCAACACACACATTCGCACAACAATCATTCCTCATACATAGAATCTCATATTCCCTTAAACTTTCATAGTGTTTTCGGCATAACTTTTTTTCCTCCTACCTATATCAACACATATCATATAAAACAAGCCAAATAGACCAAAGGTATTAATAATCAGAGGAGACTAAGAAAAGGGATTAGCGGCGTACAGGGAAAAGGATACCGAAGTGAGAGTAACTACAAGGTGTTACAAACTTCATACCAGGTAATGAGTCTATTCTCTTTTTATTCAAATTGTTTGTCCATGTTCCATATAAAGTCATGAAAGTCTTACATTATTATACAAAGAATATATATCTTAATACAAACATGTGCATCCATATTCAGCTAAGATTGAAGATGATTCATCACAACAAGTTTAAATCGGTTTATTCATGGTAAATTTAACGGATTTTCAATAATTAGATTTCAATCAATTCAGTAATACTTTCATCCAAACCGTAGTAAAAAAAGAGATAGTGTTCCTTACCTAACCCTTTGAACCATAATTTGTGATAAACTTAGTCATCTTGCTTAGGAATCCAGGTAACTCTAACAACAATTGAAAGATAATTAATAAGAAATAAAACCAAAAGGAACAAATAAATGTAACAAATGGAAAAAGTAGAAGAAGAACAAAAAGGGGAATTTAGGGTTTTGGTTCCCTTTTGATGCACCGTGTTGGATGAAGATTCACCACCATGGGAAGTGGTTTCGGTCAAGAGCCGCTATGAATCTTCACCTTTCCCTGCCGGCGAGAACCCAAGCCGCCGCCGCTGCCGCCGTGGGTGAAAAGAGAAGGAAGACGTTGGGGAGTTTCACCCCTATCATTTTGATCGTGTAAATGGGGCTAACAGTAGGTTACCCCATCTAATTAATTATCCATTTTCCTTTTTTAGTTTTTATTTTACTTTTATACATGTATGTTTTTTAATATTATTATTTTTGTATATCATAAATTCCTGTTTCATTTACATATCATATAACCTCAAATTAAAATTAGTTAATACCCATAATGTATTTGATCATATCTCTTTTTTTATAAAAAAATTTGAAATATACTTTAATTATTTAAAAAAAAATATTTTTAAGATCTGATGTGGTGTCGGATATTAGGGCTGCACTTCACTTTCTTAGAATTGATGGATGAATACATTAACATTCCTTAATAAATTTAAATATATTTTTTTTAAGACAATGAGATGAATATCTTAACTAATTTTTAATGAGATGCGGTATCAGACACAAGGGTTGTACTTCACTCCATTTGAATATAAAATTAGTTAAGATTAAACATCATATTTTCTAAACAATAATAAAATTAACCTAACCAACAAAC
The DNA here is from genome assembly GCA_009771035.1 of Lupinus albus. Taxonomy (NCBI): domain Eukaryota; kingdom Viridiplantae; phylum Streptophyta; class Magnoliopsida; order Fabales; family Fabaceae; genus Lupinus; species Lupinus albus. Next base: position 14,480,817 of record CM020010.1, read on the forward strand.
TCTTTTTTCTACCTAAAGAACTACGTAGTCTTGATTCCCTATAGGGATACGTAAGAGCAAGATTGTATCTTGTCAGACATAACAAAAAATAAAAAATACTTTCTTGTAATAAAATATTTTAACAAGTTCTTTTGGTATAAATAAAAAGTCTGTGTAATTAATAATGGTACCGTTTAAATGGGCGGATGGGTGCTAATATCTTCTCTAGTCTGTAACTGACTCCCAAACCTGGATATCAAAATCCAAAGCCCCAATGTAATTGAGCTAACAAACTATTCTACATTTTTTACACTAAAATGTAGTGGCGACTCTAACGAAGTCGTGTAGCCGAAAATCAGGACTTGACTGAACTACCAGTTAATTTATTTATTAAAGTGTAATATGTAATTCGGCTAGTTCTGGAGAATCTATTTGTGTTGCATTCTCAGCAGGCTGCTTTTCCATTGATTTGATTTTACAAAAATGAAACACATTAGTTCAAGACCCTTCAATTTTTTATAAGAAAATAAAGTTACTATTGATATGAATATCCAAAAACATTGAAGATCCCAAATAATATAAAGCAATACTTTTAATATTGATTGGAAGGCACTAGGAATGGCAACGGGGCGGGGCGGGGTCGGGTTTGTGCATACCCAACCTCGAACCCGAAATTAAAAACCCGAACCCGAAATGAACGGGGTTTAATATGCTAATACCAAACCCGAACCCGTCGGGTTTCGGGGAACCCGAACCCGAAATTAAAAACCCGAACCCAAAAATATATAAACAATGTTCTAACAAGAAATGGATAAAAATATACTGAGTGATGTTAATTCAAAAACAAAAACTTTCAACTAACATATCCACAATGAGACATGACAATAGCACTTTCACATTACATAGGAAAACAGATCCTCACAAACTAATATTCACTCAACTCCAAAGTGGTGAAGCAAAATCAGAAACTTAAAACAGTAACAATCTTGGTTTTCTGCTGTTCAAAACAGGACAAGCTTAGTCCTATGTTTTTATCCAGTTTAATCATCCAAGTTAAATTTGCCTAAGCCACAACATTTGTACACTAAATCTTCAATGAAAATAAACCCATTATTAATTTCTATGAAGCACAGTATTATATAATATATACCATTAACCATCTCAATTCTGCTATAACACAATCTTTCCAAGTACAAAGAGATTCAGTATTTACTAAACAACTAAAATGGGGAATAAAATTTGTTGAATTCCACAATTTTTTACTCAGATAACAAAGAGATTCAGTATTATACTCAGATAAAATTAGCTAAATTTTCATTTCAGTATAGTAAAAAAATCATCTGATACATAATTCCATTACTTAACAATTTTTATCATTAGATAACAATTTTGAGAGTTTGAGAGGTAACAAAATCATCTAAAACATAATTCCTTCTTTATGTGTCTTCTTTACTTGTTCCGAGAGTTTGAGAGTAGACATATGTGAGTAGGCATCAACTATTAATCTTCAAAATTATAACTCAAATTATTATTCATCACTTCAGCTGCATTAAAATTTAAGCCAAAATTAAATATGCTCATATGATAAATAATTTAAAGCAAATGAAGTATGAAATACCTTCATCATCGGATTCCATTTCATTCAAAACAGTGGCATATTCTTCTCTGAGACTTGAATTCAAATTTCCTAGCAATATTCAAAACAAAAAAAATGATAGTTTAAAACTTTAATAACTTAAATCAGATTACATGAATTAACACTTTAATAGCTTAAAATTTTACCAGCATTCTCAGCAGACCATAGCCAACTTCTAGCGCACATCAAAGCTTCTAATGTAGTCCAATTAAGTCGACTACGATGAGGGCTCAATATTCGGCCACTTGTACTGAACGTAGATTCAGAAGCTACAGTAGAAATAGGAATAGCTAACAAATCTTTTGCAATTGCTTGAAGTGTTGGATACATGATTCCATTTGTCTTCCACCAATTTAAAATGTCAAAATCAGGTGTCCTTTTAATAACATCCTCCTCCAAGTAATGATCCAACTCAGTTTTAACACTTGAACTTCTAGTTTCTCTCCTCCTCTCGATAAACACATCATATTCATCCAAAGGTTCATCATTAGCAACAGTTCTATTTATCAATAGAGAGCTTCCACTAGATATTTTAGTTTGTTGATAATCAGACACTAAATCATAACACAACTCTCGGATTTTGCTAACTTGCGTACATGCATCATGATCATACAACTTATCAAAATAGAATTCAAGTAATGCCATTTTATATCTAGGATCCAAGACTGTAGCAACCCCATAATATCATGAATCACACTCCAATACTTTTCAAACTTAGTCATCATATTCTCTGCCATCCTCTTAATGAATTCATTAGAGGAGTTCATCCATTGACTTATTGCTAACTTAATTTGACAAATCTTGGGAAAATATATGTTGGCAGTTGGATATTTATTACCAGAAATCATCTCAGTTATGGAATTAAACAATTTTAGTCGCTCACAAACATCTTCTGCAAATTGCCATTGTGAATTACTTGGCAAACAAGTGTATTGAGTGTCACGGTTTCTTAACCGATTAAATACATCCTTATATAATATGGCAACCTCAAGCATTTTGTACGTTGAATTCCATCTAGTTGGGCAATCTAAAATCAACTTTTTAGTGTAAGGAACTCGCAATTGTTTAGCAGTCTCCTCAAACTTTTCGTTCCTTTTTGGTGTAGCATTCCAATATGCTACACTATCTCGAATCTTTTCTATCCCATCTTTCACAACTTCTAAACCATCTTTAACTATTAAATTTAGGATATGTGCACAACAACGCATATGAAGTAAAGACCCATCCCTCAACAAATTTCCCAATCGCAACTTATCCTTGATTTTTGGAATCATGGCATCATTTGAACTACAATTATCTAGAGTAATAGTTGATATTTTTGTGTCAATGTTCCAATCCATAAAGCATTCAACCAGCACATTAGAAAGTATATCACTACTGTGAGGAGCAGGAACATAAATGAACCTAAAATGACAATATTCAACTTTAATATAAATGATAAAATATAAATATATATTGCACAATATTGAGTTATAAAATATAATTACCTCAATACTCGACTTTGTAAAGTCCAAGAGCAATCAATATAGTGAGCTGTGACTGCCATATACCCCCTCTTTTGATTACTTGAAGTCCACATATCTGAGGTAATAGCCACTCTTCCTTCATGACTATCCAACATCTTCATTGCACATTCTCTCTCAAAATCATACACTTTGAATATCTCCTTCTTGATAGTGTTTCGAGAAGGAACTTGAAACAATGGTTGGAGGGCAGCCGAGTACCTCCTAAAACCAATATGATCCACTATTGATAGCGGATAATCATGCATAATAATTGCATTCGCAAGCTCCCTTTTCGTATTTTCTGTATCATAAGTTCCAACTCCCAACTCTTGCTTACCTTGTAAGGCTTTAGGAAGTAGAAATGTCTGCCCTTTGTCATGACCTTTAGTCATAATCTTTTTTTGAACACATAACTCCATATGGTTGTGCAAGTGTTTTGTTCCATTCCTTGAACTTCCGCCGAGTTGTTTCCTACAATATTTGCATTCAGCCTTGTCAACCCCATTCACTTTAATCTTTTGAAAATGTTCCCACACCACACTTCTATGTTTCTTTGGTGCTGGTTGCATTGTTGATTATGTATTATCATCTTCTCCAACATGAGATTGAGAAGGCTCAGGTGTAGGATTAGAAGTACTTTCCACATTTACATGGTGTGAGCTTCCTTGTGAAACATGTTGGATACTAGTCACATCCATATTTGTTGGATTCACTAGATCCATTCTACCTAACAAAAGAAACACAACATAATATAATGCACTATTAGAGTAAACATCATGATTATATAGAGATATATGCAAAAAAATCAAGTAGATGCTAAATTGAAATTATTTACACCTCTACCAAGCACTCCCACACCATAGAAGATAAAATGGTTTAATTTCTATTGCTTTATCTTAAGTGAACAGTTTTAACATTGGCTTGAAAGTCAGAACTTGAGATATTGGGTATGCCCCTGTTCACGTTTTGCTACGCCTTCATTATATAAATCTATATAGCATATTATAATGTTCATGAAGTACATTAGGCACATAAAGCACAACACTGTGAATATGTGATATATCATATATACCCATCATTGAAGCATATGCATGAGGCATTGAAGCATTTTATCAAACACTTGATAGGTTGGAGTCAAGGTATGGTCTTTCTATTTTTATGTTTAAATAAGATATGTCTGGTGAATGAATATTGTATTTGTATGTTAGTTATAACCTAAATGAACAACAAAACTTAAAATTGAAAACAAAGAAACCGTACAAGTAAAAAAAAGAAGAGAAAACACAAAAGAATAGTATAAATAAACACAAAGGATGAGTACTTACTAATTGAGAAGGAGAACCGGAGAAGATGGAGACTAGACTGAGAAGAAGAACCTTTGTTCTTTGAGAAGGAGATGAAGACTTTGAGATGGAGAAGGTGAAACCCTTTGTTTCTATTTCTGTTCTAGGGTATAGGTAAATAAAAAATATATATTTTAAATGATTTATATCGGGGCGGGTTCGGGGTAGGGTATCATACATACCAAACCCGAACCCGAACCCGAAATTTAATATCAGGTTTTACCCGAACCCAATAACATCGGGTTTAACCCATTAAATTCGGGTTCGGATCGGGCGGGTACCCACGGGTTCGGTTTTCATTGCCATCCCTAGAAGGCACCACCAAGTCGCAAACCACATGATACATCTCCTACATGTCTCTAGGCAATTATAATCATTATAGACAATTTTCATATAAATAATAAAGGTAAGAATAATAAATATGGATCTTACAACCAATCATAGATAATTAAGACTAAAAAGTATTTATCAGTCATATGATAGTTACGTGCATATATCTTTTAATCTTGATCATTTAAATAAGATCCAATGATTCATATTAATTGTTCTTATTTCTCACAATAGCACATTGTTCTCACGTGAGTCACTCCCTATATATATATGTGTGTGTGTGTAACATTCAATAGCGTTGATCTAGTAGAGTAAAGACTCAATTGACTTCCAGATAGGTCAAATGTTCGATTTCTTGAAAGTGGCAACAACATGCCCAAAAAGTGATTAATTTATTATCTATTCGTCGAAGGAATACATTTGATTATACTAAAAAAAACATTAAATATAATATATACAATTTTAGTGAAAAAATTATGATAAGCTTAAACTCACAAATTCTCTCATTTAATAAAGTTATTTGAGCTTCAAATTAAATAAATATATCCGTGATAAGCCACACAAGAATATATATGGACTTACTTGACCAGCCAACATGCTCTTTAGAATTAGCTTATGCTGCATCATCTTCTTTTTCAACAGAATTGATCTCCACTGAATTTTCATTAGGGTTCATTACACTTGAGTCAAGGATCTCTGAAGAATTCGGAAGATGAAGCCATTGTTGTGTCTTCTGTGTTAAGCGAGGGAATTTTATTAACCATGCTAAGTATTCTTCTAACCTTAAGCAAGGTTTCTTTCTGATCTCTTGCTATCTGAGCTTATCAATAATAATGAATTTCACAAGTGAATCAACCAGACCCACCAATTGTTCTTGGTAACGAATCTTTGCAATATAATTTAACCTACTATGAATTTTTTAGCACTTAAGGATAAGCTTTGTTCCCTCTTCCATTTCTCTGATCAAGGACTCTAATTCTTCCTTTGGACGACCCAAGTCAAAGTTGTATTGTTCTATCTCTTTGATCACTGGTGCTATTGCAACTAGAGTGGTTTGGAGATAGATCAAGGTTTGTTTGAATATAATGGCTTTGTCTTTTAGTTCCAAAACTGCTTTCAGTAGTTCTCAGAAAACAGCTCCTCCTACCAAAGATGCTGCCATAACTTGAGTGAAAAGTGCAAAGCACAACAACAGATTATGTTTTAGCCTCAGAAATGTGATGGCACAAGTTTCTTGGAACTTCTTTCTTATCTTTCTGCAGTAGACGACAAGTCTTCTCAAAGTTGACTCATCGAATTCAATTAAATGTTGGTACCCGATCTACGGGTACCCGCAAATAATACCCGTAACAGGTCGGGTCTGGGTCCATGTTTTGAGATCCACAATTTGAAGACTCGTTGTTAGATGATTCTGAGTCTGGATAATGAGGCTTCCAGACCTGTGGATACCCGAACCCGTTATTTCTTCCTAAATCATATTGTCGCGACCCGATTTTCGGTTGAAAGACCGGCCCTGCGACTTAGGGAGAGACGAACTCAATTTTCAGCTATTTCAATTGATTTGGAGTCGCCACTACGTTTTTTAAGGTTAAAATGTAGAAAACTCTAAATATGTCCAATTAGGATAATTTAGTCTTTGAACAGAGATTCTGAGCCCAGAAGTCGATTACGGATCGGGGAAGGTATTAGCACATCGTCCGTCCGTATTAAAACGGTACCCCGCTAATAACATGGACTTTTATACCCTTAAAATTATTTATTAAAATTCAGTAATAAAAACAAAATGTTTATTTTTTAATGTTGTGTCTGACAAGAGTTCATCTTACTCCTAAGTATCCCTAGATGCAATAGGGAAATCAAGGCTATGTAGTTCTGGTTCGAAAATTAATTAAATTGGTTTGAGTAGTTTAAAAATATGTTGAAGTATTTAAGGCATACAATATGATTCTTTCCAAAATACTTTTGATAAGAAATTAATAGTTTATAGTCGGTGTCGGTCGCTCACATTCTTCCCATTTTTGGAGAAGTCATAGTCAACTTGAACCGTAACCTTACTATAAAATTTCCATTAAAATTCGTTTAAGTAATAAGGTAATTTTTATTTAAAATATTTTTGGCATGAAATTAATAGTTTAGAGTCGGTGTTGGTCGTTCACCTTCTTCCCGTTTTCGGAGAAGTCAGAATCAACTCAAACCGTAACGTTACTATAAAAATTCCATTAAAAATTCGTTTAAGTAATAAGGTAATTTTTATTTGAAACATTTTTGACATGAAATTAATAGTTTAGAGTCGATTCACCTTCTTCTCATTTTCGAAGAAGTCAGAGTTAACTCGAACTGTAATCTTACTAAAAATTTCATTAAAATTCGTTGAGTAATAAGATAATTTCTATATAAAACATTTTTTGTATATGAAATTAATAGTTTAGAGATGATGTTGGTTGATCACCTTCTTCCCATTTTCGGAGAAGTCATAGTCAACTCAAACCATAACCTTACTATTAAAATTCCATTAAAATTCGTTTGAGTAATAAGATAATTTTTATTTAAAACATTTTTTGGTTTATGGAATTAATAGTTTAGAGACAGCACACTAGTCATAGACATTTTTCCAATTTTCAGAGAAGTTAGAGACAACACGGACCGTAGACCGGACTATCAAATTCCATTTAAAAAGATTTGAGTTTTGTTTTTTATTTATTTAAAACAACTTTGTGTTATTCCAAATACAAGTATAATCATCGTTTAAGATTTAAAGAACACATCAATTACCCCCATTTCATTAAAGTTGCATAAACAAGTAGTGATAGAATAAAACTACTAAATATCAAAACAACACCATAAAAATAAACCAATGTTATTAAAACCGTACCGGTTATCAAACCGGTCAAGGTACTGGTATAATGATATAGTGGTTCAACTGGTGGTTCAGTAATTAAACCGTATGTCGGTTAAACCGGACATACCTTCTTATATATATATATATATATATATGTAAACCTATAACAAACAAAATTCAAATAAGTATGTATTCAGATTTATAATTCATATTCATAATCTACTTCAAATTCACACACACAAACAATATTAAGTATTTAACAAAATCAAAGTCTAAAGTACAAAACATATATTAATCCAAAATTATCACTTAACAAATGCAAAATACAAATAAATGACATAAGTATCAATCCTTAAATTTGAATAATTGGTGAAGAATTGGAAATTTGAAATGTGAGACAGTGTATTTTCACATTTTAGGGATGAAATTTAAAAAAAATAATAATATACAAACCGACCGATTTTGACCGGTTCTCTTGCGTGTCCGGTACATCAGCTGTGCCATACCGATTAGGAGTCCGATTCGTTGGTTTTGCGGTCAAACCGGCCGGTACGACACGGTTTTCATTACACTGAAATGAACACAAAAAGGGTTATGGGATTAGTTAAAACTTAAAAGGGATGCATGGGGTAAGATGGTAAAAAACACATAGATGAGGTTAATTGAGGAGGGGTCATAGTTACCCTCTCTATTTCGTGAAAGGGAGAAATTGAAAGAGTTTTGAACCCCTAAAATCCCTTTTTGCCTCTTCTTCTCTTCATCTCTTTTTCTCTCACGTCTGCTTCCTCCTCCTTTCTTAATGGCAGCGGTGGTTATGCGATTGGAAGCTGTTTCCGATGCCCCCCTCGACATTGGTTCGTGATTGTTCTCTTCCTCTTGCTTTGGCAGTGACGGTTGTTAAGCTTATTGAAACTGGAATATGTGTTGTAGATCTGTTCTGATGGGACCGTGTATATGTGTGTTGTAGGTATAGATTTCTCTCTGATTGTTGTGATATTAGTATGTGTATTATGTGGTGTTGCTGCCTGGGCTCATGTATGTGTAGATATGTTTCTGAGTGTTGTGTGTGATATTTGGGTTATGTGTATGGATTCTGGTTATATATGTGGTTCGTATAGCAGCTGGGTTTATTGTTTCTGCTGGAATTGCAAATGCCAATGTATATATATGCCTGTGTTTTTGTTCTCTGACTGCTTGTATGATATCAGAGTATGTATATTGATATGGCTTTGTACATCTATGGTGTGTGATATGTGTGTATGGATTGCTGGTTATCGGAGGAGGGATGGCTTGTGTGCATGATAGATAACAGAGGTTTGTGTGTGTATGATAATCAGATTTTGTAGCCTCTCCCCCTTTTCGGGTTATTTTGTGCCTTCTTTTATATTGATTTATGAGGAACCCTTTCTTTGCCCATTGGGAGTAAAAAACATCCAAAGCTTTTTGGCTTTCTTTTATTTTGTGATGTCTATCCAGGTAGCCTTTTGCCTGTCCAGCTAACTCAGTCCATAAGCCTTACTTTCTGGTGCAGTATTGTCGTTGTTGTTGCCATTGATGAAACTCCTCTGTTGTTATCCCAGAAACACCATGATGCAGACTTAATGGGTGAATGGTTGAAGTGTATGAGATAAATTGTCATTACTGCATATAATCTTTTGGATTAATGGATTTGAACTAACGAAGACAAGTTCATACAATGATTTATAAATGTGATGGAATTGGACATGCTTCTTATGCGTTTGATAAAGTGTATGAGATAAATTGTCTTATTTCATGAGTGATGTTAAATGAGTGACGTTAAAGATGACAGACAATAACGTTCATTGTAATGATTGTTGTTAAAAGTTGACATACAACAACGCCTGCATAAACGCTATTAAAGCATATCATATATACTACTACGCTCACTTAGATAACGCTCAGAAGAGTTGTTATATCCCGAAATGCGTGTTGTTGATTTACATATCTGAAATAGTGAAGAACCAATCTTTGGAAGGTCATACAACATTATAATAATAATGTGAGTTCAATGAAGAAGAGTTTAGAACCACTTATTTAAATAGGGAAATTACAGTTATTCGGAATAATTGACAGTTATTCGGAATAATTGACAATTATTCGGAATAATTGCAAGAAAGTCGAAAATCCTGTAGTCGTAGGGGAGTACTCGATCATGGGTCCCTCATAGGGACAAGACACGACCATGTCAACCTAGGCACTTCAATTCTTTAATGCAATGCACTGCCGATGATTCTAAGTCCTCCACTTTTGGTTAGGCTTCGGTTAGGGCTACCGTGACTTGTCCTAATGATTCTTTGTCTCTTCTTGTTCTTCCTATTACCATAAGTGTTCCTAAAGTTTTAGAGATCTTGGTGTTATTTGTCCTTATCCTTATCCACATCAAAACTGAATGTAGCCTACAATATTAGGTAAATAAATATAAAAATATGTGTCAATATTGTATTCTTGAACTCATTTTATTTAAGCTTATATAATTCATTTCTAAATTGGGGATTTTTCCTTCTAAACAGGCATCAAAAGATTTATTTATTTTGTATAAAGTTCGTAAGCAAAATTGAACTTATAACTCAAGACCAATGCGACACTTTTAAACTTTTAGAAATTTGTTTGGTAACATATTAAAAAAATAAGTTCTTGACACTTATGTGTTATAAGTGTTTAACATACCTATTTGATATTTTAATATAATGATGTTTGTCGTAAAATAGTAAGCTCAGGTTGTAGAAGAGTGAGACATAAAATATGAGTGGTCGAATTTAAATTTCCTTAAATATACTATTCAATTGCTCAATTATTCCTAAAATTTTAATATTATAAAGTTACTCTGAATAATAATTGTTGGGTTTATTCAAGTGTAAAGTCTCACATTGGATATGCGAGGAAAAGTAAAAGAGTTTATAAGTAGAAAATGCCCATGAAACTAAAGCCTTAAGGTTTTTATTTAAGACGTGTGTCGCGCCCCAATTTTCGGTCGAACACCGGTTGCACGACTGGTTTGGAGTCGCCACTACGTTTTATGCAGTCAAAACGTAGAAAAACCTTTTTGTGCCCAAATATTGTAAAGACTGGTCTTTGAACTAGAATTCTGAACTCAGGAGTCGGTTATGGATCAGAGAAGGTATTAGCACCTCGTCCGCTCGTTATAAAACGGTACCCGCAATAATCGCATGGAATTGAATATACCCTAAAGCTTGTTAAATCAAATGATTATTTATTGAAACAAAATATTTTTATTTTATTTTATGTCTAACAAGAGTTTATCTTGCTCCTACGTATCCCTAGGTGCAATAGGGAAATCAAGACTACATCGTTCTTGGTAGAAAAAGTTTGATGTGTTGGGTTAATTTTATTTATAAAAAAGTGGTTTGAGAAATTGGTGAAATGGTTAATAATTTTTAGGGTTTAGAGAATAGAATATAACTTTGCTCTATATCATTCTTACCCATATAATAAAAAGAAGAGGCAGTACGATAGTTGCTCACCGCTTTTAATAAGGTAATAATATAAGAGGTTGGTCTCTATTGTCTTATCTGTTTTAGAGAAAAGAAGAGGCAATGCGATAAGCGCTCACCGCTTTTCTACTAATAGGATAATAAAATAATACTCGAGTTGATATTTCTTTCATAACCTTTCAACTAAAAAAAGACATTTCACAAAAATTGTTTTATATGAAAATTGTGAGGTGATTAGTAATTGATAGAGTTAGGGAAAGAAATATAAAATATAACTTTGTCACCTATCGTTCTTATCCATATTAAAAAAAAAAGAGGTCGTACGATAGCCACTCACCACTTTTAATTAAGTAAGATAATAAGATAAAATTTTAGCCTCTATTATTTTATCTGTTTTAGAGAAAAGAAGAGGCAGATAGCCGCTCACCACTTTTCTACTAATAGGATAATAAAATATGACTCAAGTTGATATTTCTTTCTAACCTTTGAATTAAAAAAAATACCTTTCATGAAATTGTTTTATTTGAAAAATTTACTATTTCGAATATTTATCACACAAAGAGGTAATGATTATATCCTTGATTTACACATTTGATAATTTCAAAAAATGAATCTTATTTATTGAGGTTCGAATAAATATGATTTACATTAATTATCATGATTGCTTTTGGTATTTACAATAACATTTAATGATTAATTTTAAAAAATGGAACTAATTTATTGATAGTTCAAATAAATATGATACACATTAATTATTAACGACTATTTGTTATTTACGAGAGCAACATTTAGTCACTAATTAATTAGTTTATTCGAAATTGTGAAAGTGTAATCATTTTTTATTAAAATTAGGGTAAGAATTTCAAAAGATAAGGACGACCCTGACCATCTACCGCCAATCCCATTAAAATACAAAGAAGAGACAATACGACAACCGCTCACCGCTTTTCTATTTGAAGGGAAGGGAAGATATGGTTCGATCCGTTCACCGATCTTCCAAATTCTTACCTTAGATTTTATTTTTATGCTCGAGTAAAGAAGAGAATGGTTAAAAGGACATGCATATTTTTATTATTTATTTTTATAACAACAAGACAAAAACAATAGAACGAACATATAACACAGTCAACATAAAAATAAGAAGTAAAAATAAAACAAATAACAAGATAACAATTACTAATAAGATATGCTTATTTCAAAAACAGTGGCATGTGCTTTTTTTTAATTGAGATAGAAATAATATATCCTTGGTGCCAAACAAGCATTTAAAACCAACATGCTATCATAGAACATAGAAAATATATGAAATACAATAACATGAACATATTGTTAGAATCAAGCAAGTAACAAGTAAATACAAACTTACAGTAATGTACACATAATATATACAACATGGAAATAAAATATACACATACTATAGAAATGGAATAACAATAAAATAAAATATAAAAAACAAAAAAAATGAGGGGAAGCCACAAACAGTGGACTTCCACACTGCACCTATCATATATGCAGCAAAAGGGGGTTAACGGGATCCATGGAGGTCACACAGTGGAGCGAACAAGGGAATCCGAGTAGCACCAGCGACGGTGCAGGGAGAGGAGAAGGAAGGGACCCAATTGGATTCACCCTCTGGTCACGGCTCAAACCGCCGGCGACCCTTTGGGACTTCGATAGTTCGTCTCGGACAAGGAGGGGCAATACAACGATTAATGAGAATGAAGAAAATGAGATATGAAGGGAATGAGTTATTGTGTTTGTAATTTTTTGGTTTGGAGCTGCTGTTTTTTGGTATGGAGGGGGTTTGATGGTGTGTTTTTGTGCCTTCCTCTTGTTTTTTGATTGAGAGAGCTGCTGCAATTTTAGGTTTAGAGGGGGCTGCTGAATTGTGTTGGTTGTTGAGTGTTTGTGTTAGGTTGAAGATGATTTAGGGGCTTCTCATTCAGATTAGGATAGATGAGCCCTAAGTGGTTCTTTATATAGACCCCTTAGAACTAGGTTTAGAATAGGAATAGTTTAGGGTAATTACCATTTAATTTTGTGAGTTTATTTCATTGCAACTCAGTCCTTATACTTCTTTAAGGTTTTTAAAAAGACCCCATACGAAATTGGGTATTCACAACATGGTATCTCACTTGTGACTCTTCACTCTTCCCATACCCGGTAATAATGGAACTCCCCGGTGGTTGGAGGTTCCCCGGTTGTAGTCTGGTCCAACAAATGGTATCAGAGCCGATGGTTTGGCTGAGACATGGTGGACTTAAGGGGAGGAAACTGGAAAGTGTGTGGTACCCACACTTGAGGGGGAGATTGTTGGGTTTATTCAAGTGTGAAGTCTCACATTGGATATGTGGGAAGAGTACAATAGTTTATAGGTAGAAAATGTTCATGTAACTAAAGATTTTGGTTCAAGACGTGGTGTCTCACTTATGACTTTCCACTCTTCCCATATCCTGTTAACAATGAAACTCTCTGGTGATTGGAGGCTCTGGTTGCAGTCCGGTCCAACAATAATATACCATAATTATATCATAACAATGTTTCCTTACCCCAACTCAAGTTTGGCCAAAAAGGCTTGTTTCCTACGTTTTTGTGTAATATGAAATTCTCATATCAATTAGTCAAGCTTTATTAATCAAAGTGTCTTATGTGTCATATATATCATGCTCAATATCTGCATAATAATGATCACCTTTATATGAAGAATAACTCCAAAATCATCTAAAAAGAAAAACTTAATGTGATTATGATGTCACTGAGTCCCTCAAAAGAGTAGAAATGCTTTCAGTAAAGCCTATTTCAGTCCAGAATCATCATAAACAATAAGAACAACGAATGTAAGAAGTTATTATGTCCTAAATTGCAGGTATTGGTTCACAACAATCTGAACAAGAATATCATACTTATCTTCTTTGAAAAGCATATCACAACTAGTGGATCAAAACTGAAAATCAGCTACACATTACCATATACAATAATTGAAAATCAAAGTATGCAGATATAAACATCTCCCTTCTAGTAAAAAACCTTAAAATAAAGTCATTTTAGGAACATCCGTCAAACAATATCATACTATTCAAAACCGTACTGTGTGCAATAATGTTTTTTTAAATTTTCAAAATGACACAATAAAAATTGAAAACTTCAACATAATAATTGTTTTAATATAGTTAGTCATTGAACCATTTTAATAATTAAGTTATTGCAAAAATTTATATTTATACATGTATATTTATTATAATATATATAACTCAACTCATATACAATTTAATTAGTGAATTATATCACTATATATCAATACTCTAATCACTATGGCAGAGTTGCAAATCAACAATGCGCATTTTTAGGGATAAAACAATGCTTTCGGACGCTGTTTATGTGAGCGCAGTAGAATCTAAGGTTAGATTCAACAGCGCTGTTGATATTTACATGACTTTTAAAATCGTTCATTGTAATGAGCATTGCTGATATGTACATGACTTTTAACAGCGATCATTATAAAAAGCGATGTTGATATGTCACCTTTAACAACATGTATTTAATAGTGTTCATTTAACATCGCTCATTTTAAATAAGGCAAAATCTGTGTCAGACATTATATCAAACAAATAAGATTAACCCAGAAGATCATAAATCATTGCACAAACTTGTCTCCGTTAGTTCAAATTCATTAATCTAGAAGATTATATGCAGTAATGAAAGGGACGAAAGTGATGAAAATGCGGAGGACAAATCCATTAATTTCTTCTCTCCCTTAACTAAAGAAATAAGAGGATGTAAAGACACAGTTCAAATTCAATATAATAAGAATCAAATCAAAATTTACATAGAGATGGAAAAATAACAACAAAATACAAAAAATACATACAGAGATTGCAAGTTCGGTAAATCACCAGCAGCTTCACGTAAATTCAACCTTGACATTTCCAGTGCTTATAAAATAAGCAATTAACGTAGATTTAAATACATGCACCAAGAGTGAATCATAAGAAATAAATGAGTTAAAATAAGATAATGATTCACTTTATGCTCGAATAAAGAATTCAAAAGCTAATAACTTGCTTGAAGAGAGAAACTAAGAGAAAAAGAGTAAGATAAATAAATACTTAATGCTATGTGTATTATTGTATGTGATGTTTGTTTTGTTTTTTAAATCTGCAAAGATTCGCGCCCACTAAAACAAAAAATATATGACTTTTAACAATGCTCTCTAAAGTAAACGCTGTTACTTTTAGCATTACTCATTGTAATGAGCGATGAACGTTGTTGATATGTCACCTTTAAAAATATCAAAACAAAATGCACATAAACAAAATGCTCAGAATTAATGTCAGTGTTAGCTACACTAACTCTATAAAAAGACTCACTATGTAAAGGTAAATTCTTATTCTGTCTAACTAACTTATGATATGTTCTATCAATTTCAGTATTTATTAAATGCAAAGACCCTGGATTTCCCCTAGTCATGCACTACATCACATAGTAGCAACCAAACAAGGCAGTAATAGAAATGCATGTTAGGATTGAGTAAACATTCAAGACTCTACATCAATAACATCCTAAAATCATAGAACACATGTACAAAAAGTTTCAAAGAAAAATTCAAAGCCTAACTAATTTAAAAATGCAAAACAAATTCACTATAAAACTTGAAAAATAAAAAGGAAATAGTAAAATTGGTTTTTTTGAAATTTCAAGGTGGACCTTTCTGATGTAGTGAAAATTTTGGATAAAATGAATTTATGTCCCAAATGCATATATAATATGTCCAATTCTGAGAAGTGATTCAAAAGTTATGTCAAAAATAACTTTTCTTCAAAACACTATTCACTAGTATGTGTATCTCACAACCAACAACACAATTAGTGATTCTAATGCTTCTAACATTCAATATGTGATAAAAGAAATGTGTAAACAAAGTTTCATGCAAAAATTTCACTCACAAGATCAAATGTTGTTGACATATCACCTTTAACAACACTCGTTTAAGCATTGTTAAATGTATGACTTTTAACAGCGCTCATTGTAATAAGCGATGTTGATATGTCACTTTTAACTGTACTCATTTAAGCAAGTGTTGTTGAATAGATTCAAATCAACAACGTTTGCTCAAAATAGCATTGTTGAATGTCACCTTTAACAACACTCATGTAAGTGGTGTTAGTTAAATATGTGACTTTTAACAACGCTCATTATAACGAGTGATGTTGATATGTCACCTTTAACAATACTAATTTAAGCAAACATTGTTGAATAAATTCAAATCAATAGTGTTTGCTTAAAAGAACGCTATAGAATGTCACCTTGAAAACACTCATTTAAGCGCTATTAAATGTGTGACTTTTAATAGTGCTCATTGTAATGAGAGTTGTTGATATGTCATATTTAACTGCACTCAATTAAGCAATGTTGTTGAATACATTCAAATCAACATTGATTGCTTAAAAGACGTTGTTGAATATCTTAGGCAAACATACAACAACACTTGTTTCAAATAGCGATGTTGAAATTATATTTGCCTATCAAATTTAATAGTGTTTGCTTAGAAGATTATTGTTGATTATTTTCCGCCTTCTATTTAACAGCGATGTGGTAGGAAGTACTATTAAACGATTGTTGTTAAATGCGAGTTCTGACGTAGTGAATAGTAAAAAATGATAATAACATTGATAAAAACAGCCATTTTTAAATTCACCTACTCTAAATCCAATGATGTTCCTACTTTAACTTTTTGGAAACATATCACTTTCTTACTTATTAAGATAGATGATAATAGAAGTGGCAAAATGCTAAAGAAACGTGATGACAAGCTTCCAAAACTATGGAAAATCAATATTTTATTGAAATCCACTCATCCATTTTCAACAAACCCAATCAAAGCAAGCTTCGTTCTTTCATCTAATGCTCTCTCACCCATGCACTGACATGTAGACCCCACGTGTTTCCCCTCTCTCTTCATGTAGGCACTAACACATCTCATTTTAAGTAAGGCTAGAAAAGACTGAAATTGAGTGGAAAACTCAATTGGATAAGTTTTTTTTGCTCCTTAAAACTCTACTTGGGTTCAAAATGAAAAATGTTTTGGAATTTGACTCAATTAAAGTTTGTGAATTATTCGATTTAACTAATTAGTGTTAATTGGTTTAATTCATCATGAGTTTGCAAATTATTTAGTCTATCTCCTTATCTTGATTAATTTAATTAATGAGTTTGAAGGACGATTATTATTTAATATGTATAAATTTAAAATAGTATGGAAATATACATACATATATATAGACATATATATACTTAATTACATATATAATTGAGTTAGCTTATAAATCTAACAAGCCGAATTATGTATAATTTAAGTTTGATTCGTTATTTAACAAGCTTAACTTTTATCCTCATGTTCAATTCGTTTGGTTCATTAACCAAATTTTTATTCATTAGCAACCCTAATTTTAAGAACCAAAGCCCCACTCACTCGTTTCTTGTAACTTCAATTTTCTGTTTCAATTTTAACTTGATATACATAATTTTTTATTAATTACATGTAAGTTGTTGGAACATTATATAAATATTTTAACTTAATTTGGCATTTGTATAAATATTGTACCATTACAAAGAACAAAATTATATTTAAAACTAACAAGTAACCCGTGCAGTGCATGGGTGGTAGTTTTTATCATATGATTAAGAACACACATTATATGTGCATTCATATGGTTAAGAACATACACGCTATTTGTGCGTTTGCATGATTTCATGAAGATATGTTAGCTATATACTTTTGCACTTTTTTTTATTGATTTTCATACTCTATAGTATATATTTGTTAACTAATAAATACAATTAAAACTTATATTTATCATTCTTAATATATACTTACATATGGAGAACTTGTTTAGTTTTATGATTTATTGTGATTATTTCTTAATGTAACTTGTTTATAATTTCTTTTATTTCTAGAATATTATTTCTTATTAGTTGTTAGTATAATTGATTTATTATTTCATATTTTTTAAAGTATACAAAAAGGGAAATTGTAATTAATTACTTATATTTTTTTCAAAATAAATATGGATTTAATTATTTAGCATGACAATTTTGAAAATAATATTTTAACAGATAGAAATGAAATTTTAGTAATAAATGACCATTGAAATAGGAAAATTGTAATTATATAGTTCGATTCTTTTTCAAAATAATGAAGAATTTAATTATTTAGGATCAAAACTGCTAAAATATTTTAAAGATAATAATGGAAATGTATAAACAATATTAATAAATGGAAATGAGAACATTATATTTAATTTTTAGTTTTTTTTTAAAATAAAGCACACATACTAATTTGCATGTAGTGATTACTATACATTATTTTTCAACTTGAATAGTAGCATCGATCTCACCAATAAGCACCATATTAAATGACAATATGTGTTTTTATTCCCTTATATTCATTAGTTTTATTTTTTTCTTAATGGTCGGCGATATTTATTCAAAGTAATTATTAATTATTAGTTTACAACTGATCGACAATATTTATTCAACGCTATCGATATTTATTCACTTATTCAATTACAAATTACAATAGTATAACAAAATTTATTGTCATTATTCACCTATGTAGTTTCTATTCCCTTATGATTTTCCTTTATTGTTATTCTACTATGTTTTATCTTTCATTATTCACATTAATTACTCTTAAATCTCGAGAATAATTCTCTCAAACCGTTATTATTTCATAATTATCCATAATTCATATAAATGATCATTTTAGTACTTGAAAAGTTTGTGTAGATATAAAAATAAAAGAACACAATATGTTAGAATTTATGACATTTTATTATCTTTAATTAACAATTAATAAAATTCACCTATGTGACATGGGAAATGGTCCATTGGAAATTCAAACATTAGTATTTTTGAGGTATTAAAAAATTATGGTGCCATTTTTTAATAAATATATAACATATGTAATAGTTAATAAATTGAATGAAAGTATAAAATGAAGAAAAAATATACTCATAGTATATTTTAATTAAATAACAATAAATTTTTGTTTTTAGCATAACATAGACTCAAAGGTAAAAGAATATGATTATGTTAACTTTAATGAACAATTGCACATTTCCTTTGTAGAACAATGAAAAAACTTTATATTCTTGACATTTGAGAGTTATTGAAAGACACATAATCAAATATCATATATGGTGATGAAACTTAAATCAAAAGAAATTTAAGAGGGGATACACTCTAGGTGTTTATAACAACATGCAAAATAAAAAATGAAAATCTGATTATTTGAATAAAATATGTATAAAAATAATATAAGAGATGAAGATAGATAAAACTAATCTGTGAAGATGTTCTGAATGAAGAACCAAAATACAAATGAAAAGAGAAAATCATTGTGGTAAAATATGATAAAGAGATAAATATGTTGTAGAAAAGTAGTGAATCTTTGAATAAAAAATATATAAATAAAATTAGAGATTAAGAGAGAGAAAAAAACTTAAAGGGATAACCAAACTGCAAATAATAAGAGAAAATGATAAAAGCGAGATATGATGAAGAAATAAATAAGTTAATAACAAAAGCAAACAAACAACCAATAACCATATATTTTGAAGGTTTGATGGTACTCGTGGATGATACTGTTGCTTATAAGAAGCTAACGAAGAGAATGATTCGAAGAACAAATCTACAAAATAATGAAATCAATTAGAACACATGTACAAAATAAGGAAATCAATGAAAAATAAACAAAAATCAGTGATGAAATAAGAAAAAAATAGCAATATAAGAACATATATACAAAATGAATAAAAAAATAAATAAAATATGCACTTTAAATATGAGATATACAAAATAAGAATGGATCTACAAAATAATAAGATTGCTTTCACAATATTATAAGGAATATGCATAATAGAATAATAGGATTACTAATAAGAATATGAGTTTATGGAAAATGAAGAAATATAAGAATTGATTTAGGAAAAATGAACAGAGATTTTTTGATGAAAAAAGAATATGATAATATGTGAATGATTGAGTATTTGATAGAAAAAATGAAGGATTAATAGAGTGTGTGAAAGAACATGTTAATGTATGAACATATTTAGGAGGGAAAAATGTGAAGGAGAGTGTGACATATGTCTAATAATGATATGATAAAACCTTTTTTTCTTATAGATATATAAATTTAATATTAGATACTTAATAGTTAATACAATTGAATATATTGGAGATACTAAGATATTATATATAATTATTTTCATGATTTTCAAACATTGAATTTTATTTTAAAAATAGTGTTATTAATTTTCATTTATCGAAAAAAATGTAAAATTTTGAATTTCAACAATAAATGAAACTATTATATATATAAATGTTAATAATACTACATTATTACATTCCTACGTATATCCACTATACTTCTATATTAGACTTAATTTATAATTAACATTTTATATTTTATTTATATCAGTTTATTTAATGATGGAATAACATTATGGAAAAAGGGAGGATACAAAATTTGAATTGGAAATAACATTAATTCAGTAACGTATAAGCATAGCTGAGTCTATGCCTTCATATTAAGCACTGCCTACCGAGAAGTATTTGGTTTAGTAGCGTAAGAGTATGTTAGATCTTCATAAAGCTCAAAAAATCAAGGGATCGATTCCTCAGAGTAATACTTATTCGAAAGAGCAATCACGCACCCAAAAAAATTAGTTGTTCACAAAAAGGTGATGAGATTACCGACAAAAAAAAGTTGAAATAGATACCCCATGTTGTTAAGTTTCATATGTCATTTCTAATAAGTACAAATTTCTGTTCAGAAACGTTACACTTGAGCCTGAAAAAGAGTAAAAGAACTCTTCTGAAGTGTGATTTGTGGCGTGAATATTGAGGTTGAGGGTTCCATGAGTTTGAGTATAAATAGGCACGCCAACGAAGAGCAAAAGCAGAAGCCATAGAAAAGAGAAGAAGAGTGGTTTGTGTGAGAGTGAAAGATAGACTTTTAGCTTAGTAAGTAAGTTTCATATAGTAATAAGAAATCCAGCTCAAATTATTTTTCTTCTTTCTTTCTTCTTTCTTGTTTCAATTTCAAACCACGACTTGTTTGTTCTTTAATCTAAAAATAAACCCAGATTTTTTTACACTCTCTCCTTTGCCCCCATTTTTTTTCTTTATGTTTATTGTCTTTCGTTAGTTCTTTCGAGTGTTTATCATTGTAATCAGTAATGATAATTGTAGTTGCAATATTTATTTTATGAGTCTCTGCAATTGTAGTTGTAAACTTCATTTTCCTACAATCATAGTACAGGTGTGATCGCAGCCGTAATTTAAAAAAAATGATTCTTTCTTCTGAGTTTTGTAATAATTCTAATATAAGCCTAGTCGAAGATTGCTTTCATTTTTGTTCGGTTGAAAATATTATTAGTATTTATTACCATGGTTCAGTTTATTTAATTATCCATTAGTCACATTTAGGTCTTCTATATACTTGTCACAAATAACCATTCACCCCTTTCACTGTTTATTGAATGAAAGTGATTGCCTCAACTAACTCTCAACTTAAAATTAGCCTCTTACAAATTAAAATTTTACAAAAAAATCGATATACCATTTCCTAAATCTTGCATATTGTAAAATCTTACAGCACCATGTTGCTTTTTCTTTCCCACTGTTAATGTCATTTTTTTAACACTTTCATTAACTGGAATTTAACCATAAGTGTTTGCTAATTGTTGTTGTTATGTAGTTAACGAAGAAGACAACATGTTTACTTGCATTTCTTCGAAGAAGCAGATTAATGAAGAAGAGAGGGAAGAAGAACATGAAAGTGGGTCTTCTAGATCATCCAAAAGCCTCACTGCACAGGTTCTTAATCCCATCCTTTATCTCCAAAAAAACGTTGCTTTTGCAGCTTCTTTTGTTGAATACAAACCAAACCAACTTTATATTATTAGAGCAAATTAAACTATAGTGTTAATGCTGATGTTCGAGCACTAACCATAAAATCACGAGTTCAAATCCTGAAAACAATATTTGCGGTCACGATAAAATTGCGTACATTTTCATTCCTCATACCCCATTAGCTGCCCTAATATATCATAGTATCTCACTTTATATCTATTTTGTATCTTATTTTTTTCCTTTTTCTTCTCCCATTGCATTTATTTTGTAACTATATACATATATGGTTTGTGATGTTTTCAAAAAATTGTAATACAAACATGACTAAAAACATTAGTGCATTCATGATTTCATGACTTCATGTTAATATGGTTTTCTTTTAAATAAGCAGATGAAAGAACTTGCCCTTAAGGTCTCAAGATCATTGCACTTAAAAAGCAATACTGGGTCAATTCCTATCACAAAAGAGAATATTCAACAACATGAAGAGACAGTATCACCAGAAGTGGAATTTTCTGGTTTCCAAACAACCACAGAAGAACCTTCAATACCTATAGGAGGATTTCCTAGTTTTCATGTAACTAGACCCACTTCAACCTCAGCCACTGAAATAATGGAGGTGGAAGAGGAGAGATTCAGGGAATGGACTATTGAGGTAGATGATGGTGTTCATATGACCTTTCAGTCTCTTCCTGATGGTGGAAATACAATTCTAAGAATCAGGTTCAGGTATGTTAAGAGATAATAACAAGCTTTAACCTCATTTTAACTTTATAAGTTTGATTAGTGTCAAACCTAATGCGGTATGATATTGCCCAAATGCAGTCCAATTCAATATGGTTACGTTGCGGCTCAATGCAACCACATCGTTGTGGTTCAGTGTTATCACACCGTAATTAAGGTGTGATGTGGTAACAATGGTCATCATAACCGTGGTATTGCGGCTGCATCACGTGATATGATCCGCAGTTTGAACAATTAATTAGAACATACACAAACCATTCAAACCAAATTGGTTTTTAGAGGGTTGTAAACGTTCCCACATGTAGCCAAAACATTAAGTTGCAATGTGTACTATGTTTATGTATCTTTATATAGTGTACAGAAGAGTGACAATGTCTTGATTTCAATTAACAGCCATGAAAAGTTTAGTCAATTGCTAGCTCAAAGGTGGTGGATTGATAACTACGAACAAATCATTACGTTGTATAATATTCGAAGACCCCATCAACAAAACTTTAACATCACTCCTCCTTCAACTCATCAAGAGGTAACCTAAAACTTCTTTACCCTATGTGATGTTTCAATATTATTTTCCATAATAACATATTTTGTATGAAGAAACCATAATAACATGTTTAATTTTTTATTTATGACTATTAATTGTAAGAAGTGACTTCAATAAACAAAACTCTTTTCTTTTATTTCCATATAAAATGTAAGGATTTCAGATTTATTGATTAATACACATTATTCTCATTGAAGGTTGTGGAAGATCAACCATTAGAAGAAGCTCAAAATCCTACTCTAGGGGATATACAAGATAGTCCTACAAGGTCCATATCATTTAGGGAATGGTTAGAAGGGATGTATACTTCTAACCCAAATGAAGGAATGTAACTTCTTACCATACCTTTCTCATCAACACAAGGAACCAATACAAAAGCTATTGTTGGAGATGAAGTTGATGCTAGAAATGACCATGAGGTAGAGGTTGAGACTAAAAGGAGTGAGGGCAAGAAGTGGTATTAGATTAGTTAAATCAGTTAATGAAGTAGCTATTGCATTGAGTATATAATATAGTAGGTTTTAGCTTATGCAATGCAGAGATTCTTAAATTTTTAAATATTTTTTGTTTTCATGTAATATTTTCTTTTCAATCTTTACTTGTGTACTTTAGTTGATATAATAATATAATTATATGCGTGTACAATATAATGTGTAAGGATTAATGTGCTTGTACAATATAATTTGTATTTTGGAATTATATACATAATAATTTAGAGTAGATAGGTTAAGTGGTGGAGGTATTTGATAAGTTATATGTAAATTTTGCATAGAAAAAAGAGATGTTATTTGTAAAATAAATAGAGCTTTAATTTATAATATATGGAAAATATTTTTTCTCCATTTGTATGTGTAGTTAAAATATGGTAAGTGTAAGGAACAAAATTTGTAACGAGTTAGAAATTATTTTTTAGAATCTATCGACATTATTTATCATTGTTTTATTACATCATTTCTATTCTTTACTATGGTGAGATCTGGGTTGAACGAGTAGTTGGTCGAGTAAGAAGTCTTCTAGATACTATCTCAGATCCGGATAGAATGTCTGGGGAAGTACCTGAAAAGGTTATCCGGCGTATAAGTTAGTATAGGAGATATATGAGAAAAGAGATAATATAATGCAAGAGTAAATGAGAAAGTTAAGATTATTCTCCTTATGGGGACCTAACCCAGACAAATAGGGGTTGCTTTACCCATGTTAGATGGCTTGTGTCAGGTCCGTACTCTGTGGATAGTTGGCTTATAGCCTGTTGCTTTACCCATGTTAGACGACTAGTGTCAGGTCCGTACTCTATAGATAGTTGACTTATAGCCTGTTGTAGGCATAGTAACCGTATTCTAGGCTTGTCTTTGTCGTCTGACAAAAATGTGGGTGCAGTGTGCAAGTGGCGTGCGACCTGTGGCATATATCTATGTTGTTTAGGCAGTGTGGCAGACATGTGCAGGCAACATGACAGACGAATGGCATAAGTAGTTCATGTACAATCATTTGGATCCTTTACGGTCAATGACACACTTTGCTGAATTATCTGGTTGTCCGAACAGGATTCAAAGATGTCTGGAACGAGCTCGCCTTAGCTAATTTCCGGTCGACACGTGATGGTTTAGCCCAACCATGATGTGTCTTCCGGAGTGGGATGTAACAATTTCTTAGTATTTATGTTGTACTTTCCAGCTTTGCTTAAATGACCTCATGTAGTTGTGGAACTCTACAACCCCATACCTATTCTAAGAACTTATAACAACCAACCAAAACTAGAACATAAACATTTCTTACAAGAGACATCCACAAGTGGAAAACATTTGAGAACGCCATGCTAGCATGAATTTAACATTTCCATGCCAAATTTCTGCTACTATATGGCAACAATACAGTCAGTGCTCTTGCCCTGAATTGCTTTTGAATTTAATAAGTAGAATGAAAGTTTTGATTGTCAATATCACTATTCAATACATTCTAATGGGACATTTGCTTCATGCTATTTAAAGTTATTAATGAGAATAAAGAGAAGGGATGATATATTATCATGTTTCTTTTAAGTTCTAAAATAAATTCTCACAGGGCAGTATTTTTTTGTGAAACGGTTAAGAACACATATTACATGTGCATTAACATGATTAAGAACAAACGTTACTCGTACATTCGCAATGTTAAAAACACACATGTTACACATGTATTCATATTGTTAAGAACACGCATGTGACTCGTGCATTTTAATGGTAAAAAACACATATGTTACCCGCACATTTGCATTGCTATGAACACAGATGTTACATCTGCATTCACATAGTTAAAACATACATGTTACCCGTACATTCACATCATTAAAAACACATGTGTTACCAATCAAGTACAATTTTATTAAATAATTATATTTTCATCAACAAAACTACTCAACTACCTGTGCATTCGCACGAGACAATATTATTTTACGACAAAAAAATAGTTAAAAACACACATATTTCTTGTGCATTTGATGATTAAAGACACCCTGAGCATTAGTTGGTTTCACACATATGTTTCATATATATTTAAGTGGCATTGATGAACATGTTATATACATTAAATTAAGAGGAGGGATTCATTGACCTAAGTTTTTTAAACTTACATCTTAGCCATCAATTCTATGGAATGATTTGTGATCCAAGCTACACAAATGAAATGACATGTGATCCAAGCTACACAAATGAAATGAACTTATGATCCAAGCTACACAAATGAAATGAACTGTGATCCAAGCTACACAAATGAAATGAACTTATGATCCAAGCAAAAATGAATGATACAAAGTTAACAAACTATCTTTAACTCGTAAATATCTAACCACCTAACATCTTGAGCATCGTCAAATAGTGCAAAAGATCTGTGTAACCGTTCTTAAATATTTATCTTACACATTCAAATCATTCTTCTTCCTTGCCAGTATTACCAACAAACTTCCCTTTTCTCAATCAGACTTGTGTTCTATATATTAAGGAAAACAATTGATGTATATAGAAGAAAGGTATAGATGGTGTAAGTAATGTAAATAAAACAAAACAAAACAATATTAATAATAAAGATATTATCAATTTACCAACTATAGTAGGAGGAAAAAGCAATGAGTAAAACTAAAAATCACCAACTGAAGTATCAGCTGCAACAACACCACTTAAGATGTCTTCAAAGATAGTAAATTTATAAACAACAAACAAGAAACAATATGTATAACTACATACTAACAACTACATAAGAGGTAATAACTAAAGAAAATATGTACTTTTATAAGATACAAACATTCAAAGAAACGAAATCAATGATACAAAATAACTATATTCATATCCGTTGGATGAAAAGTAAATTGATTTCGAAAGGAAAATCAATGATCAAATGTTGTATGGGTTTCACTAATTACCTTCTTGAGCACCTTCCTTAATCTACTTGTAAGCATATTCGGAAGAATATGATAGAGACATCCAATCAAGGTGCTTATTCCTAAAATACAAAGTTAGAATAGTGAAACACCCATTAATATTTCTTTGATTTTCTAGGAAGAAAATTAAAAAGGAAGATATTAGTTTTTCTAGAAAACAATTAAAAAGAAACCAAAGAAGTGGTACTTTTATTTGGTAGTTTGTAAATATCTCATGTAATAAATTCACTTATTCTCTTAATTAAAAGAGAGCGAATATAACAAATTAAATTCAAAAATATCTATCTATTATTAATATTTAAATGTTTTTTTGTACTACAAATGATACTCCTTCCAACAAATGTGGTTCTTAAGAATCGAACTTTTAAATTTTTGATCATCCTAAAGATATAGCAGAACTTTATATCAGTAGACCAATACGTTATTAGTGATTTAAATTTACTTTAATTATGTAGGCCCAAACACCCAACGTCTAACCTACCAGCTATCCATGTTTGTTACTATTATGATTATCTCTTATATTTCCGAACTTACCCTTCACCACACTGTCGGCGGGTCAGGGGTATCATGGAAATAGAGAAATAGTACTAACTACATTGTTTTTTATGAGATACAGAGAACTTAGCTGTGATGTTTTGTCTTTGTACCCTCTCATCTCAAAGAGGATGCACTCTTCTAAACATTTATTTGTCCATGCCTTCATTTATATATTTTTAATCATAAAATTTCCACCGTCCATAAATTCCAAATGCCCAAAAACCATTACCATTCATTTCCCTTCTCTCTTAATTCACCTTATCCTAAAAAGTTGTTTAAAGTAATTTAAAATCCTTCGTTGGATTACTAAAAAGTCTAAAATTTAATTCATGAGAACAACATTAATCAGTAAAGTCACATAGGAATCCCTAAATTTGAATTCTTCCGTTGCTTCAATCATATCGACCCCGTATTCTAATAATTTTCCACAATTACATTCAATCAAGATTTAAAATAAGAATATAATATTCATGTATCATTATGAAAATTTATACACAATCATTCATATTAATTAATTTTATCATTATGAAAATTTATACACATTCATTCATATTAATTATTTTTATAGAGACTTAATAATTATTAAACATGAATCATATATGATATATTGATAGTATATAAGACAATTACATGCTCGGAATATACATTCTTTTGTCTTAAAATAATTCTGATGCCATGTGTCACTTCCAACTTCCTTTATAAATAATGTCCACCTCTAAAACCTTCTTCAACACTAACACAACCACATTGTTACATGTTCCTTACTTATCAATAAACAACAAATACAATATCCCTTACAAAACATTCTATTTCCATATTTAATTCATGGCTTCTTCTTCTTCTTCTTCTTCTTCTAATATGACAATATCCCCAAGGAAGTTGCACTACGATTTGTATTCATTTTCATACCAAGAAGATTCCGACACCCCATTAGTGATAAATGTACTAGCTTCACTGATTGAGAGGAACATGGCCAGAACAAAGAGAATTGAGAAGAACTATTCAAGTATTTTGTTGTCTAAAGCTATGAAAAACAACACAAACATGTTTGATTCTAAGGAGATCCCTGATATGAGCATTGAATCTTATCTAGAGAGAATTTTCAAGTACACTAGGGCAGGACCTTCTATCTATGTAGTAGCATATGTTTATATTGACAGGTTTTGCCATAACAATCCTGAGTTTTGGATCAATGATACAAATGTGCATAGGTTTCTCATAACAACTATAATGGTGGCTTCTAAGTATGTGGAGGACATGTGAGAACTCTTTACCCTTCTTGTTTATGTTCATAATCTATTTTTCCCTCAATTATTTATTTAATTATGGGTAATAATTATTTGATTCTAACAGTTGAGTAGATTCTGGTCTTAGTCTGTAAAGTTGTTTTTGATCCAGTTCGAAGTTTATATGTCTCAAAAAATTAGTTATTGTCTTTGTTATTAGTCAACTGTGTAGGGAAAAGGAAATTCTAACAAACTGATGATGAATGATGAGCCAGTATTCCATCATTTATTGCTGAATACATTACCTAATATGGTCATAATACTAATATGGTAGAGTGTGGCTCCTCTCCATTATTGGAGAGCCCAGTACATTCTTAGATTGTGACACATGGCAATGTAAAAAATAAACTGTTATGATTTTATAGAAAAAATGAATATTTATTTTAATTAAAATACATAAAAAATCCCTAAATCTCTTCCTCTTTGTCCCATTTCTCTTCTCCCCTTTCCAATGTAAAACCTCTCTTCTATGTAGAAAATATTTTCCTATTTCTCTTCTCATTCTCTAGGAATCTTTTAAAAGCCACTTAATGCAGTGTGCAGTGCAATTCTTTTTGCATTCACTATAATTGCATCTCGTCAGAAATATAAAGAGAGGAAAATGGTTGTTGTTGTTTTGTTTCTGACACATTTCTCTCTCCCTCTCTTAACCCATTACCCCATGAGTGTGGCTTGTTAGAAGAGGGATTTTAACATATAGAAGAAAGATGGGATAAAATGGGAGAGATTTTCAGGAAAAAAATTTAATTGATTTTTTTCATTGATAATCATAATCGTTGATTTTTTCCATTGTCATGTGTCATAATCTAAAAATGTACTGGCCTCTCCAATAATGGAGAGGAGCCAGACTCAATATTGTGATACCGCAATTATGTTATGATAGTAATTATAATGATGTGGCACATCGATTGAATCATACTTGGATCGTTGGATTTAAATTCAAAACTATTTTATTAGTCGCAAAAAAATCACAATGTGATAACTGCATTCTGCATTTCAAGAGTCATAATCACCATAATTAAAGTAATCCTGACTATGAATAGGGATATCTTGTCCCAAAATGTCTCAAAACATGTACCGTACAAATGAAAATATGAAATGTTAAATAAAAAAATCATTATTTTTTCGTTTTTACTTCAATATAACTTTATAGGCACTTGTGGCAAGAGATGGTTGAGTGGGCATAAAGTCATAATATTATGGTTTATTATACTTTACAAATAAATTATGTATTTTAATTGAAAATGTAAGTATCTCAAGTTACACACAGGACAATAAATGATATAAATTTATTGGCAGTGTACAAAAATGCTTTTTTTTTTAAACATGTAATGTAATAAATTGGTTTGTGTTTAATTAAACTGAGAAGTTTTCTTTCAATCTCCATCATTGACAATAATACACTAGCTAAGATCTATATGATGCTAAAATGTCTTCTTCTTCTTATTTGACAGGAATTACAGAAACTCATATTTTGCAAAAGTTGGTGGATTAACAACAAAAGAATTGAATGAGTTGGAGCTAGAATTTTTGTTTATGATGGGTTTCAAATTGCATGTGAATGTGAGTGTGTTTGAGAGCTATTGTTGCCATTTGGAGAGAGAAGTTAGTATTGGAGGAGGGTATCATATTGAGAGAACTCTACATTGTGCAGAAGAAATTAAAACAAGGCATAAAAAAGATAGAGATTATACACAAATTGGACGTGTAATGTTGTAGAATGATTAGGGAGGTTTCTTTTTTAGCCTGCAAATAAGGACATGTACAAATTTGTTTGGTTCATCAAAAGGAAACGGTGTAAAATAATTTTGGGATTTATTTTCCTGACATGAAGAATTGAGATTTTACTGCTCTTTTAAATGTGTATTCCTTTTCAACTATTTTTTTTCTTTTAAAAAACTTAAATAATTATGAGTTCGGGAAAAGGGATGAAAATGTGTACTCGAACCTACAACCATAATGGGTTGGGTCGAGTCCATGTTTTTGGACTCACGTGTAATACCCACTATTCAATGAGTTTGAGTATGGGTAAGGAAGTATCGAAACTAGTCACTATCCAGATATGTGATTCCTATATATATTTATACTATATATAAAATCAAAACATGATGTAATCACCATCATGGTTAATTTATATTTTCCTATTTTGCTATTGACACTTTCTAATTCAACAAAAAAATCATATAATCCTAAGTAAACACTCTCAAAATGTGTAAGTTAGACATTCTAAAGACAAAAATTGTAATATAAAGTAGATACTATACAAAAAATATTCTAATTCTCTAAAATGAAATATATAAAATTGATTATTTAATATCATAAAATAAGAATGTGTGTCGACAGACACAAAATATCTGTCATACACTTTTATATATAATAACATAACTAAATATATTTTTCATCATAATTGTGATGTTAGATTGTTAAATATTGATGTTATGTTTGTTAATCAAAAATTGTGAAACAATGTTATGTTGCTGTAGAGATCTTAGACAATTGATATGTTTTATTATCTTACTTTAAATTATGACTTTTAGTAATAAGATTTATATTTAAGTGACAATTTAAAATTGTATATATTCTTTATTTATGTTTTGTAATTGTTATTATCGTTTTTTCTTTTAATCGTCTAAAATAATACACATGATTATAGGAAACACGTGTATTCACTAAATACCCAAAGATGAGCAGGTAGTAGACCCAATGAGTACCTGTACAAATCTAATGTGGGTCCAGATCCCAAAATGATAAACAGGGTCTAACTAATTGACTCATTTGATATATATATGAGGATTCTAGTAATCTTCTTCACACATGTCAAAATGTACAATTCTATATAATTTTGAGAATTGGAGCTACTCCACTTTTATTCCTAATGCGTTCATTTCTAATCATATTTTATCTCGTTTGTTCACTTATCTAACTAAATATTATCATTTTTCTTACATGAAGTTTATTATATTGTTCTCAACTATCTTCAGTCCATATAATATTGCCAGTCTTATTACTATGCGGTCCTCTTAAGCTTGATTGATACATTTCTATCATGCATGACACATAAAAAATATCACCACTTGATTCACACTACTTGAGCATCATGATTTACATATCGGTCAATTTTCCTATTGTATTGTATTATTGACCCAAAAATACTTAAATCTAATGAGTTATAGTATAATATACTCTTTAATCTTAAATTGTAGAATAAAGGGTCTGTCTCTCTGTCATTAAATCATTAAAAAAATCAAACTTAAACATTTGGCAAATTCTCACAAAGTCTACAATATTTAAAATAACAAAAAGTATAGAAAACTTTAATCTATATGTAAGCTAGGTTGCTTCGAAGTAACTAAGAAAATCATGGCCTAGCATGAACTAAAGATCCATGATATTTTTATTATTGTCGTCATAATATAATATAGTCATTAAATTTAAAACCAAAAGAGACTAAAAAAGTTAAAAGTTGATTCTGGCATATAAAATAAAAAATAAATAAAAAAACGTTAGCTTTTGTCACAGTTGACCATACTCATTTTGTACGAAATAGCATATCAATAGAAATATTACTATATTGGATTATGATGCACTACCAACCGAAGACAGCTTCAATCAGTGAACAGAGGGAGAAGGAGAGAGCATCTTTATATTAAACTGATTAAATGACTTTCACTCTTGTTTTCTTCTTTTCTTTTCTTTTCTACTAATTTTGAGAAAGAAATTAAAGAAGAAAATATGATTAATAGAAAGCAAAATATTTTGTCTTGTATTGCAAATAATCTCTAAATTCCTGATTTTATTTTTCCTATTCTAAATTCCAGACGTATCATTGTTGGGAAGTAAGTCTCACATCGCCTATTTCATTGTCTCGGAAATGGTATAAATACCTGTTGGGCTACTCCTCTCATTGCCAATTGATTGTAAGATGGAACCTTAACATGGTATTAGAGCCAGAACTCAACTTCTTTCCGATTGTCATGAGTCAAAGATGTCTTTTAGTTATTGGTCAAAGGTAACCATTTGCCTGGTCCGGCAGACTTATGTGAAGGGGCATGTTGGAAAGTAAGTCTCACATCGGCTACCTTATTGTCTCAGAAATGATTTAAATACATGTTGGACTACTCCTGTCATTGTCAATTGGTTGTAAGATGGAACTTTAACAATCATATATAAACTTTTAAGATAAAATATTAAATACTAATGATGTCATTTTCTTTTAATCTAATAATGTCATGATAAGTTAACATTGTTGGAATAGTCAATGATTCGATTCCGAAGAGTGACATTTATTAGGAGAGACAATCACACACCCGAAAGGAATTAGTTTCTTATCCAAAAAGGTGAATATACCTTTAGTAGTATCAAAAAAATAGTAGACTAATGTGGATGTGTCTACACCAAGATAAAATTTCTAGGTGATATGCAAATGTGAAAGAGGTATATTAATTGTATATCATATTTAGTTGTACAAATAATAAAATTGTTTAACATATATGAAAAAAATGTAAAGAAATATACGTGGAGTTGGGTGGAGCAATGGAATATTTCAATGTGGATTGAGAAAAGACATAACCAAATGGTACATGCATTTAACTTATGAAACCTCAATACTTTTATATGATGTGACAATGGAACAACAAACAAACGAGTTCGTGGACCTTATTGTATATTCAAATTGGATGATAATGTTAGCAAAAACAGTAAGAAAGCAAAGAAAGAAGGTTGAATAATGCACAGAATTCTTCTTCAATGAATAAAGGAAAAGTTTCCTTATATAGCAAGTCACTTAACCAATTAAACTAACTTTCAAAATAAACTTTCTACAAAAGGCAAGTTCTAGTTTAGTTGCTTCTAAGTATTCCAAATGCACTCTAAAGCTACTTGGCTTATACATGTGTTCTAATTTTAACACCCTCCCTTAAGCCAAGCTTGAAAGTGATACAACACCCATCTTCTTCTTCTTCAATTCTTCAAATCTTCCAACTTTGAGTGGCTTTGTTAATCCATCTGCAAGTTGCATTCGGTTTTGCAATAAACCAACTTCAACCTTTCATTGTTCACTTTATTCCTTAGATAATGGAACCTTACTTCAATGTGTTTCCTCCTACCATGGCTTACTGGATTTCTTGACAAATTTATTGCTGAAACATTGTCAATCCTTAGCTCCAATGGTGTCTGCAACTGCATACCCATCTCTTTCAGCAGCTCCTCGAGCTAAACAGCTTGGCAAGCAGCATAACAGCCTGCTATATACTCTGCTTCACAGCTAGAGAGAGCAATCACTTGTTGCTTCTTGGAACACCATGAGATTGGTGCATTATTCAGTAAGAACAAATAACTAGAGGTGCTCTTCCTTTCCACTAAATCTCCACCATAATCTGAGTCTGCATACCCAACAAGCTCAAGTTCAGTTTCTGTTTGCTTCATGCTATAAGGAAAAATAGAATTCCATGATCAATTGTCCCTTGTAGGAACCTTAGCAGCCTCTTAGCAGCTAGCATGTGAGACTTCTTGGGTTTGCACATGAATCTACAAACCAATCCCACACTGAAACATAAATCTGGCCTGCTGTTGCACAAGAATCTCAATGAACCAATCATATGTTTGTACAAGGTTTCATCAGCAGCCTCACCCTCTTCATCCAAAGATAACCTGACATTAGTTTCCAATGGAGCAGCAACTGAGTTACATGAGTTCATATTGAATCTTTGCAACAACTCCTTAGCATACTTCTTCTGATGCAACAATAGGCCAGATGCAGTGTAGGTGAATTCCATCCCAAGGAAGTAGCTTAGCTTTCCTAGGTCTGTCATCTCAAATTTTGATTCCATAAGCCTTTTGAATTGCTGAATTTGCTTTGGATTGGAACCAGTGATGAGTAAATCATCCACATACAAGCATAGAAGCATCACACCTTTACTTTCATTGCCTTTGACATATACACCATGCTCCACTATGCATTTTCTGAATTGAAGCTCAAATAGAAATGAGTCAATCCTTTTGTTCCAAGCTCTTGGAGCTTGTTTCAATCCATACAAGGCTTGGTTGAGTTTGTACACTTGATACTCATTGCCTTCTATAATGAAACCAGTTGGCTGCTCAATATAAACTTCCTCTTCTAGAGACCCATGTAGAAATGCAGATTTCACATCAAGTTGAAACATAGACCATCCTCTTGCACAAGCTATCCCAACTACAAGCCTTATGGTCTCAATTCGAGCCACATGAGAAAATATTTCTGTGTAGTCAATGCCTTCTCTTTGTAGGAATCCCTTGGCCACTAACCTTGCCTTGTGCCTTGAGATTGAGCCATCTGGGTTGAGTTTCTGCTTGAATACCCATTTGACCCCATTTTGGTGCTTATCCTTTGGAAGATCAACCAAGTCCCAAGTCTTGTTCTTCTCAATGGACTTCAGTTCCTCAATCACTGCCTCTTTCCAAACTGCTTGGTTTAAAGCTTCTGCATCTGTGATCTGTGTTGCTTCTGCCATGAGTGCTAAGTGCACTAAATCTCCTTCATCATTGATCTGGTTATCATGGCGAATTTCAAAATCACTGAACCTTGAAGGAATGGTTCTATTTCTGTGTGATCTTTGAGTGGCAGGTGCAATGTCAAGCCTTTCATTTCTAGCTTATGGACTTGGTGCCTCTACAATTCTTTCTTCTGAAGTTGAGCACTCATTGCTTAACACAGGGATCAATCTTCTCAAGCTAGTTGTCTTTTGTTTCCAATCCCAGCTCTCATGCTCAAGTATGACAACATCTCTACTGAACTGCATTTTGTCATTGATTGGATCATACAACTTATAGGCACCTGTAGGATGATAACCTATAAGTAGCATGGCTTCACTCTTGTCTTGAAGCTTTGTCCTCCTCTGATCAGGCACATGCTTAAATTCTAGTGACCCAAACACCTTTAGATGACTAACACTAGGCTTCTAACCAGACCAAACTTCAAGTGGCACCATGTTTTCAAGCTTCTTTGTTGGACTTATATTGAGAATGTAGACTAAGGTTGAGACAGCTTCTCCCCAGAATTTTTGTGGCAAGCCTTTCTCTTTAACCAAGCTTCTTGCCATGTCCATGATAGTTCTTTTTCTCCTCTCTGCAAGTCCATTATGTTGTGGAGTGTAAGGAGATGTGACTTCATGCTTGATTCCATGCTTTTGGCAATAGGATTCAAAGGCATTTGAGGTGTATTCTCCTCCACCATCTGTCCTCAACACTTTCAACAGCTTTCCACTTTCTCTCTCCACCAAAGCTTTGAAGTTCTGAAAGCACATGAAGGCATCACTCTTTTGATTTATCACATAGAGCCAAATCATCCTACTATACTCATCTACAAAAGTGATGAAGTATTTGTTGCCTTCTAGTGATGGTTCTTCAAAAGGACCACACACATCTGAGTGCACCACCTCTAAATCACACCTTGATCTCATGCTAATTTGTGATTAAAATGGCTTCCTAGTTTGTTTGCCTGCTAAGCAAACCTCACACATAGTTTCTGGTTGATTGACCAGAAAATACCATGCACCATCCTTGCTGATCCAAGCTTGTGTAGATTTGTGAAGTTCATGTGATCAAATCTTGAATGTCAAAGCCAACTTTCTTCAACAGAACTCATAGCAGCCAGACATTGAGCATTAGTAGCCTTGAAGTTCACTTGAAAGGTCCTATTTTTGGTGAGTCTTCTCCTTAAAATCAGATTCTTCTCTGCATTAAAGACTTCAACTTGTCCACTCCCCATCATTGTGGTGAATCCCTTCTGCACAAGCTGCCCAATGCTAAGCAGATTGTACTTCATGTCAGGGACAAACAAGACATCAACTATCTTGGCTGTTGATCCATTGTCTCTATGGATCAACACATCACCAACTCCTTCAACCTTCAAGGTACTATCATCAGCAAACTTCACCTTGCTTTTCTTGCTTGGATCAAAATTCACAAGCCAATCCTTGTTGCTTATCATGTGGTTGGTGCATCCTGAATCCAGATACCAAGCTTCACTATGAGCTTCTTCTGCTAGATTTGTGACCATGAGTGTCAAGGATTCAGACTATTGTTCTTCATGAGAGCAGAAAGCTTCTCTATCTTGATTTGCTTTCTGTTTTACTTTTTCAATTGTGCATTCGTATGAGTAGTGACCATACTTATGGCAATTGTAGCATTCAACATTCCTCTTGTCATACTTATTTTGCCTTGGTTGACCCTTCCTTTGACCCCTTCTTCTTTCAGAAGCTCCTGGCCACTCTGCACCAGTTCTTGTGCTCTTTCCCTTCCAATTCTTGCTTCTCCTTTCATCTTTGACATAGGAGACTTTTAGAGCTTGATCACTGCTCTTGATGAGATATCTATCCAGAAGTCTCATCTCATGAGCTTCTAATGAGCTTTGCAGCTCCTCTATCTTCATACAAGTCACGTCCTTTGATTCTTCTATAGCAACAACTATGTAATCAAATCTTGGTGGCAAAGATCTCATTACTTTCTCAATGATCATGAGGTCTGTCATGGTTTCTCCACACCCCTTCATAAGGTTGGTCAAGGTGAGTATCTTGGTGAAGTAGTCTTTAACCTTGTCTCCTTCTTCCATATGAGTCAATTCATATTGCTTTCTCAAAGTTTGAAGCTTCACTTTCTTGATCTTAATTCCACTAACATTGCTTCTAACAAGAATGTTCCAAGCTTCTTTTGTAGTTTCTATATTCTGAATTTTGCTAAAGTGGATGTCATCCACACATTGATGCAACAAGAACAAGGCTTTGTTGTCCTTCTTTGTGGCTTCTTTGTACATTGCAACTTGCATTTCCGTAGCTTCTGGACCAGGTTGAGGAACACCATATTCAACAACTTCTTTGACTTCTTTATACTTAAACATTATCTTCATTTGTGTGCTTCATCTATCCCAATTTTTTTCTGTTAGAATGGGTAGATTCATAGATGGAATTGGCGTGTTTGTATGTGCCATCTTGCTCAAGCTTTCTATTCTACTATGGCTTCTCATTCCACTATCTCTTTGGCTTTTCTTGCACACTACGTGCACGAGTCTTTCTTGCACAGCTTCGTGACTTTTAGCAGCATCAACCACGCCACATACAGCTTCAATTCACACGCAATGAATGCTTGGTGATCTATGCCTCAGCTTGATAGATTCGGGTTTGTGGGGATGGAGAGAAAATGTGATGCCCAGGATTGCAACAAGATCTTGATACTAGATTGTTAGCAAAAACAGCAAGAAAGCAAAGAAAGAAGGTTGAATAATGCAGAGAATTCTTCTTCAATGAATAAAGGAAAAGTTTCCTTATAAGCAAGTCACTTAACCAACTAAACTAACTTTCAAAATAAACTTTCTACAAAAGGCAAGTTATAGTTTAGTTACTTCTAAGTATTTCAAATGCACTCTAAAGCTACTTGGCTTATACATGTGTCCTAATTTTAACAGATAATACGTGTTGCCCACACCATATTCTTTCTCAGCTATATATGTGTACGTAACAACTGAAATTTCATGTCAACTACCCTAATAATAAATTACCTAAAATGAAAGGGAATAAATAAGAAGGAAATAAAAGTTGGTAAATAAAACTAGAGAAAAAAAACGTATGCATTTATTAAGTCTTATATAAAAGTAATACAAATGAATGATAAATGGTGCACTGGTTGTGCAAATTTTTACACTGTCAATTTATAGATATTACACACATAAAATTAAGGAGAAGAAAAAATAATACGAAATAAGTTTTAGAGAACAAATTTGATGTACTACAAGTTGTGTCACTACATGTAGATTGATTAAAAATTAATTGTGAACTATTTTTCGAACTGATGACATATACAATGACACTATTTGTGTGGAAGCATCCTAGATTTGTGTGGAAGCCTCCTAAGTTTTAGTTGTGTACCATTGCCAATAATTGAATATAGAAATTGAAGTAAATCTTTTTGTCTCCGAGAAGAAGATCTCTTCAATTTGAGGTTTGTCATTCTTCAGATTTGTTTGCTTTTATTATTATATATCTACTTATATAGTAGTGTTTTGATATGTCGGAAGTTTTTTGTTTGTTTGTTGGGAATTATTCTTAATTGATGTGAAAGTATAACCAATGCAACTTGGTAGATGAACCATTGTATACATTCAATGATGACTATTCCAAGTACTCTTGGAAAGTATGAAGCCCAACTTAGAAAGTTTGAGTAAGTCTTGGAATTACCCATTGACTCTTGAAATGTTTGAAGTGTAACTTAGGAAGTTAGAGTAACATTTTCAAGGTATCTTAGAAGTATGACAACAATTAAATCATCCACTATATCTTTATGATAAACTTTTCATTCCCTTCACTATATAAAGGGAACTTGTGAAGTAGACATGTATAAACAAGTGAGAAAGAGCAACATAGAGAGAAAGTGAAAGAACTTATATCCACTTTAGTGTGAGTTTTGTATTCCTAGTGAAATACTAAAGAGAATTTTAAAGTTTTTTTTTAATAAACCTTACCCGTTCCTTCTTATCCTACACTTTTATGTGAATGGAGGGAGTTCCTTAATAAAATTAACACATTTTTTTATAGAGGTTCTCAAAATTATTCTTTATTATTGAGATTCATTCATATTCTTTTTTCACTCCATTAATTAATGATTTTATATTTATAATCAATTAATGTAAGAGTATGTTTTATCAAAATCACTTAATAGACATAAAATTTTGAAAATTATCCTATAAAAAGGACCAAAACTAACACCATGAAAGAGCCTTATAAAAATACTATACATTAATTTAAATAGTTGAGCAACCCTCAACATATTGCTTATATATCAAATTCAGATACAATAAGGAGAAAAGAGCATAAATCTCAGAACTCTAGATTGCGTTCAAGACACTACTTTTGTTGAGAGCAATCAATATGAAGTTTCGCTCAGTGTGAATGATTCACTCAGTGCAAAAGTGGATTTATGCCCAACATAACAACCAAACTCCGTGAGAATTTCACCAAGTGAAAAATCTACGCTCAACGCCATTACATGAAATCATTTATTTCAAAATATAATTATTGGAGATACGGGCAACTTTTAAGAAGGATTAAAAAAATCATAGGAGAGAGACGAGCACAAGTTGTTTATGTCACTTTTCTATATCACTTCCATGTACTACCAATTACAAACTCACAGTTATGTTTTGTTAACTTTTGGTTAGTTTTTATGGTGCAATTTTATTTGACG
Organism: Lupinus albus; assembly: GCA_009771035.1. Lineage (NCBI taxonomy): Eukaryota > Viridiplantae > Streptophyta > Magnoliopsida > Fabales > Fabaceae > Lupinus > Lupinus albus. The sequence continues at coordinate 14,520,570 of CM020010.1, forward strand.
TGTCACTTTATAATTGGTGACACATAGAAGTGGCATAGAGAATTGACATAGAGAACATGTACTTGATTGAGACATAAATCTACTAAGAATATAATGGACTCGTGTTATTAAAAAAATGTCTATCACACACTTGATTGATATTTAGAATTTTGAGGGTTTAAATTGTTATTGCATTGCCTTTTTTACGAGGTGTTATTATTAGAAAAATGTCTATCTCCTATATTTAGAATTTTGTAATTGTACAATATTTCTTACAATAAAATAATCGTTCACTTTTTCGCCATTTATTATGGGTGATGATTTTACTTTAATGTGGTTCACTATATAGTTAGTTGGATAACTTTTAGTGTGATTAAATTTGTCATCTTGCTCCTACAACTTTTCATTTACTTTTTGTATGTGTATATTTACTAAAAAGGATACACATTTTCAAATTGACACACATGTGACTAAGACTAAAATTGTAAATTACATAATGGACGTGATATGCACATATCACTTTCACTTCTCTCTTTTCACCGCTTCTCTCATTTCTCCACTACCACTACCACTTCCACCTATTCATTTCTATCACACTTCTCTATGAATCTTCATCTTCCATCTTAATTTCTTTTCTATAATAATCTTCTTTCCCCTGATCTTTCTTTAAGGTAACATTTTTACTAAATATAGGTGATGAATGTTGTTGAATAATGATTCTCATTATTCTTAAGAGCGAATCGTTCTTTGCTATTTTGATTTCGAATGAAAACATGCCTTTTATGGGTGCGTGTTTATGATGTTGTTCCTTTATTCTATTTTTTATCTCACTTTATGCATAAAAACGAGACCTATTTTATCATTCTTTTTCTTTTATCATTCTGATAAATAGTGACTACTTTAAGGCATTGTTTGGTAGAGTAGAGAAATGAGAGAAAGAGAATGAGAGGAGAGAAGTTGAGGAGAAATGAAGTCACTCTCTCGTTTGGTTGAGGGAGGGGTTTAAAGGGAAAGAAAGAAAAAACAGTGGGGTCCACCATATATATTTCTCTTCCCAAGTGAGAAGAAAATGAGAGGAGAATTATTCCAGAGCAATAATATTGAAGCAAAAAAATAAAAAATAATGAATATTATAATTTTTTTAATTGACATGAATATTTTCATTAATCCGGGACATGATTTGAAACATAATTTTGGACGATAAATCATTGTTCAGGGAAGAGTGAGGAAGAAATAGTCATTTTTTTCTCTTCTTTTTCCATATACCCAAACAACACTAAAATTCACTTTTTTTCTCATCTCTTTCTCTCTTTTCACTTTCTCTCACATATTTCTATCTTCTTATTTTCTTCTTACAACCAAAAGAAGCCTAAAGGTCTTTACATGAAAGTGGTGATTTACTTAATAAGTCCATTATGCATAATGTGTATAATATTTTTATTCTTGGTAAGTTTGCTTGGAATTTGATCCATGATGATGATGGTCGCAAGTTATGGGTGCAAGTGCTTCACCATAAGTATCTAACAAATAAATTCACTATATTTATTATCAAGAAACGCAAGGGCTGCATATATAGAAGTGTTTACTAAAATGTTGAACGTTTCAAAGATAGTTATTCTTTGCAATTGGAGTGTAGTTGGAAAACCTAAAACATATTTGATATTGATATATTACTATAAGATGTTTATTTTTGTCCTTATATTTTAAAATTTTAGGATTTAATCCTAAAAGATGCACCTAGCATGATACATGTGTACTAATCAATGATACAGCTAATTATGATATCACACTAAGATATAAAATTTAAATCAGAAGGATAAAACCAAAATTAACTATATTTCTAAAGAAACTTGAAGTACATGAATAGTAATGTTAGGAAAATGACAAATTCAAATATTAATACAATTTCAGTTATTTTGATTCCTTAATTTTAGGGAATGATCATCATATTTGACTTAATTTATAACCTTTTGTTGTTTAATTCTAAAATAACTAATAAAAAATACGAATAACACATAAAAAATATGTATTGTAAATACTAGAAATAGAACTTTAATAATGTAGTTGAATAAAATAAATTAAAACAACGAAAATATTAAGTCAAATATGTTTATTATAAAAGTTACAGTTTATATTAGAAAAAAATGTAAAGAATAATAATAACTTTCATATGTAAACATTGATTTATTAATTTTATTAATATTAAAATTAATATTAAATATTCCTATTTATGATCGTATGAATTCATAATATTAAAAATATCAAATTCATGGTATAAAATATAATGAACCTTAATCTAAAATAAAGGTAGTAATATTATTATTTTTATTGAAGTTACTAAATAATAAAATTGTGATAAAGATAATAATATTGTATTGTTTGCACCGTGAAACATAATGAGTGATTAATTAAGGGAGTCATAAGGTGATTTAGGATGAAGGACTTACCCACCGGAGTAATAAAGAGGTTAGAGATTCAAAACCATCTACTACAAAATAATAACATACTGACATTTGTCGATTAAAAACATAATAATTGATTGATCATAGTTGTGAAATGGACGGGGACGAAAACAAAGATCACTAATAACTCTGCTAGACTACTCATGTCGGATTACACAAGCCACTCTAGACATTCCCGGTTGAACTTACTTCCTTCTCTTTTTACGGTTTTGAAAGTCAAGATCTCATTCCTTTTTGCTTATCCATTTAGAAACCACATTTTTTATATATGATTTTCAATTGTGAGATATAAAGTGACAATTGAGTGTGGTTGGAAATAAAAGCAGATAAATATATTTTTTAAGTTAAGAGTATTTAAATGTAATAGCTAGTGTATCGTCTTATTATGGACTGACAGAGTACTAATAATTTTTTTTGTTCCTTTATCGAGTCTCAAGTCCAGGGCTCTTATTCAAAAGATCATATTATCCTAAGTTGGATATAAAGAGTTTTATATGTTTTAACTTTAAAAAAAGAATTACGACTCCAAAAAGTCACATAATCGAAAATCAGAACATAGAGAATTAGGGTTTTTTTAGTTTTTTATAATGCAACTCAGTTTAATTCGAGTGATTTCAGAACATATGTAACTGTGAATCAAAATGTACGTAAACAATAACCAAAACATGAAATTGAATTAAAGTACATTTTTCAAGTATGTTGAGTTTCAATAGTTTCAATGTTCAATTTAGAACCATTTATGCTTCAAGATGGTGGCACAATCAAGGAGATAGGTTTATATGCTAGGGTTTCATGGCCATTAAGTCCTTACTAATTTTGGGGAAGCCTTTGGAAACAAAGTGAATGTTTGAAACAAAAAAGTATATTTTTCTCTATTAGCATGTAGGATAATAGCTGGAATTCAATTGCTAATCAAAGTGGCTTTATGACCAATGATGTTTTGTAAAGTGCGTTGATTTACTAAATGGTAAGGAATATCACAAAGAACATAACCTTTATGTTGTTAAAGGAGAATTTTTTATTCAATATTAAAATATGATTACAAATCAAACATGGAACACTTTTTCTAACTTGTATTTTCTCTTATTTCATAGCATATAAAATGCATAAATACTAACGTGTAAACATGTATGATCCAACCATTCACTCAATTTATAGAATTGCTTTCCAGAATGAGACATATGCAAATGAATGATTGGATCGTCACACTCAAGAACTCTTATTATTTTTCAAGGACAGGATTGATCCAATATTTAATATGGAAGAATCCCAAAAGCATATGCATGAAGTTGAAAAAGTTTGAAGGGGATTCTTATTTCGAACTTGGAATGAGCATAAAGAAATTAACGACTTCTTTATCTTTTGAGTTGTTCTGTCAGATCGGTCGCTCAAGACCTTTGATTTCTACCTGGACCTAAAAAAAAAAATGAGATCACTTCTTATGGACTCGTTGAGAATGATTCTGATCTAGTTCATGGTCTATTAAAAGTAGAAGGCTCTCTGATAGGATCCTCGTGAACATAAAAATAATTATATAAGTAAAATGATATATCCTCCTAAAGATAAGGTGGCCTTGGACTCAGGCTAATTTATACCCTAAATGAAGTTTTTTTTGATAAAAATAAGTCGTTGCATTCTTAGCAGGCTCAATGATTTTGGGCCAAGTTATCATTTGCATGTATGAAAGAGCTGTTAATTTCGGAAAAGATGTGGGCTGATGGCCTATTTCTCAATGATTCATCCTCCTATAAAACTAGGTTATAAACCCTTCTACATAGAAAATGTGATAATTGTCACACAAAAAATAATATATAACTTGTGAATAAATAGTTTATAAGTAAGACAAGCCATTTAGGAGGATTTATATGCTATTTTGTAGGAGGTTGATTTTCAAACTCTATTTTTTTTTGTAAAACTCCGGTTAGACTTCAAATCGGAAGAGGTTTTGTATTAGATTTAATTGGTTAAACTGTTCGGTCAGATAAAATGATTTTATATATAATTAATAATTATCTATAAATATATAATTAATAATTATCTATAAATATTTAATTATATACAAATGTAAAATTTTATATAACTAATAGTTATGTATAATTATATTGAAATAATATATTTTCATCTTTTATGAATCAGGGTAAAACAGCACATTAAACTCGTGTTCCATTTTTTTTTTAACTTTAAGTGAATCGTCCTATTTACTTTCCGAGTAATTTCGGTTTAACACGGTCGGACCAAAATTTCTTTAATTCAAAGCGGTCCAACCTCTTATTCGAATATCATATCATTACAAAGTCCCACAAAAAAATGCAATATTTAGTTTTACATTTTATGGACATAATATACTTAAACAAATGTGTTAAAGCTTAATAGACAATGTTGTATATGTCAACTTATATTTTTTGTTCAAAGTATAGTACTTTTAATTAATAGATTCATATATTAAAATTATGTAGGTTAAATTTAACAAAATATACATAAAAACTTTATTATGATTGACCCTGGAAAAATTATTTTCTGGAGAGAAATTATAATGTAAGCTGGAAATAGTAATGGTAAATTATTGGAAAAATTTAATATTAAAGAGATAAATTATACGAGATAATATCGTACACAATATCGTTTGAGATATATAAATAATTATAATAAATAAGGGTTGTAAAATTCAAATATATGAAAATTGAGCAATGTACTTACGCTCTTCTTCTTTCTATATTTCTATGTGTGAATTGAAAGAACAGGTGAAAGGATAAAAATGAACACTCTGAAAATTTGAAATGTGATGTCTTTTTGATAAATTGGTATTGTTTCCACAATTTCCTTCTTTTATTCATGTATTGTCCTATTGTTTCATTCATTTCAATTTTTGTTTTTTTACTATTTTTTTTTAATATTCGAACAATTTCAACTTTCTACATATCATCTCAATGCTATTCTCTCATTCTCTCTTTTACCTGTCAATTGAAATTTCTATTGATTCATTGGTTTTAATTTTTTTGTTTTTTCTTCATTTCTCATTTTCTAATATTTAGATTCACTCATTCTCATTCTGACTTCCCTTTTAACTGCAATATCTATTGTTTCATTCATTTCAATTTTTGTTTTTCTGTTTTCCTCTTTTCTAATATTTAGACAATTCTAACTCTCTACAAATCACGATAATTCTCTTATCTCATTCTTGTTCTCACTTTTCCATTTCATCTTCAGTTCCATATTTCAATTTTTGTTTTTTCTCCTTTTCTAATATTTAGATTCCATAAATTCTCTTTCGATTCGGTTTTCTTTGATGATTATGAAGTGTTTCTCTTATATAGATAGTAGATTTCAGAAACAACCCTTTTATCTTGACCACTACGTCTCTGTCATCACTGGCTTTGTCAGATTTTATTGGACCGACAAAACATGGTAACTTCTTTAGTTGTAAACTTCCATATTTTAGTTCTCATTTCTTATTTAGTGATTGTTAGTTTTTTTTAACACTTTTGTGTTCAGTGTTTTTTCTTTTAACCATTGATTAATTTAGACATCACTAGTATTTTTACTGTAGCAGTTAGTGTTTGTGTGGGCCCAACCATTCATTCCATTCTTTTTTGTTTATTCTCTTTCCAATTTCTTGTAATAAACACTCGAAAAAATTTAAAAATAAACTTGTACTCTATAAATCATCATTATTGTCAACTTACCCATGCATTCCGAAGCCATGTATTATATTACATTTTTATCTTAGTTTTATCTTTTTATCTTATTTTATTTTAATATTTTTATTTTATCTCAAAAAAGATTTCGATGTGGAAAATGAATGTTTTGAAATGCCTTGATTTGGATTGAAATTAAGGCATGTGGTTAATTACCAAGATTTCTGTTCAAGATATGAGCTGATTTCTCCTTGTTAAAATTATGTAAATTAATTTTTCTTAATTGTGTAAATTTTTATCATGAGTTATTTTAGAATCAAATAATAACAATAATAATGTATATTTTGAAATTGATCTTATTATAAATTGAATGAACTAATGTTATTATAAAAGTAGACACTTTTAAATTATATTTTCATCAAACTAATATTTATTAATTCGATAAATCAAATTATGTTATTTTTGTCATCATCACATAGTACTAAAATAAATATCTTCATATTGTGACACGTATAACTACAAGGTAATTATCAAACAACTATATAATGTGACAAATTTTATAATGAATTAAAAAATATTAGTGTATTTAAGAGAATTAAAAAATATTATTCTTCTAATTTGAAATCATATTTCCTCTTCTAATCAATTGTAAGCTATATGGGTATATTAGAATAGTAGCATATTCTTATAATTGATATTATACTAAAAATCGAATTGATATTATTATAATAATTCAAATTGAATAATTTATTGCTTATTGATTTATTCTTATAGAGATCATTCTATTCCTAACTGATATTAAACGGGGAAATAAAATCGTGATACTATTATGAGCTTTTTTTATTAAAAAATATTAAAAAGTTATAAAAAACTTCAATTTCGAATTTGATTTTTTTAATGAAAATAAGGAAAAAATAATATCTAAAGAATCTGATATGTGGTATTAAAATTCAGTGGGAAAAAGTTTCACAAAACTTTGATGGAGGAAAAGTACAGCGGATAATTTGTAAGTAAAAAGTGTTGGTAATAATTATAATATAGTGAATGTTATGGTGTGGTGAAGTGCATTGGAAGTCGTGAAGTTGTTTGAGCGGGAAAACTTTGGATGTGGATGCGACATGTGGCGCTTGCTAAGGTGTAAGAACCTTTTTTTCGAATATTTTTTTAATGAAAACGGGGAAATAAAATCGTGATACTATTATGAGCCTTTTTTATTAAAAAATATTTAAAAGTTATAAAAAACTTCAATTTCGAATTTGATTTTTTTAATGAAAATAAGGAAAAAATAATATCTAAAGAATCTGATATGTGATATTAAAATTCAGTGGGGAAAATTTTCACAAAACTTTGATGGAGAAAAAGTACAGCGGATAATTTGTAAGTAAAAAGTGTTGGTAATAATTATAATATAGTGAATGTTATGGTGTGGTGAAGTGCATTGGAAGTCGTGAAGTTGTTTGAGCGGGAAAACTTTGGATGTGGATGCGACATGTGGCACTTGCTAATGTGTAAGATGTAACACCCCAAATTTTAATCTTTAAAATTATAGTATCAGTCCTTGAAGCCTCGCTTGATCGAGAGATTCTCGCCTGAGCGAGAAAGGATCACCTGGGAGGGTGAAATCCTGGACTATACTAGAGGATTCTCGCCTGAGCGAGAGTTGTCTCGCCTAGGCGAGAAATGGCAATTTTGGGCTGTTGACACAGTGTAATCGATTACACACTCCTGGTAATCGATTACACAGTCCTGGTAATCGATTACGTGATGATTAAAAGCATCAGATATGTACATCTGACACAATGTAATCGATTACACCATGTTGGTAATCGATTACATCGTATTAATGTAATCGATTACACACTTCTGGTAATCGATTACATCGTATTAATGTAATCGATTACACCATGTTGGTAATCGATTACATAGCGACGATGTCTCTATAATTTACACAGTGTAATCGATTACATTTATCGCAATGTCTATAAAATAGAACCCCAAAACACATTTTAGGGTTAGAACTTCGAAGAGAAGAGAGAGAGGAGAGCTTTTCAAGAGCAAGGAGCCTTAGGACTCATCTTGGAGCTTGAGAAGAGGTAAACCTTTTGTTACTAACTCTTCTTCTTTCTCTCTAACTTGTTTTGGGTATGTTGGATTTATTTTCAAAACATGAGAAACCATGGAAACTCATTCTTTAGAGTTATGGTTCGTTTTATGTTGTTTTTATCTTGTAAACTCTTGGTTTAGAGTTGGTATTTGATGAATGAAAAGTTTTATGGGTTATTCATGAAAAACCCCCAAAAACCCCCAAAATGAGAATATGAGTATAAAGAGAAAGAGATGAAATGTTAGATTTGGATAATGAGTAGTGCTTTAATGTTGTTATATGAGATGAACATGTATGCTTTGATATTTAGAAACTTGTATTGAAGTAGTTTTGGAAATATTGAAATATGAGATGTTATGCATGTTTTAGATGGTTGAATATTGATGATGAATATTTTGTATGATTAAATGATGCAAAATAAGTTGTTTATGTGATATTTGGAATAAATGACTAACATTGTTGTTATTGGTGGAAATGAGGAAAGATCCTAAGGTTGGAGGAAATCGCGGAGGAGACTTTTAAAGTTACTCGGAACCGATTCCCAAAACTCACTGAGGTAAGGGATAAGTAGCTCTAAATCATACTTACTGATATGAATGAGGTATGTGAAAGAGGTAATGGTTTAAAATGATTCGTCTATAATTTATGCATTATGTTGGAAAATGCGTGACTTTTCTGTTATAAATGAAAGTAACATTGTTGGGGGAGGCCCAATGAAAAGATGACTCAAATGAAAGTAACATTGTTAGGGGAGGCCCAATGAAAAGATGACTCCGATGAAAGTAACATTGTTGGGGGAGGCCCAATGAAAAGATGACTCCGATGAAAGTAACATTGTTGGGGGAGGCCCAATGAAAAGATGACTCAAATGAAAGTAACATTGTTGGGGGAGGCCCAATGAAAAGATGACTCCGATGAAAGTAACATTGTTGGGGGAGGCCCAATGAAAAGATGACTCCGATGAAAGTAACATTGTTGGGGGAGGCCCAATGAAAAGATGACTCAAATGAAAGTAACATTCTTGGGGGAGGCCCAATGAAAAGATGACTCAAATGAAAGTAACATTGTTGGGGGAGACCCAATGAAAAGATGACTCAAATGAAAGTAACATTGTTGGGGGAGGCCCAATGAAAAGATGACTCCGATGAAAATAACATTGTTGGGGGAGGCCCAATGAAAAGATGACTCAATTGAAAGTAACATTGTTGGGGGAGGCCCAATGAAAAGATGACTCAATTGAAAGTAACATTGTTGGGGGAGGTCCAATGAAAAGATGACTCGGAAAAATGAAAGTCATATGCATGCTATAGGATATATAGTATGGGATATATATTCTATAGGGTGAATATGAATGATGAGAAACGTGAATGTCACATGAAAGTCATATGCATGCTATAGGGTATATAGTATGATATATATATTCTATAGTGTGAATATGAATGACGAGAAATGACATGAATGTTGTATGCATGTTATAGGATATATAGTATGTGATATATATTCTATAGGGTGAATATGAGCGATAAAAAGAAAGATGTTGAGAAAGAAAGTAATATACATGCTATAGGATATATATGTTATAGGGTGGGTATGAAGAACGAGACCGATGATGTTTCGAACGAACGTAATATGCATACTATAGAATATATATTATGGGATATATATACTATAGGATGAATATGAGTAAAGTGGAAATTAAAGGAAGATGATTTGAATGTTTATAATTTCGTATGTGTGTTTATGAATTACATCAAAGCTTGATTGTATTTGAATGTGGATTATCATGTGATGTTAGTTTGAACTAATGACTTACTCCCTTTTGTTTTGCGTGTTGTTTATGATAATCTCATTGTAGGTAAATGAAGGATTTTGAGGATGAAGCTCAAATAGGAAGTCTTTGTGTCTATTTACTTGAGTGTCTTTATTGCTATTCGACGTTGTAGTTGATTCGATAGCATTTTGGGATAAATGTAATCTGATTAGGATAATATGGTGACATGTAGTTATGGACGTTATAACCTTGGAAAACCCGTAATTGGATGTATGTGGTAAATGTTATCTAAATGAATTATGTTTTTCCGCAACATAAATTTGTATGATAATATAATAGGGTAAAGGGTATTTTCAAAGAGTGATACTTGAGAGTTTTCAATGAAGGTGACGACTGTATGTAAGAAAGGATTAAAATAAATGAAAAATTTTCAAGGGTAGAAAATCGGGTCGTTACATAAGAACCTTTTTTTCGAATATTTTTTTAATGAAAACGGGGAAATAAAATCGTGATACTATTATGAGCTTTTTTTATTAAAAAATATTTAAAAGTTATAAAAAACTTCAATTTCGAATTTGATTTTTTTTAATGAAAATAAGGAAAAAATAATATCTAAAGAATCTGATATGTGGTATTAAAATTCAGTGGAAAAAGTTTCACAAAACTTTGATGGAGGAAAAGTACAGCGGATAATTTGTAAGTAAAAAGTGTTGGTAATAATTATAATATAGTGAATGTTATGGTGTGGTGAAGTGCATTGGAAGCCGTGAAGTTGTTTGAGCTGGAAAACTTTGGATGTGGATGCGAAATGTGGCACTTGCTAAGGTGTAAGAACCTTTTTTCGAATATTTTTTTTAATGAAAACGGGGAAATAAAATCGTGATACTATTATGAGCCTTTTTTATTAAAAAATATTTAAAAATTATAAAAAGCTTCAATTTCGAATTTGATTTTTTTTAATGAAAATAAGGAAAAAATAATATCTAAAAAATCTGATATGTGATATTAAAATTCAGTGCGGAAAAGTTTCACAAAACTTTGATGGAGGAAAAGTACAGCGGATAATTTGTAAGTGAAGAGTGTTGGTAATAATTATAATATAGTGAATGTTATGGTGTGGTGAAATGCAATGGAAGCCATGAAGTTGTTTGAGCGGGAAAGCTTTTGATGTGGATGTGACATATGGCACTTGCTAAGGTGTAAGAACTTTTTTTTTCTTAGTAATAGATTTTAAACTTTTTTGTGCATTCATTTATGTTCCTTAAATTTTGTTGTTTCTCACATTGTTACTTGCTAGGAACTTTCACACTAATATGTTTATTTATCCAAAGTCCACACATGTAATGAATTGAAAATATGCAGAAATTATTTTATGCTTCAAATTGTTTAATGATAAATATCACTTCAAATTATAGATTCACATTTATTTTATGTTTTTGTATTGTAATTATTTTTAGAGTAAATTACACTAACACCCCCTGAGTTTTAGTGAAATTACATAGACCACCCCTCCATTTTTTACCCATACAAAAATCCCCATGATTTTTATACATACATTACACAGACTACCCTGCATGTGAAATAAGTGTGATTTTTTACATACAAAATGATGATAAGTGTAATGAAGTTAAACAAAATATGATATATTGTAGAGACAAGTCAAAATAGTATACGATTTAATACATTTTCATTATTTTTGGTTCATTACTAATTATAAGGAGATATTATTTAAATCACTCTTATACGATAATATAACGAATAAAAAATAATGAAGATGTGTTAACTCATATACTATTTGGACATGTTTCCACAATATACCATATTTTGTTTAATTTCATTACACTTATCATCTTTTTTATGTAAAAAATCACACTTATTTCACATGCAGGGGTAGTGTGTGTAATGTATGTGCAAAAATCAGGGGGTTTTGTAGGGGTAAAAAATAGAGGGGTGGGGTGTGTAATTTCATTAAAACTCAGGGGGTGCGGATGTAATTAACTCTTATTTTTACTTACATGATTATTTATTGCTTCAACTAATACAAATGATACAACTTTAATATTTATATTGTATTATTAAACTAATATATACTACACCAGAAATCGTATTTAACAACGGTCCTTCAATAGTGTTTCCTAGAACTATGTTGTTAAATACGAGGCGGTAGGGATGACAATGAAAACCGAACTCGCGGGTACCCGCCTGAACCCAACCCGAATTTAACGGAGAAAACCCAATGTGATTAGATTCGGGTTCGGGCCCGAACCCGATTAATATATATAAATTTATTAAATTACACATAAATACATACATATAAATTATATATATATAAATATAAATATAAATTTCACACATATATATAAGCTATAAATATATATATATATATATATCACACATATATATATACATAATCTATAATTAAAAATATATGTTTCGTTCGGGTTTTTTTCGGGTTCGGGTTACCCGAAACCCGACGAGTTCGGGGATGGTATCATTATTTCCAAACCTGCTTAATTCGGGTTCGGATTTGGATTTTGGATTTCGGGTTCGGGATTTGGTAAGCACAAAACTGACCCCGACCCGCCCCGTTTCCATTCCTACGAGGCGGGGAACATAAACAGCGTCTGGTTAAGCGAGCACTCTTAATATTGATAAGTGGATATAAAATCAACAGCACATCCGTGAATGAGAGTTGTTGAATAAGCATTGGCTTGAATTAGTTCTTTTTAACAGCGCTCCTTTTTACTGCGCTGTTAATTGGAATCTATTCAACAACGCCTTTTTGTTGTGTACACTGTTGATGGGATATCTTCTACATCGCTTTCTTCAATGAGCACTGTTGATTACTTGATTTGATATCGTATACAACACTTTTTTATATGTGTGATGTTGATTTGATCGGATGTTAAAAATTTACAATTTCTAAACAACATTCTCTCATGTATTAAAGTGTGTTCATTCTTCATAATTCTTTTGCTTCGTGATGTGGGTTTCGCACACATGTCAAAGATTTTATTAAAGATATCATTTCCCCAGAATTCTTTGAGTCTATATATTTAGTCATGAAATGATTGAAATTCATTGTAGCTGCATCATTGAAGGAATGAATTTCATTAAAGATATTAGTCTATTTTCTAAGAATACATCATGGGAGTTTAACGTAAAAATTTCAACTCTTTTGCGGGTTGAAATATGTGGAGATCCTTCCTTTTTGATGATTTACATTGATCCGGAGGTGCTTTAGTTTTTTATTTAATTTTTTTTCATAATATAATTTTCATTTGATCGATCAAATTATATGTAACAATGGCCACAATTGAGGTTGTTGTGAAGGAGATTTATATTTCACAATTGCAAAATAAACTTAAAGAGGGTTTTAACTATATTATTGAAAACTTTGATGTTGTGCTCAATGATGGAGAATATTGATTTTGTAACCATCCTTATAAGCTAATATTTCAAGATGGAACAATATTGAGGAGGTGATTCATTTTTTGTTTCGTTATTCATATTATATTATTCATCTAGACTACAGAGGATGCTGACCCAAACTATGTGGAATTTCTTAATTCTATTTTGGACAAAGTAGTTTTCTCTTATTAAACAATATATTGTTGATGTTAAATTTTTTGTTGTTGTTTAATTGTCTTTTTTGCTGTTAACTTCTATTTTGGATGATTTCTATTCTGCAATGAGCATTCTAGTTGGCAATGAACATTATCTATTTGGAAATGAACATTATCTATTTGGGAAATTCTATTGTATATATGCAGGTAATCGTTCAACACTGTCCAGCTACAATCAAGTTTGATGTTAAAGAGTTGTTTAAGGATTTAAATGTATAGATTGTAACACATGTATAGATTTTAAGGATTTAAATGTATAGATTGTAACACATGTATAGATTTTAAGGATTTAAATGTATAGATTGTAACACATGTATAAATTTTAAGGACTTAAATGTATAGATTTTAAGGATTTAAATGTATATAGATTATAACATAAGGATTTCAATGTATATTAATGTTGTTCAATGTAACATATATAAAATGTAATGTTCATTTAATTTTTAATATATACAACTTTACAATTTTCAATTAACATTTACCTATTTTGTTTATTGTGTTTTGGGTGTTTGTGTTGTTAACATTTAGCTCTTTTGTTCATATACATATTCTTATGTTTAAGTAATTGGATGTCTTGTAAATCTAAGAGTAGTCATGAATGCAATTGGCAGGTGTAATAGTGTGTGTTTCAAAATGCACTTATATATGTTCAACAACGCTTATTTTAGTGTGCGCCGTTGAATATGGAAACACGTGTATATGCAACAGCGCACAATTAAAGGTGCGTTGTTGAAGATGAAAACACATGAATATGCAACAACGCACTGTTAAAGGTACACTATTGAATATGGAAACACATGAATATTCAACAGCACACAATTAAAGGAGCAATGTTGAAGATGGAAACACATGAATATGCAACAACGCACTATTAAAGGAGCGTTGTCGAAGATGATGCTGTTAATATAATAAAGTGAAAAATAAATTTATATCCGAGTTATTATGTTTAAGTAATTTTATTTCTATGTTATTATTAGTCAAATTTAATATCTAGGTGATTATGTTTAAGTAATTTTATATCTAAGCGATTATGTTTAAGTAATTTTATATCTAAGTGATTATGTTTAAGTGATTTTATATCTAAGTTATTATGTTTAAATAATTTTATATCTAAGCGATTATGTTTTTTAAATTTTAAAATATCTATGTTTTATATAATTTTATATCTATGTTTAAGTGATTTGATGTGACCTAAGTCTAAGAGTAGTCATGATGACAATTGGCGGGTATAACTGCTCATGTTTTTAACTTATATCTATTTAACAACGCTTGTTTGTAGATGTGCTGTTAAATGATACATATTCAACAACGCTTCTTTGAAAGTGCACTATTAACTCATACCTATTCAATATCGCCTCTGTGAATGTGCGCTGTTGAAGAGGATATTTCAACAACATATTGTTAAAGGAGAGCTGTTGAATATTTAACTACATGTGTATTTAACAGTGCACCCTTAAAAGAGCGCTGTTGATTTGTTACGACGTTTTAATTTTTAAAATGTCAAAAGTTGATACACAAATGTCTTGTTACGTACCTTCTCAAAACCTTCAACACTCTCAAACCTTATACCTTCTGAAACCTCTCAAACCTCCAACAATGCTTCCTAAAATGAAGAAAACGAACTTGTTTCTCAAACTCCAGTTCCCAAAATGAAGAAAACGTACTCCATGTGGAGTCACTTCCATGAAGAAGGTTATTCGTGCAAGGAGTAAGAATGACAATTTACTAGTTGAATGGAATACTAGGGGCCAATCATTAAACAATAAAGGTGGAAACACCTTAGTAAGCTACATTGGAGTATTGGTTAGGCAGAATGTATCGATAACATTTAGTTATTGGACTGATGTTATGCTGAACTCAGTGAAAGATCGTATTTGGAAGATATAACAGTAAGTTTTCATGCAACGTAACAATATCTTTGTGTTTGTGTTTTCATTAAATATATATGTGTTTTCGTGCAATATATATGTATCTTTGTGTTTCCATGAAATCTATATGTTTTGTTATGTTTTCATGCAATCAATATGTCTTTCCATGCAATATATATATATATATATTCATGCAATGTATATGTTTTTTTTGTGTTTTCATGCAATTTATATGTGTTTTCATGCAACTTATATGTGTATTCATGCAATGTGTATAATGCAACTTATATGTAGATGGTAAATCATTTATTTATCTATTTTCATGAAATGGGTGTAATAGTTATAATTTATTTATCTGTTTTAGGCAACTTTTGATGTTGGTGAGGAGCATAAGTATTATATCCTCAAATCTGCCGGCAAGGCTCTCCGACAATTCAGAACCGATACTGAAAAATGTCTCAGAGATGCTGCTGGAAATGTTAACCTCGAGCCTCCAGCCAAATATGCAAATCTCATTGATGATGCAGATTGGACGAAATTGGTCACTCTTCTCACACAAGACGACACTTTCTTGGTAACATAATATTCTTTATTTTGACTTTATTCTTATGCTTTTGTGTATATATATCATTATTGATATTAATGTTGTTTATTTTTGCAGCAAGTAAGTGATGAAACCCACAAGAGAGCATCTAAATCATTATATCTGGACATGGGCCCGTGAGTCACATGGCAGGACTTGGGTGCTACATGAAATAGTAATAATAAATTGTTAGAGATATTTAATTATTAGAGAGTTAAAGTATTATAGATAGTTCTGTAGGAAATATGTACAGCAATACTTGAAATTGAATGTTTAAAGATTACACCAAGTTTATCATGATATAACACTTATTAGTTTATCACTAGCAAGTTATTCGTGCATTCGCACAAAAGTAGTATTTTATTGTTGCATGATTATGAACATACATATTACATGTGTATTCTCATGGTTAAGAACACACATACTACATGTGTATTCACATGTTTAAAAACTCACATGTTACCCGTGTATTCGTATTGTTAATAACACACATGTGACCCATGCACTCACATGGTTAAAAATATATATGTTACCCGTGTATTCATATTGCTAAGAACAGACATATTACCCGTGCATTCCCATAGTTAAAACAGACATGTTACACGTACATTCGTATTGTTAAGAACAAATGTTTTACTCGAATATTTGCCTCTTCAAACACATAAGGATAATAAATGACAATTTCAAATTTGAATTTTCTAATGAAAATAGGAAACCAAAACATTATATTATATTATGTGATTTTTATTTTGAAAATAAATACTTTAAAAGTTGAAGAAAATGAAATGATTTTTTAAATTTGGAATTTGATTTTTCAATGAAATTAGGGAAATTCAAATTAGTTTAAAATTCAAAAAAGGGAAACAAACGGTCCAATCAATAATCACTTATTATTAATTTTTAAAATATACATTGTACAAAAGTGATTTTGTAGTGAATGTAGGTATATAGTAGTACCATGAAACCATTTAGGAGGGAAAAAATTAAGGAGGACGTGACATATGGCAAGTGATGAAGTGAGAGGAATTTATTTTCTTATATAGTTAATGGAAGGAATTTATCTTATTATATAGTTAATATATGAATTTAATTCCTCTACTATTAATTTTTAATCGAAAAATGGATGGAAAAATGGTGATTTACTAAGAAGCCCTCCACTATTAATTTTTTATTGAAAAATGGATGGATAAATGGTGATTTACTAAGCAGCGGCAAATGGATGGACAAAAACTGACATGTCATGTATTAGTCTTCCACTTTGAATTTTAAATCGAAATATATAAAGATCAATACAATGCGTGAGGGCGAGTGCATTACTTTTGAAATATATAAAATAAAATGTATATAGAGTATGGGTGACAGTGTATAAAAGCAAGGTGAAGGAGTTTGAGGGTAGAAAAGTAAATATATGGTTCAAGAGAGAATAAGTTTGGGCGGAAAAAATGAGTGTGGTTGTGACATGTGTCCAATAGGAATAGTGTTGAGACTTTTTTTTCTTATATAGTAAATAAATTAACTAAATTTAACATTAATTATTTATATATATTGTATCGTCCACATTTATTATAATTAGCGTGTTGAGAGGAACTTTATGTTTGATAACCTTTATTTTTATTTTATGATATCAAGTATTTAATTTTTATATATTTCATTTTGGAAAATTTGAATGTTTTTATTATATTTGGTGTACTTTATATTATAATTTTTTATTTATATTAGAATATTCAATTTAATATGAGAGAAATGGTTAATACTTTGTTTGGTTGAATAGTAGAAAATGAGAGAATATAGATAAGTAAGAAAGAGAGAGATGAGAAAGAAAATTGAGATAAATTAGAAAAAGTGAAACCAAAGAAAAGTAAAAATATAGATATAAATTTTGTAATGACAAAAATATTCATGCAGTGAAAAGAATATGAAAAAAATATTTTATTACTAAATAAAAATTCAAGAGTTATAACTTTAAAATGTATTGTAAAGTTTTTGTTAATGCAAGTTTAAGTAATATTTATGATGTAAGAAAATATAAAAGAAAAATAATCGTGAAAATAAGGTGTGTAAAAAATGATTAAAGATATTGATTTTGTTATTTTTCTCAACCAAACGAAAGAAGATTCCATTTTCTCTAAGTTCTTTCATTTTTTTCTCCCCCGACAACCATTATTTTTTTGGTAAAGATGAGAGTGGTTACATATTGTACAAATTTAAAGGATGACTTGTATTGTACATAAGTACAAATTATATGGTTTCTATATAAATTATAAAAACAAATGTTACAAACAAAATATTAAAGAAGTATTATATGGGAATAGTTATACCATATTTTACTTTTATAGAATATAGATATAGATAATTTGTATATAAAAACTGTTCTTATAAGTTACTCCCATATATAGTTTACGTAACCAAGAAATTAACCATGAGGGTTGTGTCTCTAGTTTATATGGTCGTCTTACATATAAATGGAAAATACGAGATCAAGTCATCTTAATATCAGTTATGTGTCAACATCATCAATCACCAAATAATCATCAAATATTCAGCAGCTTTTTGTTTCGAGTCTAATATTAATGTATTCTCAATGTGAAGATGATAATTTGTATATCATTTATTATTCATTTGTAAAAAAAATTAAATAGTCAATATTATTAAACATAAATAATAGATGATACAATTACAATGTATAAAATTTATACATTGTCGATGCATAATCTTTTCTATTTTCTTTTTTCTTTGATATATATAAGTACATATTTGGTTTAGATTATTTATTAAAGAGTTTACTATTTATGCGCGTAAAGATTTATAAACAATAAATTTATATTTATCATTTATTTGTATTACTTTTTTGAAGAGTCATTGATAAATAAACATAAATAGTGGATCTCATATCTTTTTCTCTTTATTAAATATTAAATAGCATTTAAGCAAAAAAGTATAATAAATGATTTTACTATATTCCAAATATAAGGCATCTTGACAGAAAAACTATTATTTGACTATATTTGCTAAAAATATAAAAATGATTTCAGATAGTTTACAAATAAAAGTTTTTTATTTTCCATTGTTCATGGGCTGATGGGCAGTGCCTTAAAATAGTATTTTGTTTTCCTTTGTTACTATTTTGAAGTTTCATGCATTTAAGTTTCAATATTTAATGTACTTTTCATCTTAAAATTTTATTGTTGGTTTAGATCGATTTTTAGTTAAAAATTTTAAAACATAAAATAAACTTTATGGTTCAGTCTAATTTATTTACATTAAGATATATGATCTAATTCAATCCAAATATTATATGCATTTTGGATTGGTTTGGACTGAATTTTATAAAAGATTGGAATGTTACATACACACTTCAAAACTCATAAATATGACTAAAACATTAAGTATAATACACTTTAAAATGACAAGTTTTCATACATTGATGTTAATATTGTCACAATATTGTTGACATTATAAAGACATAATATCAAAAGTGCACAACTATAAAAAAAACAAACAACTATTGTATAATTTTAAAAAAAATTACTATATAAAAGACTACAACATAATTATGGTCACGATAATGAGTAAATACATTATATTCATAACACATGTTCTCATTAAAAAAGAAACAATTGAATATAATGATAGTTGACATTGATTTCTTTTTTCAATATGATTGTATTGTGTATCATAAGAAAGCAAACCTAACAACTTAATTATATTTACAAAAAGAAATATGATACTTACGATGTACATATTTTACGTATGTGTGAGAATATATTACTTTGCGAGCATATATTTTTGAGTCGTATCAAATGAACATTTCTAAATCTTGGATATCATTAATTGATTGTTGAATTTGCATTATAACTTGTTTGACAATATTACTAAAATGTTAAACACTTAAATACACAACTTTGTTTGTGCAAATTCCTAGTAAGCCAAATCAATGCGGTTCGGTATGGATCAGACTGATTCCAAGAGTTGAATCCAAAAAAAAAAATCAGACCAATCAATTTAGAAAAAACAATTCAACACATTTGGACCGCTTTTAATTCGGTTTCTTTTAACTGGTCTGAATTCAAACACCCCTATTTATATTATAGTATAGTTAATGTCTAATTGAAATAAGGATATCACCTGGAGTGAGAAAAGTATGAGACCATTTAATGCTCATTAGTAAGATGCATTGTCTCATATTTGATATATAATGTGTACACATTTTTATTTTGCCTTTACAATTTATTTTAGGTCTTTAATTTTCCTAGAACTTTGATAGGGTCCACAATTTTTTCTCACACCAAACTTACGAGGGCCTACATTGGCTCTAACTTGCCAATGTAACTTAGTTTATTAAATCTATCATATTTTATATATAATGTTCTCTCTATATATATTTAACTGTTAGGATTGGTTCTCTATGTGTATACTCTTTATCATGCATATCTAATATTATGTGAAGATGATTTAGTGTGGTTTAGAAGTAGTTTGATCCTCATTATTTTACTTATTGGAATTAATCAATTATGAGTTGATAATTTCAATTTAATTACATCCATTTTTTTCTCAACTTTGACAAATTCAATTTATTTTTTTCTTTTAATTAACTAAAATATTGTCTTTCACTTCATTTTCCAGTGAGTCATTGTTATTTATTTCATTATGCATTGAAAAAAATATTTTTTGGTGAATAAATTAACACCGTAAGAATTTATAGACTCAATCCTAAAATGATAAGAATGCGTCAATTAACACACTAGATATGATAAGGCTAAGGATTTCAAAAAAATTATGTAAGAAATATAAAAACAACAAGGATAGAAAGATGGAAGTATTTTTAGAGAAATGAAAGCTGAAATATATATTTATATATTATTTTGGTTTATAAAATTATTATAGTCTTATTATAGAAAAAGTAGGGAATCAAGTAATAATGTGTGTAATCACAAAACATATCATTATTTAGATAGGGGATCCACTTACACCAAGAGTAAGTTTAAAAAACTTACTTCACATCTGATGCATCAATTCTAGAGAAATCTAATAGTTTAGATCTATTCACTAATTTCAACTATTAGATTTCCTTAGGATTGATGACTAAGATATGAAACTTAATCTTAGAATAAATGAATTTTCTCTCCATTATTTAATGATAATGATCAAATTATAATAAACTTAAATCAAATAACATATACCAATATATTTATAACATTTTATATATATAATTTATATTAAAAAATTCAGTTATTACCATATTAGACATATACTTTTGGTTTAAATACCAGTAATCTGTGCTACAAAGTTGCATCAGCACAATTAATCCTAAGGGCTTTGTTGTTTATCTGCTAATCCTATCATGGACATTGTGCTTAGTTACATGTTTTCTCTTGTAATCCTTTTTTCTGTGTTCGTAAACCCTAGTTATAGTATCAATTTTAATTTTTTTAATGCGTCCGAAACTGGGAATCAGGATCAATGGCAAACAGCAACAGCTACATGGTACGGACCACCAAATGGTGCTGGATCGGATGGTGAGTATTACTCGACATTATGGATGTTTTAAATTGTACTCCACTGTAGTAACTGTATATAATATTCGATTTTCAGAGTCTTCACAAGTTATCACAACCATAATTGTGTCGCATTTTCCCATAATACTGGCATTAAAAATGACGAAGGTAGATATTGGGTTTTGGATATTACTATTTGTTAATTTTATTGGCTGAGTGTCCATAATTTCATGAGTTCAAATCCTGAAAATAGGCATTCCGCTGCCTCGCGTAAAGCTATATACATCACTAAGTGGGAGCTTTGTGTACTGGACTATCATTTTTCGTAGGTAGTTAATTTTATTGGGATGATGCAGGAGGTAATTGTGGATATGGTGACAGTGTGGAGAACCCTCCACTCTCTAAAATGATATCAGCTGGAGGTCCATCACTTTTCCAAGGTGGCAGCGGTTGTGGTGCTTGTTATGAGGTACATACAACTGATTCTGATTCTGCATCACATGTGCATTAAAAATATATATGACAAATTATATATTTGCATACATCATATCAATTCGGATTTTATATATCAATTTCGATTTTATATAGTCTAATAAAAATATATATTTTTGTATATGTTTTGGTTTTACCTGAAATAAATTTTGTGTTTCAAATTCACGATTTCAATGGAAATTATACTGTTCCCGTAAATTTTTAAAAAGTTATACTAAACACGTAAAAAGAAGTTAACATACACTTATCATGTAAATTTCTCCCATGATATATTGTGTTTGTCCATAATCTAGCAGCTGGAGTACTTATTTTTTTTTTAATAGCAAAAATATTATTTCATTATATAAAAAAAGATAAATGTATTATATCCGATTAGTTTTTTTTTTTTTATAGTATTTCTCTTATATTCACCGGAAGCTTTAAATATATAAAACAACATTTGCTGTGTATCGGATTGTATGTTTTCCTTTTCAGTAAAGCTTTAAAATAATGAAAATAAGTTTGAAAACAAACAACCAGGAAACTAGTTTACTG
The DNA here is from genome assembly GCA_009771035.1 of Lupinus albus. Taxonomy (NCBI): domain Eukaryota; kingdom Viridiplantae; phylum Streptophyta; class Magnoliopsida; order Fabales; family Fabaceae; genus Lupinus; species Lupinus albus. The sequence goes on from CM020010.1 coordinate 14,543,119, forward strand.
TTATGATTTGTCTATTTTCTCTTTTTCAATTACTTTACATTTTAATTAGTTTGTGTTAAGTATATGGCATCCAATTTCGCTTGAATATTGATAAAGGTTTACCGGTGGGACGTAATGTACTTATTATTGGGTCCTTCAAATTTAAGGTAAAATGCACAGAAAATGATGCATGCTCACGAAACCCTGTGCTGGTGGTCATAACTGATAATTGCCCTGGATGTCCGGAATCAGTGCATTTCGATCTGAGTGGCACTGCCTTTGGTTCAATGGCAAATCCAGGGAAAGCAGATCAACTTCGCAACGTTGGGCAGCTAAATAACCTTCAATACAGAAGGTATATATAAACTCGATATTTTAAATTATGAGCAATTATTCACTTATTTTAAAAGTAAGTTTTTTTCATATCTTAGTCATCAAATTTATGGAAATTCAATAGTTTAAATCTATTAACTAATTCAAACAATTAGATTTTCCTAAAATTGATAACTAAGATATAAAATAATTTCAAAAAACATAATCTTAGGATAAATGAATCACCTTTCTTAAACTATACATTACGAATGTAATTTATTGCAACTATAATATTGTGACTTTTTGAAACTCTAAGATAAGTAGATAACTTCATAATCGCAAATGTGCTGCATCTGCTACTGTTTTTTTTCCTTCACAAAATTAGGAAGGGAACAACATAGTTGGAGTGGGACTTAGATTTCCCAAAATTCAAATTTAAATACAAGTTTCTAAAATGCAATTCCGTATATTTATCTCTTAATTAAAGTCAATTATCAAAAGAAAATTACCTAATCTAATGTCATGGTTGTTTATTTTGTATACTCCAGTGGAAAATCTCACATTCAATAAATAACATAAACAAAAAAGTTTAAGAGAGTAAAAAGTATTCATGAGGCCATTATTTGGGAAGTGATGACTCATTGATGAATATTCACTTTTCTTATATGTAATAATGAAACTCTGCCCAACTTTTCACTCAAAATTAATGTATTTAATTTAGGTAAGATATAAAAAATTCCATTGAAATTCCATAATACCCAATTTTATTTTGTTTTGAAAGCCCTTTGTTGACTATATGCATACAAATAAATTTATTTTGCCCTATTATGCAGATTTCTTAGAAGATAATTATTGAACGCGTTATTTTGTGTGTGTATTTATAAAATATTTTTATTAAGTAGTTACATATTTTTAATACATGATTCAACTTCAATTTTAGTATTTTTCAAAGTTAAAGTGTTTAATTGATAATTTTATAAATATTTGTATATTGAGAATTCATAATTATCACTATCGGAAGAGATCATCGTTTACGAATCTGACCATTCTCTAGCAAATTAGTTTTTCATTTTTAATGAGTATCAATTTTCCATTAAAATATCATTATCCTATATATATATATATTTTTTTTGATTTTGTGGGGCGAGATTCGAACTCCCAACTTCCTTCATTCAATTCCTTAAACCATTCATCTTAACTACAACACCAACTTATGATTTCATATATCATTATCCATATATTTCATATTCTCTACATACACTACTTTGTCTTATATATTTAGGACTTCCCATTTTGGTTTTGCAGGGTTCCATGTAATTTTGGAAAATCTATAGCCTTTACCATAGATGATGGTGCATCCCCATACTATTTTGCAACAGAAATTGAATATGAAAATGGAGATGGCAACATTGTAGAGATTGAGTTAAAGCAAGGAATAGAATCAAGTACATGGATTCCAATGTTTCGTTCATGGGGTGCAAAATGGGCATTGAACCCAGGTTTCATGTTGAATCCTCCATTCTCTCTTAAACTCACTGAGGCTGGAAAGGGTGACACCAAAAAGACCATTGTTGCTGAAAATGTTATTTCTATTAACTGGAAACCTGGCCAAGTTTATCGATCATTTGTCAATTTTTAATATTTATACAAAAATCATAATGTTTGTGTTGTAATTAAATAAAAATTTCTTATATGAATGTGAAGTTTAATGTTTACTTATTGAGTAAGAGTTTCTTAAATGTTAGTGGAGAATATTTTGATCATCCTTAACTCTGAATAGCTTAAATTTGTAACACATCCATAAATATTTAACTCTTTAATAACTTCAATATTTGAATGGACTTATCTATATTTATACTTTTATACTATTAATAAAGCCAAAACTCAAAATAACTATCCACCGTGATGTAATTTGTAGTTCTCAATTTGCTCTCATTATCTTCTAATTTCTATCAAAAAATCATATAACCTAACGGTATAATTTTATAATTTTAATTTAGCCATTATGTTATCTCCTCGTCATTTTCTCCTCCAATTCTCCACAATCGATTCACTCATTAAGATTAACAAATATTCAACCACAAATTAAATTTTTTAACACAATTTAATATATTAAACATTTATTGTATGTAAATTACACATTGCAAATGATAAGAAAGCGAGTTAACGAGCACAACAATGTCTGTCAACACACTAGTAATTATAAAAAAATTAGTGATTCAATAAACTCTTTAATAACTCTTTAATATGACAATCGCCATTGATTAGTGATTCAATTATTGAATTTTTTTCAAATAATTAAAAAAAAATGAGAAGAATTAAAGCCCTTCCTAAAGGGATTGAGGCAAAAATTAAGGAAATTGTGCTCCATAACACATGCATGGGAGACTAAATAACAAGATACCACTACTGACCATATTCAACATGAACCCTCTAGCAATAACTCCAAGTTACTGTTCAAGTGATGAGTGATACAATACAAAGTAACACAACAAAGAAAGCAAAACATAAAACTAGAGAGTTTGGAGAGAGTTGAGAGGTTGAAGATGAATGAATAGTGAATTTACTATTAATGGAAAAACTGAATTTTAAATTCTACAACTAACTTCTATTTATAGTAAGTTTCCAAAACCAGCTAATTAGCCTAATCAATCCCAAAACCCACTACTTAATCTCTCTAGTTTGTAATTACATTCAACATTCCCCCAAAATTCAAACTAGCTAGACTAACAATCACAAGCTTGTCTTTTGCCTTTCAAACTCAATCTTCTTCAATGACTTTGTAAGTATATTAGTCTGTTGCTCCAAGGAAGTACAAAATTTCAGCTCCAAGTTCTTCTTCTCAACTTGGTCTCTCAAGAAATGGTACCTAGTCTCAATGTGCTTGCTTTTGCCATGTGAGACTGGATTCTTTGAAAAAATTATTGCTGATTTGTTGTCCATGAAAATCAGCACTGTCTCATCCAAGCTTAACCCCATCTCCTTCAACAATGCCTTAAGCCACAAGCCTTGACATCCACCTAAGCATGCTGCTATGTATTCAGCTTCACATGAGGAGAGGGCAACTACTTTCTGCTTCTTGGAACTCCAACTGATTGAGGCACTTCCAAGCTTGAACAAGTAACCACTTGTGCTTTTTCTGTCATCCTTATCTCCACATCAATCTACATTAGTGTAGCCATGGAGTGTTCTCTGTTTGTGTTCTTCTCTGTTAGGAAAGAGCACACCATGATCTAAGCTTCCTTTTAAGTACCTAAGTACTCTCTTAGCAGTCAGCAAGTGTGAGGATCTAGGATCTTCCATGAATTTACTAACCAAACCAACTCCAAAAGCAATGTTTGGCCTTGAATTGCATATGTACCTCAAAATATCCAACCAATTGTCTGAATATGGTTTGATCCACTGCTTCATCACCCTAAATCCCTTTGCATAGGATAGCTCCAACCTCAACTGGTGTTGTAGTAGTGTTGCATTCATTCAGGTTGAACCTTTTGAGCACTTCAGTAATATACTTCTTCTGGTTCATCAGAATGCCATGGCTTGTTGTAGCAAATTCAATGCCTAGGAAGTAGGAGAGTGATCCTAGGTCAGACATCTCAAACTATGACTTCAATCTGACCTTGATGCTATCTATCTCTTGCACACTGCTTCCTATTATGAGCAGGTCATCAACATAAAGGCATATGATGATGGAAGCTTCTCCATTTGACTCCTTCAAGTAGATGCCATGCTCACTCTTGCATCTGATGAGGCCTAGCTTCAAAAAGAAGCCATCTATTCTTTTGTTCCAAGCTCTAGGGGCCTACTTCAACCCATAGAGTGCCTTATGCAGCCTATACACCTTCCCTGTTTCACCTGGAACCTCAAAACCTTGAGGTTGGGTCACAAACACCTCTTTATCTAGAGGACCATTCAGGAAGGCAGACTTGACATCTAGTTGGCTTAGAGTCCAATTCCTTGAGCTAGCTAAGGCAATGACAAGCCTTATTGTCTCTATTCTTGCCATAGGTGCATATACTTCATCAAAATCAAGTCTAGACTTTTGTAGAAAGCCTTTTGCAACCAGCCTAGCCTTGTGCTTGGATATTGTCCCATATGGCTTGAGTTTTGTCTTGAATACCCACTTCACTCAGATAGGCTTCTTCCCTTTGGGCAAGGTTGTGAGCTCCCAGGTCTGATTTCTCTTTATAGACTTCAACTCTTCTTGCATAGCCTCAATCGAGCAACTCTGCTTAGAGGCTTGTTCAAAGTCTATTGGCTCCATCTCAGCTAACAAAGCCATGTGCACTAGATCACCCTCTGGAGTCACTGAGTCATCAGAGAATACCTCATAATCTCTCAGCCTTGTTAGTAGGTGTCTATGCCTTTAAGGCCTATCCTCAACTCTTGCTTCTGATGCAGCCTCATGCTCAATGACTATGCTTTCCACTTGAGCTTTCTAACCCTCATCAATGATCATCTTTCATGGCCTTGATGTTGCTGCTTGATCTGTTGTGTTCCAATCCTAGCCTTGAGACTCATCAATTCTTATGTATCTGCTGTAGGAAATAGTGTTTGTCATAAGATCATAAAGTTTGTAGGAGCCTGTAGTGTAATAACCCAAGAGAATAAGTTTCTGACCCTTGTCATCTAGCTTCCTTCTCTTACTATCTGGTATGTGCTTGAAGCAAACTGACCCAAACACTCTTAGATGCTTCACACTAGGCTTGATTCCTGACCATGCTTCTTTAGGAGTCACTCCACTTAGCCTCTTTGTGTAACTTCTGTTTAGAACATAAGCTGCAATGGACACTGCTTCACCCAAAAAACTTCTTGGATAATCCCTTTGACTTCAACATGCTTCTCACCATATCAAACAATGTTCTGTTTACCCTTTCTGCTACTCCATTGTGTTGAGGAGTGTATGGTGCAGTTACCTCATGAGTTATGCCTTTCTTGGTGCAGAAGTCATGAAACTCATGAGATACATACTCACCCCCTCCATCACTTCTCAGCATCATAAACCTTTTTCCACACTGAACTTCAGCAGCAGCCTTGAATACTTTGAATTTTTCAAATACTTCACTCTTTCTCTTGATCAGATAAACCCAAAGCCTTCTTGTGAAATCATCCTTGAAGGTCACAAAGTAATTGTTTCCTCCAAGTGATTGCTCTTCAAATGGACCACACACATCTGAAAACACAACCTCAAGTGGCCTGCTTGACTTGATTGAGATTTGAGTGCAAAACTTGTTCCTGGTTTGCTTGCTAGTGAGACATTCTTCACACCAATCTCCCTCACCACTAATTGTTGGAAGACCAACTACCATTCCAAGCTTACTCATCAACTCAAGGCTTCTCTGATTCACATGACAGAACCTTTGGTGCCAAAGACTAGTCTCATCTGATAAGGACTTTAGGCACTTCTGATTTTCAAGTTGAATCCCAATCTTGAAGGTCCTATTACTTGAGAGTGGAGCCTTCAAGATCAATCTTCTTTTAATGTTGAAAATCCTAAGCATCTTGTCTTCCATGTTGATCCTATAACCCATTTCAAGTAGCTGACCAAGGCTAATCAAATTACTCTTCATTCTTAGAACATACAACACATTAGAGATTGATGAAGATGTGTCATCCTTCTTTTGAATCAGAATCCTACCAATTCCGTCAGCATTGATGAATATGTTATCTGCAAACTTGACCTTAGTCTTTACTGAATCATCAAGTGAGGTGAACAACTCCTTGTGACCAGTCATATGGTTGAAGCATCCTGTGTCTAGGTACCAACTATCTTAGGCTGCTGCACAAGGCTTTGTTGACATCATCAAGCTAGCTTCTCTAGGATCTTGTTGATCTTGCACCAAGCAATGACTTTGAGCTTCATTCTCAGTCAAGGTCACACCTTCTACCAACAGCAAAACATCATCTTCTGATTCATCATCTTTAGCAAGCCTAGCCTTTGCATCTTTATACTTTCTTTTGAGCTTGCACTCAGATGCATAGTGTCCCCACTCCTGGCAGCCATAACATTGAATCTTGCTTTTGTCCTTCTTCTTCCTTTCATCAAAATTGTTTTTGTTCTTGGAGAACCTTGACACAATATCAGGATTCTTGTGGCTCTGGTCAGATCTTGATTGATCTGGTTCAATCTTTCTGTCTCCACTCCATTTCTCCTTTGCTTTATTGTGCTTTTCTTGATTCAAGAAGCTTATTTTCTTCTTGAACTGAGCACTCAATGCATGTTGTGATTTCCTATCCACTGATCTTTCAAGCATCCTCTTCTCATACACTTCCAATGAGCCTTGTAACTCTTCAAGCTTCAAACAATCAAGATCCTTGGATTCTTCTATGGCTACAATCAAACTTGGGTGACAAGGTTCTAAGTACCTTCTCCACCACTCCTTGTTCCACCACTTGATCACCACAAGACTTCATCATATTGATTAGGCCTCGAATTCTTGAGAAGTATTCTAATACAATTTCATTTTTATCCATCTGAATCAGTTCATATTGCATGCGCATCAATTGAAGCCTCACTTTCTTCACTTTTACTCCACTTGAGTAACATTTATCAAGAACCTCCCATGCATCTTTGGCACATATAGTTGCTGAAATCTTTTCGAAATTCATCCTATCCACACACTGATGGATTAAGAAAGTAGCTTTGAAGTCCCTCTTCTTGGCTTCCTTGACCTCCAACTTCTCAGCTTCTGATGGATTCTCACTCAATGATGGAACCCCATTTAGCACTACATCCAAGCAATCTTGGAATCCAAAGATGGTTTTCATTTGGATGCTCTAATGATCGAAGTTCTTGTCATCCAAGATGGGTAGATTCATTGCAAAACCATTCGAGTTTGCCATCTTCTTCTTCCTCCTCTTTCTTGATCACCTCTATGCACAACTCGATTCAATCACTGTGTATCACCCCACAACTTCCTTTGATCCAAAAACAAAGCTCTTGATGCCACTGATAGAACACAAAGAAACACAACAAAGAAAGCAAAACAGAAAACTAGAGAATTTGCAGAGAGTTGAGAGGTTGAAGATGAATGAATAGTGAATTTACTATTAAAAGAAAAACTGAATTTTAAATTCTACAACTAACTGCTATTTATAGTAAGTTTCCAAAACCAACTAATTAGCCCAATTAGCCTAATCAATCCCAAAGCTCACTACTTAATTTATCTAGTTTGTAATTACATTCAATACGGAGGATATTGAGCAAACCAAATAATAGTATCGTTCTTCGATACTATTAAGCCAAAGTGCCCAAATAGTAGCAAATTAAATAATAGACCAAGCTTGCTGACTCCGCTTATATTTTACTGTAACACCCCAAATTTTAATCTTTAAAAATATAGTATCAGTCCTGGAAGCCTCGCTTGATCGAGAGATTCTCGCCTGAGCGAAAAAGGATCAGCTGGGAGGGTGAAATCCTGGACTATACTGGAGGATTCTCGCGTGGGCGAGAAATGGCAATTTTGGGCTGTTGACACAGTGTAATCGATTACACTTTGCTGGTAATCGATTACACACTGCTGGTAATCGATTACACTCTGCTGGTAATCGATTACATCGTATTAAAAGCATAAGATATGTGCATCTGACACAGTGTAATCGATTACACATTTCTGGTAATCGATTACACATTGCTGGTAATCGATTACACATTGCTGGTAATCGATTACACTCTGCTGGTAATCGATTACATCGTATTAAAAGCATCAGATATATGCATCTGACACAGTGTAATCGAATAACACATTTCTGGTAATCGATTACACATTTCTGGTAATCGATTACACATTTCTGGTAATCGATTATACATTGCTGGTAATCGATTACACATTGCTGGTAATCGATTACATCATATTAAAAGCATCAGATATGTGCATCTGACACAGTGTAATCGATTACACACTCCTGGTAATCGATTACATCGTATTAAAAGCATCAGATATGCGCATTTTTCACGTTGTAATCGATTACACCATGTTGGTAATCGATTACAACCCGACAACACCTCTTTAAAACAGAAACCCAAACACATTTTAGGGTTAGAACTTCGAAGATAAGAGAGAGAGGAGAGCTTTCAAGAGCAAGGAGCCTTAGGACTCATCTTGGAGCTTGAGAAGAGGTAAACCTCTTGTTACTAACTCTTCTTCTTCCTCTCTAACTTGTTTTGGGTATGTTGGATTTATTTTCATAACATGAGAAACCATGGAAACTCATCCGTTAGAGTTATGGTTCGTTTTATGTTGTTTTTATCTTGTAAACTCTTGGTTTAAAAATAGTATCTCAAGAATGGAAAGGGTTGTGGGTTGATTCATGAAAACCCCAAAAACCCCAAAAGTGAAAATATGGTAAAAGGAGAGAATGAGTAAAATGTTAGAGGTAGAAGATGAGTTTACCCCCAAATATTGAAATATGAGATGTTATGCATGTTTTAGATGGTTGAATATTGATGATGAATATTTTGTATGATTAAATGATGCAATATAAGTTGTTTATGTGATATTTGGAATAAATGACTAACATTGTGTTATGTGGTGGGATGAAGAGAGATCCTAAGGTTGGAGGCGGTGTCGGTGGAACTCGAGAAGTTGCCAAGAACCAAACCCAACACTCATCGAGGTAAGGATAAGTCTTTAATTGAGCATTTGGAATCGAAAATGTGAGTTTTCTGATTATGCAATGATTGATACGTAAAGTACGAATTTGATATAAACATACATGGGTGTGTTTACATTAAAGCAGGCGTAGATTTACGGAAAGAAAAGTATGTGGTACTTTCTGGTTATGCGATGATTGAGTGTAAATCACGTATTTAGTATAAACATATATGGGTGTGTTTATACTAATGTGGGCGTGGATTTACCGGAAATGATTTATGGTGAAACGAATGAAAAAGAAGTACATTTTTAGCCGACCATGAATGGTTAGCGACTCTGGCTTGAGTATAGAAGCATACACTCTGGCTTGAGTATAGAAGCATACACTCTGGCTTGAGTATAGAAGCATACACTCTGGCTTGAGTATAGAAGCATGAAAATGATTTATGAGGAGATCGATGAAAGGAAAATATGTTTTAGCCGACCATGAATGGTTAGCGACTCTGGCTTGAGTATAGAAGCATACACTCTGGCTTGAGTATAGAAGCATACACTCTGGCTTGAGTATAGAAGCATACACTCTGGCTTGAGTATAGAAGCATACACTCTGACTTGAGTATAGAAGCATGAAAATGATTTATGAGGAGATCAATGAAAGGAAAATATGTTTTAGCCGACCATGAATGGTTAGCGACTCTGGCTTGAGTATAGAAGCGTAAACTCTGGCTTGAGTATATAAGCGTGATTTGTTTTAAGAGAAACGAGATTCTGCTTTTAGCTAACCCTGAGGGGTGTAGCAACTTTGGCTCAAGTTATGCAGCAAGACAAAATGAATTTCGAAAATGGTTTACTAACCCTTTTTCTAATGTGGATTATCTTATAATGACGTTTATTGAATTAACGACTTATTCCTTTGTGTGTTTTGTACTTTCGTCATTGATAATCCCATTGCAGGTAAATAGACGAATGGAGTATGCTAGTTCGGGAGCTTTAGGAGCTTTAGACGTTGGATTCACTATTTGCGTTTTTGTACTTTAAATGACTACTTGTGGATTTGAATGATTGTAACCATGACTAACATTTATTTGGGTATTCGTAACCATGGGTATTGTTATATTTGGAGTATTATAACTTTTGGGCTCTTAGTACCCAATGAGAATAATAATGAATGAATTATGTTTTTCCGCAATTTAAATTATATGATAATATAATAGGTGTAAAGAGTATTTTTAAGGAATGATTCCTGAAGATTTTAAGTAATATAATGAATGTATGTAAGAGGGAATTAAAATGAATGGAAAAAAAATCAAGGGTAGAAATCGGGTTGTTACATTTACCATGCCGACGTGGTTTAAGAAATGATTAATTGGTGGTAGTGGGAGTGGGACTTCTATTTCCCAAAATTCAATTTTAAATACAAGTTTCTAAAATGCAATTCTGTATGTTTATCTCTTAATTAAAGTCAATTACCAAAAGAAAATTACCTAATCTAATGCCATTATGAGGTCATTATTCAGGAAGTGGTATCTCATTCTTGAATATTCACTTTTCTTATACGTAATGATGAAACTCTGCCCAACTTTTGACTTAAAATTAAGAGTAAATTACACTCACACCCTTTGAGTTTTAGTTAAATTACACAAACTATTCATCCCTTTTTTGTCCTTACACGAACCACCCCTAATTTTTTACACATGTTACACTGACTACCCCTGCATTATATAAAAGTTAATATTTTAAACAAAAAAATGTATGACGTGTGTAATTAATTAAACAAAATATTGTATATTGTGTAGACAAATTCAAATAATATAAGAGTCAATGAATCTTCATTATTTGGCTCCTTATAAAATAATATAAGAGTTATTTAAACATTTATTTAAAATTATTAATGTATTTTGTAGTGACACAAAAATAATAAATAAACATTGGTTTTCGTAATATTTGAAGTATTACACAATATACAATATTTTGTTTAAGTTAATTACATTCATCACACGTTTTTTCTTTAAAATATTACAGTTTTATAACATGGAAGGGTAATCACTGTAATATATGTATAAAAATATGGGTGATTTGTGTAGGAGGGAGTATTTGGTGTAAGGACAAAGAAGAGAGGGGTGATTTATATAATTTCATTAAAACTCAAGGGGTGTGAGTATAATTTACTCTAAAATTAATGTATTTAATTTTGGTAAGATATAAATTATTTCATTGAAATTCCATAATACCCAATTTTATTTTGTTTTGAAAGCCCTTTGTTGACTATATGCATACAAATAAATTTAGTTTTCCCTATTATGCAGATTTCTTAGAAGATAATATTGAACGTGTTATTTTGTGTGTATTTGTAAAATATTCTTATTAATTAGTTACATATTTTTAATACATGATTCAACATCAATTTTAGTATTTTTCAAAGTTAAAGTGTTTAATTGATAATTTTATAAATATTTGTATATTGAGAATTCATAATCATCACTATTGGAAAAGATCATCGTTTAGGAATCTGACCATTCTCTAGCAAATTAGTTTTTCATGTATGATGAGTATCATTTTTCCATTAAAATATTCTTATCCTATATATATAGGATAATTTGATCGACAAATGTTAGTATTTTGTTGTGGAGTGAGACTCAAACTCCAATCTCCTTGATTTCATTCCTTAAACTCTTATTCTTAACCATCAGACCAACTTATGAGTTCGGTTATCCTATATATTTCATATTCTCTACCTACACTAAAAAGAATTCGAAGAAGAAGAGTTTAAAGGAAAGAAAAAAAAAGTATGATATTTCATTGATTGGAAAAACAAGAATACATGCACTAATATAGTGTTTCTTGAGTTAACTTGAAAAGCAAGAAACAAATAAACTAATTATCAACTAACTCTTAACAACTCTAAAGAATTACAACATGTGCTTCTTTGATGAATATTAACATGTGCTCAAATAAGCTGTAAGGTGTTTTGTTGTCCAAGAGTAAAAGCTTCATGTATGGGTCAGCTGCATAAGTCAAGGCACGAGGTTGGCCAAGTCAGAGAGCAAGGCATGACTTAGGCCAGCTCGGTCAGATTGAAAGTCATGACTGAGACAACACGATCAGTGACTAAGTCATGCGAGAGTCAGCACGGTCAGATCCAAGCCAGGCACAGGCTCCTCGGTCATTAGCAACTTGGTCAGAAAACTTCATGGCTCCATTGTGCAAGGAAGAAGCGTGAATGTCAAGGCAAAAGAGGCCACACTTGAAGCTTATGAATACCTGCAAATTATAACCAACTAGAAGATAGATTAGAACATTTAATACCCCCCCCCCTCAATCTGGAGAGTATATGTTTATAATACCCAGCTTGGGAAGGAGATAATGGAACAAAGCTAGTTCCAAAGCCTTCGTTAATATGTCAGCAACCTACTCTTTGGTATCAATGGGTAGTAAATGGTAGAGTTTTCTTAACAAACGTTCACGAGCTACATGACAGTCAATTTCAATATGTTTGGTATGTTCATGGAAGACGAAATTGGCTGTTATGTATCTTGTTGAATTGTTATCACAATATAGAAGAGCATGAGAGACAAAAGATATATGAAAATCATGTAATAGGTAAATGAGCCATTGCACTTCACAAGAAGCAGAGGCCAATGCTCTGTATTCTGTCTCAGAAGAGGATCTAGAAACAGTGGTATGTTTCTAGTGTCAGGGCATGTAGCCTAGTCATAATCAGTGTAACCTTTGATTTGGGTGTGGAATTAGCAGGGAAAAATAGACCCTGGCCAGGGGATCCTTTGATATAACGAAGGACCCTTGTCATAGCTTTGTGATGGTTGATGGTTGGTTGAGCCATGAATTGGCTTAGCTATTGGATGGCGAAGGCAATATCAGGCCTAATATTGGTTAAGTAAAGTAATATGCCAACAAGTTGCATATATAATAGAGGATCAGGATAAGCAGGGCTATCATGTTCGCTAAGGGAAGAACCTTTAACCATAGGGGTAGCAACAGGTTTAGAATGCAAAAAATCAGTATCTGCAAGAAGATCAAGGGTGTATTTTCGTTGGCTTAAAATGATGCCCTTAGGAGAAGTTGTAACTTCAAGGCCAATAAAGTATTTTAAGGGACCTAAGTTCTTTATCTTGAACTTGTGATCCAAGAAAAGCTTAACATAGTCAATCTCATGAGCACTAGTACCAGCCAAAATGAGGTCATCAACATAAATGAGTAAAACAGTGAAAGAATGATTGGAAACCTTAGTGAAGAGGGAGTGATCATGTTGAGATTGTGTGTAACCAATGGAACAGAGGGCTTGGGAGAGTTTAGCAAACCATTGATGACTTGATTGCTTTAGGCCATACAAGGATTTATTAAGCTTGCAGACTTGGCTAGGTGAAGGAGAAGTGAAACCTTGAGGAATAATCATGTAGACTTCCTCATGAAGGTCACCATGTAAAAAGGCATTGTTCACATCAAGTTGTTGAACAATCCAATGGTGAGAAGCAGCAAGGGCAATCAAAAGTCTAACAGTGGTAAGCTTAACAACAGGAGCAAAGGTTTCATAGTAATCCAACCCTTCAGTTTGATTATACCCTTTGGCAACAAGTCTTGCTTTGTGCCTCTCTATAGAGCCATCTGAGTTGAATTTCTATTTGTAAACCCATTTGGATCCAATGGGATGCTTGTTTGGTGGTAAATCAACCAAGGTCCATGTGTTGTTGACTTCCAAGGCTTGAAGTTCATTAGACATAGCCTGGATCCAATCTTGAGATTGAATGGCTTGTTTGAAGGTTTTGGGCTCTCTATGAGCACAAACAGAGAGACAATGAAATCTGTCGGTAGGTTGTAGGGAGTGGTAGGATAAAACTTTGTGCATAGGGTGTTTAAGATTGATGTTAGGAAGGGTGGAGGATTGGAGCAAGCTGCAATGGTAGTCTTGTAGGTAAGTTGGTGGGTGGGATGGCCTGTGAGATCTTCTAATAGTAGGAGGAGGTGGGGTAGGTGAGGAAGGTTGAGTGGTGGATGGTTGTTGAGGTGAAGGATGATATGTGGATGAAATTTGAAGAGGAGGTGTAGGGAGATATGAGTTGGTTGTGAAAGGATCAAGGAAGATGATAGGTGTTGGTGAAGTGTGTGAGTCAAGGATGATGGATGGGTTGTTTTTGTTTGAGTGGTGATAAGGAAAGAAGGATTCATAGAAGATGGCATGTCTAGATATGAAGATCTCTCTAGAAGACAAGTCATGGAGGATAAAACCCTTTTGTGCCATGTTGGTAACCAAGAAAAATACACTTTCTTGCACGAGGGTCAAGCTTGGTTCTATGGTTTGTGAGTGTAGAGACATAAGATAAGTAGCCAAAGACCTTTAGGTGATGTAGGTCAGGTGGCTTATTATCTAAAAGTTGATGAGGAGAGTTAAAAGCAAGAACAGAGGTTGGCAATCTATTTATTAAATATACTGCATGCTTAACAACATAACCCCAAAATATGTTAGGTATATTAGCTTGGAATAAGAGGGACCTAGTAATGTTGAGTATGTGTCTATGCTTCCTTTCCACAATAGAATTTTGATGTGGAGTTTCCACACTGGAAGTTTGATGAATGATGCCATTGTCAGCATAGAAAGAAACCATGATGAATTCAGTGCCATTGTCTATTCTAATGGCTTTGATTTTCTTACTAAACTGAGTTTCAACCAATTTAGCAAAGTTGTGAAACATATTCTTTGTTTCAGCTTTAGTTTTCATAAGAAAAATCTATGTGTGTCTTGTATAATCATTAACAATAGTCACAAAATATTTATGCCCATTCATGGTTGACACATTGAGGGGTCCCTATACGTCCATGTGTAATAACTCAAAAGCATTAATAGTGAAAGTAGAACTTTTAGGAAAAGGAAGCTTAGTTTGTTTTGCAAGGTGACACCAATCACAAGCTTTATTGGTTTGAAAATGAACAAAATCATATTGTTTGTGAATATTAGGCAATACATCAATAGAGGGATGTCCTAGTCTAAAGTGCCATAGGTCAAAAAAGCAAGAAACAAATTTGTCAACCAAGTTAATGTCACGTGAAGTATCCATTTGAGGCTTAGCATGGTTGGTAAGTATGTAGAGGTTATTGTGCCCTCTAGCATGACCAATCGTCTTCAATGTAGTCATATCCTGTATGAAACAAGAGTCCTTATCAAAAGCAAGTTTGCAATTGAGTGAAGATGCTAGTCTACAAATAGATATGATGTTGTATTTAAAAGTAGGTATGTATAGGACATCATAAAGGATAAGAGAATCACTAAGTTGCACAGTTCCAAAATGTTTAGCAATGATAGTTTGATTATTAGGGAGTTTAATAATAATAGGCTTGATGGTGATGTAGTTGATGTAGTGTGACTTAGTGTTTGTGACATGGTCACTAGCACCACTATCAAGGATCCAAGTATGATTATTCAAAGAGATACCTGATATAGCAGAGGCTTCATTAGTATCATCTTAGTCATAGTGTGCATCAAGATTTCCTAAGTCCATTGTGAGTTGTGCTATGTGTCCATCAGCATGCTGATTTTCTTGGCATTGATCCATCTTAGCTTCATTCTGACTCATTGCAGCCACAGTGTTGATAGCTCCTACAGAAGCAGTCATGGGCAACTTGGCTTTGAACTTAAAATTTGGGGAAAAGTCATTTCCCTTGCTTCATTGAGTGGATTTCTTGAAGTAGGTCTAATTATCTAAAATGATCACCCTTTGAGAATCTTGCGTTAAGATCTTCACATAGATTTTGGGCATTGTCTATGCAATTGGTGCTTTGTGCTATTTGTTGAGTTAATGATCTAGTTATCCATGAGACAACCATATTGTTGCATCTATCCCAAACTTCAAAGGTTGGGTCTGTTTGCTGTGGGATGGAAATCACTCCATTGACAAATTTAAATTTGTTTTTGGAGGAAAGAGATCTCCTCATAGATCTACTCCATGAGTGGTAATTTGTGCCATCCAATGGAGGTGTTACAAGAGGAGTTCATGGGCTTTCTCGTGGGTGTAAGTAGAAAGGGTTGGTGAGGTTTTGTATAGAGTCAGTGTCATGTACTTGTTGCTGTTGTGTTGAGCCAGATTCAACTTCCATGGTTGGTTGATGCAACATCTTGTGTTTGTGAAGAAGAGGACATCATAGCACTCAAAAAGAGTGTTCTGATACCATAAAAGAATTCGAAGAAGAAGAAGAAGAGTTTAAAGGAAAGAAAAAAAAGTATGATATTTCATTTATTGGAAAAACAAGAATACATGCACTAATATAGTGTTGCTTGAGTTAACTTGAAAAGCAAGAAACAAATAAACTAACTATCAACTAACTCTTAACAACTCTAAAGAATTACAACATGTGCTTCTTTAATTAATATTAACATGTGCTCAAATAAGCTGTAAGGTGCTTTGTTGTCCAAGAGTAAAAGCTTCATGTATGGGTCAGCTGCATAAGTCAAGGCACGAGGCTGGCCAAGTCAGAAAGCAAGGCATGACTTAGGCCAGCTCTGTCAGATTGAAAGTCATGACCGAGACAACACGGTCAGTGACTAAGTCATGCGAGAGTCAGCACGGTCAGATCCAAGCCAGACACAGGCTCCTCGGTCATTAGCAACTCGGTCAGAAAACTTCATGGCTCCATTGTGCAAGGCAGAAGCGTGAATGTCAAGGCAAAAGAGGCCACACTTGAAGCTTATGATAACCTGCAAAATATAAACAACTAGAAGATAGATTAGAACATTTAATAACACTACTTTGTCTTATATATTTAGGACTTCCCATTTTGGTTTTGCAGGGTTCCATGTAATTTTGGAAAATCTATAGCCTTTACCATAGATAATGATGCATCCCCATACCATTTTGCAATAGCAATTGGATATAAAAATGCAGATGCTACCATTGTAGATGTTGATTTAAAGCAAGGAATAGAATCAAGTAAATGGATTCCAATGTTTCGTTCATTAGGTGCTGCAAGATGGGTATTGAACCCATGTACCAACTTGACTCCTCCATTCTCTCTTAAACTCACTAAGGCTGAAAAGGGAGACACCAAAAAGACCGCTGTTGCTGAAAATGTGATTCCTATTAACTGGAAACCTGGCCAAGTTTATCGATCATTTGTTAAATTTTAGTATTTATACAAGATTTTCACTATTGAAGATATTAAAGTAATTATAATAAATAATTTTATCTTTCTAGCTCATATTAGCTAAGAAGGAGTTTATATATATAGAAATATATATATACACACACATCGTAATGTTTGTATTGTGATTGAATAAAAATTTCTTATATGAATGACAAGTTTAATGTTTACTTATTATTGAGTAAGAGTTTTAAATGTTACTGGAGAATATTTTTATCATCATACCCTAAATTTTTTATCAAGATATGTTATTTCCTCCGAATGAAACTTACGAAACATCATCCGAAAGAAGCTTTTGCATTCCACATGACAACTAATATCTATTTAATGCATTAATGGAGTATAACCTTTTGAGTTTTTTTCAAACTTCCACCATTTCTTTCTATTAAATGTCAAACGTTACACTGCTATATTTTTTATTAGTGAGAGCAATTTACACATTGATTTTGCTTGTCTAATTTTTATGCAAATAAGAATTTCCTAGTTTTTATTTATCATTGGGAATATTCTTAAACATAACAAAAATTATTAAACAAACAACATTTTTGTGTCATTCTTGTTGCTAAGTAGGGCCATATTTTATGGAAAGATTGATGGGTAATTTTTTTTAACATGTTAAAAAGCTGATTTGACCTAAATTGTCAAAGTTAATTCACTTAATTGTTGTTGCATATTGATTGTAATTCTTTATAAATTGAAGTTTTAACTAAACTATCTTTGTTATGGTTGTCATGGTTAAAGCATGAAGGTGGTAAATAATATAGTAGTGGAAGAAAATGAGAGCAACATAGAAAAAGGCACATTACATATAGTTTTAATACAAAATGTAGCACCTTTCCAAAGTAATAGCTTGAAATTATTTTGAATCAGATAATATTTTTATGTAATATTTAAATTCACTAATAATAACTTAAGAGTAACTCATTACAATTTCAATAAACAAAAATGCAAACAAATTCATCTTCAAAAGAGGTACAGTGACAAAATATCCTCAAATTGTATCTCTCGACATTTGTTAAAAATGCTTCCCATCTTCAACACCCAACTACAGGAGATGTTTTTTTTAGAAAAATCTGCACATGTAGTTATAAAAATAATAAGGTAAGTAATATATTACTAATGATTAATATAATATAAAATGATTATCATTTCATTACTCACGCTGTTTAGTGATTAAGATCAATCCTTTTGTCTCCAGTAGACAATGCCCAATGTTCTTGTTGCTCCTATTATAACAAAATCTCAAATCAATAAAGGAATTAGCAATCATATGAACAAATCAATTAAACAAAATCAAAGTGAGTAAATATAGAGTAATCAATTTTTCACAAGTACCATTTCACTAGTCATATTTAGGTTTGGTAGATTTCTATGACCTTGTCTCACGACTTGTTTTTCTCCATGCACCTGTAACTTTTATGTAATACATATAAATCAATCAATGTTGTAAAACCCGAGCCGGACGTCAAGCCAGAATATCTTACGTATTAGGTTTAATTGGTTTAAACAGTTAAGCCGTCCGGTCAGACCGGATGATTTTAAATATAATTAATAATTTTTATCTATAAATATATAATTATATATAAACATAAAACTTTATATAATTAATAATTTTATATAACTATATTGAAGTAACATCTCTCTATCTTTTATGGACCGAAATAAAACAAAACATTAGAGTAATGTTCCATTTTTTAAAATTTTAAGTGAACCGTCCGGTTTTTCCCAAGGTTATTCCGGTTTAACCGGGTTTAGCATGGTCGAACCGGAATTTCTCCTGTTCAAAGTGGTCCAACTACTCATTCGGTTAAGACTATAATACGGGGCCATTTTCAAGTCCGATCAGCGATCGAACCGGTCGGACCGTCCGGTCCGGTCCAGTTATCACAACACTGATATAAATTGTTGTGTATTATAATAAAAAAATGAAAGAAATAATTATTTATTTGTCTTTATTATTATTTTCAACTTTAGATTCCTTTCTCTTGGATGGTGGACGACCTTTGCAACGCACTTGTAAGGGAGGTAGTAATTTTTCACTTGATTAAGTTGCATGGTCAATGCTTGGGAGAGTGGTGGTCTTCTTATGAACAAATATCACTTGTCCCCAAACTTGTCCTAAGCCAATCACATTTCAGCAGATTAGATAAATATGTTATTTTTATTTTCTTTTTATTTATATGACAAATTCTAATTGGAAGGACAGGGAATTGGGACAGGCTTTGGGACAGTAGATCCTCATTCGTCTTCTTACTACTATCCAAATCTATGTCCATGAGCCTTTCCTTTGCTTTATATCTATCAATTCCATCAAAAAAATCATATTTTCCTTTTGAATTGGCCATATGCCAATATGCGCGACCTAGTAAAAGTTAGCACACAACTTATCAAAGTGTATGAGTTGCTCATCAATATCCAAATCATCATAACAATTCAACACATAGTAGTGACTATGCTTGATATCCTTTCTCCACCGAGTTAGAATGTAGTGAGCAGGAATCTCTTTCACATTCATTTCAATTAAAATCTTTGATATATGCCTATAAATTATTCCTTTGAATTCAAATAAATAACAAGAGCATCTAATATCAATATTTGTGTCATTATATTGCAAAAACGATGATGACATTCGGGAAATACTTCTGCCACTCCAACTTGGATAGATCGACACTGATTTGTAATTATTGCTTTTGGAGCTCGACCCCGCATGCATTCCAGCCATACATATGCCTCTTTGTCCTCCCTTAATAGTAAGTCACAGACAAAGATCACTTGTCCCACTCCCTGTCTCATTTCTATCCCGGGCCAATCACAATACTGATTTTTGTTACTTTTTACTTTTAAATTTCATATTTTAATCATATGGCAGCATTGTGATTGGTTCGGGATATGGTTTAGACAGGGATGGGGACAGCTGATCTGCAGCAGTAAGCCACAACAAAAGAGAAAACGGCATATTATACCTATTAGTCAAATAAGTACTATCAAATGACACAACATCTCCAAATGAATCATAAGCTGCCCTAGACCTTGCATCTGCCCAAAAAACATTTCGTAAACGACCATCATCATTCAATTAGATCACATAGAAAAACTTTGAATTTCTTCATTGCATACGAGTGAAGTAGTTACGAAGTGCTTCAGCATCCCCTACTCCAAGTCTTAATTGTCTCAACTTTGCAATGTAATTTCGACAATCTTTCTCACCAAATTGTAGGTTCTCATACCCTTTAGCTTCAACTACCAATGAATGGAAAAAAAAAATTAATGGAATTCCTGCACAATCATTCAATTCAAGTTTTCTTTTTGAATAAGAATCCATTTTCTTATGAGACCTTTGATATCTAGACTTTGTTGGACTTAAAGCATGATTATGATATAGATGAACAGAAGAAATAGTACACTTTCCACTACTATGAACAATCACAGAAATTTTTGCTTGGAACTCTGTTTTGGTGGACAATCTTACCTTAGAAGAATTTGCCTTACATACATATTTACTTCCTCTTGAACATGCAAGTGTGTAATATTTCACTTCACCCTTTGTTTTTGTGCTAATTTTACGAACCCCAAATCCAAATTCATAGGCATAATTGTTGTAAAAAGTGTGAAGTTTCTCTTCAGAATCTAATATCATATCCCCACACATGGTATTTGCTCACTGACCCAACTTCAAACTTTTCATTTTCTTCCATGACTATATTATTTACCACCTCCATACCTAAACCATGACAACCATAACAAGGTAGTTTAGTTAAAACTTAAATTTATTAAGAATTAATGCTAACAAATTTCAATATATATAATAAATAAATAAATAAAGAATGAATATGTGCAACAAAAGTAATAAACCATCAAAATATATAAAAAAGTAAGAAAAATAAATGACACTTTTTTAGAATGGAAAAGCAATGTGAAAGTAAAATTTTGATAAGTGAATGAAAAGAATACTTGCAGTCTAACGTTTGCATTTAATAGAAAGAAAGGGCAGTGTATTGAAAGTTTGAAAAAAAAAACTCAAAGGTTATACTCCATTAATGCATTAAATAGATGGAAAATGATATATCCTCCTACTAAATCCTCATAATAATTCTCCTACCCACAAGAAAGTGACAATGTCACTTGTAACCCAATTACTAATAAATAAAGTATCACTTTGTGACATATGTCACTTTTTTGTGGGTAAGAGAATTAGTAAGATGATAAAGTATCACTTTGTGCCATGTGGAATGCAAAAGCTTCTTTCGGAGGATGTTTCGTAAGTTTCATTCCAAGGAAATAGCACTTCTCTTTTTTATCACACCCATAAGTATTAAACTCTTTAATAACTTGAAGACGATGGCCATTGATTAGTGATTCAATTATTGAATGGATTTATAATTAAAAAAATTATTTTATCAAATAATTAAAAAAATGAGAAGAATAATTAAAGCCCTTCCTAAAGGGATTGGAGACAAAAATTAAGGAAATTGTGCTCCATAACACATGCATGGGAGACTAAATAACAAGATATCACTGCTAACCATATTCAACATGAACCCTTTAGCAATAACTCCAAGTGACCGCACAAGTGATGAGTAAGAAATATGGATACTCGATTGTTTGATGGCCTTAAAGCTTTGAGAGAAGCAATAAGGGTTTGTAAACATAACTTGACTCATTATTTAATAACTTTTCAACCATGGGCAAAGGAAAGGGAATATAAAACATCATTATCAAATCTCGTGACTCTCCTAATTTGTTAAGGGGTTTCCATCAACATAATCTATTGTTAATTCGAAGTCTAGCAACTTTGCATCCTTCAACTCTTCCACCTTATATTTGAGATCACAATATTTTTCTATTTAATGTCATGATATGCCATAATGATAATCACAACAAGTAGCTTCATCATATCATTTAGGATACCATGGCTCAAAAATCTTTCCTTCCATTGGAGTGGGCTCTGAAGCACAGACACGTGAAACTCTTTCACGTATCGGTGTCGGACACGTATCCGACACGGATATACTCCAATTCGCCATGGATACGTATCCGTAGAGTGTCCAAAATAAAAAATAAAAATAATATTAAGATAAGTATTTGAAACGTTTTGAACAAAAAAAGTAGGATATATATGATACGTATCTGAAATATTTTCAACAAAAAAACTAGAATATATATGATACATTTTAATCAAAGCATCCCAATAGTCAAGGTAAATACCAACTTATTTATAGACAAACACTAATGAAGGCAAACACTAATGGAGAACAATGATTTGCAATTTTTATTATACTTTCTACTTTGGATATTTTGATTTACACTTATAATTTTATCATATTTTATATATATTTTTACTATTTTATACACGTATCATTGAACATATCGTATCCTATATTTTAGAAAAAATACGTATCGGCGTATCGGATACGTATCATATCCGACACACGTATTCGTATCTATGCTTCATATGGAGTGGGTAAAAAGCTCAACATAAATCATTGGAATGAGGTCAAAGTGTGTATTTCTTCTGGCTTGATTATGATGATTCTAGGTTTGGCTTTGATCGGAAGGATGGATTTGCCGGGCATGTTGGGTTAGTCATGTAAAGTATGTTTGGTTTGTGATTGGGCGATGTTGGTGGGTTGTGTTTGATGGTTGTTTAATGGTGGTTCTTGATATTGGTGGGTATTATTAGCTAAATAGGCATGGTGTAAAGGTAAGGAGGGGTTATTATTGTATTGGAAGTGATGTGGGACTCGGTATCCGTAGCTCGGGCCACAAATCCTCTTGGTTCGTTGGTCACTACATGGATTTATCCCTCTTCCTTCTTCATAAAATTGGGTTTCTTGCTAGTGTTGTGCTTGACCCATTCTGCTCCCCACAATTTTCCCACTTCTCAAGTGCCTTTGGATATGGCTCCTTTAGCTTATCCATAAAAATAGAAAGTTGTTCTTCTTCCTCCAGCCTCGGAAAAATTTGGGATGCTATGCCCTTCGAAAGTTGGTTATACTATTTGAAGCTCTCTTCCGGACTCTTGGACATGGTTTGTAGTTTTGATCAGAGCTTACTCTAGATGTATGTACCAACTCATAGCTGCCCCCACCGGCCTTTCCTTGAAGTAGTGTCCTCAGAGCATGTCATTATTATGATTAGGGGTGAAAACTGGTCAGGTTAGGCTAAACTTTGCCTTAAATAGGTTGAACCTATATAGCATATAGGAGCATGGGTCTGACATGTTAGCCTGTTTAAAAAAAATTCAAAGCCTAGGTCTGACTTGTTTAAAAGTCTGGTCTGACCTGTTAGCCTGTTTAAAGGTCTGTTAAGGTAAAAAATTTACACATTATGTACAAACTAGAAAAAATTATTATAACTTTAGAAATTAGTGTGAAATTTTTTACATTGTTATCACAATTATTTCCATCATCTTCCTATGTTGAGTAATTTATTCGAAGGATTTGTGATGCCTTTGTGGTTAGAATATACAAAACAATGTCTTTTAATATCATAGTAAAATATGATATTGTTCTAATATTTAACAAGAGTTGAGTTATGTATTTAAGCTCAAGTCTCAACAATTAAATATCCAATTATTAAATAGTTTAATCTCTAAGTCCTAATGGATTTACATAAAAAATTATTATTTAGTTTTTTGTACATGTTATAAAAATAATTTATAAATATATAATAACATTATATAGGTTAGTCTGTTAAACTTAATAAGCTTTTTAAAAGGTATGGGTCTGGCCTATTTCAATTAAATAGGCTTTTGGAAAAACCCAAGTCTAATCTGTTTACTAAAAAGGTCTGGTCCGGCTTATACTTTTCAAGCTGAGGGATTTTGAACTTTGGTGGTAGAATCATGTCTATCATGAGACACATCTCAAATGTGTTTTTCATATATGGAAAGTTCCCTCCATCTATAGCTTTCAGTCTCTCCTTTATCATTTCCAGTTCCCCTTTATCTTGATCTTGCCAGTAGTTTTGGTACTAAGGATCCTGAGAAGCATCTCTGTTGTACATTGGGTTGCTAGGTATGGTTTTGATATACTTTCTACTCCCTATATTCTTTGGCTGGAGACCATGGGCAGGGTATTCATCTTGAATAGGGATCATTTTTTCCAAAAAATCTTTATGCTCATGTTCCAATCTAATCATATTATACCAAGTAATATAAAAAATATTACTTTCTGTTTTTTTAATTTTATTTTTAATTATGTGTCAAATTTTAATTGGAATAAGACACCAAAAAATGGAACAGATGATCTTCATTCCTTTGTCTTAGCCAGTAAGATTCACATGAAGCACATACTGCTCTTCACTACAGCTTCACTAGATTAACTAGCCTAGACGGCAAATTTACATACATGATGCACTTTGACCGTAAAATTACAGTTTTGGTGCACCTTTTATAATATTTACCATTTTTGTGTAAATATTAGAAACTCTACAATAGAATAGGAGTTTTACTTCTTTTTTTTGTGTTTCTCTCACATAAATCGCATATCAGGTAGGAGTTTTTATTTTTATTTTTCTCACACCAAAAACTCCTCTAACAAATGAGTTTTTCATTCTACTTCTCTCACATAAAACTCCTCCAGCAAAGGAGTTTTTCATTCATTTTTTAATTAATTCTTAAATTTGCATTTTACCATATAAAATCCATCATAACATGAGTGAAATTAAATCATAATTACCAACAAGGAAACATTAAACATTTATTCTCTAAAATACTAATATCAATAAAAATTATAAAATATTTAATTTTGTAATTTATTAAATTCAAAAATTCTAAAGAGTTCAACCGCAAAAAATAAGAAAACCATATATATATATAATATTATATGTAAAGAAAAATCTGACTTTCAAAGTGATTTGTATGAGGATATGAATTTTAATATATATATTATATCAATATACTAATATATTTAATATGTATATCTTTATATATTATATAATGATAAATATTTAATATGTATATAATAGTTATAAAATATGTATATCTTTATTTATATATATATATATATATATATTATACATATGAATTTAAAATTCTATAAA
This sequence comes from Lupinus albus, assembly GCA_009771035.1. Taxonomy (NCBI): domain Eukaryota; kingdom Viridiplantae; phylum Streptophyta; class Magnoliopsida; order Fabales; family Fabaceae; genus Lupinus; species Lupinus albus. The sequence goes on from CM020010.1 coordinate 14,568,195, forward strand.
CATTTATATGTTTATATATAATTGAGTCAATTCTTAAAATGAAAAAAAATTGTATTTAAATTAAATTAGATTTTATTTATTTAAATATGTTATTTTTTATTCAAGTTTAATTCATTTAATTATTGAATAAGTATATCAGTTAACTAATGAGTCAAATTAAACCAATGTGGTGTTGGTTTGTTTTATTAAAGCTCAAGTTGTTAGGTAGAAATGTAAGAAATTTTGGGTCACATGTAATGTTTAGGTGTGTTTAGGATCATTATTTTAAGTAGTCAAATTAAAGTGATTTACTTCAAATAAGGTTCATGACTATAGACATAATTATCATAAAAATTATTGTGTAGATACATAAAGTCTTATTTCTATTCTATGATGGGCAAAATCGGAAATAAGAAAATCAAGTGACATCACCCTTCATGAAAGAGTATGCACTTCTTATAAATAGGGGTTATGGTCCCCAATTGTAGAACACACCATGACCATAAGAAGAACCACAAAATCATTATTCTCTCCATCCCATTAGATGAGAACTAAGGATAAGGGTGGTCTACAATTGGAAGACCAACAAACCTACATGTTCTACTATGAACATGCATCTGGTGAATACAAGACAAAGGACGTGGAGAAATGGATACATGACGAAAGAAAGATATAAAGTTTGTTCTCCATATTCTATATGAATATACTAAGGTACGCTTCCGCTAAAGTTCTAGTTTCTATATACATTTATTTTTGATGATATAACATGAGTTATCTTGGCTATGTATTATGCATCTTTAGTATAAATAAAAGTCTCCCGCCATATCATAAAGTCTATTGGAAATTTAATTTATCCTACAAGTGGTATCAGAGCCACTTTCATATCATGTCATTGGGAAATAAGATTATAATGTAATCATATTTTGAGAATATGGTTGAATTGATTTTCTAGAAATACATTGTTTTATAAAGATGTCATGTTAAAATTAAACATGTTAGAATCTTTATTTTGTATTATGAAAAGATGTTCTATTTAGTTGATTTAGTAACATGAAATTTTCATGAGAAGATGCATTTTTCGTTTTGTTCTAAATTGGCATCATGATTGGGTTATTAATTTGGATTATACTGTTACATATGAATATATTAAGTTGAAAATGATGTAACCTGGACTTTGGATTCAACTCCTGAGCGCTAGCTTGCTTTTGTATCCAGGTTTTCACTATAATATATACAAGCCAAGTAATTAGAATTTGATTTGCAAGAGATCCAATATGATTTGGCAAGCCATCAATTATATGTTAAATTGCATAAGGCTTTGAATCATTTGTACATCACATGATTCAGTGTGATTCTCAATGAATCTGTCACCAATATTAAGTGTTGTTTTGTTTAGTGCTGTTTCGTTAGTGTTGTTATGTTTAGTGCTGCTTCGTTAGTGTTGTTTTGTTTCATACATAGTATATAGTGTTTCACTAAACACTGTTTTGTTTCATACATAATGAACACTGTTTTGTTTCATAATGAACAGTGTTTTGTTTCATAATGAACAGTGTTTTGTTTCATGTTGTTTCAAAATCTTGTTTGTTCATTAATATTTAGTGTTTCATAATGAACACTGTTTTGTTTCATAATGAACAGTGTCTTGATTCATATTGTTTCAAAATTTGGTTTGTTCATTACCATTCATTGTTTCATAATAAACATTGTTTTGTTTCAAAACACTGTTTTATTTCACTGCTTCTGTTTTAATGCTTATCCATCAGTGTTTTATTTCACTGTTTAGCGTTAAACTTTGTTTCACTAACCAAGATTGTTACCACTAGGCCATAATACTCGAGTGTTAAATAATTCTCCAAAACGTATATTTATGGTTAGAAATATTTTGAATTAAATGTTTTGGATATCTTTTCGACATAAACCTATTTAACATTTTAAGTGATTCAATTAAAGTAAGAAGCTACCAAAGTAACTTCTCTTATGTAGATTGTTCGTAATAAATGTTGAATGTTAGTGTGTATATGTATTCATGTGAGTATTAATCGACCCAAAGGAAGATTAATATTTGGCCGAATTATATGCACACATGTGATGATAAACATGTGATAATTACAATGTTTCATATGTCAATGATATATCAGTCCAAAGAAGGGTTTATTGTTTGACATGCATTATTATCAATATTTGATCATTACAACAAACTAATATTTATTGGCAATTGCAATAGAATATCAAGCCAATTTTGTATGTTTGCATTTTTATACGAATAGTAATTGGCCCAAAGGAAAATTGCTATTGGACCCAAATTACAAACATACTTCTGTAATAAATATGTGATAATTATATGGTTTTCTATTTGAATAGTAAGTCGGTCCAAAGAAAGGTTTATTGTTTGACATGAATGATTATCAATATTTAATTACTACATCGAGTGTACCACTGGCAAGTTAATAACTTGTGGTGTGCTCCACCACTATTTGAATCTAAGGATTAAAGTTGATTGTAAGTTTAATTGTAATAATGATTACAATTTGTTTTGTTCTTTGTTCCATTGATTTATCTGCTTCCTAAATTGCATGAACTTTAAGAATTAAGGAGAGAACATTATGTTAATTCTCGAATGCATACAGATCTAGGCCTTGTGCTTTAGAATTGAACAAATCATTAATTTTAAGGAAGTTCCATTTAGGATAAAGGGACTATGAGGAATGAGGATGTTCAAATAGCATGCATGAGTCTTATGTTCATTGGGTATACAATTCTAGGAACATTCATGGGTGCAATGTTTTAGGAACGATATAGTAAATTCCTTATGTTGACTATGCAAGTCTAACATACATATAAAGCTATGCACATCAAGATACTGTGTACTTTTTTAGAATGCAAATATTTAAGTAACCCAATGAGAAATAATTGGAAGGCAACCAATTAGTTAATTATAAAGTACAAGAACAAAGAAATTATGATCTCACATACATAAAATGATTCAGTTAGAGATTATTAGGTATTGTTATATAGTCTTGTTAGATGTCAATACAGTTGAAAATCCATGTAAGGCTATATCTGCCTATTAGGTGGATGATGAGTTATTTCAGAAAATGTTATGCAAACACTTATAGCTTCATCTATTATGGTAGTGATTTTCATAGCTTATTATTAGACATCTAATTATGGGATATGGCTATACAATTGTCAGATGAGTGCTGATTTTGGATATATTGAAAGACAATTAATCTTATATTGTGACAAAAGGTTAGCATAGTATATCTCATTTAAAGAAACATTTTAGAGTGGTCAAATGTCTATAGAGCATATTAACACAAACATCAAATTGCAGATCTGCTCACCAAAGGTTTATCGGTCTTTTAGAAGTATTGAATTACTTGAGGATATTTGGTTCAGTTGGAGTTTGTATTTGGATGTTTTCTATATATAGACGTGTCTATGGATATGATATATATTACTCTGCAGAATAAGGTTTATGGTTCAGTTTTACTCTGAAATTTATTTATGGGATCTCACTAAAGTAAGGGAGGACCAGTTGAAAATCGACATGTATAGATCACTTTCATGTGATTTTCATGTTGCACATTTCATGATTAATCTAATGTCATTAGTTTAGGGTTTTAGGTGTGTTTATGGTCATTATTGTAAGTGGTCAAATTAAAGGGATCTACTTCAAGTAAGGTTCATGACTATAGACATAATTATCATGAAAATTATTGTGTAGATACCTAAAGTCTTATTTCTATTTTATGATGGGCAAAATCGGAAATAAGAAAATCAAGTGGCATCACCCTTCATGAAAGGGTATGCACTTCTTATAAATAGGGGTTATGGTCCCCAATTGTAGAACACACCATGACCATAAGAAGAACCACAAAATCATTATTCTCTTCATCCCATTAGAGGAGAAACTAAGGTTAAGGGTGATCTACAATTGGAAGACCAACAAACCTACATGTTCTACTATGAACATGCATTTGGTGAATACAAGACAAAAGACGTGGAGAAATAGATACATGACGAAAGAAAGATATAAAGTTTGTTCTCCATATTCTATATGAATATACTAAGGTACGCTCCCGCTAAAGTTCTAGTCTCTATATACATTTATTCTTGATTATATAACATGAAATATCTTGGCTATGTATTATGCATCTTTAGTATAAATAAAAGTCTTCCACCATATCATAAAGTCTATTGGAAATTTAATTTATCCTACATTAAAACAATAAACAGACACTAAATCCCTAATTCTCTTGACTTTTGCTGGATGTGCACAGTCATGTCCTGTTTTATAATCTTTTACATGGAAAAAATGTTGTAGTATAATTCAAACCATATTTAACTATTTTTACTATTATCGAAGGTATCTATTACCTTATAGATAAAGAACTAATGTCAAGTCTAACCATTACGCTTTCGAATATACACTTTTTGACTATTTAATTATAGATTAAAACTTTTAACTATTTTAATTTGCCCCAGGTTTTGTTTTTCCCTAGCTTTTAATCTCCATTTTAATAATGGTACCATCAATCTCATAATTTAAGCATAAAAATGGGATTGCTTTCTCCACCATTAGGAAAAGTGTTTCTCATCGTTGAATACTTCTTTGATTTTAGGATAAAGATTATTTAGAATATGTTTGATAGAGCTTTAATTTGGACATTCTAGATTAGTTTTTGGAGAAATGATTTTTTTCTTCATTGATTGATATTTTAGCTTAATTTTTTATGTTGAGAATATAATATGAAAATTTTATTTTCACAAGCTCTTTTTTTCCATAAGCTACCATTTAAATCTTATGATTATTTGTTTGCATGATTATTTTCACTTTCAATTGTTATTTCATATCATACTCCTCCCAATTCAACTATGAAATAAATATTATTAATTTATTCATAAAATTTATACATATTTTTCAAGATAATTAATACTTTCTTATTTTACTAAATATAAATCATGAATTCAAAATCATTAAAGAATTGTTATTTTTTCAAATAAATATTCTATATTCTTATTTTTTTTCCAATGATCATTAATTGTTTATGCTACTTACCTGAATGAAGAAAGTATTAATTGAAGTTAGATAATTATGCACTCTTAACACGAGATACATAATTATGAAAGATATAATATTTATACACTGTTAGTGTAAGGGTATATATTTGTACATTCATTACATCATTTATCATTCATTTTGATTACTTTATTTAAATGGTCAATGGTAATTAAAAATGCATTGTGGATAATGCAATAATAATGTATAAAACTCAAAACTCATATATTATGAATGTATACATTTTTTCCTCAACATTTATTAGGAAAAAAAGTTTTTATAGAAAAGCCAAATATATTAGTTCCAACAATATTAAATTCACTATTTTAAGCATTTTTTTTACTATTTTAGGCACCACCCTAAAGACAACAATTAACATTCCCTTTGAAAATCTATTTGGACAACTATTAACATTCTCCTTCAAATGCCCATTTTAACATTCAATAGAAAAATACCTCAACCAATTCAATACTAGAAAGTATCAAGCCAAGAATGATCATCAGGTAGCATCTAAATCAAATAAAAATATATATGTATTATTTGTAAAAAAAAAATTATAGGAGCTTTAGCCTTCCTTTGGTTGAAGGGAAAAAGAAGAGAAAGAGAATGAGAGGAGAGAAGTTGAGAAGAAATAGAGTTTTTCTTTCATTTGGTTTAGGAGGGAGTTTGAAGAGAGGGAAGAAAAAAGTTGTGGGACCCATTAAATGTGTTTTTCCTCTCAAGTGAGGAGAAAATGAGAGGATAAGAGGTAGCAAAATCTGTTATTTCAAACTGTGTCCCAAACCATGTCCCATAACAATGATATTGAAGCAAAAAAATAAAAAATAATGAATATTATAATTTTTTAATCTACATGAATATTTTCATTGATCTGTGACATGATTTGAAACATAATTTTAGGCGACAAATCATTATTCAAGGAAAAGGTAGGAAGAAACAATCATTTATTTCTCTTCTTTTTCTATACAACCAAACAACACTAAAATCCACTTTATTTCTTATCTTTTTCTCTCCTTTCTTTCTCTCTTCTCTTTCTCTCTCACATATTTCTCTCTTGTTTGGTTGTGGAATGAAAGAGAGTTGAGAGAAAGAAAAGTGGTGGGTCTCATGCCAATTTTTATTCTCTTCAAAGATGAGGAGAAAGTGAGTTGAGAGAATAAAAAAACATAAATAATTAAATTGCCCCTAACTATTAAAATCTTACACTATTAGATCAAAATTCATTAATTCCATTAATTGTGAATATACTTTTTTTGTTAATGAAAGATATTATGTCAATGTAATATAAACATGTATATCATTCCATTCATTATTTGAAAACCAGATTATTGCATTTGGAGTTTATGAGAATGGAATAATCGTACGATTTTCTTCCTTTATAGCCTAGTTGCAGGACAGTTACCAATTGGGCTATAACCCAACTTGCAAAGGACCATTCTATCAAATAAGTAAATAATGTAAACAAACATATATTTTTCTAAATTACTCAAAATAGTATATCATGTAAAGAAAATTTTAGGTGATTTGGATTTCAAGGTCTGATTCGGTTAGAATAGGTTATATAACTTAGCAGCTAATTAAATAATTACAAGTTATCCAATAAAAAGATTCTCACATTCATAAAAGGTTAAGTTCATATATTATGGTTTGAATCACTGATCCACTCATTAAAAATTAAATCAACTTTTATTATCTATTCTAAATAATTCATGTTCATATAAATGTAATCTGGCCTAAAACTTGCTCTTATACACACCTAAGTTATGTTTAAAGAAACATAAATTTTCTATACTTACTAATATTTATTGTTTCCATTTTTACTACTTGACAAGTAAACATCTTGATAAAAAAATTTACTTCCAGTTAATATAAGTTATCAATTTTTTAATAAGGTGATTATTTCTTATCGATAATAAAGAATGATACAAATTAGTTGGTATAGAAAATCTCTCAATTTAAAGTATATTAAATTCCACCTTTCTATTATACATTTTAAAGAAGTTGTTTTGAATATTTGAGTAACTAAAAAAAACAAGATATGTAACCATTTAATATCATAATTTCAAATATGCATATATTCTTTGAAATCTATAATTTAAATGTCTATAAAAACATTATTAAGTTTTATCTTAAACTATACTGAAAATAAAGCCATAATATTGACCAAGGTGTGCATTTTTTTCTGACCAAAATAATGCAATTGACTGAAGCAAAAATAAAATAGGACCACGTCCTTTGGTATAATAAAATAAAAACAACAATCCTCGAAAATAGAAATATTTAATTTTATTTGTATTTTGAATGATAAAATTATTATTTCATTATATATAAAAGGATTAAAATATCTTAACATGTTATTGTTTCTTTTGTTTTTTGTAGTATTTGTATCTCCATTAATGAAGAGAATCCTTACTTAAGGATGACAAAAATAACTGACACGTGGGTATCCGCCAGAATACCTGAAAAAATAGCTTATGGGTGAGAACATGTATTATGATACCGTCCCGTGAGTACCCACAAATATATTTTAATTAAATATTTTATACTTAATTATTATTATATTTGTTTATTTTATTATTATTTCATAATAAAATTTATTAATTAGATTATAATTATAAAATTATCATGTATATCATATTATTCAAGTAATAATTATTTTTATATATTAATTATTATAAAATATATAAAATTAAAATTGAAAACTCGTTGAGTACTCACACGAGTACTTGCAAATAGTGTAATTATGGATACAAGTATGTGTGCTATTCGTGCTCACCCGACCGAGCATCCCTATCTTACTCAATAAATAAAAAGAAAGAAAAGGATTATAGTTTTTGTGTGTGTAGCAGCACAATAAAATAGATTAGGAGTAGCATTAAGGACTAGGTCTACAAACCCTAACAAAACGGCATTTAATTTCCAATCCCATACAATACTCCACTCTCAATGGCAATGGTAGGGCACTTAGTTTCCCACCCATTTCTCCACCCTTTATTCTCATCACAAATTTCAACCAAGATCCAAAATTAAAGGGAAACCCACCCTCCAAATTTTCAAAATAAAAAAAAAATCACCGAAGTTTTCACAAATTTAATTACACTTCTCATTCTTATTCCCGAATTTAAAATATAATACATCATATAATAAAGGAAAATAATATATTCTCATACTAATTTTCCTACCCATAAAAAAAAGTGACATATGTCATAAATTAATAATTTATTTATTAGTGATTGATTTACAATTGACATATGTTACTTTTTTGTGAGTAGAAGGATATAGCATTACTCTATGATAAATGTTACATAATAAGTTTGAACATGAGGAAAAAAATGTATTGGTAGTGTATGAGTTTTATACATTGTCATTGTATCATCCATTATTTTTATATTTAATCATCATTCACTCTCTTCGACGAAAAAATAATACAAATAAATAATTAATAATATTACAACCATATATTAATATTTACATTATCTATGTATAAATACTACACTCTTTTAACATTGCTTAATGATCAAATCTCAGTTTTTTATATATAAAATACCAAATCTAACATTAATTTCATTATATCCACATTATTTTTTGGCAAGTTGAAATATCACCATATAAATAAAATTGGTTCTCCCATCACACCCATAACAAAAGTAACCAACTAGCCTCATCTCTATTAATGGAGAAACAAATATATATTTTATCTTTATCTTTAATGATAAAAATGTAATTTCATCGTAATCAAAGATATATATATCATTAAAAATTATATTTTCCTTTAATTTTTAAAACACTTCTCTCCATTACATCCAAAGTCAAAAGTAACAGACTATAAAATTAAAACTGAGAAAAGTAATTTATTAAAAAAAAACACTCATTCTGTTTTTGGTTTAAGGTCAATTTCTTAATAAACCGTGTGGTTACCTAATGAAAAAGACAGGTTGGTGATTGTGTATACGTGTAGCGCATTAATTTGATGGTTATGTTTGTCTAGGATTTTATATCACAGCCAGGTGATGTTAACCATCAGTATTTTATTCAGCTTCATCGTTACAACAAACCCAAGCAGTTTTATTTTCTTGACTTAGACAATCAATCCACCGGTTTAAGCTCCAAAACCACTGAGAATTTCTAAAATTACCCTTTTTCTTTTACTTTAATTTCCCCATTCAATTATAGTATTTTCAACAAATATTAGAAGAAAATCTCAAATTCAAGATATCACATCTTCAAAATCCTATTCTAACATTTCACTTTTTCTAAAAAGAATCATCTCCATAAAGATTTATGAACAAACAATCATTATATCATTTATTATTTATTTGTATTACATCATATACTATCAGTACATATATTTTTCTCCTATTGAAATTGTATTGAAGGAGGGTATTTTAGGAAATGTAAAAAATGGGTGAAACAAATAAAAAGATAAATAAAGTCATAGAAAACCGGCAAATTTCGCATGTTACATGTCTTCATTCATTAAATTAAAATCTTAAATTCATTTTAGCGTTTTTGTAAAAGGTAACAAAATAAATTTACTTCCACTTCTACAAATGGAATGAGGAAAACATATCCAACTTTAATTTCTTTTTCTTTTTCATCTAAAAATATATATTTTATGTGTCTATCTACATCTTGCCTTGCACCTACTCATTATATAGTTTTTCAAATTGCAAAAAAATGAAGAGAGAATGCAAAGAAGGTCACTAAAAAAACATAGCAACAACTTAAGAGGTTAACTAACACAAACTAAGATTTTTTCTTCTTGTAAAGCTCTCTTTTGCTCTGTTTTTTCAATGGAGAAGCACAAGTGTAAGCTTTGTTTCAGGAATTTTTCCAATGGAAGAGCGTTAGGAGGTCACGTGAGGTCTCATATGATGAACCTACGTGTCCCTCCTAAGCTCAATCAGTCATTATCATCACCATCACCACCATCAGTTCGACTCAGCTTCGAAGCTGAGTCGACATCGTCTCCATCCTCATCATCATCAGAAGATAATAAGAATCTCTCGTATGCCTTACGAGAGAACCCGAAGCGAAGCTTTCGACTTTCAGATCCTGAGTTTGCAGACACAGGCTCCATGATCCTTCAAGATAGAGAGAGCGAAACTGAGTCATCGAGAAACCCAACTCGGAAACGATCTAAAAGAGCATGGAAACTCGGTACCCTTGATCATCAACAATTAAGTAAGAATATGAAGTTTAGTATGCATTTTAATAAGAACGAATCTTTGAGTTCAGTTTCAGAAACAACCACAGAGGAAGATCTCGCTTTTTGTCTCATGATGTTATCTCGTGACAAGTGGAAGAGACAACAAGAATTGTACGAGGAAGAAGAACCCGAAGATGATGATGACGACGATGATGAAGATGAAGATGAAGAGAATTACGAATCGGACGAAGAAATAAAATCGTCAAAGACAATATTAACTAGGGTACGAGGTAAATACAAATGTGAAACATGCAACAAAGTGTTTCGATCTTATCAAGCATTGGGTGGACATAGAGCGAGTCATAAGAAAATCAAGACAATCTTAGAGGAACAACCAAAATCTGAGCATCATCTTAATGGAGCTAAGAAAATTCATGAATGTCCGATTTGTTTTCGGGTTTTTGCTTCAGGTCAAGCCCTTGGTGGACATAAGAGAACACATGTGATTGGTTCAGGAACGACAGTAACTACAACCGCGACCGCAATAACTTTCCCGGTTCCTAATTTCTCTAAGTTCGGAGATAGTTTGATAGATCTTAATCTCCCTGCCCCAATGGATGATGATGAAATTGAGGACTCTGCAGTTTCAGATGCAGAATTTGTCAAATCTCATTAGTCTTCAACTTTTTTGTTTTTTGATGGAGTAGTGTTGATGAATGAAGGATGATCCTAAGGTACAAAATTTTGGTTCAGTTTTTCGGTACAATTTTATATTTCATAAGATCAGCCAAATGGCTAATATGGTTACTCTATATAGATATTATTTATATAATGATCTTATTATTCTTCTAATTGTAATTCAGGTCTTATGGATTGTAATGACTTTTGAGTTACAGAATCCTTTAATGGAGGACCTGCACTTTTTATGCTTATTCTGTTCTTCATTTTTAAACTCAAGTTGCATTTTATTTTATATAATTTATATATTTACTAGTAATACAATTCTGGAGATTATTTTGGTGTTTGTTTTTGCTTTCTTTTTATTGTTATGGATTCGAGTGGGTTCTGTTTCAGATAGAGATCATCTGTCCCAAGATTTGACGTCTTATTGTGTCCACTCCAATAAAAAAATGACAACTACTTAAAGAAAAAAATTATCAAAACAGAAAATAGTGTATTTTGACTACTTTGTGGGATATAATTGGCTTGAGACATTGAGACATGGTATCCTCCTTCTTCTTTCTTCTGTTTCACCTTACAAGCATATACCAGAAAATTTTGAACAATATATCATTCCAAAGCATATCACAAAGCCTGTAATGATGAAAATTTAATTTTTAGTTAGATATCAGATGTTTTTCAGTCTCACATAACATGTTTTGGGATTCTAATACAATTTTTGAGTGTTATGAAACTTGTCAGTTCAACTGATTTTATTGATGAATTGGTCTCAATATTAATATACTATACTATAACAATTATATTAGTCATACAATTATACCGGTCAAAAGCTGACTAAAACCGGTCCAAGCCGGTCATACAGGCTATTTTCAATTGGACAGTGACGAGTATCTTTTAAAATTATTTTTTAATGAAAATTTATTTTTCTTTATCAAAATATTAGAATGAGAGACAAAATAGTACATTTTTATGAACTAGGATATGTTGTATCCGATGGTGTTTCGAATCAATCATAGTGCGTCATTTAATTAAAATAAAAAATTATAAAAATATAAATAATATTTTATATTATTTAATGTATTTTTATTTGATTGAGACAGAGAGACATGGTCCATCTAGGACAGAGGATCCCTGTCCCATTTTTATACTTCTAAAACATTGTATAGCATCACGTCATACATTTTTGTTTTGACAAATTATATAATAAAAATTGTTATTGTTTTCTTATTGATTTTCAATATTAATATTAATATAAAATTACACTGAAAAATATATCTGTCATCTCCGTTATTGAAGAGGAGTCTAACTCCTAATTAAATTACTATATCACTACAGTATTACTAGAACGTCTAATTCCTTTGTTAATTAATAAAATTGTAATGTTCTACTATTATAGCTTGCAAGGCGTGAATATTAAATAAATAAAAAAGTGATTGACATTAAGTTGATCAACTGCATATTTTATTAATAGAAAAGTAAGTTCAGCTTCTGACAACCGCCATTGATCAGTTCATGCAGAGGAATATGCTTTCTTAATGATTCACTTTGTTTTTTTCCCTCTTTCTCGTTCTTTTCCAAAGAGGAATATCTTTTATACTTATGAAGAGTTTTCTAATTTTAAGGATTCGTCATTCTCAAAATATATTTACTTTTACTTCTAATATTTACTTTCAAGTTAGGATCTTCATGAAAAGGTAGGAGACAAGTACACAAAAGCATATATATATAAAAAGATATTTTTAATAACAAAAATATTATTTTATTATATATTAAACGATGAAAGTAATATTTAATGTTACTTTTGCTTTTGCATTATTGCATGACATCACATTTTTATTTTTCAATACAAATACAATAACTTATCTACAGTATTTTCTCTCCTATAGTAGAGAACTAATTCATTATCCTAACTCAACATACTAAATTTTCAAGGTCTAGTTTGACTAGTCTAAAGTTTTTCCGTAGAATAGGGTATGATCAAAATTTAACAATATAAAATATTTGGTATAACATTAAATAACATATAATATTGTATAATATATTACAAATATGATCATCTCTAGTATTGAAGAGGCAGATGCTGTAAAAAAAAAATAAAAGAAAAAATAATATGGTATAATACTTATGTTTATATAACGAGATGACATTTTGTCAATAAAAATAAAATAAAAAATCTCTTGAGTACCCAAGAGTATCTGGTTCAATATAATACTACTGTATGTTAGGTGGTGGAATAAATAATTATGGTAGAATAATAATTTATGCAATTAACAAAAATACTTTTTACTTAATATAGAGAATATATACTTATAAATTTATTTTATAAAAAATACTTATAAATTTATTGTTATATTAAGAACATGATTAGGATAGCTAATTTTTTTAAATCAGATTTTTTCCAAATAAAAGGTGTTTCCTTTAAAAACTTATATGTTCAACATTTATCTTAAATTTTAGAAACAAGTTGCACTTGTCTTTATCTTTTCACAAAGATCTTTGTTACTACACCATTTATTTTATAATTTTGATATTTTAACCTTTTTAAATGTTATGTAAAAAAATTAATGTTTCCAAAACTCGATCCACACTTATACTTTACTGTTTGACTCCATTTTCACCATATATTTCTCTACTTCAATTTAATTTGTTTTTCAGCATGTATTAAATGAGCCATTTTAGTCAAATTATATGAAATTTTATACCATTTAATGATTTCTTATATTATATGAATTTATGTATAAACAATTTGAAAAAGGATGATATAGTAGATTATGAATCAATAGTCTGGTGTCTAATGATTGAATTTGATTATTTACATTTCCACTTTTGGGGAATATGTAGACATAATGTTGAGAAAATAAAAAAGCATCATCCATATCCCTTACTTTACTCTTGATGAGTGATTAATGGAAAAAACTTATGTGAAGAAACATATAATATATTTTAGAGATAAATATATTTATATTTTTGTACTATTATTTATGACTGAACTTTTAATATGATATCCAAATTTTATTAGTTATCACTGCATATATCAAACAAATCTTTCTCGAGATTAATATGGGGTAGTTGGGCGTGACTCAAGGTATCTAGCTGAGGCAGGCCTTTTGGTTCTTTATAGAAAACTCAGTTACCCTCATTAATTTTGTAATAAATTACATATGATTCATTTCAAACTTGTTTTATTTTTATTTTTTTTAGTATTATTATGGGTACGTATCTCTTACTTTATAGGTAAGGAACAATTCACTTTAAGGTGTGTGATTGGAACAAGGATCACCTGTCCCCAACCCTATCCCAAACTCTATCCTAAGCCCATCATATTTTAGCAACTAAGATAAATATGTTATTTTTTATTTTATTTTTATTTATATGATAATTTCTAATTGGCTTGGGACATGGTTGGGGACACGCTTGAGGACATAAGATCTTCATTCGTGTGACTGTTCCAATGTTGCTCACATGAATCGAACTTTTGATGTTTTGGTATTTCTGGAAATCTAATAAGGTCTTACACTACTAGATCAACAACTTATTAGGTTTTATTTTTATTTGATTGTATTTTTGGGTTTGGTAAATTAGTAGATAATAGATTAGACTATTATATATAGACTTTAGCAGCTAGAATGCTGAGATTTCACTTGAATCAATCTGACTGGTTAACAACTAAACCAAATTAGAAAAGAAACTATAAAGTGGAAAGATGGATGCTTAGATGGAACTACTAAGCAATTACTTTTTATAAAGTAGGATATTAGATGAGACAAGTTATGATTTTTTGCATGTGTATTTAATATCATATTATTATATTTAAGGGATAATAAGATTATTTCAATATGTCATTTTTTCCTTTTTTGATATACTCTTTTATTCAGTATTGGGGAGGATCCTCATTAATGATGACATTTCTTTTAGCTGATAATACTATCACACTTTATACAATTCTCATGATGTTTCTTTAAATCTTGGGGAAAATATTTGAATTTAATCTTCTTTTGAACACTTCTGGTCACTCACAGTAAATTTAGATACTTCCAACCACCTAATCACGGTAAATTATATTTAATCATATTTACTAAATATTTATAGAGGAAGTAACTCAAGTAAAAGTTTCCATATATATAAACTTTGCACCGAACTATTTAAATAGTCATTATCATTCAATGCTTACCACTATTTATATATATTATAGTAGTGCATCCATAGAATGATACTCGACTTTAACATGAGTGCTAAATTATGGGCTAGGAATGACAATTGGTCTGAATCGATCCGGGTAGTGTATTATCCCGACTCGCCCTGTTGTTTTATTTTGGACTCAGACCCGCCCTAAACTTGTGTTAATATCCGTTGGGTATAATACTAGTGAGTCCTTGGGTACCTATCTGATCCATGATACTCACAAATTCAAAAATATTAAAAATAATTGTAAGTAATTTATGCACTTGTAATACGATTTTATATGTTATTCAGACAATTAACAAGAGAAAAAATTATAAAACTTAATTAAAAGTTTTAAACACAACTTAATTTGACTATTAAACACAACTCATTTTACTAAAACAAACATTAAAAACAACTTCAACATTGAGATAAAAAATTCTTTTAGTAATAACTCTTCAATTAACATAACATTATATCATACATATGAATTAACAACATAACATCATTGTTCAACAATATAACAACACAATTTAACAACATAACTATCACATTTATGAATTAATATGATATTATAATTATGGACTAACATGATATTACTATATATATTAACATGATATTACAATTATATTGATATATATATATAGGAAGAAATAGCGGGTACGGGTACTCACGAATCTAGGTACCTCATTATCTGGACCTATACTCATCTAACAGCGGATCTTAAAATTGCGATGTTTCAATTACCTACGAGTCCAAAACATGGACCCAGACCCGACCTGTTATGCGTATTATTAGCGGGTACCCGCGAATCTGGGTACCCATTGTCATCCCTAATATGGAATGCTTCTTGTTATTATACTATATATAAAGCCAAAACATGAAATAACTACCACTATGGTATAATTTCTATTTTCCCATTTTACCCTTACATTTTTTTTATTACAAAAAACCATATAATCCTAAGTAACTACCATTAGAACATTAATCATTTATCTCACCTTAAATTGAATTATAATAAATACATTTTTAACATAAAGTACTCTTAATACAAAAACATTCTAATTGTATAAAATAAAATATATAAAATTGAATACTTAATATAATAAAATAAGATGCGGGTCGGCAGTACTTCGACACGCTAGTTCTAAGAATCGCATAACATTTATGTAGTGTAAGATACATACATGTTAAATGTTAAATTGATTATATTTATACATTCTTTCTATGACACTTTAACTACTTAATCAACTCAAATTATACTAATATATGATTAAAACTTGTTTAAATGGTCATGTCTCACCTCTAGAGTGTATTGTAGTCTTAATTTGGAGGAATAATTGCAAAAAGATAAGTTCCTAACAAGAAGAAGAATTCAACCATGACTAGTTCGAGTAAAATCGTAATAACTCATTTGTTCAATATTGGATCGAACTGAATTTTGGATATGTTATTCCTAACTGATAGATCTTTAATGTGAATGGTTGGATCGTCGAAATTAGCAAAATTCGTTGTGTTGAGCACAGGTTTTCGCGCTTAACACAAACAAGAGCGAAAATCAACATTTAGTCACTGTTTCGTCTACGCTCAGTGCACCCAGTTGCGCTTAGCGCAATGGGTGGTACGCTGAGCCAAAAGTGCGCCCAACACAAGTTGGTGCACTGAATGATCGCGAAAAGCCAACTGGAGGTGCGCTGAGCGCACCACTAACAGTGCGGTGAATGCATAGGACATCATGTGAACATTATTTAAGGATTTCCAATTCGAACTAAAGAATACACTTGTGAACCCTATTTATCTTTATTCTACTTACACCTTTTGAACATGAGTCGCTAAAATCCTTGTTGGGATTGAATGTAACATGAACTTGATGTATACACACTGTTTCACTATTAATTCGTAAAGTTTTGATTATATTTGAGTTGTGTATTTACTTTATACTTGCTTTGAGTCTGATCAACTTTTTGCTTGATTATTGAACAAGTGTTTAGTTTCTTACTTGCTTTATTCTGAACTTGCATAACTTATAAAGTAGTGCATTTGCTAGACATTGGTTTGTATTATTTGACATCTTATGCGTATTATTTATTAGTATATAGACATAATGTTAATTTTGTAATAATATTATAACTCTCAAACTGAATGACATAAACTACTAGACATAGAAATATGTTTGAATGTTCATAAAACAATATTTTACCATTGTAGTTACTAAGATATAGATCTATTTATGGTAAGATGTTAGTATAGGCCAAACCATTGACGACTAGCACAATTGATGTGTTACATTTTAACTTCAACTTGCATGCATGAACTACTAGACATAGAGAGATCAATGATTTTGTGAAAGTCATATTTCTTAACCTTATGAATTAAAGTTGTTAGACATATTGCTTTCTTTGCATAAGTTTCTAAATGACTAAAACATTACCTTTTAGTAATTTTCAGGTCATTGTACGAAATAATCATTATCAAATAAATATGTCTTAGGAATCATGTCTGTACACATAGTAAGTGTGAAATTAAATCCCAACTCATTTTATCATTGTATTAAAATTCTGATTTATTGTGTCATCACGCAAACAACCTTTTGAATCATAACTTAAAATAATAATTTTTAATTGATAGACAAGTATCTATCAAGTCTTTGTGAATACGACAACCCCTTACTCTATGCTTTTTTTGCGACACCCGAAGGTGTAAATTTTTACTCCTCTTTGTGAGTTAGCAATACACTGTCAATGCATCATCAATCATTCATTTGTTATATTTTTTGAAAACTCAATGATAAAAAAATATGAATGATAAATGAAATAGTAACAACGTATAAAATTCATACACTATGTATACATTTTTTTCTCTTCCAAGAAATAGGAATATCTTAACTGTTAAGAAAATCACCCGACCTGAATTTAATTTTAAATATTGAACAAGACACAAAGTTGCATGACAATGCTAAAGTTTTAGATTTCACATGAATTATGCTAAAATTTAAACACAATAAGACAACTTTGAATGGATAACAGTCAAATAAATGGTTTTGTTGAATAGGAATGGTCGTTGGCTTTTCTCCAAGTAAACCACTTTCAGATCCAACACATACTTCCATTGAGAAACAAAATTCCAAAGACATTTCAGGACATGAGCACAAGTTGTCTATACCACTTTTCTATGTTACTTTTATGTATCACCAATTATAAACTCACATTCATATTTTATTAACTTTTGGTTAGTTATTATGGTGCAACTTTAATTGACATGTTAATTTGTAATTGATGAAACATAGAAGTGACATAGATAATTTGTGCTCCCGTGATACATATGATATATTTCAATTTCCCAGAATCTTTCATGTGAAAACAATGACCAAGATAATCCTTAAATTCCTAGCAGCCCTTTGCTTTCTAGAAAATATAATCAAACAATTAAGACATATAGTCCATACCTTAAATATCTATGTTGTTCAGTACATTTTAAAAATTTATATAAGAAGTAAAATGCATTTGAAAAACACTTTGGATATTTTGATTTCATCAAGATTTGAACAAAAAATAAATGAAGGATTGTAATTTGAAAATAAACAAATACATCAAATTAAATAAATTTGATATCAATTTGATTGATTTGTGTAATTATAATATAGCAATAATTGCAATAAGAATAAGTCAAGGAAAACAAATGATTTTATTTTCATTCCCCCCTCTCATTTTCCCTTTTTAAATAAATAAAAATAATAAACGGATTTGAAATGATTTAATCGGCAATTATTGACTCTAAAACTGTGGGATGTCATTTGAAAGGAGCCTTTTCATCCATTCCTTTCATTTTTTACCAAAGGAAACACACTATCTAATCCTTAAAGTACTTATTTTCTTATAATCACCACCACCATCTTTCTTAAACTCAAAATCTAATGTGTTTAGTGAATATAAGATTTAAGTATAATACATTCTCTTTTATATAATAAATAAATAAATAAATTATTTTGAAAATATATTAGCACGACTATGGTTTGAGTAGTCTCTTTCTTTTTGCCTCAAGCAGAAAGTCGATCTAAATTATTTTGACTAATCGATTCATTAGGAACTAAATCAACCTTTGTTGGCTACTCTAAATAATTTAAGTTCATATAAATGTAATCTTACCTAAAACTCTGTTAAGAATTGATTGTAGTGTGTATTCCAAGCTTTGTAAAGTTGAGTTTGTAAGCATTTAGCACATGTGTAATTGACTTCTTGTTTTAGAAAGTCCATGTTAGTTAAGTTGGTTATTTGTTAAGAACAAATGCTATAAATGGAAAGTTTAGCAATGCATTGATACATAAGATTTTCATTCCATTCTTTCACCGTTTTCTTCTCTTCTTTATTTGTTATTCTTTTGCTTCAATTGTCTAACAAAATTGGTATCAAGAGCTCACTAAAAAGATCAAGAACATGTGGATGTATGTGTGCGAGGCATTGCAAGTAGCAAGAGCGTCAAGAACACTTGATCATTCACTGAGAGTGAAGAACATGTGCAGCATGTGTGTTACTTCAAGACTTGAAGTCTGCAAGAAAGATTAAGATCGAAGTAGAAACAAGGCAAGTGACAAACAGAGATTGAAGAAGGTGAAGCTAAGCTGCTGAAAATCGAAAGAATGGTTGGAAATAACAACAATCTCTCCTCTATGGGGCTGCCTACACTAGCAGAGAAGAATTGGGACAAATGGTGCACCCAAATGAAAGTTCTCTTTAACTTTCAAGAAATGAATGAAGTAGTGCACAATGGTGTTTCAATACTAAGTGTAGAAGCCTCTGAAATTCAAAGATCAACACATAGAGAAGCCAAGAAGAAGGACAACAAAACACTATTCTTGATTCATCAATATGTTGATGATGTGCATTTTGAGAAGATTCAGAATGCTATTACTTCAAAGGAGGCATGGGACATCCTCATTAGAATCCATGCAGGGGGAGAAAAGATAAAGAATGTGAAATTGCAAACCCTTAGGAGGCACTATGAGATGCTGCACATGGAAGAGAATGATAGGATTGGTGAATACTTCACCAAGATCTTGACAATCACCAACCAAATGAAGGGTTATGGTGAAGCTATCACTGATCTTATGATCATAGAGAAGATCATGAGGTCATTGCCTCATAGATTTGACTACATTGTAGTTGCAATTGAGGAATCCAAGGATGTCAATGCTATGAGGATTGAAGAGCTTCAAAGCTCATTGGAGGCACATGAATTGAGGCTGCTTGATAGGAATCCTATCAAGAACACAATGCAAGCCTTGAAGGTTAATCACTTCAAGGATGATGATATAAGGAAGGATAAAAAGTGGAGAGGAAAGGCTACTGTTAACAAGAGATGAAACCAAGGATCTGATAGAAAGAGATCAGACCAAGACAGGTTTGAATCTTTTGATAGAAGAGGAGGACAAAGGGGATCCAAGAACTAGAAAAGGTATGATAAGAGAATAGTAGAATGCTTCAATTGCCATGCTCTTGGTCACTACTCATATGAGTGTCATAAGGACAGAATGAAACATGGCAAAAATCAAGAAAGTGAAGCCTATGTGACCCAAGAAGAATCAGATTCAGAACCTCTGAACCTAATGGTTACAACTTCTGCAGATTGTTCAAACATAGAAGCATGGTATCTAGATTCTGATTGTTCAAACCACATGACAAGACATAGAGAATGGTTTGTGGACTTTGACTCATCAAAGAAGAGCAGAGTAAAGTTTGCTGATAACAGCTCATTGATGGTTGAAGGGGCGACAAATGTGGTAATAACAAGAGAAATGGTTCAAAAGTAACAATTTCGAATGTACTTCTGGTGCCTGAGATGAAATGTAATCTTCTAAGCATAGGCCAACTAGTTGAGAAGGGGTTCACTGTGAGGTATGCTTGATTGGCAAGCAACCAGGAACTCTTTCAAGTCAGATATGGGAATCAGATCAAGAGGAGCATTAGAAATGGTTCATTCTGATGTGTGTGGATCCTTTGAGACACCCTCTCTAGCTGGGAATATGTACTTCATTACCTATGTGGATGAATTCAGCAGAATGACTTGGCTTGACGTGATAAAAGCCAAGAGTGAAGCATTTGGGTCCTTTCTAACTTTCAAGGTTACTGAAGAGAAAGAGAGTGGCAAGTAGTTGAAATGCCTTAGAATAGATAGAGGAGGAGAATTCACTTCAAACCAATTTGAATCCTATTGTCAACAGCAAGGGATCAGGCATGAGATCACAGCTTCTTACACACCTCAACACAATGGTCTTGTTGAAAGAAGAAATATGACCATTATGAACATGGCTAGGAGCATGATCAAAGAGAAGAACCTACCACAAAAGCTATGGGCTGAAGTAGTGGCTACTTTAGTTTACATCTTGAACAGATGTCCAACCAAGAAGCTGGAAGGAAAAGTGCCTTATGAAGTTTGGACTGGCAAGAAACCTAGCGTAAGTTACCTAAAGGTCTTTGGCTCACTAGTGTTAAAACATGTACCAGATCAGCTAAGAACCAAGCTACAAGATAAAAGTGAAGCTATGGTGCTCATAGGCTATCACTCAACAGGTGCATACAAGCTCTTTGACCCTGCTAAAGAGAAGGTGATGATAAGTAGGGATGTTGTAATCCTAGAACATGAGCAGTGGGATTGGCAACATAAGCAAACAAGCTTACAAAGAAGCATTCCTGAAGAAGCAGATGATTTTGAAGAGCCTATAACAAACCAAGACCATGCTGAAGACTTAGCAATTGATCACAGGACAATGAGCAATGATGAAAACTCTACATGTCAGAGATCACAAAGGACAAGAACAATGCCTGACAGATTCAGAGATTATGAAATCCACACATATACACAGATAAGTGAGGAAGGAGATCTAATTCACTTAGCTTTGTTGGCAGAGGCTGAACCAATTGATGAATCAGTAGCTATGAAGCAAGAAGTGTGGAAGTAGGCTATGAAAGCAAAGATCAAGTCCATAGAGAAGAATAAAACATAGACCTTAATCAAGCTACCAAGTGATAGACATCAAATAGGTGTCAAATGGATCTTCAAACAGAAGCATAATCCAGATGGGTCAATTCTGAAACACAAAGCTAGACTAGTAGCTAAAGGATTCCTGCAAAGGCAAGGCTTAGACTACTCAGAAGTTTTTGCACCAGTGGCTAGGATTGAAACAATAAGATTGGTTGTAGCAATTGCTTGTGCTAAGGTGTGGCAAATGTTCCAGCTTGATGTGAAATCAGCCTTCCTACATGGTCCATTGCAAGAAGAATTTTATGTGCAACAACCACCTGACTTTATTGTGAAAGGCAAAGAGTGTAACATCCCAAAATTTTCAATTTTTGAATATGGTGGATATCAGGAGGTCTGGGAGCTACAGAGTGATTCTCGCTTGAGCGAGAGGAGCTCGCCCAAGCGAGGGACTCAGTGTTGTTCCCAGGAATTTTTCTGGAATTCTCGCCTGAGCGAGAGAGAGCTCGCTTAAGCGAGAGGGAGGTGTTGAGACTGGACGAATCTCGCCTGGGCGAGAAAACGTCGTCCGAGCGAGAGCATTAGTTCCTGAATGATGCGAAGAGTCGTGGCTTCTCGCCCAAGCGAGCCTATCCTCGCTTGAGCGAGAGTCCGAAATCTTAAAACCTAAAATAGAAGTCCCAAGTGAGAATGTGGTTATTATTTTCGAAAATAAGAGAATATGACCGGTTGGGAGAGTTGTGCACCCTTAGAGTCAATGAAAAGACCGGAGAAGAGGTAAATCGCTTAATTTAGCATCTCTGATGGTTGAATGTCATGATTTTGAATCGGGTTTCTTCCACATGTTTAGAGATAAAACGCCATAAACTCTCTCTTGGCATTGTAGTTCGTTTTGCTTTGGAAAAACCTTGTAAAACTCATAGAGTATGAGTTGCTTTTCGAAATGGGTGTATGAGGAGTTGATTTCAAAACCGTATAGTCATTGCAATATTAGGGAAACCCTTTTATTGAAGACGAAACGAATATATGATGTTTTCTTATGAAGTATGAGTATTGGTTAGTACTACTAGTGTTTTGATATGTAAATTGATGTATTGTAATTGTTGTTGTTTTGGGTTGAAAGACCCTAAGGTTGGAGGAGACGGTGGAGAACACAACTGAGCTTTAGTGTAAAGCCTTAGCGAATACTCAGGTGAGGGAGCAGCATTACACTTTGTGGTATTAGAATCATGACATTGGAAACTCCAAC
Organism: Lupinus albus; assembly: GCA_009771035.1. Lineage (NCBI taxonomy): Eukaryota > Viridiplantae > Streptophyta > Magnoliopsida > Fabales > Fabaceae > Lupinus > Lupinus albus. The sequence continues at coordinate 14,591,454 of CM020010.1, forward strand.
GACACTCACTAGTTGGAGGGTTTCATTCGGTTAACACGATTAAACGGGAAATCTCATGAGTTTCCTATTTAACCGCGTTAGTCCTACTGATGTGAATGATATGATTGACTATGGTATGGATTTTGACCTACCTTCGTGGTATGGATTTTGATTTGCCTTCATGGTATGGATTTTGACCTGCCTTCGTGGTATGGATTTTGACCTGCCTTCGTGGTATGTATTTTGACCTGCCTTCATGGTATGGATTTTGACATGCCTTCATGGTATGGATTTTTGACCTGCCTTCGTGGTGTGGATTTTGACCTGCCTTCGTGGTATGGATTTTGATATGCACTTGTAGTATGGATTTTTGATTTTGGTGTGATGGTTGACAGTTGATTGTACTATGGATGGGTGGTATAGTTATGATTAATGGTCCACTGAGGATTATGGATGGGTTTGTGCTGAAACGATATGTATAGTTCTTTTTTTGCAATATTCTAATGTTATTATTCTATTTAAACCCACCATGTTATATATTGCATGTATTTAATGACTGACTCTCTCTATATTGTCTTGTTTACTCGATATGTGGTAATCAGATTGTAGGTGGAGGCAAGGAATAAGAGATATCAGAGTATTGGAGTAACTTAGCTTGCATTTGGACTTAGCATGAGTTTTTCCTATTTATTCAAAAGATTGTATATGTTAATACTGGACCCGTTTATGGGAGTTTCCATCTATGTTTTTTATGTTAGTTTAATAGACTAAAAGGTTTAGAAACTGGTATTGCGAAATTATTGTACGGTTTTCTATTAACGTTATCTAGACTATTGGAGTATTCTTGGTTGAAGTGAGATTTTTGAACGGGATGATATCTATTAAGGATATTATATGTTAGAAAATGATTGAATTTTCCGTGTTACTAAATTGAGGCATTACAATTATGGTATCAGAGTGGAGGTTAATCCTACGGCCTAGGGTATGGCCTAACGTGCTTCTTTGTACGATTGATGTGGATTGTGTGGTGTGTATGACTTGTTTAACTGATGTGAGTTGTTTGAATTGCTTGAAGTGTTTGGACTGTTTGAATTGCTTGAAGTGTTTGAATTGCTTGAATTGTGAATAAGTGATAAACTTGTCTGTATAAATTTCTGTATGCTGATGAGGGAGAGTGCAGGTGAGAGATGGCTGGACGTGGTAGAGGAAATGGACAAAACGAATTGTTAGCACAAATGACAGCCGTGTTACAAAATGCGAACGAGAATCTGCAGCACTTGAACCAGAATATCAACCATCATCCTAATCCACCGCCACCCGCGCCACAAGGACCAGCGGAGTACCGTGGATTGGATGAATTCTGCCGATGCCATCCGAGTCAGTTCCAAGGAGAATTTTCTCCTGATGCCGCTAATGAATGGATCCAAGAGTTAGAGAAGATTTTCCGACCCATTGGTTGCGAGGATGGTCAGAAGGTGATTTATGCTTCCTACATGCTGACTAAGGAACAAAGACTTGGTGGGAATACGCCAAGAGGCAGATGGAAGTTGACGGAAGGGCAGTTACCTGTGAATCGTTCAAAGAGAAGTTTCTCAATAAGTACTTCCCTGCAGATCTGAAGTGAAAGAAAGAGATTGAGTTCTTGCGTCTAGAGCAAGGGAGTTTATCCGTGGGCGAGTATGCAGCGATATTTGAAGAACTAGCAAGGTATTGTCCCTACTATGATATGGTTGTAGATGGGAGGTCCAAGTGTGCCAAATTTGAGGCTAGAGCTTAAAATGGCATTTGAACATCAAGAGATAGCGGATTTCCCTACCTTAGTCAATAAGTGTAGGATGTATGAGGACGATCGAAGGGTTAGGGATGCTGTTAAGAAGAAGGTCAATCCACTCAGAAACTTTGGGCCTTAGAGGAATTTGGTGCATGGGAAAGGGAAGGGTAAGGCGTCCTTTGACAACAGACAGCCTTATATCCCACCTATTGGATATCGGGGCCCTACTAGGCAAGGGTCTAAACCTTCAACTGCTACTAGTGGACAGCAACCACCTATGTGTAACAAGTGTGGTAGGACTCATTTTGGCGACATATGCCCCAGAGCGGGGAATGAATGCTTCTTTTGTAAGGAGTCGGGACACGTGAAGAGGTTTTGTCCTAAGCTGAACAGGAATGTCAACCTTCCGCATACTGAGAGACCCAAGACTAATGGAAGAGTATTCACTATGAATGGTTCTGAAGCCATTGGTGCAAAAGGCCTAATTAAAGGTAGTTGTGTGGTGAATGGTACCTCCTTGTGTGTGTTGCTTGATTCGGGTGTCACGCATTCTTTTATATCTTGTGAATGTGTGGAACGTTTAAGCTTGAAAGTTGATGTGTTGCCTTTTGATTTGATGGTTTCTACCCCTACAAATGCACCTGTTGTAGTGTCGACTTTCTGTCATAAGTGTCCAGTGGTTGTGTATGATAGGACATTCTTGATAGATTTGATATGTTTGCCATTATCCCAGATCGATGTGATACTGGGTATGGACTGGTTATCCGAACATAGGGTTATGCTAAACTGTTTTGATAAAACTGTAATGTTTGGAATTTCTAGTGAGATGTCTGACACTCCTAATGGTCCGAATAGATTATCGACCCGTGAGGTTGAAACTTCCCTTAAGGAAGGAACACTCGTTTATGTGTTGCTTGCTTCCCTGGAAGGGGAGGAGAAGTCAGAGATGAAAGACTTTCCAGTAGTGTGCGAATTTCCGGATGTGTTTCCCGTGGAAATTCCTAATTTACCGCCAGTAAGAGAAGTGGAGTTATCGATCGAACTAGTGCCTGGAACCGGACTTATCTCGATAGCTCCGTATAGAATTGCTCCTCTAGAGTTGGCAGAATTGAAGAAGCAGATAGAAGACTTATTGGCTAAAAAGTTCATCCATCCAAGTATTTCACCTTGGGGTGCATCGATTTTGTTGGTTAAGAAGAAGGATGGTTCCATGAGGTTGTGCACTAATTATCGACAACTGAACAAGGTTACAATCAAGAATCGTTACCCTATTCCTAGGATCGATGACTTGATGGACCAGCTGAAAGGAGCCGTAGTATTCTCAAAGATCGACCTACGGTCGGGGTACCATCAGTTGAGGGTACGGATAGAGGATATTCCTAAGACTGCTTTCAGGACGAGGTACGGGCACTATGAGTATCTGGTGATGCCTTTCCGTGTAACTAATTCTTCTGCGATCTTTATGGAGTATATAAATAGGATTTTCCATCCCTACCTAGACTTGTTTGTGGTAGTTTTCATTGACGACATCTTGATATATTCTAAAAGTGGGGAGGAAGACACTGAACATTTAAGAATTGTATTGAAGGTTTTGAGAGACAACCAGTTGTATGCTAAGTTGTCAAAGTGTGACTTTTGGCTTGAGTCTGTGAACTTTCTTTGGCATGTGATAACCAAGGAAGGAGTTGCAGTAGATCCCTCTAAAGTTGAAGGTGTAATGGAGTGGGTAGTACCAAACTCGGTGACAGAGATCCGGAGTTTCCTTGGGCTAGCCAGATACTATCGGAAATTTATAGAAGGATTCTCGAAACTAGCTTTGCCTTTGACTAAGCTGACCAGAAAAGGAGAACCTTTTGTGTGGTCAGTCCGGTGTGAAGAGAGCTTCCAAGAGTTGAAGCGAAAACTAACCTCAGCACTAGTGTTAAGGTTGCCTTGCTCGGAAACGAACTTCAACGTGTATTGTGATGCTTCAAAATAAGGTTTAGGTTGTGTGTTAATGCAAGAAGGGAAAGTGGTTGCTTATGCTTCGAGACAATTGAGACCTTATGAGCAAAACTACCACACTCATGATTTGGAGTTAGCAGCAGTAGTGTTTGCTTTAAAAATTTGGAGGCACTACCTCTATGGTATACGGTTTGAAGTCTTCAGCGATCACAAAAGTTTGAAGTATCTATTTGATCAGAAAGAGTTGAATATGAGGCAAAGGAGATGGATGGAATTTTTGAAGGATTATGACTTTTGCCTATAATATCACCCTGGTAAAACTAATGTGGTAGCGGATGCGTTGAGTCGTAAATCCTTACATATGTCTGCCCTTATGGTGCACGAAATGAAAATTATCGAGGAATTTCGGGATTTAAACTTAGCAGTAGAAATGAAGCCAAAGAGTGTAGTACTGGGAATGTTTAAGGTGACTAATGAGTTATTTGATCAAATTAAAACCATGCAGTTGCTTGATGATGAACTACAGGCTAAGAGGGGCTTGGTAGGTGACGACAAAGGGAAAGACCTTCAGATTGATACTAATGGTTTGTTGAGATACAAAGGAATGATTTGTGTGCCACAAGACGCTGAGTTGAGAAGAGATATTCTAGATGAGACGCACAAGAGGAAGATGAGCATTCACCCGGGGATAACAAAAATGTATCAAGACTTGAGGAAGATGTTTTGGTGGTCTGGGATGAAAAGAGATGTAGCTCAGTACGTGTCTAGTTGCTTGATTTGTGAGAAAGCTAAGATTGAGCATCAGCGGCCGGCGGGGGAACTTCCGTCATTGGAGATTCCAATATGGAAATGGAACAGTATCTCTTTGGACTTTGTTTCTGGTTTTCCGAGAACACTGAAAGGTTATGATTCGATTTGGGTCATTATGCACCGATTGACTAAGTCTGCACATTTTCTACCGGTTAATGTAAGGTATTCATTGGAAAGGTTAGCAGAGTTGTACATAAGGGAAATAGTGAGGTTGCATGGGATTCCAGCGAGTATCGTCTCAGATAAAGACCCTCATTTTACTTCGAATTTCTGGAATGGCTTACAATCTGCTTTGGGCACTAAACTGAAATTGAGTTCTGCTTATCACCCACAAACGGACGGCCAGTCTGAGAGAAAGATTCAGTCCTTGGAAGACCTGTTAAGGGCGTGCGTGTTAGAACAACCCGGAAGTTGGGATAGTATGTTACCTCTGATTGAATTCACTTACAACAACAGTTTTCACTCGAGTATTGGAATGACACCTTATGAAGCCCTGTACGGGAAGAAGTGTACGACTCCGATCAGTTGGTTCGAAACCGGAGAGAATTTGGTGTTGGGACCTGATGTAGTCCAAGAGACGATAGAGAAGATTAAGAGAATCAGAGAGAATATGAAGACAACACAGAGTAGACAAAAGAGCTACTATGATAATCGAAGGAAGCCGATTGAATTTCAAGAAGGAGATCATGTTTTTATGAGGGTGGTCCCGACCACAGGGATTGGTCGGATATTGAAAACCCGAAAGCTTACTCCAAGGTTCATTGGGCCATATCAGATTTTGAAGAGGATTGGTCCCGTTGCTTATCAGATTGCCTTGCCACCGTTGTTGTCTAATCTTCACAATGTATTTCACGTGTCTCAACTAAGGAAATACATTGGGGACCCATCCCATGTTATCCAACCGGATTGTATACAATTGAAGGAAAACTTGACCTTCAGGATCCTCCGGTAAGGATTTTGGACAGAAGCGTCAAGAGGTTACACGAGAAGGGGATTCCGTTGGTTAAGGTACTATGGAGTCAAGTAGACACGGAAGATGCTACTTGGGAAGTGGAGCATGACATGAGAATGGATTATCCACAATTGTTCGATGCATGTATGTTAATATTCGGGGACGAAAATTCTTTGACGGGGGAAGGATTGTAACATCCCAAAATTTTCAATTTTTGAATGTGGTGGATATCAGGAGGTCTGGGAGCTACTGAGTGATTCTCGCTTGAGCGAGAGGAGCTCGCCCAAGTGAGGGACTCAGTGTTGTTCCCAGGCATTTTTCTGGAATTCTCGCCTGAGCGAGAGGGAGCTTGCTTAAGCGAGAGGGAGGTGTTGAGACTGGACGAATCTCGCTTGGGCGAGAAAACATCGCCCGAGCGAGAGCATCAGTTCTTGAATGATGCGAAGAGTCGTGGCTTCTCGCCCAAGCGAGCCTATCCTTGCTTGAGCGAGAGTCTGAAATCTTAAAGCCTAAAATAGAAGTCCCAAGTGAGAATGGGGTTATTATTTTCGAAAATCAAGAAAAGAGGAACAGTTGGGAGAGTTGTGGACCCTTAGAGTCAAGGAAAAGACCGGAGAAGAGGTAAATCGCTTAATTTAGCCTCTCTTATGGTTGAATGTCTTGATTTTGAATCGGGTTTCTTCCCCAGGTTTAAGGATAAAACCCCATAAACCCTCTCTTGGCATTGTAGTTCGTTTTGCTTTGGAAAAACCTTGTAAAACTCATAGAGTATGAGTTGCTTTTCGAAATGGGTGTAGGAGGAGTTGTTTTCAAAACCGTAGAGTCATTGCAATATTAGGGAAACCCTTTTATTGAAGACGAAACGAATAGATGATGTTTTCTTATGAAGTATGAGTATTGGTTAGTACTACTAGTGTTTTGATATGTAAATTGATGTGTTGTAATTGTTGTTGTTTTGGGTTGAAAGACCCTAAGGTTGGAGGAGACGGCGGAGAACACAACTGAGCTTTAGTGTAAAGCCTTAGCGAATACTCAGGTGAGGGAGCAGCATTACACTTTGTGGTATTAGAATCATGACATTGGAAACTCCAACGACACTCACTAGTTGGAGGGTTTCATTCGGTTAACACGATTAAACGGGAAATCTCATGAGTTTCCTATTTAACTGCGTTAGTCCTACTGATGTGAATGATATGATTGACTATGCTATGGATTTTGACATGCCTTCGCGGTATGGATTTTGACCTGCCTTCGTGGTATGGATTTTGACCTGCCTTCGTGGTATGGATTTTGACCTGCCTTCGTGGTATGAATTTTGACCTGCCTTCGTGGTATGGATTTTGACCTGCCTTCGTGGTATGGATTTTTGACCTGCCTTCGTGGTATGGATTTTGATATGCACTTGTAGTATGGATTTTTGATTTTGGTGTGATGGTTGAGAGTTGATTGTACTATGGATGGGTGGTATAGTTATGATTAATGGTCCACTGAGGATTATGGATGGGTTTGTGCTGAAACGATATGTATAGTTCCTTTTTCGCAATATTCTAATGTTATTATTCTATTTAAATCCACCATGTTATATATTGCATGTATTTAATGACTGACTCTCTCTATATTGTCTTGTTTACTCGATCTGTGGTAATCAGATTGTAGGTGGAGCCAAGGAATAAGAGATATCAGAGTATTGAAGTAACTTAGCTTGCATTTGGACTTAGCATGAGTTTTTCGTATTTATTCAAACGATTGTATATGTTAATACTCGACCCGTTTATGGGAGTTTCCATCTATGTTTTTGATGTTAGTTTAATAGACTAAAAGGTGTAGAAACTGGTATTGCGAAACTATTGTACTGTTTTCTATTAACGTTATCTAGACTATTGGAGTATTCCTGGTTGAAGTGAGATTTTTGAACGGGATGATATCTATTAAGGATATTATATGTTAGAAAATGATTGAATTTTCCGTGTTAGTAAATTGAGGCGTTACAAAGAGCAACATGTCTATAGATTGAACAAGGCTTTGTATGTGTTGAAGCAGGCTCTAAGAGCCTGGAACAAAAGGATAGATGCATTCCTATTTGATCTAAAATTCAAAAAGTGTATTGTTGAACATGTTGTCTATGTCAAGCAAGGTGTAGATGATGAGTTGCTGATTATTTGCCTCTGTGTTGATGATTTCTTAGTTACTGGTTCAAGCTCAAAGGGAATTGAAAAATTCAAGAAAGTCATGGAAACTGAGTTTGAAATGACTGACTTGGGCAAATTAAGCTATTTTATGGGCATGTTGTTCACACAAACAAAAGCTGGATGGATGATGCACCAAAAGAAATACATGAAAGAATTGATGGAGAGGTTCAACATGTCATTTTGTAAGCCTTCTACTAATCCCATGGCTGCAAATGAGAAATTGACTATGGATGATGATGGAGAGGCTGTGGATGAAACAACATAAAAGCAGATAATTGGTTCACTAAGGTTCTTGTGCAACAGTAGACCAGATTTGTCCTATGGTGTTGGAGTGGTGAGCAGGTTTATGAGCAAGCCAAGAAAATCTCACATGGTGGCTGCAAAGAAGTTGCTGAGATATGTCAAAGGCACTGCAAATTTTGGCATTATGTTTCCCATTGGAAGACAAACCTCATCAGTAGAGCTAATTGGGTATGCTAATGCTGATTATTGTGGTGATTTGGTGGAAAAAAAAAAGCACATCAGGTTATTTGTTTTTGTTAAACAATGCTCCTGTTTCATGGTGCTCAAAGTTTCAACAATTTGTAGCTCTTTCAAGTTGTGAAGCTGAGTACATCTCAAGGAGTTTTGCATCATGCCAAGCCATGTGGTTGGAGGAGCTATTGTTTGAGATGAAGATTAATGTAAGAACTCCATTGCAGCTCAAGCTTGACAACATTTCAGCAATTATCCTATCAAAGAATCTAGTAAGCCATGGAAGAAGTAAACACATTGAAGTGAGATTTCACTACCTTAGAGACTTAGTGAACAAGGGAAGGCTTGAGGTTGTGTACTGCAAAACTGAGTTACAGCTTGCAGACTCATTCGCGAAGGCAATGAAGGTGGATAGATTTGAAGAGCATAGGAGATGGATGTGTGTATAATCTCTTGCTCAAAGCTTGGCTTAAAGGGGGATGTTAAGAATTGATTGTAGTGTGTAATCCAAGCTTTGTAAAGTTGAGTTTGTAAGCATTTAGCACATGAGTAATTGACTTCTTGTTTTAGAAAGTCAATATTAGTTAAGTTGGTTATTTGTTAAGAACAAATGTTATAAATGGCAAATTTAGCAATGCATTGATACATAAGATTTTCATTCCATTCTTTCACTGTTTTCTTCTCTTCTTTCTTTGTTATTCTTTTGCTGCAATTGTCCAACAAACTCCCCCTTTTATAGCTAAGTTGTGGTTTAAAGGAATAAAAAATTTCATACCTACTAACATTTATTATTTCCGATTTTTTTAATAAGGTGATTGTTTCTCATCCATAATAAAGAGGGTGATACAAATTAGTTGGTATAGAAAATCTCTCATCAATTTAAAACATACTAATCTTGACACTATATTGAAGAGGGATTAGGGATTAGGAACTGGAAAAGCAAAATGCTTAATTTGGGGCAAAGGTTTAAAAAAATTATATATACCTACGTTTTGAAAGTAGGCATCGATTTGTAGGTACATGCAATCTATACCTCCAGTTTTGAAGCCATTCTTAAAACATATAGTGACACACAACATTTTCTGTAGGTATAAAACATCTATACCTACGAAATGTATTTTGTCACTAATATATATAGTTATGAACCTATACATATGTAGTTATATTATACTTATATCTATGTTTTATTATACGTCCATAAGTATATTATGTATATACCAACGGTTTTATTAACTATCACTATAAGCATTAGTAGGTATATGACATTTTTCTTGTAATACACCTTGCCTGCACCTTTCTATCATACATTTTAAAGAAGTTGTTTTCAATATTTCCATAATTAAAAAAACAGGATTTGTAACCATTTAATATATAATGTAATATCATAATTTCAAATGTGCATACATTCTTTGCCATCTATAATTTAAATGTCTATAAAATACTGTTAAGTTTTATCTTAAACTATACTTAAGTAAACCCATAATACAATTGTACTATTGGCCAAGGTGTACATTTTTTTCTTACTAAAAGAATGCAGTTGACTGAAGCAAAAATAAAAAAGGACCGTGTCCTTTGGTATAAATAAAAAGAAAGCAAACGATTTTAGGTTTCTTTTTGTTTGTGTGGGAGCACAATAAAATAGATTAGGAGTAGCATTAAGGACTAGGTCTACAAAACCCTAAAAAAATGACATTTAATTTCCAATCCCATACAATACTCCACTCTCAATGGTAATAGTAGGGCAGTTACTTTCCCAAAAATATTCCTATTTGTCTTATGACTAGTATTAGTAATTAAGGTAGCCATCCTTGCAATATCCGCCTAAATTAGGACGGACATGTGTATGCTCATTTTAAATAGAGGATGAAATATTATATCATGCATACCTTAATCATGGGCAGCGTGGGCTTATAGGCTGCTCTAAATAAAATTAAAACAATATATATACAAATTTATATACAGTCCATATAAAATGAACAGTACATAATTTCTTACAAAATTACAAATGTATAAATGTACTTATCATAATAAATAACCACACAAATGGAACAATACATGCAAAATATAAATACATATATATAATACAAAATATGCATGGTACATAATTTACCTACGACATACAAAAAAAATACTATATATGCATGCATATATATAATTTACAAAATACAAATGCATATATATAATAAGAAAATAACAGTATATACAAATTTATATATAACAAATAAAATATAATTTCTCACATTTGACAAAATACATATACATTTACATATTTGATGTTCAATATTTTATGTAGTAATGCTCGAGGGTTGTCCGTTTTACCAGTTTGAAATGCCCACAGGCAAATAGGGCATGTTAGGCAGACATTTTAAGATGGATGGACACATTTGTCATGCCTTACCCGCCCAATAAGTGTTGGCTAGCGGGCCCATGAGGTTTTCCCTAATTGCCAGTGGTGCTTATGACCTTATCTAAACATTTTTTAGTGAACAAAACACGAGTTACGCTCATGATTACAAAAAAAGGTTCATATATTATTTTCTTTGTTCTTCACTAAAAATGTCTTTCTATATCTCTATTATCATGATTGAGGTACAAAGTTGAAATATATTAGAAGTGATAATGATACATAATTTTTGATGTATGATTTCTTTTCATCAAAGAGAATCATACACCAAAGAACATGTGTCTATAACCCTTAACAAAATGATATAGTTGAGAGAAAACACGAACATATCTTGAATGTAGCTACAACCATCTATCTCTAATTCAAATTACTATCTAAGCTCTGGAACTTTGCCATACAACATGTTGTGCATATTTATAATAGGTTGCCTTTTCTTCTGCAACATAATGGCCTTTTCCAATTATTACTTGGTTTTTTGCCTTCTTATTGGAATCCTTAATAGTGTTTGGTTGCCTAGCTTATGCTAGTACCATAGTTAGAGAATAAATCAATCCCTTGATTTAAGGACTCTATAATGAAGGATTATCATGAGCATCATGATATGAATTAGTCAATCCCTATAGTTAAGCTATTCCATATTATGCTCTTTAATGTAATCAATAAGCATTAGTGTACTGTGATCATTATAAAATCATTGCTATTATGTCTAGCTTGATTGTAGGATCAACACTTTACTATTTCTCTGTATATATTCATGTACTCTCCTATGTAACAATCAAGTTGAAGAATATACAATATTCACTTTTCTAACTTGGTATCAGAGCACTTAAGCCTTGAAGGCTCTGGATCCAAAAGCAAACCATGTCATCCGCTGCCAATTCCAATCTCAAAAATGACCTTCCATCCACTGTATCTGTCAAGCTGGACAGAGACAATTTCCCACTATGGAAATCACTGGTGTTACCTATTATCAGAGGTGCCAGGCTCGATGGTTATATGTTAGGAAAAAAAGAGTGCCCTGAAGAATTCATAATTGCTGCAGATTCAACCAGAAAGTCCAATCCTGATTTTGAAGATTGGCAAGCATATGATCATCAACTTCTTGGTTGGTTGATGAATTCAATGACTGCTGACATAGCAACACAATTATTACACTGTGAAACCTCAAAACAACTTTGGGATGAAGCTCAAAGTCTAGCTGGTGCCCACACAAGGTCACGAGTTACTTACCTCAAATCTGAGTTCCATAGCACCAGAAAAGGAGGCATGAAAATGGAAGATTATCTGTCCAAAATGAAGAATCTGGCTGATAAACTTAAACTTGCAGGAAATGAAATCTCAAACTCTGATCTGCTCATTCAAACTCTGAATGGTTTGGATTCTGAATATAATCCTGTAGTTGTCAAATTATCTGATCAAACTACACTCAGTTGGGTTGATCTACAGGCTCAATTGCTAACCTTTGACAATAGACTTGAGCAACTAAATAGCCTCACCAACCTAAACCTCAATGCAACAGCAAATGTGGTTAACAAAGCTGATCACAAGGGTAATAGGTTCAACACAAACAACAACTGGAGAGGTTCCAACTTTAGAGGTTGGAGAGGAGGCAGAGGAAGAGGAAGAACATCTAGGCCAACATGTCAGGTCTGCAACAAGATGGGACATACAGAAATGCATTGCTATTATAGGTTTGACAAAGCCTACTCAAACTCTAATCACTCAACAGACAGTGACAAACAAGGATCTCCCAATGCCTTCCTAGCTTCTCAAAACTCAGCTCAAGACTATGACTGGTACTTTGATAGTGGTGCAAGCAACCATGTCTCACATCAAACAGACAAGTTTGGTGATTTGACTGAACATCATGGTAAGAATTCTCTAGTAGTTGGAAATGGTGAAAAGTTACAAATTGTTGGAACAGGTTCCTCAAAACTAAATTCTATCAACTTACATGATGTTTTATATGTGCCAAATATTACCAAAAACCTATTGAGTGTGTCCAAACTAACTGCTGATAATCATATTCTTGTTGAGTTTGATGCAAATTCTTGCTTTGTGAAGGACAAGCTGACAGGGAAGGTACTTCTAAAAGGGAACCTTAAGAATGGATTATATCAACTCTCAGAAAAAGAAAGAGACTCATGTGCTTTTGTATCTGTCAAAGAAAGCTGGCATAGGAAACTTGGACACCCCAATAATAAAGTCTTAGACAAGGTTTTAAAAGACTGTAATGTGAAATTATCACCTAGTGATAATCTTAGTTTTTGTGAGGCTTGTCAGTATGGCAAGTTGAATTTTTTACCTTTTCAATCCTCTTCTTCTCATGCTCAGGATGTTCTTGAATTGGTCCACACTGATGTATGGGGTCCTGCACCAATAATATCATCATCTGGTTTTAAATATTATGTCCATTTCTGACGACAACCTCTAGGGGTGGTTGCCTTTTTGTTATCAAACTTTTATTTGATTTGTTGTAAGGATCGTGTCTTGTTGTTTGAAAGCCTCTTCGTTGCTTGCCTTGCCTTTCTTTGACTTGTTTCTTGCTTTAATTGTGAATTCTTGATTGTTGAATACTTGGTGTTGAACAAAAACGAAATTGTGGGATGTGTTTGGGAAATTTATATGGGGGGGCGTGTATGGAATTATATTGTGGGTGGTTTGATGATTTGGTTAAGTGTTTTTAAGAAGATGGGCGGGGGTATGAAGGGTGATGGTGCCACAAACACAATGTGTTTGATAAGCCTGCGAAGTTCGCCACAAGAATGGAATTCTTGATAAGAACAAAACCTTGGCTCAACCAAGAAGCTAGGAGAATACTCACTAACAAGGAAGTTAATCCAAATAAAAACTCAAACTCAAACTGTTTTATTCCATGTGTTTCATCACATATATATAGGGAAATAAATTGCAAAAGAAAAAGATTGACTTAGCCTAATTATGCCATGTGGCTTACAAAAGATTTGATCACATTAATCCAAATTCTAGGGATAATATCCTTGGCTGATTCAGCATGATCTTTAAAATATATTCTTCAAGATTAGGAAGATTGGTTGTTATGGATCTTCAACAAATCTTTGTCATATCTAAAAGATATTTTTTCAAGATTTAGCAAGATTGGTTGTTATGGATCTTCAACAAATCTTTGTAATCTTTAAAAGACATTCTCCAATATTAGCAAGATTGGTTTTTATGGATCTTCAACAAATCTTTGTAATCTTCAAATAATATTCTTTATCAATTGTAACTGAAAATGGTGCGCCAATATTGCATTATGTTAGTTTCCAAGGGGTTGTCCATCAAATCGTAGGGCACCCCCCCTTGTCTGCTATCAATTTCATTGATGACTTCACTAGGTTTACATGGATTTACCCTTTAAAACAAAAATCAGATATAGGACATGTCTTCATCCAGTTTAAAAATATGGTAGAAAATCAGTTCAACAAAAGGATTAAAACAATTCAATGTGATGGTGGTGGTGAATATAAAGTTGTTCAGAAGCATGCTATAGAAACAGGAATGCAATTCAGAATGTCATGTCCATATACATCACAACAGAATGGCAGGGCTGAAAGAAAACACAGGCACATTGCAGAACTTGGATTGACACTATTGGCACAAGCTAAAATGCCTCTAAGTTACTAGTGGGAAGCATTTTCCACTGCAACTTTCATTATAAACAGACTGCCATCACTAGTAACCCAAAATAAAAGCCCTTATTTTGTTCTGCACAAAAAGGAACCTGACTACACCTACCTAAAGATCTTTGGATGTGCATGTTATCCTTGTCTCAAGCCTTATAACCAACACAAGTTACAGTTCCACACAACTAGATGTGTGTTCTTGGGCTACAACAATTCTCACAAAGGGTATAAGTGTGTCAATTCTTATGGCAGAATCTTCATCTCAAGACATGTTGTCTTCAATGAAGACCACTTCCCATTCCATGATGGTTTTCTTAATACAAGAGTTCCTCTAAAAACACTAACTAAGAGCTCATCTGGTCTTTTTCCATTGCGTGTTACAGGTACATCACTTAGAGAAGACATTGTTCCTGCTAACAATGACTTACATTTTGAACCAGAACCAACTGAGAACTCAGATGCTTCCAATGAACAAGTTCAAGAGAATAATCCCGAATCTTCCAATGAACAAGTTCAGGAGAATGACACTGAACCTACTGAATCAAATACAGGCACAAGACTTCCTGAGGCACCTGCTGAATTAGAACCAAATACAAGGCTTCCCGAGGCAAGCATGATGCGCACCAGAAGCAAAGATGGGATATACAAGCCAAAGCTACCATATATTGGATTAGCTGAAAATTGTGCTGAAGAAAAGGAACCAGAAAATGCAAAAGAAGCTCTTCAAAGATCACAGTGGAAAGATGCTATGCATAAAGAAATTCAGACACTGAATTTCAATCAGACTTGGACATTAGTACCTTATCAAGCTCAAGATAGCATCATTGACTCCAAATGGGTGTTCAAAACCAAGTACAAAGCAGATGGCACCATTGAAAGGAGAAAAGCCAGATTAGTTGCAAAAGGTTTTCAACAAACAGCTGGATTAGACTATGAAGAGACCTTCAGTCCTGTTGTCAAGGCCAGCACAATAAGAATTATTCTTGCAATTGCAGTTCACCTCAATTGGGAAGTAAAGCAGCTTGACATAAATAATGCTTTTCTCAATGGTTATCTAAAGCAAACAGTATATATGCATCAACCAGAAGGCTTTATAGATCCAGCTAAACCTAATCATGTTTGCAAATTATCTAAGGCAATATATGGGCTTAAACAAGCACCAAGAGCCTGGTTTGACAGTCTCAAACATGCTTTGCTGAGATGGGGTTTTCAGAACACAAAAAGTGATACCCCACTCTTCACTCTAAGAGGTAAAGACCATATCACTTTTCTTCTAATATATGTTGATGATATAATAGTGACAGGGAACAACACCAAGTTCTTGGAAGCCTTTGTCAAACAACTCAACATTGTGTTCTCCCTAAAGGATCTTGGTCAATTACATTATTTCTTGGGCATAGAAGTTCACAGAGATGCAACTGGTATGTACATAAAGCAGTCCAAGTACATAAAGGATTTGCTAAGGAAATTTAAAATGGAAAGTTCATCATCCTGTCCAACTCCTATGGTCACTGGAAAGCAGTTTACAGTTGAAGGGGAGAAACTGAAAAATCCAACTGAGTTCAGACAAGCCATAGGAGCATTGCAGTATTTGACAAATACCAGCCCTGACATTGCTTTCTCTGTCAACAAACTCAGTAAATTCATGAGTTTTCCGACTTTAGATCACTGGCAGGGCATCAAAAGAATTTTAAGATACCTCCAAGGCACAACTCACTACTGTCTACACATTAAATGCTCTACTGACCTAGACATAGCAGAATTTTCAGATGCAGATTGGGTCACTAGTGTGGATGATCGAAAGTCTATGGCAGGTCAATGTGTTTTCCTTGGAGAGACACTTGTTTCTTGGTCCTCAAGAAAGCAGAAAGTTGTATCAAGGTCCAGCACAAAATCAGAATACAGAGCCTTGGCTGATCTAGCTACTGAAATAGCTTGGACTTGTTCACTTCTTACTGAATTAAAACTCCCCCAGCCAAGGAAACCGACACTGTGGTGTGATAACATGAGTGCCAAGGCACTAGCTTCAAATCCAGTCATGCATGCTCGATCAAAACATATTGAAATTGATGTACATTATATCAGAGATCAAGTACTACAAGATAAAGTCATTGTAGCATATGTTCCATCAGCTGATCAAATTGCTGACTGCCTCACCAAAGCCTTGACACATACAAGGTTCAATCAATTAAGAGACAAACTTGGGGTGATTCCTTCACCATCAGTTTGAGAGGGGAAGTTAGAGAATAAATCAATCCCTTGATTTAAGGACTCTATAATGAAGGATTATCATGAGCATCATGATATGAATTAGTCAATCCCTATAGTTAAGCTATTCCATATTATTCTCTTTAATGTAATCAATAAGCATTAGTGTACTGTGATCATTATAGAATCATTGCTATTATGTCTAGCTTGATTGTAGGATCAACACTTTACTATTTCTCTGTATATATTCATGTACTCTCCTATGTAACGATCAAGTTGAAGAATATACAATATTCACTTTTTTAACTACCATAACTACTCATAGAAGTAAGTTTGATTCCAGAGTTAGGAAATGTGTCTTTCTTAGATATATAGATGGTACTAAAGGCTATGTTCTCAAAGATCTTATGTCTAATGATATTTCTATATCAAGATATGTGATCTTCTATGAGCATTTCTTTCCCTTCTCTTCCTTATCAACTTCTAATTCTCCTTCCCCACCTCTCCTACAGCACAATCCTTTCCCTTTGGAACATTATCCCATTACCCTCTTTTAATATTTATATGTTTGCTTGTTCCCAATAATTAGTATCAAATCTAATTAATAGGCAACTCTTAATCCTAAGCGTCATGGAACTAGTAACTTTTGATTGTGGGAAGGAGATTGAATGAAGTGTTGGCTGGGCATGGTCTCTCAAAGACATCATACGAGAATAAATCATATAAGTTGAAGGTGATAGAAACATGACAAGATTGCAATAGGAACCACAAATGCGTTGGATCCAAAACCCCAAAACTCCATGTCTTGAATTAGGTGTTGGTTAGGCATTGTGATAGGCATTGTCAATTTTTCTCTAGATGATGGAGACGATGATCTTATTTTATATGAGAAGTAGAATATCTTAATGGTGTATATCCGTAAGAGTGTGGTACGAGTATTATGTGGCAGTGTCATAAGGTGTGTGCCTTGAGTAAGTACTTGTGATGGAGTATAATAGTTCTTTTGAACTATGATTGTTGGAATAGAAAATGGTGATAGCCGCTCAAACTTTCCAAGGAACTTCCATAGTTCAGTTAGGCGAGTATTGAAGATGTTGGTTGTTGGTGAAGAGAGAAACCAATAGAAGAGAGAAACCAATATTATATATTAGAAGAGAGAAACCAATATTATATATTAGACTCAAATCCCTTATTATAATATGCACTGATTGTAAACATCAATTAGAAACACCACATGAGTATTTGGGCTCATATGTGTGCTCTGCTTATAATCTTATTATCTAATAATATTTTGGTAGGTGATCAACACTCTTGAGGATGTATGCACAATTGGTGGAACTCTGTTAATAAATTTTATTGTCTTATTCTCTTCTATTTATTCTATATGTCCTTTATTTGATTTCTTGTGGCCATTGTTGCACATCTCTTCTTCTCTTCTATTAAGATCATGATCAATTTGATGACCGTTGCAATATTAATAACAACAAAAAAAATAGAAATCATAACCATGACAATTTTTGTTTCACAACGCCTTACATAGTAGATGTGTAACAACTTACTAACAAAATCATAATATTCATTTCATTTATAACAAAACTTGCGTTCTTGTCCATTGAAAAAATAACACCATTAATTAATACACACAAACAAAGAATAATATCTATGTTTGGTCCATCAGAACATTGAAGGATAATGCAATATGATCAATATCAGCTTGAGTTGGGTGGCCTTAATAGTTGGGACCTAAGAGGACCATAATCAGTCGGTGGGTCGATTTGTGATCCATTCATTAAGATAAAGAAAAAGGGTTATAATAGACATCAAAAGGAGAGGTAGATTGAAGATGAGTAAGGTTGTATTTGTTCTACTTCAAGTTCCCACACTCCAAGTGGTGGAGAAGATATTTGAAGGAAGATTTTGTACTGTATAACCAATGGTATCCCCTCATTCTCTAGATAAGGAACTGATCAATTTTGGTGTTGTGGCTATCTCTATCAATACAGGTCACTATCAAAAATCAAACTTTTAACCTTTAGTCTATCTGAAGATTCAGTAAGGCCTTTCACTATTGGATCAACACCTTGTTGGTATCAGAAGGAATTCTATTGGAAAAGATTAGATTAATTGTAAGAGAAACAAACAAAAAATTGCATTGATTATATCTGTATGACTTCAAAAGGTTTCCACAAAGACATAGTCAACATGGTGATCCTTTTTGACTCTTAGCTTTCATTTTCCTTTGTGAAAGGTCTAACCAAATACTACATCATCATTGTCATTATTGGAAATCACTTTCCCTTGGGTGTTTCAAATCATCAAATTTGGCACCGATTAATAGAGTTGAGATTCTCTCATGTACTAGACTATACAATACATGAATTTAAAGTACATATTAATTTCATCATTTAAAATAAAACTTTAATTAAAACTAAGTTAAAATTTAAATCATTAAAAAATATTAAATTACATGTCATCATCTCATTCAATATTGGAGAGTCCAGTATTGTTGGGAAATGTTCTATTTCTTTTAAAAAGAAAAACAAATAGTGATGTTTCATTTTGGACACTGATGGAAGGAATTGCACTGCCCAACTGTTTTTAATAAGGAGAACATTTACTCTAATATTGTGTGTGCTACAACTATGTCTTAATAAGTAAAAAAATATATCATTTCTCAATTTATAATTATTTATTACTTATTGATTATTTAAATATATAACTGATCGGTCATTAAGGGTGACCCAAGTTATGGAAAATGAATTGTAATAATAGATGTTCACCAGTTCTAGTAAGTTCAATATTTTGTCATAAATTATATTGTAAGATCTTTTAGCATCATGTGAATGGTAAACTACTATAATAGTATTCTTGCTATCCCCAAGTCAATGAAAAAATTGATTCTGCCTGTTCTTGATAACAGGGAAATTCCTAGTAAAGGAAATTAACATTTATAGTGTTAGAATATAATTTATCATTTATGTATTAATAATATTTACTCAATATAAACATCCATTTTTGTTCGACTTATAAAAAGTTTAAAACCCATTTTTACTATCAAAATATTTTTTGTATAAAATAAACACATATATTTTCGAAAAATAAATAAATAAAAAAGGGAATATGTTTCTAAAAACCTATCATTCTCTTCAACAACAAAAAATTAGAAATAAAAATAAAGATAGGCTTCTAGAAATTAATTTTCAAGATAAATAAATTATGGTCAAATCTATTTTAATTTATTTTTCTAATTAATTTTGAATTTATAAATAATAAAAGCCAGTGGAAAATTCTTAGGATAAACATATTTTATTTCATTAAAATTTTCAAAAAAATTAAAATAAAAGTGAAAACATATTTTTTTTGGTAGATTAGGATCCCATAAAAAGGAGTAACCAAGTTTATCTTTAAAAATTCCAGTTTACTAGCTTTTAGGAATTATGTTAATGATTGTTATGCTATGAATAGGAGGCTAATGTGCTAATTAATTAATTCAGAAAAAAAACTACAAAAAAGAAGAATGAGGAAAATAATACAAAACAAATCCAGGAAAAAAGAGCGTGGACTAATCCAGTACCAGCGACACCACGGTAAACCCTGTGAGTCCCATTTCCAGCCAAAAGAAATTGTGCACTCTTCTTCATCCAGCCAAAAATAATTTAATTTATAGCATCATGAAAAAACACAAAAAGTTATAATAAAAATATTTGTGGAAGATGCATATCATGACAAAAAGGTGTTAACTCCACCAATCTCATAAAATTTAAATAAAAATATTTTATCTTTAATGCATATATCATCACTACCACCACTACAGAGTACACCTACACGAGTCAAACTCAAATTAAATTTTATTATCACTATCATCACCAATAGCTCAAACACTTAAAAATTGCATAATCGTTGTTTATAGTATTTCGTTTAAAGAGTTGAGCATGAAATATAGAGAACTAAAGCAAAAGTGGAAGCCTCTCAAACTGGAGTAGATTTTGATTTTGAGATGTTTCATGGTCTAAGACCTTCCAGCCTACCAGCGCAATTTGAAGTGACTGATGATTGCCAATATCTCACACTAGGGTAGCTACCAGATTTATCATATTTTCTAGTGGAAAGTCACGAGAAGTTCAAAATCGGGGCAATTTTTGAATTGATCTCATTTTCTTGTGAAAATTTATAAAAACCCGAAACTATGGTAGTAGTGAAGTGTCTTCTCATGACTCTATAAGTTGATTCGATTACAAAGAAGCCAAAATCTCTCAAACAAGAAATGGAATATCTTAAGTTATTATCTTCAAGAACAACTTCAACAATGACCCATACAATTCTTTTGCTTTCTATCAAATGAGACAATCACGTCGAGGGTGTTAAAAAAACAAGATAAAAAAGCAAAAAAAGTCAAAAAAATAAAATAAAATAAAATAAAAAAAGGTAAAAGAGTGTTAGGTTGAAAACTATCATGGACAACCTAGGAAAAAGAAAGTGATTCTAAGTGAAAAACCTGTAGAAACGACTTAGGATCATAATAAAATGAGAAAATTACTGACCTGCCTACATAAGGTATTCTAGGCAAAAAATAGGGAAAATAAAATGAACAATTTTTGTTGTTACAAGAACATTAACACTTTCGAAAGAAAACCTCAGCCAACTTACACTAAGGCATAATGGCTGAGATTAGTCATTGTCCTCAAGATTATATTGGGGCAGTTTTATGGATCACCTTAAGAGAAATCTGTTTTCATGTAAACTGAAGTAAATTTTCTCAACTCATCATTTGGATGGTCGTACTACGCCACTTCTGCTTTTAATTAAAACATTCAACCAAAAATTACTTGAACTACATAGCATTGATTCCCTATTACTTATATGAATACGTATGAGCAAAATTTCATCTCACCAAGCACGCCAATAAAATGGATAGGATGCTAATACTTTTCATATTCCGTAATCGACTCCCAAATCTAGATAAAATATTTTATACATTTTTTATTATAAAAATATAGTGGCGACTTTAAGAAAGTCAGTAGCCAAAAATCGGGATGTGAAATTTGGTAATAAAAATAATATAATAAAAATAAATTGTGAATAATATATTAATAATGTAAAAAAATTTACCTTCACCATACACATATATTGTATTATTTCTTGAAGTGTTTAGGTTATATGATGATAAGCCATGCATGTTTCAAGTGTTATTCATGATGTGCTAATGTTTATCACTACCGTTGATAGTTTTTTATTTATTAGTATATGATGAGAAAGGATTGGTTGTATGAAGGATTCCAAGTTTTATGTTCATATAGTTAATTGGTTACAACTTATATGTGAAGGATTAACCAATTCCTCTATATTCTTATATTTTTTGGTTTGATTAAACGTATCATTTGGTTCCTTGAGAAAGAAGGCTATGAGCATCTAGGTATTTGTGTCATAGATGCACCATCTTGGGGAAAATACTGTGTGCTCCGGGATGAATGGTCATTGACTCATCTACAAAATATTGATTATACATCATTCAATTAAAGTTTTAGGTATATTTTAAAAGGAATGGATCCACTGAGATTAAGTGAAAAAATATATTTCACATTATAGTTATCTGTTTTTGAAAAATTTAATGATTTGAATTGGTGAATAAATCTAAACCATTAGATTTTTCAAGAATAAGTTTTTTTCACTTACTCCATACCTCTGATTTTTAAAACCAATGATGAATATGTATGGGGAACTATTATTTCTAGATGATACAATAAATTCCTACATATGATAATGGGTCTCTAGTCTAACCACCTAGATTATTAAGGTTTGAATATCATTTTTTTCTTATAAACTATGTGATTTTTAATTAGAATATTACTTTTTCTTTATTGGTGAGCTAACCTCTCCCTTTCAAAACCTCCCCAAGTTGGTCCATTTTCCTTTTAGAGGATAGAAAAGAGAACCAATTTTGTTTTACAAGTCAAGTAAAGTGCACACATTATGGGATTCAACTCAATTAGTGGCAGTCAAACTTAAGATTAATCCTTTCTACGTCAAATAGTCATTCTTAGAATTACTTGAACCAAAGTTGGAACAACTACACCTTGTATAGAACATCTAGACTGAATTCTATATTCCTATATCCTCTATATTGGTTGAAAAAAATTGTTCAAATGTAAAACACAAGTTAATCTAGAACCTCCTAGAATAATAATGTTGTTAGAGGAAAGTGATTACCATAAACTCGTATCTATTAGTGTTGGACCAGACTACGACCAATGAGTTTAATTGAAACCAAGGTTTGGGAAGAGTGGAGAGCCACCACGTCTTGAACCAAAACCTTAAGGCATTAGTTCCATGAGTCTTTTCTACTTATAAACTCTTTTACTCCTCTCCGCATATCCAATGTGAGACTTCACACTTGAATAAACCCAACAATTAGGCAGAATCAATAAAACGTACACTTCTATCTCACTAAAATAACAACTTTAAAAGATAATAAAACCAACAAGGCGTTAGTCTTGTAGTGTAAGGGTCCACTGAATCTCTAAATAAACTAAAAGATCAGATGTTGGATTTCTGTGAGCACATTTTGTTGGGAGACAATCATATACCTAAAAAGAGATTAGTTCCTTGCCTATTGAGTGAGGACAAATTCTCTCTTATACCAAAAAAATATTTTAAGGATAGGGAAGTATTTGTGTTCTTGTACCTATTCAACGTTTACTTATCAAAGGGAAGTAACAAATTTAAACCATTTGACAAGTTTAAGTTCTAAGGTTGTTTCAAATGTAGTAAGGCCTTTGACAGTTTGTATAATAAATTGAAAGAGGAATCAAATGTAGTAAGGCCTTTGACACTTTTTATAATAAATTGAAAGAGGAAATAAGTCAAACATAAATTAGGGTCATGTCACTCCTATATGCATATAAGTCAAACATAAATTAGGGTCATGTCACTCCTATATGCACATTCTTCATGATGTTAGTTACAATATAACAACCACTTTAGAAAATTTGTTCAAATGTAAAACATATGCTAATCTAGAACCTCTCAGAATAATAATGTTGTTAGACAAAAGTGATTACTATAAAGGCATATCTATTAGGCACAACCAATCAAACACTTCAATCTCACTAATATAACAACTTTAAAACATAATAAAACCAACAAACAGTTAGTTTAGTGGTATAAGGGTCCATTGAATCTCCAAATAAACCAAAAGATCAAATGTTCGATTTCTGGGAGCACAATTTGTCGAGTGACAGTCATACACCCTAAAATATATTAGTTCATTATCCATAAAGTAAGGGTAGTGTTTGAGTTCTTGTACCTATAGAACATTTACTTGTCAAAGGGAAGTAACAAATTTAAACCATTTGATAAGTTTAAGTTCTACAATTGTTTCAAATGTAGTAAGCTTGTCTAATCTTTAAATTTGGCCGTTGACAGTTTGTATAATAAATTGAAAGAGGAAATAAGTCAAACATAAATTATGGTCATGTCACTCCTATATACATATTCTTCATGATGTTAGTTACAACTTAACAACCACTTCAGAAAATGTATAACTATAAGGAAGAAAACTCATTACATTTGCAAGCATATTAATATTACCTAACATTGTGCAACTACACTACACAAAATAGATCTTGTGATAATTATGGAGCAACCCATGTGTGAAAATAGTGATATATTCAATTATAAAGTTAGACCAAGATGCTAAGTTAGTTGTCAAAGAATTTATTGATGGGACCGTGTGTAGTTTGAATCAAGATTATGTCCAATATTGGAAAGGAAAGTTCTATTTTTTACTTATAATTTTAAGAGTAAAAATGTCATTTCAATATAAATAAAGTGATATAATTTTTATTCTATTTTAGTTTTTCTTTGGTTTTCTACAACTCTTCTCTATCATGTACTAGAGAGGATTTTGACTTGTGTACTTTCCATTCTTTTAGTGTTTTCTACCCAAACAAAACAATAATATTGTGTCAATAGTTAACTTGTGACTTAACTCTAAAAAAGAGCATCTTCAAAATACAAAGACAAGTACCACCAAAACTCTAGATCGGTTGGATTATATTTGTTCTAACTTAATTAGAAGTACGAAGTTCGATTTTATGGGAACATATCAAAATTAAATATTTGGTAAGATACATTTTGTCCGAAAGTGATCTTATATGGATAGAATGAGATTGAATACAGTTGAAGATACTTGTGGATATATTAAAAGAAAAATGAAAAGACAAATTGTCAAACCGAAAGTTAAAATCGAATCCTTCCATGCATTTTTAATTGTTTCCCTTTCTTTCTTTTTTAACTCTATTTACTAAACTATTTTATTGATGCTAGCCAATTCTTTTTATGTACAAACAGCAGAGTATGACTCATCTCAGTTAATGGAGAGACAAGTGAATTCTTTATGTGTATTATAAGGGTAAATATGCAATCATCTTTTAAATAAAAAAAGCAAAATTGACATTATATCTTCAATTTTTTTTGATTTTTTGAATACTTGCCTCTCCATTAATGGAGATGAATATTACTCCAAACAACATGATTCCATGCCCCTCACACCGAGTCATATGCACTCAAAAACCATGCATTAGGCCATGGGCCAAGCTGATAATTGGGCTTTAGGCCCCTCTTTTAGAAAGCCCTAATTTTTAATTTTAATATGTTGAAAAATAAAAAATAATAATTACTTATAATAAATTATATTAATTTATTATAACAAATTAAACATTTTTATTTTTCTTATTTTCGTTCTCACAAGCATTATATTAACTACTTATTCAACTAATAAGATTATTGAATTTTCACGTCTTTACATCCAGTGAAATAAATCTATAAATTTCAAGAAAAAATAGTATTTAAATATAATTATAATAACAAGTTATTTTTATATAATTTTGAGTTAATTACACTGATACCCCTTAGTTTTAGTAAAATTAAACAAACCACTCATGCATTTTTTGTCCTTACATGAACAACCATTCTCTCTTACACGAATCATTCTTAATTTTATACATACATTACATTGACTACCCCTTTATGAGATATAAGGGTAATATTTTAAACAAAAAAATGTGTGGTCAATTTAATTAAGTTAAACAAAATATTATATATTGTGTAGACAATTCCAAATAGTACAAGACTGAATGTCTCTTTATTATTTTTGTTTTATTAAAAAATACATTAATAATTCTAAGGAAATGTTTATATAACTCTTATACTATTTTTTAACGAACCAAATAATAAACACGCATTGACTCTTATATTATTTAGATTTGTCTACACAATATACAATATTTTGTTTAACTTAATTACTTTCGTCACACATTTTGTTTGTTTAAAATATTACACTTATATCTAATGCAAGAGTGATCAGTGTAATACATGTAAATAATTAGGGGTGGTTCATGTAAGGATAAAAAGGAATGATTGATTTGTGTAATTTCCCTAAAACTCGGGATATGAATATAATTACTCAATAATTTATAAATGTTTTCATATAGAGTCCGCCTCATGTCCATGTTAAAATTGGGCTGCCTTAGTGATTTCTACCCATAAGAAAGATACTTACAACTTCACACTTTACTCTTTCATCTTTTGCCTTTATGGCTCTTTATTATTCACCTCTGGCCCTATGCAATGTGTATTAACCACCAAGCCAAGATGCCACCTCTCTACAACATTTGGAAGCTTAGGAGTTCCAAAAGTAATTTTTAATTTGTTGTATAATAGCTTAATAGGCTTAATAGGCTTAATAGGCTTAATAGGCTTAATAGGCTTAATGCATGATGTTCCACTTGTTAGAGTCTAGAACGATAGAAGTACTCTAACTTTACCTTTAGGCTATCCCTCCAAAACACTCAATTTAGGATTTTTTTTTTGTTGAGATAAAAGGTAAAAAATTTAAGTATTTTTTAGTAAAATTATATAATTATATATTATTGTCCATTTTCATTAGTTTATCTTCTCTATCGAAATTTGATACTCACAAACAAAGGAGATCCATTTGATCCCTTCTCCTTTCCTTTCTCTCATACCTCCCAAACATAACCTTAGGGTAATCAAATGGATAATTAGTGTTAAATCCTATTAATATATGTAAAATGATTCATTTGGTATTCCATATGTCAAATTCTTATATGGTTAATAATTTAATTATGAAATATAACTATATATATCAACTACATTATTTTTCTTAGGTTTGAGAAAATTTGATCATAAATAATATATAGAGAATAATGTAGGTCATGGTGTGAGGAGATAAATTCTCTCCTTAAACCAATTAGATACTAATACCTATCCCCTCATTTTAATATTTTTTTATATTTTGTTTTTCTGAAGAGTCACTCTTCTTCAAACTTGAGAAAGAGCTGAACTCAGGTGGTGGTTGACGAAGATGAGAAAAGCGGAGAAGCAGTGGTGGAGGAAGTGAGGGGTGACGGGGGAGGAAGTAGGGGAAGCAGACATGGGCTGGAGGTAAGCCCAAGGAGCCTGTTTGACGAGGTGGTTACGGATTGAGGAGGCGGTGGGTGAGTTGACGGCGACGGTGGAAGGTAGCATGTCTCTAAGTGATGTGTAAGAAGAGAGAGGAGAATTATTGAGTGAGTCAAGTTTCAAGTTGATGAGTGATTTAGAAAATAAAGACAATGTTTGAGTATGTTAGAATATGAATAGTGCTAGAATATGAATAGTATTAGAAATAGTCTATTGTTTCTGTTTCTTTTAGTATGTTATGTTTCTATGGCTCTTCTCCTTCTCTAGTTGTTAGGTTTTAGGGTAATATAAATAGTTCAGTCTTCTCCTTTTGTAAATACACATATAGAAACACAATTAATAAACATAATAGATGAATTTCACAACTGTTTTGCTACAGTGTTCATCTTCTTCATTGGTTTCTTTCTTTTCCTTTGATATTTAAGATGGTATTAGAGCATACTTGCTCTGATTCGTCCATTCCTTCATCTTCTTCTCTTTGAAAGTATTTCTCAGTCCTTCTTGTTCTCTCTTCTTCTCTTACAATTATGATGAATCAGAGCATAATCGATTATACCTCAAATCCTTCTAACGCCTTCTTCCTCTATTCTAATGAAATCCCATCTCCTTTTCTTGTCATACCACTTCTGAATGGTAAGAACTACCATTCTTGGGCACGTGCCATGAAGTTAGCCCTACAATCTAAGAACAAAATTAACTTTGTTGATGGATCTCTACTTCAACCGACCTTGGATGGCCCTCTTTATGGACCATGGTTGAGGTGTAACACTATGGTTCTATCATGGATCCAACACTCAATTGAAGATTCTATAGTCAAATCTATTCTCTAGACTGATTGTGCAGTAGAAGCTTGGAATGACCTTTAAGATAGGTACTCACAAGGGGATATTTTTCGCATAGCAGAAGTACAAGAAGAATTCTACCATCTTAGTCAAGGTAATCTCACAGTATCAGAATTTTTTACTCATTTGAATGCCATTTGGGAAGAAATTG
This sequence comes from Lupinus albus, assembly GCA_009771035.1. Classification (NCBI taxonomy): domain Eukaryota; kingdom Viridiplantae; phylum Streptophyta; class Magnoliopsida; order Fabales; family Fabaceae; genus Lupinus; species Lupinus albus. Next base: position 14,619,304 of record CM020010.1, read on the forward strand.
ATAACTTTAGACCTATAGCTCATTGCAAGTGTTCAATCCCTTGCACTTCTGGAGTGATTCAAGGAGTAAAGGTTTACATTGAACAAGATTTCGTGATCAAATTCTTAAAGGGTTTAAATGAGCAATATGCTCAAGTTCGTTATCAGATAATGTAAATTGATCATCTTCCTTTAATTAGCAAGGTTTTCTCCATGCTAATGCAAAAGGAGAGGCAAATGAATAGTTGTGCTACTACTGTTCTGGATTTGGACTCATGAGCCTTGGATTTCAACTCAAACCAGATCAAGAATGGAAATAACAGTGGTGGATCACATTCCTTTAGGGGAAGAGGCACTCAATTCAGTAGGGGAAGATATGAGAGAAGTAATATAGGAGGAAAGGGCCAATCAAACAGATTCTGTACATATTGTGAGAGATCCAATCACACTGTGAAAACCTTGTTTTCTTAAACATGGTTATCCACTTGGATATCAATCCAATAAATAAACCAGGATGGAAAATCTTGCTTCTAGTTTCCCCTTGGATAATCAAGAAGAGGTTGATGGTACTAGCCTAAGGTCCAATAATGTCCTAGCTCTTAAACAAAACCAAAATTCTATTCAAGCCTTCACTAAAGAGCAAGTAAAGAGCATCATGGATTTACTCAATCAGTCCAAAACAAATGCAAAATCATGCAACAAATTCAGTTGTCAATACAACCAAGCCTCAATCTTCCTCAAGTAATGCTCAGTTGCAATGGCTGCTAGACACTAGTGCAACAGATCACATTACTTGTGATATAAGAAATCTTTATGATCAAAGAAGGATATCTCCTATACTAATTACACTGCCAAATGGACAACAAGTTTCAACTACAATCTCAGGCACAATAAAACTAAAAAGGAACCTAATCTTACTAGATGTGTTATATGTGCCTCAATTTCACGTTAACTTAGTCTCTGTTAACAAGTTGATTCAAAATTTGCATTGTGATCTAATTTTCTCTAAAAAATCTTGTCTGATTGTGCAGAGTACTTCAAGGAGGATGATTAGTTCAGCTAAGCTTGAGCAATGATTGTTTGTATTAAGTGTTCCATAATCCTAGTGTCATTCCTTTCATACAAGTAGGAATAAAAGGATTAGTGCCTCTACTTGGCACCTTAGATTTGGTCATGTCTCTCAAAATGTAATGAGATTACTCTCTCAAAAATTTCCTTATGTCTCAGTTTGTAAACAATTGAATCCTTGTGATATATGTCATCTGTCAAAACAAAAAAGATTGTCCTTCAATACTAGTGACACCCATTCCTTTAAACCTTTTGATATTCTTCACGTTGATATTTGGGATCCATATTCTCAACCCTCTATGTTTGGAGAGAGATATTTTTTAACCTTGGTTGATGACTACACTAGGTTTACCTGGGTAATGTTGATGAAATCAAAAGGAGAAACCAGACAGCAACTAGTTAGTTTCATTGCCTTTATTGAAACACACTTTAGTAGAAAGTTGAAATGTCTTAGAAGTGACAATGGGGTAGAAATTTTAATGAATGATTTCTTAACTAGTAAGGGAATCATTCATCAGAGGAGTTGTATTGAAACCTCCCAACAGAATGGTGTGGTAAGAATAAAACACCAACAAATTCTTAATGTTGCTAGAGCACTCAATTTCCAATCTTTTATACAACCTAAGTTGTGGAACTTTACCATACAACATGTCGTTCATATCATTAATAGACTACCTAGCCCTCTTCTAAAATATATTCATGTCGTTCAACCTAAGTATTTTGTTCTAAATTATGAATGATTTTCTACATATTATCCTTTCATTATTATGTTTAATCTGTTATTCATAGTCTCCTTTTTCATAATGTCAAAAGGGGGAGAAAAGGGTTGTATAGGGTTGTATGTTCAAATTTATTTCATGCAAAAAAATTTCAAAGTTATGCAATAAGACACAAAGACAGGGGGAGAACCGCTAAACATGAATCAGTCCAAATACTGCAAAGCTTTAATAGAAAGAGTCGACATGAAGGACTGCAAACAATAGCTACTCCCATGGGTTCAAATACATACCTAGATGCTGATGAGGTTGGAACATCCATTGAAATTACTAAATATCGAGGTATGATCGGATCACTACTTTATCTTACTGCTAGTAGACTGGATATAATGTTTAGTGTATGTTTATGTGCTAGATTTCAGTCTAAACCTAAGAAATCACATCTAATTGCTGTCAAACGTATTATTAAATATCTTAAAGGAACAATTGATGTGGGAATATGGTATCCAAATGGTAGACTATGTGATTTGGTTGGATATAGTGATTCAGATTTTGTGGGCTGCAAAACGGATAGAAAAAGTACTAGTGGTACTTGTCACTTATTAGGAAGTGCCTTAGTTTCTTGGTCATGCAAGAAACAAGCTTGTGTTGCCTTAAGCACGGCTGAGGTTGAATATATCGCAGCGGGAAGTTGTTGTGCTCAAATACTTTGGCTTAAACAACAACTACGCGACTATGGTTTAAACCTAGGTTGCATTCCCTTGAGATGTGACAACACTAGTACTATTAACCTTACAAAAAATCCCGTTATGCACTCAAGAACCAAACACATAGATATTAGACACCATTTCCTTAGAGATCATGTACTCAAAAAGGATGTTGAAATGGAATTTGTTGATACACATGATCAACTAGCCGACATATTCACTAAACCTTTACCTAAGGATTCCTTCTATAAACTTAGAAGAGAACTAGGAATCCTAGATGAATTAGACACCAATTAAGTCTTTTTTGTTTAATATGTTTATATGAATTGGTGTGCATCATTTTATATCATTTTTGCATGATATACTTTTTTATAAATCTGTTTATGCTTAAATGCAAATACACTATATTATTCTTGGTTAATCCCTACTTTTCTCTTTCTTTTTGATGAAGTCAAAAGGGGGAGAAACTGTTAGGAAAGTTTACTTGTATATTTGTTTCATATGTTTCACAGCAAATACAGCTAAGAAGAGTGTAAAGAACTTCAAGTATAATGATTATACTTTGAGAACAAATTTTCAAACGATAGTGATTTGTCTACATCAAAAAGGGGGAGATTGGGAAGATGATCTGGCTCCTTGACCGAGGCTGGGTTTTGATGAAGACAAATTCACATCACCAAAAGAAAGAAGAAAAGCTATTGAAGATCAAAGACTTAAAGAACTTGAAGTATATTTTATTTTTATAAGAGTCTTAGTCTTTTAGTAGCATATATTTCAAACTCATAAGAAATCACAATGCCTTAAGAATAAAGATCTTAATCTAGGTTAATATAAGAGTTCCTAAGAAAAACCAAGTTATTTTTGAAAGTTAAATCCAAAATTTAATTTCAGTAATCGATTACCAGGGTAAGTAATCGATTACCATAACTCTCGGCATTTCTGGGAAATGAAATTTCAACTAGGGTAATCGATTACCCTATGGATGTAATCGATTACCACTAGCCGTTGAGCAACTTTGGATTTGAAATTTCAACTGAGGTAATCGATTACCTCATATTGGTAATCGATTACCTCAAGCAAAAATCGTCAGTATCAGTTGTTTTTCAACTAGTAATCGATTACCACGGATAAGTAATCGATTACCACGTACTGTTACTGCGAAAATCTGATTTATAAATTGAACCATTGTGTTCCAACTTGGTTCAACTTTTTCCAAACAACTTATACCTTTTGAAAGTGATTCTAAACACCTTTTGGAACTCTATATAAACCTTGTAGGATCTCAGAATTATATCATAACTTTTATACTCAAAAATCCAAGTTCTTGATACATATTTCTTAGTTTTTATTCAAGAACACTTTGAAGTTTTTCAGAAAAATTTTCACATTCTTTGGAATTCTGAAAACTTCATAAGGCATTAAGATACATTGTGAGTTTGTAATTAAGCCATTTATTATCTTCATACTTGTACTCAAGTAATCACCATAGGGATTGGTGAGGCATTGTAAAACAAGGATAGTGGTGTACTATCTTGTTGAAGTGAGTGAGTGATACAACTTAGGGGGAGTCTAGGTGACTTTGCTTGTAAGTTAAACTCATTTAATAGTGGAAATCTCTTGTGGTTTTTCAAGAGGACTGAACGTAGCCTTCAGTGGTAGAAGGTGAACCAGTATAATTTTCTGGTGTGATTTTTCTCATCCTTACACTTTTTGTTTTATGCACTTCTTCTTCTTCTACTAAATTTTCTTCCGCTACAACTCTGTTAATTTGCACTTAAGTAGAAAAAGCTGAAAAATTCCTAGTGATTTTTTAAAACAACTAATTTACCCCCTCTTAGTTGGCCATCTATTCCTCCCATCACTCACTTACTGTTTTTGTGATTTTACACTTCAATGCAGAGATGAGTTTTGTCCAGAGAAATTTCTCCTTTTTCCCCTTTTTATTTTCCTTTATTTGTTATTGTAAGATAATAGACTATATTAACAATCATTCTATGGTTATTTGATCATATAATATTTGCATTTCAATGTTCTGTTTCAGATCTGGAATAATTTATTTCATGTTTAAATTTTCAGGTATTTTTTCATACGACATCGTGAGGTAAAGTTTGCACCTTTCACCTTAACAGAAATGGAATAAAGTTTTCACCTTTGTATATCATACATTTTACAGTGTTTAGTAATTTTGCATATCATACTTTTATGACATTGATGGATTGTTATAGTCATATAATTTCATATATGGACCGTTAGTCATATATAAATAAGATAGAATGTTATATATGTAATGTTTAGTAATTTTACAGTGAAACATTTTATAGTGTTTGATGAAGCTTTATATATATGTGGTGTTTAGTAATTTTACGGCCAACCATTTTACAGTGTTTAGTAATTTTGCATATCATACTAAGATAGAATGTTATATATGGATTGTTATATTTATATAATGAATTTTAGTATGATATAAGTAGTGAGTTTTATGTTCCTAATAGAATTTTCTGTTCATATAATGTACTAATGAACTTTAGTCACACTTTAATGAACTTTACAGTATTTAGTAATTTTGCATATCATACTTTTATGACACATAGCACATATTGTACACTATTATTAATAATGCCACATACCTTACTCATGAATTTGTCTTAGCTGTATTAATGTCAATATCACGACCATTCGAGTTGATAAGGGATTTGAATGATTCGAAATACCTATGGAAGATTGCTGGAAGATTGCTGTTAGAATTATAGATATTTGGTATGTTCTGTTGGAATTTCTAACAATTTATGGGTCACAAATATAATTCTATAATTGTGTTATAGCCATTATGTATTTAGCCAATATATATAAAATGGTCTTATGAATTAATTTGGTGGCTAAGGGCATATGTGTCATGAAATATTATGAGTGTAGATACCTTCGGTCAATTTCTAATTTGATGAAGGGACTGAATTAGAATATTGCAACTTAAGTGGTAACCGTTAGTGTTACCTTTATGGGTTATGGTCCCCAGTTGCAGAGCAACGGGTTTTATTGAGTAACTGATGTTATAAGGATATATAAAGGAAAAGAGAAAGGCATAAGGTTAAAAAGCCAAGGCTCTCTCACTTTTCACTCAAGAAATTCAGGAACATCAGAGCACTCACGTTCTCTTTGGATTCCCCTCTAGCAGAGCGAACGGAAAACCATCAGGCTCTAGCAACCGGAACATCCTACAACCCACATACCTCGGAGCATTCGGAATGGCAAACCAAGGTATGCGTTTTCTTCTTCACTATGAAACCAATTGGGGTTTTGTTCGGTCTGGATTAGGATTGTTCCATAAGGGTTTATGTATGGGCATAAACATTTGGTTTCGGAACAATGTCCTAATCATTCGGTTTCAAGGATACGATTAGGATTAATCGGTAATGTCCATCAAGTGGTATCAGAGCCACCCCAATTTGGTTCATATGTGAAATTTGGGTTTTTCTGTATGATGTTATTCGTGTTTTCCCCAAATTGGGTTTTGTTTTGCAAAATTGATGATTGCTATAACATTATTTTGAAACATTAGCAATCATAATGCATTTTTTGCTGTTTTTGGGGTGAATTTTGCGAAAAAACCCGATGGAGAACCTCCATCTTCGTCAAAACCCTCGGGTAGATGAAGGGTTCTCGCTCAAGCGAGAAACCTGTCGCTCAAGCGACATTAAGGCAGTAGCTGCAACAAAATGGTTGGGTTCTCGCTCAAGCGAGAAACCTGTCGCTCAAGCGAGAAACCTGTCGCTCAAGCGAGAATCCTGTCGCTCAAGCGAGAAACCTGTCGCTCAAGCGAGAAACCTGTCGCTCAAGCGACATTCAGGCAGTAGCTACGACAAAAGGAGTTGGGCTCTCGCTCAAGCGAGACCCCTCTCGCTCAAGCGAGACCCCTCTCGCTCAAGCGAGATTCAGGGACAATTTTGGGGTCTCTTTTCAAGTAAAATTTTTGGGGCTTTGGTATCTTTATGCATTGAACATGGTTATGATATGGTTACCCGCTAAGTTGTCTATTATTTCAAGTGAGCCAATTGAAGTGGAATGTCGCCAAAGTGACCTCTTTCATGGATATAACTCATAAGGAATATTAGATGTTGGTGTGTGTGGTTATTCATGCGGATGTTAGCTGGCCCAAAGGAAAGTTAATGTTTGGCCGAAGATCATACACACTGGCGATGATAAACATGTGATAATTATTCAGTTTTATACATGTGACTGATGAATCAATCCAAATAGGGGTTCGTCAGTTGACATGTCTTATTATCAATGTTAATCATTGCAACAAGAGTACCACTTGCAGTTAATATTACTGTCCAAAGACTTGATATTAATGGTGCGCTAGGTATCTTGATTGGGACATACCATTGTTTATAGCATATTGATGGTTTTAAGTTGTGAGCATGTTTTAATATATTGTCTTTTGTTCTATTCAGCACTGTCTATTGCTTCTATATCTGCAAATCTGAATTCGGTTCCGGTCCTCAATGGAACAAATTTTGAGGACTGGAAAGAGAACATGGAAATTGTTCTTGGCTGCATGGATCTGGACTATGCATTAAGGGTAGAGCAACCACCTCCTCCTTTGGAATCCAGCACCTCTGAAGAGAGGAAGGATTATGAGAGGTGGGAGCGCTTCAATCGCATGTGTCTCATGATCATAAAGCGCGGCATTCCAGAAGTCTTTAGGGGTACTGTATCTGAAAAGATATCAAGTGCCAAGTTTTTCCTTGCTGAGATAGAAAAGCGCTTTGCAAAAAGCGATAAGGCGGAAACAAGTACTCTGTTACAGAACTTGATTTCCATGAGGTATCATGGCAAGGGAAATATAAGGGAACACATTATGGGAATGTCCAATATTGTCTCAAAGCTGAAGGCTCTTAAGCTTGAGATGTCGGAAGACTTGCTCATCCATCTGGTTTTAATTTCTCTTCCTGCACAATTCAGTCAGATTAAGATTTCTTATAACTGTCAAAAGGAGAAATGGACTCTTAATGAGCTCATTTCATTTTGTGTGCAAGAAGAGGAAAGGATGAAGCAAGAAAGGACTGAAAGTGCCCATTTTGCTAGTACCTCTAAAGACAAGGGCAAAAAGAAAATGATTATGGAGCCCAAGAATGAAGCTGCAAAGGGTCCAGTGCAAAAGAAGCAGAAACAGGTTACTGTTTGTTTCTTTTGCAAAGAATCTGGACATTTAAAGAAGAAATGTGATAAGTATCACGCTTGGCGTGCTAAGAAAGGTACATTTCTTGCTTTGGTTTGTTCTGAGGTCAATTTAACTTCAGTACCTGGAAACACTTGGTGGTTAGACTCCGGTTCAACTTCTAACATCAGTGTTTCATTACAGGGTTGCTTGAACTACCGAAAGCCTAATTTTGTTCAAAGATACATATTCGTTGGCGATGGAAATTCGGTAGAAGTTGAAGCTATAGGATATTTTAGGTTATTATTAAGTACTGGATTTTATTTGGATTTGAAAGACACCTTTGTTGTACCGTCTTTTAGACGGAACTTAATTTCTGTTTCTTATTTGGACAAATTCGGTTATTATTGTTCATTTGGAAACAATTCGGTTAAATTGTCTTTAAATTCAAATATTGTTGGAACTGGTACTCTTATGATAAATGATAACCTTTATATGTTGAACACTATAGCTGATTATAATGAAACCTTGAATGTAGAATCACGTGGTACTAAACGTAAAATTGACAATAATAATTCAAGTGCATTATGGCACAAGCGCCTAGGTCACATTTCTCAAAAGAGAATTGAGCGTCTTGTGTCAGATGGGATCTTGGATTCCATTGACTTCACAGACCATAAGGTTTGTGTTAAATGCATAAAAGGTAAACAAACCAAACAATCGAAAACTGGTGCATATAGAGCTTCGGACGTCTTAGAATTGATACATACGGATATATGTGGGCCATTCCCTACGGCTTCCTGGAATGGTCAACATTATTTCATATCATTCATAGACGATTATTCTCGTTATGCATACATTTTTCTTATTCATGAAAAGTCCCAATCAATGGACGTGTTCAAAACTTTTAAGGCTGAAGTTGAAAATCAACTCAGCAAAAGGATAAAATGCGTCAGATCTGATCGTGGTGGTGAATACTACGGTAGATATGACGGTTCAGGTGAACAACGTCCAGGGCCTTTTGCCAAATACCTAGAGGAATGTGGTATAGTCCCACAGTACACTATGCCAGGTTCGCCTAACATGAATGGTGTGTCTGAAAGACGAAACCGGACTCTTAAGGATATGGTAAGGAGTATGATTTGTCATTCTACCTTACCAGAGTCACTCTGGGGAGAGGCACTTAAGACTGCAGCTTATATTCTTAATAGAGTACCAACTAAAGCGGCTGCCAAAACACCTTATGAGCTTTGGACTGGGCGAAAGCCTAGTCTTAAGCATTTTCATGTGTGGGGATGTCCAGCTGAGGCAAGGCCTTATAGGCCTTATGAAAAGAAATTGGACTCCCGTACAGTGAGCAGCTACTTTATTGGTTACTCTGAAAAATCAAGGGGCTATAAATTTTATGATCCAAATTTAAGATCCATATTTGAGACGGGTACAGCCACGTTCTTTGAGGATATTGAGTTTGAGGGGGAAGATAAAGTAAGGAACTTTGTCTTAGAGGAAGAATCGGTATCAATTCCAGATCCGATTCATATAGTTGCTTCTGATGAAGCAAATTTGGAACCTCTTCAAGACACTCTCCATACTCAAGATGAGTTAGTAATTCATGAAGGACAAACTCAAATTCCTCAAGAACATGGACAAGAGTTGCAAGAGCCTATAGCTTTGCATAGATCCACTAGAGAAATGAGGAATGCAATTCCAGATGATTACATCTGTTTTCTCCTGGAACATGAGGGTGATGGCGTTATGGATAAAGATCCTTCAAACGTTCGTGAAGCCATCCAAGGTTCCAATTCGGAAAAGTGGATTGAAGCAATGAAAGAGGAGTATAAATCCATGCAAGACAATAAAGTTTGGGAACTTGTCCCATTACCAGAAGGTAAGAAACCCATTGGCTGCAAATGGATTTTTAAGACCAAGCGGGATTCTAACGGTAATGTGGAAAGGTATAAGGCACGTCTTGTAGCTAAGGGTTTTACTCAAAAGGAAGGAATTGACTATAAAGAGACTTTCTCTCCGGTATCATCGAAAGACTCTCTTAGGACAATCCTCGCTCTTGTAGCTCATTATGATTTGGAGCTTCATCAGATGGATGTCAAAACAGCTTTTCTCAATGGAAACATTGATGAAAAGATTTATATGGTGCAACCAGAAAACTTTGTGTCGGGAGACCCAAAGAATATGGTTTGCAGATTGACAAAATCCATCTATGGACTAAAACAGGCGTCTCGTCAGTGGTACCACAAATTTCATGAGGTGATTCTCTCATTTGGTTTTGAGATGAATTCAGTCGAGGATTGTGTGTATCACAAATTCAGTGGGAGCAAGCACATTTTCTTGCTCTTGTATGTGGATGACATACTGCTTGCCACAAATGATGTGGGTACCTTGTTGGAAACCAAGTCATTTCTCTCCAGTAATTTTGAAATGAAAGATCTTGGTGAAGCTTCTTTTGTATTAGGAATTCAGATACACCGAGACAGATCTCGGGGTATTCTTGGATTATCACAGAAAAGCTATATAGAAAAGGTACTTAAAAGATTTGGCATGCAGAATTGTAAACCAATGGATACTCCAGTTACTAAGGGAGACAAATTTAGTCTCAATCAGTGCCCTAAAGGAAATCTGGAAATTCAGGAAATGCAAAATTCCCTTATGCATCAGCTGTAGGGAGTCTAATGTATGCTCAAGTATGTACGCGTCCGGATATAGCGTTCATAGTTGGGGTTTTAGGCAGATATATGAGTAATCCAGGAATGGATCACTGGAAAGCAGCCAAAAGGGTCATGAGGTACTTAAGGGGAACAAAAGACTATATGCTCACATATAGGAGATCAGACCAATTAGAGATCATTGGGTATTCTGACTCCGATTTTGCGGGATGCCAAGATAGCAGACGATCCACTTCGGGCTATGTATATCTGCTTGCAGGTGGTGTAGTTTCTTGGCGCAGTGCCAAGCAAACTCTTGTGGCTTCATCCACAATGGCAGCAGAATATATAGCATGCTATGAGGCATCACATCAGGCGACATGGCTGAGAAATTTTGTCACTGGGCTGCGGATTGTGGAAGGAATTGAAAGACCACTAAAGATATACTGTGACAATAAGTCACCCGTGTTGTTCTCCAATAACAATAGGAGTACAGCAAAGTCGAAACACATCGACATAAAGTTCCTAGTTGTTAAGGAGAATGTACAAAGCAGACAGCTTTCCATAGAACACTTAGGCACTAACTCCATGATTGCGGATCCTCTTACAAAAGGTATCACACCCAAGGTCTTTCATGAGCATACTGCTCACATGGGTGTTCTACAATGTGAGGATCATTTGGTTTAGTGGGAGTTAGAACGTATATACACTTTTATGTTTTATGGAATTTCAGTATTATGTGAATACTTTGTATTCAAACTTCAGTTGATTAATCATTCAGTTCAGTATTCTGTCATTATGCTTTGTACAATAAGGTAATTAAGGATCTCACTAAAGTAAAGTAGGACCAGTTGAAAATTGACATGTAAAGACCATATTCATGTGATTTTCATGCTACACATTTCATGATGTATCTATGTCATTTGGTTGTGTCAAAGTTGGTGATCATTGTTGAATTAGTCATGATTGATATGACGAAGTTCACTGTGGTTCGATACGGAGACGGGACTAATGGACGGGATAATTTGGGTATGCCTGTGACATAATGGTATAATAAGCATGCAATAAGGATAACACTTACGGTGAATCATATATGTGACTAGTGGGAGATTGTTGGAATTTCTAACAATTTATGGGTCACAAATATAATTCTATAATTGTGTTATAGCCATTATGTATTTAGCCAATATATATAAAATGGTCTTATGAATTAATTTGGTGGCTAAGGGCATATGTGTCATGAAATATTATGAGTGTAGATACCTTCGGTCAATTTCTAATTTGATGAAGGGACTGAATTAGAATATTGCAACTTAAGTGGTAACCGTTAGTGTTACCTTTATGGGTTATGGTCCCCAGTTGCAGAGCAACGGGTTTTATTGAGTAACTGATGTTATAAGGATATATAAAGGAAAAGAGAAAGGCATAAGGTTAAAAAGTCAAGGCTCTCTCACTTTTCACTCAAGAAATTCAGGAACATCAGAGCACTCCGTTCTCTTTGGATTCCCCTCTAGCAGAGCGAACGGAAAACCATCAGGCTCTAGCAACCGGAACATCCTACAACCCACATACCTCGGAGCATTCGGAATGGCAAACCAAGGTATGCGTTTTCTTCTTCACTATGAAACCAATTGGGGTTTTGTTCGGTCTGGATTAGGATTGTTCCATAAGGGTTTATGTATGGGCATAAACATTTGGTTTCGGAACAATGTCCTAATCATTCGGTTTCAAGGATACGATTAGGATTAATCGGTAATGTCCATCATGTTCAACTTCCACCGAAACCTGGACATATGGAAATGATATTGATGGACTGCAAGGTAATATTTGTTGAAAGTGGGCACCCCGATTATGTTATTAAGGAACTTAGATCAGTCTGAAGGGTTATGTAATGGTACAAGGTTGGTGGTTACTAGAATGGCTAATCATGTACTTCAGACAAAGATAATGTCTGGAAAAAACATTGGAAATGTCACTTATATTCCTCGGTTATCAATGTCACCATCTCAATGTCCATGGCTTTTCACACTTATCAGAAGACAATTCCCTATAATTGTGTCATATGCTATGACAATCAATAAATCTGAAGGTCAATCATTAGAGAGTGTGAGATTATATTTACGAGACCAGTATTCAGTCATGATCAATTATATGTAGTTGTTTCAAGAGTACAAAGCAAAAAATGATTGAAGATATTGATACATGACAAGGATGGTAAACCACTGAAGACAACAACAAATATCGTTTATAAAGAAGTTTTCCAAAATCTTTAACAGTTATTCTATAATTGATTTTACGTTATGCTTAATTGTTATTCCTAATGCACCACCTTACATCCAATCCATTAATAAATTTACTTGGTATTTATGATAAAACATTTAAGGCATTTTCCATGTCTAACAAATACATCATGTTATATTCATTTTCATGTTTCAACTAATTCACATTGTTATTGTGTTTTATTATTTCTATTAATTCATTCAATATCAATTTTCGTGTCATGAAGAACATAAATATCATTATGTGTACTGCAATAAACCTTTTTCTTAATGTTATTGTCACAGGCACTTGAAATTTAAATGACTCTCAAACAACTGACCAGAGTCAAGGATCAAATATTGGAAAAATAGTGATATTCCCTTCAACTTTTGTGGGTAGTCGTCGTTACATGGATCAATTCTTTGATATATTTGATATATGATGCATTGTCACGATTTTAGATGTTATTAGCGCATCTAAACTAATTAGTAAAATTCTCAACATAGATTGTATCTTTCAAGACACCTCCTTATTTTGTCAACTATATATTTTTTGATATATTATATTCAACTGCGTATATAACATTAAATGTGTTTGTTCCATGAATCTTATGCTCAGTTAAAAAGATAGTTGTTACAATATCACTTTAATTTTGGTTTTGTCTTAAGTATACATTCGTTTTCCCCACTTATTTGTCATACATTTTGTTCTTTAACTTATTCTACTTTGTTGGTAAACCTTAGGCTGCTCTAAGTTTTTTAATCAAAAATATTTTATTTTATAAATTATGTTATATTGTTTAAATAAATTCACGAATGCACGGGTAACAGGTAACCTACTAGTTCATATCAAAGTTGTTACAAAACAATGATTTCACATTGTTCACAACATGAATGTTGGAACCAAATATGAGTAGGTCGTCTACATAGAGACATATGATAGTGTAAATGTCATTTTCTGATTTGTAATAAATGCATTTGTTACTTTCATTCACCTTAAACTAATTCGATACAATTAAGTTGTCAAATTTTTCATGTCATTGTTTAGGTGCTTGCTTAAGACCATCCAACAACTTATCTAACTTGCATACCTTATTTTCTTCCCCATGGATTATAAAACCTTCAGGTTGTTCCACGTAGATTTCTTTTTCCAAATCACCATTTAAAAAACTGGTCTTAACATCCATTTGATGTACTACTACATCATGTATCGCAGCGAGCGATATTAGTACTCAAATAGATGTTATTCTAGTAGCAGGTGAAAATGTATCGAAGAAATCTACATTCTCTTTTTATCTGAAACCCTTGGCTACAAGGCGAGCATTATATTTATCCACTGTGTCATCAGATTTCAGTTTCTTATTCAAAACTCACTTACAACCAATCGGTTTGCAACTAGGTTGCAAGTCAGTCAAGTGTCAGGTCTTGTTAGACTCTAGAGAATTCATCTCATCATTTATAGCCTCTTGCCACAAGTCAGCATCCAAAGAAGTCAAAGCTTCTGGGATAGTTGATGGATCCTCCTCCAATGTATAGATCATATAATCAGATTCATACTCTTTTGCAGTTTTTGCTATCTTACTTCTTCTAGGTTCTATTTCTAACTCATCATCACAATCTCTAATCACATGTATGTGATTAGTTGATGTGCCCCCACTATTCCTCAATTTAAAAGGGAATTTCTTTTCATTGATGTCATCATCATTAGACTCAATAACCACTTTGGCGTTAAGGTCAAAAAACATGTACGCCTTGTTGTTCACAGCATACCCAATGAATACACATTCATAGACTCTACAAGCGAGTTTAAACTCTTTTGGGGTCTGGTATCCAGACATAAGCCAAACAACCCCATGTTCTCAAATAAGACAAGTTTGGTTGTCTATTCTTAAAGATTTCATATGGGGATATTTTGCGTTTAGCCTTGGGGACTCTGTTTAGCACATGTCAAACAGTCAATAAAATTTCACCTCACCAAGAAGATGTTGCACTAGAACTTAACATAACATAATATCAACTACTAATTCAGTTAAAGCTTTATTTTTTCTTTCAGCTTTACCATTCATTTCAGGTGAATATGGTGCAGGTGTTTCATGAATAGTGTCATTTAATTTATAAAACTCATTAGACATTCTAGAATCATACTCAATGCCTCTATCGCTTACGGATTTCTTTACTTTCTTATTAAATTGATTTTTAATTTCAGTCACAAACAGCTTAAACATGTCAAGTGCTTCACTTTTATTTTTCATCAGATATACATAATTGAAATCAGAGCAGTCATCTATAAAAGTTATAAAATATCGTTTATCATTTTTGTTTAACGTTCATCTAACTCACATATATCAGAGTGTATCAAATCTAAAGGCTCAGATTTTCGCACTACTGATTTATATGGTTTTTTAGTTATTTTAGTTTGACTGCATGATTCACAATTTTCGAAAGGACAAAACTTACGTGCAATTCCTTAGGTACAAATGGTGATTGTAGCCTATTAAAAAGTGACACGTGTTCACTCACCACCTAAAATTTGAAGAGAGAGATTATTAATTGTAAAAAAAAGATACTTAATGATATGAATGATCACGATTGCAATAATGGTTTATGCTTGTGCAATTGCTGTCGTTGCGACCATTTCTCGTGATGCGAATTGCGGTCATTATAGTGTGAATTATTTTGTTATTAAAACAATATTTTTTAATCTGATATGGTCCGATGTAGTTGTGTTGTGGTCTGATGCGGGCACATCATTGTAATTTGGAGTCACACCGTAATTACAACATTATACAATTGTGACAGTCACCACAACCACAATATTGCAGCCGTATCAGATGATGCAATCCGTAATTTAAATCACTGATCCGGATTAAGACCCAAAAGGGTTGGGAGAACTCAGCACCATGGCCCCACTTCAAGAATATATATCGCATTTTTCTTAAATGCCTTTAACTCAAATTCCACATATTCCTCGTTTAATTCCTTCTACAATAACCTATTTTAATGCACAAAATGCTCACTTTTTCCATTCCCATGGGCGATTCTAAGTAGATTCCTAGGAATGATCCTCTCTACTCACATTTCATTCCTTCCTTCTCCATCACGGATCCAAATATCTCTATTTTGCCATAATTATATCATAACATTTTATACAATTAATATTGTGAACTTTTTAATAAATAAGTAACACTGGTTACTTTGCTAGCAGGCAGTACTATTTTTCTTAATTATGTTAATATATTAAATCCTCTATTTTTTCATATTTTCTATTATATTACCAGAGAAAACATTGTTTTTATGTAGTAATTTGTTTTTATAAAAAAGAAGAAGAAAATAGAGCATTCAAATCTCTCACTTTTTATAATAAAAAATTTAAAAGATTACCAACACTCATGTCTTGTATTTAAATTTTGTGAAAGAAATTTTTAATTATCCTAAGAACTTTACCATTATAAATAAATTATCTCGACCCAATTGGATTAAATGGAATTTAAAGTGGTACAAATAGTGAGGGGCAATTCTGAAAGAAAATAAAGTGTCCCACATCACAAACCTAACTTCATGTTCCCTTGTTAGTAAACTCAACCACGTTATATTGCAACCACCAAGGAAATAGGTCATGTTTATTTTTCAAAGTCCTAGCCCTAAAGCATGACCGTGTAATAATGCTGTATAGTAACCGAATATGCTTCAAATAATTCTAATGCTCCTTCAATAATACTTTTTATACCCTTTTCTAACTGTCTCTACATTCTATCACGCTAAGCATATACTCTATGATATTCCACCAAACTTAGACAAATAAATCACCCCTTAACCCCTTTTTCATAATATAACAATATCAAACCAAACCATTTTGGTTTTGTTCTTCTCATCATTAAACATATTTCCCTTCCTTAAATTTTGTCATTTTTTTAACCTAAGGGAGAAAATGAAGTTTGGGAAGAGATTGAAAAAACAGATTCAAGAGTCTTTGCCTGAATGGAGGGACAATTACTTGTCCTACAAGGAAATGAAGAAGTTGGTGAAGTTGATATCTGGGTCACCAATGTTCATGAATGGGTCATTAGAGTATGGTAAGGTAGAGGCTGAGTTTGTGTATTTGTTGAACAATGAGATTGAAAAGTTCAATGGATTCTTCATGGAAAAAGAAGAGGATTTCATTATTCTCCATGAGGTAATGTGGCTAACACTTGCTCACTTTTTTTCATAGTTATAAAAACCAGGTCATGTCGGACGGTTCAACCGGTGAACCGATCTCAATATCAGTACAGTACAACAATTATACCGTCAAAACCGGTCAAAACTAGTCATATTGGCCGGTTTTCAATTGAACCCTATCAGTTATACCTGTCAATTTTTAATTAAAATTAATTTTTTAATGAAAATAAAATTAATTATTGTTTTTTTATTGATTTTTAATATTAATGTTAATATATTATATATGTATATCTAACTTCATTATCCACTGTTTGAACCGTTATACTACTATATCAGTAGTGCCCCTACCGATTTGACGACTGATACAATATTAATAACGTTGTTTTTTTTTTCTTCTCAAAAATTGATTTTCAAATATTACTTTAATATGGTCAAACTTTGGTTTCTACTTCCTAAGTTACATTGATAAAAAATCAATGTGTGTTAAACTCACAAATTTTCCACTAAAAACTTTGTTTATATTCTTTTGATGAGTTTACATGCTAAAAGCATATTTTGAATTTGTCATGTAAGGAAAATCATTCATGGAGAAAAGAATTCAATTAAAAAATTATTTTGGAGATTAGAAAATAGATTACAATTATAAGATCACTATTTTATCAAGCTCAAGTTTTAGATTAACATTTTTAATATTAATAATTGTTTTGTTAATGTATAGCACTAAACTAAGTACAATAAATTTGAATTCAAAATATAATAATCATATATTAACGACAAGAACTATGTACCTACAATAATTTGAATTCAAAATATAATAATCATATATTAACACATGTGACACGAACTATGTACCTTGCATTTAAATATTGCCGGTAAATACTGCAGTTATTTATGAATGTTTATATGCTACTTGATGTAATTGGTCAAAACAAATAATTGATCATTAAAGTGATATATTTTTTCAAACAATCACATCAAATATTACATTGAGAAATACAATTTATGGAACATCGAGTGACACACTTTGTGGGTATTCTCTTGACTGTACTTTTTATTAAAGAGGAATTAATTCTTCATCATAATTAAGTTGTTTATACCTTGAGAATATTCTCTATATCACTTTGTGGTCTTTGTTTTTTTGGTTAGTAATGGTTACTTAAATAAATATGATGATGCTGTCTTTTAAAGGTATGTTTCAATGGATGAAATAAAACTATAAAAGGAAATAAGATGGAATGAGAGAAATCAACGTTTCATTGTTTGAAAATAGATTAACAAATAAAATGAATGGAATGTGAAAGGAATCATTCCCCCAAAATCCTCAAATTGGAATTATATACTTTTCTTATCTTACAATCCACTCCATCCCTTCAAATAATGAAAATATTATTCTACTTTTTTTGGTGTGAAAATGAGACTCCACTTTCCTTTATTTTCTTATGTTTTCATTATGTTTTTATTTGATTTCACCCCTTTCCAACTCTTATAATATAAGATGAGTGTAATGTTAAGCAATGCCTAAAATTGGTTAGAGAATGAAATTATAAAATTTTTTATTGAAAATGAAAATTACTCTTTTAAAGATGAGATTTTAGAACATATTCTCTTAAATAATATATAATATACTTCATTTAAAAGGTGGAGTACTTACATCCAAAATTAGTATCTTTAAATTATTTAACTGAAGTAGCAGATACTGATTTAATTTGCATTTCAAATTTTAATAAGTAAATGAGTGTTGCCACAATATGCCAAAAAATGTTTGGTATGAAATTAAATTATTAGATGGTGGATGCAGGAGTTACAACAGAGGATCAAAGGAGTAGTTGAATTATGGGGACCAAATGGAACTCAACCTTCAAAAGTGGATTATAATGAAGAGATGGCCAAAATTAGAAGAGCTATTGTTGATTTCCATGGTGAAATGGTTCTCCTAGTAAACTATAGCAACATTAATTACACAGGTACACATTTTCTCCAATTATTACATCATAATTAAGTTCCCTAGTAAATTAAAAAAAAAAAGTTATACTGCTTTTACTCTTTTTGAAATTTGTTGAGTTGTAACTCGTAAATGATTATTACTCTACGCATAAATTTGTTCGTTCAATACTTTATTGGTTGTAATGATCATTATTTTGTATTATCATATAGTTGATATGTGATTGAAATAAGGGTCTAATCTATAGTATTAAAAGTATGATATTTTTTAATACTCTTTAAGAAGATGATCCAAAACAATATCTTTGACAAAATTTCATAATAAGTAACAATGTTCGAGCAGAAAAGAAAGTAAATTTTAAGTTTTCACGATTTGAATGAGACATATTTTGTTCAAAATTTATTATAAAAACATTTCTTAATTAAACTCTTTTAACACACAATGAATATTTAGTTTTATTTTGCCTACTTAATTAAACATTACTAGGTGGGACTGCCAGGAGCTGATGTCATTTTTTTTAAATTGTGGATAGCATCACCCGATGCGGTCGTAATATTGTGGTTGCGCTAAATGTCGCAACCACGTCACACCACAATTACGATATGACTCCGAATTACAATTATGCTGCAACATAGGGTCGTAATGCAACCGCATCGGATGACGTTTGGACCGCATCATGTCGCATCGAATTCAAAAAAATTGTTTTAATCACAAAATAATTCACACCGTAATGGGTGCAATCCGCATCGCAACGGCCACAATTATCATAATCGCAATTTAAAACACTGATTTCATAATCACATTATAATCGCAATTGTAATTGTATATATTTTTTCTTCAATAGTTTACATATTTCTTTGAAGAAAATGAACTTGATAAGTTATTGTATTGTGATTTTTGAAGTATAATGTTTTTGTATAGGCTTGGCTAAAATTTTGAAGAAATATGACAAGAGAACAGGAGGGTTATTACGTTTGCCATTCATTCAAAAAGTTCTGGAGCAACCCTTTTTCACAACCGATTTAATTTCCAAACTTGTGAAGGAATGTGAAAGAATAATTGATAATGTTTTCCCAGTTGTGGAAGAAGCTGAACAAGCCAAAGAAGCTATAATAGTAGCAGAAGAAGGGATTTTTAGAAACACAGTATCAGCTTTACTTACAATGCAAGAAATCAGAAAAGTTAGTTCTACTCAGAGTCCCTTTTCTCTTCCACCTCTTAACTTTCCAGATTCTGATCTTATCATTTCATTACAGCTTAATGCTGCAGTGCCCATTGTCTAGTGAAATTGATAATGTGTTAGATGATGATAGTTAGAATAGTTTTATCAGAAAATGGGCTATAATAAGTATCTTTTTATACCAGAAGATAATTTATCTCCTTAAAACCACTCAATATGTGTCTTGTTTCCCTTCATTTTAGAAGTTTTTATATTAAAATATATTATAAAAAGAAAAAAATGACGCATGTCAAACAATAAGTGAATTTAAGGAGATAAGTTATCTACTGATATAAGGAAATATTTTATTATCTTGTTGTAATGGGATATATATATAGTACATTTTGGAGGAAGCATCTTAGTTAGTTAATCTTAATTTATGCACTTTTGATGGAGTTGGTGAGTTGGTTAAATTAATTAGTTAACAATTATTAGGGTGTTTATAATATGTTTGAATAATATGTTTTTTCATCAATGGTGTTGGTGAGTATCTTGTCTTGATTTTTAAGTGTTTATGGTAAATATGTTAATTATTTCTTTATTTTCTGATTGTTTGGAAAAAATAAAAAACAATATTACATTCTTTCTTCAAGAATTTATAATTTTACTAGATTTGTCAATATAATTCAAATCAAAACTAAGTTCTAATCATCTAATAGAGAAAACATAATAACATTAACTCTCTTATGAAACTTTGTTTCAAGAGTGGTTAAAAAATGTTGAAAAACATTGAGGGTGACAGATTTTTGTTTAAGAAAGTATTGTCAAGTGTGTCGAGTATGAGCATCAACAATAGATAGGTAATACCTAAAGCTAGATTTGGAATAAATAGGAGTTGGTCCCCAAATATCCAAATAGAGTAGATCGAAGACATTCCCATACACATTAGAAGAAGCATTAGAATAAAGCTTGTGAGCTTTCGCACAACAACGTGCTGAACAAAAATCCAAAGTTGTTTTATTAAATTATGTAGGTTACTCTAAGTAATAACATTTTTTATTACAACCTCATGGGCATGACCTAGTGATCGAGGTCGTACCTCATGGAAATAATATAATAATTAAAAGTGTAGTACTATGAAGTGACTTATAGGTTATCTCCCAATGATTATCTTCCAGACAAAGGTTCAAACACCTTATACTCACGCACACAAACAAGAGTTTGTTGTTGGTATGAACATAAAGCATAACCAGAGCAGAAATAGTAATTAGCAGAATAGTAAAGTGACTAAACTCTTTTGGTTTTTTTTTAATCATAAATCAATCATTGGTTTCACAATATCAAACTCAGATTCTAATCATTGAATTCCTAATTTGTTTAGAATCAATTAAATAAGCGATAATCAATTCATATATCAATTTCCTAAACCTCAAACTAAGCGAAATCAACATAAACAAATAACACTTAACAAATTTACATGAACTAAGCCTTCATTCACTAGAGAAATGATTGACTAAGTGAAAATTAGTTCACAAACCTATTTCTAAAAATATGAAATTAAGTAAACCACAATCAGAAATCAGATAAAAGAAATCAATACAAAACCCTACCTAAGCCAAAAATAGGGGAAAACAGGAATTGTAAATGTTATGGAATAACATATAATGGAATGATGGAATCCGAATTACTTTAAACTAAAAATGGATAAGACGAAAAGGGCCCTAAACAATGGGCCCAAAATCCAAAAACAAATAAAATTCTAAAATAAAATACAATCTTCACTTAAGTACACACCCTCTACTTGAAATGCCCAAAATGTCATTGATGTCAAATATGACTGAATATGGAATTAGATTTAATCAGGCTAAATAATCTCAAATTAACTCATTTCAGGAATAATGGTCTAATACAGTCCGAAACACTAAATCATGTCAAACAAAGTCAATTAGGCACTCAAAAATGAGCAAGAATTGTTCTAGGTCATTCAGTGGTCGTGGATGTAGTTGACAGAATGAAAATCTCCATTCAAGCCATCCAAAATACAATCAATATGCTTCTCTAGTGAGATAGGAGTGCCAATAGATATGAGAGATCAGTGAGGATCTTAACTTGAGATAAAATTTCAGATGAGATAGGGAACGATATGACCAGGCAATTGACGACTTCTTGCCTTAGTGTGTGAATTAAAAAATGCATGCAATTCATTCCATAACTGCCACGAGTAGATGCAACCTACAAGACGTGGTTGCAATGCCTCTTAAATGGAGTTAAGAATCCATGAAAACACAGTCTGATCCTGCTCCTCCCAACTGTAAAACGAAGGATTCACTTGATTTATGTCACAATCAACAGCGTTGGTAAAACAAGGAGGAACGTAGTAGAATTGATGAACATTAGGGCATGACTAGCTTTCAGCATAACAAGCATGAATTGGCTCCATGTGAGGTATTTCTTCACAGTAAGTGTTGTGCCTGAAACTTGCAATGACATCGATGGAGATCGAACACAAAGAGGTGCAATAGAAGCAGAAATTGGTGGTGAGAAAGAAGGATCCATAGCAGGATCAGTGATAATGGTCATTGACGCGGTTGATCCCATGTAAATGTATGAGTGATTGAAGAAGAATTGAGAAAGAGGGAAAAACAAGAGTGAAAGAGAGAAGAAGAAGTGTAATTGCCACTCCGATTATGTTTTTTCAGAGAATGAAAACTAGATACATTGATTAGAAGGTACACCCAGTGTTGTAATAACCGGACCGGACAGTCTGACCAGTTCGATAACTGACCAGACTTGAAAACGACTACGTTTTGTAGTCTTAATTGAATGATTATTTGGACCGCTTTGAACCAGATAAATTCCGGTTTGACCATGCTAAACCCGGTTAAACCGGAATAACTCATGAAAAAAACCGGACGGCTCACTTAAAATTTAAAAAAAATGGAACATTACTCTAATGTTTTATTTTATTTCGGTTCAAAAACAATAGAAAGATGTTACTTCGATATAGTTAATTAAAATAGTGTTATGAAAATTGTGTCATACAGGCCGGTTCGACCGGAAAACCAGCGGACCGGTCCCCTAATCGGCACGGCACGGGTGTTATACTGGATATGTAATAGAACCGGTTAAAAACGACCAGTTTTGATCAAAACCGGTGAACTGGTGGAAACCGGTTTAAACCGACCGGTTTACAGATATTTTTTTTTTTAGGTTTATTCCCACTTTCCCAGTAAACATAACACAATACTGCCGTTTTTGCTAGGTTTTCACTTCAGACTTTCTATTTTCTTCAATGGTTCAACCCTTTCTTCCTTTCTTCAACTCTTTCTTCAACCTTTTTTCATTGAGTTCATTGCACATCTAAGCATTACCAATCCTATAAGCATTACCAAGTACCAACACTCTGTTTCTTTATCATGTATTGTTTCTAAAATTTTATGTAGTTACTAATTTTCTCTTTTTCCTTTTTTAAAATGACATTGCAGTTACTAAGTTGTTAAAATATTATTTGTCATTTGTTGCTACTGTTATACTTTTATGCTAAAACAAGATACATAGTTTAGATAATAGTAATGCTATTGTTATGCTTTTGTCAATTTGTGTATATATACATAGGACAACCATAAGTGTTCCACAGTTTTATGGCTTTTATGGCCTTTTTTTGTAGAGAGATGTGTGGGATATAAACTGCACCAGTGAACAAAAATTACTACAATTTAATGTTTTAGTCTGAGAGCTAATGCAAACGGGAAAACCTGATACAGTTCTTCCCAAATTATTAGTGTCGGCTGCATCATTGAAAATTTATGATTTTTAAGAAATTTCAGTGCATGAATGCATGATGTGGGTCATAGTACGAAATCGCCTATAAAAATCACAGCATAAGGTCAGGGGAGAAGAAAAACCTGGGTCATTTTAGGAAGATTGGAAAATTTTCTATCTTTATGCAATGCTTTGATCAGTTCTTTCCTCTCCTGGTGCTATTCTGTACACATCATCTGCAAGTAAAATCAATTTCATTTTAGCCAGAAAACTTGGGTAAATATATTAGCAAGTCATGCTATTATTTTCAGTTGTAAACATAAAAAGATATAAAACTTTCTTCTATCCAAATTGGGATGATACAACTATATTCTAATATTAGCAAGTCATGCTTATTATTTTGATGCTTAAGAATAATGGAATTGTTTTTAATTGTTCTTAACTGCTCATATTGTAGAAATACATGTCATCTAATGAACCTGAATTACCAACATCACAAGAAGCATCAACGGAAAATACTTTTACAAGTAGTTATAGGACGAAATCAGATCCAGCTTTGGCACTTTGTAAACAAGTTGTTGCGGAAAATGGAAGAACGGATCTATTATATGTCTTTTCTGCATGAAACAAATCAAAGGGGGTGAAATCACTCAATTTAAGGCTCATTTGGCTGGAGTAAAAGGACAAGTTGAAAAGTGTAAAAAGTACTAGCAAATATTCAACACTCGGTCCAAAAATCAATTGCTGAAATGAAGATCAAAAAAGGAAAGTAGAAGATGAATACGAGGATGGTAATCCTTGTGATGAAGTTACTGATTTATTGCACACTCAATCGATTGAAACACCTCGTACATCTACATCTCAGAAAGGGAAAGGTCGCATAGGCTCTTACTTTATGCCTAGAACAACACCTGGTGCTCAACCCACTTTAAAAAGTTTCATGCAAAGTAAAGAAGTGATTGAGAAATGTGACATCGCTATCGCAAAATGGATGATTGATGCTTTTATGCCGTTTAACGCATGTAACTAACTCGACATATTATCAGCCCATGATTGATGCCCTTTGTAGCATGGGTCCGGGTTATAAAGGTCCCAACTATTACCGTGTTCGTGGTCATTTAGTAAACAAGTTGGTTGAAGATATGAAAATACTTGTAAATGATTATCGATCTATTTGGAAGCAAACTGGATGCACTCTTATGGCAGATGGTTGGATTGATCGTAGCATACGAACTCTTATTAATTTTCTCGTCTATTGTCGTAAAGGAACTGTCTTCATAAAGTCTGTTGGTGCTTCACGTGCTTCCAAAATTGCAGATTTATTGTTCAAACTTTTCAAGGAGGTAGTGATGTATGTCGGTCCTGAGAACATTGTTCATATTGTTACAGACAATGTTGCTAATTATGTCGCTGCTGGTAGGTTATTGGAGAAAGAGTTTCCTCACTTGTTTTGGTCTCCATGTGTGGCTCATTGTGTTAACTTGATGTTTCAAGATATCGGAAAATTACTAGAAGTAACTGACACATTATCACATGCTGCAAATATTACCAAGTACCTATATAATCATTGTCACCCATTGTATCTAATGAGACAATTCACTAATGGGAAAGAAATATTTCGTCCAGCTCCAACTCGCTTTGCCACTAACTTTATTGCATTGCAAAGTATATTGGCCTAAAAGGAAGCACTAAGAGCTCTTGTAACATCTAGAGAATGGACAATCTCAGCTTATTCCAAAGATGTTAAGGCAAAAAAATGTGTGGAACAAGTGTTGGATTCAAACTTTTTGAAACAATGTGCTGACATTGTTAAAATTACTAAACCACTTGTTCGTGTGTTACGTATTGTTGACAATGAGGATAAGCCTGCAATGAGTTTTCTTTATCAAACACTCTTTAAAGCTAGACATGAGATGGAGAGGAGGTTTCAAAAAAACAACACTAAAATAAAACCTTATTTGGAAATTATGGATAGTCGGTGGGACTTACAATTAAAAAGAAATTTACATGCTGCTGGATATTGTGTAACGACCCGATTTTGTAACCCAAAAAATTTGAAACTTTATTCATGAAAGTGAAGTAATTTCTTATGGAAAGGTACCCCTTAGCCAATTTGGAAAACCTTATTGAATTTAAATATTAGTTAAGTTTCCCAATTCGAAATGCGGAAATAATCAATAATACCTTTTCATCAAAAACATGGCATCACATTCTATTTTAATCCATAATCCGTACAATTATCATTTGTTTCAATTACAACATTGGTTAAGGTATTCATGCTAATCTTACTGCATCTTTCGAAAGATATCATTTATACAACATAGTTACTTCAACATATTTCTCATATTACATACATTATACCAATATAATTTCGGAATACAAAAACGACTACTCCAGTCTATACTCCCATCAGCAAACCTCCACGACGCAACAACAACATCTTGAATTCACATACAACACATAGACAAGGAAAGCAGAGGGAATAAGAACCAACTACGACGACCGTAGCGTGGAATTACATGGAGTAATATCATTAAAGTATAACAACCTATACAATCATCTAAAATCAATCATAGTAAACATATACCATTTATATACCAGTCAATACCTTAAACCACATAATGTCCACATATTCAATCGGTATAATCATCACATTTCACTTAGACAATTCAACACATCAGTACAACAAACCATATGATATTTACTTCTTTAATTAACATCCCTTATAATTTACTTACATAGTTTATCCAATTCCATCTTCATCAATATTCCTATTACCATAGTTACTCACAAATACCCAATGATACTCCCATACTCGAAGGCGGTACACTAATGTCAAAGCAATACAACACTTCTGAAACAATACAATACTCCTACGACAACCAAATATCACAAAGGGCCAATCAGATCCATACCACAAAGGCAGGTCACATCCATACCACGAAGGCATGTCAAATCCATACCACGAAGGCATGTCAAATCCTACCATGAAGGCAGGTCAAATCCATACCACAAAGGCAGGTTAAAATCCATACCACAAAGGCAGATCAATCATTGCTCGAAGAACCAATACCACATCACATTCAACATGTACATTCCTCATATCCCTCTCACAATCAATCTAGTTTTGTACTCATATCCATACAACAACATCACTCACAATATAATATTTCCATTGCATTATTCTAACATCGCAATTTCATCATAACACAAGATATCACATCAATGTCATAAGCACAATGTATCTCATATCCTACCACAATAAAACCATTCACCACATCATCATCACATAATATAATCATGTCCATTTATCACCAACAAGCCGTTCATCACAAAATCATTATTACAAACATACACATATATGTTTATAACAAATAAGCGACTCACAACTTAGTCATTTTCATAAACATACTCATCTTCATATTTAACAAATCAACAACTCATCACACAATCATTGATACAAACAAACCCATATATGTTTATAACAAATCAACCATCCATAACACACCATTATCATAAATAAACCACACACAACATATTCTTCATCATATAACACATTAACGTTAGAACCATCTTTCAAGACGGTGTAT
Organism: Lupinus albus; assembly: GCA_009771035.1. NCBI lineage: Eukaryota > Viridiplantae > Streptophyta > Magnoliopsida > Fabales > Fabaceae > Lupinus > Lupinus albus. The sequence continues at coordinate 14,646,460 of CM020010.1, forward strand.
TACCATAAATGAGCATATAGCGTTTTATTTAAATAAACGGTTTTCCCGCACATATATCCTCACTTTTATGGCTAATACATCCTTATATAAAATAAAGACTCTCACATAGGCCATAAACACCCAAAAGAGTTTCTATCTGTTAACATGCTCCGATTCTTGAGGGAAATCGGAGAAGATGACTCTAATGAAATACTCTAAGACCACAATGGTCTTCTCCCTCACCTTAGGTTGCATAAGCTCCATTATTCCGCAAAAGAGCTTCATCTCATTCAACCTCCATTGTTGCTTTTTCATCTCCAAAGCTCTCCAATGTTCCATTAAGAAGCAAGAGGAAGAGGTTTTGATGTGTTTTTTATGTTTAGTGGAGGAAAGATTCGAAATCCATGGGGAGCCACCGTTGGGAGTGAAAGGGGAGAAAAGAAAATGAAGATTACGGTTTGTGAAACCCTTTCCTTACTTTTATAGTTGGGCCTTCTCGCCCAGGCGAGGTTATCTCACTTGGGCGAGAAGCCCACGATATTTTAAGTTTCAAAATCTTTACTCTCTCGTCTGGGCGAGATTCTCTCGCTCAAGCGAGAATCTCACAGTCTGCCCAGGTTTCTCTCGCTCAAGCGACCATAAAACACTGGGTCTCTCGCTTGGGTGAGACCCTCTCGCTTGGGTGAGACCCTCTCGCTTGGGCGAGACCCTCTCGCTCAAGCGAGAATCTGGCAGTATGCCCCATTCTTCAGGACTGTTACCTCTTTTTAAGGAGAATAAATTTAGGGTGTTACATATTGGCTCAATCCACAATGTTTCTTTAATGTTGAAGAATTTGAAAAACATAAGTTCACAACATCCGGTCAAGCACAACAAAAAATAAATAAAATTTCTCCTTTCAATAATTAATTAAAAAACCAAATAATCTTAAAGTATAATATAAGTTAGTTAAGGGTACCGCTTAAAGCGGGCGGATAGGGTGCTAATACCTTCCCTAATCCATAACCGACTCTCGAACCTGGATATCAAAAATCCAAAGCCCAAAGAGTAATTGGGCTAAAAAGATTTTTCTACATTTTTGACCATAAAATATAGTGGCGACTCTAACAAAGTCGTGCAGCCGAAAATCGGGGCGCGACAATAACATATAAGATCGTATGAAACAAATACAAAAATACATAAATTATTTGCAATTATTTTTAATATTTTTTAATGTAAGGGTACCCATGGATCCGTTGGGTACCCAATGACCCATGGGTAGCATACCCAATGGGTATTAGCATGGGTCTGGGTCCAAAAACAAAGCAGTGAGACGAGTCTAGGAATGTACTACCCGAACCCATTCAGACCCATTGTCATTCCTACCACAGACTTATTCTTCGAAAAAATATATTTTAATATGTCTTGTAATCAACTTTTATATTTGAATTATAATTGACGATTATTTAATTATCAATGATTTTATTCCGAAATTAATTAGTAGTTTCAGCTTTTAATTTAAAAAATTAATCGGCAGTTCCAGAAAATTAATTGGCGGTTTTGAAACAATTTAATTGGACATTTTTTTATATTTTGGGTTAATTGGTTGTGTTAATTTTACTATAAAAAGGGTATATGGGTTTAATAGAATGACATCCCAAAATAGTGTCATAACATTTTCTCAACTAATAATATTGTGTCACGTCATTTAAAAATTTACATTAATCTCCACTAAAAAATATATATTCTTGTACTTTTTATTTTCATTCTGAGACATAATTGAGAACATCATTTGGCCAGTCATTCCTATCCCTAAAATTCTCCATTACATGTCAGTTCTACCACTCCTCTGTCCGTGCTGACTGTCCCTCATTATCAACGCTCAAGTTTGCACATTTTGGCAGGTATGTTGTATTTCCTTTTTCTTTTTACTTTTTATATTATTATTTAATTTATATTTAAAAAAATAAATTAATAAATGATTTATCAATTAATAATAATATTATTCTCTAAATAATATTCATTAATTAATTTCTTTACTTATTATATAATATTAAATTATTAAAAGTTAAAAAAAAGCTAAATTAATAAAAAAACATAATTAATCTTTTTAGCCGAGTTGTAGTATGGACACGAGTTTTGTTATCATGGTTGCTTAAAAGGAGTAAGCGGGCAATTTAATAAAAATAAACTTATCTTTTTTAGTCAAGTTGTGGTACAGATATGAGTGTTGGTATCATGCTCGCTTAAAAGGAGTAATCAAGTAATTAATAAAAAACAGACTTGCCGTTTTTCAGTAGAGTTGTAGTGTAGACACGAGTTTTTGCTACCTTTGTATCTTTAAAAGAGTAAGCATTTAATTTAGTAAAAGACGAACTTACCCCTTTTTAATCGAGTTGTAGTGTGAAAATGAGTGCTACTAACATGGTCACTTAAAAAGGATAAGCAATTTATCAAATAAAATATATCACTTTAAGTCAAGTTGTGGTGTAGATATGATTGTTGATACGTAGGAACAAGATGTTCACACAAAAATAAAAAATAAATTTTTTGTTTAGCATTAAAGTTTTTTAAAAAATAAATTAAGCGTATAAAAGTTCATGCAGCTAGTAAAGGTACTGTTTTAATATGGGATGACAAAGTGTTAATATTTTCTTGATTTGTAATTGACTATCGAGCTTAAAACTTAATTTTAAAGACCATTTTATCCAAATTGAACTTAAAAGTGAGTTTTCTATGTTTTAATCATAAAAGTATTAATGACTCCAAATCTTTTGAAAGAGGTTGAAATCGACTTTACCTCATCCTATGTCATCACAATTTCCAATCACATAAGCTCATTAGTTATTGTTGGGAATCATTTATAATTATTTGAGGGATCCCTAACTTTTAAGTTGACATTAGGTCCATTACTCTAATACAAAAATTCTTGCAACTAGTTGAATAATTTCTTGACGTGGAAGGCATGTTGAAGTATTATTTTATTCATATCTTAACTAAATAACCTTTTATTTTATCTAGTTGATCCAAATAGTGTCTACAATAGTCACTTCAATTAAACATGAGCGCTTGAAGTCAATTCCCAACACGTATGGTTTCTCCTCCCCATTATAATAATGAAAAAATGGCTATAAAACAAGGCAAAATAGTTTAGAAACATGTTTTTTGTTTGAGAAAGAAAATGAGAAGAAAATAAATTTAGAGGAAACAAATTGGGATGATTTTTTAAAATTATTTGGTATGTTAGAAAATTGAAGGAAATAAGTGTTAAATATTTTTGTTCTTATTTGATTGTATAGAAATAAATGGGAGAAAAATGAATGAAGACATTATACAATTACTTAAAAATTGAAGATTAAATATATGTTCATTTGACAAAGTCAAAGCATAAAAATTGACTTGATATTGGGATGAAGATTCTCTCCAATATTAAAGACTCTATTGGATGAGAATTGTGGCACATTAGAAAAAAGACAAAGTACCATATGTATTAGCGGTACATGTGATTTATTAGAGGATGATATGTGAACATTTTTGTTTACTTTTAAGGTCAAAAAATGTTTGATTGTAAATCTAATAAATGTTCATTCATTAAAAGTAAACAAAAAAAAGTTCACATGTTATCCTCTAATAAGTCACCTGTACCACTAGCATCCATAGTAACCTAAGTTTTGTCATTACAAAAAATATATTTAATGGTCATGATTTTAAGTTATTTTTTAATAAAAATAAAAAATAAAAAATTTTCATTTTCTCATATATTCCAGTACTCAACTCTAGAGAAAAGAAGCTTAACTCTGATGGATTCACAAGTCCAAATGATGTGAATTTGTGGGGAATGTAAAATAAATATTTTCAATATGACATTTTAATAAAAAAATATTATATATAAGTAATTTACAAAACATATTGCAGAAGACTAAGTCTTCTTATGCATGTATCTTTCCTTGTATATATCAATCACTTTCTTTAGTTTTTGGATAATATACAAAGCAAATATTATAATGTACCCATCAGAGCTTATTGTGTTTACATCTCAGGACTTGATAGAATGTACCAATAATTTCAATCAGAACAACTTCATTGGATTTACACAACTTGGAAGATTCTTTAGAGGAAACATTCATGGTCAACATGTATCATTGAAGATATTGGATAATGAAAAATTGGAATGTTTGAGTTCCAAAAACATTGATAAGTATTTGATTATCAAGGCAAGTATAATTGTTTTGTTCTCTTGTAACCTTTTTTTTAATCATGTATGAATGTTTTAAATTGCATTTGCCATTGATAATTGCATACACAACATTGCGGTTCGATATGTCATATTGCATTGGTCACGTTTTTTCTGCAATTTCTCGGAATTGCGCTAGACGCAACGTAACTGTAATTTAAAACAAGGTTATGTATACAAGTCTAATGTTGTCTATGGTTCTGTTTTTTATGTAGGAGGAGGTTAAGTTTTGGATAAATCCAGTATTGAAAGGTCATCATAACTTGGTGTCCTTAATTGGTTATTGTTGGGAGGAAGATGTAAAAGGTGTTGTGTATGATCTTAATTCACTTGATACTTTGCACACTATAATGATGAAAGGTACTCCTTTGTTTGTGTTCTGCATTTTGAATTTGTAATGAGCTGATTTTTGGAATTGATTGAGAAGTTGATGAAATTTTTATACAAGGAAATTACTTTCCACTCTAATTGATCTAAGTCCACTTTCATTTTTCTAAAACCCGAGTCTTGCGATTAAAGGGTATCTTTTTGCCTCATGATAACCGATTAAAATTTGGATTATGATTCTGACAATATTAAGGTTTTTGTTGGGAAGTAAGTCTAACATCGTCTAACTTATTGTCTCGAGAATGGTTTACATACTTGTTGGGTTACTCATCTCATTGTCAATTGGTTTTGAGATGAAACCTTAACATATATCAGAACCAGAGACCAACTTCTTTCCGATTGTCATGAACCAAAAGATACCCTTTAGTTACGGATGAAAGTAACTGTTCATCTGGTTCGGCAGTCTTATGTGAAAGGGGCGTGCTAGAAAGTAAGTCTCACATTCCTTACCTCATTTTCAAACAATTGTAAGTGATATTCTGATATGTTTTCTTTTTTAAGACAGATAGCCTGAATTGGATTCAAAGAATCAATGTAATTTATGAACTTGCAATGCTCCTAAAATTCATCCATGACCAGGATAAGCAAAACATGGCGTTAAATATCAGTGCATCTCATATACTTCTAGACAAAGTTATATCATTACCCCAATAACTCCTCTTCTCAGTTCCTAAATGTTTTTATACTCTCTCTTTTGGCAATAAACATGAACACTCTTTTTTTATGTACAGGATTACAAGCCAAAATTATTTGATTTGGTGCCCCTTAATGAAGTGAAAATGCTTAAGGAGCAATTAACAATGTCAACATGCTACATTGATCCTTATTTTTCTATGAGGGGTAATTCTTTTAAATACCTTAAAAATCTAAGTCATTTGTTATGTTATTCTTTTAAATCCCTTAAAAATCTAAGTCATTTGTTATGTTATTCTTTTAAATACCTTTTTTTTGTTTGTGATAAATATTTTAGCAAGTAAGATAAATATGTTATTTTTTATTTTCTTTTTATTTATATGACAATTTCTAATTGGTTTGGGACATGGTTGGGGATAAGCTTCGAGACAGGAGATCTTCATTCCTCACAGAATGATTCTTTGAGATTATGTGATTCTTTGAGCACGTAGTTCAACACTTTTTATATTAGTCTAGTGGTGTAAGGCACTGGTAGATTCATAGAAATATGAATAAGTTAAGTGTTCAATTTCTAAGAGCGACACTTGTTGAGATGGGAAGCCACACACCCCGAAAGAGATTAATTCCTTAGCCATAAGATGAAGATGCCTAATGTTTTAGATTGCGATAGCAATAACGCTTACTGGGATTGCGGCCGTTGCGATACGGATTGCGATGTGAATTATTTTGTGATTAAAACAATAGTTTTGAATCTGATGCGATCCGATGCGGCCCAATGCGGTATGACATGGTTGTGTTGCGGCCGCATCATTGTGATTTGAAGTCACACCGCAATATAGCGACTGCATCAGGTGATGTAATCTGCAATTTAAATCATTGATAATACCAAAAAAAGAATCACATCCTCGTATACGTACCAAGTAAGTATGAGTTTAGTAAACAAAAGTTTCTAGTCCTGTGCAGTGAATTGATTGAATCTTTGATCTAAGTACTTATTCTTATACATAGTTATCCTCTTTTCCCTCTAATTGCAGGTGGTGAATGGAATAGAAGCTGTGAAGTGTTTTCATTTGGCATTGTTTTGCTTGAACTATTGACAAAAAGGGTTTCAAACATTGGTAGAAAAGAAGAACATGCAAGCATAAACTTGAATAATCTACTACACATTTGGGCCAAAAATGAGTATAAACCAAATTGTTCTCTTGTTCACAAAAATCTACAGGAAGATTGGAATTACTGTGCTATAGATGGTGTTGCAATAACTCAATTGGCAATGCAATGCATAGAATTTTTTCCATCAAATCGTCCATCAATGAGTGATGTGATTCTGAGTCTAGAAAATCTTTCAGTGTTTCAACGTTTAGATGATGTTAGACCAATAAAAAGGGAAAAGAATTTCATATAATCATGTTACAATTTTAGCTTTTCCTTGGTTTATTTAATATCATAACTCAGAAGGATTAAGTGTCAAGGTTAATAAATGAGGTCTATTATTATTATTATTGAAGCACAGGTTGAGACTTTGATGAATTTACTTTTGATCTATGGGAAAAAAAGTTGTATACTTTGATGGGATATTTGGAAATATAAACTAATTTTAGTTGAATGTTGTAATTAGGATAACTACATGATGACCCAACTCCTAATATATTTCATATTAGGTTTTGTTTGCGAGTTGTGTTTTAAGGGAAATGATATAAGGTTTTAGAACCGTTTCATAAGTGTGTATTCTTTGACTCCCAAGTATTTCATTTCCTTCTATTGCCCTTCAAAAATCAACTCATAAATTGACATTTGGGTTAGGATTGAGATTACTTTATTGTATCATAAATTATTTTCTGTTTTAATTAGGAATCTAGTATTAGGATAAATCAGAGTTAGTATTATGTCTTTTATATCCAGATCATTATTCTCAATATTATCTTTTATTTTTATTTTGGTGGTTCTATTTCTAAACACTATAGTTTGAATTTCAACAATTGTTTTAGGACAAGTAGAGATTGAGATTTCCTTAGTGAAGTATTGAACTACAACAGAAAAGAAGTAAGGAGTCTAAGATAAGATACGTGCATTGCCCATTGAGCCACTCAATATGCTGCCACATTTCCTATCAGATGAATCAAGGAAAATAGACAAACAGAAGAATCATTTGGACTATGTTTTTATTTGTATTAGGTTACTCAATATTGAAATACTACTCGTTATTTAGTTAAATAAATTTAGTTTCTAAATCAAATCAGTTAAACTTAAGTTAAAAATTATTTTCGTTAAATGTATTAAACTTGGGTTAAATACAGTTGGATTCGTTAGATTTATAAGTTGATTTGATTATATAAAAATGAATCTTTAATTTTATATATATTAAATAAATAATCATCATTAGAATAAGTTAAATAGCTAATGAGTTACCTAAACAATTCATAAACTCTTGATAAACCAAACCAATTCGAATTCAAGTGTTTCGAGTCAAGCAAATCCTTATCGAACTGAACTATGATTCGACTCGTTTCTAGCCCTAATTTCTGGAACAACAGTTCCAAATTCAGAGTGGTCGAGACTTTCTTAATTGAGGGCATCAAGCAAGATCTTGCTCATTTGTTTATGCAAACACATGTTGCCAACCTCTCTCATTGGCTAACTTCAATCCATGTAAAAAGGGTCCAAGCATCTTGAATCAAAGATAAATTAAGGTGTGAAAATTGCTTATCACCAAGGCAACAAAGGATCAAATTGAGAAAATGAGAAGAAGAAGATCATCTACATAAACTAATATTGCAGTCAAACCAGAAGTCTTTGACTTAGTGAAGAGTGAGTGATTAAAGTTGGAGTTAGTGAATCCTCAAGCCAACAATACCTTGGTCAACTTATTGGCCTATTTAAGACCATTAGAGATTTCCCTAAGTTGCATACAATATTCGAGTGATGAACTTACATGTTACGAGAATTTTCATATAAACCTCCTCATTTAAATCCTAATGTAAAAAAAGGTGGTATTAACATCTAATTAATGTAAAAACCAATTACAAGTCCAAGCTAAAGAAGATATTCATATAATAAATCATTTTCGTTTGAGTATATCATTTTGCCACAAGTCTTACTTTATACTTTTCAACTGAGCCATTAGCCTTGTGTTGAAATTTGAACACCAATTTGTATCTAATTGCCTTTTTATTCGTTGGAGGTTCACTTAGCATCAAAGTACTATATGACAGAAAGATTATTATAAATGGTATATATTAGTGTATGGGTGTTTGTAAGAATAGGATAATGAATTATAAGAAAGATGATTATAAGTTGTATATTTGACCATATGAGAAATTGATGGTAAAAGTCAGAAGCTAATGTGTAATGGTGGTCTTCTAAGTAGCTTGAGTATTTTATGGTTTAAGAGAATATTGAATAAGATGGGATGTATGAGTTAGAAAAGTGAATATTGTATATTCTTCAACTTGATCGTTACATGGGAGAGTACATGAATATATACAGAGAAATAGTAAAGTGCTGATCCTACAGTCAAGCTAGACATAATAGCAATGATTATATAATGATCACAGTACACTAATGCTTATTGATTACATTAAAGAGCAAAATATGGAATAGCTTAACTATAGGGATTGACTAATTCATATCATGATGCTCATGATAATCCTTCATTATAGAGTCTTTAAATCAAGGGATTGATTTATTCTCTAACTGTATGAAGTAGCCCCTATCCCAAATGGATTATATTCATCTCTCCATATCTAATCAAATTGTATTAAATAATATAAAATATTATTATAATTTTTTATTCCAATTAAATGACACATTCTGATGGGCTTGAGACACCATTAGGGACATCGAGTGAGACAGAAGATATTCTTTCATAAAGTATGGGCAAATGGAAATAGAAATAGATGTTCATAGAATATAATGTCATTGGAATGACCATCAAGAACAAAGAATCTTTTTATTTCACTCTTAAAACTTAGAAATACACACTTTCTTTATCTGAGATCTAAATTCTTTACATGGGAAACTGAGGTAGGGACATAACATAAATTACCTAAGACTTTCATGTCTAAGATGTCAAAGAAAAATTAAGTGTTTAAAATTTAATGTAGAGATTAATATTTTATGAACCATTGCTATAAAAAAATTTATGAGTAAAATTATTCGTAAAATATTCTCAATATTTAAGAGTTAATGATAATTAATAAGATGAATAATATATTTTTTGTATTATCAAGTATATTAATCACCTCATGGATAAAGAATTAATCTCTTTTGGGTTGAACTGATCTCTTTTCGGGGTGGAACTAATTGTGTGCGTAAGTGTCTATCCCAACCAATGTTGTTCACACAAATCGAACTCTTGACCGTTTGATTTTTCTGAGATTTAGTGAGACCTTATATCACTAAGTAACCACCTTGTTGGTTATGTCTAACAATATTAAAACTCTTACATTTGACCATAACTATTTTCTCTTTAACATAAAACTCTTTAATTATAGGAAAATCCAATAATTTAAATTAACATTTAGATTTAAACCATTAAATTTCCTTAGAGCGAGTGGGTTAGCATCCTTGTCAAATGCAGTGCCAATTTGCCATCCGTGTATCCCAATCATATAATGCAACATGAATATCATTACCAAATATTGTGTCATTATTTTATGCACATCGAACCTTATGGTTTAACCATCCTCGTAGCCAAAAGGTCACTCTTCGTTTTCTTCCTCGTTCCTATTTTATATCTTCTCAATTTTTCATTACCCTTTCTTATTCCTTAATTCAATACTAGTATCTATGTTTCTATTTCTCTCTCTCTCTCTCTATATATATATATGTATATGTGTGTGTTTGTGTGAAGTAATTGGGTCAAAGGGATTTGAACATAGCTGAATTGGGTCGTTGTTGATTGTGAAGAATAATACTTGAAAGAAACACCCAAGGAATCCTAAGTCTAAATTCTCATATCCAGGTTGATAGAGGAAATTTACAAATAATATCAATTTAAGTAGTTGTGTTGCTAATCTTGTCGATTTTAAGTTTTCTGCGTTTTCCCCGTAAAAATGTTAGGATATTCGATGTTGTGTTGGAGCAGTTGATATGATTGACAAAATAAGATTTAGAATGAATGTATTAGAGAGAAACTAGAGTTAGCACCTATTACATAAAGATGGTAGAATTTCGCCATAGGTGGTTCGTTATGTATGGAGAAGACCCACAGACTAAAGGGAGTCGATGAGTAACCCAATAATACCATTTTCGAGACAATCAGGTAGGCGATGTGGGACTTACTTTCCAACACGCCCCCTTCACATAAGCTTTCCGGACCAGACGAAGGGTTACCTTCGACCCATAACTAATGGGCATCTTTTGGCCCATGACAATCGGAAAGAAGTTGCGCTCTGACTCTGATATCATGTTAATGTTTCATCTCAAAACCAATTGGCAATGAGAGAAGTAGTCTAACAGGTATTTAAATCATTTCCGAGACAACGAGGTAGGCGATATGATACTTACTTCCTAATAGTTTGAACCATATAGACAATCCCACCTAGTGGGAAAGGTTTGATGTTGTTATATTGTTAGCGACTTGTTTGTGCTTCTTGCTGTGCTGACTAGTAGTTTGGTATTTCAGGTTGTTGATTTACCATTTCAGGTTGTTCATCACTTCATATGGATTTGTTACTCTGAAATCTGAGCAAATTATCTGTTACATGTGTATTTTCCCCTGTATCCTATTTGTTTGTTGGGAAATGGTACAAAAAGGAAATAGAACTGAAGCAGAAATAGACTTGAATTTTGCTTTATCATTTCATGGAACATGTGGTGTATTAGATTTACTTGCACTATGCTTAAGATTAGCATCCAATATGGTGATGTATGCTTTATTATCACATTACAGATTCACTCAAACTTTCTTTGATATCTTGATTTTTGGAGCTTTAAAGTGTTTGCATCATCAACTGTTTGCTCTTTCTTTACTTCAGGTTCCGGAGAACAAAGAACATAAGACCCGGAAAAGCTTCTGCCGTCTAGAATGAATACTGGAATGGCATCATTAACTCAAACCCACTGTAAAATAGATAGCTTCACTTTCAGGAGAGCCCGTCCTAGGAGCCGAGGATTATTGAAATCTGGAAAGTTATTCCGACATCAGAGACTCACTTTTCCTTGTATTCACATTAAACAATCCTGCAAATGTTGCGCAAAGTTGACTCCATGGGAACCATCACCTGTCACATATTCTCCTACCGATAATCAAAGTGATAACTTCTTGCAGAAGAGCACCAATATTTTCGAAACCCTTGATTCTAGTAAAAATGCCAAATCATCAGTAGAAAATGCTGAAGGGCCTGGAAAGAGTGAATATCAGCCAGGCTTGCAGCTCCAGCTTCTGAAATGGCCGTTGTGGCTTCTCGGCCCTTCTATTCTCCTTGCGACTGGCATGGTCCCAACATTGTGGTTACCAATATCTTCAATCTTTCAGGGCACAAATATAGCCAGCCTACTTTCCTTAATTGGACTTGATTGCATCTTTAACCTCGGTGCAACCCTTTTTCTCCTCATGGCCGACTCCTGTTCACGACCGAAGTATCCAATGCAAGACTGTAAAAGCAAAGCTCCCTTCAGTTACCAGTTCTGGAACACTGTTGCCATTCTTAGTGGATTTATCGTTCCATTGTTGTTGATGTTTGGATCTGAGAAGGGCTTTCTCCAACCTCAACTTCCTTTCATATCATTTGCAATTCTACTTGGTCCATATCTTCTTCTTTTGTCAGTGCAGTTTCTTACTGAGATATTGGCTTGGCATTGGCAATCACCGGTCTGGCTTGTTACCCCTGTCATTTACGAGGCTTACCGCGTATTGCAGCTGATGAGGGGATTAAAGCTTGGCGTTGAGCTCACTGCTCCCGCCTGGATGATGCATACAATTCGGGGGCTGGTTTGCTGGTGGGTTCTTATTCTCGGTCTGCAGCTTATGAGGGTTGCTTGGTTTGCTGGTTTAGCTGCTCAAGCCCGTCGTCAAAAATCGTCGTCTCCTGATACTCCTGCTCTTAATACTGCTTGAAACTATTATGGAAGATATAAATTATACATTTAAGTAGATATTGTTTACATCTAGTTATGGCTGTTTTTCATCACATCTTCATTAGTGACACACATCTAATAGCTATACAGGTAAATTAGATACAATATTTATCTCTTTATTTCCCTTTGTAATGTATCATTTGTTTATGTAATATCTTCAACTTGTGAGCACTTTGGTTCATTTGTTCCCTACCTCAAAAAACATATAATGATGGAAGGAGATTATGTTGTCCTTTGCTCAAGGAAAAACCTGTGTTTCACTTATTTTTCATGAACTACATGTATTAATATAAGTTATCTTAATATCTTGCTATTATAGCTTTTCAAACACAATGTATAATATAATATAGTAATCCTTGTACTTTGGTTGGGTTTATCCATGTAATCCTTTTAACCTAAATGTCTTGTCTGTTGTTTTGGTATCCCTTTCTTCTTTCTGATCCTTATTTCATGGAAAATGTTTATTGCACATTAGTGCACTCTCACATCACTATGAGGTGACACAATCCAGACTCAATGATAGTTTCGACCAAAAAAGTATTATTACTTTGTACACATTTGAACAGAGATACATACAAACCTCATGAGCGAGTGACCATGGGATGGATCGAGACGGGTCATGTTTGGTCCCCACCAGCCCTAAATATTGACTGAGTCTAATTTTTGAACCCGAACCCGGCCTAGACCTGATGAGACCCGACCCTGTTCAGGCTCGATCATGATTGGGCTATACCGGGTGAGCGGGTAGGTCGGGTCCTGCTCACCCCTAATCCAGAGTATAAGTATGAAAATGTTTTGGAATGATAAAAACTATATAGATGTGTTGTGTGTGGGTTGTCTCTTACCTGATTTTGAGTATGCATTTTGATAAATAGCAGAAAGACAGAGTAAATGGATGTTAGGTGTATGATAAGAGAAATAGTTGAAACAAAAAGAGGTTACACAGCTTAGTTAGGAGAAGCTCTAGTTGAATTGGAAGAAAGAGAAGGGGTCATAAAGCATAACTAGGAATGGAGGGAAAACTAGAGGTCAGTTTTTGGGATGAATTATTTTATTATTTTATTATTTTATTTTCAGAAGTATTATTATACACGGATTTTAAATTAGGTCACGATTACGGTAACGGTTATGGTTATAGCGATTGTGGTTATTGTAGCCGTTGTGATACGGATTATGGCAGCTGCGATGTGAATTATTTTTTGTGATTTAAACAATATTTTTGAATCAAATGCACTGTGATGCATTTCGATGCGGCCTGATATGGTCCAAATACGGTCCGATGTGGTTGCGTTGTGGTCACATCATTGTGATTTGGAGTCACACCGCAATTGTGGTGTGATGCAGTTAAGGCAGTCAGCGCAACCACAATATTATGGCTGCATCAGGTGATGCAGTCTGCAATTTAAATGATTGTGATGGACAGATATCCCATGTCCCCATTCTTGTCCCAATTTCATGACTCGGTCCAATGAAAAAGTGTCAATTAATTAAAAAAAATTTCTAAAAACACAAATAACAATTTTATATTACTTGGAGAAAGTTGATTGGCTAGGGACATAGAAACATAATCATCATTTTGGGATACGTGGATATTTGCCTCCTGATATCATGGTGCATGAGCATCTTTTCAGCTTGTTGAGGATAAAATTTGGTTGTACACCTTTTAATTTGCAAATTCTTATTATCAAAAGTTAATTTTAAAACATAAACAATTGCTTGTTAAGCAATATGCTAAGCATAGAAGGAAGAGAAAAATCTGATTCAAGCCTCCAAGAATGATTCAATCTCAATTTCAACTAATTTATCTTTGCAATATTTTGTTTATGATCACTTCCAAGGGGAATGATAAGTTGAATATGGAATGGTGAAAGATAAGAAAGGGGAATGATAAGTAACCAATATCAATCATGTATGTAGTTCTTGTTGGCTTGATTGGCATCATTTTGTTTCTATTGAAGAGGACGTTGTCTATGTGATAAATAGCTTCTTTTAAACCAACAAAATAAAGTAGTGGTGTAAGATCTGGCTATATTCGGAAATGACCAAAAAGGTCAACAATCTGATTTATGTGATAGACACTTGTTCGGAGGGACAATCACACATCCCAAAATAGATTAGTTCATTACCCATAAAGTGGGATACCCTTGGTAGTACCAAAAAAATAGATTCTCCTTAATGATCAATCGTTGAAATCAGGAAGAAAAAAAGTGTAACACAGAAAATCAGTTATTGTATCATCGTTGTGTTGTTGCTCCTGGAAATGTGGAATGTGATAAAAAATAGATACCTTTATCAAATCTTAGTGTAAATTTGTTATCACCTCAATGCAATCTTTTGATGATTATTTCTTAGAATAATTTAATCATATTTTATGGGGCCAATGTGTGCAGGGAAAGTTCTTAGAGGCTTATATGTACCTATTTTCTTTTAATATTGTAACAAATAAACCATTAAGGATGAAGATAGGAATGGCAACGGGGCGGGTCGGGGTCGAGTTTGTGCTTACTCAACCCCGAACCCGAATTAAGCGGGGTTAGAAATAACAATATCATTCCCGAACCCGTCGGGTTTCGGGTAACCCGAACCCGAAAAAAACCCGAACCAAAACATATATTTTTATATATATTATATATATATATATATATGTGAAATTTATATATATATATATATAGCTTTTATATATATATATATATATATATGTATATATATATATATGTATATATATATATATAGCTTTTATATATATATATATATATATATGTATATATATATATATGTATGTATGTGTGTGAGAAATTTATATATATATATAGCTTTTATATATGTATTTATGTGTAATTTATAATTTTATATATATTAATCGGGTTCGGGGTAGGGTATTAACAATACCAAACCGAACCCGAATCCGAAATTTGAACACGGGTAAAACTCGAACCTGAACCCAATCACATCGGATTTTCCCCGTTAAATTCGGGTTAGGTTCGGGCGAGTACCCGCGGGTTCGGTTTTCATTGTCATCCATAGATGAAGATTTCATAAATCCAAGCAATAGCCTTGTGTTTCTTCTATTGATGGCCACATACTCATACCACGCTAGTTCTGGAGTTGCTATTGAGTCACACCATATAATGCCCCTATATTTGTAATATCAAACAATTGATGCAAATGGTTCACATTTTTTTTTATTTTTCAATCTAAATCATCCAATTTTTAATTAATAAATCTATGGTGAAAAGGGGGCATGAGGCATGAGCACACAAACTCAAAAAGGAGCTCCCATTTGTGTAGACTTCATATGTGAGCTTATTATCCTTTGTGGACTTGGGGATGTCGGGGGATCATGGACTCACTTGAGCTAGGTAAGGTTTCTTCCTTATCTGATCTTAAATATTAGTTGAAGTATTTTTTTTTTTTAACCAGGACCTAGACCCGAAACTAACTCGACCCTAAATATTGATTAAGTTAGCTTTTGAACTCGACCCTGACCTTAGACCCAATTAAATATTATGTATACTCATTTCAGATAAAATATTCTAAATATTTCTTATTATTATGTATATATAATTTGACATATAAAATAAAATACGTATATATATTGTTTATCATGTATATATGATAAAAAACTAGATAATCAGTGATGCCTTTAACCAAATAAATGTCATTATTCTATACAGAATTGAAGAGAGACATATATAAACATGATGAATGAGTGGTCATGAGACGATTCGAGTCATACTTGTCTCTTACCCAATCTCAAATATTGATCAGATTTAATTTTTAAACCCGAACTTGGTGCTAGAACCGATGAGACACGACCCTTATAAAGAGGTTTAGAACAAAATAATAATTTTTTTATTTTAAATTGTCCTTTTTTTCCTCCTTGTATATAAAAACAGTTAAATTTTAGAATTAAATTAGGAAGTTAAATAGTACTAATAAAAATATATATTTTTTAGTAGCATTATGTTGAGTAAATTACATAAAAATCCCCTGAGTTTTAATGAAATTATATATATTATCTCCATTTTTTACATTACACATATCTCTCTTTGATTTCACACTATTTACTAAAATTTAAAGTGAATGAGTAAAATATTAAACTACCATTTATTTCAAAAAACAAAACTCTTCTTTTCTTTTAACACAACAAATCCTCTTTCTCAAATTAGGGTTCAAATAAATCAAATCAAATTTGGGTAGTGATTATCCTTTTGGGAACAAACGCTAATAGAAGTGAGATTTATTTGGTTAATTCAATCTATTGTTAGTTGTATATATTAGTATGAATTGATTTCAAAAATTTGTTATTATGTTTAAGATCAATGATTTGAGTAGATATAGGTAACCCATCTATTCTCTTATTTACATTCTTTACAAGAAATACAAAAGTTCCTAGGCTTCTGAGAGTCAAATTTTATCCTTTGTTGAGCGTCCAATTTGCAATTTGGTTTGGCTCATCTTTACATTCCGTTACTATGTTCTGGTCAATAACTATAAGATGACATATTGTTTTCATTTTATTTGTATTAAAAGTTCTGCAAAGAAAATGTATATGATTATTAATGAAACATATTTACTGAAAGTGGGGCAAAGGAGGGGCTCTCCATAGTCGAGAAATCTCGGCAACCTTAGTAATAGTAATGAAGGAATCGGAAGTGAGTGGTTGGTTGAAGGTTCTTGTAGGAGATTAAGCTTCGGGAAAGATATTAAGTTTTGGACAAATTTATGGGTAGGGGAACCTTTTGTAAAAATTATTTGCTTGATTGTTTCAGGTGATTCTTGAAAAGACGCATCAGTCAGCTCTTCGGGGAATGGAGAAATGATGTTTGGACCCGGAAGGTCACATGGAGGAGGAGGAGATTGTTCATTTGGGAGCAAGAGGTGACATAGAATTCACACCATCACATAAACCATAAGTTTGAGCTTACTTGAAACACAAGAATGGATGAATGACTGAGTTTCTAAGCTCTAATCACCTAAGGAATGGAAATAAAACATAAAAAGAGGATTAAACATGCATTTCAAAATTTGAGATCATGGGTACTATTTACACTCAAATTCAAGGTTGGAAGTTTATGCAATCTCATAAAGTCCAAACTAGAGAGTATTGAACCACAAGAGGTTAGGGTTGATTTCATGAACTTCAATCACCCAAGAAAAGAACCCAAACTCAGAATATGAATCAAAAAACACATTGAAAACAGAATCTAAAGGATGATCACAGGACATGCATGTAGTGGTTTTAAGTTTCAAAGACTCACATTACAATATCTAACTCATCACATTAAGCTCATTGTCATGGTAAGAATATGGGTCAGGTTTGACAACCTTCTAACCCCAAATTTCAGAGGCTCAACACCTAAAACAGAAGGGGCTTGACATGCAAAACAAAAATGGAGTTCATGGTTCAACAACGATTCAAATTGATGAAGAGAAACTCAAACAACAAGATAACTAGCTTGATCAACATGCTACTAGAACTGAACTTTTAGAACAGAATTTCAGAGGTTCTAATGAAAGAATTTACAGAATCTAACATAAAAAATGGACTCTCCATATCTTAATAAGGTTAGAACACCTCTTGCATGCAAGAAAATGGAAGAAAATGAGCTCCCAGCACTATAGGAACTTATTGCCAATGGCAATGGAGGAGGAAGGAGATGTTTGTGTTATTTTTACTCAAAATGAATCCTTTGACCCTTTCACTCAGCCATAGTTCTTCTTATAATAATGAGGAGGGAGTTAGTGGATGGGCTTGGCCGAAATTCTGGCCCAAATCAGATTTAATCAAGGGTTAATGACCCTTAATTACATAGGAGATGATTACTTGGTTCCTAAGTTACTATGATGCATGGTTAATACTTATGTGTTATATAGATGGATTTCTTGCATTCTAAGATACCTTATACAAATGGAATTGGAGTTGATCCAAGCTTAGGGGCACAATTGAAGGATAAGCTTGAGGTTAAAGAAGAGAATAAGGATACTTGTAAATCAAAGTCATTGTGTAGGTTAGAAGCTTGTAATTCCTTTGTAAAATAGATTGCTTACATTGCAAATTATTTAGTTTTGTTAGTTAGTTGTAAAAAGTTAGTTATAGAAGTTTGATATTGATTGGTTAGAGTTAATCCATTCATTCTTTTAAATATAAGGATATATAGTTGAGCTCTTTGAATCTAATAAGAATTATTCACAAATTCCCCAAAACAACTTTTTTCTCTTCTTTGAAAACACTCATTCTGTTTTTGGCAGTTACTTTTTCCTTTCTCCATTGCCCCTAGTTCTTCTTCTTCACAATTTTGTGCAAGCTTGCCATGGCTGCTCTAGTTCTAAGAACAGGCAATGGAGAATGGCCCTTAGGGTTTGGAGACTGAACTCCAAGTGCAGTCCCATAAAATGATTTTGAGACGAAACAGAGTATTCATGAATCATGATCAAACTCCCGGAAAAGCTCGGAGTGGAAGGAGGCCAAACTTTGCTACATCAGAATTTCTGGGTTTAGAATGGAATAAAATGGTATGGGATAATATTATTTACATTAGTCTACTACTGATTACCATCAACACCAGGAAAAAGAAACTAATAGTCTGTAGAAATAACCGGGAATTCGAACCAAGCGAGGTATTGGTCGAGTGGCTCCACGGTTAAATTTAGAACTCAGCACAGCTAAAGTTAAGACATACACAGACGAAAGCAATGACTACAATGAAAATTATAGAAGAGATGCTGTGATGCAAGTAAAATACTGAAAATCTGTCATTTCACTAATAATAATGCATACAGTTAAGAGTTTTTGTAGTGACCATACCCGATCAAGTGAAGTCGACCCATCAAAAGTGATACCAAAAAGTGCACTGGGAATATAACATATCTTGTCATCCTATAATGCACATTGGTAAAAGAACATTGGTGCTCCTATATTTTATCCTAACCTTGGTTCCATCACGAATTTGAAGACCCTTCAATCATGTTGCAACGAACAACAATCTTCTTGAAATCGTCAAAGCTAAGCTGCAGCAGAGCCCACATTAAACTTAAGTAGTTAGCAAGAGAAAGTTAAAAGCATTTCAAACATAGTACTCATAAATACAAGCTTGCACCAAGTTAAAACGGCCTATTTTTGTGTCTGTGAGTGGTAAGAAAAATGATCAATCCATTCCGTCCTTCAAGATATATAGAAGATATGAATAACTAACGAAAACCGAAAGAGTTGTGGTTCCCATGAAAATAAAATATTCTTAAATTTAACCGAGAAAGACGTTTTAGTAATTTAAACCAAAGTTTAAATTAAAGTGGGGCAAGTTCTAGAGCCTAAAGGGTTATTCGATGTTTTCCATGACCTCCAAAATAGAACAAATTAAAATGTTCCAATAATGACCTTTCCATCTCCATCACTGTCAAAGAAGCGAATCATATCAACCAACTCTTTGTCTGTCCATATAAAATCATGAACTTTAGCTGCCCTCTGTAGATCCCTTACCGATACAGTTCCTTTTCCTGCTTCTGCACACCATAACTTCCCTTGTTAATCACCAATAGCATGTTCATGAATTTAAAGGAGCAAAGAAAAAGAGAGGAACCAACGCTTTCATTTTTCATTTATATACAATATCAGAACTTAATCTAGAGGGTGAACTTGACGCAACAGTAAGTTTGTTGCTTAGTGACCATGAGGTTACGGGTTCAAATCCTGGAAACAATCTCTCCGCTTGCGGGGTAAGGCTGGGTACATCTACCCTCCCAGACCCCCACTAAATAGGAGCCTCATGCACTGGTTTTTTCGAGTTGAAAAAACTAACTATTGGCTAAATAATATAACTCTACCAGTTGATCTCTTCCCACCCTTCCTAGCCCTCAACAAACCATAAGATAGCAACAGCAGAAATTACCATCAAGCTGGAAGAAATGTACAATGAGTTCATCCTCCGTCATTTTCAGCCGACTAGTAAACTGTAAACATAATCAAATACTAATGAAAAAATAAAATAAATCCATACAAGCTAATAGAATTATAATGAAGGAAATATTACTCTGTGAACAGAAATCACAGTACAAACCGATTTTTTGCTCTTCTTTCTACCCTTATCTTCTTCAACGTGGATGTTTCCCTTCTCAGCCCCAGTAATGTTCACTACATTCTTGTCAGAAAAATATGGATCTTCTGCCGAACCTTGTAGGGAAAGAGCAATGGCCTATTCCACACGTATCATATAGTTAACATGCTTGTATACATAGCACTATTATTGTTTTCACTTTTCAGCAGCACAGAAAAATGCTTAGGATGTATATCAAGCAAAAGCAACATGAACTCGGGTGAGGCTATTGACACTCACAATACCCTATCTATTACACTACACATTAACAAATGATTTGAAAAATAAAATCCGAAACAATGTTGGTTAATACTTAATAGGGAGTATGGATAGACATTTTTAAGTGTCAATAGGAGTACTCCATGAACTAAACTTCAAAATTACCTGCCTCAAAGCTTCATCTTCATCATCAATATACTCCATATTACTACTACAACACTTCTTTCGAGAGATCTTAGCTTTCATTTTTAAACATTTATTCTTCACCTGCACTTGTAATCAAGGAAAAGAATTGTAAATGTCAATTGTCAAAACAACCTCCAGATCAAAACTCATAAGCCATATGTATTTAAACTATTGAAAAAACACATTGCCAAACACAAATTGCAATAAACAAAGCATCTCATAGGCAAGTCTTGTGTAGGGTCAGAGTCAGATACAGTTGGAGCTCATGCAGTCATGCTAATAAGCTCAAGAAAAAAATTTCAATTATTGAATTTAGCCAAAAAAGTACCCACTGTAACCGATCTAAACTCAGTCAATGAGATAACTTGATATCAATATGTTATTCATTCATATCCATAACTACATTTTACTGCCAAAAACTATTTTTTGCATAAAATAAAAACAACAACAAAACATTAAAAAAAATGGGGCTTTTATTAAACCCCAACATGAAAATAAAGTTTTCATTGAAACTCATTTCAGTCAGTTTTTCGATCTTACAAGATTGCTCCCTCCAAAATTTGAAAACTCAATAGTTCCCAAAAATTTCAAATGTGAGTCAAATTAGTCCAAAGCAGTGATTTAAATTGCGAACCATATCACCGGACGCGGCCGCAATATTGCAATTGCGGTAGCCACCGCAACCACGTCACACCACAATTGCGGTGTGACTCCGAATCACAATTATGCGGCCGCATATGGACCACAACCGCATCGCACAGCATTTGGACCACATCAGGCTGCATCACATTCAAAAATATTGTTTTAATCACAAAATAATTCACACTGCAACAACCACAACCCGCATTGCAATGGCATCAATGGCAGTAAACACAACCGTTAACGCAATCACAGCCACAATTTAAAACACTGGTCCAAATTAGTCTCTTAAAACATGCTAAAAATGACTAATACTCTTTTTTTACTACCCACCTTCCTTTTCCTTGACCCAGATGAATTCCCAGCTTCAAAGTCCTCATCTTTTTCATAATGATCTTCATCACTGGAAGAACTTGATCCGGGTTCTTCATTCTCGGGTTTATATTCATCATCTTCATCTTGAACTTTCTTTTTCCCCTTATTGTTGAAGGAAGAGGACAATCTGGACAAACCCAAAGCCTCTAACCTAGCTTTGTTCTCCGCGATCCTCGAGAGCCTCTGTTTCTCATACTCCGATACGCCGCTGTGACGGGGTTTGCCTTTTGCGGCGGTTTCCGACTCATCGGAATTTGGAGTTGCGGTGGAATGATTGGAATTGCGTCTGTTTCTCTGCATGTCAAATTGATGTATGAGACGTTACACAGATTTTGATTTTGGTTGAAATTGATATATAAAAACATTAATTTCAAAATTACAAAAATTTAAATATAGCTAAGCAAATAAATTAGGCCTCCATTAATGTTGTTCAACATTTATCGGTTAATATAAGTCATTAAATAATTATTCATGGGAAATAATCCATTTGTTTCAAGAGTAGGGATAGCAATGGGTCTGGATGAGTTCTGATAGTGCATTATCCAGATTCGCAAAGTAGCATTATTGTGGGACCTAAACCAGCCTCAGACTCATGCTAATACCCGTTGGGTATGCTACTCTCGGGTCCTTGGGAACCCAACGGATCCATTGGTACCCATAAATTCAAAAATATATTTGTTTCCTACAATCTTATATATTATTTAGACAATCAACAAGAGAAAAAAATTATAAAACTTAATTTAAAGTTTTAAACACAACTTAATTTGACTATTGAACAGAATTCATTTAACTAAAACAAACATTAAAAACAACTACAACATTAAACATTAGGATGCAAAATTCATTAAGTGAAAACTCTCCGCTTAACAAAACATTATATCATACGTATAAATTAACATTATAATATCAATGTTTAACGACGTAACATCACAACTTAACAACATAACAATTATATTTATTAATTAATATGATATTATAATTATGGATTAATACAATATTACAATATAAATTAACATGATTTTAAATGATATATATATATGTGAAGAAATACTTGGTATGGGTAACTCATTACCAGGACTCATCTAACAGCAGGTCTTAATTGTGGATCTCAATTACCTACGGGTCCAAAACATTGACTCAGACCCGACCCATTGCGGATACCCGCGGATCCGGGTACCCATTGTCATCCTTATTCAAGAGTTCAATAATTTGAATTAGTGAGTAGACCATTAGATTTTTCAAAAATAAAAGAATATGATCTAGAGAAAGAAAAAAATTCAGTTACTCTGATCCGCTCCCATCATATATGTATTTATTACTCATTATGTAACCTATTTTTGCAATCTTCATATAACTAAACACTCCCTTTCTATGGTTGTTGTGGCAACAACTAAAATAATTGCAAATAAAATAGAATGTAATAGAAACAATAAAATTATACCAATGAAATGGAAACTGTGTTAAGAAAATGGAAATAATAAAATGCATAATATAAACAATGAAATGGAAAATGGTAAAGGACTATATAAAAAACCAATCAGCTAAGAAGTGAAACAACTTTTGAAGATAATGGAACAACGTTTGAAGGTAAGGCTTAGTCTCTGCATGAAATAGAAATTCCCACATTTATGTGTCATTCAAAGTTCTAACTTCTAATTTGTGATGATCTTTCTTTTACATGTGTAGTTTTTTTCTATGTAGGTAATATATACTTTTTTTTAAAATGTGATAATATATATAATATTATGCATTAAATTATTTATAATTTAAGAAAAAAAAACAAGGTGTGCATTTGCACACCCTCACTTCAATATGCCACCGTCCATCTTAACAACCTTTACCAATGTTTTAAAAATCGTGCCGTACCGGCCGGTTCAACCGGAAAACCGGTGAACCGGACCCCTAACTGGTACGGTACGTATGTTATACCGCATATGTAATAGAACCGGTCAAAACCGGTCAGTTTGTACATTAATTTTTTTTTAAAAATTTCAAATTTTCAATTCTTTACCAATTCTTCAACTTCAATGATTGATACTTGGGTCATTTATTTGTATTTTGCGTTTGTTAAGTGATAATTTTGGATTAATATATGTTTTGCACTTTAAACTTTGATTTTTATTAAAAACTTAATGTTGTTTGTTTGTGTGAATTTGAAGTAAATTATGAATATGAATTATAAATATGAATATGTACTTATTTAAAGAAAAAAAATTATAGGTTTAGAATATATATATAAACAAGTATGTCCGGTTTAACCGGCATGCGGTTTAATTACTGAACCACTGGTTGAACCACTGTATCACTATATCAGTACCCTGACTGGTTTGATAACCGGTACGGTTTTAATAACATCGACCTTTACTTTCTCCCTCTTAACAATCTTAGTCATCAATTTTAGGGAAATTCAAATGGATCAACTCCCACTATTTAATATTATACATCATAATAACGTATCTACTTTATTCTCTTCCATCTAGGAGATTGTTGAACCATAATCAAATCAAGTTAGGGTCAGTGGAAATATTATCACTCAATAAACCCTGTCCATATTATCGAAGCCCATGGTCATTCTAGAGGGCTGTGGATTCTTTGTGAGGTAAGCGCAGCCCTTACTCTTTCTCTCTTGTCTTGGTTTGTAATTAATTATTATATCATTCCTAATGTCACGTTGGGTTCCACAAGCTGGACTTGCAGTGGACTTTATGCTAGCCCAACTCCTTTTGGTCGTGTTGTCATGTGTAATATTTTTGTTGCAAATTAAGTCTCATATCGCATACTTTATTGTTTCGGGATTGGTTTAAATATCTGTTGGACTACTCTTCTCATTATCAATTGGTTTTGAGCCCAACTTCTTTCTCGTTGTCAGGGTCAAAAGATGTCATTTAGTTATGAGTCTAAAATAACCATTCGCCTGGTTCGATAGGCTTATGTGAAGAGGGTATGTTATGAAACAAGTTTTACATCACCTATCTCATTGTCTCAGGAATGACTCATAGAATCTTATGCTTAAGTTTGTGAACTTCAAAGTGGCAGTGAGAGCAATAGGGAAAAGCTATGCAGTGTAAGTTAAAGTGTTTTGAGTTTATTGGAATTCATGCCCTCTTGCTCATAGTTCACGAGCTAGTGCAGAAGAGAACTCCTTATGTGATCAAGGGATCACACTTTTTTGGCATTAAAGGGGCAATGATTTGATACACAAGGCCATGCAAATATATGCATTGTTTTGTTGTGATTTTGTAAATAATGTAATGTGTATATGAAATTGGTGTAATAAGTTATAGGAATTATCAGGTAATTGTATCCAAAAATATAGATCGTAATATACAGTTTTAAAATTATGTCCCAGATTACTAAAACTGCTCATGCTTTAACATCCATTGTCAATTTGTCCAAAAAAAATTCATTTTGTATTAATACTGTGTGAGACAAAATTGAGTGTTCACAATATAGCCTTTAAGATATTTCGATAAATAATAAAAGACTCATAATACTCACAAACATAGATTTTAATGTCAAATAAATCAATTAAAAAAATTTCAAGTATTTTCTATAATAATAAATTTGTTGAGGAAATACAATAGTTCAAAATATAAATTAATCACACTTGAAATTAATAATTTTTTTGAAGTAACGTAAAGTTTATAATATTATATTAAAATAAGTTTTCTAATAATAATTTTAGATATTTTTTTATGCTCTTTTAGTTACTAGTATCTATCATGTGTGGAGTGATGGAAATAAAAAAATATTTTACCAAAATAGTGTGAAATTAACTCTTTCAAAGAAAAATAAAATTTAAAGTTTGAAAAATGAGAATAAACAACCCACATTGTAATAATAAGGAATTTATTCATAGCATTAGTGTTATAAAAATATATTGAATCACAATTATTATGCTCTTGTAGTTTTAGAAAATTGTTATTAGTTAGATACTTTTATGGTTGGGTAGTTATGCATGGTTGGGTAGTTTTGCATGAAACGTACTTTGACGTGTATATATAAGGTTTTTTAAGATAATACAATTTATTATATACCAAGGAAAAATATGTAGATATTTATATATACACGTTAATAAAATAGAAAATAATAATTATTTCATCATCTTATGCCATTAAAATTAAAGATAATTTATTCTCTTGCAAAAAATGAATATGGGAAAACCACATTTATGTTCAATCATTATAAAAATATTTGAATAATTTATTAACATAAATATCCTTCGAATTAAATAAATTTATTTTATGATAATCTCTATGAATTTAATGTGCACAAATAATCTCCAAAATAATAATACTTAAAGTAAGAGTATTAAAAATGCTAGGATAATTATTCCTGACCTTTAAGAAGTAAGAGTTTTAAAATATACTACTAATATTCAAATTTGGTAGGTCATAACAAATATGTTTGAAATTAAATGCAAATATAGATATTTAAATTTGAAATATTTACGAGAGCAACAATAATGGATTTAACAACAATATAAAAAATGCACATGGATTAATTATATAAAAAATAAATAAACATGTTAATTATAATTTCAATCTTCCTTAGAATCATACTAAGTTAATTAAGAAGTTAATCTTTCTTAAAATTGCACAGACATTGTGTATAATTCAATAACAAAATTATCATATTAGTTAAGAATTTAATCTTCCTTAAAAGTTAGATTCATAAAGTAAAATAACAATCTAAAATTTTAAGTAAAAGATGTCACATAGAAAGATATATATGAAAAACAATCATTACATTCAATATTAAAATTAAAAGTAACTATTAATATTTGTAAAGGAAGCTAACAATAGATTACAATAATATTAAAGTGTTTATTTTAAAATAACTAAAGGGCATCAACTAAAGGACTCATGACAATTTTTTAAGTACACTAATTTTTCATAAAGCAAATTATAGCTAAAATTTTCATCATAATCTTTACAATTAAATAGAATGCTATAAAAAATTTAAGAAACCCAAAAAAATAAAAATATCAACTATATCTAATTTTTATTTTTTTTGAAATATGATACTTCTTTTAAACAAAAAAAATAGGTTAACACAAACTTTATTCTTAAACCAACTTTAAATTGTCACACATGCCAAACTAATCAAACAATATTTACACATGCATCTAAGATGAAGTTATTCTTTATGATAGCCTCAAGTCGTAATGTTGTGTCCTGTCATAAATTTACAACAAGGTTATACCAATAATTAGGTTGGTGGTAATTGTGAAGAAGATCTTACTCCTGACATTGACACAGTTTTGATGAAGACACCAATATCACAAAAAGAAGAAAGGAAGAAGACCAACAAAGACTATCGAAGACAAAGCTTCAAGATTTAGAGTCTAAGTCTTTAGGTACTTCTATCCTTACATCTCGTTTATTTACTTAGTTAATAATGCTCAAAATTGTTTTCAAGAAAATCAGAAAAATCTAAGTGTGAATAAAAATGATTTTAAAAAACAACATGTAACGGATTACCATACTTGAGTAACAAGTTACATGAGTGAGAAAAGAGTTTTCAAACCTCTAATAGCTATGAGTAATCCCTTAATGACTTTGGAGTAATAGATTACCAATTTTAGAAAACATGGTAATTGATTACTCAAAGTAGTGTAATCGATTACACTAAGGCAAATTCACAAAGCTGTCAAACAGTGTTGTTGAGTAATCGATTACTCAATTCCATTAATCAATTACACTGTGTGAATTTTCAAAAAGTTGTTAACAGGATTGTTGGGTAATCGATTACCCACTTGCAGTAATCGATTACTGAGAGCTGTTGCATCAGTTTTTCAGATTTCAAGTGAAAGGGTTTCACTCCAAACTGACTGTTTTTTCATTCCAAACGAAACCTACTCATGCCTAAGAGTATTATGCTTGATTGGAAGCCTATATAAAGGCATTGAAATACTCTCACAACATACAACAACTTTCATAATAAAATCACACAAAACTCTTACACTTTTCTGAATTTTCTGCACTTTTCAAAGCAACATACTCTCAAACTTTCTAAGTATTTCTGAGTTGCTTCAAAGTGTTTTCCAAACATTTTCAAAGTTAAAAAGAGCATTATTATCTCAAGCATAAAGAGTTGTTATTGGATTGCAAGTTCTAGAAATTGTCATATACACTTGTAAGGCAATCTAAGCCAAATTGTACATTCTTCACTTTTGCAAAGTTTACTTTCTTTCACAAGGGTGTGAAGAGAAAAGGTGAGTGACTTGGTATAGTGTTTACCAAGTGTGTTACTTGGAATAGAGTTTTCTAAAGGGATTAGATATAAGTGAGTGTGTAAGGTACAAGGAGATCTCGGGGTAAGATATTTGTAATTGCAACTCATTATATTTAATAAAGGAATCTCTTACGCGTCAAGAGAACTGGACGTAGCCTTCGGTGGACAAGAAGGTGAACCAGTATAAAACACTTGTGTACTCTCTTTCCCTTCTCGTTGTTAATTATTCTATCTTTCCTAGTCAATATTTTTCTGGATAATATTTTCGCTGCACATTAACTTTGATATTGCAGAAAATTTGGTCATACTTATTACAACAACTAATTCACCCCTCTTATTTGTAATATCAGTCTTACAGTAATCCACTTATCAGATATTATGATCAAATTACAACAGAACAACAACATTGGGGTAGCTAGTTTTGATGTTATTTTCACTACCATGAATTATCATAGTCACACCAAAACATGTTGTGAACCTATTAATCCTTACATTATACTATATCTAGTACCTTAGTGCCCAACTTACACACGACTTACTCATACCGTACTCCAAATGAATCAAGCTACTCTCACACCAAAATGTAAAACCCAAATTTTCATAACAAAATATGATATAGTATGCGTAGACTTAAATATTGCATAATTTTTAATAATCTCTTTTTAGCAAAAAATATCCCCTTAAATCTCATTAGACACTAAATCAGTATTATCAAAATTGCACCATATCGACAGGTCCAACCGATAAACTAGTCCCTATTCCAAAATCGAAGATATTGATGATCAGTGTACGTAAAAATGAAAACATCAATAAATAACAAAAACGAATGAGAGTAGTGAGTTATGCCAAGTTGATGAATGATAAAGAGAATGGATCTTACTCTTAAAGGAAAGAGCACTACAATCCCCACTGTGTTGTGATTTAGGATTTAATATGAATACTTGTGGAAAGTAAGTGGAAGAGAGGGGTTTTAGTGATTATTTCTTGAACCCCAAATTAAATAATTCAATAATTTTAAATAGAGAACGATTTAATAAAAATACAATTATGAATAAAACATTAGGTTTCGAAATTAATTCTCATCATTTTGAGTTCAACAAATTTAAAAATAAATAAACATAATAGAGACTAAATTTTTTTATAACTGATAGGGCTACACTTCAAAAACCTTGATCAAATACAATAATAGTAATTATTAAATGTGTTTATTATAATTCAATAGGCAACGATTTAAAAATTGTACTCCAAAAGTATATAAAAGGAATTGTAAAAGTAAACATTGTCTATTCATTTTCAAGAACAATTTAACATTATTCAAATACATAAATGTAAAAAATTAATAAATAAGAGAACACTATCAAAAACTATGGTCTATTGTACTTTAAGACCACAACTTTCAAAGAGTTGAAAGTAGAGGGGTCGCCGTAGGCCAACAATGTAATTGTGATGGTGCAAATAAAATTATTTTTTACATCCTTTATTAATTTTTATACATTGTTAGTATTTTATATATATATATATATATATATATATATATATATATAATTTCACTGATGTGCAATTTAATTAGAGAATCACCAGTTGAATCATTGTACCGTCATATCAATATTCTGACGAGTTTGATGACCAATAATGTATTAATAACATTATGCTAGGGTGAAAGACTTATGAAATAAAATGATAAAGAGATTGATGATTCAAATCTTACATACCACAAAATACTAAGATGTACTTCACTATTCCTAATCTTCATAATCTCCATTAAAATCCACAACATAACCCACTAATACTAATTATTATATTTATGAAAGATAAGATGTTTTACTCTAAATAATCTAAATTCTTAATAGAAATTGCCAACTTTTAAATCTTATCACAAATAAAATATTTTAAACGATCGTATAATGATAAGTATTAATTTATACTATTTTACAAACTTAAGAGAATAATATAAATTATATAAGGAAACAAACTTATATAATGATAAAGGTACATTAAAATAACCTAAATACAAATAATATCCTACAATATCAAATAATATCTTAAGATATATAATTGTCTAATAATGATAATTATAGAAATAAGAATATAATAACATTAAATTTCTATTATTTTTTTCTTATCTTAACATTGTGATACCCTATTAAAATAAATTGATCATATTATTATATGTATTTTATCATAAAATAAAATTATAATTTAAGGTTTTGTGTTCTTTATTAAACAAATCATAATTGTAACTATAAAAATTAATTTTGAATACATAATTTTTAAGATATTACAATATGGTGCTCAACTCATGGTTGTGGCAAGAGATGACTTTATAACAAGTTTGAGTAGTTTTAACTCATTTCATTTTTAGTTAGGAAAATTCCTTATCCTCTATGACCATGTTTTCTTTCATTTTGTTCCCATAAACTTTTTACCTAACAAAAAAATATAATACACATAGACACTCAACATAGATGAAACTGGTATTTTAAATCGTATTTACATCTACAATTATTATTTTTCTCATTTCATGTTTAATTCTTATTGACTTTTTAAAAAAATAATTCTAATAAATGATAAATATTTATACTGATAGTACAGAGATATTACTCATATAACAAAACTCAACCAGTATCATTTTTGACTTGTTTCAGGCTAATCAAATCATAAGTGGGTTGATGTTTCCCATATGCTATTTTATTACTAAGAAATGGAATAGATATGGGCTCTCCAATGTAAGCATAGTTCATTACCTATTTCATCTAAACCAAAAAAAGGCCCAAGAGTTTAACACACCCTGACTTTTCACAAATTTTGGGTTATATGCACTGAAAAAAAAAAATCAAATCAAATCAATTGAATTTTAAGTTGATGAGATAGAGTGAGACTGATTATGTTTATGATCAAACTAAAAGATTAAGTTAAAATGCTAATTGCACAAATAAGATGATCCTATTTAAACCCTTTTTTTCCTTGTAAACTTATTTTATTTAACTTGGTTTTTTATTTTTTTGGGTGTACCACTTCGTATGGTTTTAATCAATACATAGTTCTATTTTGAATTCAGATATGAATTTCAAAAGCTAATTTTTTTCAATTAAAGAAATTTCGATGTCATTTGTTCTATTTATGAGTAAATTACATGGACACCCTTGAGTTTTAGTGAAAATACACAAATCACCCATCTATTTTTAATACTTACAAAAACTTCCTAATTTATATAAATTACACCGACCACCACTGCATGAGAAACACCTGCGATCTTTTCAACAAAAAATAGTGATAAATGTAATTAAATTAAAAAAATGATATATTGTGGAAACAAGTCCGAATAGTATACGAGTCAACACATTTTCATTATTTTTGTTCGTTATAATATAATATAAGAGTGATTTAAATAATATATTCTTAGAATCATTGGTGCATTTTGTAACCAACCAAAAATAATGAAAATGTATTGACATATATATTATGACTTGTCTCTACAATATAACATATTTTGTTTAACTTCATTATAGTTATCATCATTTTTATGTAAAAATTACACTTATTTCACATGCAGAAGTGGTCAACATAATGTATGTATATAATAAATCAGAAGTTTTTTTTTTTGTAGGTGTAAAAAATTATAGGATAATCTATATAATTTCAAAAACTCAAGGGTGTCACTCTATATATATCTTTACAAGTTTTACCATATTTAAGGATCATATGCCGACAAAAATAGTGGCATATCATGCATGGCCATTCAATCAAAATTTATGAACCTATTTTACAGTTTAATTAATTCATAATTGTTAATATTGACCCTACATTTTCTCCATAATTTGGTAGTTATGATAATTATTCCAATTTGTACGACACTTAGGTCCACCAAAATACTACTAAAGTCAATGAATAATTAAACCTTTCTATAAAGTTTGAACCATAACTTTATCGTGTCACAACCAAATTTCATTGCAACTCGATTGATGTTTATAATGTCGAATTTCCTCGCCATATTTGACTTAAAAATTGTTCATATAATCACATCATACACCGAACATGATTTTCTTTCAAGCAAGTCAACCTTATTAAGGGTCACACAAAGCTCCACTAGGGCAAGGCCATTAAATATTCCCCAATACAAGTTATCTAAAGAAAAATTGAGAATTGTCAACTTGTGATATGTGGACAATAATATAAACTCAGAATAACATGTTATCTTAAATTGTGTCACAAATCATGTTCCACGTTAATAAAAATATGTCATATCAATTAAAAGATAGGAAGAGATCTATTTACTCCGAGAGTACGTGAAAAACCAACTCCACATCATAGTGATCAATTTTTTTGGAAAATCCAACGATTTTAATTAATGAGTAGATCTAAACTATTAGATTTTCCAAGAGTAAGTGGATCCCCTTACCTAAAATATTAATTATTTTTTATTTTTTATTTTCGCTTTAATATAATTGGTCCGGGACATAATTTGGGATACCATTCGAGACAACAAGAAAGTCATCTACTATTTTATAAGTGTATAACTAAAAAAAGAATTAAAACCAATGCATAAGTTGTCATCAATTATTGTACCTAAACATAACAAGCTTTGGATGCAAGTGGGATTGCACAAACTTTGCTTTTAAAAATAGTTCTTTATATTTGATATAGTAGTTTCTTCTTCTAGAAATGCATAGACGTGTTTCTTTTTCTTCGAGAAAGGAAAACCTTGTCGACACATGTAGTTATTTTTTTAAAGAGACATAAGAATATGCACATTTGTTATGAATGAATTAATAGGCTATTTACAATTTATTGTGTGTTTGGCAATACAAAGTTTATTTGATAAGCTCTTTTATTTCAGTAAGGTAATATTTTGACTGGTTTTGACCAGTTTTGACCGATATAATTGTATAATTGATATAATTGTGTACCATACTTATATTGTGACCGATTTACCAGTTGAATAGGCCGGTACGAACCGAATTTTACAACACTGCTTAATCAAAACTCTTCATTGTATCTGCGTGCTTAATTATTTCACTTTTTTTTTATTTTCACAAAATATACTTATCTTTGTAACAATAATAATGATAATAAATTCATAATTTTCATTTTTCATTATTATTGAAGTATTTTATCAAATACTTTTGATTCAATTCATTAGCTTACGTAACTTCCAGCTTCAGCTAACTAGCCAACTTTCTGGCTCTATTTGGAAAGTTATTTAGTCATGAAATTGTAGCTTTTAGTTATAAATCTAGATGAAAGCTATTTCAATATAACTTATAATTTTTTATAGAGATAATTGAATTAAAGTTCTATAGCAAAAGTAAATGTGCATAACTAATTGGACATGCATTATTATTTTAGAGGGTTTAGATAAAATTTGTTATTTTCTGAATAGTTAATGAAAAAAATATAATTTATTGGATGAACTTATAACTTTTAAAAAACTATGTCAATTAGTTGTCCATAACTTATTTTCAAAAGCTACAATGTCATATTCATCGAACAATGCAATTCTGCAAAAAAATTGAATGAGCTATAATATAAAAAATAAGCTATAAGCTTGACATGCTAAATACACGTAATCTTTTAGCCAGCTTTTAGTTATATGTTAATTATGAAAAGAGAGTCTTTACAAAAAAAAAATATAAATTACATATTTTCATCTTTTGTAACTAAACCTAATGCCGCGGTTAAGAAACTTCAAATGTAATTCAATATAAAATTATTTTTCTAAACAATGTCTTAAGGGTAATTGTTAAGAACCCCTAAAATGTAAAGTCACATTGGAAAATTGTTTATTTAATATAATAAGATTATAATTTTTTATTTTCCAACATAGACTTCACTTTTGGATTCATCATTAATCATTTTTTATCGACAAATGTTAGTATGTTAATATTTGTTGTGGACGAGATTCGAACCATCAACCTTCTTCTTTTCACTCATTCTCACTACATCAAACCACCTTATAACTCATTTTTTTTTATATTTTTAAGTTTGTTATGGCTGTGACTCAAACTTACAACCTCCTTCATTCCCTTCTTTAAATCTTTCATCTTAACCATCACACCACCTTGTGACTCCCTTAGATTCATTAATCATTACCTTATGAAAATGTACAGCAAACCCCAAAAATGAATATTAGTAAAAAAGTGGAAAATATATTTATATGCTTCTATAAATAACAACAAAGGTAGACAATAGTTGATCAATTAATTATGAGGCCATTGACCTAGGAGGAATGAGAGAAAATATATCAAGAAAAATGATGAATGAAAAAGACAATAGAATAGTTAATGGGTTGACCTAGATTTCATTATCCTTTTTTTTATTTTCAAAAAGTAATAATTGTGACAATAGAAGAGATGAGAGAAAAACAAGCAATTTCCTAAATTGGAGGCTAGTTAACTCATTTCATGCAAAGCTATATGGAGCCAAAGCTCCACTCATTAGATATGATTTTTTGTTATTGGAGGACCTACATTATAAGTATGACCTTTGGAAATTATATCAGTGCTTACTTTTGGATGCAGATCTCATGTCCTCTATAATATTCTTATTAGTGTCATAGACCAATCAAAATTTATCATTTAATTGAAAAAAATTATAAAAATATACACTAATATTTTATAGGGAGGGAATCCACTTACTCTGCGTCTTAGCCATCAATTGTAAGGAAATCTAATGGTTTGAATTAGTGAATAGATCTAAATAATTAGATTTCCCTATAATTGATGACTAAGATGTGGAATAAGTTTAAAAAACTTATTCTTGGAATAAATGGATTTCTCCTCTATTTTATATTACTTTATGCAATTCTATTGGATAGAGACATAGAGACAAAGTCCTTCTGAGACATATAATCTCTATCCCTTACTTTTTGTGTTTTTGGGATAAAATGAAATGTAAGGGATATGAAGGATGCGTTGTTTCTAAGCTGATAACTAAGAAATATAAGAGTGGGAGACCAAATAATTGATAGAGACTAGAGTGCAAATATTGAACGAAACATCTAAAAATAATTGGAGATATGGTTGAGAAGCATCTCAAAAAGCTGGGAAAGAAAAGCTAGAGAGGTAAAAGATTATGACAAAAATGCAACTTTTTTAACACACACACCCATGTATATATCTTATTATCCCCACCACTTTCTATATCACATACACTTTTGGCTTTTCTTTTCATGATTACTTTTCTTATGCTATTTGCCTTGGATGCTTAGATGGTCCTTTTGGACTTTTAACCTTTAGTTGTATTGCATAGTGTTTGAAGCATATATTAACTATTTTCGTCCATCAAATTTGTTATTTAGTCCTTAAAAATTAAAACCTAAACTGGATCCAAAAATATTAAATGTGAATCAAAATAGTTATTTTAAATATGTTTTATGATATTTAATAAAGACTAATTTAACTTATATTTGTAATTATTGAATGCTAATTTAGAATTTTATTTTTTTGAAAATTAAATTAGTACGTGCAAAAAAAAATAAGTGCTAAAGTAATATTCACAAAGCTAAAATTACATAGAGTAAATAAGGAAATTTATTAAGTGAAACTCTATTTTAATATTGAAATACACATTTGGAAAGCATAGATATCATTCTCTACATGACACATTATCCCATAAGCTTATAAATTTTGGCTTCTAGAGTTTACATCGGTAATAATTGTAGGGCATCTTCAGCATATTTACTTTAAGCTTTTAGTATTTAATGGTGAACAAAATACTTCATTTAATATCTTGTTTTCAATAACTTTCTTTTTAAAAAGATAAGAAAAAAAATTTGGTACTACTAAAAATATTCTCTAATAAACTAATTTATTTCGGTCCAACCACTATAAAATGTATGTGGTAAGTAAGTTTTTATAAGCATGAAATCGAATTCAAAATTTCTAGAAGAAAGAATATTGATTGATAAAGTTAGTCTGATCATAATATAATATTGTGAGTATTCTCATCTCATCTCTAGTAAAAGATAAATATAACCGAGACAAAAATAATTGTGATTTATATATTTAAATTACAATATCATATTATATTGTGCTTGTAATTCATAATATATCAATTAAACATGATTGTTTTAAAACTTATTACAAATGTGGTAAGGAATACATTAAATAATAAGAAACATTATAAATAGTTAATTAAAAATAATTTTCTTCATTCTTGAGAAGAGATTCTAACTTATATTGGTAGCCACCAATAGAAAATATTACTTTTTTATAAGTATTAAATTTTTATAGGGGTATGTTAGTTAATATTAGTATTTTTATTATTGGGTAAGGTATGAACTCTCCACTTTTAAATCTTCATCTTATTGAAATTCAGATAATAAATGAAAAAAAAAAGAATGAAGAAATAAATTTCGTTGGTTGAAATTGATTGTGAATTGTTCAATAAGTTTACAAATTAAAAGAGCCATGCTTTTATATAAGCATTGCAAGAAGAAACTTAGCTTAACAAACTAAATAATAGGCAAACTAATAATTAGAAAGTAAAGTGGATAATATAACTAACTAGAAAGCAAAGTGGATAACAAAATTAACTAATTATATCCTTCAAAACTGCCCCTAAAGTTGAATAGTAAAAACCTTTGACTCTGAGCTTGTGTAGAAGGTACCAAATGTGAAGTAGCAGCACTAGCAGTTATTGAATAAGGCCAGAAATCTTGCAACATTTAGAAGAGATCTAATTGAGAATGTATAATGCTCTATATGCACCAAGAACAAGTTGAGGAAATATAGGAGCAACTTTCAAATATATCATTAGTTTAAGACCAATTTGTCGACTAGTTCAAGATACAAAATATGATATGTGAGCAATTTGCCTCTGACGCCTCAGCGCAATAGGTGGTGCGCTGAGCAAAAGAAGATATGCCCATCACAAGCTGGTGCACTAAATGTCACACATAGCCAACTAGGGGCTTAGTCCATCGCACAGATGGTGCGTTGAACACAAAAGCCAATATACATATATTATTTAAGGACTTCTAACTCTGGCTATTAGACATGCACTTAGTAATATTTGTTTTTAATACTTCTTTTATGCCAATATACAGACATTATTTAAGGACTTATAACTCTAGTTAATCTATACTCATTTTTGTGTGATTGTACCATCCCATTAGTTGTGCTTTATCCATATCTTATTTACACCTTATAAACATGAGTAGCTAAAACCCTTGTTGGGATTGAATATAACACAAGTTTGATGCATACAGATTGATTCATCTATTAACACATGAAGTTTTGATTATCTTTGAGTTCTTCTATTTTCTTAACGTTGGCTTTAAGTTTGATAAACTTATTGCATGATTATTGAATAAAATGCTTAGTCTTTTACTTGCATAATTTTTGAACGTGCGTAACTTAGTAATTGATACATTTCCTAGACATAGATTTGTATTACTTGGCATATCATGCATTTCACTTTATTGGTATCTAGATATAGTGTTAATCTTGTAATTTTATAACTCTCAAACTAGATGACATAGACTACTAGAGGTATGTTTGTGTTGGGTATTACAAGTGTGAATGGAGAAGTCCCATATTGTGGAATAGTGGATGAGTTTAAGAGCATATAAGTGGATGGACTCATAGACCTAATACCTTAAGGTTTTGGGTCAAGATGTGGTGTCAAGTCCATTTATATGCTTCTTTCACTTAGTCCATGGAAGAATGTTATAACCCATGGATGAAGATCACCCAACAAGTGGTATCAGAGCCGATGGTTCGACGGCTCAACGGGGTATTGAAGCGACAAATGGTCGGTAGATCCTCGAGGGATCCTTGTGTCGAAAGTCTTCCTGGCGAGAGGTCAAGGCGGCGTGTTCCATTGATGAAAGGACAAGCCATTGGTGGTGCAAGTAGATAGAGAGTTGAGCTCTAGTGTATCCAATACTCGAAGAGAAGAGTAACTCAAACTTGAGGGGGAGATGTTAGGTATTACAAATGTGAATGGAGAAGTCTCACATTGTGGAATAGTGGATGAGTTTAAGAGCATATAAGTGGATGGACTCATAGACCTAATACCTTAAGGTTTTGGGTCAAGATGTGGTGTGAAGTCCATTTATATGTTTCTTTCACTTAGTCCATGGAAGAATGTTATAACCCATGGATGAAGATCACCCAACAAGTGGTATCAGAGCCGATGGTTCGACGGCTCAACGGAGTATTGAAGCGACAAATGGTCGGTAGATCCTCGAGGGATCCTTGTGTCGAAAGTCTTCCTGGCGAGAGGTCAAGGCGGCGTGTTCCATTGATGAAAGGACAAGCCAACGGCGGTGCAAGTAGATAGAGAGTTGAGCTCTAGTGTATCCAATACTCGAAGAGAAGAGTAACTCACACTTGAGGGGGAGATGACAAATGTGAATGAAGAAGTCTCACATTATGGAATAGTGGATGAGTTTAAGAGCATATAAGTGGATGGACTCATAGACCTAATACCTTAAGGTTTTGGGTCAAGATGTGGTGTGAAGTCCATTTATATGTTTCTTTCACTTAGTCCATGGAAGAATGTTATAACTCATGGATGAAGATCACCCAACAAGTGGTATCAGAGCCGATGGTTCGACGGCTCAACGGAGTATTGAAGCGACAAATGGTCGGTAGATCCTCGAGGGATCCTTGTGTCGAAAGTCTTCCTGGCGAGAGGTCAAGGCGGCGTGTTCCATTGATGAAAGGATAAGCCAACGGCGGTGCAAGTAGATAGAGAGTTGAGCTCTAGTGTATCCAATACTCGAAGAGAAGAGTAACTCACACTTGAGGGGGAGATGTTAGGTATTACAAATGTGAATGGAGAAGTCCCACATTGTGGAATAGTGGATGAGTTTAAGAGCATATAAGTGGATGGACTCATAGACCTAATACCTTAAGGTTTTGGGTCAAGATGTGGTGTCAAGTCCATTTATATGTTTCTTTCACTTAGTCCATGGAAGAATGTTATAACTCATGGATGAAGATCACCCAACAGTTTGACAGTTTATATAACTTAATTTTGTTAATATGGACTACTAGGCATAGAGGTAGATTAATAAAGTGTTAGTATAGACCTAGACATTAGTGACTAATACAAGTGAGGTGTTGCATTTAACTCAACTTTGCATGCATGGACTGCTAGACATAGAGGCATGTTATGGAGGTCGTATATCTTAATCTTATGAGTAAAGTTGTTAGATATATAGTTTTGTTGCCTGAGTTGCTAAATTGATTAAGACATTAGCTTTTAGTGATACTGAGGTCATTTGTGTGGAATAATCATTACTCAATGAATTTACGTTAAAAATCAAATGTTTACGGATACTAAGTGTGAAGTTCAATTTCAGCTCTTTTTATCATCATATTACAGTCTTGCATTATATTTGTGTTATCAAACAAACAACCCCTTGAAAAATAACTTAAAATAATAATTTTTAGTTGAAATGCTAGTATCAAGCAAGTCCTTGTGGATTCGACAACTCATTTCTCTATACTAGTTTGTGACACCGTTGGTAATTTTATACTCCAATTTATCGGTTAGCAAGTACCATAAAAGTGATATTTTGAATATAATATTTTGACACTTATCACTAATTATATCCTTTTAACACATCTAACTTCCTAACCACCTTGTGTTAATGCTAGTATAATTTATTTAAATGAAATACACTTTATATATAACCACTATTAAACAAAAACCATATTAAAAGTTATAATATTTAGATGTTTAATATTTTTAGTGCCACTCTCACAGCCTCACTTAATTTTTTTTTTAGGAAAAAAACTGCCAAATGTGGAACAAGAATAATCCGTCTCAAGAAATTGATGTCTCTATGTCTCAAGCCAATAACGTAAGAAATTGATGTCTCTATGTCTCAAGCCAATTAACGTAAGAAATTGATGTTTCTATGTCTCTATGCACCAAGTAATGTAAAAAATGTTATTTTCTATTTTTTTAATTAGGTGACAATTTTTAATTGGGTTGTGACACACTTGAGACACCAAAAATAAAATAGGTGATCTTCGCCACTTTGAAGTCAGATATTTGTTCATAATAATAACTAAATCCCTCACTCCTAGGAGGAACTTCTTGAGGACAAAAGTGCTTAATTGAATTCATTAATAAAGAGGTGTATCATTATACTTTTTAGGATGGAAAATTTGTAGAATTTGCAAAGCAAAAAATAAAAGAGTGACAGCACTTTTATGGCCTTCCATATCTAGTAAATGCTTTGGATTATTATCTGTCTTTTCTTCCCTCCCAAAGAATCTACTTTCAATGAGTGAGGTGACTAAAAGCAAAGGTAACAATATTGGTAGGTATGTCTATTAGGTCATTGTGTTTGAGTATGTGAAAATGATAAAGGAGGGCCTCTTTTGCTTCAAATTGTTTGTTCTTTCCCTTTCTTCTCCCACTATGGCCAAAAGGTATACCTAAAAGACCCCACTGTTTGAAGAGATGTTAGTATTGGAAAATATTTATGTCACACTAAGTTTACTAATATCATTTGTCACACTTAGGTTATAATCATTGGTTAATTTTTTGTATTTTTTCATGGACAAACAAAAGATTTCTTTTATGAATGACACAATTGCGATTATTGTGACTGTTGCATTTTGTTTGTTGCAATGTGAAATTGTGAATGTTGTGGTATAATTTTTTTCTGGATTACAATTTTTTTTTTAATTTGATGTGGCCTGATGTGATCAAAATGCAGTCTAAAGCATCCAAATGTTGTTGCATTGTAGCACGATGTAGTCATATCATTATAATTTGATATTCCACTACAGCTATGGTGTGATGTAATTGTTACGATCATCATAACCTAATACTGTGGATGCATACATAAAATAATGCCATCCGCAATTTGAAAGGTGAGGGTTGAAAAGACTTCAATTTATATTCTCTATCATTATTGGAAAACAACATCAAGTGACAACCTTTACAAAAAAAAAAACAAAGTTTAAGAGAAATGGAAGGGTGAGATTATTCATAAAACAGCACATCTACTAAGCTAGGATTAATAGAGAGGCAAACACATGTTTCTCCCTTTATTTTTTATGACAAAAGTGTAATTTCATTATAATTAAAATGATAAATGTATCATTGAAAGTTGTATTTCTTTCTATTTTTTTAAGTATTTGTTTCTCCATTAATGGAGAGTATCATTACTCAGATCCCCACAAAAAATAACTAGTGTGAAAATGTTATTATTGATTAACATTCATAGTAAGGTCTAGCAATTACCAAACTCACCATGCATGCATGCTTCATATAATCCCAAAACTTAGTGTTCATTATATGTGTGTCAATATATGCATAATGGTAATTGGGATTGGTCACAATAATGTTGTACCATGGTCCTAAGTTTATTTCTCAGTGAAAGCTACCCAAGGTCAAAACATTATGCATATGTGGGAGGGTCCAAATTTGTGCCTAGGAAATGGTTCAACTTTTGCAAAACACATAAAACACATTCCTTAACTGAAATTGACATTAGAAGATAGAAATTCCTTTTGTTTCTAGACCATATTCCTTGTTTCTTCAATTATAGTTCTTGGAGAGAGTTTATTACATGAACTTTACTTGTATACGACATGGTGCATCTACTTCAAAAGTGACTATTAGGGTTTCTATTCGTTTTATGACAATGACAAAATGAGGATTTGAGATTACTTTTGGTGTTTATTTTGATAAAAGTCAAACCTAAAGTAACAATGATTCGTTGAAAAACTTAGGAAAAATGTACTATTTTAAAGTGCACTCCTTAAATCTATGTGTAACAAGTGTCCAGAGAAGTGAACTGTGGTTTAGGTGTTTGCAAGTTAGCATAATTTCTAAGACAACCTCAATTATAGTCATTATGACGGTCATTATGTCTAACACTCAAAAGTGTTTACATATTTATATTATTCATAGAGTCGGTCCTGATATTTTATAGGTCATATGCTGAAAGAAATAAAGATTCTTATTTATTATGGGGAGGGATCCACTTACTCCAAGAGTAAGTGGAAAAACACTTACTCCACATCATGACCGTTCATTCTTGGGAAATCCAATGGTTTGAATTGGTGAGTACATCTAAGCCATTGAATTTTTCAAGATTGGATGGTTAAGATGAAGAGTAAGTGTTTTTTGGAGTAAGTGAATCTCTCCCCTATAATAAAAAATGAAATTTATATTTGAAAATTTAAATAAAAATGAGAATTTAATGCAAATTACCAACGAAAATGAGGATTAGTTATTTATAAAAGGAATTTAGTTATTTAAAATAATCTACACTAACGTCTCATAAAAATCGTGAGAATATGTGTTATATTTTATTTTTTTTTGCTCATTTATTATTATTATTACTCATTTGGGACTGAAGTCTAATATATTCTTTATTTTTTAGATTTTTAATGGACCTAGAATGATCTCATACTTGATTTATCCCAATCAACCCCTTAATTTAATTTTACATCAATTATAATAATATAATACAATAATCCAACAAAATATTGAACAAACTAATACGTAGTGTAAGGAGTACAAATCCTCACAAGTACTAAAAAGTTTAATTCTGGGTAGAGATGGTGACATGTGGTGTCAAACAAATTTTAAGTGTCTAGGTTTTTCATTATTTTTTAATTAAATAAGTAAAAAACTTGTAAATTCATCTCTTCCCTCACATTCGAGTACTAGATGGTCCAATATTAGGATCTCTTACAATATTAGACAGTAAAATAATAAAAACTGAAAAATAATAATTATGTATAAATAAATAAAAATTGACCATTTGTATTCTAAGGATAAAAATGTAATATTATTTTAAATAAAAATGATAAAAATATCAATGTAATTTATTTTTCATTTGTTTTTTTATAGCACTTCTCACTCCTTATTAACTATAGGGCTTGTGCAATGCACTTGCTGCACATGCTCAGGGACATGGACGGTCCATTTATTCAAGAAGTTAAAAATGTACACAACCAAATCATTATAAATTGGATTAGCTTTCATTCATGTTAAAAGATACCTACTATTCAAGGTGAAGAAACTTAACAAGCCAATTCATAATAGCCTAGAAATAGCTTAACACAATTAATGACACGA
The DNA here is from genome assembly GCA_009771035.1 of Lupinus albus. Taxonomy (NCBI): domain Eukaryota; kingdom Viridiplantae; phylum Streptophyta; class Magnoliopsida; order Fabales; family Fabaceae; genus Lupinus; species Lupinus albus. The sequence continues at coordinate 14,689,561 of CM020010.1, forward strand.
TAGGCTAATTTCTTTCAAATTGATTCACTTGAACCCCTAAAAAAAGAGTCTCGCTCCTCTCCATTACAGAAGAATACATTGTATATTTAAGATTTTAATACATGATAAAATCAAAATTTAAATAGTTCAGAATTTTTATTTTTTAAATTTAATTTTTTTAAAAATCTTTCCATCTCACATTCCCAGTATTAGAGAGACCAGTACCGGAGAGTAATCCTATTCCTAAAAAAAGACATCAAACTTTGCATTGCCATCAAACTTAATTGAGAAGTTTAAGAAGAATAAACATTCTAATAGGACACAATGCTGGTTTGACTCTTAAAGAATAATATCATTATAAAAACGTAACGTAGCTAAATTGATCAAGAGATATGAAAAAGACTGAAGAATACAATGAATTTGTATCGTGAAGCACTAGGAAAATAAAAATATGTAAAGTTTACATTAAATGTATTTATCGGTCTGAAATGATAATAATGTGTAATAAATAGACCGTTATTCTCATAAAAAAATTAAGGTTGGAGTGTAAGAGATGTTGCTTGTGGAAAAAGCCAAGAAAATGGATCCTATGTTGCAATTTGGGATTTGAGGCTTTCTTTTTTAACTTTCAATTCACATGAAATCATTTATTTATCATTCATAATGTATAATTCAACATGTCAACATATCACAAGCTAGACGAGTCTCTACGAGATAATAGTGCTCAAGCGAAAAATCCAAGATCGAAGGCCAAACTTTCTGTGGGTTTCTCGCCTGAGCTAGAGTCTATCGCCTAAGCGAGAGGCTCGCGCTCAACCGATAATTTCAAGGTCGAAGACCAAACTTTCTGTGGGTTTCTCACGTGAGCGAGAGTCTGTCGCCAAGCGAGGCGACAAACATCTATTCAGAAGATTATTTGTATTTTCATAAGACTGTTTGCTTGATCTTCCAGTTTTTTTCTCTCTGTATAAATGGAATGCTCTTATATATTCTTCACCGGTCACTAATTAATATACATTTTCATTTCCAATTACCTTTTGTTCTATTTTTCTTCTTCTTCTCAAGAACATCAAATATGGTAGATGAAGTTCTTTTACAATTTGTTTTATCTCTTTTCCTTTCACTTTGGTAGTTGATGTTATATAATTACTTATGTTACTTTTTAATTCTAACTTTCATTTCAAATTCCTGACAATTTGTTATTTTTCTTTTCTAAATGCTGCTGTTAATTGTTATTATTTTTGTATTGATTTTAGTTCTAGCAATGGAAAGATATTTCAAAAGAAAATTAACATCATAACAATCATTTTCTACTCTTATGGATCACCGGTCCCAAGTTGATGTCTCAACCCTGTCCCGACCAATTAGATATTGTCATGTCATTTAAAAAGTCATAGAAAATAAAATTAGAAATAAATATTTTTTAGTGGAATAGTGAGATGAATGATATGACAGTATATAATTGGTTAGAACATGGTTGTGGACATCAACTTGGGACAGGTAATCTACATTCATCTTCTCCACAAACATTTGATAAATAAAGTAATAAAACAATGGGAAATATATGGATTATGTATATAATAATTACGAAATATATCTATTTACTTCAAGAATGGGAAAAACCTAATTCAGATATTAGTTATTCATTACAGAAAAAATCAATGATTTGAATTAGTTATTATATCTAAACCATTAGATTTTCCTATAATTGATGACAAATATGTGGATTATTTTTTTCTATCATATATTTTTGTTTACTTTTTTTCCTCATAATTCTATTTGTTTAAAAATAAAATATAATTAAAATGTTTTAAACCTTTAATATTTTTTAGAGCAAATACACATTTGAGTCCCTCATGTTTTTCGGCCTTAATCTTCATTAGAGGTTGTAAAACATGCTAAAAAAGACTAATTTAACTTACATTTGAAATTTTTGCGAACCACTATGGGTTTTTCAATTTTTGAATGACCAAACTGGTAAGGTCGAAAAACATAAAAGACTGAAATGAGTATTTACTCATATTTTTACGAGATTTGATAGTAGGACCGTTACTTGTTCAATCTCTTTTTTCATGCTCGGAGTGGGAACGTTATGTATGACTAGCGTCAAACTTTTGTTATTAATTCCACATTTATCAATAGAAATTAAAATATTTTTAGGATTTAATAGTATAGTCATGACACATGGCGCCTATTTCTTCCTACTCCAAGTGGGAACGTGATTTATGATCAACTAGCAAAAAACCCGTGCATTTGCACGGTTCGGTATTTTATCTTGTATGATTAAGAACACACAACACACATTACATGTGTTCATATGGTTATTAAGAATACACAAGTTGTTTGTGCATTTGAATGATTAAAACACATATTACATGTGCATTCATAAACACATGTTACTCATACACTTTTGTAATTTTTTGATTGATTTTCATACTCAATAGTCTATATATTTGGTTAACTAATAAATACAATAAGAATTTGTATTGTTCATTCTTAATATAGACATGTACATATATAAAACTTATATATTTGTTAATATAACTTGTTGACATTTTCTTTTATTTCCACAATATTATTTCTTATTAGGTGTTAGTATAAGTGATTTATTATTTTATATTTTTAAAAGGTATACAAAATGGGACATCATAATTAATTACTTAGATTTATTTTCAAAATAAATATGGGTTTAATCATTTAGTATGACAAAATAAGTACCAACCCGGTGAATGAAATATCTCATTGTAAGTATGAGAGAGATGAAGAGGTAGGAGTAGAAAAAATGAATAAAGAATATGACAATGACATATTTAAATGAGCAAAGAAATGGTTATTTTTAACAATTAAAATTAAAATTCAGAAAGAGTTATTAATCATGATTGTCCTTTGAAAGTCATTTATTCCGTTTTTTTAAATTAAATAGTTGTTCCTCACAATTAATTTTGGGATTTGATTGATAATTGTGTTTTGGATTGAATTTATCTTTAATGTTTATTAGACATGATTATCCTTGAATGTCTTTTACTTTGTTTGTTTTTTAAATTAAACAGTTGTTCCCCACAATTAATTTTGGGATTCGAATGATGATTGTATTTTGGGATTAATTTATCTTTAATCTCTATTCCCTTATGAATTTCTCTTTATTGTCATTCTAATGAAAACAAAAACACGTCGATAAAATATCATAAGTTATGAATATGATTATCACGTCAATAGTGAGAATATGATTATGAATATTAATATGTGAAAAATAAACTTGACATTAACAGTTATAACAACGTAAAAGTAAATCAAGGTTGTGATTTTTTATAAGATCTTAGTCGGATCTACACTTAAAGAAGTGATTTTTATAACATTACAAAAAAATTACGACAATGAAATTCTATTAGAGACCATAATTAGTAAAGAAAAATATAAAACAATGATGAATACAAAGAAAAATATAAAGGAAAAATGATGAATATGTTTACATTGAAAAAGATGATAAGTGATGTCTACACTTAATACTTGAAATTCAAATGAAAACCATAGTTAGTAAAGAAAAATATAAAAAAAATGATGAATACAAAGAAAAATATAAAGGAAAAATGATGAATATGTTTACCTTGAAGAAGATGATAAGTCAGATTTACACTTAATACATGAAATTCAAATTGAGTCCATAGTTAGTAAAGAAAAATATAAAGGAAAAATGATGAATAGAAAGAAAAATATAAAGGAAAAATGATAAATATGTTTACCGTGAAGAGAATGATAAGTCAGATCTACACTTAATACATGAAAATCATAGTGAGTAAAGAAAAATATAATAAAATGACAAATACAAATAAAAATATAAAGAAAAAATGATAATATAAAGATTTGAACAAAGTAGGGATATAGAAAAGAGAGAATATAATATAGTGAGGAAAGATGAAGAAAATGAAGAATAATAAAGAAAAACTTCCTTTCGAAAATAAACCCAAGTTTGTATTTTGAAATCGGGAGATAATAAAGTGTTGGAGAAATTAGGGATGATGAAGGTTTTGGTAAGATGAAGGAAAATGAAGAGTCTGAAATATTGGGGGTGAGAAAAATCAGATGAAGTTTGAAGAATCGGGGATGAGATAAGTCAGATGAAATGAAATTATGGTAAATGAAGAGTTTGGTGGATTTGGGGATAATGAAAAGGTTGGAGAATTGTGAATGAAAGACACATGGATGAGCAGAGATCAACGGTTAGGATGTGAGTGTATGTTTAGGCGGAAAAAAATGCATGAGGAGGTGACACGTCGACAGTGAATAATGTATTGGAATATTTTTTTCTTATATAGTAATAGATGTCAAACATTTACTATTAATTTTATTTTTTATCCATAAAATTTAACATATTATTTGGGATTCTATAGTACAGTCATGATCACTATTATAAAACTTGGCTCAGACCGATCAGTTTGACCAGTTCAACCGTAAACCAAATATTTGATCGGTTCGAGCATCTCATCTAACTTATTTTGCATCAAAATCAGATTGATTCGATTTGACTCGTTCGATTTAAGCCTAAAATTTATAACTCGGATGGTTGGACCAGTTGGATTGTCCGAGTCAATTAAAAAACATTTTTTTAAAACAATCAAAACAATGTCATTTTGAGATGAAATAAAACTTTTAACTTATTTGTAATTATATTTTCATTTGTTAATTCATATTATAGCAAAACTTTCATTGTTTAATTAAATTTTAAACTTATATGCACTTTTATTGCAATTAAAGCATAATAGTTATGTTCTTTGGATGTTTTCAACTTGTTTGCGACATTTCATAGTAGTAAAATATTCTTTGTTGATTATTTAAGTAGATGTGATAAAAAAAAATTAAATTTGAAATTTAATATTTTTAAATAATGTTGGCTAATATTATGATTTTTTTAGAATTTTTAATGTAAACTAAATCAATCAGTCCAACAATTAATCAACTGATCCAACCAGTGACTGAGTGCCCTAACCGAGTCATTGACGGGTCCGAGTTTAATAACACTAATCATGACTCATGTTGTTTCTTCCTTCCTACTTCAAACATGGACGCGATATATGATCAATGTTAAATCTTTGCTATTTGTTCCACCTAATTAAACTAAAGTTATTACATTTTTAAATATTAAATCAGTAAAAAATCAAACCATCTATTAATCAAAATTAATCAATTTTCAACCTAAAACTAAGTCTTCTTGATTTTCTAATACATATAAGGATATATAGGAGCAAGATTTAATCTTGTTAAACACAAAAATAAAAATAAAAATATTTGTTTTCACAATTTAATTTTAATAAAATAAATCAAATGTAAATTTAATTCATGCAATTAGCTACTGTATAATTTTATTATAAGCAAACAAGGTGTTAATACATTTTCCGATTCATAATCGATTCCTGAACTAATAAGTCTTATTGAAAATATCATTTTATTATCTTAACTTAAGTATAAAAAGAGTTTTTTTTATGTTATAATTTAAGACTACATTTATAAAAGAAGTGGAGAATATAAATCAACCATTGAAATCCCCTTGGTGGGCATGCTCAACATTAATGTACCAAGCTTAATGTATTTAATATTCATGTACCACCCTTTTAATTGTCTACTAAAATTTATTTTACTAAAAATGAAAAGGAAAAGAAGCAATGGTAAAAAAACCCACCTCTGTTTCCTAACTTTTTTAGATATTTAATTAAATATTGATAACTTGCCCTAAGTTGAGGTGTGGTCCTCTTCATTTTCTATTTTGCATGTGGGCTAGTGTCACCGTTACAGGACCACTGGCATGCTTTGCTATCGAGATGAGCATCGGTAGTCATTTGTTACCCTTATTATTGTAAAAATCGTGCAAGTCGGTTTAACCAGTAAATTAGTCCAAATATCGATATGATATAATAATTATACTGCTTATATAATGTTATTGGTTAAAATTGGGCAAATTGGTCATACTGGCTGATTTTTAATTGAACCATACCTGTTATACTGATTGATTTTTAATTTATAATTATTTTTAATAAAAATAAAAAAATTATTGTTTTTTTTATTTTGTTAATATATTATATATGTATATCTAATTTCACTAGTATATAATTTAATTAATGAACCACCGTTAAACTGCTATACAATTATAGCAGTACTCTTACCGATTTGATAACCATACGATATTAATAATATTGATTACCCTAATTTAATTTTTTGAAAAGAGGTAATCCCAACAAAAAAATATTGCTTAAGCCCATATATTAAAAATATAGTTTACATAAAAAAAAAGGAAGGGAATCATTTACTCTACGAGTAAGTGGAAAAAACATATTATAAATCTTAGTCATCATTTCTTATAAAATTCAATCATTTAAATGTACTCGTCAATTCAAAATATTGGATTTTCCAAGAATGAATGACTATGATGTGTAATATGTTTTTTCCACTTACTCCAAGAGTAAGTTGATCCATTCCCAAAAAAATATATAGAAAATGATGTATCTATTATGTACCATTAATATTTAATTATCATTGACTTTTAACTATAACCAACACAAATAAATGATCAATGATATACAAACTATTTATAAGTGTTTAGGTTGATAATACATATATATTATATTAAAAAATTTGCAAATGTTGCTGCGCTAACTGAGTACTCTTTTGTCCAAGTAGATGACGTGTTTGGCCTTCTTTCTCCTTTTTAAAATAAAATAAAAGTAAGAAAATAATAATTATTATAATAACATTATGACAATGAGAAGCCAAACATCTATCTTATGTAACATGGCCCTTAATCATTAAATATCATTTTATGTTTGTGAAAGCTCAATAAATTGAAAAGCTTCCAAAGCCACATAATAAAGAGGAGAAATTAAACTAATCTCATGTGGGACCTATTGGTACTAGACCCATGTGATTTGGCTATAGGGACTGTATTAAATATTATTTCCCAAAAATACACTAATAATATACGAATTTTATATATTATCATTATATTATTAATTATTTATGTAAAATGAATAGTTAATAATATATTGAGAATATCTAAGTCTTTACAATAATAATGTGTAAATATTATATTATTGATACATAATCATAAATGCATATAAATGTACTAATCTTATACAAAATTTACATGAAAAGCATGAAGATATTAAACACATTATATATAATACATAAGTTGGCATGGCCTATAAAAAAGAAATACAATGTTATTATATTCAACCATATATTATAAGTACATAGATAATGATATAATGCTAACATAAGATATAACAAATTTTTGTTACCCCTAATTAAAATCCCTTGGTAAATAAAGCAAAATAAAAATAATGAAAATAGATCAAGAATGGGAAAATTAAAAGAAAAAAAGTTTGGACCCCCATTTAAATATTGGAGCAATTAATGATTTATTATCTCAACTAATCCTTGCCCCAATGTCTACACCTATTAGCAACTGCTAACATATAATTTATTTATTTTGAGTTGATTTGGTAGAACTAATACGAGTAGGGATCATCTCCATTAATGGACAGACAATGAGATTATTACACTTGATTTTCAGGACAAAAAAATCAATACAAGTATAATAGAATGATTGAATTGTCTTTTCATTTTTTATTTTACATTATTTTACTCATCACTTGTCTCTCCGTTAATGGAGATTATCCCTACTCAACTAACACATATGATGCAACATGCAACTTGATTGAAGTAGTTTCGCCAATAAGAGGCTAAGAGATAATAACTCTATTTAAAAAATAGAAATAGCAAAGTTTAGATTTCATAACAATAAAGACCTATGTTTCCAAAAAAATACAAAAGGCACTAGAAGAAAGATTGAAGCATGATTGTGCTAGCACTTGGTGTCTATTATTTTCTCCTTTTTTTAAGATTTGTTTGTTATAAATGCAAAAAGTTTATAATTAATAATTATATTGAAATAATATCTCTCTTTTTTGGACCGGAGTAAAACAAAAACGAGTAATGTTCCATTTTTTATTTCAAGTAAACCGTCTAGTTCACTTTTCAGATTATTCTGGTTTAACCGGGTTAAACACAGTTAGACCAAAATAATTAGCAGTAAAGTGTGTAATTTTTTCTCCCTCAACATCTCCATGTTGAAGCTAAGATGAGATCCTCTACCACTAATCATTAGCACTAACCAAGAACAAAATATCTGCATCTATGCATATTCCATGATTGAATTTGCAGACATGTTACATATTACAATAATATAAAAGATAGACTAAAAGAATGCCCCAAAAGTTGTAGACTTCATTCTTGTCTAAATTATTTAATTTGCATTGTGTTCAACATAAACAAAGAAAGTCACACATAGTAGATATGGATCACATAAAAAAAGGGTACATAAGTTAATTAGAAGCTTCTCAACATCTCCAAGTTGAAACTGAGATAAGTTCTTTCCTTTGCCAGCATAGGACAAGAGATGAATGCCTTCTCTCGACTTGGAATCCCCGCACCGGTGCCCTCTGTACTAAACACTCGGCTTGAGCTTCCGTGAAGTTACTAAATGTGATCGGAGAGAATCCGGTTTGAAGAAACAGATTCGGCCAAGGAGGTAACTTTTCGTGTGAGCGTTGATGGCCGAATATGATTTTCTTAATGGCTGGTTGGATGAAATGCCTCTCGATTATATGGAGGACGTCCGAGCTCAGATTTACTGCATCTAGTGACTCAAGCAAGGCCGAGAAACATTGAAGAGTATGGACTATATTGGTGGAAAATGGTACATCAATGCGATCGCAATTTCTATTGAAAGTGACCACTACTTTTGGCCTAAGCTGCTTTACAAAGTGAAGGACTGAAGGAACCAATGATGGGTAATTTATGAGACAAGAAAGTGGTAAATTCACAGCAATTGCCTCATTATCAAAGAACTGACAAGAAGGAGAGTTCAATGATTCAATGCTCAAAACATCGAGTTCAAAGAACATGTTAATGTCTTTGGCATATTGGTTCAAATTTTGTCGGATAAAATTGAGCTCGTCGTTATCGCAAGTGGAGGGAGATACAATAGCCGTGACTTTAAGCGATGTTGCGCTGTTATTTCTCAAGGCAAGCTCTTGCATAAAAGAAGACCATTGCTCTCCAAACCCAATGTCAAAATCAATAATGTGAACTCTATCAAACTTTTCCAGAGCTTCGACAAGGGCTTGATTACAAGTGAAGTTGACAAACTGAAGAACCGGTGATATCTCAGAAAATGACTTGTAAGCTCCAATTTTGAATATGAAATTGATTGGTGAGAAAGCAATAGAATTGTGAATGTTCGAATTGAGCAGTAACTGCAAGGCCTCCTTCATGTAGAAAGTAGCCCTTTGGAAAGGCTTTCCAACCGGGGAGAGCTGCTGATTGAGCCGCGCCAATATCCCTTGCGCAAGTACCGGATTACCAGCTTCTATCAACTCAGCCGTTTTGTATAGCTGGTCAAATATACTCTGCTGAAGCTGGTTGCTTGCATCATCTCCAGTGGAATTCACCTTCTTCTGTTTTGCAGACGGCACAACCAATGGTTGTAGCTGTTGCAGATGATGATGAGGAAATAACGGAAGCTGTTTTTGCTGCCTCCGAGCAAATAATTCTTGCCCACAGTCCAAAAGGGGAAACCTTGGAACCTGATAATTGTGCCCAACCGTGTCAGACAAAGGGCGTTCCGCTTGATGCTGCGAGAAAACTTCCTGCTCTTGCATTTGAGGGTATGTCAATGGCACAAAGAAAGAAGGGTTATTCGACAACCGAGCTTGATTCTGGTTTAACATCAATTGAGGATTGATAAGTCGAGGCTTCTCATCGACAACACCAATCCCTTGCTGCTGCAGCTGCTGCTGCTGAGAATTAAACACACCGGGGGATGACAAAACCAACAAAGAACTGTTAGCTGAAACAGGAATCGATTCCGAGACAGACACGGAACCAGTTTTTGCACTGTAACAATCTATATTCTCAACAAATGGAAAGGCATGGTAATTCACTTGCACAGAAGGATCAATAATACTTACCATATTCAACCCTTCATCTACAACACCAAAACCTCGATTGAAATCGACATTTTGATAGCCACAACCACCAGTTTGGAAGAGCTTGCTCAATCCTGCAGAAGGGTCTTCAACATCACCCATGATTAACCTCATAATAGACTGATCTTGACCCTCCCAATCCTCCATTCTCATATCACATTTTTCTGTGCTGGATTCTAATGATGCATGAAGAGGGTTCTCTGAGAGATTTGTGGCTGCAACAGAAGAGGACATTGTGGAAGATGATAAAGAAGGGTTTGGGCTTCTTCTGGAATCAAGAACAGAATTAGGCTCAGTACCCACATAGCAATAAAACCCTTTGTCTATGCTCAAATTTTGTGGCTGTTGATGCCAAAGGAGTGAAAAAGAATCTGAAGCTGCAGAAGAACAAAAATCCAAAACTCCCTTCTCTTGAAATTCCTCAAAAGGCAAGGGCATGGCCTTAATCCAACAAAGATAACAACAATAACAACAACAACAATAACAATAACAATAACAATAACAATATAGGTGCTCAGTGCCAACAAAACCAACCACTCAAAAGATTCAAGTTTCTTAAAAAGCTAGCACCTTTATTCTCCATACCCACCTAGAACATGTTTCAAAGCAAGAATTTTGACACATGGGTGTGGTTTACAAATCCAGAAACAAAGCATAGATGATTTTGTTTTTGTTTTTGGAAGAAAGCTTTGAATTTTAGTGGGATATTCAAAATGATTAAAATTAAAAACATGGAGGGTTTAAAAGAAACTTGAGCACCTATAAAGATTGTCCTTTACTTTCTGGATCTATGGGTTGCAGTGACAGTAAAGGAATGAAGCCATGAATGTGATTCTTTGTTACAGAAAGTAAATAACTTGAGTATATCTAAAGCGTGTTCTTCACTTTCAGGATCCATAGCTTATTAAGGTCCAAATAGTTGCAATGAAAGAACAAAGCCATGAATGTGATTTTTTGGTTTTTGTTGCATATGATAAGTGAAACACTCTTTCCTACTTATGTTTTTTTGGATGGAGTGCACTCTCCCATCCTTTCCTACTTAAATTCGAAAAATATTTCGTATTTTATCGTTAAAGAATTAATCTCTTTTAGAATATGGGGTTGTTATCTAATAAGTATTTTTCACAAGAATCAAACTCTTGACTTTTTTATTTTTTTTTGGGAATAAATTCAGAACATTGCACTATTAGATTAACGTCTTATTATTATTATTATTGATACTTTGATATTTTATTTTGTGTAGGTCATTTGTTGACATTTTAAATTTGAGTTTAATCTGTTTATTTTTTTTATGATTAGACATTTATTATTTATATTTAATATTTTTATTTAATAAATAATAATAATTAGTATGTGATGTCCATAAAAAATTCTTAAGTATAAACTATAGTTTTTTAAAGAGTTTATCAAAATGACTAAGTTTTAAAATATTTTGTTAAATTTACCTAAAATAAATTGCCATAGATATTATTTTGCAATTAGGGATAACAATGAGTTTGGATGAGTCCAGATATTACATTACTCAGATTCATCATTTTGCTTCACTTTTGGACTCAGACCCGCCCTAGACTCATACTAATATCCAGTGGTTATACTATCTGCGGGTTCTTGGGTACCCATCGGACCTATAGGTACCCACAAACTAAAAAATATTAAAAATAATTTCAAATAATTTATGCCTCTTGTTTATTTTGTTTCCTATGAACTTATATGTAATTTAGACAACTAACAAGAGAAAAAATTATAAAACTTAATTTAAAGTTTTAAACGCAACTTAATTTTATTATTAAACCTAACTCGTTTTACTCAAACAAATATTAAAAACAACTTCAACACTGAGATGAAAAATTCATTTAGTATCTTCAATTGACATAACATTACATCATACATATGAATTAACAACATAATATCATTGCTTAACACCATAACATTACAATTTAACAACATAACAATCTCATTTATGAATTAATAATATGATATTATAATTTTGGATTAATACTTGTTCTTATATATATATTTAGGAAAATATAACGAGTCAATATATCTGAGTACCTCATTACCCGGACTCAGACCTATCTAACAGCGAATCTTAAAATTGCGGATCTCATTTACCCACAAGTCCAAAACATGAACTCAGACTAAGACCTATTATGGTTATTATTTACGGGTATCTGCTTATCCGGATACCCATTGTCATCGCAATGTTTAAAAAGATTTAATACTCAATTAGTTAGTATTAAAGAAGAAATTATCTATGTAAAATATTGTATTCTTTATTTTTCATTTTTTAAATAGACATAATTGTTTCATATATTATTACACTTTAATGCCTTTTTATCCAAAATTGAGAAAGATAAAATTTTAAAATAATGTAAATAACTCAATCTAATTTAAAGGAAGATAAATAAATTTCTCTACGTCTTTCAATACAATACCTCAGTTTTTTATTATCTTAAAATAATGTATTTAAAATGTAAACAAAACAACTTGCAAAGGTTGCTGTCAACTAACTGTCTTTACCCCACAGACTAAACTTCTATGGATTTTGCTTTTACGAATATCAAAATACATATAAAGTTTATTACAAGAGGATTGACTTGTAAACTTACTATACATTTTAACCATCAATTTTATGAAAATTTAATGGTTTGAATTAGTGGTAGATCTAAAACATTGGATTTCCCTAAAATTAATGGCTATGATGTTGAATAAATTTAAAAGACTCACTCTTGCAGTAAGTGGATCATCACCCTTATTGATGGAGAATAAAGTGTCTAGTGTATACTCTGCATGACATATATATACATGATACATAACCATCACAATCTAACTCTAACAAATGGGTATCCATGGGAACTCTATCTAAGTTTTGATTTTTTCGATTTTAAACATCGAGTTTAAGGTCAAATTTGGTACAGGTAATACCTGACGGTCATAACCTGAAACATAATTTATATATTATATATCAAATTGTAGAATTATTATTTGAATACATCAATTATGTAGTTATATTGGTCAAAATTGATCATGCAAACTTATTTTTCATTTGCATTATACCAACAAGTTTTCTTAGAATTAAAAAAACAAAGTGAAAATGGATTAACTCTAAAGATTATTACTACTATAATATATGACTTAATTATTAAAGTATCTGTTGAACAATATAACTACTATATAAATATCTTGACTTATTTGATGACAAATTTAATATTAATAATGTTGGAAAAGTGATATATATTTTATAAATATATGACAAAAGTAAACAAATTAAGTTTCTAATTGATAGATCCTAATTTTGATTAATTAAAAAAAGTGTACTTCATTGTATGGTGAATAATTAAAACAATAGCAACCAATATTATTAATATTATAGCAGTATTCAAATTAGTCGGATGTTGATATAATAAGAGTATTTAACTCGTGGTTCAATAATTGAATTGTATATTAGTGCCATTAAGTATATACATATATATTATAATAGTATTAATGTTTAAAAGTTAAGCTATTTTCATTTTTTATTTTAAGAAAATCGATCGGGACAATACAAATGAAAATCAATCAATAGAATGAATAGAACAATAGACAATTAACACTAGGAGTATTGTTTGATAACCAATCACTTCTTTCCATTTATGCTTTTAGTAACCATTTTTCTACTTTTGGGAGGGATTCACTTACTCTAAGCGTAAGTAGAAAAAACATACTTCATATTATGATCATTCATTTTTGGGAAATCCAATGGTTTGAATTGGTGAATACATTTAAACCATTGGATTTTCTAAAATTAAATGACTAAGATGTGGAGTAAGTTTTTTTTCCCTTACCCTTGGAGTAAGTGGATCTCTCCCCTCCAATTTTTAATATTTGTGCAAGGGATTTTCCCTATTCTTTTGAGGACGAAATGAAGACTTGTGTTTGATTCAGAGTTTATAACTACTTCTCCCAATAAATATCGCTTAAAGAAATCAGACCATTGACTTTTGATCTTTTTGGGATCTAACATGGAACTTATATCACTAATAATCATTTGTTTATACTAATTTTAAATATCTAACACCACACAATCTGCCTTAGACCTAACTATTAAAATTCTATTACATGTTTAAATGTTTAAATTTTTAAAGTAGATATTTTAAAAATAAATATATTTTAGAAAATTGGAACTAATAGCAAAAAACACATTGCTTTCTGCTTTAACATAGGAAAAATGACACACCATACACCGATTAAATCCTAGAAATTGTATTAAATGATTAAATATATTTAATTAGTTTTAAATAAAACATGTTTAAGCAACAAAAAATTATTAAAGGAATTTTTAATCTAAAATCCAAAATTAGTATAAGATTACCTCGTTGTTAATATTTTGTTGAACATGTTTAAGCAAATGTATGGTACTGTCCTATGAGAATCTTGTTGAATAATAACCATATAGACCACATCAATGACCAAATAGAATGTATAAAATCAAACCGAGGTTACTCAGACCCGTTGGTACCCGTCAAAATATCCACAATGGGTACCCACAAAAATAACTCATGTGTGGGAGCGGATATCATTCAATATAGCGAGAGGAAAATGGGTGGTCCTTATCTTTCATATTAAGGTCTCTTTTTTAGTTTAGGTTAAAAACCGAACACTCAAACCAGATAACATTGAGACATAAACAAATGCACTTTTCGATTTCACGTTGTTTTGAAATTTTTGTATTTTTTAAAATATAAGCCGGACAAAATTGATGAATAAGACAACCAGCAATAACTAGTTAAGAAAACATAATTAGTACTTAATAGTTTAATACCCACATTCAAATTGAAATACTAGCAATAGTACTGTATAATTTTAGATACCAACCCATCTAGTTAAGAAAACATATGGGTTTGGTTCTCATCAATAAGCCTAAATTACATAAACAATTCCATAAACTGCATAAGCATGTTTGGATATAAGTTAATTAGCACCTGCTTAGCATTTCCATGTAGAAACTGAGATAAGTTCTTTTTGCTGCCAGCATAGAGCAAGCGACGATTGATTTCTCTCGACTCGAAATCCCCGCACCGGTGCCCTCTGCGCCAAACACTCAGCTTGAGCTTCGGTGAAGTTACTAAATGTAAATGGAGAAAACCCGGATTGAAGAAACAGGATCTTCCAAGGAGGTAACTTTTCCTGTGAATGACGGTGACCAAGTATAGTTTTCTTAATCGCCGGCTGGATGAAATGCCTCTCGATCTTTTGGAGGACATCTAGGTTCACATTTGCAGCATCGAGTGATTCAAGCAAGGCTGAGTAACATTGAAGAACATGGACTACGTTGGTTGGAAGTGACGCGTCAATTCGATCGCAATTTCTGTCCAAAGTGACCACCACTTTTGGCCGAAGTTGCTTTACAAAGTGAAGGGCTGATGGAAATAATGACGGGTTGTTTGTGAAACAAGAAACCGGCATATTCACAGCAATTGCCTCGTTATCGAAGAACTGACCAGCCAGTGGACACGGAGAGTTCAATGATTCAATGCTCAAAACATTAAGCTCGAATGACAAGTTGATGTCTTTCGCGTACTGAACCAAACTTTCTCGTGTAAAATTGAGCTCAATCTCATCGCATGTGGACGGTGATACAACGGCAGTAACTTTAAACGAAGTTGTACCACTATTTCTAAAGGCAAGCTCTTGCATAAAAGATGACCATTGAACTCCAATCCCGATATCAAAATCAATAATATGAATTCGATCAAACCTTTCCACAGCTTCAATGAGGGCTTGATTAGAAGTAAAATTGGCAAATTGAAGAACCGGTGATATATCAGAGAATGATTTATAAGCACCAATTTCAAATATGAAACTAAGGGGTGAGAAAGCCATAAAACTGCGAATGTTTGAATGAAGCATTAACTGCATGGCCTCCTTCATGTAGAAAGCAGCCCTCTGGAAAGGCTTACCGATCGGGGAGAGCTGTTGATTGAGCCGCGCCAATATCCCTTGCGCAAGTACCGGATTACCAGCTTCTATAAACTCGGCAGTTTTGTATAGCTGGTCAAATATAGTCTGCTGAAGCTGATGGCTTGCTTCATCTCCGGTGGGATTAACCTTCTGCTGCTTCGCAGATGGCATAACCAATGATTGTTGTTGTTGTTGTTGAAGATGATGAGGAAACAACGGAAGCTGTGTTCGCTGCCTCCTACCAAATAGCTCTTTTCCTGAATCCGAAAGAGGTAGCCTCGGGACCTGATAATTATGCCCAACTGTATCAGAAAGAGGTCGCTTTGCTTGTTGCTGATGGAAAACTTGCTGCTCTTGCATTGGGTACGTCAAAGGCACAAACAAAGAAGGGTTCTCTGAGAATTGAACTTGATTCTGGTGCAACAGCATCTGAGGATTGATAACTTGAGGCTTGTCATCTACAACCCGAAAGACTTGCTGCTGCTGCTGCTGCTGTTGAAAACTATACGCACCCGGAGATGATGACGATACCATGATAGGGTTGTTAGTACAACCAGAAAAGATGGGTTCGGCGACCGACACAGAACTCCTACCCTTTGCATCCTGACCATTCATATTGTTAAGGAATGGGAAATCAGTGTAGTTCCCTTGCACAAAAGGGTCAATACTACTTGCTATATTCAACCCTTCATCCACAACACCAAACCCTGCGTTGAAATCGCCAATTTGAGAACCACAACCACTGTTTTGCAAGAGCTTGCTCAATCCTCCAGAAGGGTCTTCAACATCACCCATGATTAACCTCATAATAGACTGATCTTGACCCTCCCAGTCTTCCATCCCCATACCACTTTTTTCCGTGCCGGTATCCAATGCGGCAGCCCGAAGAGGGTTTTCCGAGACCGTCGCGGCTGCAACAGTAGAGTTGTTATTGATTGGACCAACACCAACACCAACACCACCTCCACCGCCATCACCACCACCCTTGGTGGTGGTATTGCTGCCAAGAGAGGAGGACATTGTGCAGGAAGATGTGGGAGGGCTTGGGCTTCTTCTGGAATCAAGAACAGAACTAGGCTCAGTGCTACCAACATAGCATTCCTCTTTGTTCCTAATGGTCCACTGTTGTTGTTGATGCAAAAGCAATGAAAATGAATCTGAGGCAACACCCGAAGAGTAATCCAAAACTCCCTTCCCTTGAAATTCCTCAAAAGGTAAGGACATGTCCTTCATCTAAGAAAGTTAACAAGAACAAAACAATGAGGGTGCCCACAAAACCAAACACTCAAAAAGACTCAAAAATTTTCAAAAGTTACCACCTTTTTCCCCCACAATCACCTATAACAGATTTGAAAGCAAGGAATTTCATAAATGGGTTTTGGTTTACAAATCAAGAAACAACAAAGGCTTAGAAATTAAGCAAGTTTAATCTACCAAGAAAAAAAGAGATTAACCAAGTTTAGTTACTATAACAGAAACAAAATATTACATTTTTTTAAGGAAAAAAGATTAGATTTTTGGATTAGAATAAAGCTCTGAATTTTAGGGGATATTTAAAAAAAATTGTTGATAAACACTAAACCACAAACAAGGTTCAAAATTTAAATAAAAAAAAACAATAACGAATTAAGCACCTTTAGAACTTGTTTTCTTTGAGGTTTCTGTTGTGTGGTTTATTAAGCTCCAAATAGTTGCAGTGAAGAAAGAAAGCCATGAATGTGTTATTCTTTGGTGCTTGTGTTTTCTGTGTTAAACACTCTTTGGTTCTTGTGTTTTATGTGTATAAAAGTGGTAAAGTGCTTTTTTTCTCTCTCTTCTCTATGTTTTTCTACTTTTTAATTTTTTTTATTAAATTAATTTAAGGGTGTGATCCACTTACTTCAATAATAATTTTTTAAACTTATTCTACGTCTTAGTCATTAATTTTAGGAAAATTTAATGGTTTAGATCAATCTATTAATTCAAACAATTTGATTTCCATAAAATTAATGACTAAGATATTGAATAAATTTAAAAAACTTACCATTGGAGTCGATGGATCTATCATCCTAATTTAATTTAATTTGTGTACCTTGTCTGTAAATGTAGTTTTCCTTTTTCCCCTCTAGTTGGTAGGGTTGCTGTCACCTTACATTTTTCCCACTCTCACATGTAGCGCGTGATATCAGTTGCACAGTGCAATGTCAATTTTGTATCTGGGTATCTTCGTCCTTGTGAAATATTGAAAATCAAATATTAATATTTAATCTTATATTAATATTAATTGATTATATGGCCAATGAGCATTTCTAACCTTAAGGCAAATTCATATTTAGTAATATAAGACTTCCCTAGAAAGAGATAATTGGGTATTCGAAAAGAATTAGGTCATCACCATTAGGATAATGAATACAATTAATTACATTAAAAAAACTCTATTACTACATTGTCCTAGTTGATGATACTTCTTTTTAATACATTTCTTAACACATATTTATGCATTGAGTTTATGTGGAATCCACCCACTCAAGAATCATTCTCTTGTAATCTTTTACTTAATAAACTTTTGATTCTGAAAATGATCTTATTTTACCCTTTTTCATTTTGATTTGTTTAATTAATCTGTTTTTTGATACTAACAACTATATCTTTTCACCTTTTAATAAATAATTATAGTCCCTTTTATGTGAGTGATTAATCATCCCAACAAGGATGGATCCCATGTTATAACTAATCTTTTACTTCCAAGTTTAAGGATGACAATTAGTACCCGGATCCGCGAGTACCTGCAATGGGTCGGGTCTGATCCATGTTTTGGACCTGTGAGTAATTGAGACCCATGATCTTAAGACCCGCTGTTAGATGGATCTGAGTGTGGGTAATAAGGTATCCAGATCTGTGGGTACTCGAACCCGCTATTTCTTCCTATATATATAACAACCTAATTGTAATATCATGTTAATTTAAATTGTAATATCATATTAATCCATAATTATAATATCATATTAATTCATAAATGTGATTATTATGTTGTTAAACTGTGATATTATGTTGTTAATTCATATGTATGATGTAATGTTATGTTAATCGAAGAGTTCATACTAAATGAATTTTTCATTATAATGTTGAGGTTGTTTTTAATGTTTGTTAGAGTAAAATGAGTTGTGTTTAATAGTCAAATTACGTTGTTTTTAAAACTATAAATTGAGTTTTATAATTTTTTCCTTATTAATTGTCTAAATAGCATATAAAATCGTATGAAACAAATACATAAATGCACAAATTACTTGCAATTATTTTTAATATTTTTTTAATTTATGAGTACCCATGGATCCGGTGGGTACCCAAGACCCGCGGGTAGTATACCCAGCAAGTATTTACATGGGTCAAAGATGGGTCTGAATTCAAAAACAAATCAGTGGGACATATCTGAGTAATACACTATCCGGACCCATTCAGACTCATTCTCATCCCTATCCAAGTTTCAATATATAAAAAATCAAGACTCTTGACATGCGGAAGTTACCTTGGCTGATAGACTCTTTATTTGAAGTTAAATATAGAAAATTCATTTAAGAATATTAAAACTCTCTCAGCGCTAACCTAACTTATTCATTATTATGTATTTTATTGTTATGCAATGAAAAATTAAAGAAAAAGTAGCATAATATTATATATTTAAAAAGTAATAAAAAATAAATTTGTATCTATTTTTAATAAGAGTACTTAATATCTATGTAGTTACCGTAAATTTTTTACACTCACAATACATCATTCATCATTGGTTTGTTTTATTATTGTTTGAGAGTCAATAATAATTAACATATGAAGATGATATATCAACTATATAAAAACTAGTTATAATGTCATTGTATACATATTAAATCATTTTAATAATGTAGCGCATAACTAGATTCCCGTTTGTAGAATGAAATGAATTTTAAAGAGATTGTCATTGATAGTATTGAGAACAAAAGAAATTATTCTAAAACGTGTTCTAAGATTAGAAATTTCAAATGTTAGATAGTTGAAGAAAAATAGTTGTGTAGACATTGTAATGATGCAAAGTGTCAATACATAGATGAGAATGTCAACTTTTTCACATGGTAAACTCAAACAATTAAAAATTCTTCACTTGTGATGTACAAGGTACTAAATAAATTATGCTTATATTATATGCTAAATAATGATGAATATATTTTGGTCATTAGTTTTAATTTACTGTATAATAAAAAATTACAATAAAGTAGCATGTTAATAAGGGTGGAAACAGATATGACCGCTTATCAGGGGCCTATTACTTGATCTATAACAGGTCAGACATTTTTAGAAAACAAGTCAGACTTAAACTTCTTCAAAAGTCTATTTAACCGAAATAGGCTAGACTCAGACCTTTTAAAAAACCTATTAAATCTACGGGTCGACCTATGTAATGTTATTATATATTTATAAATTATTTTTTTAACATATACAAAAAAAACTAAATAAAAAATTATGTAAATAATCCACTAGAACTTAGAGATTAAGCTATTTAATAATTGGATATTTAATTGTTGAGACTTGAGCTTAAGTACATAATCCAACTCATGTTAAATATTAGAGCAATATCATATTTACTATGATATTAAAATACATCATTTTGTATATTCTAACATCAAAGACACTACAAATCCTTCGAATATATTATGCAATATTGGAAGGTGATGAAAATAATTGTGATAACAATGTAAAAAAATCACACTAATTGCTATAATTATAATAATTTTTTGTAATTTGTACATAATTTTTTAATTTTTTACCTTAACAGACCTTTAAACACGCTAACATGTCAGACCAAATTTTTTAACAGGTCAGATCTAGGCTTTGATTTTTTTTAAACAGGCTAACATGTCAAGCTCAGACTCCTATATACTATATAGGTTTGATCTGTTTAAAGCAAAATCTGACCTGACCTGTTTCCACCCCAACATGGGAAGTATAATATGTTTAAGAAACAATATGAAAGATAACAAAAAGAAGTGTTGGAATAACAAAAGCCATTAATAACATGAAAAGAACATGTATAGAAGTCTATTTTAATGAGAGATTAATTTATTAAGAAAGAGTATGATGTAGGAGTGTAGGTAATCGAATTCACAGGTACAGTTTAGATCGAAGATTTTGAAACTCACTGTTAAACGAGTCTAAATCTGGATAATAAGACACTCAGACCTGCTGGTACCCAAACACACAATTCCTAAATATATATACAATAATAACTAAACATACTTTACATCATTGATGTTATATTCTTAAGTAGTGATGTTATATTTGTTAATATGTAATTATGACGTAATTGTAATGTTGATGGAGAGATGTTAGACATTTGATATGATTTACTGTCTTATTTTAAATTATGTTTTTTTAATAAAAAATTATATTTAAGTAACATTTTAAAGTTTTGTACTTGTAATTTAATTATATTTTATAATTGTTATTATCATTTTTATTCTTCTTTTGATTGTCTAAAATAATACACATGAATATAAGAAACATTTGCACAGATATATAAGTCGCTCTCATTTTTTAATATATTTTCTGAATTTATGAGTAGCACAGGAATCCACTGGGTACCCAAGGACCTGCGGGTTCGAGACTCAACAAGTACTTACATGGGTCTTAGGCGGGTCTGAGTCCTAAAGTAGTCGAACGCGATGCTCCTGGGTAGTACATTACCCTGACTCATCCAGGCCTATTTTCATCCATACTTAAATGTTTCTAAGGAACTTATAACATGTCATTATATGAATTTTTTCATAAATAGATTAGACTTTTCCTAAAAAGCTTATTTGGCTTAATATATCTTACTTTAAGCAAGGTAAAAATCATATATTATTTTAGTATGAATTAAATTATTATTTTTGAAATTTGAATATAATAAATATTAAAAAAAATGCAATTTAGTTGTCGGTATAGATATAGTTATTTAAAATATTTTATATTACCATATTTAAAGGCAAGTTTGTTGGAATATACTCTTAAATATACTTATATGTAATGAGAGACTTTTAAATATATTAAACATAGACTTTAAATTTATCAAAATAGATAAGCATGAAATATTGAGATTATTACATATTATTATGGTCAAGCTTTTTAAGGCAAAGTTTCCTATAACAATATTATTTTCATCCACTTATTTATGCCCAAATATTAATTAAGGATTGCAATGATGTCGGGCACAAACATATACTGCTTACTCTCGTACATATCTATACTATCTCTGAGTAATGAGTATCTACTATTACCCAACAAGTTTTAAGTTTAATTACTTATTTATATATTTTATGATAATCAATACATAAAAACATTATTATTAAATGAATAATAATATATGTATATAATCAATTTATCATTATAGTTTAATCACTAAAACTTATTATGAAATAATAATAAAAATAATAAAATAGATAATATATAATTTTAAATTAATAAAAAATATATAATATTTAATTAAAAATAAATTTATAAATATGTGGATATTTTACGAGTAGTCACAAGTATATTTGTACCATCCTTAATACTAATGTATGATTTTTGTCTCAGATTTCTTTTCAATTGTTTACTCTCATCCACATTAAAACCCGTTCAAGGAAGAAAAATTTAGGATTTCTTTCTACAAGAATTTGATGCACATACTCATCAATATCTACTAATATATCACCTTCATAAATCATTGTCTAACTGGTCTTTATAAGCAATCTGGCCCTGTTATCATAATCAACCATCACCAAAGTTCCATAAAGATTAGCTACATATTCAAAAATTTGAAGCTAGTGGAACTTCTCTTAACCTTATCCAAACAAAATGTTATTTTGATACTATACTTGGTTCCTAACTTTTTATCCATTCAAAAACTTTTCAAGAAGGATATTAATTCCATCACTCAAATAACAAAGGAGATCTTCACCTTCCAGCTCATGTAAATATTCTAGGCTTTGAGGAACTTGGAATCATGCTACTTCAGTCCTTTTTAGCCATTTTGTTTCAACCTCCATTGTTTTTCACATAAATATTCTAGGTTATTTGAGTTTTTGTATGGGGGTGACCCTTTTTTCTGTCTTGAAAACTTCTACTTTTCACATGACTCTTTTGATGCAAACCCCAATTGTTTTCTATCCTATTCACCCTGCCAAACATTTTAATTGGTATTTCAGCTTCTTCATGGAGTTGTATCTAACAAAACCAAATTTAGTTCTTCCATTTCTTCTCTTTTTGGCATTTGGTTGGGGGTTACAAAGATAATATGCTATGAACTTAGTTACGTGGTACATGGTATCGACTCTGGTGCATGATACTCAATTTTATGCTTGTTCTTTGCTGGTGGATCTGGTGGGTCGGACAGGTACGTCAGACAAATGGATTCCATAGATGCGTCTTAGTTGAGTTTGGATCCTCCGGTGGAGGTACCTGAAAAGGTGTTCCAACGATCAAGTCACGGAATATGAAGTAAAACAGGTATGCGAGAATAGCAGTGCATAATATAACTCAATGATAGTAATATATAAATACTTCCTTATGAGGGATTCCCCTATTTATAGAGATGGGATGAATGAAATAACCCTTGGGGAGTACTATTGGAGTGGCCGACCATTTGGATGTGTCGGGGGCTGCTTTATCTGTGTTAGGCAGAATTGGCAGGGTCGTACCCTATGCAGTTGACATTGTAGCCTATAGCAGGCTTGAAGCCGTATTGCTAGTGGTTAGGTGAGATTTGCAGGCGATGTGTCGGATGGATGTCAGGTCAATGGGTCTCGAATAAGTCTATTGTGTCCGACCATTATCGAGACACGCTTGGAAAGCCTTAATTCAGACATATATTCTCTTTGGTCGGTCGGGTAGGAGGCCGCTCTGGTCTATCAAGTTTTACTGTTTGATCTGGGTGGAATAGTTGCCCCTAGTCTAGTAGGATACTCAATAGTCGAGCGCGCTATTACTTAGTGTCTATGAAGATTGTTATTTGTTGGCATGATCAGTTGTGATCATTCGGCTGAGTGTTCATTTGGGCAGGGTGGAACAATGCTATTAGTAAGTTTTTTATTATTGTTACTAGATCTCTTTTATGACGAACCTGGTATGTCGTAGGCGTTATATAAAATTCGATACATATTACATAGGTTAAAGAAGAGAATCATGTAATTATGGACATAAGAATCTTGAACCTTCTTCATTGTCCCCTTAGCATAATTCTAATTTTGCTTGAGGCTTAGTTTGGTGGAAGGATATTAGTTTAAGGCAAACATTATTGTTCTAACACTTATTTTTTTTGGAGGAGGTTTGGGTTGGTAATGAATGTTTCAAGGAGCTTTATTCATACTATATTCTATTGGTGCTAATCCTAGCATTTTTTGTGATTAATATGGTTAATTTCATGGGCTCACACTGTTTTTCATGTCATTTTTGTTGGAGAAGGCAATTATCCTCTTAATTAAAGTTTGCAGGATTTGGTAGATGGCCATATGATTCTTCTAGTTCTTACTCCTTCTGTTTTCGTTATTTATTTAATTTCAGGCTTCACTCCTCCCATTTTGGTTTAGATAATGAAGCTAAAGGTGCACGGTCTGCATCAGTTTTTAGACAAAAAAATCATCTAACAAACTTAAAAAGTGTATAGTTCATATTAAAAAACAAATTTATTTCAAAATAATAATTTTAATAGATTATCAAAGTGTCAAATTCACATAAAAACCCAAAAAAATCTATTCCAAGACTTTTACTATTAAATCTAATTCATGCAAAATTTTATTGGACATTAATAATATCCATGTGAACTAAAAATAAAAACGACAACAAAAATAAAAACAACGGGAAAAATAAAACATCACCAAACCAATATCAATAACACACCAACATAATTTAACAATAAAAAGTGTTAATTAATAAGTAATAACACTTTTAACAATTAGAAAATATAAAATACAATTTATATTATCAATTTCAAAAGAACTTAAATATTCTTCACTTTTTGTGTATTTGGAACCAAAAGCAGGACCAAACCAATTTTCTAAAACCTTGTCCAACACAACTTGAACAATTTAGTTTTTTGTGGTTTTACTTTTTTTTAACCAGTTTTGAGTTTTTGTTTAGACAAATTCACCTTAATTTGTTTCCCACAATCTGATTACTAGTATTCGTTTTCGAAATTCCCACAATATGGTTATCTATGCCAATTCTCAGTGTCACGAAAATAAAGGGAGAAAAGTTTGTCGGAAATGCTTCAATTAAGAGTTTCAGGGAGAAATAAAAAACTGAGTAAAAACGTACTCAGTTTGGGACAAAGAAAATGCATGGGAGACTTCTATTTATAGTCTAAGGCCTCCAACGACACCTTCATCCGACAGCCGAGATGGAAGATATCCTACCACACAGCTCCCTCATCCTATGGTCAGGAGGAGTCCATCCTGAATTCTCCTCCACCAAGGCCGACTCTCTCCCCCGATCTCCACTCTCTCCAACCGTGTGGTGACTCAGTCACACGCATTCCACACGTGTGTTGGCCTCTTCAATCACACGGGTCCAAGAACAAAGAAAAAAAATAAAAAGAATTTTGGGCCCAATCCTGACCCCAACACGAACCGAGCCGACCGAACAATGGCGGGGGAGTAGGTGGTGTTGCGTGTGTTGGGGGAGTTTTGTTTGTGTGAGTCTTCACCCACCCACAAAACACATTATACCCGTTAGGGCATACCCCAATGAGTGCACTTATGACTTATAAAGTCTTTCAAACTTTCTCCTCCAACAATGTGGGACTTTGAGAGTTTTTTCATTTTACACCCCAATCATCCCCATTAATGGAAACATTAATATGCATTGAAACCACTTTAAAACCATCACATTTCCAACAAAGCTTATATCCTAATCTCAAATGATATATTTATATGATGGATATTACCGATTAATCCTAATCGTATCCCTGAAACCGAATGATTAGGACATTGTTCCGAAACCAAATGTTTATGCCCATACATAAACCCTTATGAAACAATCCTAATCCAGACCGAACAAAACCCCAATTGGTTTCATAGTGAAGAAGAAAACGCATACCTTGGTTTGCCATTGCGAATGCTCCGAGGTATGTGGGTTGTAGGATGTTCCGGTTGCTAGAGCCTGATGGTTTTCCGTTCGCTCCGCTAGAGGGGAATCCAGAGAGAACGTGAGTGCTCCTGATGTTCTGAATGCCTTAGTGAAAAGTGAGAGCTTGGCTTAACCTTATGCCTTTCTCTTTTCCTTTATATATCCTTATAACATCAGTTACTCAATAAAACCCGTTGCTCTGCAACTGGGGACCATAACCCATAAAGGTAACACTAACGGTTACCACTTAAGTTGCAATATTCTAATTCAGTCCCTTCATCAAATTAGAAATTGCCCGAAGGTATCTACACTCATAATATTTCATGACACATATGCCCTTAGCCACCAAATTAATTCATAAGACCATTTTATATATATTGGCTAAATACATAATGGCTATAACACATTTATAGAATTATATTTGTGACCCATAAATTGTTAGAAATTCCAACAATCTCCCACTGGTCACATATATGATTCACCGTAAGTGTTATCCTTATTGCATGCTTATTATACCATTATGTCACAGACATACCCAAATTATCCCGTCCATTAGTCCCGTCTCTGTATCGAACCACAGTGAACTTCGTCATATCAATCATGACTAATTCAACAATGATCACCAACTTTGACACAACCAAATGACATAGATACATCATGAAATGTGTAGCATGAAAATCACATGAATATGGTCTTTACATGTCAATTTTCAACTGGTCCTACTTTACTTTAGTGAGATCCTTAATTACCTTATTGTACAAAGCATAATGACAGAATACTGAACTGAATGATTAATCAACTGAAGTTTGAATACAGAGTATTCACATAATACTGAAATTCCATAAAACATAAAAGTGTATATACGTTCTAACTCCCACTAAACCAAATGATCCTCACATTGTAGAACACCCATGTGAGCAGTATGCTCATGAAAGACCTTGGGTGTGATACCTTTTGTAAGAGGATCCGCAATCATGGAGTTAGTGCCTAAGTGTTCTATGGAAAGCTGTCTGCTTTGTACTTTCTCCTTAACAACTAGGAACTTTATGTCGATGTGTTTCGACTTTGCTGTACTCCTATTGTTATTGGAGAACAACACGACTGACTTATTGTCACAGTATAACTTTAGTGGTCTTTCAATTCCTTCCACAATCCGCAGCCCAGTGACAAAATTTCTCAGCCATGTCGCCTGATGTGATGCCTCATAGCATGCTATATATTCTGCTGCCATTGTGGATGAAGCCACAAGAGTTTGCTTGGCACTGCGCCAAGAAACTGCACCACCTGCTAGCAGATATACATAGCCCGAAGTGGATCGTCTGCTATCTTGGCATCCCGCAAAATCGGAGTCAGAATACCCAATGATCTCTAATTGGTCTGATCTCCTATATGTGAGCATATAGTCTTTTGTTCTCCTTAAGTACCTCATGACCCTTTTGGCTGCTTTCCAGTGATCCATTCCTGGATTACTCATATATCTGCCTAAAACCCCAACTATGAACGCTATATCCGGACGCGTACATACTTGAGCATACATTAGACTCCCTACAGCTGATGCATAAGGGATCTTTTGCATTTCCTGAATTTCCAGATTTCCTTTAGGGCACTGATTGAGACTAAATTTGTCTCCCTTAGTTACTGGAGTATCCATTGGTTTACAATTCTGCATGCCAAATCTTTTAAGTACCTTTTCTATATAGCTCTTCTGTGATAATCCAAGAATACCCCGAGATCTGTCTCGGTGTATCTGAATTCCTAATACAAAAGAAGCTTCACCAAGATCTTTCATTTCAAAATTACTGGAGAGAAATGACTTGGTTTCCAACAAGGTACCCACATCATTTGTGGCAAGCAGTATGTCATCCACATACAAGAGCAAGAAAATGTGCTTGCTCCCACTGAATTTGTGATACACACAATCCTCGACTGAATTCATCTCAAAACCAAATGAGAGAATCACCTCATGAAATTTGTGGTACCACTGACGAGACGCCTGTTTTAGTCCATAGATGGATTTTGTCAATCTGCAAACCATATTCTTTGGGTCTCCTGACACAAAGTTTTCTGGTTGCACCATATAAATCTTTTCATCAATGTTTCCATTGAGAAAAGCTGTTTTGACATCCATCTGATGAAGCTCCAAATCATAATGAGCTACAAGAGCGAGGATTGTCTTGAGAGAGTCTTTCGATGATACCGGAGAGAAAGTCTCTTTATAGTCAATCCCTTCCTTTTGAGTAAAACCCTTAGCTACAAGACGTGCCTTATACCTTTCCACATTACCGTTAGAATCCCGCTTGGTCTTAAAAATCCATTTGCAACCAATGGGTTTCTTACCTTCTGGTAATGGGACAAGTTCCCAAACTTTATTGTCTTGCATGGATTTATACTCCTCTTTCATTGCTTCAATCCACTTTTCCGAATTGGAACCTTGGATGGCTTCACGAACGTTTGAAGGATCGTTATCCATAATGCCATCACCCTCATGTTCCAGGAGAAAACAGATGTAATCATCTGGAATTGCATTCCTCCTTTCTCTAGTGGATCTACGCAAAGCTATAGGCTCTTGCAACTCTTGTCCATGTTCTTGAGGAATTTGAGTTTGTCCTTCATGAATTACTAACTCATCTTGAGTAGGGAGAGTGTCTTGAAGAGGTTCCAAATTTGCTTCATCAGAAGCAACTATATGAATCGGATCTGGAATTGATACCGATTCTTCCTCTAAGACAAAGTTTCTTACCTTATCGTCCCCCTCAAACTCAATATCCTCAAAGAACGTGGCTGTACCCGTCTCAAATATGGATCTTAAATTTGGATCATAAAATTTATAGCCCCTTGATTTTTCAGAGTAACCAATAAAGTAGCTGCTCACTGTACGGGAGTCCAATTTCTTTTCATAAGGCCTATAAGGCCTTGCCTCAGCTGGACATCCCCACACATGAAAATGCTTAAGACTAGGCTTTCGCCCAGTCCAAAGCTCATAAGGTGTTTTGGCAGCCGCTTTAGTTGGTACTCTATTAAGAATATAAGCTGCAGTCTTAAGTGCCTCTCCCCAGAGTGACTCTGGTAAGGTAGAATGACAAATCATACTCCTTACCATATCCTTAAGAGTCCGGTTTCGTCTTTCAGACACACCATTCATGCTAGGCGATCCTGGCATAGTGTACTGTGGGACTATACCACATTCCTCTAGGTATTTGGCAAAAGGCCCTGGACGTTGTTCACCTGAACCGTCATATCTACCGTAGTATTCACCACCACGATCAGATCTGACGCACTTTATCCTTTTGCTAAGTTGATTTTCAACTTCAGCCTTAAAAGTTTTGAACACGTCCACTGATTGGGACTTTTCATGAATAAGAAAAATGTATGCATAACGAGAATAATCGTCTATGAATGATATGAAATAATGTTGACCATTCCAGGAAGCCGTAGGGAATGGCCCACATATATCCGTATGTATCAATTCTAAGACGTCCGAAGCTCTATATGCACCAGTTTTCGATTGTTTGGTCTGTTTACCTTTTATGCATTTAACACAAACCTTATGGTCTGTGAAGTCAATGGAATCCAATATCCCATCTGACACAAGACGCTCAATTCTCTTTTGAGAAATGTGACCTAGACGCTTGTGCCATAATGCACCTGAATTATTATTGTCAATTTTACGTTTAGTACCACGTGATTCCACATTCAAGGTTTCATTATAATCAGCTATAGTGTTCAACATATAAAGGTTATCATTTATCATAAGAGTACCAGTTCCAACAATATTTGAATTTAAAGACAATTTAACCGAATTGTTTCCAAATGAACAATAATAACCGAATTTGTCCAAATAAGAAACAGAAATTAAGTTCCGTCTAAAAGACGGTACAACAAAGGTGTCTTTCAAATCCAAATAAAATCCAGTACTTAATAATAACCTAAAATGTCCTATAGCTTCAACTTCTACCGAATTTCCATCGCCCACGAATATGTATCTTTCAACAAAATTAGGCTTTCGGTAGTTCAAGCAACCCTGTAATGAAATACTGATGTTAGAAGTTGAACCGGAGTCTAACCACCAAGTGTTTCTAGGTACTGATGTTAAATTGACCTCAGAACAAACCAAAGCAAGAAATGTACCTTTCTTAGCACGCCAAGCGTGATACTTATCACATTTCTTTTTTAAATGTCCAGATTCTTTGCAAAAGAAACAAACAGTAACCTGTTTCTGCTTCTTTTGCACTGGACCCTTTGCAGCTTCATTCTTGGGCTCCATAATCATTTTCTTTTTGCCCTTGTCTTTAGAGGTACTAGCAAAATGGGCACTTTTTGTCCTTTCTCGCTTCATCCTTTCCTCTTCTTGCACACAAAATGAAATGAGCTCATTAAGAGTCCATTTCTCCTTTTGACAGTTATAAGAAATCTTAAACTGACTGAATTGTGCAGGAAGAGAAATTAAAACCAGATGGATGAGCAAGTCTTCCGACATCTCAAGCTTAAGAGCCTTCAGCTTTGAGACAATATTGGACATTCCCATAATGTGTTCCCTTATATTTCCCTTGCCATGATACCTCATGGAAATCAAGTTCTGTAACAGAGTACTTGTTTCCGCCTTATCGCTTTTTGCAAAGCGCTTTTCTATCTCAGCAAGGAAAAACTTGGCACTTGATATCTTTTCAGATACAGTACCCCTAAAGACTTCTGGAATGCCGCGCTTAATGATCATGAGACATATGCGATTGGAGCGCTCCCACCTCTCATAATCCTTCCTCTCTTCAGAGGTGCTGGATTCCAAAGGAGGAGGTGGTTGCTCTACCCTTAATGCATAGTCCAGATCCATGCAGCCAAGAACAATTTCCATGTTCTCTTTCCAGTCCTCAAAATTTGTTCCATTGAGGACCGGAACCGAATTCAGATTTGCAGATATAGAAGCAATAGACGGTGCTGAATAGAACAAAAGACAATATATTAAAAAACATGCTCACAACTTAAAACCATCAATATGCTATAAACAATGGTATGTCCCAATCAAGATACCTAGCGCACCATTAATATCAAGTCTTTGGACAGTAATATTAACTGCAAGTGGTACTCTTGTTGCAATGATTAACATTGATAATAAGACATGTCAACTGACGAACCCCTCTTTGGATTGATTCATCAGTCACATGTATAAAACTGAATAATTATCACATGTTTATCATTGCCAGTGTGTATGATCTTCGGCCAAACATTAACTTTCCTTTGGGCCAACTAACATCCGCATGAATAACCACACACACCAACATCTAATATTCCTTATGAGTTATATCCATGAAAGAGGTCACTTTGGCGACATTCCACTTCAATTGGCTCACTTGAAATAATAGACAACTTAGCGGGTAACCATATCATAACCATGTTCAATGCATAAAGATACCAAAGCCCCAATAAATTTACTTGAAAAAGACCCCAAAAAAGTCCCTGAATCTCGCTTGAGCGAGAGGGGTCTTGCCTGAGCGAGAGGGGTCTCGCTTGAGCGAGAGCCCAACTCCTTTTGTCGTAGCTACTGCCTGAATGTCGCTTGAGCGACAGATTTCTAGCTTGAGCGACAGGTTTCTCGCTTGAGCGACAGGTTTCTCGCTTGAGCGACAGGTTTCTCGCTTGAGCGACAGGTTTCTCGCTTGAGCGAGAACCCAACCATTTTGTTGCAGCTACTGCCTTAATGTCGCTTGAGCGACAGTTTTCTCGCTTGAGCGACAGTTTTCTCGCTTGAGCGACAGTTTTCTCGCTTGAGCGAGAACCCTTCGTCTACCCGAGGGTTTTGACGAAGATGAAGGTTCTCCATCGGGTTTTTTCGCAAAATTCACCCCAAAACAGCCAAAAAATGCATTATGATTGCTAATGTTTCAAAATAATGTTATAGCAATCATCAATTTTGCAAAACAAAACCCAATTTGGGGAAAACATGAATAACATCATACAAAAAAAATCCCAAATTTCACATATGAACCAAATTGGGGTGGCTCTGATACCACTTGATGGATATTACCGATTAATCCTAATCGTATCCCTGAAACCGAATGATTAGGACATTGTTCCGAAACCAAATGTTTATGCCCATACATAAACCCTTATGAAACAATCCTAATCCAGACCGAACAAAACCCCAATTGGTTTCATAGTGAAGAAGAAAACGCATACCTTGGTTTGCCATTGCGAATGCTCCGAGGTATGTGGGTTGTAGGATGTTCCGGTTGCTAGAGCCTGATGGTTTTCCGTTCGCTCCGCTAGAGGGGAATCCAGAGAGAACGTGAGTGCTCCTGATGTTCTGAATGCCTTAGTGAAAAGTGAGAGCTTGGCTTAACCTTATGCCTTTCTCTTTTCCTTTATATATCCTTATAACATCAGTTACTCAATAAAACCCGTTGCTCTGCAACTGGGGACCATAACCCATAAAGGTAACACTAACGGTTACCACTTAAGTTGCAATATTCTAATTCAGTCCCTTCATCAAATTAGAAATTGCCCGAAGGTATCTACACTCATAATATTTCATGACACATATGCCCTTAGCCACCAAATTAATTCATAAGACCATTTTATATATATTGGCTAAATACATAATGGCTATAACACATTTATAGAATTATATTTGTGACCCATAAATTGTTAGAAATTCCAACATTATAGTCGTTCAATACTCTCAAAGACATATGCACAAGATGAATTAACCATGCTAATAAATCCTCTCGTGTTCTTTTATTTCCATTATTCCTTGTTCTTTATTCAACTATTTCTTACCAACTTTGCACAACGGTTATTTCTATTGTAATAATAATAGTTATTAAAGAATAGGATTACAAGATCTAATACACTCAGATTTATGTTGGGAAGTAAGTCCCACATTGTCTATCTCATTGTCTTGTGAATGATTTAAATATCTGTTGGGCTACTCCTCATTGGCAATTGGTTTTCAGATGGAACCTTAACATGGTATCACAGTCAGAGCTCAACTTCTTTACGGTTGTCATGGGCCAAAAAAATGTCCTTTATTTATGGGTCAAAGGTAACCCTTTCGCTTGGTCCGACGGACTTATGTGGATGGGGCATGTTGGGAAGTAAGTCCCATATCACATACCTCATTGTCTCGGGAATGGTTTAAATACATGTTGAGCTACTCCTCATTACCAATTGGTTTTCAGATGGAACTTTATCACTTTACATGATAAATATATAGTTTGCTACTCTCTCCCAATCAAAACCCTAAAAGCTCATAAACTTGCATCAATTTATTAGTGCCATCCCGAACCAAAGTCATGATATCCGAAACGATTTCATCGTGATTCACTATTTTACTATGTTTGTTGTTTCCTGGATGTGGTTGCTAGAACGCTTTGGTCGTGAATCCCAACATGGTCATGATTCCTATCATACTCTACTCATCTTTCCTTCTTCGAAATTACCTATTCTGATTTCTGTCCTAATTTCTTGTCCCAGTCTAATAATAAAATGTCACTTAATTAAGGAGAAAATTTCTAAAAAAATACAAAATAATATTTTTATATTACTCGAAGAAAGTTAATTGACTTAAGACACATGGTCATAATCATTTTAGGATGTAAGATCTCTCTTCCACTATTGTTCTCATTCCTCTTGGTGTTCCCACCATATAATTCTTTCGAATTAACATTACATTATTATTTTTGAGAAGAAGTAATTAGGTAATCGATGATAGAATATAGGGCAATATAAGCTTTAATACCTCGAGTAAATAATGATTTTCCATAAAGGAGCGAGGCTGACTTAATTATCAAGGCTTCTATTATGCTTTTGTTTTACATTACATGAAAAATCACTTAGTTAGCATTTGAAAATAATGGAGAAGATAGAAAAAAAAACAAATCCTTACTAGTGAGACACACTTTCTGAACTTTTGCTTTGTTCAGTTGTTTTTACACACATTTTCCACTACAATGCTTCAACACACTTAACCTTACAGCCTTATTTGACGTGTCCTAATATCCAAGTTACTTGCCATCATTTTCAATAAACCAGTTGGTTGCTCACAAGATCTTGTCCTAAAGTGCAAATGGTCAAATCTGAGATAATGAGATAGGCGATTTGTGACTTATTTTTTAATATACACTCTCTACATAAGTTATCTGTCGGACCAACCGAATGGTTATCTTTGACCCCTAACTAAATGACATCTTTTTTGCTAATGACAACCGGAAAAAAGTTGAGCTCTGACTCTGATACCATGTTAAGGTTCTATCTCAACACCAATTGACAATGAGATGAACATCTATTTAAACCGAGACAATGAGGTAGGCGATGTGAAACCTACTTCCCAATAGGAAATTTGTTTTCCCAGACCCATCTGATACGTTAACCCATACTATTGATAATGAAACAAAAATAATAATAATTAAAAAAAGTAATTAACATATCATATTTTCATTATGGAACAAGATCTTGGACAACTAATCCCTGTTCCATATCCCAAACACAATCAATATCCATCACTTTCTACCCAATGTACTTCCCCATGAATTATTGAACATGAACATGAAAATGTTTGATGAGTGCAACAATAATAGAAACCCCAAACCCCATGATCGTGATAGGAACTAAAAAAAGAAATTAGTACTTTGGTTGTCTTGACAAAATTGAAATGCTTAGATATCAAAATGGCATGAAAGAAGGGGACATGCTTAGGTTTGCTATGAATTCTTTATGGAAGCTATGATGAAGACATGTCAGAAACAAGGTTTAGTTTATTTTAGTTCCCACATGTGAAGCCTAACAAACAATAACTCCTCCTTCTCACATGAAGTGTAAAGTTACATCAACTTCAAAACCATTTGCTTTACTTGCTTGAGTTTTCTATTCATAAACATTCATTAATTTTATACATGAGGGATTCATTTAGTCCAATAGTATGTTTTTTAAACTTACTTCATATCTTAATCATCGATTCTAGGGAAATTCAATGGTTTAGATCTACTCACTAATTTAAACCATTGAATTTATCTAGAATTAATAGCTAAGATGTGGAGTAAGTGGATCTCCTCACAATTTTATAAATCTCTCATTTTCTTTTTTCCTTTTCTTTTTTGGTTTGTTTGTTAGCTAAAGGGTAAGTACTTCTGATATGTTCTTTTCTCTCATCTGAAGACACCTCATACCTCAAGCAACACTCATAGACCTCCAAATAGTTTTCTTTATCTCTCACTTATTTGGTTTTTATATATATACATCACAAAAATACAAATTTTATATAAAAAAACATTGGTGCATAAAGATATCATTTTTCTCATGGAATGATAGATATATAACTTTTTCTCTTACACTTGACATTCACATGATTAGAGAGCAACATGCAAGTCATCGATATAAATAACAAAATCCACTACAATCCATAGCCTACCTTGACAAAAGATAGTAATTTAGATCTTATTATCAATCATGGATCGTTAGGATTAAAAGATAGTTATTAATAATATGATAGTCATGTGCATGTATCTTTTAATCTTGACCGTTCAAATAAGATCTAATGATTCATATTAATTATTTTCATTTCTCACAATAACAAATTATTCTGACGTCAGTTGTTATATATATATATATAAATAAAGAGATATCTCTTTTCAAGATGATTAGTGCCCATCGCTATAACGTGTTCATATCTTTCAATATTTTATCTTTTTGGTCGGACTATGTAGGTCTTCCATTTTCCTTTATATTTAATTTTTGTATAAAAAATATAGAAATCATGTTAGGTTTAAAATAAACATGAAAAACAATTCCAGTTGCGTTGCACCACATGGGAAGGCCAAAGATGAAGGTTATTAATATCATATATGTGATAAACTCATTAAGATATTGGTACAACAGTTCATGCAGTTGTTGATTAACTAAATAATATTCTAGTTAAATTATATATATTAATTGTGTTTGTCAACATGCTTTCCTATTATTTGCAACTTGTAGTCTACATATTATAAATGTAAAATACAGTAATTTGTGTTAGATATTGTAATTTGCAGTTGAAAATCATTCGCAATTATTTTTATAGATGAAGTGAATAATTAGGTGTAATCACTAAAATAATAAACATATCATGTTTAGAACGTAATATAGAAGGTCGTCCTTAAATTTTTGTCAAAATATTCTTATTTTTAATAATGATTACATAAATTAATAGATTTGATACACCAAGTAATGATTTTTATTTGATATGCTAAAATTGAGAAATAATTATATTTTTAGAGTGTTGTTATTGAAGTCGTAATGTACCATTATAGTGAACGTTAAAGTTCCTATAGATTTGATTAGCTTTAATTAAGGCTTAAAGTGTAAATTTGGAAAGTTAAAATTACAGTAATTACCAAATGTTTTGGTTTTATAAGTTAGTATAGATTAATATGAATAGTTATTTTATGTTTCCATTATATATTAGTATATATATATTATAATAAATTTAATAAAGTGGAAAATATAGATATTATTATTTTCCCGTATATTACACAATTATTGCAACATTATCGTGACAAACGCAGGAAAATTTCCATTTTGACTTTTTATTTAAAGGTTTGGATAATTTTTAGAATATTTGTCGGAGTAGTGTAATTTTTGATGAAATCGTTAATTAGGGGCACGTTTTTTGTTTTGTTTTCTCTCATGAATTAGTGTACTATATCCATGAATCCACTTTCTCTGTCGTTATTCATGGACTTAATCCACGTTTCCATTGTTTCAGTGGATATTATCCACGTTTTCATAATAAATGTGAATATTATCAACGTTTTTGGTTAAATAGTAAATGCTTCTTAATCATTCTCACTCCTAGATCTAAGTTGTTATTTTCTATAAAGAAGTAATATTGTTTATTTATTTATTGTATATGTATATAGGGAGGTGGCAAAGTTGCATTCTTGGGAAATGTGGTTTGTTATATCTATTGTCCTATTTGGTGTCCCAAATGATATCAAGGACCAATGACATTGTCTTATTTAATTAAAATAAAAAATTATAAAAATATAAAATAATATTTTATATTATTTAGTGACTTTTTATTGGATGAGGACAGGAAGACAAAGTCTATTTGAGACAGAGGATTCCCTGTTCGTAATCAAATATCATGAAAGCTTATGTTGTTTTCTTGTGATCCTAATGGACAATGTTTTTAGATATTTGAGCATGGTTTCATGTAAAAGTAGGGGTGGCAAAACGGGTTAGTCTGGCTCGGCCCTGTCCGACCCGCCTTTTGCTGGCCAAAATATGGGTTGGGTTGGCCCGGCCAAGGGCTCAAAATGTCAGCCTAACCCATATTTGGTCGGGCTGGCAGGCCAGCAGGCTGGTCCGTTTTTCTTTTTCTTTTCAAAAACACATTTAAATTACACTGATATTACATGTGTTTTAGGGAAATTACACAAACTATCATTCCATTTTCTACACTTACAAAAAAACCTTAATCTATAAACATACATTACATTGATCAACCATGTATCAGAGGTGTAATTTTTTAAACAAAAAATTGATAAATGTAATTAAGTTAAACAAAATATGATATATGATATAAATTAAACACTAATATGTAAATGTTTTGTATTGTATTGTATATGATATAAATTACATTGATAAGTAATTTACTCATAAATGTGTTATATATGAATAATAAATTGGTTGCACACAGTATGTGTAAAACGCTCGATTGGAAAACAATATTAAATTGACTACATTATTGGAATCACATGTAACCTTAAAATGATAAATCAATATTAATGTTGGCCCGTCGGGCTAGCCCGACCTAGTCCGCCTTGGCCCGCCTAAAAACGGGCTTTCAAACCGGGTTGAATATGGACTTTTGGGCTAAAATCTCTAGTTCGGCTCGCCAAAAATGTCAATCAAAACGGGCTGGTCCAATGGGCTAAGCCCATATTGCCATCCCTATGTAATAGCCAACCTCTTTTACGTACAGATGAAATAAGATGTTTTAATTTTGTTATTTAGATTCAGGCCCACAGCTTATGAATTATATATTTCACCTCAAAAACATTTGTTAAAGTACAACTACATTGTAGTACCAAAGTAAGTAGCACTCAGTCGCTTAAGCCACAATTGTCCTTGCTCTATGTGAGTTTTTTGCCTGAGCGAGGTTAGTTCGCTCATGCGTTAGTTTCCAGGATTGCAGCTCTTAATTTCGGTGGGTCTCTCGCCCAAGCGAAAGTCGACGAATATACTTGCTTCTTTTGGTGTTGTCAGTAGGATGTATTCCATTGGAATAGGCTTGATTTACCTATTTATAGGTTTAGGATCTTGTAATTCATTTATGGATGCTCATGGTTTTCTTTATCTTGTATTTTTCCTTTCCTTGTAAATATTTTTCCCTCTAATAAAATTTAGTTGCTAATAAAAAAAATCAGCCATGACACAAAAAACATGGATTGTATCCACGGAAACAATGGAAACATGTATTAAGTCCTCGAATAATGACAGAGAAAGTGAGTTCACGAATGTAGTACATGAATCCATGAGAAAGAAAAGAAATAAAAAACAAAACGTGCACCTGATCAACGATTTCATCAAAAACTGCACTACCCTGATAAATATTATGAAAGTTACCTCAAACCTGTAAATAAAAAGTTAACATGCACTATTTGTATAAATAAGCTACTTCGTAGTTTGGGTTTAAATCCTTGCTATTACTTTATGAATTTTGGAATGGAGAGTTTTAATGTATGAAAAATTAAAATTAAAATTATTAGTTGAAATTCAAAAATGTGAATCAAAATAGTTCTTACTAGGAGTCATGAAATAGGTTAAAAATAACTAGTTTGACAAACATTTGATTTTTATATAATTTATTTTGGATTTTTAATTTTCCAGGGATCAAAATGATAATGCAAAAAATTTAAGGCACAAAAAATACATTTTTACATATTTAATATAAATTGAAACCAAATTTTGTCTAATTTAACCGGTTAACGTTGATTATAAGCTTGAATCGGTTGAGTTACATATTTAATATAATTGTCGTGCCGTAAAGATATTTGTTAAAATTTAGAAATTTATACATTTAATAACTACTAACTTGCCAAACACCAACCATCTTTTAAAATATCTTCAATAGTATTAGTCTACTTCTCCAAACTAACTATCTAGTAGGTATGATTTTTATAACACTCCTAAAAATGGTATATATTATAAAATTGACTAATGTTACTCCATGACACACCATTTGAGACCCAAAGACATTAAAGCAGAGAGAATGAACAAATGAAATAAGATTATTGTACCAATGATTAAAAAACGTTGTGTTAAGAAGTGTCTAAGAGCATTGTTTAAGGGATATAAATGAAGAAGAAAAACAGATTTTATTTAACTAAATCAAACACTTTCATGAAGTGACTTTCATGAAGTGTCATTACAACATTCGCTATAATATTTTTGGCGTACAACAACACCTCTATTTACAACAACAACTCTAAAGTTGTTATGGTACAACATATTGGACCATGTTTGCAAAGAGTCTGGCTCCTCCCATTACTGGAGAGGCCAGTGCCTTCTGCGATTGCGACACGTGGCAAAGAAATAAATCAACGGTTATGATTTTAAATAAAAAATGAATAGATTTTTTAATTAAAAAAAATCCTAAAATATTTCTAAATCCCTAAACCTCTTCCTCAATATCCTCATTTCCCTTCTCTTCTTTTTCAATGTAAAACCCATCTTCCCCATCTCCAGCTACTACCCCACAATCTCCAGCTACTACCCCACAATCTTCACTCGCAACTTCCCCATCTTCCAGCCCATCAAGCAATGCATCTCCACCGCTGGTTCCATCCCCAGCGAGTTCTCCGACGGTAGGTGTTCATAACAGTTAAAACAAAATATTTCCCCTGAGAATTTTTTTAATTAAAAAATTGACGAAGAGACGAAGATAGACTTACATGGTGGGTGTTTAAGATGTGACTTTAAAAGATTTGTAGAAAAGAAGAGAAATCAGAAAATATTTTCCATTGAGAAGATGAGTTTTACATTGAAAAAGCAGAGAAGAGAAATGAGGATATTGAGGAAGAGGTTTAGGGATTTAGAAATATTTTAGGATTTTTTTAATTAAAAAATTTATTCATTTTTTATTTAAAATCATAACCGTTAATTTATTTCCTTGCCACGTGTCGCAATCGTAGAAGGCATTGGCCTCTCCAGTAATGGAGAGGAGCCAGACTCGTTTGCAAAATGTAATGTTGAGAAATCATTCTTGAAAAAGAATAGTTTATGGTTACTTTTACAAATTTTTAGTTACTTTTGAAATAAAACTTTAAAATTGTTGCTAATTTATTATGACTAGCGTGTTGATAGGTACTGTCGTGCTTATCAACTCGCTTTCTTATCGGTTGTTATTTATAGTTTATATGCAATAGTTGATCAAAAAAGTATAGTTTATATGCAATAATTTACAGTTAGAAATATATAATATATATATATATATATAATGATGTAATTCATGTTCTCTTGAAATGTGTAGTCTACACAAACATAAATATAAAAGTGATACGTATAATGTAGAAATTACATTATTCATCCAACACAAAATAATGAAACATATTTCTTATTAATACATGAAACATCACAATTAAACCATGTTTTATACATGAAACCTAAAATTATGAAATATGTTATATGATTTTTGGTAGAAAATATATATTAGTAAGAGTAAAATAGGAAAACACAAATTACACCATCATAGGTAATTATTTTGTGTTTTCCCTTTATATATTAGTATAGATAGAACACACCCAGTAACAGTAACTGTTCTCGTAATATACAATATGTCATGTTTTTTTGTTAAAACGTATAGGGTTATTTTGGGCTTCATTTTCACTCACTTCATTCTCCACGATGTATTTGATATCACTCTTCATTTTGTTTTACCTATCTACTATATCAAAATAAACTTTATTTAAGATTTGATTTCATATTTAGTGTTCTATTTGATTTGGGTTTTGTTTGATTTAAGGTTTATTTCTTCTCTTCCTTAAACAATGTACTTAGTGAAATAGTACCTACATTTTCTTGTGAAGGATCAACAAATTATCTTTAAATTTTTTGTTAGTATATTTAGAAATTTAATCTTTGTCACATCATTATGGACACATGTCATCTTCTCCTTAACTTTTTTGTCTTTAAAATTGATTCATATTCTTATTATGTACCCTCACACATTGAATTAGATATATAAAAAACTTCAAATCAATTAATTATCTACAAGTTTTTTCATTTCATCTCTCAAATACTTTCATCATATGTCATGGACACGCATACGCTGAATCATTTGACAAAGACAAAATTCATTTATTCTAAACATTTGGTTTCACTTCATTTGATCCTTATTTTTCAAACTCTCATTTCTTTTGGTTTCACTCACTCTCTCCTCATCACTGATTTCATCCTCTCCACAATACAACTTCAAACTTCTAATTAATCTAACTCTCACTAACTCCTTTTTCAATCTATTTTGGTTTCAAATGATTATAAATGTTAAGAAATTCAGTCTATTGTGATATCAAATACTTTTCATAATGACTTTGAATATTGTACACAACTTATCAATGATTATCTATATATTTCATTTTATTTTATCAAATTATTAAACAATGTTAATAAGAATGATAATTACGTGGTTTTAAATATATGTACAAATCAATATGTCCCATATGAATGTAGGGGTTATATGTGTTCTTAACCATACGACAAAAAAATATGGTTAAGAACAACCTCCCACACAGGATAAAAACACATCACTTTGTATATTCTCCACACAGGATAAAAATACACTCATACTTATTGTTCATTACCCAATATATTATTTAATAAGATATAATAATAATAACATTTAATATATATACTATA
Source organism: Lupinus albus (assembly GCA_009771035.1). Lineage (NCBI taxonomy): Eukaryota > Viridiplantae > Streptophyta > Magnoliopsida > Fabales > Fabaceae > Lupinus > Lupinus albus. Next base: position 14,731,497 of record CM020010.1, read on the forward strand.
TATAAGAAAAAAAGTTTCATCAATATTCATTTTCACATGTGTCACAACCATATTTATTTTTTCCCATCCAAAATTCATAAGCTAGCATAATAACAGAGAGGAAATAGTAATTACTAAAATTAATATCCTATGTTTGACACTTGGATTTTTCAAGGGCAACTTTGTCATTACATAATGACTTTTTAAATATCATTATAATGTAAATTGTATGATATATTTCTATATGTATACATTTAATATTGTTGGAGATACTTTAGTTATTTCCTCTTTACTCCATTCATCTCATTTACGAGTAACATATGTGTTTTTAACTATTAAAATATATGTGTCACATATTTGTTCTTAACAATATGAATGCACATGTAACATGTGTATTTTTAACCATGTGAATGTATAAGTAATATGTGTATTTTTAACCATGTGAATGTGTGAATAACATGTATGTTATTGATCATGTGACAAAAAATATTGTCTATGCATATGCATGTATAACTTGCTAGTTAAAAAATATAATGGTGGTTGAAAATTAAAATAATACACTTTTCACAAGAGGTATTACCAATCATATACAATTTATAATAATAATTAATCCTCATATGGTATTACCAGGGTCAACATACAAGACTATAATTGTCTCTTTGACATTATTGCATGTCTTAAGTTTTTTTATTGAGTATTTTTAAAGATTACCACACAGGTTTTATGTTCAACGCGTTAACGTATATGCATGAATTGTATAATTATTTAGATACAAAAATAAGAGAAAATGCATGCATCCTAAAAGTAGATGTTTATATCTTTAGGCACAAGTTGGGTTGATCAAAGATTTCAATAATGTGATGAGTGGTTAAGTAATTTAAAATATTGTTTTACACAACTCATAAAGTGGGCCATAAGTTACAAGATTTTATATTAAAAAACAATCTTATACCTTAACCATTTGATTGGTGGTCAGAATGGGACAGACTGAAAAAACATCTCTCCAATATATGATAGCCAAGTTAGGAGTTTCACATATGACTTCAAGGATAATAATGTCATATTATTATATTTAATAGGATAATAAGGTCATTTCAATTACACTTTTATATTACTTTTTGATGTACTTTCCTATCTATTACTGGAGAGAATTCAAGCCCGGGACAGACACACAATAGGTATAGTGATAAATACAAACACAATAAGATAGAGTTTGGATTATCTTGATTAATGAAGTGACAAGTGATTAAAAAACGAAAGGGAAATGCAACCTTCAAAGACACATATATCACATTTTTGTCATTAAAAACAAAACGAAAACATGCATTTGTTTAATGGAGAGGATCCTAGTTCAATACGATATGAGCATTAATGTTGAAGACTCAACTTTCCCATGAGATTGGATAGACTTAGTGAATGTCATTGTTTCAAATTACGGATCATATCACTTATAACATTGAATCATACCGAGGTCATCACTAATCACACGGACACAACAAGCTTTTTTGTAACTATATGCTTTAGGGATAGTTTTAGAAATTGTGGGTATAGAGTTTGTGACAACAGATGTATGAATGCTTTTTCATAGAGTAATTATCCATTTTGGTCCTCAAGTTTATTGTGGGAACCAACTTAGTCCTTAATAAATTTTAATTGTCATTTTAACCCCCAACAAATTTAACATCGGGTTATGTTAGTCATTCCGTCAACTCACTTCCGTTAAGTCTAACCGAGTTGTTCGTGTGTCACGTTAAGTGCTAACATGACCTCTTGGACAATCCTACGTGGACTTTTTGACACGTCATCAAAACAATGTCGTTTTGATTTTTTTTCTTCGAATCTTGTACACAAAACAACATCGTTTTGTTTAAACTTTTTCACCTTATATACATGATTAACAATATATATACATATATTATTTTATATGTCAAATTACATATTCATAATAATAAATTTATTTGAGATATGTTAGGACAAAAAACAATATACATGATTAACAATCGACTAAAAAACAATGGTTGAATTGAAATATGTTAGGACAAAAAAACAATGCTAGTTTAATGTTAAATTTGTCTCATAATATTTTACTATAACCACAACTTATTTTTTTTAAATAAAGTAATTTTATTTGAGTCGGAAACATTCACAATATTAATTACGGGTGAGCAGGACCCAACCCTACCCGCTCACCCTGTATGATCCGGTCATGATCAAGCTTGAATAGGGATGAGTCTCATTGGACCTGGGATTGGGTTCGAGTTCAAAAATTAGACTCAGTCAATATTTAGGGCTAGGTAGATACCAAACATGACTCATCCCGACCCATCCCATGGTCACTCACTCATGATGTTTGTATGTATCTCTATTCAAATGTGTACTACATAGTAATGATAATTTTTTGGTCAAAAGTATCATTAATTCTCTACTTTTTCATTATATATACATGTTTAATAATATATATATATATATATATATATTTATTATTTTATATATCAAATTACATGTTTACAATAATAAATAATATTTAGAATACTTTATCTGAGTATATATTATATTCAATCCAGCCCATACACACCCCTAATATTAATAACCCTAGTTTTTCTAACAAGAATTTTCTCCATACAAAAAAACTTAACCAAATTCTTATTTAGGAGAACATAAATATACACCACTTCCATTTGTATAGTATCTCAAAAAGAAGGGAATCCACTTAATCCAATAATAAGTGAAAAAAACATACTTCATAACTTAATTATTCATTCTTGGAAAATTCGATAGTTTAAATGTACTCACTCATTCAAAAAATTGAATTTTCAAATAATAAATGACTATGATGTAAAGTGAATTTTTTAGGTACAATCTGTCTTCTTAAAATTCAGGCCTATAGTATTTAGGCCCATCGAACCTAGTTGATGAGCTGAGCCAACCCAATGGTCTGAATTTTAATTTTAATTTTCTGTTTTAATCTTATTACTTGTTTTACTTTACGAGGTTATTAAATAGTGAAACATATATGTGACCTTAATTAACAAATTATTTTGGAGAGATTTAAAATTTAATTTAAAAATCTATTTTTAATGTAAGTCTCTGTTATGATATTCATTCTCTAGAGATAAATAAAGTTTAATATTATTTTAAGATTTTGTAAGTCATCTTCTTCAAAGTTTAATTATTTTAAGGTTTTTTAATTTAATTTTTAAAAAACATTACTTTACAAATATCAATAAATTAGTTTTGTGCAAAGTTTATGACACTATCAACAAATTAAAATTGCTCATGTGGAAAGGTTTTTAAAGTTGTTATTTTATTAGTGGAATATTTTAATAATATTGAAATATATATATGCGATGTAAAGATTTATACACGGTTGACATATCATCCACTATTCATTTATATTACTTTTTGATTAATTAATAATAATTAAAAATAAGTGATAGATAATGAACTGATAGTGTATAAAACTCTTATATTGTCATTGCATACATTTTTTTCTCTCTTTAAATAATATATCAATATATTTTTGGTTAAAAATATAACTGTTTTTTACGTTAACAATATGTCATAACTAATTATGTAACTTCTGAGACTATTAATATTATCTTCTCTATATACATATAGCTATCTCTCAGCTGTGTATTGGAAGGTATGTATTTTGATAGTTTAGCAACATTATGTAAGTGGATAAAGTATTTTTCCATTTTTGTCTTTAGTTTTCAGAGAATAAGAGCTTTGCAATGAAAGGCCTTGGTTTTGTGTTCAGGCCACATTGGAATTTCCTTTATAGCATTAGCCAATTTAATATAAACGTCATGTAGAATATTGAAAAATATTATTTTTTAATGTTAAAAAACACTTTTTCAAAAAAACTAAAAACATTCTTTTTAAAACATGATTTTTTAAAAGTTTTTTTTAAATGATTTTAAAAGTTTCTTTTAATGTAATTTTAAAACTTTTTTATTCATATAATAAACTTTAAATAAATAATTTTCTTCAATAGTATTTTTAGTCCAATAAAAAGAATCAAATAGCTGGGATATATCTATCCAAATCAACATAAAAGGAGTCATGGGTTAAATAACTTAAAACAATGATTAAATGGATTTATATTAATTGATAGATGATTTTGTATCTATCTATTAAGATCCAAATCCAAATTCATCAATTTGTCACTCATTTTTTAACACATGGTCCCATAGGAAGTTATATCGTATATCTATGTGTTTGGTTCTAAAAAGTATTAACGGATTCTTAGTGAAATTGATAGAATTAATGTTGTCACATCCAAAGGAATGCAACCAAGATCTATCCCATGACAAAACAATTGTTGTTTGAGTCATAAAACTTTTGCAAAATAACAATATATTCTCCTTCAACAATACTAAACGTAATAAGTTTGTGCCTCACCACCACCTTTCATTTTTCCTGTGTCGTGCTCGGATTTTGGTGCATGATGCCTATGACTTTCTATGAAACTAGTAGGATACCCGTGCATTCGCACAGGTGATACCATATTTTGGATCAATATATTTAAGTAGCATAAAGTAATTTTTAGCTAAACATTTTTTGATGATTATATCATGGAAAATGATATTTATGTATTTGAATGACAAATTTAATTAGTAACTCATAAACTCCATTCGTTGACAAATTATAATACTAACAAAAATGTAGAATAAGATGCAAGATAAGTTGTATAATACCTTCAAAGATCTGTTCTTTTCTATATATAAGTTGGGTATTATATTCTAGTAGGTTACCCGTGCATTCGCACGGGGTTAATGGGTATTGCATGAATTTAATTCAACAATACGACTATAATATTTAAGTATTAAAAATTACTTTTGAGAGCATTAATACAGAACTAAATAAACAGTTACAAATAGTATTGAGTGAACTAAACATTTATAACAAACTACATTTGAAAGATAGACTTTACATGACAATTAGGTTAGAGTGAAAAAATAGGACAATTTTGTTTCAACGTCATTTAGGTGAGGTTGTAAAAAATGACCTCATATACATCACACTTGTGATGCAACAAAAAATATTCAAAGGAAGTGTTTACATACAACTTAAAACATTAATATCAAAACTTATTTAGTCTTCATATGCTTTGCAACATTGGAAGATGAAAATTCAGAGGAAGATTGTAGAGGGCTTTGAGCCAAATCCAAATCTAACTCACCCCACATTCTCTTGGCAGAAGTTATGACTTCAAGGTGGTCTGGATCATGTTCAGCAGTAAAAGACATATCTTACCACAAAATTCAAAACATTTTTTGAATGACTGAACATATAGAAATTACCTTTACATTGATAAATAAGTTAATAAAAGGTCTATGAACTCACAGTTTTTAATTGTTGGGAATCATTGGCATCCGACTTTATTTTTTCCCACTTCGAAAGTGGAGGCTGTTGGACAATATCTCATTGAACGTTAATAACATAAATTAAAAAAAACAATGGACTAAATTAGAATATGAAGTAATATAAATTACTTGAGGTGATGGTAACTGGCGTTGTCCTTCACTGAATTGGTCAAACCATAGACGCAAAGAAGAAAACCTACATACAACACAACAATAATAAAAAATAAATTCACACAATAAGTTTATATTCTAATTCACACAATGAATTCATGCAAAGAAAAAACTGCATGTTGAATATTGGTTTCCATGCTATACCTTTACTTATACTTTGCAATGTCATTTATTTCTTTCCCAATCAATAACTTTGATCCACACCATGAACTTGAAACTATTGTTGGACAGACAGTCACCTTTAATTCAATGAAATGGTATAAATTGAATTTCAATTCAAAAAAAATTAGACATGAGTTTGCCCTTCTAAATAAAACGCTCCAACAAAATGACACTGTATATTTCATAAAGATAAAAATTAAAACAGTAGAACTACTACAACCTTTTGCTTTCTTGACTTTAGCATTTGTTAATAAAATGATCATTGGCTCACCATTTCGCCGTTTTTTGTAATAATTGATAAATTTCATCGCAAGTGAATGCCATAGATTACATGTAATGATATCACCGCTGAAGAAGACAAATATAAATCCAATATTTAAATATCAAAATACAAACAAATATAAAGAAAAACGTAAATATAAAGACAATAAAAAATTACAACATTAACATGAAACCACCTTACCAAAAATCTATAAGATCACACGTATCTTTCTTTAATTTTGTTTCTGTTTGGCAAAAAATGGACTTGTATTCAACTACACCGATAATTTCTACAATAGGCATAAGAAAATGAATTTCTTTTATCTATATATATAGGGAATTTGAGAAAACTAAATAAAAGTATTTGGGTACGAAAACATATAATAAATTTGATCTAACCTATTAACAAATAACTTGAAAACTGCCCAGCTACAATTTAAGCAAATTTTTTGAATTCTTATTCAAAAAGAGGAATAGAAGGACATATAAGTCGTTCCACTATTGTATTGGCATTGAACTCCATCCGATAAATGTAACGACCCGATTTTATAACCCAAAATTTTTAAAACTTTATTAAATGTAAATATTAGTTAAGTTTCTCAATTCAAAATGCGGAAATAATCAATAATACATTTTCATCGGAAACATTACATCACCTTCTACTTTAATCCATAATTCATACAATTATCCTTTGTTTCAATTACAACACTGTTAAAGGTAATATGCTAATTCTTATTACATCTTTTGAAAGAGATCATTTATACAACATAGTTACTTCAACATATTCCTCATATTACATACATTATACAAATACAATTTTGGAATACCAAAAATGACTACTCCAGCCTATACTCCCATCAGCAAACATCCACGACGCAACAGCAACATCCTGAACTCATATATAACACATAGACAAGGAAAACCAGAGGGAGTAAGAACCAACTACGGTGACCGTAGCGTGGAATTACATGGAGTAATATCATTAAAGTATAAAAACCAATACCATCATCTAAAATCAATCATAGTAAACATATACCATTTATATATCAGTCAATACCTTAAACCACATAATGTGCACCTATTCAATCAGTATAATCATCACATTTCTTTTAGACATTTCAACACATCAGTACAACACTTCTAAAACAATACAATACAACTACGACCACCCAATATCACAAAGGACCAATCAAATCAACATCACAAATGCAGGTCACATCCATACCACGAAGGCAGGTCAAAATCCCATACCACGAACGGCAGGTCACAATTCCATACCACGAAGGGCAGGTCTAAATTCCATACCACGAAGGGCAGGTCACAATTCCATACCACGAAGGGCAGGTCTAAATTCCATACCATGAAGGGCATGTCACAATTCCATACCACGAAGGGCAGGTCTAAATTCCATACCACAAAGGGCAGGTCACAATTCCATACCACGAAGGGCAGGTCTAAATTCCATACCACGAAGGGCAGGTCACAATTCCATACCACGAAGGGCAGGTCACAATTCCATACCACGAAGGGCAGGTCTAAATTCCATACCACGAAGGGCAGGTCACAATTCCATACCACGAATGGCAGGTCTAAATTCCATACAACCACATCAATCACAATATAATATTTCCACTGCATTATTCTAGCATTGCAACTTCCTCAAAACACAAGACACCACATCTATGTCATAAACACAATATATCATATATCCTACCACAATAAAAACCACTCACAACATCATCATCACATAATATAATCATGTCCATTTATCACCAACAAGCCATTCCCCACAAAATCATTATTACAAATATACCCACAAATCAACAAATCAACAACTTATCACACAAACATTGATACAAACACACCCATATATGTTTATAACAAATCAACCATCCATAACACAACATTATCATAAATAAATCACACACAACATATTCTTCATCATATAACACATTAACGTTAGAATTCTCTTTCATGACGGTGTATTACACACCCAAAAGAGTTTCTATCCGTTAATATGCTCCGATTCTTGAGGGAAATCGGAGAATGATGACTCTAATGAATTACTCTAAGACCACAATGGTCTTCTCCCTCACCTTAGGTTGCGTAAGCTCCGTTGCTCCGCAAAAGAGCTCCATCTCCCTCCATCTCCTACAACCTCCATTGTTGCCTTTTCATCTCCAAAGCACTCCAGTGTTCCATTAAGAAGCAAGAGGAAGAGGTTTTGATGTGTTTTTGAGGTTTAGTGGAGGGAAGAGTCGAAATCCATGGGGAGTCACCGCTAGGAGTGAAAGGGGATAAAAGAAGTGAAGATTAGGGTTTGTGAAACCCTTTCCTTACTTATATAGCTCTGACGCTCTCGCCTAAGCGAGGGATTCTCGCTCAGGCGAGAATCTCACAGTGACGAATGTAATTGATTACCATAAGGTGTAATCGATTACAGTGTGAAAAATGCACGTATCTGATATGTTTATATAATGTAATCGATTACATGCATAGTGTAATCGATTACATCATGAAAAATTACACATGTCTGATCAGATATCAACATGTAATCGATTACAAGGACCATGTAATCGATTACACTGTGTTAACAGCCCAAAATTGTCATTTCTCGCCCAGGCGAGACAACTCTCGCTCGGGCGAGAATCCTCCAGTATAGCCCAGGATTTCACCCTCCCAGGTGATCCTTTCTCGCTCAGGCGAGAATCTCTCGCTCAAGCGAGACTTCCAGAACTGATTCTATAATTTTGAAGACTCAAAATTAGGATGTTACATATTTGTGTATATTTAATTGTTAATATAATTACTTTTTTATCCCTGTAAAAAATAGGTGTCAAGAATACGGAATTCTATAATTGTAAATTTGCTAGCCCTTTCAATGTAATAATCTACATATATGGAGTGAAATAACATATCGTGGACATATTTGTAAGCATTGAATGAATTAGTTAGCATAAAATGGACAATGAGTGAAATATAATATAAAACAAAATAATATGGACATACAGAGAGTCAAATATAATATAATAGATATACATGTAGTAAAACAACATATGGGGTGAAACTTATGTTATTTGTAAGCAGTGAATGAATGAGGAAGCATAAAATGAACATTTATACGGTAAAAATAGTATTCTATATACAGAGAGTGAACTTAATAATATTTTTAAGCAGCTAATGAATCAAATAAAATTTAATGGATATACTTGGAGTCAAAATAACATACACAAGACACATAGAGAGTCATATGTACATACGTATGGGATAAAGTTCATATAAACCAAAATAGTATGGACATATAGAGATTCATAACTATAATATTTTTTTCATAACTATAATATTTAGTATGAACAAAATTGTATTTTGAAATAAAAATTCAGAAATGTTCACTGTTCCGTTATTGTCGTCTTCGATGGAATACAAAGACGAAAAAATTGGTCAGTGATAAAGGATTAAAACAAATTCAATGTAATCTTCCCGTTCAATTTCGTCTTCAACATGCAAAATGTCTGTGAACCAAACATCACAGTGATAAATATTATGAAGACGAAAAACAGGGAAAGTGAAATATGAAAAAATCTAGTAAAAAATGAAAGATATAAAAAGATAAAGCATTACAACAACTTCAATGTAAACTTTCTCATTCGATGTCGTCTTCAACACATCACGGTGATAAACATTACGAAGACGAAAAACGGAGAAAGTGAAATATGAAAAACTATGGTAAAAAATGAAAGATATAAAAAGATAAAACATTACAACAACTTCAATGTAAACTTTCCCATTCGATGTCGTCTTCAACACATCACAGTGATAAACATTACGAAGACGAAAAATGAAGAAAGTGAAATATGAAAAACTATAGTAAAAAATGAAAGATATAAAAAGATAAAGCATTACAACAACTTCAATGTAAACTTTCTCATTCGATGTCGTCTTCAACACATCACAGTGATAAACATTACGAAGACGAAAAACGGAGAAAGTGAAATATGAAAAACTATGGTAAAAAATTAAAAATATAAAAAGATAAAGCATTACAACAACTTCAATGTAAACTTTTCCATTCGATGTCGTCTTCAATATGCAAAAAGTCTGTGAACCAAATTTCACAGTGATAAATACTATGAAGACGATAAAATAGGGAAAGTAAAAAATGGAAACATAATGATTATAAATTTTCTTCACAGATGAAGGAGACAAAGAGGACCAGTAAAGGTGACTCCTTTAGAAAAAATGATTACTCTATGAAGTATACCATATTTGTGAAGAAAACTGTGTAAAGGTGAAACCTTTAAAAGTAGTATCGCAAAGAAAATGGAAGAAACACAATGGAAAAGAAGATCGACAATCGTCTGCACCTTCGACCACAATGAACCATACATTACCTTAACGAAGACTTGCTGAGAGAGTGTAAGAGTTAGGTTTCACTAAAAATGCGATTATGAGGGTGAGAGTTTTTGAAAATGAAAACATGAAGAGTAACAGTTATTAAAAATAATGAGAAGAAATACAAATGTAGACAGGCATGAGAAATGAAGCGGTTCATCTTAAATGAAATGAAGAGAAACAGAGAGACGAAAGAAAGGAAACGAAAAGTTAGGTTTTCTAACGAATAGAGGAAAGGAATGAAAGGAGAAGAAATGAAATAAAAAAAGGAGGTGTTTCTGGAAGAAACTGTTTAGTGGAGAAAGTGGGAAGGGTAAAATTACGTTGTTAACCCCTTCCCAATGTATTGTGGTTTTCAAAACAAAGCATGTTTTAGTAATTGTAATTTTGTCATCATTACTTTCAGAAAATTCAGAAAAAGTGTAATCATTGTTACGACAAATGACCGAAATATCCCCAACATTCAAAATTAAATAGAAAGAAGCTTTAGGACATTATAGTAAAATAGAATTATTAATGTTTATTAATAAAATAATTATTGTTGACTTACTTTTATATTTTTAATTTTTAATATAATTACTTTTTTATCCCTGTAAAAAACAGTTGTCAAGAATATGGAATTCTATAATAGTAAATTTGCTAGCCCTTTCAATTTTTATACAGTAATAGACTCCAAATTTTATCTCCATTCAGTCCTTTGCTGACACGTGGATCTACCGTTGGTAAAATAATTATTTTACTTTATTTATATATTTCTTTCTATTATTTGTAATTTTTTGTATAGATAAATTAATAATAATTATGTAAATTCATCATTGTTGTTGAATTGAGTTATTTATATATATTTTTAAAGTAAATATACTTAATAAATATTAAATATTTTTCATAATTAAAATAATAAATGATTTATTATATAAAAGAGTTCCATAAATAAATTTTTAACTAAATCAAAAAACATTGTAATTAAAGTATTTAACAAATTTTAAATTTTTTATGGAATTTAAATTATATGGTCGTGACTCATGTTATGTTTTCCCTTATGCTTAATGTGAAAAGCTCTTGCGCCAATGTTACTAAATTCGGTCATTGATTCGGTTAGTGTATTATGCCAATGAGTCATTTTGTTAGATGAGTGAGTCAATGATTAGATTGATTGACTCGGTTTACATTAAAAAATCTAAAAATTTATAATATTAGTTAACATTTTTTTTGGTATATCGAAAGTAAGAAACAAACTAAAGCAAAGAAGAAAGGCTCAACCTTAGCGATCAGAGTCGCTTCTAGAGGAGCAGTGTCCCAAACTCGCAAGTTGTTTTGGGTGGGAATCCTAATCATTGATATAATGTAAATATAGCTAATATTATTTAATAACTCTATACTTGAAATTAAAAAAATATCGTCATACCTAATTAAAACCATTAAAGAAGGTATCACTAACACAAAATGTCACAAATAAGTTGAACTGAATTTATTCTTAACTAGCAAGGTATCGGTGCATACGCACGAGACAATACTTTTTGTCATGTGATTAAGAACACGAATATTATATGAGCATTAATATAGTTAAATATATGTTACACATACATTCACATGGTTAAAAAAATACATGTGTGACATCCTAATTTTGAGTCTTTAAGATTATAGTATTAGTCCTGGAAGTCTCGCTTGAGCGAGAGTTGTCTCGCCTGGGCGAGAAATGGCAATTTTGGGCTGTTGACACAGTGTAATTGATTACACAATCCTCGTAATCGATTACATGCTGATAAACTAATCAGACCTGTGTATTTTACATGATGTAATCGAGTACACTATACTAGTAATCGATTACACCATAATTAAAAGCATCAGATATGTGCATTTTTCACATTGTAATCGATTACATGATATGGTAATCGATTACACGAGCGTCTGAGCTATAAAAGTGAAAAAGGGGATCTAGAAACCCTAATCTTCATTTTCTTTTCTCTCCTTTCACTCCTAGCGGCGACTCCTCATGGATTTCGACCATTCCCTCCACTAAACCTCAAAAACACATCAAAACCTCTTCCTATTGCTTCTTAATGGAACATTGGAGTGCTTTGGAGATGAAAAAGCAACAATGGAGGTTGAAGGAGATGGAGGGAGATGGAGCTCTTTTGCGGAATAATGGAGCTTATGCAACCTAAGGTGAGGGAGAAGACCATTGTGGTCTTAGAGTAATTCATTAGAGTCATCATTCTCCGATTTCCCTCAAGAATCGGAGCATATTAACGGATAGAAACTCTTTTGGGTGTTTATGGCCCATGTGAGAAGATGGTTCTAACGTTAATGTGTTATATGATGAAGAATATGTTGTGTGTGGTTTATTTATGATAATGTTGTGTTATGGATGGTTGATTTGCTATAAACATATATGGGTGTGTTTGTATCAATGATTGTGTGATGAGTTGTTGATTTGTTAAATGTGGAGACGAGTATGTCTATGAAAATGATTAAGTTGTGAGTCGCTTATTTGCTATAAACATATGTGGGTTTATTTGTAATAATGATTTTGTGATGAACCGCTTGTTGGTGATAAATGGACATAATTATATTATGTGATGATGATGTTGTGAGTGGTTTTTTTGTGGTAGGATATGAGATACATTGTGTTTATGACATTGATGTGGTGTCTTGTGTTTTGAGGAAGTTGCAATGTTAGAATAATGCAGTGGAAATATTATATTGTGATTGATGTTGTTGTATGGATTTTGACCTGCCTTCGTGGTATGGATTTTGACCTGCCTTCGTGGTATGGATTTTGACCTGCCTTCGTGGTATGGATTTTGACCTGCCTTCGTGGTATGGATTTTGACATGCCTTCGTGGTATGGATTTTGACCTGCCTTCGTGGTATGGATTTTGACCTGCCTTCGTGGTATGGATTTTGACATGCCTTCGTGGTATGGAATTTAGACGTGCCCTTCGTGGTATGGAATTTAGATATGCCCTTCGTGGTATGGAATTGTGACCTGCCCTTCGTGGTATGGAGTTAGACCTGCCCTTCGTGGTATGGAGTTAGACCTGCCCTTCGTGGTATGGATGTGACTTGCCTTGGTGGTATTGATTTGATTGGCCCTTTGTGATATTGGGTTGTCGTAGGAGTATTGTATTGTTTTGGAAGTGTTGAATTACTTAAGTGAAACTTGATGATTATACCGATTGAATATGTGAACATTATGTGGTTTAGGTATTGACTGGTATATAAATGGTATATGTTTATTATGATTGATTTTAGATGATTGCATTGGTTTTTATACTTTAATGATATTACTCCATGTAATTCCACGCTACGGTCACCGTAGTTGGTTCTTACTCCCTCTGGTTTTCCTTGTCTATGTGTTATATATGAGTTCAGGATGTTGCTGTTGCGTCGTGGATGTTTGCTGATGGGAGTATAGGCTGGAGTAGTCATTTTTGTATTCCAAAATTGTATTTGTATAATGTATGTAATATGAGGAATATGTTGAAGTAACTATGTTGTATAAATGATCTCTTTCAAAAGATGTAATAAGAATTAGCATGATTACCTTTATCAGTGTTGTAATTGAAACAAAGGATAATTGTATGAATTATGGATTAAAATAGAATGTGATGCAATGTTTTGATGAAAATGTATTATTGATTATTTCCGCATTTTGAATTGGGAAACTTGACTAATATTTACATTTAATAAAGTTTAAAAAAAATTTGGGTTATAAAATCGGGTCGTTACAACATGTGTTGATATAATTTCATATTATTGTATACAATTTAAATTATATTTATTTCGAGTTATTCTATAATCAAATTATTCTAAAATTTATCATATTTTAGAATCAGCTAATAATGGATTATAAACTTATATCCATAATGATCATTCTCTAAACAATTGAATACCAAAATTTAATATTATTATATACAATTGACATGTATTATTTTATGTCAATAATATTGATCGTTACTAAACCAATAATCCTTGTAGTTTGCTTCATATGTTATCAATTGTGATGCAAATTGGTCTCAGAGAGTACAACTGACATTATTGGAACTGTTATATTAGAATTAAACATTACTAAAGTATACTAATAACTAAGACAAAATGAAGTTATTAGTGATAATTACAAAATATTTTACGCAGTAAAAATGACCTTTGGTCCCTTATGCTGAAGACAACTTTCGTTGGGTTAGAACCAGACTGAATCATTTCAATGTCAAATATCTCACCAATGACATCTAATGTACAACATTGAAATAGAAATGTCACAGTATTTATTTGTCAATTAAAGAAATCAATAAACTGAGAATGTCAAGAAGAGAAATAAACTAAGAATGTAAATGTATGGAGAAATTTCCTTAAGTTCTTTTGCTTTCATTATGGTTTCTTTTTGAAATATTAATTTGTAAACATGATTACAATCTCTATATTGTCCATCGTTCAGAACGACATCAAAATTCTGACCAATATAAGTACAACCTTCTCTTAATTCAGATTCTCATTGTGAGATGTGATAATTCTTCACAACGGCTTGTATTTTATCCCCTAATCAATACATTAAAATGTTATTATATGTTATACAAAGGAAATAGAGTAAAAGTAATAGAGTACTTTTTGATCCATAAAGATATTTCCAACGAAGGAGCAACAGAACGTTCAACACGCCACAGACCTGTAAATCGTATCTTCAGTTTCCAAGTATCCTTTGAAGAATTGATTTCTTCAAAGAAATTAGCTCGATGCGCCATGCCGACTTCATAAATATATTATTCACTCATTAATATTTCCTTTGTTAATAATGAAGTACAAATGATATGAAAGATATTAAGAAATGAATAAACTAACCTTAGTAGAACATAAAACCCCATTCAAACGTCAACAATCACAAGAGCTTGTGATTAAAGATAAACAATCGAAACGAAAAAACACTAACCCATGAAAGAAACAGAAATAACAAACAACGTCAAAACATTATATAAAAGACAACCAAGAAATAGAAAAAAAAACAAATAAGAACAAAGTCAAATGTTAGTTTTCTAATATGAAATAATAAACTTAAATAAAAAACAACAACAAACAACTATGTAAAATCAAACGAAGATATTGAAAAAACAAATAACAACAAAGTTAAACTTTAAATTTTTAGTATCACAAAAAATAAAACCAAAAGTAAAAGTTTACCTTTTTAGAGAGTTGAAATGAGGAAATTTTGAAAGGAATAGGTGGATAATGAAATCTATTGAAGGAAAATTATTGATGGAAATGAAGAGTTGGGATTGGAAATGAAGAATTGTTGGAGAATGGAGAAGGGATAAACATAATAATAATAAAGAATAATAATAAAGCATAATTTTTTTGGGATAATGAGATATTAAAGAAAAATTGTAAATGGAAATGAAGAGTTGTTGGAGAATGAAGAAGAGATAATAATAATAATAAAGGATCATAATTGAGATAATAATAAAGCCTAATTTTTTGGGATAATGAGATATTAAAGAAAAATCGTAAATGGAAATGAAGAGTTGGATGTGTGGTATGAGAATAGAGAAGAAAATATTGCATGAGAAGCTGACACGTGGCAGGGCTTGAGAAGCTGACACGTGGCAGATGAATATGTCAAAGAACATCATTTTATTATATAGGTAATAGATTGATTTAGGGAAATTAATTGTTGGGTATAATTTTAAACATATGTTGCTCATGATTAATAAAAATTAATATAAATAAATATATATGGAATTTGTATAATAATATTGATAAGAATTGATTTAGGAGGAAATATATAAGAAATTTGTATAATAGGATTGCTAATCAGAGTATGAAATATTAATAGGATTGCTTTCATAATATTATATGAATTTAAAGCCTCACTTATAAGAATTGATTTAGGGGAAATATATAATGAATGTGCATAATATGATAATAGAATTGCTAATGAGATTATGAGATATTAATAGAATGTGTACAATATTATAAGAATGGAATATAAGAATTGATTTGGGAAATAAAGAAAGATTTTTGGTGGAAAAATAATATAAGAATAAATGTGTATAATGATTTTTTTATGAAATCATGAATGATCATTAATTATAATACTTATATTCATTCTAATTGAATTATTCATGAATATTTCATAATGGTAATGGTGATGAATGTTGATTTTAAATATATGTACATGATGATTAATAGAAATCAATATATAAGAAATGTGCATAATATTAAGATAATAGAATTGCTAATTGGTATGAGATATTTATAGAATTGCTTTCACACCATATCATAACACCGATATTTTACAATTATTACCAATACTCTTTGCTTACAATCTCATGATTCTTTTTCTTCTTCTTAGGTAACATTACATCGTATTTTAATTTTCTTCATTTCTCATTCTAAGTTTTTTAATATTCTGACTTTGTAATTTTTGTTAGAGAGAATTCATCATTTTCGGGATAATGTGGATAAGAATTTAAAGAATTATTTTTGTTTTTACATAACCAAACCGCAATTTCATGTAGGTAATGGTAATTGCGTATGTGCGTAATAGAATAATCTTACAATCTCATGATTCCTTTTCTTCTTCTTAGTTAACATTATATTACATCATACTTTCATTTCTCATTCAAAGCTTTTAAATATTCTGACTTTGTGATTTTTTTTAGAGAGAGTTCATCATTTTTGCGATAATGTGGATGAAAATTTTAAAATTTATTTTTGTTTTTACATAATCAAACAGCATAATAGGATAAAAATTATTTTTGTTTCCCTAAACTCATATATTTTTAATATAAATTAATATGAGAATGTTATAATGAATGTGCATAATAGTATAATAGAATTGCTAATCAGAATATGATTTTAGGGAAAATGAAGAAATATAAGAATTGATTTAGTGAAAATGAAGAAAGATTTTTGGATGGAAAATGAATATGAGAATATGTGAATATGATTAAGTGTTTGGTAGAAAAAATGAATGATTAATAAATGTGACTTGCATGTGTCATTTTGATGTATGATATGAGAAGTGAAATGCATCTGTCATTTTGATCCATGATATGAATGTAGAGGGTAATGATACAATGTGGGACTATGCATGGTAGTTGATGGTTTGATGAATGATATGAATGTAGATGTTAATGATACAATGTGGGACTATGCATGGTAGTTGGTGAGAGTGTTTGGGTGGGAAAACTTTGCATGAGAAGATGACATGTGTCCATGACTAATAATGGAAAACTTTGCATGGTATGTTCTTAGCAAGTTATGCACGAGACAATATTTTTTGCCGCATGATTAGTAGCACATATTACATGCGTATTCACATGGTTAAGAACATACATGTTATTCATACATTCACATGTTTAAAAATACATATATTACATGTGCATTCATATTGTTAAGAACAAACATATGACCCATACATTTTAATGGTTTACAAATGTTATTCGTACATTCACATTGCTAATAAAAGTACATGTTATCTATACATGTGTTACTCATACATTCGCATTACTCGTACAAACATGTGTCTTTTAAACCATATATTCAAATGATTAAAAATACACATGTTACATGTGCATTCATATTGTTAAGAACAAACATGTTACACATACATTTTAATGGTTAAAAACATATATGCTACTCGTACATTCGCATTGCTAAGAAAACACATGTTACCTATACATTCGCATAGTTAAAACACATATGTTGCATGTATATTCGCATCGTTAAGAACACTCATGTTATCTGTATTACCAATTCAAGAATAATTTTATAAAATGGTTATATTTTTATCAATAAAACTATTCAATTCTATTATTATTATTATATCTTATTAAATAATATATTGAGTAATGAACAATTTGTAGGTATATATTTTATCCTATATGGGAGATTGTACAAAACGAAGTGTCTTTATTGTGTGTGTCATTTTTATTATTATTATTATTATATATTATTAAATAATATAATAGGTAATGAATAAGTATGATGTACTTTTATCTTGTGTGAGAGATTGTACATTAAGAAAGTGAGGTGTTTTGGGAGGGAAAATTTTTGTTGAGGTTGTGACACTTGTCATGGGATGAAATGAGAGAACATTTTTTTCTTATATAGTATATAGATTGCAAAGGAAACACACAAATAATTTTAATTAAAAAACTAAGGTTTTGTTGGAACGTAAACTTAAAAATAACAAACATAACTACAAATAAGTTCAAATCACTTTTTTTATCTTAGTAGATGCTGTTTTAGTTGTTTCTAAAAAATAGGTGTTTGATTGACTAAGTCGATTCAATCAGTTCGACTATTCGAGTCATTGTTTTTAGGCTTAAACTAACCAAGTTGATTCGAGTCATTCCGAATTTGATGCAAATATTGGTTAATTGTAAGGCTCAGAAAGGTTAAATACTCGGTTAACGATTGAACCAGTCAATATGAGTCAATTTTTTAACCATTTTTTTGTTATTGATTCCACAACCAGTGTCAACTTTGTTATTGATTCCATTTTTTAAAAGATAAATTATTTCTAAATATTTTCTTTAAAAAAGTTAAATATTTATTTATGAATTTTGAATAGTTATGTTTTAACTGATGTTGTCTTTTCCTTTATGCTTAAAGCGTAAAGTCAATGTACAACACATGTCACCATTGATTTCACTTATTTAAAAATAAAACATTTCTAAATATATTCTTTAATTTTTTTTAATATTTCTTTATGAAATTTGAATAGTCATGTCACAATTGATGTTCTCTCTTACTTTCTACTTAAAGAGGAAAGTACAATCAATGTCAACTTTTTGCTATTGATCCCACTTTTTGAAAACAAAATAAATTATTTTTAAATATCTTCTTTAAAAAATTAAAATTTTATTTTATGCAATTTGAATAGTCCGGTCGCGACTTGTGTTATCTTGTCCCTTATGTTTAAAGCAAAAAATCGATGGATGACCAATACCAACTCTTTGTTATTTGTTCCATCCAATTAGATTAAACGATTATATTTTACATATTTTTAAATCAATTAAAAAATAAAATAAAATGATATATTAACATTTTCAAACCATAATTTTGTAGTATTGATTTCATTGTTGCACATATGAATATAGAGTAGGAGGATGGACTTTTGTTGAACAAAAAAAATTAATTTTTTTGTTTATAGAAATAAAATTTTAAGGGTATAAAAGTTCATGTTAGCGAGGATATCATTTTATTAGCGATGGACGATGTGCTAATATTTTCTCTGATATCTAATCCACTCCCAATCTTAGAACTCACAATTCGAGCATAAAAGTATTTGTGTATGATTTGATCGAATTTGACATATTCCTATATCGCACAACATATTCAACTGAAAATCGGGTAACATCTATCGGCAATGAAAATACAAAATAATATATGTGGGGAGACATTAAAAAAAGGACAAAACTTAGGTAAAGTATCATACGTGCTAGTGGTACAAGTGACCTATTAGAGGATGACACATGAACCTTTTTGTATACTTTCAAAGAATGAAACTTTATTAGATTTACAATCAAACATTTTTTGATCTTGAAAGTATATAAAAAGGTCAACGTGTCATCCTCTAATAGGTCACCTGTACCACTAGCACTAGGGGTGAGCGTGGACCAGGTTAAGGCCTGTCCTTACTCGGCCCTAAATGTTGTTCGAGCCATTTTTATGAACCTGAACCCGACCCTAGACCCGGAGTGAACCCGACCCTAAATATTCATAGGGTCAGCCTTTAAATCCGGACTCGACCCTAAACCCGATTAAATATAACGTACACTCATTTTACATAAAGTCCTCTAACTATTATTTATTATTGTGAATATGTAATTTGACACATAAAATAATATATGTGTATATATATTATTAAACATGTATATATGATGAAAAATTAGAGAATTAATGATATTTTCGACCAAGAAAGTATCATTACTCTGTATATATTTGAACAAAGACACACATCATGAGAAAGTGAAAATGGGACGGATCGGGACGGATCCTGTTTGGTCCCTACCCGACCCTAAATATTGATTGAGTTTAATTTTTAACCCGAACTCAGTCTTAGATCCGATAAGACCCAACCATTTTTAGGTCCGACGACGATCGGGCCATATTAGGTGAGCGAGTAGAGCCGGGTCTGCTCACCCCTAACTAGCACTACTTTACTTAAGTTTGTAAGGGCAACATGAATGGCACATGGACACTATAACTTGTTACATGATCTTTCCATTTCTATTCCCCAAGATCTAGGCTTCAATTTTGATTCGTGTCAAATTCTGAATAATTAAGGTTTCCCAAATTCCAAATACAATGTATATAACTTTTTTTTTTTCAATTGGTCATTTTGAAATTATCCCAAAAAATTAAGAATTGGTTGAAGAAACCAATCAACTAGTTTTTGCTACAATGGTAGCTTCTATGGTCTCTTCTTCTTGGACCTGTGGTTCCATTCCAATTTCTAAGCTCAACCCATCACTAAGAACCAAAATTGGAACCATAAGAACAAAAAATGGAACCATAAGAACCAAAAGCTTCACATTGCTGAATCCACAACCACGTGCTGCTTTGGTGGAAGCAACACCACCACCACCGCCACCGCCGCCGCCGCTGCCACTACCTAAAACATCAGCACCCACAAATGGGTCTGTCAAGGTGCTTGAACTTCCAGGTAACAATGCTGATTATCTGAATGCTGAGACTATAGCCATGGCTCGTGCTGCCAATGCTTCTGTCTATAGCCCTCAATTTCTTGCCACCAAATATGGGTCTCAGCCATTTAAGGTAAAGTTTGAATCTTTTTGTTAATATCTTTTGTGGGTATGATTGGTTTTTGTGAATTGATTTGACCCTTTTTCGGATTTTGATTATTATTATTAGGTGGTGGGAAGGGCCCTTCAGATATTGATTGAGTTGGGTTCATTTGGGTTGAAGCTATTCTTGGACCAAAGAAACGGAGTGTTTGATCAGAATAGGAGGATTCGTGCAATTGAGCTTAGGAATATATTCACTCGGTTGGGACCAACTTTTGTGAAATTGGGTCAGGGATTGTCCACTAGGCCTGATATCTGTCCTCCAGAGTTTCTTGATGAGCTTTCTGAACTTCAAGTATTGGATTCTTCCATTGAACTTTATTTTTCCTTCATTTGATTGCAATATTTTGGAAATAGACTTTTCCCCTTCCCATAAATCATTACGTGGGAACGCGGGAGGCTCGTGCTCTGAGTCGCTCTTATTTTCAATGATTCAATTGTAATAGACCTTTACATTATTCTGTAATGTAGGGAATGTTTCAGGGAGTGAGTATTTAGTGTTGAGTGACTGATGTTAATATTCAGTATCCATCATAACGAGCTTTTCACTACTTAATTTGAGTATATGGTTTTTGTTAGACATGAAGAATGTAGATGCAATGCAGTGAAAATTTATTAACTTATGTTGAGTAGTGTATTATGGTCTTTATAATATTTCTGATATGGGGATGTGTATGAAGGAAATGGGTGCTTAAGTTGCCTTGGTCATTTCTGTGTTTTACCAGGATGGTTTGCCGACATTTCCTGACGATGAGGCTTTTTCATGTATTGAGAAGGAATTAGGACAATCTATTGACTCTATTTTCTCTTCTATAACTTCATCGGCCGTAGCAGCAGCCAGTTTGGGTCAAGTTTATAAAGCTCATTTGAAGTACTCTGGGAAACTTGTCGCTGTCAAGGTGCAACGCCCTGGTATTGAAGAATCTATTGGATTGGACTTTTACCTGATTAGAGGACTAGGGTTTCTCGTAAATAAATATGTGGATACAATCACCACTGATGTTGTTGCACTTATTGATGAATTTGCGCGTAGGGTTTTTCAAGAGCTCAACTATGTGCAGGTTTGTTCTTCTGTCAATACCAAAAAATTGTATTTTCGTTGCAGCCAAACATGCATCTATTAACAGTTTAAGCATCTTGGTTGTTCTCATACATAAAAAATAAATGAAAAATAAACGTTGGAGGATAAAAGTCAAAAAGGCAAATATCTAATGGCTGTATGTTTCTTCATTTCTAATCAAATCTTTCTTAGTGTGAGGCGTCGTGCTTCACATGTTAACCGATAAAGCTATGTATTTGTGAGTTGTATAGGATTTCTTTTTTGGATTGAATATTAATTTTGACAGGTTCGTGCAGGAGGGACAAAATGCGAGGAGGTTCAAAAAATTGTATGCTGACAAGGAAGATGTCTGTGTTCCTGATGTTTTTTGGGAGTATACGAGTGGTAAAGTACTAACGATGGAGTGGGTTGAGGGAGTCAAACTTAATGATCAAGAAGCAATTGAGAGACAAGGATTAAAGGTCTTGGACCTGGTGACCACTGGCATACAGTGCACCCTCAGGCAGTTACTCGAGCATGGATATTTCCATGCAGATCCTCATCCGGGGAACCTTTTGGCAACCCCTGAAGGAAAGCTTGCTTTTCTTGATTTTGGGATGATGAGTGAGGCTCCAGAAGATGCAAGATTTGCCATAATTGGTCATGTTGTTCACTTGGTTAACCGGGACTATGAAGCCATGGCTCGTGACTACTATGCTCTTGATTTCTTGTCAACTGATGTTGATGTATCTCCAATTGTACCCACCCTTCGAAACTTTTTTGATGATGCACTTAGTTATAGTGTCAGCGAGCTTAACTTCAAGAAACTGGTGGATGGTTTAGGAAATGTTTTTTATCAATATCCATTTAATGGTGAGATAAAGATAATGATATGCTTTTGAGTGACTTATCATTTACCTATAACTGATATCAATTTAGTTGTGTACTTTACTTCCTTAAACTTCCCTGCTTATTCCTAGCTTTCATGCAAATTTTAATGGGTTTGTTTTTTTTCCGGTTCTTCGCCCCTTTTGTCGACAGTCCCTGCATACTATGCATTGATATTTAGGTCTCTCACTGTTTTAGAAGGCTTAGCACTCTATGCTGATCCCAATTTTAAGTTGCTTGCTGTTTCATACCCATATTTTGCTAAAAGGCTCCTGACAGACCCAAATCCGTATCTAAGAGATGCTCTTATTGAGTTGCTTTTCAAGGATGGGGAGTTCAGGTTCAGAATCTGCTACTATCTTCAATAGATCCTTTATTGGTTGAGCTTGGTAATGTAGCATAATTTATTGTAAGTGAACTTGAATGTTCTTATTGATCTCTGGTCCAGTGCAGATGGAATAGACTTGAGAGTCTCCTAGTTCAGGGGAGACAGGACCGAGATTTCTCTGCTAAAGAGGCTTTACAACCTGTCCTTAAGGTATTATTGAGTCCAGATGGTGAAAATGTGAGGAATCTCGTTATCAAAGAGGCTGTTCGCGTATCTGACGCTTTTACACTTGGCACAGTTTCTGAAACATATCAGTATATTCCTGACTTTATGAGGACCCTTGTCTTCAATGGCAATGCAAATGGAGCCCTTATGATGTCCAAAACTGAAATTCAAAGCATGATAGAGCTCAGAAATCGAGTTCTTAGGGTATGGGGACTTTTGCAGTCCTCTAATGGTTTTGATCCTGCTTTATTGCAACCAATTCTACAGGTAAGATCTAGCATTTGCCGCATTATTGTATTTCTGCAAAACTGTTTTGTCTTCTGCATCTTTACTTTTATTTTGTTAGTATTTGGATGTGTAACTAAAAAATTAATTTATTGTTACACGTTGGAAGTATATGAGCATGTACGATAAATTTGAAGAAATGCTGCAAAAGTCCAAAACTGGCTATTGTTTTGATATTCTTTGAATAGAGAATTTTGGAAATACATTCTTTTATAAATTGAAATTCAGTAGGGTTTGGGAGGGAAACTAGCAAACATCTCAATGAAAAGACTAAAGAGACTCTTCCAAAAATAACGACGTAAACATTGATTTAAGCAGTGTAATTTGTTGATTTAAAAATTGATTCTGCCAAATGTTATAAGCTACATACTCAGTACTTGACTTATGACATGAAATTTGCAACTTCGTGCATGGACTGCCATCATCGTACATATTGATGAGATAGTGCAACTCTCCCGTTCCTTAGCAACTGCAGTCGTTGTCCTTGTGGCAAGCTCTTGAAAGACGTAACGAGTATGAAAGAAGATTATGAGTTACGACACAATTTAGATCCTTGATAACTTTATGAATGGAGGTAAGATTAGTGGAAAAGTGAGGAACATGGAGTAAATGAGATCCATCAGCCACTGTTGTAGTGTGATCACCAAGAGAATATTGATAAGACAGTAAATGAGGTGAAGGAAAGGTCATTTGGTAGGTAGCACCTTATTCAAGAACCTATGGTTCGTTAGTAACAGTACGAGAAGCATTAAGAAATCGATAACATACATTCTTACCGGTTACAGCATGAGAGTAAGTGCAAGACTGCTTACTGGAGTAGTGGGTGATGGTTGACATGTTGGTAATATTAGTGCTAGACATGGTTGGAACTGGTAAGTGGTAACCAAGAGCGTTATGATGGCGTGAAGCAAGAGACACAAGCCGTGATGAAGGTGGTTGTTGCTTTGGCAAATACAAACCAGCAGTGAAGGTTGAAGACTGGTCGGCTATGATGGCGAAGATGGACCAGCATTGAATGCTATTTGGTTAGATTGTGAACCAGGCTGTGTGGGTAAGAATCGAGAAGATGGGACAGCAGCAGGTTTGGTGATAAAGGAGGCAGAGGCTTGCTGGCTGGCTAGGTGATGGTGCTGTTCGGACAAGGCGAGGGTGGATTCGGGTAGGTCGAAGCCAAACAGTCAATGTGCAGGAAATGGCCATTGAACGTGTCACCACATTAAGTGTTCAAGACCCACATTGGTTGAGTATATGAGTAATGAACTATTTATAATGACTTGGGCAACAGTCCGCCACTGGGTCAGCTTTTCGGATGGAATTTAGGCACAATTATTCTAATATGTTATCAAGGCCTATCTCAATGTTGGGCCGACCACAAATGTCCAGTTTTGCAAACTTCACGCTCCAGATGTCTAATCTTGGGCATGACGAGCGTGTGTTCGAGTCCTTCATCCATTGGGTATGAGTAATGAACCATTATAGTGACTTTGGCAATCCTCCTATGAGCTATATGTTCAGGCAGAGTTAGGCCCAATTGCTCAAATAAAATGTTGGTAGACTTTAGGGAGCATCTGTGACTCGAACACACGCTCAAATAAATGTTCATGACCCCTAAGTTTAAGCCAATTCCGCACAAAACTTTGTCTTTTGAAGCAAAACGATCGCAATTACACCAACCCCACAGGGAGGTTGATGTCAATCTGTAGAAGTTGTATGATAGATCAAGGAATTTGATAATTGAAAGGAAGAAGTCATTCAATCAAACTGTACCAACATATTATTGTAGTTCTAAATCAACATTTAGAAGCATGCAATATCATTACTAAGTTGTTTTTGAAACACTGCAATGAATAGTTTCTAATATAGGAAGGATGTAAATTTGAAATTTATGTTACTGTAGTAATTTGTTTGTAGTGCATAATGGAATTGGTTTAAAACAGTTTTTGGCCTTAATATTGGAACTCTTCTGGTCAAATTTGTTTTTACTTACAGAAACTGATGTTTAAAATGTGATCAGGTTCTTCAGCAACCCGAGGCACACATACTTGGGAGACGTGTCGTGCGTGGGATCACTCAACGTCTCGCGTCACGCTTTCTTCAGCAACTACTTCAGGTTCCAACAACAGATTCTAGATAGATTTTGTGTCACTATAAAGGCTACATAAGGCATGAGTATTATTTACATTTCCCTTCAAGTTTGAATTAGTTTTTTCATAGTCAATAAGATCATATTACCGGTTCCATTGTCCTAGTTTTCAATCGCAGTGGCATTAGGATAGTCCGTTTTCATTGATTATCTTGAACCACAGGTCCCGGAAACAGTCTCCCTGCTTGCAGGATAAAGCTGTGTACATCTATACTCCCCAGACGCCACTAAACGGGAGCTTTGTGCACTGGGCCGCCACCTTTTTCATCTTGAACCATATGTCGCACTATGATATACTAATACTTTCGATTCGTTTCGTTTTCCCCTCAGGTTATTGTGGACAAAGGAGGATAGGATTTGCATTCCTAACACAGCATGAAAAATAGTAAGAAGTTGATACTTGCTAAAATTGTTTGATCCTGCTCTTTGTTTTGTATTGTTAAATTTTGTTCAAAAATTGATGATGCGGTAAGTCATTGCCTTTACTTGCACTTGTTGCTCATGCCTTGGTTTAAAAATGAATCATAGAGCTCTTATTTTAATTCATGTGGAACTAGAATTTGGGGGTGAAAACATGAATTTTATGCATGGGGAAAAGAATTCTCTTAAGTGAAGAGGCAAATTATTGCTTTTGCATCTAAGAGTAAAAGTATGACCCCTTTGTATCTAAAAGATAAAAATGTCATATAATACTACTTTGTCCTTATGTTTTTTTATGTATTCGCCTTCCGAGATGATCCTCATCCTATAGAAAGAGACATTTAATGCAATTATGTCTTGAAAGTTAGAAGGAAGTGAGTCTTTAATTTGCTTGTCAAATGCCACATGTATGGAAACTACATTAATTCTGAACTTAGGTTGGGATTATGTCATTTCCCCACATTATGTTAACAATCTTTCTTTTTTATTCTATATCCAAATATGAGGAGAGAAAAAAGGTTGTGTAGTTGTTAATTTGGAGGTGATGAATTTAAATCCTAGAAACAATTTTGTTGTTTGTAAGGGTAAGACTACATATGTTTATCATTACCGGACCCTACTAGGTGATAGTCTCGTGAATTGTGCCACATTTTCACATGTAGATATTTTTTGGGAAGAATGCATAAAATCCCTATAAACTTGTCGTTTACACGTAGTTACGTGAACTATTTTTTTTCATATTAACTACCAAGTTATTCGTGCATATATGCATGAGGCAATATTTTTTTGCCGCATTATTAATAATACACATATTATATGTGCATTCATATGGTTAAGAACACACATGTTACTCATACATTCGCATGGTTAAAAATACACATGCTACATGTACATTCGTATTGTTAATAACAAACATGTGACCCGTACATTTTAATGGTTAAAACTTAAAAATACATGTTACTTGTACATTCACATTGCTAAGAAGACACATGTTACCTATACATTCGCATAGTTAAAACACACATGTCGCTCGTATATTCGCATTGTTAAGAATACTCATTTACCCGTATTACCAGTTCCAATACTATTTTATAAAATAATTATATTTTCATCAATAAAACTATTCAATTCCAGTGATTAATATTAATTAAATTCTTCAGAGATGATGCTTCTGCCACCCTTATGTATATTCCTCTTCACCATCCTTCTTCTCACACTCTTCTTCATCCCTAAGTAGTGGTGTGGCATGAAAGGAGAATGCATGTTTGTGAATTGTGAGAGATGAATACAAAAACATACTCTAGAGCTTTGACAACAACAAACATAGAAAATGAAAGACATTAGATAGTGAACTTGCATATCTAAAATAACACTAAAACTTAATATGCTTAAGTTAGAATGGAAAATATTAAACTAAAAATTGCATAAAAAAGTTCATTTCTACCCTTACTCATCCAACAAAAATGGCCAGAAATTTGTCATTGAACTAAAAATTGAAAAAACAATTCAAAATATTACCGAGAAATTCAAAATAAGGTGTAATGATAAATCATACAAAATTTTTATATTGAACTCAAAAATAATAAAATACACTTCCATGTAGCAAAAATGACCAATTTTTTTAATTTGTCAAGTACAAATGTTACCTTGTTAGTAAATGTTACATTTGAGTGAATTAGAGAGGTGTTTGTGAGATGTTACAAACACTCCTATAACTTTGCACCTCTTCAAATACAAATAATTAGAAGTTATAAGATTTCATGATAAAGAAGGTTGGGTGAGTGAGATAATGTACATATAGGAAGTTATAATAAAAAAAATCATACATGGGAACAAAGAACCTACAAATGTGTTGAGAAAAAATCATACCTTGTGAAAAATTGTAAAAGAAGGCTTTGGTGAGTTTGAGATTGAAAAAAATGGAGAAAGGGAGAGAAATAAATAGATTGGAGATGGAGAAGAGTCAATGGAATTTGAAATGAATGGATTGTAAAAAAATATGAGATGAGTGGAGTAGAGAGAAGAAAGAGTTAAAGTATCTCCAACAATATTAAATGCATACATAAAGAAACATGTGATACAATTTACATTACAATGATATATAGATTAAATATTATTATATCTTATTAAATAATATATTGAGTAATGAACAATGAGTATGAATGTATTTTTATCATGTATGAGATGTTGTACAAAGTGAGTTGTCTTTATTGTGGTGAACCAATTTTATTATCATTATATGTTATTAAATAATATATTAGGTAATAAACATCGAGTAGAGTGCACTTTTATCCCATGTGGGAGACTGTATATTAAGAAAGTAAGGTGTTTTAGAAGGAAAAATTTTCCGTTTTGATTGTGAGACTTGTCATGGAATGACATTACAAAACCTTTTTTACTATATAATAATTGATATAGATTACTTCTTAAAGTTTATTTGTTTATGAAATTTGTTCATGTATAAAAATATTGTTAATTTACTAATATGTTAATAAGGAAACAATTGTTTTAAGAGCCACAACAGTGACAATATAAGTTAGCCAAAGTTAATGGTGGGAGGAAACCGTAGTTGATAAGTAAAATTTAGAGCTAAAAATAGTTAATATAGTAACATTGGAATATATTGGATCTATCAAAATGGACACCGCTAATTGGGTCATATGCCTCATGTGAATGGGAATAAACGAATGTTATGAAATCAAAGCTGAACGTCAAGTTGAAAGAGTTTTCGTATTATGTCTAACCGATTTAAACAATTAAGCTGTCGGACCGAATGATTTTAAATATAATTAATAAATTTTATCTATAAATATATAATTATATATAAATGTTAATTTTTATATAATTAATAATTTTATATAACTATATTGAAGTAACACCTTTCTTTCTTTTTTGGATCGAAATAGAACAAAAATTAGAGTAATGTTTCATTTTTTTTTTAAATTTCACGTTAACCGTCCATTCCCCCCCCCCCAGTTTATTCCGGTTTAACCGGGTTTAACATGGTCGAACTGGAATTTCTCCGGTTCAAAGCGGTCCAACTACTCATTCGGTTAAGACTACAATACGAAGCCGTTTTCAAGTCCGGTCAGCGATCGAACCGGTCGGACCGTCCGGTCCGGTTATCACAACACTGGAATAAACATTCAACCATTTAGATTCTACTTTTCCTTTGTTAATTGTGTATTTAACAATGTTGTGAAACCCGAGCCGGACGTCAAACCGGAAGATGACTCGTATAGGTTCTAACCGGTTTAACCGGTTAGGCCGTCCGGTCGAACCGAACGATATTATAATATCATAAATAATTATATATACACATATATTCGAATTACTTACTTATCATATATTATGTTTTGCATACACATAAATCAAAATAAAAGTGCATCAACCAAGTTTAAGTCTAACATAATTAGAATAATAAATCAAAACACAACTATCTCATATAGAGATTAAACATTCTAATTCATCCAAGTATCATTGTGTTCATTGCGCACCCCACCATACAAACATCCATCATTTCCTCACATTGAAATGAGGGACATTATCCAATTTTATAAGGTCCAAAAGCTATTGTGCTCAGCATTCTTTAATAAATAATTTGACATAGTATGTGTGCCAGAAGAAATAATAAAGAATTAGGTAAGATAAGGATTACGATTTGACATTTGATAAGAAAAATTGAAAAACTGAGATAAGCTTTCTTTACTAAATAAATTGACATTACTATGTGTTTGTGTGCTCACTGCTGTCTTTATTCTTGTTTTGCAACATACAATCATATATAAACATCTCACAATGGAGGAAATCAAACATTCAAACCCCTCCCACTTGTAAGTATAAACTTGCAATAAACAATGGAGGAAATCAAACCCCTCTCTCTCAAAACGTAAAAAAGAAAATCTATTGGAGATTGAGAGTGAGTGAGATGGCGACGACGAGGAAGAGATGGTGATGTCAGCGGCGAGGAAGACGGTCTTCTCCAGGTGGCAAGACAATGGTGGGTGTTAAAAACAAAACTGAATCATGTTTCTACTCTCTACTCTCTATTGCCTGACTTTTCTTTTTCTTTTTAGTTTGAGCAACCCGGCCGGTTTAACCAACTAGGTTATTCCGGTTTTACCCGGTCTAACACGGTTGGACCGGATTTTCCACGGGCCAAAACGGCTGGGAAGAATTTCCGGTTTTCCAGATACACGAGGCCGTTTATATAGGCGGTTGACGGTTGAACCGGTTGAATCGGTCGGTCCGGTCCGATTATAACATCCTTGGTATTTAACTAAGTTTAACTTTTACAAAAAAACATAATAAAAAATAATAACTTTTATAAATAAATTGCATTCGAGCTTTTTAGTCTGAATCTGTATAGGCTAACCTGAACCCATTTAGATAACTTGTTTTAACACATCTAGAATATATAAAACATAAAATTAAACATTAATGACAGTTAAAATTTAAGAGATAATTATAAAATAAAAAAAGTTCTTAATAATTAATTGTAGAAAATATAAAGTTTAGGAGTATTTCCATAGACTTTTTCCAATTTTATTTATTTATTTAACCAACAAGAGCAGAAAGAGAATGTACTTTGGAAATTTGAACACGTGACTCATATTTCATGTCACACAACATAACCAACTGTGTATCTATGAGAGATAGAGTATAATTTTAAAGTTTGAGGAAGAAGATAACGAATTTCATTATATCTGAAGATAAAATTTTTGCAACAAAATCTATCTCTTTATTTACTTTCCCATTTTGGATATTCCAGAGTACTAGTGCAAAATAATAATAATAATTTAATTTGTTAAAATTAATTTAAATTTAGGATCATTTGATATTTTTTGACACGTGTCATCATCCTGGTCCATTGTTGGAGAGAATGTGTCCTCCATTTTCTATAATGGCATTATATTTCACGTCTGAACCAATCAGATATTGCTACATAAATAAAATGAAAAAAGTAACTTTTTTATATTAATTATTAAAATGTATTTGTTCTGCAAATGTAAGCTCTTATTGATTTGATACTATTTATTAGAAGTGTTGTACTTTTTAGTATACAAACTTTTTAGTCCGGATCAGTTGGACTATATTAAATATTGTGTTATAAACTTTGAATAAAAAATAGAGTAATGTCTATAACATAAATATTTATAAATTACGATGATGTTATGAAGTTAAGTATTATATTATTTTTCCTATTTTGCATAATATCATTTTAAGCACTATAACAAAATAGTGTATGAAATCAAATGAGAAGACATTAAATCATATAGATTTCACTTTTCATTTCTTAATTGTATATTTAATTAGATTTAACTTCTACAGCATAAACATAATAAAGAAAAGAGTTAATTACACTCACACTCCTTGAGTTTTAGTGAAATTACACAAATCATCCATTCATTTTTTGCCTTTACACGAACAACTCATCCCTCTTACATGAGCTACTCCTAATTTTGTAGATATATTACAATGACCACCCGTGCATGAGATATAAGTGTAATACTTTAAAAAAAATGTGTAACATTTGTAAGTAAGTTAGACAAAATATTGTATTTGGGTAGACAAATCCAAATAATATAATAGTCAATGTGTTTTCATTATTTGGTTAGTTACAAAATAATATAAGAGTTATATAAACATTTCCTTAGAATTATTAATGAATTTTGTAATGAAACAAAAATAATAAAGAGACACCTAATCTTGTACTATTTGGAATTGTCTACATAATATATAATATTTGCTGACAAAAAAAAAACATAATATATAATATTTTGTTTAACTTAATTACACTCATCACACATTTTTTGTTTAAAAGATTGTACTTATATCTACGGGTAGTCATTGTATGTATAAAATTAGGAGCGGTTCGTGTAGGAGGGGATGATTCGTGTAAGGACAAAAAAAGATGTGTGATTTGTGTAATTTCACTACTCAGGGGTGTTACTGTAATTAATTCTAAAGAAATAACTTTTACAACAAAACTGAAAGACAACATAATTGTTTACTATAGCGAACTCCACACAACCAAATTTAACATAATAATTCACAATGAAAGTGTTGGTAAAGAATATACAAAAGATCTTCATACAGAAAGTAAAGAATAATGATAACATATTATGATGATGATTATACCTTGACAAATATAATTATTTTGAATTTGATTCTATACTACCATTACTATAAATCAAAGTGATATTATTTTTTATTGTATTCATTTATATATTGAAGTAAAATTAAAAATTAAATTGTGTTAGGGAGTGAGAGTCCAATAGAAATAAAATATTTAATAAATGTGTTATGTTAAAATCATATATGTGGACTTGACACTCAAACACAAGACATTAAATTTCTAAGTTTGGTTGCATTGAACATAATAAGTGTGTTAAAAAAGTTATACATTAATATAAAATGATATATATATATATATATTAAATATGGTAAAATTTAAATAAATATTTTTAGTGTTATGTGAGCCGGTCTGCCACAACCCGCTTAGGGAGGATTTGGGCTACAATTTGATATGCATAAATTGTATCCAGACTTTTTAGTCTGATCCGATTTAGCTCGAACCCAAGGTGGGCTAGCCCGAACCCGTCTGGTAGCCCGTTTTGACACCTATAGTGATTATCAGTATAAAAGTATGATAATATTTTTTATTAAATTCAATTACAAATAAGTGAGCAAATAAGTAGTAGAATGACATAGAGAAGAAAATTTAATCTTAAATAAAAAAAATTGATGACAACACATTTTTTGATATTCCACCATGTGAAAAAATAAATTGATCATGTCAATGATAAATAGTCTACAATTAATGAACAATTACCACTAATAGTACACAATTAATGAACAATTACCATTAATAGTACTAGTGATAATTTAATTTTTTAAACATTTTTTATATGATAATTGTCTTTTCAGTAACAGAGAGAATCTTTACTCTAAAAGATCATGAAGATATTTAATAAGTTTTACAAAGGTCTGAAATAAAGAGGACAATGTTTGAAGCATGGATGAGAGCAAACACATTATATCTAGAGACAAGGAACTTGACATTCACTTATTTTGCCTTCAAAATTTATTTACCATGAAAAAGTTCAAAGTGGATGCCATAAAAATAAAGATTTAACATAGTGAAATATTTATTGGGAAGATGATCTGGCTCCTTGACCGAGGCTGGGTTTTGATGAAGACAAATGCACATCACCAAACGAAAGAAGAAAAACTATTGAAGATCAAAGACTTAAAGAACTTGAAGTATATTTTATTTTTATAAGAGTCTTAGTCTTTTAGTAGCATATATTTCAAACTCATAAGAAATCACAATGCTTTAAGAATAAAGATCTTAATCTAGGTTAATATAAGAGTTCCTAAGAAAAACCAAGTTATTTTTGAAAAGTTGGAAAAAGGCAAAAATAACTAGGGTAATCGATTACCCTGTAGTAGTAATCGATTACCACTTACTATTGAAAGTTAAATCCAAAATTTAATTGCAGTAATCGATTACCAGGGTAAGTAATCGATTACCATAACTCTCGGCATTTCTGGGAAATGAAATTTCAACTAGGGTAATTGATTACCCTATGGATGTAATCGATTACCACTACCCGTTGAGCAACTTTGGATTTGAAATTTCAACTGAGGTAATCGATTACCTCATATTGGTAATCGATTACCACAAGCAAAAATTGACAGTATCAGTTGTTTTTCAACTGGTAATCGATTACCACAGATAAAAACTAAGAAATTTGTATCAAGAACTTGGATTTTTTAGTATAAAAGTTATGTTGTAATTCTGAGATCCTACAAGGTTTATATAGAGTTCCAAAATGTGTTTAGAATCACTTTCAAAAGGTATAAGTCGTTTGGGAAAAGTTGAACCAAGTTGGAACACAATGGTTCAATTTAAAAGTCAGATTTTCGCAGTAACAGTACGTGGTAATCGATTACTTATCTGTGGTAATCGATTACCAGTTGAAAAACAACTAACACTATCAATTTTTGCTTGTGGTAATCGATTACCAATATGATGTAATCGATTACCTTAGTTGAAATTTCAAATCCAAAGTTGCTCAACGGCTAGTGGTAATCGATTACATCCATAGGGTAATCGATTACCCTAGTTAAAATTTCATTTCCCAGAAATGCCGAGAGTTATGGTAATCGATTACTTACCCTGGTAATCGATTACTGCAATTAAATTTTGGATTTAACTTTCAACAGTAAGTGGTAATCGATTACTACTACAGGGTAATCGATTACCCTAGTTATTTTTGCCTTTTTCCAACTTTTCAAAAATAACTTGGTTTTTCTTAGGAACTCTTATATTAACCTAGATTAAGATCTTTATTCTTAAGACATTGTGATTTCTTATGAGTTTGAAATATATGCTACTAAAAGACTAAGACTCTTATAAAAATAAAATATACTTCAAGTTCTTTAAGTCTTTGATCTTCAATAGTTTTTCTTCTTTCGTTTGGTGATGTGCATTTGTCTTCATCAAAACCCAGCCTCGGTCAAGGAGCCAGATCATCTTCCCATTTATGTACTGTCAGTGTAAAGATTTATATACACTTAATACATCATCCACCATTTGCTTTATGTTTTTTTATGAAAAGTCAATGATAATTAAATATAAATAGTAAGTGATGCAATGATAGTGTATAGAACTTTTGCGGTTTATAGTATCAGTGCATTCATCTTTTTCAGGATTTTAAATTGGTAGGCTTTCTCATGTAGCACCAGCAAGTGGATAAGACTACTATATATCTAAGACTACTCTATTTAATATTCAAAAGGGTTGCATGAACTTCAAGAATATAAGAAATTATTTACAACATGCATCTTATGCCCTTGAATTACTACAAGATCATAAAGAGTTTATAGATGCAATCATCTAAGAATAATGAAGATCACTTGTCTCATAAATAGTGTTTCAATATGTCTCAATTCACTAAAAAACTGACACGTAATTAATATGAAAAATAAAAATAGAAAAATATTTTTTTTACATTACTGTGCAACATGATTGATTTGGGACATGAGGACATGAATTTTTGGGGAGAGATGATCCTTGTTCATCTAAGAAGGGGCATGGTGTAATAGTTACACCATCTATCATAAATATTTGTGAGAAAACCTGCCAAGGCTATGATAAAAAATAGTTATAAAGTCTGAAAAAGCTAATATAATGAATATTTGAACCTAGTATGAGGAGACTAATCTAATTTAAAGAGTGCTCAAGATGATGAGTATGAAAGATTAGATTAACATAAATATTGGACAAGTCTATAGTGACTTCACTAACAAAAATATTTTAATAACTAATGTTGAGAGACTTGATTAAAAAATAATGGGAAGGGATTCAAATACTCCAAGAGTAAGTAAAAAAAAAATACTTCACATCATAATAATTTATTCTTGGAAAATCCAATGGTTTGAATTAGTGAGTAGATCTAAACCACTGAATTTTCCAAGAATGAATGACTAAGATGTGGAGTAAGTTTTTTCCACTTACTCTTAAAATAAGTGGATCTCCTGTAAAAATTAATACCATTACTTTGTAGTAGTTAAACACTTTAGTTGATTTATTGATATAGATATTAAGTTCTGATACTTGTTGGTGTTCTTTGCTGTTAAACACTTTATTTGATTGTGTTGATATGTTAGTTTTGCAATTATGTGAGACCTAATACTTTAATATGTAGATATTATAATTTATAGTTCTTAAATTATAAATATTTTATGCTATCAAACATTTCAGTTGATTGTATTGATATGTTAGTTATGTGGATTAATTTAAGTCTTTTAAATTGAATCAAGTATTAAATATTGTGATTTATAGTGATAGAGAAAGGTGGAACTTCAACTTGTTTTTTTATGTATGTATATATGCATATATTTATTTTTTAGTGTTAGCTAGGATCTTGTGATCCATGTTACAATCACACGCTTTATGTGTTCACTTACACTTCCAATTTTTATATAAGATTTCGATCTTATCAATTAGGGACCAAATGTTTGTCTGACACCAAGCTTACCAAATGTAAGAACCGACATTGGATCCATCATGAACCATATCGGTATGATTCGGTTCGAGTCAGCTGTTTTACACATAAAAACAATGTCCTAGTTTATTGAACCAGTCAAATCAATCAATTTTATAAAAAAAATATTGAAATAATGTTTTTTTATGAGGAAAATGAATCCTATCACCTTATCATATTTCTTCAAGATTATCTCAAGAGAAGTATTACTCATTGAGTAGTAGCATTGAAGGCTGCTATCATCATATATACATTTCTCTTGTTGTGTTTGTTAAATGTATTTTAGTTATTAGTAAAGGGTAGTCTTGTCTTTTGTATTTACTTAACTTCCTATATGTATTGGCCCTTTGGCCTTATCTCTATAATGATTAATTCCATTTTGCATTTCTCCTCTCCATTCTCTCTTCTTCTCCTCTCCCTTCTCTCTTCCTTCCTATGCAGCTGATCTAACATGGTATCAAGAGCAAGGTTTGCTAAGGCCACAGCTTTCGCGGATCCAATTCATGCTTCTGGGTTCCATCATCTTTTCTTCTTCTTTGCAGTGGTAGATCAGCCTCCGCATTTCGCAGATCGGAGATCTCAGTTTCAGATTCGCAGTTTTCGTTGAGCGAATTTTTCAGGTTTTCTGTTTCTCTTTCCCTTTGCATTTCGATTTCCCTGCTGTTGTGCTTGTTAGTTATGGCAACTGAAAGAGATGATTCTTTGCAATCCATTAGTGTGCAACTAAATGGATCTTCCAACTATGCATATTGGAGTTATGTGATGAGAAATTTTCTGATTGGTAAACGAATGTGGGGATATGTTTCTGGAACTTTTGTTAAACCTACAAATAGTGCTACTGAAAATTATGCAAAGGAGTTAGAAACTTGGGAAGTGAACAACTCGAAAATTATTACTTGGATTAATAATTCTGTTTCGCAATCTATCGGTGTTCAACTTGCAAAATATGATTCAGCATCTCAGGTTTGGGAGCACCTTAAACGATTGTATGTGCAGTCCAATTTTGCAAAACAATATCAGTTAGAGATTGATATTCGAGCTCTCCAACAACATAGCATGAGCATCCAAGAGTTTTATTCTGCTATGACTAATCTTTGGGACCAATTGGCACTCACTGAATCTGCAGAATTGCAAGCATTCACACCGTACACTGATCGCCGGGAACAACAACGTTTAGTACAGTTTTTGATGGCTCTTCGGAATGATTTTGAAGGCCTACGTGGTTCCATTTTGCATCGCACTCCTCTGCCATCTGTTGACTCTGTTGTTAATGAACTTTTAGCTGAAGAAGTTCGTTTGAAGTCCCACTCTGAAAAGGGAATTGTTGACAAAGGGATTCTGCCAAGCCCTTCTGTGTTTGCTGCTCCTGTTGTGAAAGGAAAATCTCAAGGCAGAGTCAATTATGATGAATGTAGCTTCTGTAAGGAAAAGGGTCATTGGAAGGCTCAATGTCCAAAATTATTGAAGAAGGAGCAACCTTATCAACCACCTCAATGGCGTCCGCCTCAGTCGAAATACAGGACCTTTCAGCACACATCTCAATCTTCCAATGTTGCTGCTGCTACTGCTGTTTCTCCATCTGCCACCCCTGGGATGGTTCACTCTGGGTCTAACATGTCTGACTTGGTAGAACAATTTCAGAAGTTTCTTGCATCTCAGCCCAATGCTATGTTAGTCTCTCCTAATGTAGGTTTGTCTTCTGCTGGCTCATCAGGTATATCATCCTCCATATGGATCCTTGACTCTGGAGCGTCCCATCATATGTCATATGACTTTAAATCTTTTACATCTGTACATAAGTCGTCCTGTGTATCTGTTATGACTGCTGATGGAACTCCTATGTTATTGGAAGGAGTTGGTTCTGTTTCTACACCTAACCTATCTCTCTCAGATGTTTATTATATACCTAACCTCACTTTAAGTCTTGCTTCTGTTAGTCAACTGTGTGATTCTGGTTTCTCAATCTTATTTTCCTCAACTCATTGTTATGTGCAGGATCCTCAATCGAAGAGGCTGATTGGGACAGGCCATAGACAGGGGGGGCTTTATATTTTGGATGAACTGAAGCTTCCACATGTTGCAGCTCCTACTGTTGATTTATCATCTTTTCGTTTGAATTTGTCTTCTTCTAAGTTTTATTTATGGCATTCTCGTCTGGGTCATGTATCTTCTCCTCGTTTGAAATACTTAGCATCAACGGGAGTCTTAGGAAAATTACAACCAAATAACATTTCTGACTGTTGTGGTTGTAAACTTGCCAAGTTTTCTGCTTTACCTTTTCCTAAAAGTGTTTCAATTTCTAAGGCACCTTTTGATTTGGTTCATTCTGATGTATGGGGTCCATCCCCAATTGCTACTAAAAGTGGATCAAAATATTATGTCTCTTTCATTGATGATTACACCCGTTATTGTTGGATTTTTCTTATGAAACATCGTTCTGAATTCTTTGGTATTTATTGTCATTTTCGTGCTTTGGTTAATACTCAATATAACTCTGTTATTAAGTGCTTCCGCTGTGATTTAGGTGGTGAATACACCTCTAACAAATTCTCTGAGTTACTTTCCTCTGATGGAACAGTTCACCAAGCCTCTTGTACTGACACCCCTGAACAAAATGGAGTTGCTGAAAGAAAACATCGTCACATTCTTGAAACAGCCCGTTCTATGCTTCTGTCAACATCGGCTCCTTCTGAGTTCTAGGGTGAGGCTGTCAAAACTGCGGTTCATGTCATTAACAGAATTCCTTCTTCTGTTACTTCAGATTTGTCTCCTTTTGAAAGGTTGTATGGTCATCCTCCTGATTATTCATCATTGAGGGTTTTTGGTTCCACTTGTTTTGTTCTTCTTCCTCATGTTGAACGGAGTAAATTGACTCCTCGATCTGCCAAATGTGTCTTTCTTGGTTATGGGGATGGTCAGAAAGGTTATCGTTGTTATAATCCTTCTACTCGTAAATTGTATATTTCTCGTCATGTTGTTTTTCTTGAGCATTTGCCTTTTTATTCTATTCCATCTGACTCTCAAAACATTACCAGGTCTGATCTCATTCATATTGATCCTTTTGTTGCGGATATTGATGGTCCAAATGACTTTAATTTTGAGAATTTCAGGGATGAAGCTCCTCATACCCCCCCGCCTGCCCATGACCCTCTGCAGATTGGTGATCCTCATCCTCAACCACCTCATCTTCCTCGTCGTTATCCTCAACGTATCCATAAGTCCACTCAGCTCCCTGACTTTGTTTACAACATTTATTCCACTTCTTTTGCTTCTGCTTTGACCTCTCTCCACAGGTTATCTGAGCCATCCTCCTATCAAGAGGTTGTTCTTGATCCTCTTTGGCAGCAGGCTATGAACGATGAACTTTCTGCTTTGCACAAAACAGGTACTTGGACTATGGTGTCTCTACCACCAGACAAACGTGCTATAGGTTCTCGTTGGGTCTTTAAGATCAAGATCAAGTCTGATGGTTCTATTGAGCGTTACAAAGCTCGTCTTGTTGCCAAGGGATATGCTCAACAATATGGCATGGATTATGAAGAAACTTTTGCTCCTGTTGCCAAGATGACAACCATTCGCACTCTTATTGCTATTGCATCTGTTCGTCAATGGCATATCTCTCAGATGGATGTCAAAAATGCTTTTCTAAATGGTGATCTTCATGAAGAAATATATATGGTTCCTCCTCCTGGAGTTTCTCATGATCCGGGGGAAGTATGCAAGCTGCAAAAATCTCTCTATGGGCTCAAACAAGCTCCTCGCGCTTGGTTTGAAAAATTCTCTATTGTGATAACTTCTCTTGGCTTCTCTTCAAGTCCACATGATTCTGCTTTATTTGTCAGAAATACTCCTCATGGTTGCATTATCATCTCTTTATATGTCGATGATATGATCATTACTGGTGATGATATTGATGGGATTACAAAGTTGAAGACGCAACTAGCAGAACAATTTGAGATGAAGGATTTAGGTACTCTTACATATTTCTTGGGAATTGAAGTAGCCTCATCTCCTAGGGGTTATCTTCTTTCCCAATCGAAATATATTGCTGATATTCTTGACCTGGTTAGTCTCTCTGACACTAAAGATGTTGACAGTCCTCTTGAGACTAATGCTAGATATACATCTTCTGATGGTGTTCCTCTCTCTGAACCTACTCTATATCGCACTCTTGTTGGTAGTTTGGTGTATCTGACCATTACCAGACCCGATATTGCTTATGCAGTGCACATTGTTAGCCAGTTTGTGAGTTCTCCTACTACTGTTCATTGGGCAGCTGTTCTTCGGATCCTTCGTTATCTTCGAGGCACTCAGTTTCAGAGTCTTCTTTTCTCTTCAACTTCTTCCTTGACATTGTCTGCTTATTCAGATGCTGATTGGGCTGGGGATCCTACTGATCGCAAGTCTACTACAGGTTTCTGTATCTTTCTAGGAGATTCTCTCATATCTTGGAAGAGTAAGAAGCAGGATGTTATTTCTCGCTCTTCTACAGAGGCTGAGTATCGTGCTATGGCAACCACCACTGCTGAAATAGTTTGGTTGCGTTGGTTACTTGCTTCTTTGGGTGTTGATCAACCTGAACCCACTCCCATGTACTGTGACAATAAGAGTGCTATTCAAATCGCTCATAACTCTGTCTTTCATGAGCGTACTAAACACATTGAGATTGATTGTCACTTCACACGTCACCACTTCCAACATGGCACCATCACCTTACCCTTCATTTCTTCTTCGTTGCAGATTGCTGATTTGTTTACCAAACCTCATTCTACTCAACGTTTTCGTTTCTTGACTAACAAACTCTCGATGCTTTCGATTAACGCATCTTGAGTTTGAGGGGGAATGTTAAATGTATTTTAGTTATTAGTAAAGGGTAGTCTTGTCTTTTGTATTTACTTAACTTCCTATATGTATTGGCCCTTTGGCCTTATCTCTATAATGATTAATTCCATTTTGCATTTCTCCTCTCCCTTCTCTCTTCTTCTCCTCTCCCTTCTCTCTTCCTTCCTATGCAGCTGATCTAACAGTGTTCTCCCATTTGGTAGGAAAATCATGATTATTGTTTTATTTAAAAAATAAAACACAATTTTTTTCGTAAATGGTGGATATTTTAAAATAAATATAGTATGTCCTAATCTTTATACTCATGAGTAGCATTGAAGGCTGATGTCATCGTAGACTTTTCTTTTCTTAGTCCTTTGTTTCAATATATATGCACTTTTGTCTTCAGCTCTATATATGCTTAGGTCAGAAGACACATTCCTTTGATCAGATTTTTATCAAGCATAAATGTTCAAGCTTCAATAACGTCCTTTATGTCTAACAACATAAATATGACCTTAAACCAGTATTTGTCTTGACTTTGAATGAATGGAATGAAACATGGATGAAAGCTATGACTCATTTAATAATATTATGTAGATAACCCAACCTTCGCTATTCAATGATATAGGTGCAAATTAAGTTCAGAGTGTAACTTTTTTTTTTTGGTAATATATAGTGTACACATATTAATTATAAAGATAATATATACATTCTTTTAGCTGGAGT
This sequence comes from Lupinus albus, assembly GCA_009771035.1. Taxonomy (NCBI): domain Eukaryota; kingdom Viridiplantae; phylum Streptophyta; class Magnoliopsida; order Fabales; family Fabaceae; genus Lupinus; species Lupinus albus. Next base: position 14,773,575 of record CM020010.1, read on the forward strand.
GTTCACGTTCCATATGATATGAGTAGCACTATCATTGGAGTATGTGTTTTAAATTTCGGTTATAATCACAATTACAGTTACATGGTTATTGTAATGCGGATTACAGCTCTTAGCTCTTGTTGTGTGAATTTTTCTATCATTAAAAAATATCTATAAATTCGATGCAGTTCGATACAATTGCATTGTTATTAAATATGGTCATGTCATTGTGTTTCAAGTATCATATCATGATTACGATGTGATGCGGTTGCGGTGATCACTAAAACCACTTCTTCAAAATAATGTTGACAAACTGTCCAGAAAACTAAGAGATACATTGTGAACCCTCCAAATTTTGACTAATAATTGTGTCCTTATTGGCGGGTATTAACGGTTTGGACACTCATTTGTGTCCCTTAATAGAGGAACCGTGAGTCCATGCTCCCATGTATAGTTGTCCCTCATCTAAGAGGTTGTTTGTTTTAATTACCAATAATGTTTTTAAATATGCGAATGCTAATAACACTGAATAAAGAATCTAGGGTTTAAATCTTGCATGGCTGAACGATATTCCTTTAAAAGTTATGTGTTGTTTCTAGAACAATTTTTTATATTTAATTGTCATTTTGAAAAATCAATATTAAGTATTTATTATAAATTATACACACGCCTCATCCTTATGCAATATGCAGAGAGGAAAAATAATTATGATGTAATTAAGAAGATAAAATAAAAATGATATAGCAGGAAAAACAAAAACAATTCTGGTAATAAAAAATCCAAATAAGTGAACAAGTAAGTAGTAGAATGCCATAGAGGAGAAAATCTAATCTCAAATCAAAAGTATTGATTTTGAAAGTCATTACAACACATTTCTTAATATTCCACCACGTGAAAAAATAAATTGATCATGTCAATGATAAATGGTCTACAATTAATGAACAATTGCCATTAATAGTACTTTTAATAAACTGGTAATCGTATATAAACATTTGTTATATGAATGATATGTATACTGATCGAAATGTACAATTCTGTGGATGTTAGTAATGAACACATGCATTTATATAAATATTATATTACCATTTAATCTGCCAAATCAACAACTAGATCGAAATCTAAGGATCCTCGGAGTAATGGATATGTAAGTGTTTGTTTCTCCTCATGTTTTCAATGGTAAAAATATGATTTCATGGCAAATAAAATGATAAAAATATTATTACATATTATATTTTGTTTGTTATTGTATAACACTTGACTTTTCTTTAACGAAGAGGAACCTTACTATTAAAGATCATGAAGATATTTATGAAGTTTTGCAAAGGTCAGAAATAAAGAGAAAGCATGGATGAGAGCAAACACGTTATATCCAGAGGCAAGGAACTTGACATTCACTTATTTTGCCTTCAAAATTTATTTACCATGAAAAAGTTCAAAGTGGATGCCATGAAAATAAGGATTTGAAAGAGTGTAATATCTATGCAATGTGAGTGTAAAAATTTATATATACTCAATACATCATTCATCATTAAATTTTTTTGTTTTTGAAGAGTCAATGATGATTAAACATGAAAGGTGAGTGATGCTATGATAATATAGAACTTTTACATTGTCATTGCATACATATTTTTCTCGATTTTAAATTGGTAGGCTTTCTCATGTACCACCAGCAAGTGGATAAGACTACTATATATCTAAGACTACTCTATTTAATATTCAAAAGGGTTGCATGAACTTCAAGAATATAAGAACTATTGATGGCATTGTTTACAACATGCATGTTATGCCCTTGAATTACTACAATATCATAATGAGTTTATAGATGCAATCATCTAAGAAGGTGCATGGTGTAATAGTTACACCATCTATCATAAATATTTGTGAGAAAACCTGCCAAGGCTATGTAAAAAATAGTTATAAAGTCTGAAAAGGCTAATATAAAATATTTTAACCTATACTATGAGGAGACAAATTTAAATTAAAGAGTGCTCAAGATGATGAGTATGCAAGACTAGATTAACATAAATATTGGACAAGTTTATAGAGACTTCATTAACAAAAATATTTTTATAACGAATGTTGAGAGAATTGATTAAAAAATAACGGGAAGAGATCCCTCCCAGAGTAAGTGGAAAAAACCTACTCCATATCATAGTCATTTATTATTAGAAAATCCAATAGTTTGAATTAGTGAGTAGTTCTAAACCATTGGATTTCCAAGAATAGATGACTAAGATGTGGAATAAATTTTTTCCCACTTACTCTTATAATAAGTGGATTCCCTCCCAAAAATAATAGAATGACTTTGTAGAGAATTAGTTAAACACTTTAGTTGATTTATTGATATAGATATTAGGTTCTCATACTTGTCGGTGTTCTTAGCTGTCAAACACTTTAGTTAATTGTGTTGATATGTTAGTTTTGCAATTATGTGAGACCTAATACTTTAATATGCATATATTATAATTTATAGTTCTTAAATTATAAATATTTCATGGTATCAAACATTTCAGTTGAATGTGTTGATATGTTAGTTATGGAATTTAAGACTTTTAAATTGAATCAAGTATTAAATATTGTGATTTATAAGAAAGGTGGAACTTCAACTTGTTTTTTATGTATATATATATTATACAGGGGAATGTATTAAGTGAGAATGGTAAAATTATATGAGAGTGAGAGAGTTCATTTTAGCCTTTGGATTAAAATGAATGGTTTGGATTTAATACATCTTCTAAAACACACGTGACCTTCTATTTCTCTTTCTCATCACTTCTTTGCATGTTTGCTTTAACATTTCTTCTTCACTTCTTCAATTCTTCAATAACTTTTTGTATTCAACTAACCTAAACAAAAACAATGCATTCAAAAAATCTATGGGGATGTATCTAGTGAAAATGGTAAAATTATATGAGAGTGGGAGAGTTCATTTTTAGCCTTTGGATTAAAATGAATGGTTTAGATTTAATACATCTTCTAAAACTCATGTGACTTTCTGTTGGGAATTAAGTCCTACATCGCCTACCTCATTATCTCGGGAATGGTTTAAATACTTGTTGGGCTACTCCTCTCATTGTCAATTGGTTTTGAGATGAAACCTTAACATGATATCAGAGCTATCAATGTCATATTTTCATAATGCTAATACTGCAATTTCTCAAGTTAACTCATCACAACATGACATGAGAGGTAAGTTGCAATCACAATGGATTCTTGATACAAGTGCCACAAACCATATTACATTTCATCTTGATAATTATATCTCTTATCACAAAATTGATCCCATTTCCACAGCTTTTCCTAATGGTACCCTAGTTACTGCAACTATGGCAAGAAATGTCTCATTAAGTTGTACTTTGACACTTAGTCATGTTCTCTTCGTACCTACCTTTACTGTTAATTTGATTTCTGTCACTAAATTACTTAGTTCTTAACAGTGTCATCTTATTGTCAATAACAAAATGTGTTCCATTGTACATACATCTACCAAAAGAATGATTAGTACAGTTGAACTTTGCAATGGGTTGTATGTGATACAAGGTGCAAAATCAAGTTCAAGTGCAGCTATGACTACATCAAATCAGTCCATTCTTTGGCATTTAAGATTGGGTCATATATCGACTTCTAAGTTTAAAGTAGTCACTCAACAATTTCCTTTTATTCCATTTTCTAGTATGCCCCCCTAATCTTTGGAATTTTTCTGTCACTCATGTTGTCCATTTGATAAATAGAATATATTCACCACTTTTACAATACAAATCACCTTATCAGATCCTTTTTAGCAAACTACCTACTCTTGATCATCTCAAAGTTTTTGGTTGTCTTTCTTTTGCATAAACCATTTTAGCTAATAGAACCAAATTTCAGCCCAGAGCAAGAAAATATGTTTTTCCTAGGTTATAAGGAAGGTGTCAAAGGTTATATTCTCTATGATTTAAACTCCAATGAGTTGTATGTCTCTAGAAATGTAATTTTTTTTATGAGCATGTCTATCCTTTTGCTTCAATTACAAAAACTCCTTCATCAAACACTCCCCCATATCAAAACTAATTGACAATGAGAGGAGTAGCACAACAAGTATATAAACCATTCCCGAGATAATGAGGTAGGCGATGTGAGACTTACTTCCCAACATGCCCCCTCCACATAAGCCTGCCGGACCAAACAAAGGGTTACCTTTTACTCATAACTAAAGGGCATCTTTTGGCCCATAACAACTGGAAAGAAGTTGGGCTCTACTCTGATACAATCTAAGAAACCAGAGAAGAAAATAATGGATAGATATTGTATTTGATTTTCTACATTATCATAAGTGAGTCAAGCCCAAATAAATAGTTACAGAGAATCATCCCTATTAAAACAGAATTGTAGCTATCAATTAGCTATTATGGCATAATCATAATTAAGGTAGAATCATAACTATCAATAAATTAGCTATTAAAACATAATCATAGCTATCATTAAAACTCCCCATATTTCAGCTAATTTCCAACTCATACATGAACAATTCTAATATGCCCCCCTCAAGTGGGACTATGTATATTGGAAAGGCCCAACTTGGACATAATATTCTGATGGGAAGTGGTGGCTAGAGGTTTTGTGAAACCATCAGCCAACTGAGCAGCGGAAGAAACTGGCAATAGATGTGTGAGACCCAACTTGATCTTCTCTCGAACCACATGACAATCTATTTCAATGTGTTTGCTCCGTTCATGAAAAGATGGATTATGTGCAAGATATATGGCATATTTATTGTCATAGTAAATATAAACTGGCTTGGTTAAAAATATAGAGAAATCATAAAGCAAATATGTTAGCCATTGGATTTCAAAAGTTAGAGATGCTAGTGCACGATACTCGACTTCTATTGAGGAACATGATACTGTAGTTGATCTCCCATATGGAAAAATTCCTGTAGATTGCAAATGGGTTTATAAAGTCAAAAATCATGCCAATGGGACTATTGAGAGGTATAAGGCAAGATTGGTTGCTAAGGGATTCACGCAAATGGAGGGTGTTGATTACTTTGACACTTTTAGTCCAGTCCTAAAAGTGACTACATTTAGACTACTTCTTGCTTTAGCTGCTTCTAAAGGATGGATCCTTCAACAATGGGATGTTAACAATGCATTCCTCCATGGGGATTTGAATGAGGAAATTTATATGACTCTTCCACCAGGATTTCATGGAGATTCCACCAAGGTTTACCAACTTCATAATTATCTTTATGGTTTAAAACAGGCTAGTAGGCAATGGTATTCAAAGTTGTCTTCTGCTCTAGTGTCGTTTGGCTATGTTCAATCTAATGCAGATCATTCCTTATTTCTGAAGCGTTCTGGTGATCATTTTACTGACCTTTTAATCTACGTGGATGACATTGTTTTAGGTGGAAATTGTATGGCTGAGATTGAATCTGTTAAGCAATTATTGGATGCTAAATTTAAAATCAAAGACCTAGGATCTTTGTGGTATTTCCTTGGTCTGGAAATAGCTAGAACTAAAGCTGGAATCTTGCTTAATCAGAGAAAATACACACTTGAGCTTCTTGAAGATTCTGGTCTATTAGGAGCTAAACCTACAACCACCCATTGTATACCTTCAGTGAAATTGCAAGCTGATCAAGGTGAACTACTATCAAATCCTTCTTATAGAAGATTAGTTGGCAGATTATTATATTTAACCACAACAAGACCTGACATAAGTTTTGCTATTCAACATCTTAGTCAGTTTATTTCTGCTCCTCGGGTTCCTCATTTTAATGCTGCAATTCGTGTATTGAAGTACTTGAAATTGTCTCCTACAATGGGTTTGTTCTTCAAAGCTTCATCTGATCTCCATCTCACTGGCTTTGCTGATTCAGATTGGGCTAGTTGTTTGGATACTCGCAAATCAATCACAGGATATTGTGTCTTCATTGGAAGTTCTTTGATTTCTTTGAAATCAAAGAAACAATCCACAGTATTACGTTCCTCAACAGAAGGCGAGTATCGTGCACTAGCATCTCTAACTTGTGAAATCCAATGACTAACATATTTGCTTCATGATTTCTCTATATTTTTAACCAAGCCAATTTCTATTTACTGTGACAATAAATCTGCCATATATCTTGCACATAATTCAACTTTTCAAGAACAGAGCAAACACTTTGAAATAGATTGTCATGTGGTTCGAGAGAAGATCAAGTTGGGTCTCATACATCTATTGCCAGTTTCTTTCGCTGCTCAGTTGGCTGATGGTTTCACAAAACCTCTAGCCACCACTTCCCATCAGAATATTATGTCCAAGTTGGGCCTTTCCAATATACATAGTCCCACTTTAGGGGGGCATATCATAATAGTTAATGTATAAGTTGGAAATTAGCTGAAATATGGGGAGCTTTAATGATAGCTATGGTTATGTTTTAATAGCTAATTTATTGATAGTTATGATTCTACCTTAATTATGATTCTGCCATAATAACTAATTGATAGCTACGATTCTGTTTTAATAGGGATGATTCTCTGTAACTATTTATTTGAGCTTGACTCACTTATGATAATGTAGAAAATCAAATACAATTTCTATTCATTATTTTCTTATCTGGTTTCTTAGATGGTATCAGAGCCAGAGCCCAACTTCTTTCCGGTTGTTATGGGCCAAAAGATGCCCTTTAGTTATGGGTCAAAGGTAACATTTCGCTTGGTCCGGCAGGCTTATGTGGAGGGGGCATGTTAGGAAGTAAGTCTCACTTTGCATTCCTCATTATCTCGGGAATGATTTAAATACTTGTTGGGTTACTCCTCTCATTACTCCCCTTTAGCATAAACTAAGTATCCTTGATGATGTTACCAAGAGCCTAGCTCTCCAAACTTTTAGTGCAGCTTCCCGTACCGCCATCCAATGGAACACGCCGCCTAGCCACCTATTGCTAGAAAGTCTTTCGATATATGGAACCTCTACACAAAAGTTCATGTCCTCTTCAATACTCAGTCAGACTGAACCTTGGAGCTTCCATGGAAAGCCTCAATCGCTACCACCATTGTCTAGCCCGACAATCATAGTTCAAAAGAACTATCATACTCCACCGTAAGGAGTATACCCACAACGCACACCTTGCGTCAATGCTAACCAATGCCCGTGTCACATCCTTGCATCCAAGCCAATGACCATGTCACACCCTGCATCTCTATCAATGCCCGTGTTACAGCTTGCATCAAAGCCAATGCCCATGTTACACCTGCATCAAAGTCAGCCAACACCTGTCTTAGGGTCAAACTCAACACCTGAGTCCCTATCTCCACCTTGATCCTAATCCAATACATGGACTTCTAGGATTTTGAATCAACACATATATCGCCCCCACCATAGTTCCGCCATATTTTATTCTCCTTCAACTCATATTCTTACATAGTACCTTTGACGCATCTTGTCTAACCAACATGCATTCACCCTCTTTTGCAATTATCTAGCACTTGGGTTAAGAATCATCTACCAATTGGCTCTGATATCAATTGTTGGTGCATCGGAAGCGATCGTTGCGCAACATTGGTCACAAAGCAATCAAATAAATGCATAGAATAAATAAAAGAGAAAAAACAAGGAATTTAGTAATGGGGTTCGGCCAATTGTGCCTACGTCCCCGGGAGCGTTGAGCGGCTACCAAGATATTATTAGAGAATAAGGATTACAAACCCTATCACACCTAACTGCCCATGAGGTGTTTCTATTTGGTGCTTATATCTGGTGCACATTACAACAAGGGACCTGAGTCCAATATATAACATTGGTTACTCTACTCTATTCTAATACTAGGCGATGTGAGACTAATCTAATAACATATTTCAAGCATCCTCAACACGTCTTGTGATCCATGTTACAATCACACGCTTTATGTATTCATTTACACTTTCAAATTTTTATGTAAGATCTCGATCATATCAATTATGATAAGGATTAAAAGTTTTGGACATGGTGAAAACATACATACAATGCAATCTCACACAGTTACTTAAGAATCAACCAAATTAATCAATTTATTTGGAAAAAAACATCAAAACGATGACTTCTTATGATGACTGTCTGAGCCCAATAAAATTGTCGAGGGTGGTACATGGCCCAATAGTCTCATAATTTCAACTTATCATATTTTCTTGAGTAACATTGAATGCCTGTACATTTATCTTGTGTTGTCTTCGTGTCATTATAGATATTTATCTTACGTCATGTGTCATTATAGATATTTATCTTTCGTCACGATTTGTATGAAATCTATTTTATTCAAGATTTATTATAAAAATAATACTTAATTAAATTCTTTTGATATAGAATGAGTATTCATTTTTATTTTGTCACGACGATTTCTTTTAAGCCCTCAAATTTACTCGAATTTTGACATACAAACTTCATATAGTTAAATTAGGGACCTAATGTTTTTCTGACACCAAGCCTACCAAATGTAAGGACCGACACTGAATCCATCATGAACCATATCAGTATGATTCGGTTCGAGTCAGCTATTTTACACATAAAAACAATGTCTTAGTTTATTGAACCAGTCAAATCAATCAATTTTATAAAAAAAACATTGAAATAATGTTTTTTATTAGGAAAATGAATCCTATCACCTTATCATATTTCTTCAAGATTATCTCAAGAGATGCAATACTCATTGAGTAGTAGCATTGAAGGCTGGTATCATCATATATATACATTTCTCTTGTTGTGTTCTGATCTCATCGAGTAGCATTGAAGTCTGATGTCATCGTAGACTTTTCTTTTCTTAGTCGTTTGTTTCAATATATATGCACTTTTGTCTTCAGCTCTATATATGCTTAGGTCAGAAGACACATTCCTTTGATCAGATTTTCATTAAGCACATCATTCTTTTGAATTTCTGATCTCATCTTCATGTGCAAGGAGTGTTGTTAGGGTTGTAAATCCCTAATAACACAAGGTGTTGAAGAGAACTAATTATCTAAGAACTAAAATTAAAACAAAATACTGATTTTATTCATATTCATTTGAATGAGGTTTAACATTGCTTAAATAGTAGTAAAAACTAATCTATGGATTGATAAATATAATCTAAAACCCATTATTTGAAAAGTAAATCTAAAGATAATTTAAATATAATTTTATCATGATCTCCTCCTAATTAGATAATATAATATTTAAATTTAGGATTATATTCCTTCAAAACTAATCTAACCATAAACTTTAAATTTGATTAGTGGTTGAATTATTCTCTTGGATCTGGATATACCACCTTCAACAATCTTATTGGGCTCAGAAGACCCAACAAGTGTTCTCCAATAATATCCTTTATGTCTAACAATATAAATGTGACCTTAAACAAGTATTTGTCTTGACTTTGAATGAAAGCAATCAAACATGGATGAAAGCTATTATTCATTTAATAATATTATGTAGATAACCAAACCTTGGCCATTCAATGATATGGGTGCAAAGGCTAGTGAAGTTATATAAGGGTGTGGAAATAGATCAGTTGCTCCATTGATGATCACACCTATTTCTGCTTAAATAAGCCTAAGCTGTTTAGTAAATAAGTCGGGTTTAAACTTTTGAAAATCTTATGTATTATTTTTGTTAATCTACTAACAAATATAAACTCACATACCTAATTAAGATTTTATAGTAGATGATTTACTGTAATATATTTATTTTATTTGTTATATATTAATATTGTTACTGGGTTTACTTATTTAAAAAAATTATATATCCAGTTTGGTTATTAATAATCATCCTTTCCTTTATGAGTTACAACCCTATCCGTACATGAATGAACATAAAGAGCAATTTACTAACCTAAGACCTTGTTATAATATGTCTTTAAATGCGTATTTTGGATTTATACCAAGAGGATCATTATTACAAATTATTTGTGCATCAATATTTCTTTTACCAAAACTTTAGATTTTGCAAACCCACTGTTCAGACTTGGTTTTAGACTTCTCAAGATTATCATCCCAACGATGTGGCAAAGAGGAGTGAATTAGTAAGTTTCAAGAATCCCATAAACATAAAAGAGAATCTGCTGCAATTTGAAGTTCAATCTAGATGCCACAATTATTGGGCTTATCACTTGTGCATTAAGGGCAAAAAATGTACATGTGTACACCCTCATCATTATACTTACGGCAATAAAATTGTGAACATATATTTTTTTTAATATATTCTAGAGCTGGATATTATTGTCATTCCTACTGGCTGAATAATTATTGAAACTAAAAGTAAAATATATTAGTAATACAAAAAAAAAAGTAAAATGTTTTCTTGATTCTTAGAGAAACTAAAAGTTTAAGAATTATATTATTGAGAATGACATTTATTAAAATATATTAGTAATACCAAAAAAAAGTAAAATGTTTTCTTGTATCTAGGGTGTTGTCTTACGAGAAACTCAAACTTTTACCTGAACCTTATCAGTTTTATCTAAAGTTAAGAATCAAACTCAGTATAAAATGAGTACCTTTCTAAGATGATAGTATATGAGGTGCATCCATTTGATCGAATGTATACAGATTAACAAAGTTAGTTTCCCACTTGATACACAATTAAAGAAAACAAAATTATAATATAGAGGGAGAAAAATAAGGAGATGGTGAACTAAAAAAGTTGAAGGACAACATAGCCAAGAAATGACATGAACTCAACGGCCAAAATCATTGGAAGGGTATGCTAGACCCTCTTGATATTGATATGCAACAGTACATAATTCAATAAGGTGATTTAGCTCAATCTACATACGACACTTTTATCACAGAGAAAGCGTCAAAGTATGTTGGAAGATGCAGATATGCAAAGGGGGACTTTTTCTCCAAAGTTGGTTTAGAAAAAGGGAACCACTACAAGTACAGTTTGACAAAGTTTGTGAATGCAACATCATCAATCTATGTCCCTGATGCGTTTGTCATGAAGTCCTTGTCAAGGGAGCCTTGGAGCAGGAAATCAAATTGGTTAGGGTTTGTTTGTGTGTCTACATATGAAGGGAAAAAAGTGTTAGGGAGAAGAGACATTGTTATTGTTTGGAGAGGAACAGTTCAAGCATTGGAGTGGGTCAATGATTTTGAGTTTATACTAGTCCCTGCTCCAAAAGTGTTTAGTAAGAACGCTCATCCTAAAGTGCATCAGGGATGGTACTCCATTTACATTTCTGAAGATTCACGTTCTCCCTTCAATAAAACTAGTGCCAAAGAACATGAAATTATATATGTGTGTAGATGTATGTATAGTGATATTCACTTTAACTTTCCTTTTTTCTAAGAGTAAGTTTATTATTCTTTAAAGAACTCATGTGTTCTGCTTGAATAGAGAGAGTATTTCACTTATTATACATATGCCTATTTAGAGTCGGACTTTGCTTTACAAAACAACTGCAAAAATTAAAAGTGCAAAAAAAGTGCAAAACATGTGCGATAAAAGTGCAAAACATGTGCGAAAAAAGTGCAAAGCATGTGTGAAAAAAGTGCAAAACAAGTTCAAACTAGATCATGTGATCAATCATGATATCACACTTGTTAATAAGTACAGTTTGAGCCCTCATTTGTTCCTTGTGTTCCTGCCACTCCATGCAAATAAACCTCCAAAGCTATGCTTATAAGATTGATTCAGTATAGAACACTTCATGTAAGTAGATTTTGTATAGGTTAGAGATTGGAACAAATGAATTCAAGTAAGGCCAACACCTTATCATTCAAAATAATATGGTAAAAAATTAATGTCCCAACTTATAACTTATAGTGCAAAAACTTTGTGAATAAATTATGAGTTAAGTTTTTTTTTATGTTTTCACCAATTATAACTGACATATAAAATGGGACAAGAAATTTAATCCAAAATAATAATAAAGTAATAATAAGGTATTGACGTAGTGATGTAAGATACTGCTTGATTCTTAGAGAAACTAAAAGTTTAAGAATTGTATTATTGGAAATGACATTTATTAAAATATATTAGTAATACAAAAAAAAGTAAAATGTTTTCTTGTATCTAGTGTGATGTCTTACGTGACACTCAAACTTTTACATGAGCCTTATCAATTTTATCTAAAGTTAAGAATTCAAACTCCCTATAAAATGAGTACAGTGTATGAGGTGCATCCATTTGATCAGATATATACAGATTAACAAAGTTAGTTCCCCACTTAATACACAATTAAATAAAACAAAGTTATAATATAGAGAGAGAAAAATAAGGAGATGGTGAACAAAAAAAGTTGAAGGACAACATAGCCAAGAAATGGCATGAACTCAACGGCCAAAATCATTGGAAGGGTCTGCTAGACCCTCTTGATATTGATATGTGATGCTACATAATTCAATATGGTGAGTTGGCTCAATCTACATACGAATCTTTCATCACAGAGAAATCATATAAGTATGTTGGAAGTTGCAGATATGTAAAGGGGGACTTTTTCTCCAAAGTTGGTTTAGAAAAAGGGAACCACTACAAGTACAGTTTGACAAAGTTTGTGTATTCAACATCATCAATCCATGTCCCTGATGCGTTTGTCATGAAGTCCTTGTCAAGGGAGCCTTGGAGCACGAAATCAAATTGGTTAGAGTTTGTTTGTGTGTCTACAGATGAAGGGAAAAAAATGTCAGGGAGAAGAGACATTGTTAGTGTTTGGAGAGGAACAGTTCAAGCATTGGAGTGGGTCAATGATTTTGAGTTTATAATGGTCCCTGCTCCAAAAGTGTTTGGTAAGAACACTCATCCTAAAGTGCATCAGGGATGGTACTCCATTTACATTTCTGAAGATTCACGTTCTCCCTTCAATAAAACTAGTGCAAAGAACATGAAATTATATATGTGTGTAGATGTATATATAGTGATATACACTTTAACTTTCCTTTTTTATAAAAGTAAATATATTATTCTTTAAAGAACTTATGTGTTCTGCTTGAATAGAGAGAGTGTTTCACTTATAATACATAGGCCTATTTTGAGCCAGACTTTGCTTTACAAAACAACTACAAAAATTAAAAGTACAAAAAAAGTGCAAAACAAGTGCGAAAAAAGTGCAAAACTTGTGCGAAAAAAGTGCAAAACAAGTGCGAAAAAAGTGCAAAACTTGTGCGAAAAAAGTGCAAAACAAGTTCAAACTAGATCATGTGATCAATCGTGATATCACACTTGTTAATAAGTACAGTTTGAGCCCTCATTTGTTCCTTGTGTTCCTGCCACTCCATGCAAATAAACCTCCAAGCTATGCTTGTAAGATTGATTCAGTATAGAACACTTCATGTAAGATTGATTCAATAACTATCATTAATTATTTAAACAATAATTTACCAATAAAAAGGGATACGTGATTTTAACACACGGTTTGACAACTAGAAGCAATTGAGAACACCTTTGATACATGCATCTATTAACTGTGTTTTTGTTGATGTTGATAATTTCATAATTATATTGTGCAGGTCACAAGTGAGGTGCAAAGGTTACTGAAGTTATATAAGGGTGAAGAAGTAAGCAAAACTGTAACTGGTCATAGTTCAGGAGCTGCAGTATCAACCCTTAATGCAGTGGACATTGTTGCAAATGGTTACAACAAGGGTGCACCAGTGTCAGACTTTGTATTTTCCAGCCCAGGTGTTGGTGACAACAACTTTAAGAGGGTAGTTTCTGGATACAAAGATCTCATAATCTTACGTATCAAAAATGAGTTTGATATTCTAATGTGGGAGAGGTGTTGAATATTGACACCATAAAATCTACTTACTTGAAGTGTTCTATACTAAATCAATCTTACAAGCATAGCTTGGAGGTTTATTTGCATGGAATGGCAGGTACACAAGGAACCAAAGGAGGGTTCAAACTAGATCAGGTGATCAATCGTGATATCACACTTATTAATAAGTACTTGGATATTCAGAAAGATGAGCATCTTGTACCCGCATCATGGTACATTGAGAAGAATAAGGGTATGGTTCAGGAAAAAGATGGTTCATGGAAGCTCAAAGATTATGAGGTGGAGGAAGGTGATAAATTTTGATCCTTCAGATTCGATAACAATGGTTAATGTTTTCTCAATGGTTATTGTCATTTTCTGGTGTTACATATGTCTATGCATGGATATATCAATTGTTATTATCATTTTGTGCTATCACCTATAAATAAGGGACAATGATCACTGTCTCACTTCCTCTCTTATTTCATGTACCCGGTCAATCACAATATTGTTATATGAATAAAATAAAAATTTAAAAATAATAAGTAACAAAAAGTAAAATTTTGATTGGTCCGAGATAGGAAGTGAGACATATAATAGGTGTTCATGAATAAGTACTTTTATGTATACTTTTTTATTTTGTGCTATCAACTATAAATAAAGGATAAGGATCACCCGTCTCACTTCCTGTCTTATTTCATGTACCTGTCCAATTATAATATTGCTTCATGAATAAAATAAAAAGTAACAAAAAGTAAAATTTTGATTGGTCTGGGACAAGAAGTGGACATGTAATCTGTGTCCATGAATAAGTACTTTAATGTATCTTTTTTTTTTGTTCATTAATAAAAAGTATCTATTTGGCACCTATTAAATCTTATGGATGGGGATCACCTGTCCCAAAATGATGTATTCATCCATGTCTCGACCAATTAGAAAAAGTGAAAGAAATGCAAGAAAAGAAAGAAATGCAAGTAATATAGATTTTTTAAATGAGATGGCGATATCTAATTGGTCAGGATAGGGATGAGGACACCATTTTGGGACAGGTGATCCCCCGTCCAAATCTTATGTATGTTGAATTTCATTCTCTAGCGTTTTTCCTATTCCATGGCCCATGATAAAAAAAAGTTTATCGGCAAATGTAAGTATATTAGTATTTTGTTGTGAATAAGATTCGAACCCACAACCTCATTTTTTTCACCCTTTTCATTTTTTTTGTTATGAGTGAGACTCGAACCCACAAACTCTTTCATTTCATTTCTTACATCATTCATCTTAATTATCAGACCACCTTATGACTCTTCACATGATAAAGATACTTAAAAAATAGTAATTAAGTTTACATAGAAAATAATAGTTAGTTTAATATTTGGTGATGTAATATGCGTAGCTTTTGATAAATACGAATGGAGATCACCTGTTCCATTTTATATGTCCTAATGGTGTCCCAAGTCAATTAAAAATTGACACCTAATTAAATAGAAAAATCCTATAAATTTAGAATAACTTTTTTATACTAATTGGTGCAATGTAATTGATTTGGTACATGATGATAAAGAGTTTTTGAGACATGTGATCCTGATTCGATAAATACGGTCCTTATAATGTATCTTTTTTGTTGACATATGCATAAAACCCTTTTGTTATGTTTCTCTTCCAATTCAGTGTAAATTCTAAATAAAATGTTGGCTGACATAATTTGAATTCTTGATTATTTTGTTAACTATGGTTCAAACTTGTGAAATGCTACCACGTATATATGAATTTGTAAGGCATTAATGTCTAGCTAGACATATGGATCATAATAAACATTCATATATTTTCAAATGAGTTAAAGTACATTTATATTATATTTATTTAATTTCTCATTTATTTTTATTTTAGACAATTACCTTTAATCAATGATTCCTTTAAATTTTAAAAAGTAAAAAAGGTTTCTTTTAAATTTTAAAAAGTAAAAAAGGTTTCTTTTAAATTTTAAAAATAAAAAAAGGTTTCTTTTAAAAATTTCAAAAATAAACCTATCAGCTAAACTTAATAGAGATTACATTTAACAATAATTTAAAACCCTAAATTAATTTGTCATTGTGTTCCTCAATCTAAACCTTTGTTGGTATTTCATAGATGCAAGTGTAAATGACATGCATACGAGAGATTACCTCTCCCACTTTTTATATTCTAATGATATTCTAATCCAATAAAAAATTGTCACATATTTATAAATAAAAATCTAATTTATATATTATTTGGTGAAATTTGATTAATTTAGGACATGGTGATATGATTTTTTTAGGACAGAATGGTTGGATAACATGTTGACATTGGTTCTAATTTTTTATATTATAAATGGGGAGGAGTTCACTTACTCTAAGAGTGAGTGAAAAATACTTACTCCACATCTTAGCCATCAAAATTTGAAAAATTCAATGGTTTAGATTACTCACCAATTCAAACTATTAGATTTCCCAAGAATGAATGATCATGATGTGGAGTAAGTTTTTTCATTTATTCTTGGAATAAGTAGATCCCTCCCCATTATAAATTATGAAAAACTTTATTTGTATATGTCCATTTCAGACACTATATGCATATGAGAGGTGTGTTAGTCTTCTTCTCGGTATGGACAACATCTTTTTTGGCTTTGATGTAATTAGGGGGGGGAATATGAGTTTAGTAATGTTTGTTATTAATTAATTTGTAAACTTGAACTCATAGACTTGAAGTCTAACTCGACCTCAAATAAAAAAATAAAAAAAACAATGAGAGAGAGTGAGAGAGTTAGAGAGAGAGTGCGAGAGAGTGAGATATCTCGTAAGCATGATTTTCCTTCTTCTCGAGCGCTAGTGACCGGTTCTTTGAGTGCTCGCCCCCCGCCCCTCTCACAGCAACCCCTTCTTCGCGACTCAACGACCTTTTTCTTCACAAATTTTCCCCCGGAACATGGTGCCAAGGAGATGTGGGAAGTTTTTCTCAAATGGGGCAGTCATAGAGGTCGGCATTCCCTCTAGGTTGGACAAGTATGCTAAGCGGTTTGGCTTTGTGCATTTCCATGGGGTCTCCAATTCTAAACTTATGGTAGAAAAATTGGACATAATCTGGATTGACTCTTATAAAATTTGGGTTAATATTCCCAAATATGGGAGGAAGTCTACCCTATCCCATCCAAGGAACGACTCGACCTTTAAACCCTCCACCAACCTTCATGTGTCTTCTAACAACAATGAGTCTTCCTCCGGAATAGTGGGTTCTCCTTCAACCGGCCTTCGGGATTCTAGGAACTTTGCGGACGTGGTCAAATTCGGTCATCCCTTGTCTCTATCCCCCCAACCGCCTTTACCATTGCCTTTGGGTCCCTCGGTGGATTTGGAGTTCCAATCCACAGAACAATTTCCCCTATGGCTTCGCAACAGCTACTTCGGTATTGTCCATGACAATATAGACCCGGAAGGTTTAAAAGATAAATTGTTCTTGGACGGTTTCTATTCGATCAACTGCACCATCCTTGGTGGGCGACAGGTCTTACTTCGCTCCGGAGAAGAGGGTGACCTTGAGGCCTTCATTCATGGGGAGCCTGAATGGTTCGACAGTCGGTTTTGGGTTCTCCGTAAATGGGAACTGGCGGATGTTTCCTCGGAACGGTTTGCATGGATTCGTTGCTACGGAATTCCCTTACATGCATGGGAAAATATGCTCTTTCACAACCTCGCTTCTATATTTGGCACTTATCTTGGCCAAGATAATTGTACTATTTCCAAGCATACCTTGGAGTATAGTCGTCTCTTCCTTGCGATCCCCACTCATGCTACAATTGATTAGGTTCTTCGGGTGAAGATTGACAACGCCGAACACGTTATTAGAGTTGTTGAGGACTTGGTCTCTTGTTGGCATCATAGTGAACATTCTTCATCAAAAATCTCTTCTGATTCCTGTTCATCCGATTTAGTCTGTTTCTGGATCGACTATGCTTTGAACGATCAAAATTCTGCCTGGGAGGTTGATGACGAAGTTGATGATGCAGTGGGTGGCTTTGAGTCGGGTTTGGGTGGTTTTTTCAGGGTCGTGGCCACCAACGTGATCCCTGATTTAGAAGTTTCGGTGGTCTCCAATGGGGACGTGGCTCCTCCCAACGGTTCCACTGCCTCGAATCTTGCATATGGGAGTGTGTTGGAAATTAATGGGCCTTTGGTTTCAGGGAATCTTATTCATTGCATGGGTGATTCCATTAAAGGTGGAACGATGCCTGGTCTTGCTAATTGTGGGGAGGATTTTAATGTGCCACTTTTCTCTCATGATGATTCCAACATATTGGACCCCACAACTTTTAAAGTGGACAACTTGAAAGAAGTAGCGGGGTCCACAATTTTTAAATCCCCTGTGACAGTTACTGATTTTTCTGGAAGGAATAATTATAGTGTTATGAATTTTGAGCCTATCCATGATGGTGCAATTATTACTCCTATTTTGAACTTGGATTCTGGTCTTTTGCATGATTGTTCTCAGGTTGGTCCCACCGCCAGTATTGATTGTTCTCAATCTCCTATTTCCGTGGACCACTCTCCTTCTTTCGTGGACCCCTCTCCCCCTCCACTTCACCTCAATTCTCAATCACTTTCTCATCAAAAATTATCCTCTCCAACCCCTAGTATGTTAGGTCCCATTCTCCCAACCCCTTACCCCTTAAACACTCTCCATAAACCCCTCCACCCACCTCCCAAATATAAACATTCTTTTCCTAAATCTCCAAACCCTAACACTCAACCCCATACACTCTCTAAATCCAACCCTTCCAATATGCAACCTCTTCCGTAACCCAAACATTTTCCCCTCGGCAACACCACAACTCCTCATCCCCCTCTTCCTTTAACACTGCCAACCTTCACCCATCTTTAAAACCTCGCCCTTCCATTAAAACCACTACTTGTCCCGACCACAGCCCTCACGGTGGTAAGTTTGATATTTGGATCGATTTGACTAACGTGCCTCCTCTTGTCATCTCCTCCAAACTATCTAATAGGAAGTCTCAATCTCCCTCTTCTTGCTCAAAATTCACTATTCTTACCCGTTCCAAATCCAGATCGTTGGATGGGTTAAATGATAGGGAGAGAAGATTGCTTGAAGCCAAAGATGTTTGGGATTTCGGCAAGACTTTGGGTGTGACTTCTTCTTCATCTCACCCTAATGATATTCTACATTTGGCTCACTTAGATTCTTCAGTTGACAATACTCGCAACTCTAAAGGTAGTGCTTCTGTTCCGCAACATGGGAAGGTTGTACAGATGGTTTCTTGATGAGGATTGCCACTTTGAACATGTGGGATTTGGGAGGTGCGGTTAGAAAAAGAACAGTTAGGAAATTGATAAGGAAGGAAGACTTGGACTTTATATGTATTCAGGAAACAAAATTGGAGTTTATTAACCATAAACTTTGTGATTCTCTTTGGTGCGCTTGGAGATCGATTAGGTTTTTCAACCTTCAATCGGTAAATCTGGCGTATTACTTTCTATGTGGCGTAAGGACAAATTCCAGATGGTGTCGCACAACTGTGGCAATGGCTTTCTTTCGGTCTCTGGTAAATTTTGTAATTCAAATGATGTTTATCACCTGATCAATGTTTATTCTCCTTGCAATTTTAGGGAGAAGCATCAACTTTGGTCCAACTTGGAACAGTGGAAAAATTCTTCTTCTGATCGACTCTGGTGTTTTCTTGGGGATTTCAACTCTGTTCGGGCTAGTTTTGAACGTAGAGGTTGCGAAAATCACGGGCGCTTCAAGGAAATGCAAGCTTTTGACACCTTTATTAACAAGCTTAATCTTTTGGATCTTCCCCTCGCTAGTCGTCGATTCACTTGGATCAAAGGGGATGGTAGAACCAAGAGTCGGCTTGACAGATTTCTGATCTCTCCGGAATGGGCCCTTACTTTGCCCTCTTTGATTCAAAAAGGATTGAAAAGAGTTTTTGTGAAGAAGATCTTGCTCCTGACCTTGGCACGGTTTTGATGAAGACACCAATATCACAAAAAGAAGAAAGGAAGAAGACTGACAAAGACTATCAAAGATAAAGCTTCAAGATTTAGAGTCTAAGTCTTTAGGTACTTCTATCCTTACAACTCCTTTATTTACTTAGTTAATAATGCTCAAAATTGTTTTCAAGAAAATCAGGAAAAAAACTAAGTGTGAATAAAAATAATTTTCAAAAACAACATGTAACGGGTTACCATACTTGAGTAACAAGTTACATGAGTGAGAAAAGAGTTTTCAAATCTCTAACAGCTATGAGTAATCCATTACAGACTTTGGAGCAACAGATTACCATTTTTAGAAAATAGGGTAATTGATTACTCAAAGTAGTGTAATTGATTACACTAAGGCAAATTCACAAAGTTGTCAAACATTGTTGTTGAGTAATCGATTACTCAAATCCAGTAATCAATTACACTGTGTGAATTTTGAAAAAGTTGTTAACAGGATTGTTGGGTAATCGATTACCCACTTGCAGTAATCGATTACTGAGAGCTGTTGCATCAGTTTTTCAGATTTCAAGTGAAAAGGCTGATTGTTTTTCATTCCAAACAAAACCAACTCATTCCTAAGGGTATTGTGGTTGATCGGAAGCCTATATAAAGGCATTGAAACATTCTCACAATACATAACAACATACAACAACTCAGATTACAAACTTTTAGTTGAAACTCTAAAAAGCTCTCACACTTTCTAATTTTTACTTATACTTTTCAAGCAACCTACTCTTAAACTTTCAAAGTTATTTTGAAGTTGCTTCTAAGTATTTTTCATATTGTTAAAGAGCATTATTATCTCAAGTATACAAGTTGTTATTGGATTGCAAGTTATAGAAATTGTCATATACACTTGTAAGGCAATCCAAGCCAAATTGTACATTCTTCACTTTTGCAAAGTTTACTTTCTTTCACAAGGGTGTGAAGAGAAAGGGTGAGTGACTTGGTATAGTGTTTACCAAGGGAGTAACTTGGTATAGTGTTTACCAAGGGTGTTACTTGGAATAGAGTTTTCCAAGGGGATTAGATATAAGTGAGTGTGTAAGGTACAAAGAGATCACGGGGTGAGATATTTGTAATTGCAACTCATTATATTTAATAAAGGAATCTCTTGCGAGTCAAGAGTACTAGACGTAGCCTTCGGTGGACAAGAAGGTGAACCAGTATAAAACACAAGCGTACTCTCTTTCCCTTCTCTTTGTTATTTATTTATCCTTCCTAAGCCAAAAATTTTCTGCATATTATTTCTGCTGCACGTTAACTTTGATATTGTAGAAAATTTGGCCATACTTATTGCAACAGCTAATTCACCCCCTCCCCCCTCTTAGTTGCAATCTCAGTCTTACAATTGGGACCAGAGCTATTTTTGGGAAAGTTACTCTCAAAATCTGATCCTACTACAACATGGCCTCAAGATCATTCCTAGGAGAAGGATCCAACATAAACAGACCTCCAAGCTTTGTTGGAGAGTGTTACGACTTCTGGAAAATCAGAATGAGGATTTTCATAGAGTCGCAAGACTTGGATATCTGGAATGCTATCGAGGAAGGACCATACGTGCCATTTACCGTTGTCAACAGCATGAGAGAGACAAAGCCAAAATCTTCATGGAATGGATGAAGATAAAAAGAAGGTGCAATATGATTTGAAAGCAAAGAATATCCTCACATCGGCACTTGGAATAGATGAGTTCTTTAGAGTGTCCAACTGTAAATCCGCTAAGGAAATGTGGGACACTTTGGAGACAACTGACGAAGGAACCGAAGAGGTAAAGAGATCGAGGCTCAACACTTTATCTCAGTAATACGAAATGTTTCGTATGAGACCTGGAGAGAAGATCTTGGATCTTCAAAAGAGATTTACTCATCTCACCAACCATCTTATTACACTTGGAAAAGTGCTGTCAAATAGTCACTTGAACTTAAAAGTTCTAAGGTCACTAACAAGAACATGGCAACCAAAGGTAACGCCTATTTCCGAAAAGAAAAGTCTTTCGAAAATGTCATTGGCTGCTTTGTTTGGAAAGTTGCAGGAACATGAACTTGAATTAAGTCAACTTGATCAACACGAAGAACTAGAGAAGAAGAAAAACATTTCTCTCAAGGCAAAACCTGAGAAATATGATTCATCGGAGGATGAAGACGACAAGGAAGAGACCTATGACATGAGCCTCTTCGTCAAAATGTTCAGCAAGTTCCTAAGAAGGAACAAAGGCGGAAGAACTGGGCAAATAAAGAAGTTCTCCAAAAGCAATGAGGCCTCCACTTCAAACCATAATTTTACATGCTTTGAGTGTGGCAAACCTGGCCACATGAAGATGGACTGTCCAAACATTAAGAAGAGTTCTTTCAAAGGAAAGAATGAATTAAAGAATGGACGAAGAGCCTACATCGCTTGGGAAGACAACGACACAAGTTCAGCCTCTAAACCAGAAAGCAAATAGCAGGCACATCTCTCTCTCATGGCGTCTCATCATTCAGACGATGAAGAGGTAAATGAATCTATCCATTTTTCTTCTTCCGAATTACAAACTGCATTTAATGATCTACATAATGAATATATGACATTGTCAAAAATGTTTCTAAATCAAAAATTTGAACTAGACTCTCTTAGAAACATACCTTCATCATCCTCATGTTTAAATTGCATTACTCTTGCCAACAAAGTTTCTACATTGAGTCTTGAACTCAATAAAATGAACAAGAGTAGCAAGAGCTTGAGTATGATCATTAATGATCAAAGACACTCTACGGACCGAAGAGGTCTTGGCTATGGAAAAAGCCCTGCTCTTAAGAAACAAAGTAAGTCTATCATAACAGACTTTCGAAAAACATGTATCCATGCATCTACACATAGCAAACATAAATCTAGGATACATATGCATTAACCTATTTGCTCTTATTGTAAAAACTATGGGCACACACCGAATTCTTGTCATATTAGAAAATATGGTGTTCCCCTAGGATATTTTAAATGGGTTGAGAAAGGATCTAACCATGTAGGATGTAGGACTGAAATTCTGCCCTTAAAATTTTTTAATCAAATTTCATGCATTTAACGATAAATTATAATTACTGAGTGAATGAACTTATTTAAAAGATCTCACTTCCCTCCTCACACCCAATCTATAAACCAAAAGTAACATACCAAATCAGATAGCAGAAAAACATAATTCGTATTAATGTAACTTAATAACGACCGCATACAATTAGCTATGAGTTTCCAAAACACTCATAGCTACATATATCCCAAGTTACTAGTTTCCATGATTAATGTCATGTACAACAATCATGTTCATAGTTACAAAATAGTTAGTTCAAGTACAACCAATGAGGTTACAAAAGAATGGATAAGAGACATCAAAATAAAAATCTCTAAGCTCCTAATCAAAAACACCCATACTCCTTCCACCTACCTGCAATGGTATTAACATTGACAATACACCAAGAAAAACAAAGGAGTAAGTCGTTAACTCAAAAAATATCAATGTAAATTAATCCACATTTAATAGGGTTAAATAAACGGTTTAAATTCAAGTTTACTTAAAAACCAATTTCATCGTTCATACTTTTGAAAACCATGCTACATAACTTGAGCCAAAGTTTGCTACATTGCTTGAGCCAAAGCTTGCTACATTACTTGAGCCAAAGTTTGCTACATTGCTTGAGTCAAAGCTTGTTACATTACTTGAGCCAAAGTTTGCTACATTGCTTGAGCCAAATATTGCTACATTACTTGAGCCAAAGTCGCTAACCAATCACGGTCGGCTAAAAACAAGTTTTATTTCCATTGGCACTCCACCAATACATTTTTCGAGTTTTATTTCCATTGGCACTCCACCAATACATTTTTCGAGTTTTATTTCCATTGGCACTCCACCAATACAAAAACAATCAAATGCACCCAACATCATTACAAACATATCCATATATGCTTATAACTACAAAGTGATTTACAATTCATTTCAGTGTTCCGAGTTTTATTTTCATTGACACTCCACCAATACATAAACAGTAAATGCACCCGACATCATTATAAACATATCCATATATGCTTATAACTACAAAGTGACTTACGATTCATTTCATTATTCCGAGTTTTATTTTCATTGGCACTCCACCAATACATAAATAGTAAATGCACCCGACATCATTATAAACATATCCATATATGCTTATAACTACAAAGTGACTTACGATTCATTTCATTATTCTGATTTTTATTTTCATTGGCACTCCACCAATACATAAATAGTAAATGCACTCATCATCACTACAAACATACCCGTATATGTTTGTAACAACTAAGTGATTTACATTACGATTCATTATCCATAACAGAAAATCCACACATTTTCTATCACAATACATAAGTTAAAGACTTATCCTTACCTCGGTGAGTGTTGGGTTTGGTTCTTGGCAACTTCTCAAGTTTCACCGACACCGCCTCCAACTTTAGGATATTTCCTCATTCCCACCATACAACACAATGTTAGTCATTTATTCCAAATATCACATAAACAACTTATATTGCATCATTTAACCATACAAGATATTCATCATATTTTCAATGTTGTTACACTACTTTCATCATAAGTTTACAACATCAAAGACATACATATTCATCTTCTACTTCTAGCATTTTACTCATTTTCCTCTTTAACCCCATTTTCACTTTAGGGTTTTGGGGTTTTCATGAATCAACCCCCAAACCTTTCCATTCTTGAAATACTAACTCTAAACCAAGAGTTTACAAGATAGAAACAACATAAAACGAACCATAACTCGAAAAGATGAGTTTCCATGGTTTCCCTCATTTTGAGAAGAGATCCAACATACCCAAGAAAATGAGATGTGGTTTGGGTTATAAAGTGAATTAGTGAAGGAAGTAGGAATATGCATTAGTGTTCTAACTCCCTTTGTTTATCCAGAAAAACCATATTTCATTGTAGTCAGGCCTCATTACAACCAAAAGTTAAGTCCTTGGGATCTTTTGTTAACCATGTTTAGTTGGCATAATTGAAATGAAAGGCAAAGTCAAATTGTATATGTCTAGTAAAAATTTGAGTGAAACACTTACCCTGGGAGCATATGAGAGAATTCCT
Source organism: Lupinus albus (assembly GCA_009771035.1). NCBI lineage: Eukaryota > Viridiplantae > Streptophyta > Magnoliopsida > Fabales > Fabaceae > Lupinus > Lupinus albus. Next base: position 14,798,347 of record CM020010.1, read on the forward strand.
TTGATTGAACTGAGTAATTATTCTTGCTATTCTTTTTGAAATTGAAGTGCACACATATCATGATTTTAATTGGATCTTAGTTCACTTTGATTGATCAGTAAACATCTCTGTACAACATATGTAAATGATTTTAGGTGATTGACATGATTGGTTGAAAGGTGCGAAAACTGAATTGAATTCCATACTTTGCTGAATTAATTTCCAATACTTTGCTTGAGGACAAGCAAGATTCTAGGTTTGGGGGATTTTGTTAAGTGTCATATAACAATGAAATTTAACATGAATTGGGGCACTTAGTTGTGAATTTTGATGAAAATCTTAGACAAACTTTCATGAATCTAGAATAATTGCCTTGGTCTGAAAAACTTATACAAATGCTATCAATTGCAGGGTAATGGATTGAAAGAGATGAAAATGGGAAGAAATTAAGAACAGTGGCTCAAAATCACACACGCTGATGGATTCTCGCCCAAACCAAGGAAGCCTCGCCCAAGCTAGAATTCTCGCCCAAGCGAGAATCTCTCGCTCAAGCGAGAATCTCTCGTCCAAGCGAGAGACCAGTGATCACAAGCCTCAGCTACTGAAGAATTCTCGCCTAGGCGAGGATCTCTCGCCCAGGCGAGGATCTCTCTTCCAAGCGAGGGTCTCTCGCCAAAGCGAGAAACCAAAAGTCTGAAATTCATTTAAGCGGTTTCCAATAGTTTTGGGGGTTACCTTTTACCATTTTTACACTGTTTTTGAAAGTTTTAGAGGGTAGGAAGCACGAAGGAGAAGGATAGAGTCGTGGGAACGACCTTAGGCCTAGATTCTTATTGTTTTATGCATTTCATCATTGTAATGTGTAGAATGAGGCCGATAAAAAAAATGTGTAGAATGAGTGGCTAAACTCTCGGTGTGGGATTGAATGTAATTTTCTGAACCTTTGTTTTCTTGGATTCAATTCAGTTCATGTTTAGTTATTTGATTTTGGAAATCTTATCTTATGCTTAATGCTTGATTTTATTTAGTTATTGAAATCTTGATTTATTACCTCATGTCCAACTGGAAAGCGAAATATGTGGTTGAATCTGGATAAGTTTTCTTGATGTGTTGTTGATCTAGGGATAGACAATGACATATGAATTGCTTATACATCGGCTCAGATGGTGACTGCACTACAACAAGTGAACGAGAACTTGCATAACCTGAATCAGAACCCCGCACCAAGTCCTAGCTCGCAACCTTTGGTCCCACCCGAACCGGACGAGTACCGAGGATTAGGCGAGTTCTGTAAGCAGAAGCCTAAACAATTCCAGGGGGATTCGCTCCGGAAGCTGCGGATGAATGGGTTCAAGGCTTAGAGAGGATATCTGAGCCCTGGGTTGCGGCGATGTTCAAAAGGTAACCTATGCTTCCTACATGCTGGCGAATGAAGCTGAAAACTGGTGGGAGGTGACCCGGCGTCAGATGGAAACAGAGGGACGGGTGATTACCTAGAGTGCATTCAAGGAGAAATTTCTTCAGAAATATTTTCCTGTTGATCTGAAGCGGAAGAAAGAAATGGAGTTTTTGAGGTTGGAGCAGGGTAACATGTCTCTAGGGGAATATGCGACCAAGTTCGAGGAATTGGCCCGATTTTGTCCCTATGCTGAATTGGAGTTGGACGGAAGGTCAAAATTCTCTAAGTTTGAATCGGGTTTGAAGCCCAAGTTGAAAAGTATGTTTGGGCATCAAGAGATTGCCGACTTCGCTACTTTAGTAAACAAGTGCAAAATGTATGAGGACGATCTAGCAGCCGATGATGTGGTGACGCCTAGAGTTAACCCTCTGAGAAACTTCGACCCTCAGAGAAATCACATCCAAGGCAAGGCTAAGGGAAAGATGTTTGAGGATAACCGCAGACATTATGCGGCGCCTACTGGTTATCATGGTCACAACTATCAGGGATCGAGACCTTCTGCCGTTCCTAATGGGTAGCTTCTACTCCTTTGTGCGACAAGTATGGTAGACCTCACTGTGGGAACACATGCCCGGGGTCAGAAAATATATGTTTCCACTGCAAGGAGTTGGGACACATCATTACCATATTAATTCACTACAACATTTTTGACCTACGACCACGCCTGCATTGTTCATGGTTTTAAAACTGTGGTCACAGAGTACATTAGACCACGGTTTTAAGTAGTGTTGTCTTTCTAGTTAATTATTTACATTTATTTACCACGGTTTTAAAATTGTTGTCTTAAAGTACATTAGACCACGGTTATTTTTACAACTTCTTCTATATACAATAGCCTACGGTTTTGAAGTGTTGGCTTATTATTATTTTAAAAAAATAGTTATCTATTATTAACGTTTTCTCACTGCAATAAGGGTTTCAAAACCTCATTCAAGTTTTCTCTGTGCAGTAAGTATTGGTTTTGAAATGTCTTCGTTCACGTTTTCCCTCATTCACGTGTAAATGCATTGCAGAGATTAGGTTTCAAAGTAAGGGTCTCATTCACGTTTTCTCTCTACGGTTTTAAAGAGATTAGGTTTCTCTCAATCAGATTCTCTCTTTCTCATTCATCAATTCACAACCTCAATCGGATTCTCTCTTTCTCTCAATCAGATCTCTCTCAGGTTAGGTTTCTCTATTTTGTTACTTTATTTTGTGTCCACTTTGTGGTTGCTTTGGCTTATCTTGAATGTTCTTCTTCCCTTTCCTTAAAGATGATGAATTAGAGAACCACTTCCTCTTTCATTTTCCATCTTTGGTTTGTCCATGTATGCTAGCAGCTTCTTATCCTTTTTTTGTTTGTGTATTATTTGTTGTGTAGTGAAAGAAGAGTTGGTGGCTTTTGCAAAACCTTGAAATATAAATTGATTATTTTGTAGTTTTATATAAGTGTTTCCCAGCAACTATCATATTTAGTCTTACAAAGTATAATTCCTCTCATTCTTCTTTGTGTATTATAATGGCTTTTTTAACCTTTAAGAGAAAGGAAGAACTGGGGTACACAATTAAGAGGTTAAATACTCAATACTTGTTTGCATTATGTATAATATAGAATGACCTGATTTGCTGCCAAACGAAGTTCATTTGGCTTGCAGTGCCATAATGCACATCTTCAGATGTAGTTGCTAATAAAACTCTTTCATTTGATATGGCTTTGTCATTTCTTTGTGTACTAAAAAATGTTGACTAAGAATGTGACTGGTTATGTATCAAGGTGTTGGTGGCTACATGTGTTAAGGTATAAGTTTTTTATCTTCCAAATAATCCAATGCAATATGTTATGTATCAAGGTGTTGGTGGGTAGTTGGCTTTGCTAAAAGAACAAGATTTGTTTATAGCCCTTTAACAAAGCTTAACTATATTCATGATTTGATTGAAGTATTAGACTATTAGTTGTTATAATCATTGTCACTATAGTAGTGTTAGTTAAATTTGAGGTTATTAACATTGTCATTTTTGTTTTTGTTTTCATCCCTTTCAAGTTTACTCTCTTCAACGCACCTCTAATGACATGTTAGCATTCATCACTAAAGTTAATCTTTCTTTCTTCTTATTATTTCTATTCATGCATTTTTACTTATTTTTATTTTCCACAATTCTAGTTACCTTGATGGACAAAGAATGCATTTTTACTTATTTTTATTTTCCATTAACATTAAACAAAAGCGTTGTCTATTCGATTTTTACACAACGGTTTTAATTATATGTTTGTAAAAGTCAAAAAACCATGGTCTAAACTAAAGGCAACGCCTAAGACTACAACAGTTAGAAAACCGTTGCCTTTAAAAAGACAACGATTTTTTGCTTTTTGACAACGGTTTTCAGTCGTTGTCATATGCCAAAATGTTGTAGTGATTGGTACACATAAAAAAAACTATACATGATAAAAGTTTATCCTACTATATCATATCCTAAGTCCTAACCACCAAATAAGATCACAAAGTTACAAAATAAAATTTGTTTCTAGTTCATTCTATATCTATTTTTCATTTCTTAACAAATACCTTAAATACATTCATAACAAAAACCCTATACAATATATTTTTTATGTTATTATGATACTTAGAATACACATTTTATTTTCATAGTTTTTATTCTTATAAAAAATATCACTTTTATATAGTAGGTCCACTCTTGTTTTTATGAATTATTATACACCAAATATCAATTTTTTTAATATTCTGTTGATTGTTCTAATTATTGTATTATATTAAAATTGAAACAAGAATGTACATAAACTAGACAAAGTATTAGATTATTCAAAGTTAATTGAAAATGTGATAAAAATAAATAAAAAATATTGGAATCAAGTCTCTAGTAAGTAATAATAATAAATGAGTAAAAAAACGCACAACACATCCTCACGATTTCCACGATTACATTTTTATTAAAGCACTAGTATAAATTATTTTTATGAGTAATAGATTTTATTTTTTGAATTCATGATTTATTTTAAACTTTCATTTTATTTTAAATTTGAATATAAATTTCACTATAAATAAAGATCCTCATTTTTTTACACAAGACCTGAAAATCTTATTCTATATGTAAAAACAACAAGAAATACATTGTATAAATTTAGGAGAGTTGATATATTGTATTCGGCAGACCATGTATTAAGTTTTATAATATATCTTTAGCTCGTGACAATTTTTAAAGAAAATACTTTTATTTCTATCTCTTACATACTTTTTTTTATCTTTTATCTTTACATTGACCCAAATAAATATTCTACAAAATCAAAGGGCAACAAATTTTTATATTATAGAAAATGACAAGGTTGAATTTACGTGAAGTTGTTGTTGATTTACCAAACTTGCAATCTCTGTATGTATTTCTTGTATTTGATTATTATTTTTATCCATTTTTTCTATGTAAATTTTGATTTCATTCTTATTATATTGAATCAGACCGTATCTTTCTATCCTCTTATTTCTTCGGGAGAGAAGAAATTCATTGATTTGTCATTTACATCTTCATCAACTTCGTCCTTTTCATTACTGCATATAATCTTATGGGTTAATGGAGTTGAATTAACGGAGACAAAGTTCATGCAATGGTTTATAAATGTGGTGGAACTGTACATGCTTCTTATGTGTTTGATAAAATATCTTAGAGAGATTTTGTCTGATTTAATATGAGTGATGTTAAATGAGTGCGGTTAAAGGTGACATATCAACAAAACTCGTAATGAGCGTAGTTAAAAGTTGACATACAACAACGTCCACATAAGAGCGTAGTTAAAAGTCATATACATATATAACAGCGCTTGTTGGAGGTGGCGCTGTTATATATATGATATACAACAGTGTTCATGAGCGCTATTAAAAGTTGACATACAACAACGTCCACATAAGCGTTGTTGAAGCATACCATATAATATTGTGTTCATATAGACAGCACCCAGAAGCGTTGTTATATCCCAAAATGCGCGTTGTTGATTTACATATTTCGTGTAGTATATTAACATGTGGTTGTTCCTAGTGTTGTAGATTGGCTAAACTATGAAGGTATAAGTGTGATGTCTTTTGAAGTAAAGGGTAAACAATTGATGCACCTGATGATTGTTGAAGCATACCATATAATATTGTGTTCATATAGACAGCACCCAGAAGCGTTGTTATATCCCAAAATGCGCGTTGTTGATTTACATATTTCGTGTAGTATATTAACATGTGGTTGTTCCTAGTGTTGTAGATTGGCTAAACTATGAAGGTATAAGTGTGATGTCTTTTGAAGTAAAGGGTAAACAATTGATGCACCTGCAATTTCTATATGACACATTTTTTTCATTTCAAGCTTTGTATGATTGCATTTTTAGTAGAAGTTGGTGAAATCTACAATGAGTTGGGAATATCATTTTACATTCTTCTCTTATTCTTCACCAAATTTATTCCCCTAATTATCTCATCTCTCCGTAGTCTATTTTATTTAACCATTTCTCTCATTAAACACACAACATTATTATAGTATGTATTTTTCTTCATTAAAGCAACATATTAGGATCAATATTAAGATTCATTTTTCTCTCTTTCATCCATTATGGTTGGTTAAACAGCTTATGTCAAAGTAGATAGTTAAACTTTAGATGAAATTGTTTTTGCCAAATGGTGGTTAAGCATCATTATTGCTTCAAATTAAGATTTCAAGACTAAGAGGTGAAGATTCACCCACAAGTAAGATCATGAATTAGAGTATATGTGATGTTCAACACAATCATTTCAAGCTTGAAATGTTTGATAAAGTCTAGCTTGCGAGGGGATGTTACAATGACTGAGATTTTATATGTGATAATCAATTACATTATGATTAATCGATTATATGGATATTGAAATTCTGTAAGAGTTAATTGATTAACTCTTAGTTGCTTTCAGTTGGTTGGTTGGTTGGTAGTTAGTTAGTCAATTTAATATATAAATGATGATTCCCTTAATCCTTTTAATTAGGGGTAGCAAAATTATCCACAATCCATAATTCATCCATTAGAGTTAATGGATTTAAATGGATATAATTCAATGGACAGTGTTGATAATGGATGATTCAAATCCATACATTATATCTAATGTATATCCATGGATATATCCATTTGGATGGATACTCAATCCATCCAAAAAAATTAAAAATTAAAACATTTTTTCCTCAAAACACACGTGCAAACTCATTTTTTAATAAAATGATTCATTCAAAAGTTGCATTACCCTTTCTAACAAAAGAATTCTTTCAACAAAAGTTAATTTTCTTCATATATGGAAGTTTCTTTTTCCAATATATTCATTCATTTTACTTAGCCTTCATATAATTGCATTGAATGTTTAACATTTCTTGCCAATTTTATTTCGCTTGTATTCCCTTCAATTGGATATTTCAACTATCTATCAATCATGTAATTTAACTTTGGTAAATATAATTTATGTTTGTAACCAACCAAAAAAACACGAAGAATGAGAGAAATAGCAAAACGAATCTATGAATTTCATGATATACGTCAAATTTTTCTAACAGCATTAACCTGGACCTCACTCGAAGGTTTTAAGACTATAAAATTAATATTAATCACGTAATTTACCATTAAAAGCTTAAAATTTAATTTTTAAGTTTATTACTCTTTTAAGTTTTTAGATAAAAACTTCAAAAGTTCACATTTTCAAAAGTGTTTTTTTAAATAAAAAAAAACACTATTTAAAAATATTTTTTAAAATCACTTTTTAAAAATGTGAAGTCATGGATTGGATATTCATCCATCCAAATCCATAAAAATTGAGTCATTGATTGATTGGATGGATTATAATCCATTGGATATGGATGAATTAGATAAATTAAAATATGGTTTAAATGAATTTATATGGATTGATGGATGCATTTCATCCATCCATTTTCATCCAAATCCAAACTCATACAAATCCATCCATTTACCACCCTTACTTGTAATTGATTGAATATGTAGAAGTTCAATTCAATAAGAAATAAAGTTTCTATTATTTATCTTTCTTTCTTCAAGTTTTCATTTCTCATTTATGCATTCTCTCATACTTCTTGATTCATCAAGAAGCTTTCTTTCATGACTCATACTAAATTTTAACAAAATCACAAGTGAAACAATTAGTAAATATAAATTAATGATTTTTCAATGAACATGATTTATGATAAAATATATGGTATATTCCGATCCATATAACTGATCCGCTTAATGAGATAAAGGCTAAATTGATATTATTATGGGTCTTAGATTTGATGCTTGAGTGTACTCAAAATTATTAATATTTTTGTTATCCAATGAAAGAATACGTTGTGAAAGAAAGAAATATCCTGTTAGTTCAATCTAGTTTAATTTTATTTGTAATTTTTTATAAATTATTATAGAAGTTTCATGAAAAAATAATGGAAAATATTACATTGGTTAAACATCTATATACTATATAAGAAAATAAGCCCCCTCTTGCCACATGTCATATCCTCATCAATTCTTTTCCCTCCTAAAGTGGTTTATACTACTACATGTATCTTCCCACACTACATCCTCACTTTTTCTACATTTTATATTTTAACAATTTAAATGTTAATTAATGTTTGATCTTATGTTTAGTTTTGTGAAAAAGTATCAACTATTGAACATTAGAGGAGATTGAAATCCATTTTCACATTCAACTGTTTTTTCTTTATGTTTCTCATTTCCTTTCATTTCTACCCTTACCCATTCATCTATCTCCTACCTCTTCGTTTCTCTCATACTGCTACAATTCGTTCGCATGATTTACTTTGTTATCATCACAAAATATATGTTTTTCTCTTTCTCTTCAAACAACATTTCTCTTCAACAATCTTTCTCTTCCAACTATTTTTTTGGTTTACTTTTCATTGATTTCTTTATTTTTTATTAGTGTTCTTAGTGATTTCATTATTTTTTAGATATGTTCTTTCAACCGTTCTCTCCGTTAGCGTTTGATAAGCAAGGGTATCATCACAAAGAACGATCAAACCTTCAAAACATGTGGTATGTACTCAATCTCATTATATATATATATACATTCAGTTGCAATATTCCATTTGTTTGTTTTTATTATTGATATATTTATTTCGTTCTTAACATTTTCTCTTTTTATTTGTAGTTTGGTTCTCAGTTCTAGCACATATACACTTTAGTTTTATCTTTTTTAATCTTATTTTATTTATACATTTTTTTATACATAGAATCACTAATTTAATTTTTTGTTTTGCATGTTTCAGAAACACTTGAAGTATATTCTACTATGAAATAAGGTAAGAATCATGATTAGTTATTTACGGTTTTGTATTTTATTTTTTTATTCGATGATTTTAAAAATCTATTGTTTAAAATATATTTGTTGCTTATGTTATCACATTCATTTGAGTTCATTGAGAATGGTAGAACCAATGAATTCAATGATCTTCTCTCTTTTTTGGCATTTTGTTTATCTTTGACAATTTTTTGGATTGTTTTGTATGACATAATTAAAAATAATAATATGTCATAAATTCTAATTTTTCTTTTTCTTTTTACATCTACATGTACTAAAATAGTTATAAATTCGAACCTTTCATTTTTACGTTTCATATATAGCAAATGTGTAGTCAAATGTTCACGAAGTATTTAGTTAACTAATTAAACAAATTTCTCCATTTTTATACATAAATGTAACAAAAATAAAGATATTTTGTTTTCAGATATAATTTCCTTATATTATTACAATTGCTCGTAATTCTTAACATAGGTGAATGCATATCACATTAGAGACAACCTTTATTTTGAAAAATTAAGGCCTAAATAGTGGTAAATAATGTGTGATATCAATTAATATATTATTTTAGTTGGTTGTATTCCAAAAAAGTAATGTCTACTTTGTTTTGAAAAAAAACCTAAACATTTAATTACAACATTCTCATTTTAATTTCATTTATTACAATTGTTCATGCATTTAAATAGTGCTGATTGCTGATCATTTATTACTATTAATTTTTAACGTTCATACATTTAAATTTCATTTATTACTACTTTAATTGCTGATCAATTGCAAACTAATAATTAATAACTATTTTGAATAAATATTACCGATCATTAGGATAGAAATAAAACTGATAAACATGTCTAAGAGAATAAAAATATATATTGTCATTTAATGTGGTGCTTATTGGTGAGATCGGTGATCCTAAATATTAAGGTCTCTAATATTTTGAAAAAGAATTGAACTAAGTAATTACAACTATCATATTTCAATTATCATTTATTACTAAAATTTTATTTTTATATATTAAAATATTATTTTCGAAGTTTTCATACTAATAGGTTAAACTCATATTTATTTCAAAAAATTCTAAGTAATAATTACAATGTCCCATTTTGTATACTTTAAAAAATACTAAATAATAAATCAATTACACAATTAATAAAAAATGATATCCAAGAAATAAAAGAAATTATAAACAAGTTACATTAAGAAATAATAACAATAATATCATAAAATTAAACAAGTTCTTCATATGTATGTGTATATTAAGAATTAGCAATATAAGTTTTTATTTTATTTATTAGTTACCAAAATATATAGATTATAGAATATGAAAATGAATAAAAAAGTACAAAAATATACAGGTAACATGCATGTTCTTAGCAGTGCGAATGTATGGATAACATGTGTGTTTTTAACCATGTGATTGCACTAATCACATGTGTTCTTAACAATACGAATGTACATGTAACATGTGTGTTTAACCATCCAAATGCACAAATAACATGTGTGTTCTTAATCATATGAATACACATGTAATGTGTATTTTTAATCATACGGCAAAAATATTACCCTGTGCAAATGCACGGGTTATTTGCTAGTTCATTTAGATTGTTGGCATTTAGTGTATTTATGAACAAACATAAACATCGAGAATTGTAAGGACAAAAAGACATAGCTAAAAACTTCTTTTGTTGCAAAAGGAAGAATAATTTTGTTGGCTAACGAAAATATCTAGTTGTCCTCCTCACACTTCCTTGCATGGATAACTTAAAATTGGTTTTGCTTTTACCAAATTTTTCCAATAATGATATCTTAATTAATGGAGAGACAAATACGTATATTTATTTTTGTTTATAATGACAAAATTGTAACTTTATATGATAAATATGTAATTAAAATTTATATTTTCCTTTGTTTTTAAAAGTATTTGTCTCTCATTACTCAAAATTTTCAATACTTAATTTCCTCAAGTTTTATTTTTTAAGTAGTTTCCCACTTACCAAAAGTCCAAAACCTATTTTCCAACAACCTAAATAAATGGGGATCCTATACAAATAAACAATAGATGGATATGCTTTGTGGTAAAATCATATTTGAACCTAGTATACTATTACTAATTAATTTTCATTTTATTCATATTATTTTTATTAGCAACAAAATCATTTATCAAAATTTTATAATAAATTAATTCTAATATATTATCCTCAATATTATTCAACTAACATGTTCAATCTATCTTCTAACTTTGATTTCAAATAAAATTGAAGTAATTTTTATTTTGAATTTTTTGATATATAATTTATCTATTTTTTTATCAATTTATCATAAAGAAATTTCTATTTGATATTTATTACCACTATACAGTAAAAAATGTTTATTACCACAATATTTTCTATAAAAAAAATGATAGAACTTTATAAAGCACGAATGATGAGAATTGTATTCTTTCTATTACAAGGTAATCCTCTTCACTTCAATTCTTGAAATTAATATATTATTCAAACATTAACAATGATTAGATAAAAATATCAATAGAAACATGGAAAGAAATTGAAAGTGATCGTAGAGGCCAAAATTTAGGAACAAAAAAGATAGAAGTAATATAAATTGAAGAAAGATTGGTCTATCCCATTAGATTCTCAAATAAATTAAAATATGAAAGATTCAATTATTATGGGCGACACTTATTAAGAATAACAGACATATAATTTGAAAGTGATTAGTTCATTATCTATATAGTACAGAAATACTCTAGATTATATTAAAAAATATAAATTGAGATTATACAGATTTACAGAGATATGCGAATAAGTTATTATAACTTACTATAACCAATCACAAATTAGGACCAGGAAATACTCATAATTTTCAAAGTTCAATTTTAAGCTATTTAATAATTTTCCCAACAAATAACATAGCATCGTACTGATTAAGCTGTGGAACAAATAAACATACAAATTATTATATAATAAAGTTATAATATTGCATTCTAAACATTCACAAGATTCAATGGCTAAAAGCTAATAAACAGTTATAGAACAATCAATCTTAATAAATTATTTATGCCAAACTCAAAGAAATAGGAAATCAAGTTTAGAATTAATAAACCAAAGTGTTATGTATTTCTAGTTCTTGCCCACAATTACATGTTCACAACCTTTTGTACAATATTGACTTTCATCATAGTTCTTTCTTGTTATGGTGGGAAACAAATGTTGTATGAATTCGGACAAAGATCATCTGTCTTCAAATTTTTATATATCAATGTCCATATCTAATCAAACTTTAGAAGATAATATTAAAATATTAATTTATGATTTTATGTTTTTTTCTTTTTAAATGAATGGAGCTTTCTAATTGGTTTGGTATTTAGAGTGAAACATGAATGAAAACATATGATAATAGTCGATGTGAAATTGTTCAAGTGTTTAAACCACTAATCATCTAAAACGTGTACCTACTTTCTACGGTTAGTAGAACATGTTATAGTCCCAAGGAGGAAAAAAGTAATGAAAAAAAGGCAAGAAACAAGGGGCACAACCCTTTAAAATATTGATCAAGAAACCCTAAAGAAATAGACATGGAATGAAAAGTTCCTTGGTCGAACCAATTCGGGGGGCAAGGGCATTCTTGATTTTTGGTTCATGTTTCACTTTCTGTATCCCCCTCTAATGAATTTATGTCATTTTACAAATGTAAAATCTCTATAACCAATAAGCCCCACACTAGCTCGTATAATCTCTATATCCTATTATTTACTAAAATAATATTTTTGGTAAAAAAATCAATATTTTGTAATCTCATTTTAATTTGTTTTAGATTTTCTACTTGGTTAAAATTTCTATCTCACTCTAAATATTCATTTGAGAGTTGAGTTTTAGAGGAAAATTAAGGGAAATGAAAGACTTCAAAACTATTTCACAAATGTATTTCATGGCTCTCAAGCCTCTCATTTACATTATTTTCCCTCCAAAATCAAACTCATAAATATATCGTAATATTAATCGGCTCTTCTAGTGGATAATTGACTCTCCGGATAAGGAAGTTGTTGTGTTTGCTTCTAAAGATAAAAAATTTGTCTCATTATATTTAAATGGTAAAAATATCATATCCTATTTTTTTTTTGTTTTTGATGTACTCTCCTCTCGTGTATCTTGCATGATATATGATAATATATAGGGTTTAGAATTTTTAAAATCTATATGTTAAAGGCCATCATATCCTCATTTACCCTCACTACTTCTTTCACTCCTTACAACTCCATCATGTTCTGAAACAGAACTTCTTTTTCCTCTTTAGATCATAGCATTAAATGCACATTTATTTCCTTTTTTTACTACAAATACATGTGCTACCATAACTGCATTTTCCTTATCCCACAACATTCTTTTGCACAAAAGTTCAAACTATGTCAATCACATACCTTATTTTCTTTCTGTGCATTTCCTTGCATGCATGTAATGCTCGCCATCTCAGCACTCTAGATAAGAAGGTTCACATCAAATCCCACTTCTCTTTTAAGGTTTGTCAAACTACAACTATCAAAACTTGTTTAAATATGTTAATATATCTTAATTTTGGGTTACCTCTCGGTAATGGTTTAAATACCTGTTGGGTTACTCCTTTCATTGCGAATTGGTTTTGAGATAGAACCTTAACATATATCAGAGCCAAAACTCAACTTCTTTTCAGTTGTCATGAGCCAAAAATGTCATTCCTTATGGATCAAAGGTAATCATTCGCCTGGTTCGGCAGACATATGTGGAGGGGCATGTTGGGAAGTAAGTCTCACATCACATATCTCTCTGTTTCGGGAATGATTTAAATAGCTGTTGGGCTACTCGTCTCATTGCCAATTGGTTTTGAGATGCACCCTTAACATTCATCATTTATTTATATTATTTTTTTGAAAAGTTAATGATGATTAAATATGAACGGTAGATGATACAATGACAATTTATAGAACTCATACACTATTGGTGCATACATTTTTTCTACTTTTTATACTATAAATACAAACTCATTAAACTCTTATATAATTAGAACTTTCATTTTATGCAGAGTGAAGAGAGAAGTGTATTTGACTCCTATCCAAGGAAGGTTAATGAAGGCAATTACACAACCCAGACTAGGTTGGTTGATGATTCTGAGAAACCAAAAGGTGATGGAAACAGTATCCAAAAGGTGGTTAAAGCTAAAGGAAAAGCTTCAAATGCTGTAAAAACTGAATCTCTTGTTTCAGTTTCTATGAATGTTCCTCACAAGAACCCTATTGAGGAGAATCCTGAGTTTAGCTTGGACTATTCACCACCGAAGACACATCCTCCACATCACAACTAAGAAACAATGAACAAACCCTAGTTTAATAGGATGCATATATGTGAAACCTGGAATATTGAAAAGAAAGAACATCAATGACTATAGGGTGAAATGTTTAGTTTTGCTAGCATGATAAGGATCACCTATCTCATATGTTGTCCCTGTCCCGGGCCAATCAAAATGTTATTTTTGTTACTTTTTATTTTGAATTTTTTCCTTTTATTCATGTAGCAGCATTTCAATTAGTCTAGAACAGGGAGTGGGACACCATGTGGGACATGTGATTTGTGTCCTCTTACCATATATGAGTATGACTATAGAAACATAAAGACTGGTATACTAGTTATGAAAAATGTACATCAGATCATACTTGCTTTCCTGCAAGAAAATATATATCTTCCTTTCTCAATCTAGGTTTCTTTATATTATTGTAAGAAGAATATGGTTATTATTAAATTATAATCTCACAACATATTCTGGGATCTAGCGAGACATTACACCATTAGATAAATGCATTGTTGGTGGTGTATACCAATTATAAGTATGTTAAATATTTTTATTCAAGTTTTTCAATATTAGAATTTCAAATCAAATAAGTAATTATCGTGAAGAGTAAAGAAAACTAATTTTCCTTGCATTATAAGAAAACATTATGTAACATATTAAATCAATCATGTCTACTTCTTTAGGACTTAAGCAAATTTGTGAACATATTTATTCTAGAAAAATGAAAAATTCTCAACTTCTCACAAAAATAAAATCACACAACTAAAGAATCACATATAATTATAATTGTGAAAATAAATTGTGTTTTTATAACTGAGAAACAACAATAGAAATAACTAGAAATGAATAAAAATTTCACATAGCCTAACAATAATAACAGAAATACATTTAAAAGACTTAAGCTCCAAATTTAAAATATACTTTAACCAATATTACATTTTTTTTAATTCTTTTAGCATATACGAAATAATGAAAACGTTTATTTTTTAAATATGTGGTTCAATTCAGTTCGAGCGTCTCCTGAATATCTAAAAATGTGAACTGATCAAATATTGAATAGTTCCATAAAAAAGAATCAAACAAAACTATATTTTTTGTTTCGTTTTGGTCTGATCCCACTAGGCCCAACCAGATGGGCCTACCAAAAGCCTCAAAATTTATAGAGTTTGAGTATCATAATAGATATTTTTTATTGAATTCAGAATTTTTAACCCGTACGAATTAGACTATATTAAAACAGGGTTTGGTCCTCGCTTACCAGGGCGGGGTTCGAGCTACTCGTTTTTTTTCTTTTCTCTTTTTTGGGACATTTGGCTTGGTATTAAGCCTTAGGCGAAGATTGTTTTATAACATAATGATATTATGAACTTACAATAAACAATAGATAATAGATAATAAATATTAGTAATATGAACTTTGAATAAAAAATAGAGTCATGTTTAAAACATTAATATTTATAAACTACAATAATATTATAAAATGGAACATTATATTATTTGTCTTATTTTGCAAAATACTTTTTAAGCAAGAGAGCAAAATAATGTATTAAATTAAATGAGAAGAAACATTAAAACATATAGATTCTACTTTTCATTTCTTAATTGTGTATTTAATTAGATTTAGATTTTACAACAAAAATATAATAAAGAACAATAACTTTTACAACAAACCTAAAAGATATCATAAATGTTTACCATAGATAACTCCACACAATCATATTTAACTCATATTAGTTTACAATAAAGATGTTGATAATGAACAAACAAAATATCTTCATACAAAAAGTAAAGAATGATGATCTTATATTTAAGTTTTGAAAAACAAAGTTATTTTTGAACTTTAGTCTATCTACCATTATTATAAACTAACATGATATTATTTTTGATAATGCGTGAATGTTTATATATTAGAGTAAAATAAAAAATTATATTGTGTCAGGAAATGAGAGTCCATAGGAATGAGAAATTTAATAAATGTATATTAACAATTATATAAGTAAACTTGACATTATATATTAACTCAAACATTATATCTGGCTGAATTGGGCATATCAAATGTATTAAAAAAGTTATACATTAATATTAAATAATAATATTTTTTAAAATATATTAATAGGTTAAAATGTAAAAAAATATTTTTTAATATTATATCGGCCAACCAGACACAATCCATTTAAGGCGAGTTTGAACTTTATTTTGGTAGACATAAATTGTAAACAAACTTTTTAGTTCAATCTGATTTAGCCTGAACCTTATATGGGCTAACTCGAATCTGAGGAGATAGTCCGTTTTGACACTTCTAAATGTACTGTAACTTCTATGGATGATTAGAGTTAAAGAAAATGTAAGAATTAACATCTATATCAGAGATTCTCTTAGTCATAAGAAAGTCACATATATCACTTATAAACTAATCACGAAGAAATAAAATATCACTCAAAACATATGTCATGATTAGTAGTATGATAGAATGATATAGCATTACTCCATACATTATTCTTCTTACTTGCTTTCCAATGTTAACTTGTTGCTTTCTCATATGTACCTAACTTCTTTCAAGTACATACATTATTCTTTGGGACACGTTTTGGATTTGAAAAAGAATGCATTGAATGATAAAGAAAGATATAATAATATAAAAAAAGGAAAGATCTATTTATTCCAAGAGCAAGTGAAAAATATTTATTCTCCATCTTAGCCATCAAATTTTAAAAAATTTAATGGTTTAGATGTACTTACCAATTCAAACCATTAGATTTAAAAAAGAAATGAATTATAATAATGAGGAGTAAGTCTTTTCCACTTGCTAAGTATCCTCCCATAGCAAAATATCTTAAGGAATTTCAAAAATTTGGGTACAAAATTTAATTTCCGCCTTAAATTAACTCTCCAAAACAAAAAACCCAAAATTTGATTCAATTTCGAAATCAGAGATGGATTCGAATAGTGCTGGTTCATCACTGGATTCGTTGATTTCTTCCTTCAACGCTCGCATAAGTAATCTTCAAGAACTCGTCATTGCAAGGAACAGTGAGTTCAATAATTTCAATCTTCAACCCTATTCTCTATCTTTTTATTTTTTTATGTTTTTCTTGTTTTCGATTAGTTAATGTAGTTGTGTTGATGCAGTGTATCCGGCGAGTAGCATCGCTGATTTGTCGGCGGTGGACGCTACGGTTAGTGCGATGGAGCTTCAGGTACAAGCCATCAAGGACCGTTTGCGTGAAGAGATTGAAGCCATTCCTAAAACTAAGGCACACTCTCACTTTAACTGTTTTTATATTACTTTTTATTTTTTTTAATAAAAAAGGTGGTCCGTGCGCACGAAGCTCGGGGCTATCCTGCAAGCTAAGAGACTGTTTCTAGGATTTCAACCTGTTTTTATATTACTAAAGTTTTGTTTGCGAGTTGAGTTTTGGAGATGTATGAAGAGAAATGGAAGACTTCAGAGTCTAATCCAAAATGGATGTACTAAAGTTTTGTTTGCGAGTTCTGTTTCTCTGTCGTGTTTCCATTCATTCTAATCCAAAACCCAACCCACAAATAAACCCTAAGGGATGTCTGTGTGATTAAAATTGCAATTCCCTTTGGTGAGAGTACCTAGTGATATGATCACATGATATGATCGCAACCACATCACACCGCAATTGCTGTGTGACTCCGAATCAGAGTGACGCAACCGCATCATACAAGTAGGGATGGCAATGGGTCTGGATGGGTCCGGGTAGGGCATTACCTGGACCCAGACCCGCCCCCAGACCCGTGCTAATACCCGCTGGGTATGCTACTCTCGGGTCCTTGGGTACCCAGCGGATCCATGAGTACCCATAAATTAAAAAATATTAAAAATAATTGCAAGTAATTTATGCAATTGTATATTTGTTTCCGACGATCTTATATGTTATTTAGACAATCAACAAGAGAAAATTTTTATAAAACTTAATTTAAAGTTTTAAACACAACTTAATTTGACTATTGAACACAATTCATTTAACTAAAACAAACATTAAAAACAAAACATTATATCATACATATAAATTAACACTATAATATCAATGTTTAACAACGTAACACCACAACTTAACAACATAACAATTATATTTATTAATTAATATGATATTATAATTATGGATTAATACAATATTACAATATAAATTAACATGATTTTACATGATATATATATATGAGAAATAGCAGGTCTGGGTACCTCATTACCCGGACCCGGACCCATCTAACAACGGGTCTCAATTACCCACGGGTCCAAAACATGGACCCAGACCCGACCCATTGCGGGTACCTGCGGATCCGGGTACCCATTGCCATCCTTACATACCACAACGCAACCGCATCGGACGATTCAAAAATATTGTTTTAATCGCAATATAATTCACACTGCAACAACCGCGATCCGCATCGCAACATCCGCAATCATAATAACCGCAATCGCAACCGCAATTTAAAACACCGAGTGTACCTTTTAAAACAAGATGGATGTTGGCTCTAATTTAGCTAAACTAAAGAGGTGATTGATGTAATTTTCTCTTCTTTCTCTTTTTCATTTTTTTCCAATTTTATTGAATGGTTTATCTGACCTCCCTAGTGTGATTAAGGCTTTTGGTTGTTGTTGTATTGAATGGTTTGGTTTGGTTGACGTGTTTCTGATTTGCTTCTAAGTGCTTCTGATTTGTACCTTGTTTTGTTGTTCTCTGTGCTATAAGTTACTTCAATGAGGTTTCAGAGAGATGAGTATTTGATGTTTAATTGGTTAAGTTTTGCTTTTCATATGCTACTCTCTCATAATTTGAGGAAAAATATTTACTTTACGAGACTTTTTAATGGGTGAGTTCCCTGATGTTGGGAAATAGAAAATAGAGAAAGGTAATAGATGTATTATTTACTGAAAAATGTAAACTTATTACTAAGAACCCTCGGAAACTCGAGCTAAGCTCCTTCGGATAAATGCTTAGAGCAGTCTCTGGCTCTCTGCTAGCAAATGCTGAATGAACAACCAAAATGCGTAAGTACTTCCATTCTCATCATCTCACCATATATAATCCCCACCCAGCCAACCTCTTTTTTTGAAGATATAAACCAAGATCAATTAAAGTCAAAAGTGGAAGTCAGCCATTAGTGAAAAGAGTAATGGCACAGACAAACTTAAACATATTACCTCATATCTTCCAATTATCCAACTTGCCCTGCCAAAATTTCTGCAAACTTAAAATTCTGATTTTCGTACCTTAAATTCATAATGTAGTGATGTGATGAAGGGGTGATGTGATTTTCCTACAGAAAATAACAGATAATTTATCTTTATATGATTTGATGATGATGGAAAACTGGATGATTGGTTGAGTAAACTGTTGGTTTTCAATTGATGATCATTGATTATAGTCTTTTGTCCTAATTGTAGAAACTGATCAATGCATCGCTACGGCAGCAAAAGAGATTGCAGAATATGTCTCTTCATGTTCCCTCCCAAACGGTTGATCGAATAACAATGTCAACTTCAGAAACTAGTAGACGGTAGTTGCATTTTCTTTTTTTTCTCTCTTTAAGGTGCTGTGGTTTATTGAGTTATGAGAGATATTTTCTCCAGTTTAGTTGATATCTAATATGTATTGCTCCTCAGTTTGTTTCCAGAATCTTCTGGACAAGACCTTGGACTTGAGTCTTTGAAACTTGGTGAGGAGCCTGCAGCATTACCTAAGGTAAGTGAAACCTGTTTTAGTGCAAATATCATTCTTTCACACTTAACATGGTCTCTGATTTATCAACTTCACTCATGATCACTATTAATTTTCTTGAACTATACTAATAGTCTAATACTTTCTTGTTTTAAATAACCTGAGTAGGCTCATCTATGCTTTCTCTAGCTTAAATGCTCCCAACCCTTCCCATGCACTAATATTTATATTACGACAACTGGTTTATAGTTTAGAACTATTCTATTGCCTATCATTTCATGTTTTTCTATATTTTCTTTCTTTTTCATTCCCTTTCTAATCTGTTATCCAATTCCCACTTGAGAGTCTTTGGTACCCTAATCTCAATTGCGTTACCTCATGTCCTCTCTTTTTATATTGTTGAGTTGTGCTCTCACATTTTCCTTCCCCCCACCACTTTTAGGAGAAGAAAGGCCGTGGTTCGCCACCAATGTGGTATGTTACTGGAAGTGAACTAGATTCCTTATCGTCGTAAGTAATTATGTATTCTTCCCTTAGATAGTTCATTATTCTCTGTAAATTTCCAGACTGAATTCAGCTATAACATGTATAAATGTGTCATAAAACTATCTGAAAATGCCAAGATGGATTGTCAATGAAAAATCTATAATGCCCTTGTAGCTTTGTGTCCTTTCATTTTTTCATTGCTTTTGGCTCTTAAAAATTAAAATCTGTTGGAATAGCCCAA
The DNA here is from genome assembly GCA_009771035.1 of Lupinus albus. Taxonomy (NCBI): domain Eukaryota; kingdom Viridiplantae; phylum Streptophyta; class Magnoliopsida; order Fabales; family Fabaceae; genus Lupinus; species Lupinus albus. Next base: position 14,818,809 of record CM020010.1, read on the forward strand.
AAGTGTTGCAGGAAGATGTATCATTTGAAATGTTTACATGATCATTAACAAGAAATGAATTTAGCCAATGATTATAGGCCTAAACATAGAAATTGGTATATAGTTTCTTTATATTTTTTGTTTTAAATGTTTGATTTCTTGGTTCTGAAATTTATCTTTCCAATTTATTTGATGAAGAGAAGGAAAAAACTCCAGGTTTGTGCACACTTCCTTGCTTAATTCTGGGTTGGATATTGCAGATACATGAGAGGTAGGCTTACTCTGGAGAAGATGAATGCAGCAATCAATGATATGGCATCTTATGCTGAAGCAAATGCTCAACTTGTTGCAGCCCCAAAAAAGAAGGTTAAATTATCAATTTTCTTTTTAGTTGCTGTAACTGCTATTATTATAGTTCCCCCTAAAAATATCTTGACAAACTGTTTTGTTTGTTCATGAAGTTGGCAGAAAATGTTTGGGAGAAAGCCCTGGTGAGTGAAACCCCGATTAACAACTATATCACAATGAATTGCTTCTATTTAGCTATGCTTTTTTTTGCACTTCCCATTAATTTGTGTCAGGAGAAAAAGTTCTCAGTTTTCTTGCCAAATTCAGGAAATAAGAGATATTGCAACCATGGAAGGGATTAAGGGAAAATTCTTTTTTCTTGAAGCAGACATAAAAGGACCGGCACTGAAGCTCGACAACACTGGAAAATCCATATTGACAGTGAGTATTCTTCTTTTCAACCTCTACACTTTTTATGTATTGTTGGTTTGACCTAAATTCCTAATTTTTAGATTGTTATCAGCAATTTCTTATTTTATTTGGGGATTTATATTTTGTAATTAGAAAGAATTTGGAGATTAACACTTTGCCAATGAGCATGATTTATCATAAGCATTATGCTGTCTTTTGATTCATGTAGCCGATCCCATTTAGTGGAATGTAAGACTTGGTTGTTGTTGTTGTTGATTCATATTTGTAATTATTTTAAGAATTTTGAAAACATGTAAGAGATATGCTTGATATGACAGATTTGTTTTTAGATAGGAATCCAGGGAAGTCCTTAATTAATATGGAGCATGTAAGTTGGTTGCTTGTCAAGCAAAACTGATGTATTTATACTGGATGAAGGATGAATCTAGAACATCATTTCCTTGTTCACTCTGCTCCTTTTCTAGCCAATAATTTCTGTTAAGATAAAGAATATAAAAATGAAAAAATATGTTTACTTTATTTGTTTTACTTGTTTTTTTTGGATTTCAAAGCTCTGTTGTTGGTTATGATTATCACCTATCCTTGTTATTCTTCTTTGTACTGTTTAGTGTGAATACAACATTGAATATTTTTCTCCACATTTGTCTCATGGTATCACAGCTACACTCTCTTGTGGATTACATTGCTTCACTGAACACCAATACTATATTTTTGCCTTTGCTTGTGGATCTTCATACTGCCTTTATATGCATTATGCAAGATATTACTCTAAAAGACTAGTCTACCATCCCCACCCTTGACACTTCACTTTTGTTGCTCAAAGGAACCACTCTCATGAGCCATGATCATAGGCATGTCCATTTATATGGTTGCAGTTTCAACTCAGCCATATGTCCAAGGTAGAAGAAATTATTGCATGATCCACGATTAAATAGTCAAAGACAGATCCAAAGTTCAAACAGTTATTTTTGAGTAAACTCTCATAATTTTAACTCATTAATGCATGGTCAACGGTTTTAATGTGTTCGAGGGCATTAAGGCACCCGTTTTAAATGAAAGCTCTGTTTCATCTCGGCCTATCATCCACCACACCAAACATGTATTCTATTCCTATGATGTCTGTTCACTCTCTCAACTGTTATGCAATTCCGTAACACTGCTTGTGAGTGCCCTCTTTCGTTTTTGGCTCTTCACTCATTGTTGGTAGTAGTTCATTACTTCAAAAAGCTTATCTAGTGTTTCCGTTCCTCATTTGCCTTAAAATCTTCTCTTTTAAATGTTCTGACTACCAAATGTTCCTGAGATAGTCAAAGATCTTTCAGTACAACAATTCACTCCTAAAAATGGTTTTAGTATGAATTTTAGTATGAGTTTTTAGTATTAGGTTTTCATGTCAAGGATCTGATGACATCAACTTCTTCTGGAGCTTAGATTTAATCATTCGTTATACTCTCCCTGAAGCATGAAAAGATTTGATTTGGTCTGTTCCTGTTTAATGCTCGGACAATTTTCTCACCATGTTGAGAACAATAAAGTTTGTTATGCATCTTTTGGGTCAATGTCTCACCTCCCTCACATTAGGTTAGGGATGATAATGAAAACCGAATATACGGGTAACTGCCCGAACTCAACTTGAATTTAATGGTAAAAACTCGATGTGATTAGGTTCGGGTTTTACGCGAGTTCAACTTTCGGGTTCGGGTTTGGTACATTTGATACCTTACCCTGAATATGTCCCAAACCCAACTAATATATGTAAAATTATAAATTACACATAAATACATATATAATATATATATATATATATATATATAGAAATATATGTTTTGGACGAGTTTTCATCGGGTCCGGTTTACCTGAAACCTGACGACTTGGGGATGATATCATTGTTTTCAACTTTGCTTAATTCGGGTTCAGGGTTGGGTAAGTACAAAGCCGACCTGCCCTGTTGCCACTCCTACATTAGGTATAGATGGAAGAAACAGAGTTTAGGCATGCAAAACACAAGAAATCAACTAAGTTTAAACAATGAAAATTGTTGATACGTGAGATGATGTGTCTAAGTGTATGTGAGTATTATTATTTTGTTGAGTGAATGCATCAATGCTTAATATGGTTGCTGTAAAAAACATTTATTTATGTTGTGTGTATGTGGTCTTGTACCTTGTGGCAGATAAATTGAGGATCCTATTTGTTCTTGTCATTCTGCAGGTACTTCGTCACCTTGGCCGCATCAGCGAGACTCGTATTGGCCATCATCGTGTCATTATTCTGCAGAAACCTCACTAAGGTCTGGCTATGGCAAAGAATTTCATGTATATGCATGTAGAAGAAGAAATTGTATAAGGTCATTTTCATCTTATACTTTTGATATCCAACTCACATAAACATTATAATTTGTGGACCTAAATACTATTGAACATTAGTTAATGTATCTCGGCCATCCGAAATTTTCTTGAGGAAAAATGATATCTGAAGATGGGATTGACAGATTTTACTGGCTTTTACATGCCTAGTCATCCAATCAGGACGGAGGAGCCTCAAATCACTAGAGAATCCAATTGTTATCAGGTCATGAGAACATATATTTTTTCTACTTATAAATTATTTTATACATTTCCTCATATTCAATGTGTGTTTCACACTTGAATATACCAATAGAGCATCAAAATCGGTAAAATCAATATGGTTGACCTTGTTTAACCGAATAATATCTAAAATACTTACAATCATCCTTTATGAAGTTTATATAGGTGACTCCAAATGAATTAATATGAATCTGATCATGTTAGACAAACCAACCTATAATTACCAAATCAATACACCAGAACTAACTAAACATCACAACAAATTGTTATATGATAAATTATAGAGTAAATTGTAATCACACCCATGAGTTTTAGTAAAATTATATAAATCATCTCTCATTATTTTTAAAAAAGGATAATGTATCTCTTGACAACATCATATAATTTATCTCCCGTAACCAATTATAGTGACATGTGGACTTTCATTTTCTTAAAACTAGTAGGTTACCCGTGTATTTGCACGAGTAGTACTGTATTTTGGATGAATATATTTTAGTAGCATAAAGTAATTTTTAGCTAAGCAAAAGTAATATTGCTATATATGCACATATATAGTATATGTGCTAATAATTTCGAAAATATGAGATTAAAAAATAAGGTCAAGTTAATTAGTAAGTACAAAATAAATAATATATTAGTCCAAGTACATATATGTTCACTGTTAACAACTTCCTATAATATATTCATGAAATACAAAAACAGTATCATGAATATACATCAAATTTAATCTCATCAAATATACACCAAGTTGTAAATTTTAATAACTGAGGTGAGGTTCAAAAAATTACACCACAATGAATATACATCACATTTGTCATGCAACAAAAAAGTAATTGGTTACAAAAAACCTATCAAATTTAATGCAGAAAACTCATCCAGTCTTGATATGCTTATGGACATTTAAAGATGACATTTCAGATTCAGCATAAAAAGGACTTTGAGAGTTGTCCGCATCTATTTCACCCCGCAATCTCTTCGATGAACTTATGACTTGAAGGTTGTTTGGGTCATGTTCATCAGTAGAGGATACAGTCTATAGAGAAACAGAACAAACATTTGTTGCTATTAAAGAAAGTATAAGGAATACCTTTTGCATTTAAAAATAGATCAAATAAAACATCTATACACTCACAGTTTTAATTTGTTGGGAATCATTGCGATGAGAATTCATATTTACTTGGTTAGAAAGTGGAGGTTGTTTCTAACTATGTTAGTTGACGTTAATGACATAAATTTAATAAAAAGATTATGTGTCAATAAAAATTAGACCTAGAACCATTACCTCAGCTGATGGAAGTGGCTGGTCAGCAGCATGCATTGAGTCCAAACGTATACGCATAGTAGAAAAACTACAGCAACATATTTATTACAATCCTATTCAAAATTGGAGATGACTTGGGTAGATAATATAAAAAAAAGAACGTTTTGAATGTTATTACCTTTCCTTATACTTGTAAAACTCATATATTTCTGAACCAATCAGCAATCTTGATGCACACGATGAACTTGAAATACTTCGTGGAACATCATCTACAAAATTGACAAATAGTTAGACAATAAAAAATACAAAATTCATTACACGAAAAAGCTACAACAACTCCAAGCTCTTCCCCTCCTTATCCTAGCGTTTGTTAAAATGATGATCATCGGTGTTGTGTATGCTTGAAATAGGTTATTACATTAGTCTCACATTACCTAATATTGGAATAGAGAAGAGTAACCAATGTTATATATTGGATTCAGGTTTCTTGTTGTAATGTGCACTAGATATAAACACCAAATAGAAACACCTCATGGGCAGTTGGGCCCATGGGTGTGATAGGGTTTGTAATCCTTATTCTCTAATAATATCTTGGTAGCCGCTCAGCTCTCCCGGGGACGTAGGCACAATTGGCCGAACCCCGTTACCAAATTCTTTGTTTCTTCTCTCCTATTTATTCTATGCATTATTTGATTGCTTTGTGACCAATGTTGCGCAACGATCGCTTCCGCTACACCAACAATTGGTATCAGAGCCAATTGGTAGATGGCTCTTAACTCAGGTGTTAGATAATTGCAAAAGAGGGTGAAGGCATGTTGGTTAGACAAACTGCGTCAAATGTACTATGCAAAGATAAAGGAGATGAGTTGAAGGAGAAGAAAACATGGCGGAACTATGGTGGGGGCGATATGTTTTGATCCAAAATCCTAGAAGTCCATGTATTGGATTAGGATCAGGGTGGAGATAAGGACTCAAGGGTTGAGTAAAGCATAGAGGCGATGACTGACTTTGATGCAAGGCGTAACATGGGCATTGCTTTGATGCAAGGTGTAACACGGGCATCGGTAGAGATGCAGGGTGTGACATGGGCATTGACTTGGATGCAAGGGTGTGACACGGGCATTGGTTAGCATTACGCAAGGTGTGTGCTATGGGTATACTCCTTATGATGGAGTATGATAGTTTTTTTGAACTATGATTGTTGGGCTAGACAATGGTGGTAGCGGTTGAGACTTTCCAATGAAGCTCCAAGGTTCGGCTTGACTGAGTATTGAAGAGGACGGTTGTTGGTGAACTTTTGTGTACTGAGGTTCCATATATCGAAAGACTTCCTAGCAATATGTGGCTAGGCGGCGTGTTCCATTGGATGGCGGTACGGGAAGCTGCACTAAAAGTTTTGATAGGTAGGCTCTTGGTAACATCGTCAATGATACTTAGTTTATGCTAAAGGGGAGCAATTTTTTAAAGAGAATTATGCATTGAGCAAGGTGGAGACAGATATTCGCTAAGGTGGAGAATCTTGTGTAGATTTCCTAAGGAGCGAGATATTCATCTATTTCAATCAAGGTGGAGATTGTTGTGTATGCTTGAAATAGGTTATTACAATAGTCCCACATCACCTATTATTGAAATAGAGAAGAGTAACCAACGTTATATATTGGACTCAGGTACCTTGTTGTAATGTGCACCAGATATAAGCACCAAATAGAAACACCTCATGGGCAGTTTGGCCCATGGGTGTGATAGAGTTTGTAATCTTTATTCTCTAATAATATCTTGGTAGTCGCTCAACGCTCTCGGCGACGTAGGCACAATTGGCCGAACCCTGTTACCAAATTCTTTGTTTCCTCTCTCCTATTTATCCTATGCATTATTTGATTGCTTGTAACTAACGTTGCGCAAAGATCGCTTTCGCTGCACCAACAATCGGCTCAACATTTCGGCATTTTTTGGTGTGGTTGATAAATCTGATTGCATGTGATTGATAAAGATGACAATGATAAATATTCAAATATATGAAAAAATATCACAAATACAAAGATTTACAGCTTTATCATTGAAAATGTAGATAAGCAGTCATTCAATATAGTCTTCAACGATAAAAGATCTGTGAATCAAACATCACAATTAACAATATCGTGGAGACAAAAACATAAGTTCAATAAAAATAAAAAGCAAATAAAACAAGGAAGAGTAAAATGTTCACTGATAACTGAATGTTATCTTCAATGATAAAATGTTTGTGAACCAAAGTTCATTTCAAACAATATTACAAAGACACATTATGGGGACAGTGATAAATATTAAAATATATGAAAAAATATCACAATTTCAAAGATGTACATCTCTATCATTGAAAATGTAACCTTTGTCATTCATTATAGTCTTCAACGAATATGAACTATGAATCAAACATCACAGTTAACAATATCATGTAGACAAACACATAAGTTTAGTAAAAATTAAAATGTTCACTGATCCCTAATTGTTATCTTCAATGATAAAATGTTTGTGAACCAAAGTTCACTTCAAACAATATTACAAAGACACACACACTATAGGGGCAGTGATAAATATTAAAATATATGAAAAAATATCACAATTTCAAATATGTACATCTCTATCATTGAAAATGTAACAATTGTCATTCAATATAGTCTTCAAGGAATATGAATTGCTAACCAAACATCACAGTTAACAATATCGTGTAGACAAACACATAAGTTCAGTAAAAATTAAAATGTTCAATGTCCCTCAATGTTATCTTCAATGATTAAATGTCTGTGAACCAAAGTTTACAGCAAACAATATTACAAAGACACAATATGATGACAGTGATAAATATTCAAATATATGGAAAAAAATCATATAAAAAATATATTCTTCAAAGATGAACATTTGAATATTAGATAAAATGTAAACTTTAACATTCAACATCGTCTTCCATGATAAAAGGTCTGCGAAAAAACCTTCACAGTGAACAATATCATGAAGAGGAAAACTAAAAATGTAAACTCCCACTGAAAAATAACAAAACACCGTAAAACAAAAACAGTGTAAAACGTATATTGAAAAATGAAAACAAAGATTAAAAATATAACATTTAAAATTCGTTTAACTTAACTTTCCACTTTAATGTCGTCTTCAAAGTGAAAGTATGAAGACTTCAAATTGAGAAAGTAAAATTAGACCATCTGGAAAATTAAAGGTGATTCATTTGGTTCAAAGGTGAAAACTTTAAACATAATAGGTAAAAAAATGCAAAAATCAAAGTGGAAAAGATGATCGGAACTTTGAGTGTTTTGGAAACATCATTGCAACTTTGAACATAAACATTTTTGCATGTAAGTAAAAACCATATTTTGCACAAAACCGGTTCAAAGGTGAAACCTTTAAAAACAAAAATGACCAGAAAATGTTTCCAACAAACTTGTAAAGATGATCTGTTCAAAAGGTAAAGCGTTTTAGACATGCATTACCTTAAGGAAGAGTTTGATCGGGAGAGGAAGATTTTGCAGAAAAATAAAATGAAGAGAAAGAAGAAGCGAAAATAAATACTTATAAAAACAGTTAGAAATATAAAGAAAATGAATAAAAACATCATATAAAGATGAAGACACTGTAACGTTTCGTGCGGAATGCTGATGCAGGAAGAAAAAAGAAGAGAAATGAAGAGACGAAGAGAGATAGAGAGAAATGAAGAGGTGTCCCTTAAGCTTTTTTGAAAAAAACAAAATTTTGAATGTAAGTAGTGTTTTACAAAACTATCCCCTTCCCTATAAAACCGGAATTTGAAAAAGGGGACCTGTTTTGGTAACTTTAGATTTGCATTTATTATTATAATGATGACAGAGTTGTAATATCTATTTTACCCCTAGTTTAGACTTTATAATAACACATTGACTAACCCTATTATAGTAATATCAAATGTCCTATAAAAAATATTACATTAATTTATTATATTGGATTTGCAAAAGACTGAAGTGCCCCCTACTTTTTGGCAAATGAATATTAGAAATAGGACTTCAATGTAATTTTGGTAGTTTTTTATACTCTTGTAATTGTAATTATTTAATGCTGAGAAACGGGAAGACTTTTTTACCCTTAAATAAGTCAAATGTCAAACATATGAGATGTCTCTTTTAATAAATTCATCAGCCCCTTCAATTAATATATATATATATATATATATATATATAAAAGTGTCCAAAATAAAGCACACTCATATCAATGAATTGCCATAACTCTTGGCTCCCTAATAGTCAGTCCTATAAACACATCACCCAAACTCTACCAATAACTGAAACAATGGAAAGGATAATTGCTCATATGCCTTCTCCCATTGTTGTCTTAGTTAACTATGTAGCAGAGGCCTTTATGTCCCTTATCGTCAAGGAGCAGCTCCAACAACTTGTTTGAAAGTTGAGATTCAAATGGTCTCTAATGGTGCTTCACTCCTAATCAGATTTTACTTTTTTTACATTCGTTTAACTCACCTATCAATTTAACTTCAGGGAAACTAGGCCATTCTACTCCAGTACCCATCAAACTCATGGGGTAGGTTGTTTGATTTTTTTATGTGAATGGAAACTGGGATGATTTTTTTTGTTGGTACAGCGGAAGTGGTCGTTGCACAACGTTGATCACAAGCAATCAAATAATGCATATAATAAATAGAAGAGAAGAAACAAAAACCTTAAATTCTTTTACTCCTCCATGCATATCGAATGTAGGACTTCACACTTGAATAAACCCAACAATTTTAAGAAGAAAAAAAAGTAAGTTCCAATAGCTTGATTGAAGTGTCGAGATTTTATTCTCCGGACAAAATTTCATGAAGTGATTTTACAAAATTTGGACCATAACAAATTTAATATAAAACCACTAACATTCCTACCTATCAACTATGAGGAGGAAGGTGAAGTGTATGTGGGTACCACATTGCAAATGGAAGAAGGTTGAGTGAGGTCCATGGCAAATCCTGAAGCCATATTTTTGGGGGATTTTTAAGAAAATAAAAAAGTAAATGAAAGTCCATATGTCAATATATAATTGGCTAACGGAGATAAACTATATGGAGTTGTCAGGAGATACATTATCCTCTTTTTAAAAACCTATACAAACTTCCTTAATTTATATACATATATTACATTGTTGGCATAAGAGATAACTGTAATCTTCTAAACAAAAAAGTTGATAAATATAATTAGTTAAACAATATTTGGTATATTGTGGAAACAAATCCAAATAGTATACAAGTCAATATCTCTTAATTATTTTTGGTTTGTTATAATATAGTATAAGAGTGATTTAAACGATATATGTTTAGAATTATTATACATTTTGTAACGAACTATAAATATATACTATCTGGACTTGTCTCAACAATATATCATATTTTGTTTAATTAAATTATATTTATCACTCATTTTTATTTAAAAGATCACAATTATTTCTTGTACATGGATAATCAGTGAAACTTATGTACATAAATAAGGGTGATTTATATATGTTCCCAAAAGATAAGTAATTTGTGTAATTTAACTAAAAATAAGGGAATATCAATGCAATTTATTACAAATCATATTTGACATCCAAAATAAATATAACATAAAGAAGTATATTTTTTTATAGACAATATTGACAATTGGTAAAAGTATAATTCTTTACAATTCTTATCTATATAGTAAATAATAAAAAATAAGGTTCATGCACATCACCATCTTACACGTGTCACACTCTCCTAACAAATTTTGCCGCCTAAATCGAACCACTCTTTGTACATACACCCTCACACATGAGATAATAATAACAAATGCACAATTTTAGCAACAACAAAAAATTAGTTGTTATAATGATAATTATTAATTACTAGCCTATTGACAGATACTCTGGTGTCTGTCAACTGACTTTCTTATTGTTTGTAACGTGTAATATGCATGTTATAAATGTGAAATACAATAATTTAGGTTAGATATTGTAATTTGCAGTTGTAAATTATTCACAATTATTTTTATAGATGAAGTGAATAATTAAGGCGTAATCATTGAAATAAACATATCATGTTTAGAACGTAATATGTAAGGTCGTCATGAAATGTTTGTCAAAACATTTTTATTTTTTAATAATGATTCCATAAATCTATATACTATATAAGAAAACTAAGTCATTGCCATATTAGCCGTGACATATGTCATCACCACAATCACTCTTTTCCCTCCAAAAAAATTTACTTCATTTCCCTCCAACATTGTCAATCTATACATGTTCATTTCATTTAAGTTTTCTCATCATATTTGATATTTGATTATCAGTCTTTAAATAATTCAAATGTCAAAAATATAATGTTTCTTCATTGTTCTAAAAAGAGATGTACAACTCTTCATGGAAGTTAACTTAATATATTCGTTTATCTTTGAGTCTATGTTATGCTAAAAACAAAACTTTATTGTTATCAGATTAAAATATACTATGAATACAATTTTTTATCTTATATTTTTATTAAATTTATTAATCATTACATATGTTATATATTTATTAAAAAATGACACCATAATTTTTTAATTATCTCTCAAATGTATCGTATAAGTTAATTAAAGATAATAAAATGTCATCTATCTATAAAAATACATAGTAGAAAACTAACAATAAAGGAAAATTCATAAGGGAATAAAAACTGCATATGTGAATAATGACAATAAATGTTGTTATACTATTGTAATTTGTAATCAAATAAGTGAATAAATATTGTATATCAGTTGCAAACTAATAATTAACAAGTAATAATTACTTTGAATAAATACCGTCGACCATTAGGAAAGAAATAAAACTGGTGAAAATAAGGGAATAAAAACACATATTGTCATTTAATGTGGTGCTTATGGGTGATATCGATGATGTTATTAAAGGTGGAAAATAATGTATATTAATCACTACATGCAAATTAGTATGTCTGCATTATTTTTTTTAAAATCTAAAAATTTAATTATAATTTTCTCATTTTCATTACTATCGTTAAAATAATTTAACAGTTTTAATCCTAAATAATTTAGGCTTCCATTATTTTGAGAAAAAAACTAAACTATATAATTACAACTTCTCTATTTCAATGACCATTTATTACTAAATTTCATTTCTATCTATTAAAATATTATTTTTGAAGTTGTCATACTAAATCATTAAACCCGAAAAGTACTAATCATTAAATTACTTATTAAAAAAATATGAAATAATAAATCAATTATACTAACAACTACTAATAAATACTATCTTAGAAGTAAAATAAATTATAAACAAATTACATTAAGAAATTATCACAATAAATTATAAAATTAAACAAATTCTTCATATGTACGTCTATATTAATAATGAACAAGATAAATTTTTATTATATTTATTAGTTAGCCAAATATATAGACTATAAATCATGAAAATCAATCAAGAAAGTACAAAAGTGTATGAGTAACATGTATTTTTTTAGCAATGTGAATGTACGGATAACATATGCGAATGCACTGGTAACATATGTCTTCCTAATGTACATGTAATATGTGTGTTTTAACCATGCAAATGCACAAATAACGTGTGTTCTTAACCATATGAATGCATATATAATGTATGTTCTGAATCATACAAAAAAAATATCGTCCCGTGCAAATGCACGGGTCACTTGCTAGTTAATATATATGATAAACCAATTTATGATTTTTCTTTGATATGATGAAATTGAGAAACAATTATATTTTTAGAGTGTTGTTATTGAATATTGAAGTCGTAATGTCCTATTATAGTGGATGTTAAAATTCCTATAGATATGAACTGAAAAACAATTATATTTTTGTAATTGAGAAATAAAAAAAAAATTAATAAAATATAATATTAGCTTTAATTAAGGCCTAAAGGGTAAATTTGGAATATCAAAATTACACCATAGGTAGTTACCAAATGTTTTGATATGGGAATTGCATAAGTTTAACATTAAGGTTTTGCATGTCGATACTTGATCACCAAGTTAGTGTCTTGAGGTCGTCCTAAGGACATGACATAGTAAAAATGCATTGGGGTTGAGACAACTAACTTAGGTGGTATTTTTAAAATGATTGGATTTGATGAGAACCTATGGCTATTCACACACTAGAAAGTGTAGTGAGATTTGAGATTTTGCTTAATGATCTTTGATCACTAAGTTAGCATCTTGAGCTCGTCATGATAAAATGCATTGAGGTTGAGATGACTAACTTGGGTGATATTTGTTGAAATAAAAAATTGGCATGACCTTGATTAAAATATTTAATGTGCTAAATTCGGTTAGTATGCATGCACTGCATTCTTGTAGTTGGAGTTGGAGAAAATGGAAATATACGGTGATAGAAATATCGTTGCGAATTTGGATAGAGGCGACAATAACGGTGATTCGTCAAGAAGCCTTGAGGGATTGCTTAGGTAGGATAGTCCAGTGAGGGTTCGGGTTCATTACTTGTATGACCAGGATAGTCCTACATGCAAACTAAGCGGTCCTTGACACCCCCTTGCGCATTTCATGATCGGTATAGAGGATTCCTGAAACGAACTGCGCTTACCACGTAAGCACCTTAGATAGAGGTAGTGGACAACAATTGATATTGTTACTTGTCGTTGTTAAGGATATATGTACTCCCGATTGCTTTCCCACTAGGATCTTGGCCTTCGAGTATTTTAATTGCCTTTGGGTATTGTAATTATGATGGAGATTGGTTGGTTGAATCGCATAAGCATTGCATGATAGATATATTAATTAGGGATGTGAATATCCTCTTGTATAAGACACCAACTTCATGCATCATTTGCATATGTTTGTCATTGTTTGATTTTAGTTGTTATATAGGTTGTCTCACTTTAATGTAATTTCACGTTGCGGTCGTCGTAGTTGGTTATTCCTCCCTTCTTTGTTTTATCTTTTTTCTATACTATGTGTATGCTCAGGTTTGTTGATGTTGCAAGTTGGATATCCATTGATGGAAGTATATCCTAGAAGAACTTGGTTTGTGTATTAGTTAAGTATTTTGTATATGTTGGGATTTTTGGCACTGATTTAGGAATACCATTGGTCTTCTTGAACTGATTTTTGTATAAGTCATTTTTTATGAAAAATATTCAAGAATGATTCTTTTTGCACATATGATGTCTTCTACAATTATGTTGATAAGATTAGATTAATAATTTTATAAATATATAATTCAGAAGAGGTAATTATATAAATTATGGTTGAATTTTGAGTTTTATGTTAATGCTTCATTTTGAGGTTGATATGATATAAAATATTTCCGCATTTTGAACTTGAGAGACGAAATGTTTGGATTTACTCTGATTTATAACATGTTAAGTTTATCTTTCATTATACATTCCTTATACTTTCCATAATAAAGTTATAATTTCTTAGTTACAAAAACGGGGTGTTACAATTTGTATTAGATATAATAATTTGCAGTTGAAAATCACTCACAATTATTTTTATAGATGAAGTGATTAGGAAGTAATCACTAAAGTAAATATATCATGTTTAGAACGTAATGTGTAAGATCGTCTTGAGATGTTTGTCAAAACATTCTTATTTTTTAATAATTATACCATAAATTAAAAGATATGATAAACCGATTTATGATTTTTCTTTGATATGATAAAATTTAGAACAATTATATTTTTAGAGTGTTGTTATTGAATATGAAAATCGTAATGTCCTATTATAGTGAATGTTAAAATTCCTATAGATATGAACTGAAAAACAATTATATTTTTTGTGACTGAAAAACAAAAAAAAATCAATAAAATATAATATTAGCTTTAATTAAGGCCTAAATGGTAAATTTGGAAAATCAAATTACACCATTGGTAGTTACCAAATGTTTTAGCTTTATAAGTTTGTATAAATTATAATATAACATTTAAAAAAGGCACCATATTAAAAAGTGCACCATATTAAAAAGTCACCATGACTTTCTTATTGTTTGTAACATGTTATCTGCATGTTATAAATGTGAAATACAATAATTTGTGTTATATATTATAATTTGCAGTTGAAAATCACTCGCATTTATTTTTATAGATGAAGTAAACAATTAGTGCGTAATCAATGAAATAAACATATCATGTTTAGAACGTAATATGTAAAGTCGTCATGAAATGTTTGTCAAATCATTCTTACTTTTTAATAATGATTGCATAAATTAATAGATATGATAAACCGATTTATGATTTTTCTTTTATATGATGAAATTGAGAAATAATTATATTTTTATAGTGTTGTTATTGAATATTGAAGTCGTAATGTCCTATTATAGTGAATGTTAAAGTTCCTATAGATATGAAGTGAAAATAATTATATTTTTTGTGAGTGAAAAATAAAAAATATTAATAAAGTATAATATTAGCTTTAACTAAGGCCTAAAGGGTAATTTTCAAATATCAAAATTACACCATGAGTAGTTACCAAGTGTTTTGACTTTATAAGTTAGTATAGATTACAATATAACATTTAAAAGTGCACCATATTAAAAAGTGCACCATGACTTTCTTATCGTTTGTAACGTGTAATTTGCATATTATAAATGTGAAATATAGTAATTTTTGTTAGATATTATAATTTTCAGTTGAAAATCACTCGCAATTATTTTTATAGATGAAGTGATTAAGGCATAATCACTAAAGCAAACATATCATGTTTAAAACGTAATGTGTAAGAACGTCATGCAATGTTTGTCAAAACATTCTTATTTTTAATAATGATTGCATAAATTAATAGATATGATAAACAAACTTATGATTTTTCTTTGATATGATAAAATTTAGAACAATTATATTTGTAGAGTGTTGTTATTGAATTTGGAAGTCGTAATGTCCTATTATAGTGAATGTTAAAATTCCTATAGATATGAATTGAAAAACAATTATATTTTTTGTGACTGAAAAACAAAAATGTATATTAATAAAGTATAATATTAGTTTCAATTAAGGCCTAAAAGGTAAATTTGGAAAATAAAAATTACACTATGAGTAGTTACCAAGTGTTTTGGCTTTATAAGTAACTATAGACTATAATATAACAATTAAAAAGTGCACAATATTAAAAAGTGCACCATGACTTTCTTATTATTTGTAACGTGTTCTCTGCATGTTATAAATGTGAAATACAATAATTTGTGTTAAATGTTATAATTTGCAGTTGAAAATCACTCGCAATTATTTTTATAGATGAAGTGAATAATTAGGGCGTAATCAATGAAATAAACGTATCATGTTTCGAACGTAATTTGTAAGGTATATTTGTAGAGTGTTGTTATTGGATATTGAAGTCGTAATGTCCTATTATAGTGAATGTTAAAATTCCTATAGGTATGAACTGAAAAACAATTATATTTTTTGTGACTGAAAAACAAAAAATATATTAATAAAGTATAATATTAGCTTTAATTAAGGACTAAAGTATAAATTTGGTATATCAAAATTACACCATGAGTAGTTACCAACTGTTTTGACTTTATAAGTTAGTATAGATTACAATATAACATTTAAAAGTGCACCATATTAAAAAGTGCACCATGAATTTCTTATTGTTTGTAACATGTAATTTGCATGTTGTAAATGTGAAATACAATAATTTATGTTAGATATTATAATTTGCAGTTGAAAATCACTTATAATTATTTTTGTAGATGAAATGATTAGGGCTTAATCACTAAAGTAAACATATCATGTTTAGAACGTAATGTGTAAAATAGTCATGAAAGGTTTGTCAAAACATTCTTATTTTTTAATAATAATTGCATAAATTAGTAGATATGATAAACTAATTTATGATTTGTCTTTGATATGATAAAATTTAGAACAGTTATACTTTTAGAGTGTTGTTATTGAATATGGAAGTCGTAATGTCCTATTATAGTGGATGTTAAAATTTCTATAGATATGAATTGAAAAACAATTATATTTTTGTGAATGAAAAACATTTTTTTTAATAATGTACAATATTAGCTTTAATTAAGGCCTAAAGGGTAAATTTGGAAAATAAAAATTACAACATGAGTAGTTACCAATTGTTTTGGCTTTATAAGTTGGTATAGATTATAATATAACATTTATTTATGCACCATATTAAAAAGTTCACCATGACTTTCTTATTGTTTGTAACGTGTTATCTGCTTGTTATAAATGTGAAATTCAATAATTTGTGTTTGATATTGTAATTTTTAATTGAAAATCATTCGTAATTATTTTTATAGATGAAGTTAATAATTAGGGCGTAATCAGTGAAATAAACATATCACGTTTAGAACGTAATGTGTACGGTCATCATGAAATGTTTGTCAAAACATTTTTATTTTTTAATAATGATTGCAAAAATTATAGATATGATAAACTGATTTAAGATTTTTCTTTGATATGATGAAATTGAGAAACAATTATATTTTTAGACTGTTATTATTGAATATTGAAGTCGTAATGTCAAATTATACTGAATGTTAAAATTCCTATAGATATGAACTAAAAATAATTATATTTTTTTACAGAAAAATATATATATTAATAAAGTATAATATTAGCTTTAATTAAGGCTTAAGAGGTAAATTTGGATAATCAAAATTACTTCATAGATAGTTACCAATTGTTTTGGCTTTATTAGTAAGTTAGTGAAGATTATAATATAACATTTAAAAAGTGCACCATATTAAAAAGTGCACCGTGACTTTCTTATTGTTTATAACGTGTAATTTGCATGTTATAAATGTAAAATATAATAATTTGTGTTAGATATTGTAATTTGTAGTTGAAAATCACTCACAATTATTTTTATAGATGAAGTGAATAATTAGGGCGTAATTAGTGAAGTAAACATATGATAAACCAATTATGTAAGCGTAATTATGTAAGGTCTTCATGAAAATTTTGTCAAAACATTCTTATTTTTAATTACGATTGCATAAATTAATACATATGATAAACCAATTTTTTATTTTTCTTTGATATGATGAAATTAAGACACAGATATATTTTTAGAGTATTGTTTTTTAATATTGAAGTCGTGAATGTTAAAATTCCTATAGACATGAACAGAAAAACAATTATATCTTTTGTGTCTGAAAAACAAAAAAATATTAATAAAGTATTATATTAGCTTTAATTAGGCTTAGGAATACCTCCAATCTGCACATGTGCTCAACTTTGATGAATGTTCATCAGGCTTTTGTGTTTGCTGCAGCATGTTGACAAGACCTTGGTAGTCTTGCTTGCTTAAGCCAAAAAACTTGTTATTTTCTTGTTGTTCCTTATCTAGATCAATGGCTTTATCATGATCAGTGATGGGTGTAGTTTGAATTGAATGAACTTGTTCACCTTTGTTGAACTGAAAATTCGCAAGAAAACCATGTAGTTTGTAACATTTGTTTGTTGTATGCCCATTCTTCTTGCAATGGGTACAAAATTTTGGTGGTGTTTGAGTCTTGGACCATCCACCTCTTCCATATCCATTGGAGCTTCCTCTGCTAGGAGTGATGTTGCTGCTTCTGCTAGGTGTATATGATCTTCCTTGATATCCTCCTCTTTCCCAAGTTCTTGCAATGTTCATTACCTTAGAATCAGTTTCATGCCCATAGATCTGATTTTCTTTTGAACAACAAGAGAGAAGACCTTGAGCATGTTAGGCAATAGATCCATTAACCTCACAATTTTGTCTTCTTCTCTATGCTTCTTGATTTCACATAGAGCATCACATGTGCATCTTGGTTCTGATCTAAAAGTGTCTAACTCATCCCATAATATTTTGAGTTCAGTGAAGTATTTTGATATGCTGAGATCACCTTGCTTTAGGGCTGCTATGGTGTCTTGGCTTGGTTGAGTCATGAGGCATAGAACATTTGATACCATTTATACCATTCTCCCTCATGTTGTGAATAGATTTATTGATGTAACAATTTGGTAAGGGCTTACTTTGTATTTTATAGGTTTGGTGTATAATTTTTCTCCTTCGATTAATATTGTTTGATGTTTCTATCTCCTTTTCTTCCAAGTCTTCTTTATACAAAGCCTTTGATGGGATGTCTTTTCACACTTTATATTTTTTCAATTTTCTTCATATTTGCTTATGTTAATATATATGTGTATATATATTCTTTAAAATTTAATATTTTCTTTTTATCTTTGTTTGATTATGAGCATTATGTTATGGTCATTGACCCCAATTTTTTCCCCATTCAACATATATGAATAGGTCTGTATATTTGTTTTATAAAGTTAATGACATGTTATTTTATACTTTCTTTTTTTCAGTTTCTTTCTTAAGTATGAGTATATTCTTATTTTTCGTTCATCAGATATGAATATAGTTTTGTTCAATTGTTGATTTTTGTTTCTTTCCATGTTTGTATCTTACAAAAGTACAAGTTTTCTTTAGTAATTGTTGCTTTCTGTAGTTGTTAGTATGTAGTCATACACATTGTTTCACTTACTTTTTCTGACATGTTTTTTTTAATACTTTCTTCCTTAGGTATGAGTATATTCAATGTTGTATATCTTTTTCACATTTTCAGGTTTTGGTTTTATGATACCAAAATCTGTTTTATTTTTCATACAACAAATATTAATATAGTTGTGTACAATTGTTGATTTTCGTTTCATTCTATATTTGTATCTTACAGAAGTACAAGTTTTCTGATCTTTAGTAATTGTTGCTTTCTGTAGTTGTTAGTATGTAGTTCTGGCATGTTTAATTTATACTTTTTTTTTCTAGTTTCATCCTTAAGTATGAGTATATGTTCATGTTTGTATCTCTTTCTCATACTTTCATATTTTGGTTTTATGAGTTTTTTTTCTTGGTCACAGATTGAAATCATTTTTATTTTACATACAACAATGTAAATATAGTTGTATTCAATCGTTGATTTTCCTTTTTTATCTTACAAAAGTAGAAGTTTTCTATTGCTTTCTTTAGTTGTTAGAATGTAATTATATGTAGGGTGGCAATATGGGTCAGACCTGCCCGACCCGCCTTTAGCCCACTAAAATATGGGTTGGTATGGCCCGCCTTTAGCCCACCAAAGTATGGGTTTGCACGACCCAACATTTATTGCTAAAAGGGCTCAAAATGTCAGTCCAATCATATTTGGCAGGGCTGGCAAGCTGACAGTTTTTTTTCTTTCAAAACACACATTAATAACCAACTTAATCACAAAAAATTTCAAAAATAAATAATCATAACGCCTCATAAATGTCTTTTAAAACAAAAACAAAAACACAAATCAAAGTTCACAATAACATATCGCCTTAGTTAAAATGAAACATGTTTTTGTGGCAAGTTGCATCTTATGCCTATAGACTTCCTATTAAATATTTCACAAATAAAACATGTTAATAGTTAAAAAGTATATAATTAAACCATTAAATATATAATTAAACCTTTGGGTCTTTGTTTTGATTTTGAACCCTAAATTAAAAGCCTAAAACATGTTTTTGGTAGCCTTTTTTTTAATGTTGGCCCGATGGGTCAACCAGGCCCGACTCTCTGTGACCCGTCTAAAATACAGGCTTTCAAACTGGGTTGAATATGAATTTTTGGGTTAAAATCCTCAGTCTATTTCCTATAAAAGCCAATTGAAACAGACTTGTCTGTCAAGCCAAACCCATATTGCCATCCCTAAATATACATATTACTTCACTTACTTTTTTCTGTCATTTTTTATAAATTGTTATAAAATCTTCATAACCTCTGTCACATGTTTAACGGTGGTTTTATATATTGTTCTAAAATCTTCATAATCTTTGTTTCATTAACTACATGTTTAGTTTAGTAGGTTTATTTTCATAACCCATCGTTTTTATTTCTAACCTATCATTTTTATCAAAATCTCTAATCACATGTATGTGATTATTTGATGTGCCCCCACTATTCCTCAATTTAAAAGGAAATTTGTTGTCATTGAAGTCATAATCCTTAGACTCAACGATCAATTTTGTGTTAAGGTAATAAAACCGACACGTTTTGTTGTTCACAACAAACCCAATGAATAAGAAAAGTTTCTTGGGGTCTGGTATCCCGACATAAGTTAGACAATCTCAAGTTCTCAAATAAGAAAAGTTTGGTTGTCTATTCTTAAAAGTTTCATATGGGTGAATTTTTCTCTTAGATTTGGGCCCCTATTTAACACATAACATACCGTAAATAAAATTTCACCCCACCAAGAAGGTATTGCCCCAAAACTTAACATAATAGAAACAAATAATTCAGTTAAAGTTCTACTCTTTCTTTTAGCTTTACCATTCATTTTAGGTAAATATGGTGCACTTGTTTCATAAATAATGTCATTCAATTTATAAAAAATCATTAAACATGCTAGAATCATACTCAGTGTCTCTATTGCTTTTGAGTTTATTTATTTTTTTATTAAGTTGATTTTTAATTTTAGTCACATATAACTTAAACATGTCAAGCGCTTCACTTTTATTTTCCATAAGATATACATAAGTAAAATTAGAGAAATCATTAATAAGAGTAATGAAATAATGTTTACCATTTCTAGTTAATGTTCAAACTAATTCACATATATCAGAGTGTATCAAATCAAAAGGCTCAGACTCTCGCACTACTCTGATTTATGTGTTTTGTTTGTTATTTTAGCTTGACTGCATGATTCACAATTTTTAAAATCATTTTTAGTTAACTTTGGAATTAAACGTAAGTTACTCAAATTTGAAATTGCATATTTAATAATATGACAAAGTATAGCATGTCAAATATTAAAATCACATGACACATAAACTAAATTAGAAATTTTATTCATCAAAGCATCAACATTTAATTTAAATATGTCATCGGTGTGTACCATTTTCCTACAAATACCTCATTCCTAGTAAGAGTATACAAGTCTATCCATATGATATGGATAAAACTAACCTTATTAAGCAGAAAACCAGAAACTAAATTCTTCTTCACCTCTAGAGTGTACATCACATCTTTGAGAATCATAGTCTTCCGAGATGTAAACTTCAGCACCACATCATCAATTCCAGCAACAACGGTATTGTGGGAATCTCCCAACAACACTTTTTGTCATCAACATTCGTGTATGTTTTGAACATAGCACGACAATAATAGACATGACAGGAGACACTAGTATCTACCCACCACTCATCAGTTCCTCCAACCATAGTAAACTCAGATAACACTGCCATAAATGGCTCATCAATCATGTTGGCCTATAGAGGACGATCTATTGGGTTATTTCTCCACTTGTGTGCCATATGACATGGTTTCCCACATTTAAGGAAGATAATAAATTTCCAGAGTCATTCTTAGTGGATGACCTAGCATATTGAACCTTTTGGGGTTCCAATTCTTGTTACCACCGGTATTCTTGGCCTTATTCCCATTGCGGTTCTAATTCTTAAAGTTATTGCAAGTAGGCTTCAGAACCGCACCTGAGAATTTCTTCTTAGTGCTATTGTTGGACACAATAAGCACCTCGTATCTTTAATCTTGTCCATGAGTCTCTTCTTCAATGTGAAGACTAGTGATCGGAGATTTCAAAGAGAATTTTTTGATCTTGTTCCTAAGAAGGTTTTTGAAGTCCTTCAAGCTATGGGGCAGTTTGTCAATAAATAACAAGCACTTGAAATTGTTCATCTAGAAGCATACCCTCATAAATTATCTCATGAGAAATTCTTTCTTTCTCATGGAATTGAAACTCTATTGATTTATCATCAGTCATCTAATACTTGAGGAGGTAGCTACTAACAACATACTTTTTAGTCTCAGCTTCATTAGTATCATATTTCTTCTTAAGTGCATACCAGAGAGTTATATCAATAGTCAGTTTATCCCTTTCATCTTTTTTCAGCTTGTCCCGACACCACTGGGACATCAGTTTTCAGAACGTGGGCAATTTTCCTCATGGTGGGAAAAAAATCCATCTAGTGTTGCCACCATTTGAAATTTGTCCTATCAAATCGAAATGATTTTTTAAGGTCAACGTCGTTCGGTCCAATAATATTATCTATGAATACCATTGTAGTAGGAAATGTCTTAAAATTTTGGTTTAGGTAGCTCACAACAATGACACGAAATAATACTTACTCGCTAAGTCACGACCAGATCACTCACTTTAAGATGTTTCATTTGTAGTTCCCAAATTGTGCCAACAAACTATCAACTACGTCGTCCTCGGGATAAAACAATTCAGTGCTCTGTTATCGATTTCTTACTGCACTGTAAGAATCGATCTCGAATACACCAACAATATGGCTACTAGTGTCAATTCTCGAAATACCAATAATATGGCTACTCGTGCCAATTATTTTCCCACAATCTGACTACAAGTGTCAGTTCTCAAAATTCCCACAATATGGTTACATGTGCCAATTCTTAGTCCCACAGAAAAAAAAAAAGGAGAAAAGTTTAACGAAAATGCGTCGGCGGAAAGTATGAGAGAGAAAGAAGAAAATTGAGGAAGAGAGTTCGATTGGTGCGATGAATTATGAAGGGGGATGCCTCTATTTATAGCTTGAGGCCTCCAACCGCACCTTCATCTGACGTCCCAAAAGGGTGGTGCACCCCCAAACGGCTCAATCATCCTACGGTCAGGAGGAGTCCAACCACGATTCTTCTCCACCAAGATCGGTTCCTCTCCCTCACTCTCCAACCGTGTGGTGACTCAGTCACATGCGTGCCCAGAGGAGGAGATGGTGGTGGTGCACACGTGTATGGAAGGTTTTGTTTGTGTGAGTCCTCACCTTCATCTGACGTCCCAAAAGGGTGGTGCACTCCCAAACGGCTCAATCATCCTACGGTCAGGAGGAGTCCAACCAGGATTCTCCACCACCAAGATCGGTTCCTCTCCCTCACTCTACAACCGTGTGGTGACTCAGTCACATGCGTGCCCAGAGGAGGAGATGGTGGTAGTGCACGCGTGTGTGGAAGGTTTTGTTTGTGTGAGTCCTCACCCACTCACAAAACTTATTGTACCCCTTGGGGCACACCCCAATGAGTAAACTTAAGGCTTATAAAGTCTTTCAAACTTCTTCCTCCATGCAATATGGAACTTGAAGAATTTTTTCACTTCACACCCCAAAAATCCTCATTAATGGCCATTTATTGATACCACTTTAAAACTATCAAAATTCCAACACTAATTACCTCAATTAATCAACAAACACATAAACCATCTAATATAGTTAACTTTAATTGGGATAAGGATAAGTACCATACCACAAACAAAACTCAATATAATAATATCAACTTCAAAATCAATTTAAAATAAAAATCATAACACTAACTTGGTTAAAGGATTAAACCAAACAAGTGGAGCCAAATTCTTGAGGTTTGCAAACGTGAAAGGAATTGGACAAGTCCATGTTTGGCAAAGGCACCGACATGGAACTTTGTCAATGGGACCGAATACAGTGAGAACAATGATAGTTGGTGCTTAAGAGTCTTGAGTGGTGACAATGTGCATGATTGAATTAGGAGTCAACGGTGGAGAAGTTGCAGACACAAACGAAGATCAAGTCATTGGCCTCTGATTATGTTCAAGAAGAATAGTTAGATCGAAAGGGTTCGTTGGTGAGACGAGTGAAAAATAACTGAAATTATTAAAGTACACGTGTGGTTTAAACACGACTCAATAAAATCAAATAGTAAGAGTAATTTTTGTCTAATAATTTTACTACATAATATTAACATCTTGAAAAGGGTCGACATAATATTAGCAAAATGCCGTGGAAATTGATTGCTTTCTGAATTTAGCAAAACAAAAACGACAGTTCCACGTCAAGCAGACGAAGCAATTTGGCACAGCATGGGCAAGTTGGCTTGACAATGTTGTACCACATGGAAGATTTAATTATTGTTGGTGCAATATCTGAGCATATAGGTTTTCTTATAAAGTGTATCACTTTATATATTACTGTTGTAATGGGTTGAAATAATGTATTAATATTATAAAATTGACAATTAAGTATTTTTTGACCAATTATAATTAGGGATATATTTGATGAGCAAGTACATGTTAAGAAGAATACTGGTCAAACAATGCGGCTTAGATAGAAGAAGTAAGAAACAAAAAAAAAATAGGACTTAAACTGAAGTCCTAATTATATATTTGTTGTTGGTTTGAAATAAAAAGTATAATTTTAAATCAATAATAATAAGGTTTTGAATGAAAGTATTAATCCAGAACCATATAATTATGATAAACATTTGATTGAGACTATTGGAATAACTATGATGATCATATCCTTTATAGTAACCAACCATTGAGAAAAATAATCATTTTTTTTCCTTAACTGATGAAACAATCTTTTGAATTACTTGTCTGGTCATGTACTTGTATTGAATGTGGAAATAGCTTTAATGATACTCAATATAATAACAATAGGAATACTACAACCAAAGGGCAACACGTTACTTGTCTGGTCATGTACTTGTATTGAATCTAATAGTAATTTAAGAATGAAAACCGAAATTGGGCATACCTATCCCAACCTAACTTGATTTCAATGGGGAAATTCTAATATGATTGGATTCGAGTTTTATTCGAGCATAAGGTGAATCATTCTTATATTTTACTTCATTTATTTATCTTTGATTGACTTTTGTTCATTGCATTTACATATACGTTAACTGCTTTTTTATATAACAGGAAATGTCAATGTTAAATCTACTTGAAGTTATTATTGATTTACCAAACTTGCCATCTCTGTATGTATTTCTTGTATTTAGTTATTATTTTTTCATCCATATTTTCTATGTAAATTTTGATTTCATTCTTATTATATTGAATCTCACTATATATTTTTGTCATCTTATTTCTTCGATTAAGGGAGACAAGAAATTAATGTTTTCGTCATCTACATCTTCATCACCTTCGTCCTTTTCATTACTCCATATAATCTTCTAAGTTAATGGACTTGAACTAACAGAGAGAAGTTCATGCAATGGTTTATAAATGTAGTGGAACTGGACATGCTTCATATGTGTTTGATAAAATATCTGAGAGATTTTTTGATTTATTTAATATGAGTGATGTTAAATGAGTGTTATTAAAGATGACATATCAACATCACTCGTAATAAGCGATGTTAAAAGTCATGTACATATATAATAGCACTTGTTAGAGATGATACTGTTGTATGTATGACATACAACAGCACTCGCATAAGTGTTGTTAAAACATACAATATACTACCGCGCTCACATAAACAGCGCTCGTAATCGCTGTTATATTCCCTAAACGTGCGTTACTAATTTACCTATCTAGTGTAATGAATGATAAGTTTAAGCTTAATTATATATAATTAGGATGTAAATTTACACTTACTTTAGGCTCGTCCACATCCCACATTTGACAAATATTTAATAAATGAAAATAAGATTGAGAGTAAGTTAAAAAAACATACTTCATATCTTAGTCATTCATTCTATAAAAAACTAATGATTTGAATTAATAATTAAATACTAACCATTAGATTTTTATTGAATAGATAATTAGATGTAAAATAAATTTTCTTAACTTACTCCTAGAGTAAAGAGATCTCCAAAAAAAAAATGATAAACTCAAAATAAACTATACCAACCGATAAATAAAATTGATAAGATATTACTCCTTCATTTTTATTCTTTGGCACTCCATCCTTTCCAAGATAAAGTTTCTATCGACAATACATTAAAATGGTGGTCTAATCTAACATTAGTTGTACACATTAGTATTTCCCCATGGATCACGTGTATCAAAATGATGTCTTCAATCATGTCTTAGTTAATAACATTATGTCACGTTATTTACAATTTTGTATCACTTTTCACTAAAAAAATATATTTATTCCTGTAACTTTTCATTTTCATTCTCTGATTGGCTGGGACAGGGTTGAGAACACCATTTTGAATCAGGTGATTCCTTTGGTCTTTACCATACACAATGATTTATTAATTCTCGTTTAAAACCATAACGTTTGGACAATACATTATAAGGCATTAATTGAGAAAAAGATATATTGAAGGATAGTGTAAAAATATTTTGCACTACGAGATGTATTATTTATTTTTAATTATTATTAACTCTTACATAAAAGTAATACAAATAAATGATGATAATAATATAATGACTGTATATAATTTTTTACACTTTTACTGTGTATAATTTTTTACACTATCAGAGAACATAGATATTACACTTTTACTTTTTATTTTTTCTTTAGATAATAATGTTATTCATACAATCTAAAATTCTCCATTAGTGTGACATTCATATATGATTCTTGGGAAAAAGACAAAGAGGATTCTTCTTGTGTAGTGTAATTCCTGGCAATACTTCAGTGTCAATGTCTTCCTTTACCAAACCTTGTGGTAATTCCCAATCAAAGGAATGAAGAAGATTAGCAATAATAAGTTCCAATGTAGGAATTGCCATGGGTAATCCCGGACAAATTCTACGTCCCGCTCCGAAAGGAATTAGTTCGAAATCTTGTCCTTGAAAATCTATATCACTTTCTAAGAATCTCTCGGGATAAAACTCTTCTGGGTCTTTCCAAGCTTCACCATCTCTATGAATGGCCCAAGCATTAATATATACAATAGTCTTGGCTTTTATTTGGTAACCATCTATAATGCAATTTTCATTAGCTTCTCTAGGCACAAGTAGTGGTGCTGGTATATACAATCTAAGTGTCTCTTTGATCACTGCCTTCAAATAAGGAAGGTTTTGAATATCATTTTCTTCTAAAAAATCTTTCTTGCCTCCAAACTTTCTAATTTCTTCTTGAGCTTTCTTCATTATGTTTGGTTTTTTAATCAATGCTGTCATAGCCCACACTGATGTAGCTGCAGTGGTATCTGTTGCTGCTACAAGAATGTCCTACAAAGATAATAGAAAGTTAAATACATGCATACTACCAAGGGTTTAAGTATGGGTGCTTGGTCGTTAAAGACACCTAAATTTCAAGATCTGAGGGTGACCAAAGTTGTATATTGACCATAATTGTGGTTGCATCGAATGTAAATACTACGCTAAATATGTAAATCAACAGCTGCATTTCAGGGATATAACAGCGTTTCCGGACGATGTCTATGTGATCGCAATTGAAAATGGTACACTTATACGGACGTTGTTGTATATCATACATACAACGACAGCGCTTTCAACAAAAGCTGTTATATATTTGACACATATAACACTACGTGTTACATGGAGCGCTAGGGGTGAGTAGGACCCGACCCTAACTGTCCGCTCACCCGGTATGGCCCGATCATGATTTGGTCTGAATAGGGTCGGGTCTCATCGGGTTTAGGGTCGGGTACGAGTTCAAAAATTAGACCCAACCAATATTTAGGGTCGGGTAGGGACCAAGCATGACTCGTCCCGACCTGTTTCACTCACTCATGATGTTTGTATGTGTCTGTCTTCAAATGTATACAGAGTTATGATACCTTTTTGGTCGAAAATATCATTGATTCTCTAATTTTATATCATATATACATGTTTAATAATATATATGTAAACATATATTATTTTATATTTCAAATTACACATTCACAATAATAAATAATATTTAGAAGACCTTGTGAATATTTAATCGGGTCAATTGTCGGGTTCGGATTTAAAGGATGACCTTGTGAATATTTCGGTCAGGTTAACTACGAGTCTATGGTGGGTCCGAGTTCAGAAAAAATTGTCCAACCAACATTTAGGGCCAACCTGACCCACACTCACCCCTATGAAGCGCTGCCGTATAATTCATATGTAACAAAGCATCTTAAAATCAACGTTGTTAAATGAATCACATACAACAATATACGTTGTAAGGAACTCTGTTATATTAATCACATACAACAACGTCTATCTGCTGTATGTAACATATATGCAATCGCGCCTATTAAAAGAAGCGCTATAATATATATATTACATTCAACAACATTATTTATTTTGATACATCAAGGTTTTTGAAACTTCTTAAACTGCTACCAAAATCATTATTTAAAACTTTGCTTCCTATATAAAAATAGTGATTTATAAAAACCTGTTGGTATAATAATATATATCTTTGTTGGTTAAGAATGTCTTCGCTAGTTTCTATATGTTAGAATTATATCAAATCTGAAATAAATATAGTTAAAAATATATTGGTCCAAAATTCCTGATCAGCCTTTTCAACAAACAAAGTCTAGGTCAAACACCCTTTTTAGATACCAAGAAATTAAACCACCCTCTCCATATAAAATAATAATTTACAAGCTTTCAACTATAAATGAAAGTGTTATTGCATATGAGAAATGTCAAACAAAGAAAAGGTCAAACAAATGCACATTACTTGGAAGTGCATATATCCACATCATCATTTGATTAGGTGGATTTGAGGTGAGAAGCAAGTAGAATATTAAGAAAGTAATATACAAGATTTAATGTTAAAAAAAACCTTCTCGGTGTGAGAGGTAAAAAACCACGGGCGCCCACGAGTAAAATTTGACTATGTAAAAGGGAGAGTATACAAATACACTTATAGTAACGAGGAAAAAAAATATTTTTTATCTCACAAATAATCTCTCGAATGAAGCGAAAATTATTATTAAAATCCATTCACAAATTATATGTGCATATGCAGAAAATGAAATGATGTGATGTTGCTCTTTATCTTGTGATTATTTTGAAGCCATTTACCCTTTCCTTTATATAGACACCAAAGTTAGAGTGAAAGAAGTAACATACTTATAGTATGAGATATAAGCATATGACAAATGCTTCCTCCAGTGCAGATAGAGATAGTGAAATGTGGCATTTAAAATTTTTTAATGGTGCAGATTTCAAGTTATTTTCAATTAAAATATTTTTTTAATTTTCAAATAAATTTGGGTCTCACATTTATGTATTAGACTATCCAGTAGTGAAGAAGATCTCAATCCCAAAAAATAAGGCCATGTGGAAGAAATTAGAGCCACACATTCAACAACATGACCTAACCACTTAACCAAGATTGCCAATCTAATGGTCAAAAATCACAAAATATTGAACTCTTGCCGGTCAAAATAAAATTTCAAGTCCAAAACCAAAACTTCTCAACTTCTGAGTACCAAAACTTTATTGAAGCATGTTTAATAAAGAAAATGAAAGAAGATTTAAGATACCATACCACGAGGATTGCTTTGATGTGATCATAAGTGAAATCATTTGAAAACGAATGTTGTATCTTTAGTTGAAGTAACACATCAACTAGATCCTCATCATGTGTATGTTCTTTATTCTGACCTATGTGTTCATCAATAACTTGTTGAAAGAACTTATCCATTTCCTTGTAAATTTGATCAACACGTGCATGAAGTCCAGAAAGTTTATCAATCCAACCCATGAAGGGAATAAAATCAGAAACAAATATGGTTCCAAGCATGGCTTGAACCTCATTTAACATCTCATGAAACCTACTCTTTTCTGTTCCTTCATCTTCATATTTTCTACCAAAAGCAATTCTGCATATTATACTACTTGACACAGAAATCAATAACTCACTCAAGTTTGTAACTGTTGAACAAGAAGCATGGCTAGATATCTTTTTCATCATTTGTTTAACCTCATAATGTCTTATAGAAGAAAAAGAAGACACACGCTTGGGGCTAAAGATATTAATAACACAAACTTTTCTTATTTCTCTCCAATAATCACTGTATGGTGAGAAAACAATCTCTGACCCATTATAGGTAAGTTTCTGCTGGCCATATAAAGAAGGTCTTCCAGAAAAAACAAGGCCATGGTTTTTCAATACTTCTTTGGCTAGTTTTGGTGAAGAAACAACAATAGCTGGTCTTAAACCTAGTTGAAGGGAAAATAAGGGACCATATTTCTTTGAAAGTTGCCATAGTTGTATATGAAGGGTAGAAGAATCGTGTAGCTGATGAAGATTTCCGATTATGGGAAGTCCTCTAGGACCTGGTGGAGGGCGTGGAGACTTAATGGATCTGGTTTTTTGAAAGAATAAGAATAGAAGCAAAGGAATAGAAAGGCATAAAAGGAATATAGCTATTGAAACCATTGTTTCCTATGGTAAAATATGGAACTTGCTTGTAGCCTTATATATGGCAGAAATTATTAATAATTATAATATACCAATTCATAATAATGGAGTTAAAAAAATATTTTTTCTAGATTTCACTAGACAGTCAAAACGTAGTTAGGGAGACAATGAGTCTGAATGAGTTCGGGTAGTGTATTACTCGGATCTGCCCCGTTACTTCATTTTTGGACCAAAACTCTCCTTAGATCCGTGTTAATATCCGTTGGGTATTCTACCTTAGATTGGCAGTAATAATAGTAACAATAATAATAATAATAATAGTAACAATAATAATAATAATAGTAATAATAATAATAACAGTAATAATAATAATAGCAATAATAAGAATAGCAATAATAAGAATAATGCATTCAGACTCATTATTATTGTTACTATTCTTATTAATATTGTTATTGTTACTGTTCTTATTGTTATTGTTATTGTTATTGTTGTTATTAATATTGTTATTGTTCTTATTGTTATTGTTATTGTTGTTATTGTTATTGTTGTTATTGTTATTGCATGCATTTTCCTACACTTACTATCATACTTTCAAATTCCATAATCACCTACACTTGATTTGACGGAAAAACATAATTCATATTCGTAATGTCTCACGGATAATGAGACCCCATAAGTATAGTTCTCCGAAATAACCATACACCCAGTTACAAATATTCGACTAATGGTTAGCTATGATTACAATCATTTTAATCCGCAAGTAGTCATTTAAGATACAAAAACATAAATAGTGAATCCGAAGTCTAAAGCTCCTAAAGCTCTCGACCTAGCATACTTCATTTGTAACACCCCGAATTTTAGTCTTTAAAAATTAGAGTATCAGTCCTGCAAGCCTCGCTTGATCGAGAGATTCTCGCTTGAGCGAGAGAGGTGCATCTGGAAGGGTGAAATCTTGGGCTATACTGGAGGATTCTCGCCTGAGCGAGAGTTGTATCACCCGGGCAAGAAATGGCAATTTTGGGCAGTGTAATCGATTACACAGTCCATGTAATCAATTACATGCAGATAAAAGCATCAGATATGTGCATTTTACATGATGTAATCGATTACACAATACATGTAATCGATTACATGCAGATAAAAGCATCAGATATGTGAATTTTACATGATGTAATCGGTTACACAATACATGTAATCGATTACATGCAGATAAAAGCATCAGATATGTGCATTTTACACGATGTAATCGATTACACAATCCATGTAATCGATTACATCTATGCGCTAAGCGAAAATTGCTCACTGTGAGATTCTCGCTTAAGCGAGAACCCGACGACTACTCTTTAAAAATAGAAACCCCAAACACATTTTAGGGTTAGAACTTGAAGAGAAGAGAGAGAAGGGAGCTTTTCAAGAGCAAGGAGCCTTAGGACTCATCTTAGAGCTTGCGAAGAGGTAAACCTCTTGTTTCTAACTCTTCTTCTTCCTCTCTAACTTGTTTTGGGTATGTTAGATCTATTTTCAAAATATGAGAAACCATTGAAACTCATCCGTTAGAGTTATGGTTCGTTTTAGGTTGTTTTTCTCTTGTAAACTCTTGGTTTACAGTTGGTATTTGATGAATGGAAAGGTTTTGTGAGTTGTTTATGAAAACCCCAAAATGAGAATATGAGTAAAGAGAGAAATAGATGAATATGTATGTTTTAGATGTTTGGAAACTCGTATTGAAGTAGTTTTGGAAACCTTGAAAATATGTAAATATCTTGTATGTTTGATGAGGAAATACGAGTTGTTTATGTGGTATTTTGAATAAATGATTGACATTGTTGTTATTGGTGGAAATGAGGAAAGATCCTAAGGTTGGAGGAAATCGCGGAGGAGACTTTTAAAGTTACTCGGAACCGATCCCCAACACTCACCAAGGTAAGGGATAAGTGTCTCTAAATCATACTTGGTGATATGAATGAGGTATGTGAAAGAGTTAATGGTTTAAAATGGTACGTTTGTAATTTATGCATTATGTTGGAAAATGCGTGGCTTTTCTGTTATGGTAATAAAAGTAACATTATTGGGGGAGAACCAATGGAAATAAGACTCAAAATGATTTCAATCTAATTTGGGGGAGTACCAAAGGAAATAAGACTCAAAACGAATTCAATCTATTTGGGGGAGTACCAAAGGAAATAAGACTCGAAACGAATTCAATCTATTTGGGGGAGTACCAAAGGAAATAAGACTCGAAACGAATTCAATCTATTTGGGGGAGTACCAAAGGAAATAAGACTCGAAACGAATTCAATCTATTTGGGGGAGTACCAAAGGAAATAAGACTCAAAACGAATTCAACCAATTTGGGGGAGTACCAAAGGAAATAAGACTCGAAACGAATTCAATCTATTTGGGGGAGTACCAAAGGAAATAAGACTCGAAACGAATTCAATCTATTTGGGGGAGTACCAAAGGAAATAAGACTCGAAACGAATTCAATCTATTTGGGGGAGTACCAAAGGAAATAAGACTCGAAACGAATTCAATCTATTTGGGGGAGTACCAAAGGAAATAAGACTCAAAACGAATTCAATCTATTTGGGGGAGTACCAAAGGAAATAAGAATCAAAACGAATTCAATCTATTTGGGGGAGTACCAAAGGAAATAAGACTCATACGAAAGTAATATTATTGGGGGAGTACCAATGGAAAAATGACTCAAAAGAAATGAATATTATTGGGGGAGTACCAATGGAAATATGACTCAAATGAATGTCGTATGCATGCTATAGGATATATAGTATGAGATATATATTCTATAGGGTGAATTTGAATGATGAGAAATGTGAATGTCACATGAATGTCGTATGCATGCTATATGATATATAGTATGAGATATATATTCTATAGGGTGAATATGAGCGATAAAAAGGAAGATGTTGAGAAAGAAAGTAATATACATGCTATAAGATATATACTATGGGATATATATGTTATAGGGTGGATATGAATAACGAGACCGATGATGTTTCGAATGAACGTAATATACATACTATAGAATATATATTATGGGATATATATACTATAGGATGAATATGAGTAAAGTGGAAGTTAAAGGAAGAAGATTTGAATGTTTATAATTTCGTATGTGTATTTATGAATTACATTAAAGCTTGATTGTATTTGAATGTGGATTATCATGTGATGTTAGTTTCGAACTAATGACTTACTCCCTGTGTTTTGTGTGTTGTTATGATAATCCCATTGTAGGTAAATGAAGGATTTTGAGGAGGAAGCTCACTTAGGGAGATTTTGTGTTTATCAATTTGTTCGTCTTTGTTGCTACTTGACATTGTAGTTGAATTGATGACATTTTGAGATAAATGTAATCTGATTAGGATAAAACGGAGATTTGTAGTTATGGACTTTATAACTCCGGAAAACCCATAACTGGTTGTATGTGATAATTGCTAATTGAATGAATTATGTTTTTCCGCAACATAACTTTGTATGATAATACGATAGGGTAAAGAGTATTGTCAAAGAGAGATACTTGACAGTTTTTAATGAAGGTGACGACTGTATGTAAGAAAGGATTAAATTAAACGAAAAAAATTTCAAGGGTAGAAAATTGGGTCGTTACATCATTCATCTATTTACATGCAATGGGATTATCAATGACAAAAGTACAAAATACACAAAGGAGTAAGTCGTTAATTCAATAAACGTCATTATAAGATAATCCACATTAGAAAAAAGGGTTAGTAAACCATTTTCGAAATTCATTTTGTTTTGCTGCATAACTTGAGCCAAAGTCGCTACACCCCTTAGGATTAGCTAAAAACAAATTCTCATCTCTTTTATAAAGAAAACATGCCGCGTAAACTCGGGCCGAAGTGTTGCAACATAAACTCGAGCCGAAGTCGCTACACCCCTTAGGGTTAGCTAAAAACAAATTCTCATCTCTTTTATAAAGAAAACATGCCGCGTAAACTCGGGCTGAAGTGTTGCTACATAAACTCGAGCCGAAGTCGCTACACCCCTTAGGGTTAGCTAAAAACAAATTCTCATCTCTTTTATAAAGAAAACATGCCGCGTAAACTCGGGCTGAAGTGTTGCTTCATAAACTCGAGCCGAAGTCGCTACACCCCTTAGGGTTAGCTAAAAACAAATTCTCATCTCTTTTATACAGAAAACATGCCGCGTAAACTCGGGCTAAAGTGTTGCTTCATAAACTCGAGCCGAAGTGTTGCCTCGTAAACTCGGGCCGAAGTGTTGCCTCGTAAACTCGGGCCGAAGTGTTGCCTCGTAAACTCGGGCCGAAGACGCTAACCATTTATGGTCGGCTAAAAATATATTTTCTTTTCATTGAATTCACCATCAATCATTTACAACTTATTCATTTCATAACCAAAAAATACCCACATTTTCCTTTTCCGTAAATCTACGCCATCTTTAATATAAACACACCCATATATGTTTATACTAAATGCGTAATTTACAACTTAATCTTTGCATAACCAGAAAATACACATTTCTATTTCAAATGCAAAATTAAAGACTTATCCTTACCTTGGTGAGTATTGGGGTTCGGTTCTTGGCAACTTCTCGAGTTCTACCGACACCACCTCCAACCTTAGGATCTCTTTTCATCCCACCACATAACACAATGTTAGTCATTTATTCCAAATATTACATAAACAACTTATTTTGCATCATTTAATCATACAAAATATTCATCATCAATATTCAACCATCTAAAACATGCATAACATCTCATATTTCAATATTTGGGGATAAACTCATGTTCTACCTCTAACATTTTACTCATTCTCTCCTTTTACCACATTTTCACTTTTAGGGTTTTTGGGGTTTTCATGAATCAACCCACAACCCTTTCCATTCTTGAGATACTTTCTCTAAACCAAGAGTTTACAAGATAAAAACAACATAAAACGAACCATAACTCTAAAGGATGAGTTTCCATGGTTTCTCATGTTTTGAAAATAAATCCAACATACCCAAAACAAGTTAGAGAGGAAGAAGAAGAGTTAGTAACAAGAGGTTTACCTCTTCTCAAGCTCAAAGATGAGTCCTAAGGCTCCTTGCTCTTGAAAAGCTATCCTCTCTCTCTTCTCTTCGAAGTTCTAACCCTAAAATGTGTTTTGGGTTTCTATTTTATAGACACTGCGATAAGTGTAATCGATTACAAGTATAGTGTAATCAATTACACTGTGTAAATTACAGAGGCATCGTCGCAATGTAATCGATTACCAACATGGTGTAATCGATTACATTAATACGATGTAATCGATTACTAGAAGTGTGTAATCGATTACATTAATACGATGTAATCGATTACCAGAAGTGTGTAATCGATTACACAGTGTAAATTACAGAGGCATCGTCGCGATGTAATCGATTACCAACATGGTGTAATCGATTACATTGTGTCAGATGTACATATCTGATGCTTTTAATCATCATGTAATCGATTACCAGGACTGTGTAATCGATTACATTACCCAAAATTGCCAAGTATAGCCCAGGATTTCACCCTCCCAGGTGAAACTTTCTCGCTCAAGCGAGTACCTCTCGCTCAAACGAGGATCCGAGGACTGATACTATAATTTTAAAGACTTAAAATTTGGGGTGTTACACATGACTTTTAACCGCACTCATCACGAGTGCTGTTAATATTTCATCTTTAATAATACCAATTTAACAACACTCATATTAAATAAGGCAAAAATTCTCTCAAACATTTTGTCAAACACATAAAAAGTTTCAATATAATAAGAATGAAATCAAATCATTACGTGAACTTATCTTCGATAACCATATTTAGTAATGAAAATGACGAATGAACAAAATAATACGGTAGTAATGTCAACAACATCCAATGTGAACCATTTTGCAGGTATTCCACTGAATGCATGTATGTCACTGAATGCAGGTATTCCACTGCTAAGAGTATTTGAGTGAACCATTTGCAGAGTTTCTGAGCAATGTCAACAACTTCCTATGTGAGTCATAACAAAATCTAAACACCAATTCAAGATTTGGCAAAAGTGCAAACCAATGCAGAAACACATCTGTGAAACAAGGATACATCTTCAGGAAAGTAAGCATCATTTGATCTTTTCATCAATTTAGCCATGTTACAGAATTATAAGAGAACAAAATAATAATTTTAAGTAACTGGTAAGGAAACAAGTATAATAAATTCTAATTGGGGGCATATAAAACATGAACTTTTACATTACACTGCAAGTTCATAAGTATTATCATAGACTCACATGTCTCCACCTTCACAATATCCACTAACAATGCAAACATAGCAACCCTACAACAAGAAAATACATACATAGATTGCAAATTTGGTAAATCAACAACAACTACACATATATTCAACATTGACATTTCCTATAATATAATGTAAATGAAAGGAACAAGAGTGAGGTTTTATTTTTAAATCTACAAAGATTCGCGTCACTAAAAAAATGTATGACTTTTAACAGCGCGATCTAAAAAAACGCTGTTAAATATGTGACTTTTAAGCTACACTAACTTTATCAAAACATATTCACTGTAAAACTTGTAAAATAATTTTTTTTTAGAAAAAAAATGTTTTTTTTGGAATTTCAGAGTGTATCTTTCTAATGTAGTGAATTTTTTTAGATAGAATGAATTTTTCTACCCCAAATACATATCTAATATGTTCAATTCTGATTTGTGGTTCAAAAGTTATGTCAAAAATAATATTTTATCATAACACTATTTAATACATATTTAACAGCGCATGCGTAAATAAGCGTTGTTAAAGATGTCATAACAACAGCACATGCGTAAATAAGCGCTATTAAAGATGTCATGTCAACTCCGCTTGTATAAATAAGCGCTGTTAAAGGTATTGTATCATTGTTTTTTACATAACTTTTGAACCACTAATCAGAACTGCACATATTATAGATGCATTTGGGGTAGAAAAATTCATTCTATCCAATTTTTCTCACTACATTAGAAATGTGCACCCTGAAATTAAAAAAAAAACATTTTTTACTATTTCTTTTTTATTTTACAAGTTTTATAGTGAATGCGTTTTGATAATGTTAAAGTAGCAACAACGCATATTGTAGCAAGTGTTGTATAAGATAACAAATCAACAGCGAATATTGAAGAATGCGCTGTAGAAGATATCTCATCAATAGCGTAAACAAAAACAGGCGCTGTTAAATATATTCCTATTAACAGCGCAGCGAAAAAGAACGATGTTAAATAGGCACATTCGCGGTTGCGTTGTTGATGTTATATCTGCCTATCAGTATTAACAGCGATTTCTTAAAGATGCGTTGTCTATTTTCCTCCGCCTCGAATTTTACAGCATTATTCTAGGATGTGCTGTTGAAGAACCGCCTTTAAAAACGTTTTCTGGCGTAGTGTATATATATATTAAATAGATTAAATATGTTAAAATTTAAATAATAATATTTTAGTATTATGCGGGCCGGTCCGCCACAACCCGCAACCCGCTTAAGGTGGGCTTGGGCCACAATTTGCTAGGCATAATTTGTATCCGGGCATTTTAGCCCGGCCCGGATTAGCCCAAATCTAATATGGGCTAGCCCGAACCGGTCTGGGTAGCCCGTTTTGACACCTCTACCACAATATAATTATTAGGGATGACAATATGGGCTTGGCCCAACGGACCAGCCTGTTTTGATCGACATTTTTGGCGGGTCGGATTGGAGATTTTACCCCAAAAGCCCATATTCAACCCATTTTGGAAGCCCGTTTTTTATACGGGTCGGGCTGGGCTAGCCCTGTGGGCCAACATTAATACTACTTTACCATTTTAAGGTTACATGTGATTCCAATAATGTAGTCAATTTAATATTGTTTTCCAACCGAACATTTTACATATACCGTGTGCAACCAATTTATTATTCATATATAAGACATTTATGAGTAAATTATTTATTAATGTAATTTATATTATATACAATACAAGACATTTACATATCAGTGTTTAATTTATATCATATTTTGTTTAACTAAATTACATTTATCATTTTTTTGTTTAAAAAATTACACCTCTCATAGATGGTTGATTAATGTAATGTATGTTTATAAATTAATGGTTTTTTGTAAGTGTAGAAAATTGAAGGATAGCTTGTTTAATTTCACTAAAACTCATGAAATATTAGTGTAATTTAAATTTGTTTTTGAAAAGAAAAAGAAAAACGGGTCAGCCTGCTGGCCTGCCAACCCTGCCAAATATGGGTCGGGTTGACATTTTGAACCCTTTTAGCAATAAGGGTCGGGCCAACCCAACCCATATTTTGGTGGGCCAAAGGCGGGCCAGATATGGCTGGGTCGGGCTGCCCCGTTTTGCCACCCCTAATAATTATTGCATTTTATAGCAAAGCTCTCGAGGAAAAATAAATACTTTATGGATTCTTAATATAAAAGTTTGATAAAAATACATGAGCTCTGCTAGGGTTTTGGGTGAAAACTCCACACACGAAGCAGATTCACTATCACAAAGCACCAAGAAAGTTAAAACTAGAAACGACACTAGAGATGAAGCAGGAAAATCGATGGTACCAAGAGGAAGATGAAGAAGGGATTTCAACTCATCTAGAAATCCCATTGACTGAGGAAGAGTTTGAGGTCTGGTGCAAGCCTTGGAGACAAGCCTTGGTTGTGAAGTTCCTAGGGTTTACGTTAAGAAGGAGATCATTGTCCCGAACGGTATCTTATTCTCTGTCCCAGACCAAAGACATGTTACCATATGAGTAAAAGAATTTTTTTAAAAACAAAACGTAACATTCTCGTTGGTTAGGGATAGGAAACAGGACACCGTTCATGACCGGTGATCTCTGTCCCTTACGTTATCTAACTGGATTATGAAGTATCTGTTGAGAAAATTATGGGAAGTGAGGGGTGCATTGCAGATAATGGATATGCCACAAAGCTACTTCTTAGTGCACTTCTCTAATGAGGAGGACTACAATCATGCACTCTATGAAGGGCTTGGATGGGGGCTAATCACTACTTGATTTTCCAGAGGTGGCGCCCTTTCTTCCTCTCTAGCGAGAAAGATGTCCAAAAGATTGAAGCTTGGATTAGAATTCCTAACCTTTCTGAAGATTGATCATCTGACTTGACTCCATTCAAGAGAAAAATTTGCTTGTATATGTGTAGAGATCAACTTAGCAAAAAAACTAGTGCCCAAGATCAAAGTTATGAGAGTTACCCTTGTTGTGTTCTAGTGGGTAATAGAAGTAATAGTTGAACATATAAGGATATAGATCATAGATGAAAACATATATTTGATTGATCAATAATTAGAGGAATACTTTGTGGGTTGAAGGACCTAGACTTTCATACATAGTACAACATCCTTCATTACTCCACACTACATTTAACCTCATAACCCCTCAAAAATCTCATGAAGCTTCTAGACAAAACATATTATATCTGCTATAATGTAATTTATTTAGAGCTCTCTAGACTCAAGCTAAATATTATGTATTGTTACATTCTTATAGAACCCTCTAGAAAGTTGTGCACATTTCAACACTCCTCCCTGACACAATTTTCTAAAACTATTCTTAGAATTATTCGTGACATTTTTCTCGTCCTCTCCTCCTCCATTGACGTTCAAATAATATTGTTGAACTCCAAATAAGAACTTCTACATTCTTTTATATTTTATGTGATGAGTCTCTTTGCCTACCTTATTAGGTGACTTCTGATATGGACTTTTATTAGATCTTGAGTTGTGTGCTAGTTTCTTTGTCGGTCTTTTTGGAGACTTTTGATAGGAACTCCATATTGTCCTTCTGATCTTCTTTTCGGGCTTGTACTCAAGTAGAGCCTCGGAGGCCACATGTCTTGTATTTTAGTCATTGCATGGGCTTGTGCTCCTTACATAAGCTTGAGTCTCAAAGGCCACAAATTCGAAGCACTTAGAGAAATAAATGATAGTTGGGTTGAGTCTGTTATGACTCTAAAAAAATTTAGAAGTAGTTTAGTATAGTAGAAAGTTTATTTGGAGTAATAAGTGTTGTTATTAGACCACATTGTTGGAATAGTAATTCAGTGACTACATCCAATATATGACCGAACTTATTTCTAATGCCACTGATAGTATTTGAGGAAAGACGTAGATATATTGATAGAAATAAAGTTTTGGAATTGAATGAGATATATAATTGTCAAACTTAATTAGCTTTGAATAGGAATACACAATAACTATTATATTTAGAATAACTTGGAAGAGTTTGGCAACATCACACGCATAAGACTTTCAAGGCAACCCTATATTTATAGCATGCATCCACCTCCTTAGTACTAATCTTAGCTTCTACATAATTCTAGAACTATACTACTCATTATTTTAAATCTATTGCCTTATAGTATTTACAACAACTTTTTAGAATATTCTAGATATGTACTTCTACTAGTTGTTTCTAGTTTCTTCTAAATAAGTCTTTAAATTTCTAGAAAAATGGGCATCAACATATACTTTAACAACCCTCGATCTCGAATATGAAGGTCTACATCAGATTTGTTTCCATTGCGGGAAGTATGACCATCTTATGGACCTTAGCCCTCAACGTTTACAAGAATCAACGGAATTGGTGGATGGGAAGTTGTTTGACCCATGGATGTTAGTTAAACACAATAAAGGCAAGCGCAAAAATAATGAGAAAGGAGGTGCCCCGAAGGGCAAGAGAAATCCCAATGAGAGGCTTCCTTTGATAGGGGGAAATAGATTTTAATGCCTCTCCTAATCAATGCAATTTTTAAGGAGTTCAAGTATCATAGATGTTGAGAAATAATAATAATGACCCGTTATCTAAGGAATATCAAGTAGGAGTGCTAATGCTAAAGGCTTTAGTACATTGATTAAAGATATTAAAGAGATGTTTTATATCTT
The DNA here is from genome assembly GCA_009771035.1 of Lupinus albus. Classification (NCBI taxonomy): domain Eukaryota; kingdom Viridiplantae; phylum Streptophyta; class Magnoliopsida; order Fabales; family Fabaceae; genus Lupinus; species Lupinus albus. Next base: position 14,860,309 of record CM020010.1, read on the forward strand.
GGATTTGATGGCGTTGCTAAAGTTGATGTTCATGGTAGAACTAGTGGTATCTGGTGTTTATGGGACTCAAATTCTTGGGATGTTCGTGTTTTATAGGCTACGTCTCAAGCCCTTTTAATGGGGGTGTTGGAGCAATTAGGATTCTATCTACTATCTATAGTAGTCGACATTTCTCTCTTAGTTAGATATGGAAGCAGAGATGGATATTTCTACCTTGGTGTATGATTGGAGACTTCAATGTTGTAGCCTCTAAAGAGGAAAGAATGGTCATGAAATACTTAATTAAGAAGTAAAGTCAATATTCCCATATATGACATGACATCGCTACAAAATAAAGTAAGAACAAACATCACAATTAATATGTTATAAAATGTCACTTGAAAAAGTAAAGGTAATTATTAAATTCACTAGAGTACTCACATCAGCATTGTTAATTGTTACCACATGTTAAAATGGCGTGGGGAGCATAATCTTCATTGTCATTCCGACTACCATCTCGTGTAGCTCCTTGTTCAAAGACATAACCAAAATTTCATGACTTGATTGTTGATAATAAGGTTCTTGATAATCTGTTGATGATGACTCGTAAGGTGGAAATTGTCCACTTGCATATTGATCATGTGTATAATAACCATGTGGATAATGTGACGGATGCATTGGATTGTATCCTTGACTACTTTGGGATGTTTCATCAATGCTAAAATCACTAAAACTTTGTGCAATACTAGAAGATGAAGCATCTTCAAGTGTAATATTTTATTTCTTTTTTCCTTTCCTAGATTGCGACTTAGTTCTACTATTACCATTACATGAATCACTAGAATGAATCATACTCGATCTATGAATCGTGACATCTATGAGGTTATGATCACGCCTATGCAAAGGCATCTCCTCATATGGATCATTGTGCATTTGCTCACCTTTATCATCACTTCCTCCAGCCTCAAAATTACCACCGTCATTGCCACCATCGTCACTAGGTGGGCTTAAACCACCACTATTTTCATCAGAACCAACATTATCACTATCAACTTCCATATTCTCGTTTTCATCATCAATATCAATTATAGGAAGCCACTCTGCATTTTGTGCTCCATCTAATGCTGGATTTTCCCTTTCTTCTGTCCATTCAGACAATGGATCATCTTCTTGAAATATGTTGTCAAGATTAATAGGATTAAAACTTGGTTCAATTTCTTCTTGACTTCTTCTCATTTCAGTTCTCATATTCAACTTCATATTGTAAAATGTATAGACAAGTCTATGCAACCTATTATATGCGAGTCTATTCCTTTTCTTTGTATGAATGTAGCTAAATATGCTTCAGTTTCTCTCACAATTTGTGGCTGAAGATGTTTGACTAAGAACTTTAATTGCAATGCTTTTAAGTTCAGGAGAGCATGAACCAAATATCATCCACCATTCATCTATTTATATCAATGGGAAAATAAACAAGTTATTATACTCGTAAAAAGTGTTTTAAATATACTAGTATAAAGAAATATGAGAAATGTTATTTTACCTGGATTCATTCTAGACCAAGCTGCTTGAGCTTGAGGTGTATCAAATGTCTCTGATTTATTTCTAAAAAGAAGCAACTATATGTAACATAAAACATGTCATTATATAAATATATAATCTTAAATTATTATTTAAAATATCAAAATATAAGATTTCATTATGAACTAGTGAACCTGATTCAAAACTTTAATTTACTTATAGATGCAACTTTTAAGTTTCATGATGACATTACTTGGTCCATCAAATGTTTCTTTATAGACATCAGTTCCATGTTCAAATCCATATTGGAATTGTGGGTTAAGAAAATAACCTATCAATTTATTAAAGTGTGAATATTATAATGAAGATATGAAATTATGAATCATGTGTTAAAATTGAATATAAAATTTTACTAACATACTTGCAGAGTGAAGAACGGAGTGCATGAATTTCCATCTCTTATCAACTATATCATTGTATTGAGAATGATAGTGATAATGTTTTTGAATTTATTTGTTTAGTTCGATCAATTGCTTCATAAAGAAAACTCATTGTGGGTTTTGTGTCACCATCCATCGGCCTTAATACTTTGACTATATGCTCAAACACTTTTAGTATATCTGTAGCCCTACTCCAGAATTCATGATCCAACACAATTTTTCTTGCTTCAAGTGCTGGCCCATTCTTTTGTTTGTAAAATTTAGATTTTTTGAATTCTTCAGAGTTGAACATTTGTTTCAAACCTTGCTTTTGATTCACAATCGCTTGAAGCTGCAAGAACTTTGTTGCAAATCGAGTGATGTTAGGACGAACAATTTCTCTACCTCCAGTATATTTTTTCATAAGATTTACTGTCCATATGTGGTTATAGATGAAGGTTATCACCGTCTTTGCTTCCTCCAATGATTTTTGCACACTTTTCTTTTTTTCCAATATCCTCCAAGCAAAGATCCAAACAGTGAGCTGAACATGCAGACCAATATAAATGTGGTCTCTTTTCCATTAACTTTTGGCTAGCTGATTTAAGTGTTTTTTCATTATCTGTAACAATTTGAATGACATATTCTTCTCCCACTTCATCCATGATTTTATTCAACAACTAAAAGTAGTAATTTGTGTTTCTCCTATCAACATCAGATGCATCAACAGAATTTGTGAAAATAGTTCCTTTGCTGGAGTACACAAGAAAATTCAGAATGTGCTTATGGTTTATACTATCAGTCCAACCGTCACACATTATCGTTACTCCAGTCTCCTTCCATGTGCATTTCAATGTTTTGATCCATTCACGCATATTGTTATACTCAGCTTTCAAACACACAATCGAAATTTCATAAGGGGTTGGACATTTAACTCCTTGACCGACCTCAGCTGCTGGAACAATTAAATTATGAAACCAATGAGACCTCGTTACATTCATGGGCAATCGTTCATAGATTATAAACTTTCGCGAAGCTTCTCTAAGCTTCTTCCTAGTCGCATCCATAAAACGACTTGTTATTTTAGGTTGTTTCGCACTTTTACTTCTCACTATATCAACATCTATAGACCTCAAATTAAAATCGATATCTTACGATCTTGAAGCGTCCTAAAACTTACACGAGAACTTCCACCTTGCTCATATATATTCTGAGACCCCCTTGTTTGTTGCCTAAAATGTTGCCTTTGTTACCATTCATATTGTGAATTAAGGCTTGCTTGTTTAGATTGCCTCACTTGCTCATCAATATCTTCTTCATTAGTATCCTCTCTTAAACGTGCTTCAAACTCATCATTTCTTTTTTTGGAGTCAATTTTTTTTTTCTTTTCCATCTAGGAGGAGTTTCATCATGCTTTCTCAAACTACACTAGTAACTCTAGGACAACCAACCACTTGTCCTTTATAATGTGCTATATGTTGCTTCAATCTAGTGATACCCCTTTTGATCATTTTTCCACAGATTTTACATTTAATATTATTTCAATATTCAGATACTTGTGCTCCAAAATGTCATCCAATATCTTCACTTGGAGCACCCTCTAACCTTTTAGTTGGAAATTCTTCTCTTGGAGGCATTGTAAAAATTTTACACTACCTGAATGTAGAAAAATATATAAGTTTACAACAATTATCTAAATATATAGTAATTTTCTTAAATATGTCTAAATAATACTAATTTTTTTAACATGTATTAATTTTCTAACTTATCAATAAATTAATTTTCTTAAATATATAATACTAACTTATTAAATTTCTAAATGTATTAAATTTTAACTTATCAATGAACTAATTAAGCTCATTTAGCAAGGCCTAATTTTAAACATATTTATATTTATTTTGGAGGTTTTATTTGTGAATTGGTGGGTGGGAAAAATTCCCACCATTCATTCCCAAAATTAATTCCCCCATAATTTCACTCATTTCATTCCCAATTCATTTATTTCACAGTTTTTTCTTTCTCTTTTTCCTTCCCCCTTTCCCCTTTCCCCTTTCCATTTCCTTCTGATTTTATTTCACGGTTTCTTCTTTCCCCTTTCCCCTTTCCCCTTTTCCTTTTCCTTCTCATCTTATTTCACGGCTTCTTCTTTCCCCTTTCCCTTCCATTTCATTTTATCACATATTCACGTCCCTTTCTCCCATCCTCTCCACTTTCTTGTTATTTTCTCAACATCTTCCACTCTCCTCTCTCAAGCTACTCAACTCTCATCTCCCACAGCCAACATATCTAAATCATCTAATCTATCTTAGATTCTCAGAAGAAGAAAAAAAGAAATACAAAAGGGATGAATGGTTTTACTTGGTGTTTACCTTGTCGATCTGCTTTAAAGTTGTTCGTTGTGGTGATGGGTGGATGTTGGATTGCTGGAAGGATCTCTTAGAGTTTGGAGGACGTGAAATTAGCAAGAAGGAAGAAAGAAGTTGTGGTGAGTGAAATTGTGAATTATTGCACTACATGTCATTACTTTTCTACTCTAAAGGTCTTTTGTTTTTTGCTGGAAATTGTCTTGGAATCTTTTCTGAATTCTGAGTTTCTGACATATAAAAGTTGGATTTGAAATCAATTTTATCTTCTTCTTCTTGGAATTATGTTTAATCTTCAAAGTAAAAATGCACTATTGTCGTTACAAATCTGAATTCGTCCCGTTGCGGCCGCAACAGTGTTTTGTTGCGGTTTTTTGTGTGAATTTCAATCACACCGCAATTGTGGTGCGTTGCTGATGCGTTCGCATTATGAAAGGTTTTAATTGTTGTTGATATGACATTTTTAACAGCGGTTATTTACGCAAGCGCTGTTGATATGACATCTTTAGCAACGTTTATTTACGCTTTAACAGTGTTTATTTACGCAAGCGTTGTTGATATGACACATTTAACCACACTTATTTATGCAAGCGTTTTTAATATGATATCTTTAAAAGCATTTATTTACGCAAGCACCGTTAAAGATGTCATATCAACATGTATTAAATATTGTTATGATAAAATGTTATTTTTGACATAACTTTTAAATCACTAATCATAATTTGACATATTATATATGTATTTGGGGTATAAAAGTTTATTCTATCCAAATGTTCTCACCATGTCAGAAAGATGCACCCTGAAATTCGAAAAAAAATTATTTTTACTATTTTTTTTTATTTTACAAGTTTTATAGTGAATATGTTTTGATAAAGTTAGTGTAGCTAAAAAGTCACATATTTAATAACGCTTTTTTAGATAATGTTTTTTTAGATAACGATGTTAAAAGTCATACATTTTTGTTTTAGTGGGCGTGAATTTTTGCAGATTTAAAAACAAAACATCACACACAATAATACACATATCATTCACTTCTTACTCTTATTCACTTAGTTTTTCTCCTCAAGCAATTTATTAGCTTCTGGTTTCTCTAATCGAGCATTACATCTACGTTAACTGCTTATTTTATATTACATCTACATAACATTCTCTTTGATTCACTCTTTCTCTTTGCTTTTACATCTACGTTAACTGTTTATTTTATATTACATGAAATGTCAAGGTTAAATCTATATGAAGTTGTTGTTGATTTACCAAACTTGCAATCTCTGTATGTATTTCTTGTATTTGATTATTATTTTTCATCCATAATTTATATGTAACTTTTGATTTTATTCTTGTTATATTGAATCTGACTGTACTTTATGTCCTCTTATTTCTTCGATTAAGGGAGAGAAGAAAATCATATATTTGTCATCTACATCTTCATCATCTTCGTCCTAATTTTAATTACTACGTATGGTTATCAAAGACAAGTTCACGCAATGGTTTGATTTCATTCTTATTATATTGAAGCTTCTTATGTGTTTGATAAAATGTCTGAAAGAGATTTTGCCTTATTTAATATGAGTGTAGTTAAATGAGTGATGCTAAAGGTGAGATATCAATAGTACTTATGATGAACACTGTTAAAAAAAATCATGTACATATATAACAGCACTTGTTGGAGGTGGCGTTGTTGTATGTATGACATACAACGGCGCATGCATAAGTGCTGTTAAAGCATACCATATACTATTGCGCTCACATTATTCCCAAAATGTGCGTTGTTGATTTACATATTTGGCGTAGTGTATGTGTATAATTCAACAATGCTCATTGGAGGCGGCATTTTAGTCTTTAAAAATTAGAGTATCAGTCCTTGAAGTCTCGCTTGAGCGAGAGATTCTCGCCTGAGCAAGAAAGGATCACCTGGGAGGGTGAAATCCTGGGCTATACTGGAAGATTCTCGCCTGAGCGAGAGTTGTCTCGCCTCGGCGAGAAATGGCAATTTTGGGCAGTGTAATCGATTACACAGTCCTGGTAATCGATTACATGCTGATAAAAGCATCAGATATATGTATTTTGCATGATGTAATCGATTACACAGTCCTGGTAATCGATTACATGCTGATAAAAGCATCAGATATATGCATTTTTAACTTATGTAATCGATTACACCATATGGTAATCGATTACATCTATTTGCTGAGCAAGAATTGCTCACTGTGAGATTCTCGCTTGAGCGAGAATGGGCTTGCTTGAGCGAGAACCCGACGAATGCTATTTAAAAATAGAAACCCAAACACATTTTAGGGTTAGAACTTGAAGAGAAGAGAGAGAATGGGGCTTTTCAAGAGCAAAGAGCCTTAGGACTCAGCTTAGAGCTTGAGAAGAGGTAAACCTCTTGTTTCTAACTCTTCTTCTTCCTCTCTAACTTGTTTTGGGTATGTTGGATTCATTTTCAAAATAATGGAAACCATGAAAACTCATCTTTTCGAGTTATGGTTCATTTTATGTTGTTTCTATCTTGTAAACTCTTGGTTTAGAGTTAGTATTTCAAGAAATGGAAAGGTTTGGTGGTTGATTCATGAAAACCCCAAAACCCTAAAGTGAAAATGAGGTTAAATAGGAAAATGAGTAAAATGTTATAGGTAGGAGATGAAATGTTAGATGTGGATAATGAGTTGTACTTTGATGTTGTTATATGAGATGAACATGTAAGTTTTGATATTTGAAACTTGTATTGAAGTAGTTTTGAAAATATTGAAAATATGTGAATCCCTTGTGTGTTTGATGATGAAAAACGAGTTATTTATGTGTTATTTTGAATAAATGATTGACATGGTTGTTATTGGTGAAAATGAGGAAAGATCCTAAGGTTGGAGGAAATCGCGGAGGAGACTTTTAAAGTTACTCGGAACCGATCCCCAACACTCACCAAGGTAAGGGATAAGTGTCTCTAAATCATACTTGCTGATATGAATAAGGTATGTGAAAGAGGTAATGGTTTAATATGATGCGTCTGTAATTTATGCATTATGTTGGAAAATGCGTGACTTTTCTGTTATAGAAATGAAATTAATATTATTGGGGGAGTACCAATGGAAATAAGACTCGGAAACATTTATTGGGGGAGTCCCAATGAAAATAAGACTCGGAAACATTTATTGGGGGAGTCCCAATGGAAATAAGACTTGGAAACATTTATTGGGGGAGTCCCAATGGAAATAAGACTCGGAAACATTTATTGGGGGAGTCCCAATGGAAATAAGACTCGGAAACATTTATTGGGGGAGTCCCAATGGAAATAAGACTCGGAAACATTTATTGGGGGAGTCCCAATGGAAATAAAACTCGGAAACATTTATTGGGGGAGTCCCAATGGAAATAAGACTCGGAATCATTTATTGGGGGAGTACCAATGGAAATATGACTCAAAACGAATTCAATCTATTTGGGGAGTACCAAAGGAAATATGACTCATAATGAATTCAATCTATTTGAGGGAGTACCAAAGGAAATATGACTCATAACGAATTCAATCTATTTGGGGGAGTACCAAAGGAAATATGACTCATAACGAATTCAATCTATTTGGGGGAGTACCAAAGGAAAGATGACTCAATAAAAGTAACATTATTGGGGAAGTACCAATGGAAAGATGACTCAATAAAAGTAACATTATTGGGGGAGTACCAATGGAAAGATGACTCAATGAAAGTAATATTATTGGGGAGAACCAATGGAAAGATGACTCAAATGAAAGTAATATTATTGGGGGAGTACCAATGGAAATAAGACTCAAAATGAAAGTCATATGCATGCTATAGGATATATAGTATGGGACTATAGGGTGATTATGAATGATCAGAAACGTGAATGTCACATGAAAGTCATATGCATGTTATAGGGTATATAGTATGGGATATATATTCTATAGTGTGAATATGAATGACGAGAAATGTGAATGTCACATGAATGCCGTATGCATGTTATAGGATATATAGTATGGGATATATATTCTATAGGGTGAATATGAGCGATAAAAAGGAAGATGTTGAGAAAGAAATTAATATACATGCTATAGGATATATATTATGCGATATATATGTTATAGGGTGGATATAAATAACGAGACCGATGATGCTTCGAACGAACGTAATATGCATACTATAGAATATATATTATGGGATATATATACTATAGGATGAATATGAGTAAAGTGGAAATTAAAGGAAGATGATTTGAATGTTTATAATTCCGTATGTGTGTTTATGAATTACATCAAAGTTGGATTGTATTTGAATGTGGATTATCATGTGATGGTAGTTTTGAACTAATGACTTACTCCCTTTTGTTTTGCGTGTTGTTTATGATAATCTCATTGTAGGTAAATGAAGGATTTTGAGGATGAAGCTCAAATAGGAAGCCTTTGTGTCTATTTACTCGAGTGTCTTTATTGCTATTTGACATTGTAGTTGATTCGATAGCATTTTTGGATAAATGTAATTTGATTAGGATAATATGGTGACATGTAGTTATGGACGTTATAACCTTGGAAAACCCGTAACTGGATGTATGTGGTAAATGTTATCTAAATGAATTATGTTTTTCCGCAACATAAATTTGTATGATAATATAATAGGGTAAAGGGTATTTTCAAAGAGTGATACTTGAGAGTTTTCAATGAAGGTGACGACTGTATGTAAGAAATGATTAAAATAAATGAAAAAATTTCAAGGGTAGAAAAACGGGTCGTTACACGTCCCGCCGCTATCTGTTTGACCGAAGTCATGGATGGTATGTTTAACAACGCTTATGTGTGCGCTGTTGTATGTACAACAGCACCACCTCCAACAAGCGCTGTTATATATGTACATGACTTTTAACCGCGCTCATCACAAGTGTTGTTGATATGTCACCCTTAACAACACTCATTTAACATCACTCATTTAACCACACTCATATTAAATAAGGCAATATCTCTTTCAGACATTTTATCAAACACATAAGAAGCTTTAATATAATAAGAATGAAATCAAACTATTGTGTGAACATGTCTCTGTTAACCATATGCAGTAATGAAAAAGACGAATGTGATGAAAAAGATGTCATATAAACAGCGCTTGTGTAAAAAATCGCTGATAAATGTGTCATATAAACAGCAGTTTGCGTAAATAAACATTGTTAAAGGTGTTGTATCACTATTTTTTACATAATTTTTGAACCATTAATCAGAACTGGACATATTATTATGCATCTGAGGTAGAAAAATATGTTCTACCCAAATTTTCTCACTACATTAGAAAGGTGCACCCTGAAATTAAAAAAAAACATTTTTTACTATTTTTTTTTATTTTACAAGTGTTATAGTGAATATGTTTTTGATAATGCTAGAGTAACAAAACACATATTTTATGTTGCGTTGTTGACATTATATCCGCTTATCAATTTTAACAACGAATTTTTAAAGATGTGTTGTATAATTTTCCTCTGCCTTTTGTTTAACAGCATATTTCTAGGATACGCGGTTGAAGAATCGCCTTTAAAGACGTTTTCTAGCGTAGTGCAATATGTGGGTACTAAATGATCACTGATTTAGATTTAAATTAAATAGTTCAATCAATGTTGACTCCCACAAAAATGAACTAAAATATATCTCAAAAAAAAATCATATCCTTCAAATAAGTAATTATTCACACATGCCCAATAAAAAAAAACCCCAAATTTACTCTCAGGAAATGCTAACCGTGTTCAAAAAACCAAAGTTTTTACTTGCAGGATCACATACTCAGTTTGATAATCGATATACATTTGCTTGAATTTTAACATTGCACTTCCTTCTGATCCTATCATTCATTTTTCCGTAAATATGAGGTTATCATACTACAAGAAAAATGGAAGATCTAGAGCATTGTTTGGCTAGCAACAACATGGTCCATTTAGTACCATTTTCAACTCAAACATGTCGACTATGCAGTACATCGTAGATTTACTGAAGGTAAAATCTTAACTTTGGATCAGCAGACAACATACCATTTTTGCATTACCTTGTTCTAGTTGAGCTTCAAACCTTCACTAATATCTCACTCATTTGTCTTGAATTTCCTTTCCTCTTGTATTTTTCCTTTTGAATATATTGTAGCCCTAATTCATTTTTAATAAAATAAAAACCAAAGCCTTTAGCTTAAAAAAAACATTTAATATTTTCTCCTTTCAGTAATTATGAAAATTTAGTGAAGGATTATAAATACTCCATAACAGGGTTATTCTCAAGTTAGGTAGAAGACCAACCCCTCCAAAGGCAAGAATTAGTACTATGATGAGCTTTGATATAATTTGCAAAGTCATTCATTATGGAACCAGTTCAACACAAATTATATAATCTTAATTTTCAGATGTTCTAATATAGTCTCAGGTTAACATAAACTTACAACTTTTAACACTAACAAGTAGTACTATAACAAGTTCACATTAATATGCATAAGACAAAGTCTTAATACAATAATAATAATTACTTAGATATAAGAGTAGGACTCAAAGTCCTAACAATAAACACTTCTAGTAGGGAGTGACACCTACATTTGCAGGTGAAAAAAACCCATCTTTCAAAAGCATGTCTTCTGCTTCCTATACCCATAAAACACATATATAATTTGAGATAAGAAACAAAACCATAGAAGAAAGAGTCTCATTTTCCATTTAATGAAAAGGAGGGAAAAGAGTAGTTAGGGTTTTCATTTACCTGGTGAATATTAGCTTTCTTCACGGGTTGATGATCAGGCATAAGTCCGAAATGAATGTGTGGAAAGTGGGCCCACTGAAGAAAAAAAAATAGACCCCATAAATGAGAAAGAAAAGAAATGTTATTTTATAATAGGAGTGGATCCATTTACTAAAAGAGTAACTTTAAAAAATTTATTTCATATCTTAGTCATAAATCTAAGGAAATCTAATGGTTTAAATTAGTAAGTAGATATAAACCATTATATTTCCTATAATTGATGGCTAAGATGTTGAGTAAGTTTAAAAAAACTTATTATTGGAGTAAGTTGATCTCTCTTTTTTTTAATAAAAGATTGAAAAGTTAAAATAAATTATTTTTTCTCATAGTCTAATACAGACTCTCAAGTATTGGACTCTTTAATACTATACAGATGAGTTATGAAAAGTCTTAAACCAATAAGGCAAACAAAACAAGTTTAGGCATATACTTGATTAAACAAAAAAAAACTTTGTTTTCCAAAGGTAAAGATGAATATTATAATTAGAAGTAAGTACAAGAAGTACTTGATTAGAAAAGAAAAGTCTTTAATTAGTAAAAATTGAAAATAATCTAAAAATAGGAAAAAAAATCTTAAGAGGGTAAGATTTAGAATCTCCTTGGATCTCACATTCTTTGCAGCTGCACTAAAGGCTTCTCTGTGGCTTATATCAGGATTCCCAGCTTTTATACGTTGGATCTCATCCCTGAAATTTAAATGATGTCAAGTTTATCTAAATGTTATCAAAATAAAAAATGTGAAATCAAATAATTTATGGTGTTAATTATATAATTAGTAGGAGAAATAATGAAAATGTTAACCAATACCAACACAAATGATAGTGTTTGAGTAGAGAAATCATTACACTTTCTAGAACCATAGTCTTTTCAAATATTATATGATTATCAATTACTTATTTTATGTTTTTAATGTACAAAATAAATAAAAATACACCATGGTAATAGTATTGTGACTATTTCTTATGGGTTTTGATTCTCTCTGGTACTGGATGGTCAAGTACTGGAATGTGAGGTTCATATTGCTTTTAAAGTTAAAAAATATATTTTAATTAAAAATAGCTTAAAATCTGTACCGTTAAAAAATATGAAATGTCACATGTCATCATTCTAACTTGTACTAGACCCTCGTGTACATGAGAGGATACGTGTTCATTTCTTATACCCTCTTATAAAGAATCTGACTCCTCTTTAATATCAAGGATGTAAGTTGTTTGGGAAATATAATATTATTATATTTAAAGAATAGAAATATCATATTTTATTGGGTTTTTTCTTTGAATTTGATGTAATTTCCTTTCTAGTACCGGAGATGATCTTCACCAAATTAAATCTCCTATAATAAAGAGAAGAGTACATCTCTAATACATTTTTACTCTTCAATACAAAACTAAAAACAACAAATTTGTGTCTCTACTAAAAGTTTAAGGTATCAACCCATTAATTAAATTTAATCACTAATAGAATTCAAAATAAACAACTTAAATTTAAAGTTATGAAATGAAACTTACTTGATGAAGCGGTTGTAAGCAGATGGAACTCTCTGTCTCTTCTCAGGAGCTGAATATGTAACATTAAATCAGTTCAATGATCTTTTACCTCTCTCTCTCTCTCTCTCTCTCTTTTCTATCATTACCTCATCATTATCTTTAACAATCACTCTCCCAATGGATTCAGCACTATATTTTCGGGGGAAGAATCTTGTCTCCCTCAATGTATGCATGCATGAGATAAAAATTGGTTATGGAAATGGGTTGCTTCAACTTGAATGTTTTGGAAGTTCAATTTATGTAATCATCAATATGAAAAACTAAAGCTGGCTTTTTGGAAGCAATAAACATTGGTACTCATGAAAGAGAGAAAAAGTAAAGCAATGCATGAGATAAATGTGCAAAAAATTGTTCTTTCTTTGTCAAGGTTTCATCTCAAAACCAATGGGGAATGAGAGAAGTAGTCCAACATGTATTTAAACCATTCCCGAGATAATGAGTTAGACGATGTGATTAAGGTTCTATCTCAAAATCAATTGGCTATGAGAGGAAGGTTCAACAGGTATTTAAACTATTCTCAAGATAATGAAGTAGGCGGTGTGAGACTTACTTCAAAACAGAAACCTGAGCTATTGTTCAACATGACAAAGTGAGTTTTGATAGGGATAGAACTTCTTTTTTCATTCTATCCCTTTATTTGTCAAGTAGCACCACTTTGAACTTAAAAGTTGTGTAAAATGGACTGCAAGGGTTTCAGAAGAATTTCTTTTGTAGATTTTCTTTTATGGTATCAGAAGAATCTCTGGTCCACAAGTATAAAAAGGAATATGTAAAGAAAAGAAAGAAAAACAAACATGAACATGTGAAGATTTTGAGATAATTGTAATTTGTATGATAAATATCATCATGAAATCTATTGCATTTTTTCTCAAAAAGTGAACATAAGTTAAGAAATAAAACAAAATGCTCACGTCTATTAGCTGGTAGAGGCTTAGGGGTTTCTTCTGGTACTCCACGCATAGTGTTCATGACCAAATCATTTGGAATAGGAAGCTGATTCATCACCATGTTTGTTGAAGGTGCATTTCGAATCTCCTCCTGAAATGAAAACCAATTCTCAGAATCTACACTATCATTCTCTTTTCATTTAGAAGATAGTATAATAATTATAAAGGTGAAACTTAATTAAACTATTAAAAACCCTAGGCAGTATCTTGTTATTATGTTATAACAAGAAATATTAGGTGTGTGTGTATATATATATATATATATATATGTATATGTATATTTATATGTATATGTACCATAAGATTTTGAGGTGTGAAGAAGTTGTGTCCAATGTGAAGCTGATTACTAGGAGGAAGGAGTAGGCCACGCATGTTCACAGACAAAAGGTTGGTGCAATGACCACATCTCACAGTCACATTCTTGAACAAACTTGTGCAAGGAACACTCACCTAAGTGCAAATTAAACAAGAATATAAATTATCAGGAAGAAGAAAACGTGTAAGAGCTCGTTTGCGAGTTGGATTTCAGAGAAGAATAAAGGGATCGAGATGAAGATGTGAGGGTTGAAGATATATAAAATGAAGGAGGGAGAGAGAAAGGGATAAGAAATGGTGATAATACCGCGAGGACAGTGTCACAGAAGTTGCAATGGACATAACAAAGTTGGTCGGAGGGAGAAAGGTGGTGTTGTTGTTGTTGGTCCGGTGAAAAGGAAGTGGATGAGGCAGACATGTTGTTTCTCTTTTTGTTGATTCCTTTTCTTAGATTTGATTTGATTGATGGGATTGACTTATCAATGAGGTTTTTGGTGTTAGACAGATAAATTTCCTATGGATCTGTCTTTTGATTGTTGAGTTATTGTTATAGAGAGAGAGAGTGAGAGAGAAAGATAAGGAAAAGAGATGCTACTTAGGTAATAAAGGATAGAATAGGTGTAGAAAGTGTTTTACTTCTCTATCATATGTGCTCTTATAAAGATATTTTATTATCCTAATGAACAAATCTCTTTTAAGAGATGTCCTCTCTTTCAACAATTAGGGATGACAATAGGTATCTAAATCCGTGAGTACTTGCTAATAGTACCCATAATAGGTTGGGTTTGAGTTCATGTTTTGGATCTGTGGATAATTGAAGTTCACAATTTTAAAACTCGCTGTTAGATGGGTCTGAGTCCGGATAATGAGGTACTCGGACCCGCTATTTTTTCCTAAATCTATATAGATATATATAGCAACATAATTGTAATATCATGTTAATATATATTGTAATACTATATTAGTCCATAATTATAATATCGTATTAATTCATAAATGTGATATTTATGTTGTTAAATTGTGTTGTTATGTTGTTAAGCAATGATGTTTTATGGTTAATTCATAGGAATGATGTAATGTTATGTTAATTGAAGAGTTATTACTAAAATAAATTTTCATCTCAATGTTCTAGTTGTTTTAATATTTGTTTGAGTAAAATTAGTTACGTTTAATAGTGAAATTGAGTTGTGTTTAAAACTTTAAATGAAGTTTTATAATTTTTTCTCTTGCTGATTGACTAAATAAGATATAAGATCGTAGAAAACAAATTCACAAGTGCATAAATTACTTGCAATTATTTTTAATATTTTTAATTTATAGGTACTCATGGATCTGTTTGGTACCCAAAAATCTGATGGTAGTATACTCAACGGGTATTAGCACGGGTCTGGGGCGGGTCTGAGTCCAAAAATGAAGCAAGGGGGCGAGTCCAAGTAATGCACTACTCGGACTCATCCAGACTCATTGCTATCCCTACCAATAAGTATCGTTAACAAGAATCAATCTTTTGACCTTTTGACCTATCTAAAAAATTTAATATAAACTTATATGAATAATTTGTAATAAAGTAATGCTAGCGTTACAAAGATAAAGTTGTTTTTTCTTTCACCGTGTTTAAGGAAGAAAGAGAGATTAAATGTTTTTACATTTGAGAAATGTTGAATTAGGTTTTAGGATGTTCGTTTTTTCTAAATCATTACATAGTAAAATAAAAGGAATATATAGGGTGTAAGTAGCATGTGACAGGTGGTAGAGGTCTGCATCATTCAGGTGACGTGAAAGTCTTATGTAGGGGGCGTAGGAGTGGGGTGTTAGAGGTGGTCTTTATACTATCTTGTCATTTTTGCCCGATCAACAGTATGCCTTTCGGTACTGTCTAGTTGCTCATTCAAAACCCAAGAATGTTTGGACCCGGCTTGTGTCATCTGGTCTCGAGTCGGCAGTTAATACATTTGTTCGACCATAACATATATTTCAAAATCGGGACAGAGCAAAACTAATTGTATGAACAAAATTCTTGAAGTATTACATTATGGAGAGTCAAATGAAAGTTTTAATCATAAATGGGTATCCTCACATCTTAACTCAATCCTCACATCTTAACTCAAAAGCTTAAAGCTTTAGGTTTATAAGACATTCCATTATTATGTCACTCAACTTGCCCATTTTTATCGAATGTTAAGCTTTTTTAATTCCAAGACTCCCCTAAGTACAACTAGTTGTTAGGAGTCCCACATTAATTAAAATTGCAAACTCGATATGATACTTTAAGTCATGAGACTCTCCCACCTAATAGACTAGTCTTCTAAGTTGGGCTCTCCTCATGTGTTTAAGTCCTAACTATTGATGTCTTTCATTGAGAGTTATGTCATGGAAAAGGCTACCTATAGGTTGTATTAAGGTATATTACTTAATACTGATAGATGAGTGAAGTCACTAAAAGAGAAATGGCTACCATGAGGTAGTGTCGATAGAGTGAAAGTCGTCGTGAACGTCGACCCTTAATTAAAGGGGACAGCAATGTTATGAGTGTCACATTGAGTAGAATTGCAAACTCAATGTGATACTTAAGTCATGAGGCTCTCCCACCTAATAGACTTGTCTTTTAGGTTAAGCTTTATTCATGTTTTTAAGTCCTAACGCTAGCTTTGCTTAGTTGTTTTAATCTTCAATTTAGCTTCTCTATTAGGTTAGAAACTTAAAGACCATACCTTCACCATCATTTTATCGTCATTTGCCTCAAACTTCCTAACCAATGGAATTGCGAGAGGAATATTTCTCAGCCATTAGATTAAAATTAAGGACTGAGATTAGAAGTTTCTTTTATAACTCATTCTCTAAGGTTTTCATTATGACATTACAACAAACACATTATAATGTCTCAATGAAAACCTTATTATTAGTTTGTTTTAACATAAAATTTTGTTCATAATTATTCTATTCAATGTTTAAGATAATTTTAACTAGTTCTTTATTAGTTATAGAGATACACTTATTAATGTGGAGATAAAAAATAGTACTGGAGTAAAATGATCTAAAGAATGAGGAATGTTACATAAGAAAAAACAATACTAATTTTATGGAGAACGAAAAATTTAATAACTTTCTTAAATCTTATCAAACCTCGATAATATCTAAAAAAATTAGGGAGGAAATATTTATGTTGTTACATTATTATTTATTATTTATAAAAATTATTATTTATTATTTATTATTTATATTTTTTTAAGTATTGAGTATTAAATCTAACTAATAAAAATAGATGTTGAGTAATATACTAATTCTATATAGAGTGTAAGACCATCCACATATGTGCAACTCTACCATTGTCCTTAAATAAGGCATACAACTTATTTTATAATTGTTCAAATTTCTCTGTAAATTAAGTAATTTTTCTCATTTTTACTTCAATTGTGCAAATATCATTTGTCCTTAAATGGACCCTACCATTTGTCTAATTTCAATTGCGCTCAATCAAGCGAAATCTAGTAGGGATGACAACGGGCACGGGACGACATGAGTAGTGCATACTCGTGTTCATACCCACACTATTTGCGGGTACCCAACAGGTTTCTAATTTTAATTATATTTTTATATATTTTACAATAATTAATCTATAAAAATAATTATTACTTAAATAA
The DNA here is from genome assembly GCA_009771035.1 of Lupinus albus. Taxonomy (NCBI): domain Eukaryota; kingdom Viridiplantae; phylum Streptophyta; class Magnoliopsida; order Fabales; family Fabaceae; genus Lupinus; species Lupinus albus. The sequence continues at coordinate 14,877,807 of CM020010.1, forward strand.
TATGATATGTATATGATAATTTTATGATTATTGTATCATCACTAAATTTTATTATGAAATAATAATAAAATAGACAAATATAATATTATATTAATAATATCTAAATATAAAATATTTAATAAAAATATATATGCGTGTACCCGTGGGGCGGGTATCATGATACTCGTTCTCATCCATGAGTTATTTTGCAAGTACTCATTGCAGGTATTTTTGTCATTCTAAAATCTAGTGAGTGCTTCTAAATGCATATTTTTTTAATGTTGCTCACTCAAGTAAGCATTATTAAATGGTTGAAAGTAGACATTTAATATCGCTCACTCAAACTAGCATTATTAAAGTCTACTTTTAACATCGCTCACTCAAATGACCATTGTGAAACGAGCGTTGTTAAATGGTTGAAAGTATACATTTAATAGCGTTCACTCAGTCAAACTAGTGTTGTTCATTGTTTTCTTTCAATAGCTCTCACTCAAATAGATACTCTTAGATGTCCCAACTCACTCATTTCACTCACTATGGAGATTTACATCATTCACCATACATTTATATTATATTTTTTAAAAACAATAATGATAAAAAATGAATAATAAATGATATAATGACAATGTATTAAATTTATACATTATTGATACATACATTTTTTCTTCTCATGTATAAATCTTTAGCATGTATAAAAAGTAATATTATATTCTTCTACTATATCATTATATTAATCATGCTATCGGTAAGAAATTGACATATGTAACTTATAATATAAATAAATTATTAACAAATAAAATATTATTTTATGACATATATTACTTTATTGTGATCATGAGAATCAGTAGGAAGATATATCATTTTTTGATGTATAAATATTAAAGTCAAAAAATAAAAACAAGAATGGTGAATGGTTGGCATTCTCAATGGATAATTGTGGTATTAATGAGAGAGAGAGAAAGAAAGAGACGTGTGCATCAGAGTCATTAGCTTTTACTTCATTCACTTGTTCTTTTCAAACTTATCACTCTTTACACTTTCTCCTCGGTTTCCTACAATTCCATTTCATCATTACATTTTTTTTTCTTAAATATATCAAATCAAATCTTTCTTTAGGATGAGCAAAATATCAAAAGTTTAATTTCTGGGAGTAATAGTTATTAGAAAGGATAATCATACACTTTAAAAAAGGTTAGGTGATTACCCATAGAGTTAGAGCATACTTTGGTAGTACAAAAGAAAATCAAAGGTTTGTTTTTCTAACTTCAAAACATAGTTATCAAAACAGATTCGTGTTGGACGGTTCAATCGGTAAACTAGTTAATCGATCTCAATATCGTACGATACAATAATTATATCGGTCATGCAATTATACTGATCAAAATCGGCCAAAATCGGTCATATTGGCCGGTTTTCAATTGAACCGTGCCGGTCATATCGGTCGATTTTTATTTAAAACTAATTTTTTAATGAAAATAATTATCATATGATTTTCAACCTTAATGTTAATATATTATATATGTATATCTAAATTCACTAGTATACAGTTTAATTAGTGAACCATCAATTAAACCACTATATCACTATATTAGTACTCATACCGGCTTGATGACCGGTATGCTATTAATAACTATATGCTTCAAAATAATTGAAACCCTAACAAGTACTGCAATCAAGATGTTATGCAAGAAGCCATGTTGTTTTCTAACCCTTTCATAATTTAATCCTAGTGAGTAGTGACCCACCTTACTTCTGCCATTAAATTTCTTTTGCCTTGTTACAAATTGCAACCAATTGAATCTGAAATACTATAATTGTTCATCTTTATTTGGAATCGGTACTGTTCATTACTTTGGATCTTTTCTTTCTAAGTATATTTCTTTACTTATATTAGCATAAACTTGGAGATTGTTTTGTTTAGAGGAAGATTAAAGGTGGAAATAGGAAAAACAACACATTAAGGGTCTTGAATCTGGTTTATAACATATTAATTAGACTAGATTTTTTCGAAAACAAGTCGATGTCACGTGTTTTAAAAAGGCTATTTAGTTTAACATACAATCTAAAAGGCCTAGTCAGCCTTATATGACACTCTACTTAATTATATTATATAATAATAATAGTATTATATTATTTTAATATAATTAATATTATTACACATGTAATTTTAATATAATATATATATATATAAATATAATTTAATTGCTAAATTATACGAGTCTAGTTAGAAGTATGTTTATTAGTCTATTTAAATATAAACATTGTGGCCTATTTCATGACCATATATTATAGGGGTGAGACTCTTCTCCATTAAGAGTAAAAGTATAATCTTATTTTAAATAAAAAAGATATAAATGTCAATGTATATTGTTTTTATTTTTTATTTTTTCACATCACTTTCCTCTTCATTAATGGAGCGAAGTCTCACTCATATTACATCAAGCCTTTAAACAAGTTTACAGGTCAAGTCAAGCTTTTAACAGACCAAAATTATACTTTGAATATTTTAAATGGGCTAGGCTCGAACTCTTTTATGCTATATAAGTTTGACTGTTTAATGCAAAGTCTGACCAATTTCTGCCTTTAAATAAGATTTTATATAAGATGTTATTTTCTATGTATAAATAAATATTACTTCAATTATTTTTTGAAAAAATAAATACCCTTCTTTATTTTACAATTTTATTTTATAAATAAGTAATGATGCTTATAAAAAAATGTAACTAAAATATTTTTTTAAAGGATAAGTATAGACTTCAAAAGAAATCTCTCAACTGCAAAACAATCTCTCACAAGCCTCGTATACAATGATAACAACAAAAAAACAATATAAAAACAAATGTTATTAATCGAATATTATTGAAGGAACTAGTTGATATTGATATAATGTCACAATAGTTTGATATTGAGTTTATTAATTAAATCACATATCATTAAATTAATATGTTTAGTTGTATCCACTAATCTAATTACTAAACTGTACCGTATGGATGCGGTTTTGAGGAAAAAGGACAACCAAAGTAAGATAAAACCTGCAAAAAAAACGAATGGAGATTGTACTAGAGAGACAAGTTTTTGTTTCTCCTTTTGTTTTTTATGACAAAAATGTTATTTCATTAGTAAAAGTGTCATAATAAAAGAGCTAAGAAATCTGTTGTTGGGATTGAATGTAACATAAGTTTAATATATGCATACTAATTCATATATTAATTCATGAAATTTTAAATATCTGAGTTCTTGTATATGCTTAATGTTTGCTTCAAGTTTGATAATCTTATTGATTATTGAATGAAATGCTTAGTCACTTCCTTGCATAACCCACATTTTGTACATTTTCTAGACATAAATTTGTATTACTTGTCATCTCATGTATTTTACTTTATTAATATCCAGACATAGAACTAACCTTATACTCTTATAACTCTCAAACTAGATGGCATAGACAAGTAGACATAGCGTTATGCTTGATGATTCATATAACTTAATTTTGTTAATCTAGACATGCAGGTAGATTAATAAAGTGTTAGTATAGACCAAAACATTGGTGCTAATACAATTGAGGTGTTGCATTTAACTCAACTTTTCATGCATGAACTACTAGACATTGAGACCTATTATGCAGATCAGATTTCTTAATCTTATGAGTAAAGTTGCTAGAATAAAGCTTTGTTGCATAAGTTTTTAAATTGACTAAGATGTAAGTTTTAGTAATTTTGCGGCCTTGTCATGAAATAATCATTATTGAATGAATTTACTTTAAGAGTCACGTGTGTTTGGATAGTAATGTGAAGTTCAATCACAACTTAACTTCCCATTATATTAAAATTATGATTTATTTATGTCACCAATCAAACAACCTATTAAATCTTTGCTTAATTGAAATAGTAATTGTTAATTGAAATGTTATAATCTAACAAATCCTTTTGAATACGACAAACCCCTTATTTTATACTCGTTTGTGATATACTTTGATAGTTTTATACTCCAAATTATAGGCTAACAAGATCATAATGTTGTAGGGGACTTGCCTCTAGATAAACAACAAGGAGGCTCATATCACACAAATCTGGGTAAGACATTGTTGGTTGATTTGACTCCTCAAATATCACTTTCTCAAACACATACATTAAATACTTGTCAGTGATAACAGAAAACAGTTATTTAAATTTCGTTGTTTTTCCTTTGTCCTTTTTGCTAGAAACCTATAATTCATATTTCTTGAGCTTTTATATAGGGTTTGTGTTTCCTTATAGAGAGATATTTTCAAAGTAACCCTAACTTTTCTGAAAAAGATTGTTGTCACTTCCACTTTGCTTAGAAGTTGTAAAAAGCTGTTACTTTACATGCCACTTGCCCAATTTGGTTTTTCTTCCCAACCAGGTAAATATGTTCCTCAATATCTCATACAATGTTTTCATAATTGTTATTATAATATTACCATTTTGGAACTTTTGATAATAATATTGTGACTGAAACTGCAACTTTATTTGCTACATTTTCTTATGATTATAATTTATAATAAAATCAATATCATAACAACCGCAATCCAAGGATGTTTTACAACACTATTAACCACCAAGAGCTAAAGTGTAGTTGCAAAAGCTTGTTCAGTTTCGGTGTAAAAGAAATCATAGGGCCATATCATGTTGCAATTCACTAAGATATGATAGGACTATATCATGTTGGCTTATCTTATTATGTTTACTTAGTGTATTTTCGATTTCATTCGGGAACTTGTGTTAGAAATGAGTAGGATGAACAAGGATCCACAAGTGAGATTATTACACTTAGTTTTGAGGACAAAAAAGTCATTACAAGTGTAATAGAATGATTGAATTGTCTTTTCATTTTTTCATTTTCTATTGTTTTACACCTCACTTGCCTCTCCATTAATGGAGAGGATCCCTACTCGTGTAGGATTGGGATAGTACACTATTTTGCCCTTGTATCCTCAGGATTAGGACTTGTCTTAACATCTTGTAGGCTTGGTGCGGGAAAAAAGAAATTGGCCCTTAATTTACAAAAATTTAAATATGTGAAGTTTGTATATCAAGGTTTGAATAAAATTAAATAAGTTGTGTTAGTGAAATAAAAATGAGCCCCTATTATATAAAAAAAAATTAATTATGAATTAATTTTACGATAAATTTTGAACAAAAGAAGTCTAACAAAAATTGTGAGAATATAAGATAGACTTTCTTTTCATAACTTTATTTATTTTATATAAATAATATTTTTTGTCGTCAACTTCTTAATAAGCCTTAACTAGTCTCATGTTTTCTCACCTTAGGTTGAATCCTTATTTCAACTATATATAAAATAATGATCATTGCAACCAACAAAGTAATGAACAAATTTATAAGTAGAGTCACTACGCCATAGTTGCAATTTAACAGCACACATTTTAGGGATATAACAGCGCTTTCAGATGCTGTCTATGTGAGCGCACTAGAATATAAGGTTAGATTCAAGAGCGCTCACTGTAATGAGCATTGTTGATATGTACATGACTTTTAACAGCGCTTATTGTAATGAGCGTGGTTGATATGTACCTAACTTTTATCAGCGCTCATTGTAACGAAAGTTGTGGATATGTACATGACTTTTAAGATCATTTATTGTAATGAGTGCTCTTGATATGTGACATTATATTGTGACTTTAAGAACACTCATTTAACAATGCTCATTTTAAATAAAGCAAAATCTATCTGAGACATTATATCAAACACATAACAAACATGCCCAATTTCAGCACATTTACAAGAGATTTGACAATAGAAACATCATTCTGAAAACCCAATTCATAAACCATTGCCTGAACTTGTCTCCGTTAAGTCAAATTCATTAACCCAAAAGATTATATGTAGTAATGAAATGGACAAATGTGATGATGATGTAGATGACAAATCTATGAATTTTTTCTCTCCCTTAACTGAAGAAATAAGAGGACATAGAGACAGTTCATATTCAATATAATAAGAATTAAATCAAAATTTACATAGAAAATATGGATGAAAAATAATAATCAAATACAAGAAATACATACAGAGATTGCAAGTTTAGTAAATCACCAACAACTATATTCACGAAGATTCAATATTGACATTTCCTGTATTATAAAATAAGCAGATAACATAGATGTAAATGCAAGTAACAAGAGTGAATCAAAGAGAAATAAATGAGGTCAAATAAGACAATGATTCACCTTAGGCTCGAAGAGAGAAACCAAAAGCTAATAACTTGTTTGAAAAAAGAAACTAAGAGAAGAAGAGTAAGAGAAATAGAATACTGAATGATATTGTGTGTGAGGTTTTGTTTTTAAATATGCAAACATTCACGTCCACTAAAACAAACAAACGTTGATTGAATGTATGAATTTTAACAGCGTTCTCTAAAACAAGTGTTGTTAAATGTGTGACTTTTAACATCGCTCATTGTAATGAGCATTGTTGATATGTTACCTTTAAAAATATCAAAATAGAATGCACAGAATCATTATGAGTATCAGCTACACAAACTCTATCAAAAAACTCACTTTGTAAAGTTAAATTCATATTCTGACTAACTAACCTATGATATATTTTATCAATTTCGGAATTTATTAGATGCAAAGGGTCTCGATTTCCCCTAGTCATGCACTACATGCAATAGTAACAACCAAACAAGACAGTAAAGGAAATGCATCTTAGAATTGAGTAAACAACTTATACTTTGCATCAATAATATCCTAAAATCATAGAGAACATCTAAAAAGTTTCAAGGAAAAAAATCAAAGTTTAACTAATTTAAAAATGTAAAACAGATTCACTATAAAACTTGAAAAATAAAAAATAAATAGTAAAATAGGTTTTTTTGGAATTTCAGGGTGGACTTTTCTTATGAAGTGATGAAATTTGGATAAAATAAAATTTTCTACCCCAAATGCATATATAATATGTTCAATTATGAGAAATGGTTCAAAAGTTATACCAAAAATATCATTTAATCAAAACAATATTCACTAGTTATGTGTATCTCACAACCAACAGCAGAGTTAGTGATTCGGGTGCTTCTAGCATTAAATATGTGATGAAATAAGAGTGGAAACAAAGTTTCATGCAAAAATTTCACTCAAAGGATCAAGTGGGTTGTTAATATGTCACATTTAACAATACTTATTTAAGCAAGTGTGGTTGAATATCTTCAAATCATCAGCGTTTGCTTAAAAGAGTTTTGTTGAATGTCACATACTCACATTTAACAACACCCATTTATGGGTTGTTAAATGTGTGACTTTTAATGAGCGTTGTTGATAAGTTACATTTAACCTCACTCATTTAAGCAAATGTTGTTCACTATATTCAAACCAACAACACTTGCTTAGAAGAGCGTTGCTGAATGTCAACTTTAACAACACTCATTTAAGCGTCATTAAATGTTTGACTTTTAATAACCTTCATTGTAATGAGCATTGTTGATATGTCACAATTAACTGCACTCATTTATGCAAGTTCTATTGAATAGATTCAAATCAACAGTGCTTGCTTAGAAGAACGATGTTGAATGTCACCTTTAACATCACTCACTCGAGCATTGTTAAATATGTGACTTTTAACAACGCTTATTATAATGAGCGTTATTGATATGTCACTTTTAATTGCACTCATTTAAGCAAGCATTATTGAATAGATTCGAATCAACCGTGTTTGCCTAAAATATTAATATGAGGCGTTTCTCCTCTTATTTATGTTGATTGTAATTCCCTCCTCACCAACCATGGAATCATTCAATCAAACTAATCCTATTAGTTATTTATGTTGATATGATAAGTAGGGAACTATCTAATTTAATGATTTAATTATTCATCTAATCCTTTAGTAGTTATTTCTTCTAATTAGTCGTCTCACATACACCTTTTTTAATAGGAGACATATTTCTATTAATACTCAACAAATATGTAGAGGGGAGAATAATTATACTAATCTATGTGTAGCATAAGTATTGAATGTAACATAGCTCAAAGTTGAACTAACAAGTATAAATCTACGTGTAGTTCTTTAATCCATGGAAAAAATTACATTTGCAAAATTGTTTTAAAATCTTCATTATCTTATTTGTAAACTAAACAATGGTGTTATCCACATTAGAACACGGTTTTGAGGCATTGTTGTATGCCAAAAAATATAGCAAGGTCACTAACGTATACAATTAAACAGAAAAATTAGGTGCATAATGTAATTTGATTACACTATGGCATGTCTGGTGTAGCTTTAATTTTAATTATAGGATTGATTTAGTTTTTGTAGGAGTCATGGGTGGGGTCCACGAGTTTAGGTATCTCGTGCACTGAGAATGCGATTGTCATTTGAGTGTCGTGCATGACAGACATGATTCCCATTTGGTTTAGTTTTTTATAATATTTTTTGAAGTCGTGTACCCTAAACACGATTTTCATTGTAATATTAATTATAAATTTACCTAGTAGTATAGTGGTTATTATTTTTAATAGTAAGGTAGTGATTCAAGGTTCAACACCTACCTATTATTTAAAACTACATCAATCCCATAATTAAAATTAAAGCTACAGTGTCAAACTACCAAAGCACATAACTTTTTCCCAATTAAACCCCCATATTGTGTCTTCATGTGAAACTTCACGAACTTCAAAGAGTCACTAATGATAAAAAATGATTATATTATTTTATTGTTATTGCAAAGTTTAAAAGGGAAAACCTTCTAAGAAAATTACCCAATATCAATTTCACAAAATCAATGTCTTGTGTGAACTATGTCAAAGAGGCAAATAGTTTAAAATTAGTTTTCAAGTGAAAATTGAAGTTGAAACCTCTAGACCTCTTTAATTGCTACACATAGATATGTTTGGACAAATCAATGTAGCAAACCATGCTAGAAGTATATATATGGACTTGTCATGATTGATGACTAATTTAGATATTCTTATGTACTTTTCCTAACACATAAGGAAGAGTCTTACTACTCTAGAATTTTAGTCAAAGAATAATCTATGGTGTGGTTTAAATACTAATTGAAAACTATCTTATCTAGATAATGATTTTACAAGTCTTGACATCAACAAGGAAGAAAATCAACAACCTGATCTACCCAGATAGAGACTGTTGAATAAGTGAACAGAGATCTCGACATACAAATCTACAAGTGAGCCCACATTTCCTTATACGAATAGCGTAAAAATGTTCTTGTGCAATGAGTATTCTTAAGAAATAATAACCATGAAGACATAATATTCTTACTTCACTAAGAAGGCTATAGCAACAATGAATTGACATACTCTAATCGCAATGATAAACTTAAAACAGGTTAAATAAAAAAGTAGCAAAACTTGTTACAAAACTCATATATATTGTGCTACTAGAATTAATGTAAATATAGGAGTACTAGTTACCAAGAAAATAGATAATATCCAAATGCATGTAATAATATAAAAACATGCATGGCCCAGACGTCATACAAACTCCCCTCATCACATGTTCTTTATTGTGTTAAGGACCAATCAAAATCTATCATTTAATTAGAAAAGAGTTATAAAAATATAAACTAATATTTTATATTATTTTGTGAAATACTATTGGATATAAACTAGGGATGACAAAAATATTCGGACATGTGGGTACCCGTTAAAATACACGCAATGGGTACCCGCAAAAATAGGTCTGAGTGGGAACGAGTATCATGATTTAACAATATTTTATACTTAGTTATTATTAATTTAACAATATATTTGTTTATTTTATTATTACTTCATAATAAAATTTAGTAATGACATTATAATCATAAAGTTATCATATTATTTAAGTAAAATTTATTTTTATAGATTAATTATTGTAAAATATATAAAAATATAATTAAAATTGGAAATCCATTGAGTACCCGCGGATACCCACTATTCGCAGAGTTCTTTTGGGACAGATGATCCCTATCCCATACTTATGTCCTATGTGGTAAAATCCAATAAAGATAACATTTATGGAGCTATCACTATTTCAACATTAATGTATGCCTGAAATTTTGTACATCTTCACTGTTACACAATAAGGAACATGCATTGTTTGTCCTCAGCTACCATTAATATTCAAATCTATCAACTTTGTGGCAGCTATGCATGCATGTTGCACAAGACAAGAAAATTGTCCTTTTCATTTAAGCTCCTAATTAAAATGCATAACCAGTTAAGTGTTGTTGTGACTCCTCATAAATTGTGTATATTAATCTTTTTTTTTATGGAGTTTTATATTTTCTATATACTCACTACAACTTTTCAAAGAATCTAATCTTATCAACAAATATTTGATAATCATTAAATTAGTGAGTTTAATTCTATAGTATAAAAAAATTATATTGTCAATATATCATCTATCACTCATATATTAATTAGCAGTAGTTTTTATATGAAAGTAATACACATTAATAATGGATTATTCAACCATATATTAAACTCTAAATTAATTACTCTCATCATTCATTTTTTAATTGTATCATATTCTTAGATGTAATATATTTACCAATTGAAACTTTTTACAAATATAGACTAGTTAGCTAGAGACAAACAACATAATAAAGCATACCATAGAATGTAGAAATTAAAAAAAAAAGTATTCCAAATTGTATACCATAATATTTTAAATGAAACTGTTTTGGAAATGTATCATATACTATCTAGTCATTGAAAAGTAAATTAAAAGGTTGATATCTTTGATTGATTAATGGTTTACACGACTACATTAAAGGGGAGCAAATTTTATTTCTCATGATTTTTGTAACTTCATGTGTAATCAACTGTAATTTGTTGAAAAATATATTTAAGTTAAAAGTTTAATTATTAATTATTTTTTGATTAATCACAACTGATGATACATGAAGTGACACAAGCCTCCCATTAAACATAATTTCTTTATTTCTCTTGACTTGTTTTATAAGCTTTATGGGAGGAAGGGAAAAGTTATTCACTAGTTATTTGAAGTATAATAAGTGGTTTATATATAAAGTGTGAATATTTGATTTATACCTCAAAATTGCACTCTCCCATTTCATTTGAAATTTTTTTTTTGATTATGATTTTTAAATTATTTACTAAGTTTATTTTAATTTTAAAAGTATATCATATGTTGTTAACTCTATTCTATGATTTAAGAGTTTAGATGAATAAGATCCCAAAAGTTCATCAAAGTCAGAATAGGTAAGAGATTGTTTGCAACTTCATAAATCCTTGTTGGCAATAAATGTTTATTAAGTGCCTTTATTTATTCACTTGTTTAAACTTTTTTTTAATCGCTAGAAATCAAAGAGCAAAAAAGAATATGTATCTTCATTTGATTGAAGAATTTAATGTATAGATTGAACTACAAAGTTGCATTAAAAAACTTTTATGGAAGGATTGAAAACTAACTAATTTAACAACTAAATCTAACTAATCACCTAAAAGGTAAATGAATTTAAAGTCACTAATAGTCAAATACAATATTAACCCAAAATCCTAAAATATATTTTAATAAATAATTATACAATACACATCTTTAAAGTTGATTAAGCTTAATAAACTAAATTTTCAAAATAACAATGAAGATATATTTTTGACCTTAATTAGTACAAGACAATACAATTAATAATTTCTCATTGAACACATAAAATAAAAGCTATTTTTTGCACACCACTCATGTCCTCTCATGTTTGCATAATTTAGAGTCCAAATTAAATACATCATTTTTTACACACTTGACACTCCAATTCTGATTTTGCTTGTCTGAGTAAATAAATAAATTATTAATCAACATTAATATTTCAATTGCATGCTCTGATATTAGTTTAAGTGACCCACATTGTTGTAATAGCGTACTTGAATATTTGTTTTGGAATATTAATGAAACAAGAATGTAGTATCTATTGAAATGTTGAAAAAGGACCACAACAGGGTTAGGACAAGAAGGGACAATGCAACAAGCAAAGAAAAATTTGTCATGTCTTAATCAAGATCTTGTGGTCTCTAACATAGAAAATATGATTTTAAAAAATTGGCTTAGTGTACGAGGCTTTTACTTATGATAGTAAATATATACGATCTTACTCACATAACATAGAGGACAATTTTCATAATTTAAACTTGTGATGGAAAAAAGTTTTAGCGAATGGATTACACCACACAGTTATGTTTGGTGATTCATATTGCAGGCCACATAATGTGATGCAGTTGCAATATTACAATAGCGATACCGAATTATAATAATACGGTCAGATTGGGTCACAATGCAACTAGATCATCAATAATATGAGTGAAAACATTTTACAAATACGTTATGGGAACAAAATGGACATCCACATTTTAATGTTTATTACGATATGACTTATTAAAACCTTACTCCAAAAAAAACTATGGGAAAAATACGAATAAAGGAAAAAAGTATAATACCTAAAATTGTCTCATATTAAAACCTTATCATGAAAACCGTGTAAAACAAGGACAAAACTTAAGTAAAGTATTATATGTGATAGTGGTATATGAGACTTATTAGAGGATAACACGTGAACCTTAAAGCTTAAACATTTTACAATCAGGAATGTTTTAAATCGATTAAAGCTTGCAATTTTGGTATTCTATTCACTATCATAAGATTGCTTAATATGCTTCAAAACTCACAATAAACTAGCCTACAAAACTTAACAGGTCCAATGGGCTATGCCCAAATTCAAAGCACTAGTTTCCTTCCCCAACAAGAAGTTATACAAAGTTATATAATAATGTAGAGGGAGAAGGTTGTGAAACTCGGAAGTTAAATAGGAAGAAATTTTTTATTAGGTTTAACTCTTTAAATTGTTAAATCGTTTAGTCTGATTGGGTGATTTCATACTTAGTATATATAAATATATAATTATATATAAACGTAAAATTGTATATAATTAATAATCAAGTATAATTACATTAAAGTAACATCTCTTCATCTTTTTTGTATTTGAGTAAAACAAAATATTAGAGTAGTGTTCCAATTTTTTAATTTTTAAACGAACCGTCCGGTTAACTTCCCGGGTTAATCTGATTTAACCAGGTTTAACACGGTCGTACCAGAATTTTTCCGATTCAAAGCGGTCCAATCTTCATTTGGTTAAGACTGTAAATTTCTCGGGTACTTCTGTCCAGTGCGGTCCGATTCTCATAACACTGACCGTGAGCTACTCACGTGAGAAAAATGCATTACTATAAGAAATGTGAACATTTAATATAAGTTATTATATGTTATTTGAATGATTAAGATTAAAATATGAGTTAATTACACTGACACCCTTTGAGTTTTAGTGAAATTACACAAATCACCCCTTCATTTTTTGTCCTTACACGAACCACCTCTATCTTTTACACAAACCACCCCTAATTTTATACATATATTATACTCACCACCGCTGATGAGATATAAGTGTAATATTTTAAACAAAAAAACGTGTGGTGAGTGTAATTAAGTTAAAGAAAATATCATATATTGTGTAGACAATTCCAAATAGTACAACCTGAGTGTCTTTTTTATTATTTTTGTTTCATTACACGATATATTAACAATTCTAATGAGATGTTTATATAATCCTTATATTATTTTGTAATGAACTAAATAACGAACATGCATCAACTCTTATATTAGTTGGATTTGTCTATACAGTATACAATATTTTGTTTAACTTAATTACACACTTAACTTATTTTTTGTTTAAAATATTACATTTATATCTCATCAGGGGTGATTATTGTAATATATGTACAAAATTATGGGAGTTTCATGTAACAAAAAAAGTGAGAGATGATTTGTATAATTTCACTAAAACTCAGGATATTAATATAATTAACTCTTAAAATATACATGTATATGTGACTAATAATATGTTAACCATATATAATTATAAGGTATAGATTTATTATTTTTGTTAGAGTTTTCTAGTTTTCACGGGAGAAATGTTCTTCGGGCATGAGTTTTATAAATTGTTGATGTCTTATTTATTATTGACTTCGAACAAAATTAGAAATGAATAGTAAACTGTCTTTACACGATAATGCATATTAAATTCTAGGAGAGAGATCCACTTACTTCAAAAGTAGTGGAAAATGACTTACTCCACATAATTATTGGATGGTTGAGATGTGGAGTAAGTCTTTTTTCACTTACTCTTGGAGTCAATGGATCCCTCCTCTAAATTCTATATATATTTTGTTTCTTGCATCAGAATTGTGCTTTATTGATCTCTGACTATCACAAATTCAACCCCAACTCTCAGTCTTTGAAGCTTTACTTTCCAATCCATGGCTTCTGAATCTGAAGTTGCTGACACCAACATTCTCTCCTCTGCTAACTGTGGAAAACCTGCAATTCTTCAGTTCATATTCTCCTCTTTCAACTTTTTTTTTATTCAATTTGGATTCATTTAGGTGTTTTTTTTATCATTTAAAATTGGCTGTGATCAATTAAGGTTTCAGCTAAAGCTGTTAATGTCAGCATGCTATTTTGTAGTACTGAATGTTTTAAATTGCGGTTTCGGTTATGTTTAGTTTGTTAAACTGTGGAAATGCGGCCGAAATTGCGATTGTGATGATGTTGGGGAGACTTCCAAAGCGCCGGCCACAATTGTGCTTGCGGAGTGTTATGAAGCACAGATACTTGTGTCGGATACGATACGTATCCGATACGTCGTCGATACATATTTTTTCTGAAATATAGGATACGATACGTCTATAAAATAATAAAAAATATGATAAAATTATAAGTGTAAATCAAAATATCAAAGTAGAAAGTATAATGAAAATTGCAAATCATTGTCCTCCATTAGTGTTTGTCTTTAAATAAGTTGATATTTTCCTTGATTAAACGTATCATATCTATCCTAGTTTTTTTGTTGAAAACGTTTCAGATACTTATTTTATCTATCCTAGTTTTTAGTTCAAAACGTTCCAGATACGTATCTTAATATATTTTATTTTTTATTTTATTTTTGGATACTCTAGAGATACGTATCTATGATGAATCGGAGCGTATCTGTGTTGGATACGTGTCCGAGTTTCACTAGTCTGTGCTTTGAGGGCGGAGTGCAATTCAATACACTGCTTAGGGCTATTAGAGTTGTGTGAATTTTAAATGGTAACGGTTTTGCTCATATGGGGTGGTGAAAGATGTAATTTTAAGCTTATTTTGATACTCTTGCCATTGGGTGTTTAAGATTTAAGGTCATAAATTATAACGTTGTTGAATTGAAACCATAGAAGGGTATGTCCTTATGTATTAGATGTTTAATTTAACAGTGTTTTTTATTCCTCAGATGTCCTAAATGCATGGAACTGAAGCTTCCACGCGAAGGTTCTGCTTTCTGGTATGTGATTGTTACTTATATGAAGTTTTTTTATTTGCCATATAATCTCAGTGGACAATTACAAAAGTGAAATAACCACTAAAATATAAGACTGATATGGTGATACAATGCAACAATTACCACAATTTTTTTAAATATATACATATATATATATGATACTGCGCCCCACGATTTTAGAGTATCCGTGCGTCATCGTAGTTGTAAACAGAAGAAGGAAGTTCTGATTCGTCTAATTTAGTATTTATAGCAGAAGATTTAGTTATTAGGGATTAGCAATTTGGTGAAAGGGATAGTATTGTTGCTCATGTAGAAGGTCAGGTTGGCCATGGTTACGAGAGTTACTCCCAGTGATTTAAATTGCGGTTGCGGCGGCCACCACAACCGCATCACACCGTAATTGCAGTGTGACTCCGAATCACAATGATACGGCCGCATCAGACCGCAACGCAACCGCATTTGGACCACATCAGGCTGTATCGGACCGCATCAGATTCAAAAATATTGTTTTAATCGCAAAATAATTTACACCGCAACAACCGCAATCCGCAACGCAAAAGCCGCAATGACCGCAATCGCAATTTAAAACACCACTTACTCCTATACATGTACCGATCATTACAACAGTTGAATCAGACAAGTTTACTTTGCATGGTATTTATTTGCTTAATATTGGGCCAATTCTGATATATCTTGACAGCACTCAGGAGTGTTTCAAGTCTTCATGGAGCTCGCACAAGTCAGTGCATCTGAAGGTAAAGCTATCATCCTCACATGGCATGGGTGCTCCAGTTCAGCAAAATTCAGACTCACTTGGTGAAGATTGGTTATTTTGCTTGAAGGGAGGCCAGGCTCGGACGCCAAAGATTCCCCACTTTGATTGGACTGGGTAGATTTCTAGCGCATAACCTTCATGTTTTATATTGTAGACATCTCACTGTGCTCATATTTTATATTAGTATGGATGTGTTCATGTTCTTGCATTTCAAAATTCCCTTCTTTTCATCAATGTGTTAGTTTTAGCATTTTAGATGTTTGTGGCATTAAATTTATAACTTTTTTCTTCTTAACAATTCAGTTTATTTCTAATTACGCGCTTATTTGCTGAAACTTAGAGTTCATTTCTGCTACTATTAGGACACTGCACCAATATCCGATATCTAGTAAACAGATTGTTCCAGCTCATATCAATAAACCTGATTGGGCTGATGATGTAAGTTATCTTAGTTCTCCATATTCAACTATCTTGTATTTATCTTATTTAACACATTCTAATTCAATTCAATTGGAACTCTTTTTTGATAACTAATTTGATGTTCATTGGTTTCTGAATTGTTTTTATCTCTTCTGTTTTTAACTTTAGGGAATTCCCACGGTTGAGCTCAATAGTGATTTCCAGCGCATTGTTGAGGTGGTTAAGATATAATTTGACATTGTCAGTATTCTTTGTTGTGTTTTCTAACTGATATTAATATGCAGATCAAATCTCCTGATCTAATTGAGAGAATGCGAGAAACTTGCCGTGTAAGTTCCTTTTTTATTAAATTTTGCTTTTTGTAGATTCTTATGGAGCAGAAATTTGTGCTGTTCTCCTATCTATACATGCAAAACTGATTCATGACCCTCATTTTCATGGTGCTTAATTTATTGCCTATTTTGTTGTCTCTTACAATCCAACTGTATGAAAAATACATGGCTTGTGATGTGATTTAATTTTACTGTGTTGAACAATGATGACAATCATGTAGTTTGAATAGCATGAATCACAATTTGTTTCATGTGATTTGATGTGATTTATCACCCCATCAATACATATCAAAGGGAGTTTTGTTTTGTGTCTAGAATGGCACACCACATCATGGAATTCTTACTGGATAGCATGAATTTCGAATATATTGTGTTTCTAACTTCACATATCTCGGTGGGATAGAGAGCCAAGCAGCCACTGTGGTGCGACATGCTGAGGTGGAGATGGATGCCTGTGGCCTTGCCGGTAAAAGAGTCTGAGAATGTGGCTTCTGAAATGCTCATCACATGCTGCCCGGATCGGTAGAGGCAGCGAGCAATCCTGCCTTGGCAGCGATGGGAGTGTGGCTGGTGGGAGGTGAAATGTGGAGGAGAGTGAAACCTACATGGAAAAAAGCTACATTTTCTAGTTCAAGTTTCTAATAAAAGTAATTAAAATTAAAAGAAATCTCCCCTGTAATTAAGGTAGTAGTAAATAGTAATTAATTTGATAGACAAAGTTTGGAGAAAGAAACACCACTCTGGAATATCCATAGTAAGATCCGTGATTTCTTTTGATTCATGACTTGTAAAATATGGCTTCTGATTCAATATTCGATTCACGATTTAAGGCATGATTTGATAACCATGATGACTATTAATAAACATGTGCTTTGATATATATGATGTGATTAGTTGGAGGGGGAGATAAAAGAAAGAAAAATCTCTTCAACGATTTATGATCTTTAAAATAAATAAAACTTTGTTGATGTTTCTCTTTTTTGTGTTTGCTATATTGTCTAATGTAGTTAAACTTTTTGTTGAAAAATTCATTGAAGATTATAATTGTTTGTATTTGCCTTGTAAGTTGATGTAAAAGTCTCAATAAGCATGTTATTTATAGATTGCAAGGGAGGTTTTGGATGCCACTGCCCGGATAATTCAGCCTGGTGTGACAACTGATGAGAGTGACAGATTTGTTCATGAGGCAACTATTGCTGCTGGTACTAATTTTCAAATAACTTTTACCTGTTTTTCAGTTGCTTTATCTATTGAATTTTAGTCAGTGCACCATGTTAAAGATATAAAACCTTAATTTTCCTTTTAGCAAGTGAGTAGCTTCTGTTATTATCTATTTATTTGAGACATACCTTAGCTTTTAATGGCTCCAACTTAAAACTCTGAAAGAATTGCTTTGTTTTGTGGTGCTCTGTACAACTAGAGCAATGTTTTTTTCTTTGTTTTGTGAAGCACTAGATTTAGATAGCTTGGATCAATCATATAAGACGATGAGGAAATTGAAGGAGATGTGAACTATAAGATTAAAGTGGGTTGGATGAAATGGCAGAATACTTCAAGTGTCACTTGTGTTAAAAAGGTATCACTCAAGCTTAAGGGAAAGCTTTATCGCACGACTATAAGACTTGAAATGTTATATGAAACTGAATGTTGGGTGATAAAATGACAAGATAATAGACTTTATGTAACAGATATGAGAAAGTTGCGTTGGATGAGTGAACACACTAGACAAGATAGGATTAGAAATGAATGCATTAGGGATAAAGTTGGAGTAGCACTAGCTCCTATTATAGAAAAGATGGTAGAATTGCGCCTTAAGTAATTTGGACATGTGTGGATGAGACAAGTAGAAGCTCCGTAAGGAGAGCAAATCAAATGGAGACTAGTCCAGTTCTTAGAGGAAGAAGGAGATCAAGAAAAACCATAGTTGAAATGATTAAGGAAGACTTAGAGATCAATGCTTTGTAAATTAATATGATTTATGATAGAACATTAAAGCCGTTGTTCGATCCATTTTGTTTGTTGTTCGATCCATGTTGCCGACTCCACCTAGTAAGCTTTTTAAGCCTCTTGGAGCATCAGAAACAGAAAGTCCCTAGGAAGAACAGTACCCTAAAGTGAGGATTTCCCAACCACATTATAATTCTGTTATCTGAAAAGTTCCTTCATTTTCTTGCTGTCATTGGCATTTCACAATTACAATTAGTGATTGGTGTTGCTTAATTTTGTTTTCTTGAACTTTTAACTTTGCAGGAGGATATCCATCACCTCTAAATTACCATTTCTTTTCCAAATCTTGCTGCACGTAGGTACTTTCCTTCTGTATATATTCAACGTTTCTTCGAATTTCTCGGCATTTATAACAGTGAACTCTGATCTTTCCAACAGGTCGGTTAACGAAGTAATCTGCCACGGAATTCCTGATGCAAGGTACATTATTCTGTGCTTTTCTTATTGATAATTTACATTTGATTAGGCCAAGTGCCACTGAGGCATGGTCAAGTAGATAATTACATAAACTTGAGAGCTTCTTTAATAATATTGTCATTCTATTTCTTCAGGAAACTTGAGGATGGTGACATTGTAAATGTTGATGTCACTGTGTATTATAAAGGCGTTCATGGTGAGTTGATCAACAGACACACATATATAAAACTCGCCAGTTGGTTGTTAATCATGTTTGAGTCGTTCCGTAGGTGATCTCAATGAAACATACTTCGTCGGTAATGTTGACGAAGAGTCTCGCCGGCTGGTGAAATGCACGTATGAGTGCCTAGAGAAGGCAATATCTATTGGTATGTTCGTTGAGTTTCTACTCTCAAGGCAAAACGATTACGAAAGATTTAGAGTTCAATGTTTTGTCAATGAACATGATTTATGCATGTAGTTGACTTCACCTAATGAGATTAAGATTTGGTTGTTGTTGTTCTGGGATTGCAACTTTTATTTTTCTTTTGACATTTACCTTAAACTTTGTTGTCAATTTACAAATTTAACTGCTCTTTTGGTCTTAAAACTAATTTGAATTATATGATATTGGTTACCTGAAATGTTGTAAAGATCAAATTATAACTGATGACTACCATAAAAATATTTATTTGCCTTTTGGAATCTATTGTGGTTGCTGTGTGTTTAGCTATTTATTACCACTAAAATGTGCATAATATTTAACATAGTTAGTTACTGGTTCTTCATTTTCTATCAAATTCAGTAAAACCTGGGGTACGATTTCGTGAAATTGGTGAAATCGTTAATCGTCATGCTTCAATGTCAGGATTCTCAGTGGTAATGTATTACTTTCTTTGAAGACATCTATTTAGTTTTCTTTGTTCACATGGATTGTGGTTATTACATGTTCCTTACTTTTTTTTCTTGCTCCCTTAGGTAAAATCAATCTGTGGTCATGGAATTGGAGAGCTCTTCCATTGTGCACCAAACATTCCTCATTATGGAAGTATCCTTTTTGTCACTTAAAAGGACTACAAGGTTTGAGAAAAAACATATTTGGAAATTATTTTCTGTATCCTTTTATGTTTAATCCAGTGTTCACCACAGTATGTACTTCTCTCTTAATATAAAAGGTATTGATTCTTGGGCTTAAATTTATTGTTGCATTAGTTGCAATGATTTTATGGATGTTAGCCATTCCCACTCTTAATTGCCAATTTTGTTATAAAAGGGTGGCACAATGAACGAGACTCCTAACTAGTAGGGTTTCGGGAGGGTAGATGTATGCTCCCTTACCCTCACAAGCAAAGAGATTGTTTCCAAGATTTGAACCCATGACCTTCGGGTCAAAAGGTAAACTACCTTACATTTACGCTGAGGCTCACCCTCTATTGGCAACAAAAGTGCGGCCCAGTGCACGAAACTCCCACTTAGTGGAGTCTTGGGAGGCTAGATGCGCGCAACCTTATCTGTAAGCGGAGAGACTGTTTCCAGGATTTGAACTTGTGACCTCATGATCATTAAGCAACAACCTTACCATTGCACCAAGCTAACCCTAAACCGGGATGACATCTTTTGTCCTAAAAAGTGTCACTCCATGTGCCACCACTTGCGATTGATTAGGAAAATACTTAATTATTAAATCTTTAACTTAAATATATCTTTTAAAATCCATCACAAGTGAGTGGCACATGAAGTGGTACATTTTTTGGGACAGAAGACGTGCTTCCTCCTAAACCCTCTATTGGCAATCCTATTATATTACTGTTAAATTGTTAATTTCTATTGGCACATATATAGTGGTACACTTTTTGTCATTCCTATGCCATTTTTCCTTGGACTGTTTGCCAAATTCCTTTTTTTCTGTTAAATCCAGTAACAAAAGTTTTCTGTTAATTTCGCAGTGTCTACTTCTAGTTCTATCTTCTTCCCCCTATCCCTTTAATTCATGTTAAACATCAACATGATTGGAAAAAGGAAAACAAATCCAATACCTTAACCATTGGCAGGAAATAAAGCAGTTGGTGTGATGAAAGCTGGATAGACCTTTACTATTGAACCAATGATCAATGCAGGTATAATATTAGTGATTTCTGAATCGTTTATGCCGATAATTTTCATGGATGCGCA
The DNA here is from genome assembly GCA_009771035.1 of Lupinus albus. Lineage (NCBI taxonomy): Eukaryota > Viridiplantae > Streptophyta > Magnoliopsida > Fabales > Fabaceae > Lupinus > Lupinus albus. Next base: position 14,899,239 of record CM020010.1, read on the forward strand.
TCATTGCTCTGATATCGTTATCATAATAGGTGTGTGGCGATCGAATGTGGCCTGATGGATGGACTGCTGTTACTGCTGATATCGTTATCATAATAAGTGCTCAATTTGAACACACTCTTTTGGTAAGTGCTTTTTTTCCCTCTTGATTCTAACACTGTAGAATAGTTGCCTAGTTTATTTATTTTCTGGGTTGTCCTTAAAAATTGTACACAGAATTAAAGAAAACTATCATACTGATGTTAACTTCTTGCATCTATAATCTATAAGTATAATTAGGGGTGAGCGTGGGACGGGTTAAGGCTTGTCCTTACCGGCCTTAAATATTGTTCAGGCCATTTTTCTGAATCCGGTCCTAGACCCAAAGTTAATCCGACCATAAATATTCATAGGGTCAGCCTTTAAACTCGAACTTGACCCTATACCCGATTAAATATAACGTATACTTATTTTACATAAATTCTTCTAAATATTATTTATTTGTGTATATGTAATTTGACATATAAAATAATATATGTGTATATATATTATTAAACATGTATATAAAATGAAAAATTAGACAATAAATGATATTTTCGACCAAAAAGTATCATTACTCTGTATATATTTAAAGAGAGACATATGCAAACATCATGAGTGAGTGACTATAGGACGGGACGGGACAAATCATGTTTAGTTTCTACCCGACCCTAAATATTGAATGGGTCTAATTTTTGAACCCGAAACCGGCCCTAGACCCGATGAGACCCGACCCTATTCACGTCCGATCATGATCGGGCCATACCAGGTGAGCAGGTGGGGTCGGGTCCTGCTCACACGTAAGTATAATGATAATGTTTTTTATGTGACTTATATTTAACTTTAGTAATATATAGTTGACCAAGTCTTAGGAAACTTTTATGATACTGGAGAGGACACAATGTCTTAGCTAAGAGTGCTTTAAAGCCAAAGCCATACTTGTCTGTAATTTATTTTGGTCAGTGAATTAGTAATTGTTAGACAAAACAATAAAATTGGTTCTCTTTAAGTTTTTTTGTTTTTAATTTGGTCCTTGTAACCTTTTTTGTTTCATTTTGGTCCTACCAGCCAATGTTGTGAAACCCGAGCCGTACATCAAGCCGGAAGAGGTTTTGTATTAGGCTTAACCAGTTTAAATAGTTAAACCGTCCGGTCGGACCAGATGATTTTAAATATAGTTAATAATTTATATATATAAATATATAATTATATATAAATGTAAAATTTTATATAATTAATAATTTTATATAACTATATTGAAGTAACATATCTCTATCTTTTTTTGGACCGAAAGTAAAACAAAACATTAGAGTAATGTTCCATTTTTTATTTTTTTAAATTTTAAGTGAATTGTCTGGTTCACTCACCGGGTTATTTTGGTTTAATCGGGTTTAGCAAGGTCAAATCGGAATTTCTCCGGTTCAAAGCGGCCCAACCACTCATGTAACACCCAAAATTTAAGTATTTAAAATTATAGTATCAGCTCTGGGATTCTCGCTTGAGCGAGGGATTCTCGCCTGGGCGAGAAAGGCTCACCTGGGAGGGTGAAATTCTGGGCTATACTGAAGGATTCTCGCCTGAGCGAGGGTTGGCTCGCTTGAGCGAGAGTGGTCTCACCTGAGCGAGAGCTGGCTCGCCTAGGCGAGAAAAGTGATGTTTTGGACCTGTCGAGGCTGTAAGATCCTCGCTTGAGCGAGAGGTTCCTCGCTTGAGCGAGAGATGCCTCGCCTGGGCCAGAGAGTCAGATCTGAGTTTTTAAAATAGGCGGGATTTTCTCGCTTGAGCGAGAATGGGCTCGCTTAAGCGAGAACCCAACGAGTGCATTAAATGAGAGAAACCCCAAATACATTTTTAGGTTAAGATTTGAAGAGAAGTGAGAGAATAGAGCATTCTCAAGGTCTAAGAGCTTTGATTATCGTCCAAGAGCTTTAGAAGAGGTAAAACTCTTGATTCTAACTCTCTTCTTCTCTTTGAAACCCATTTTGGTATGTTGGATCTCTTCTCAAAGTATGAGAAAACCATGGAAACTCTTCCTTTAGAGTTATGGTTCGTTTTATGTGTTTTTCTCTTGTAAATTCTTGGGTTAGAGTTAGTATTTCGAGAATGGAAAGGGTTTGTGGGTTGAATCAAGAAAACCCCAAAAACCCTAAAGAGAAAATGTGGTTAGAGTAGAAAGTGGGTAAAATGCTAGAGGTAGAAGATGAGTTTACTCTCTAATGTTGAAATATGAGATGCTTATGTATGTTTTAGATGGTTGAAACTTATGATGAAAGTAGTTTAGAAACATTGAAAATATGATGATATCTTGTATGGTTAAATAATGCAATATAAGTTGTTTATGTGATATTTGGAATTAATGACTAACATTGTGTTATATGGTGGGAATGAGGAAATATCCTAAAGTTGGCAGCAGTATCGGCGAAACTTGCGAAGTTGCCAAGAACCAAACCCAACACTCATCAAGGTAAGGATAAGTCTTAATTTATGCATCGTGATAAAAAATGCGTGGATTTGCTGGTTGTGGATAATGAATTGAGTTGTGAATCACTAAATTATTATAAGCATATACGAGTATGTTTGTAATAATGATGGTGTGGATTTACTGTTTATAAATTGATGGTGTGTCAATAAAATGAAAACTCATTTTTAGCCGACCATAATTGGTTAGCGACTTTGGCTCAAGTAATGTAGCAAGCTTTTGCTCAAGCGATGTAGCAAGCTTTGGCTCAAGCGATATAGCAAGCTTTGGCTCAAGCGATGTAGCAAGCTTTGGCTCAAGCGATGCAGCAAGCTTTGGCTCAAGCGATGCAGCAAGCTTTGGCTCAAGCGATGCAGCAAGCTTTGGCTCAAGCGATGTAGCAAACTTTGGCTCAAGTTATGTAACATGTTTTCAAAAGAAAAGAGAAATCGGTTTTAGCTAACCTTAAGGGTGTAGCGGCTTTGGCTCAAGCAATGTAGCAAACTTTGGCTCAAGTTATGTAGCATGATTTTCAAAATTATAAACAATGAAAACGGTTTTAAGTATATTGGATTTTAAATTGTTTACCTAACTTTATTAAAATGTGGATTAACGGATATTGACTTTTATCGAGTTAACGACTTATTCCTTTATGTTTTACGTGCATGGTCAATGTTAATCCCATTGTAGGTAGGCGGAAGATGTAAAAATGGTATGGTTAGGAGCTTAGAGGTTTTTGCTTTCTTTTTGAGGTCTTCTTGCCCATTCTTTTTGTAATCTCTTGATTGTATTTTGAAACTGAATATTTGTACTACGAGTATGATTTTTTTGTATATGATGGTAACACTGGATATTTGTGGCTATGGGTGTTTTGGAAACCCATAGCTAGTTGTATGCAGTAGTTACTGAACCGCATTAATACGATTTTTGTTTCTCTGTCAAACTAATGTGTATGTCGTTATTGGGTTATGGTGCGAGTGTAAAGAAGAGATTGCGATTTTGAAATAAAGTTACGTAACTAGCAAAGGTGATTTATAGGAAAAATGCATGAAACTTGGTTAAAATAAGGAAAAAATTTCAATGGTAGAATTTGAGTCCTTACAACTCATTCGGTTAAGACTACAAACCAGAGCCGTTTTCAAGTCTGGTCAGCGATTGGACCGGTTGGACCGTCGGCCAGTTCTCACAACACTGCTACCGACACAACTTTCAATTCTCAACTAATTCATAATTTTGGTATGAGTAAATTCAGAATGAAAAGATCTACAAATTCTCTACTACTTTTCTGAAACTGTATGGTATGGTTAGAAAATTAATTTTAAGCTTAAAAATATATGAAAAAACAACTTATCATACCTATTTGAAAACATAAATAACTTGACATGAATGATTTGAAATAAGAAAATAACTTAAAACACCTCAATAAAACAAAAACTTATAGGATCAACTTGAAAATAAAAAATAACCCACTTCACCAATCTTGTAATTTTGCCTAAATTTTATGGTACATAATCATTCATATAGTTATTCATCACTGCTTTATATAGTTTCAACTTATTTAATATGATTCATCATTTTCATGATTAGGTGACAGAAACTGGTGTTGAGGTTTTATCAGCTAGGTTGCCAACATCACCCAATGTTTTTCCTTGGCTAAATTCATCATAATCAATTATTCCAAATAACAACAATGGTGGGAGTTTTTAAGTAGGGATGGCAACGGGTCTGGTGACCACGGGTAGTACACCTGTGCCCATACTCGTGCTCATACTCGCACTATTTGTGGTTAGCGGGTATCTGCGGGTACCCAACGAGTTTTCAATTTTAATTATATTTTTATATATTTTACAATAATTAATATATAAAAATAATTATTGCTTGAATAATATGATATGTATATGATAATTTTATAATTATAGTCTCGTTACTAAATTTTATTATGAAATAATAATAAAATAGACAAATATAATATTAAAATAATAATAATTAAGTATAATATATTTAATTAAAATATATACACGGGTACCCATAGAACTAATATCATGATAATCGTTCTCACCCATGAGTTATTTTTGCGGATATCCATTACGTATATTTTGACGGTTACCCATGGATCGAGTATTTTTGCCATCCCTATTTCTAAATATCACACAACTAATAGACAAATATGTTTACTTGCCCTTTTCATCTGGTTGCCTTTTTTTTGGTTATCATGTAACTTGTCAAAGAATTTAGGTGAGAAATGTGATTACATAGAACATATTTTTTTGGCTATGATGTTTGTAACTTGTCAAGAATTTATATGGCAAATTGGCCTATTCAAGTTGAGTATAATAATGCATTTGAGAGCACTAGTTAAGAGTAAAACATAAAAAAAAAAGGTTGTATTTTAAGGTATTGTTTAAGGAATATAAAAGAAATTTACTATTGGAAAATTAAGTCAACATTTCACAAAACAAAAACACAAATATGAAATATCTAATAATGTTTGTGCATTCAGTTGTTCACAAAATTATTTTCAACCATGGTTTCTCCAATTTAATAATTATATTTACATATCTTTTCATTATATCCCCACCTTTATTTTTATAGTTTTCACTTTACACTGATTGAATCGAGTTGAACCAGAGTTCAACTCAGTCCAGCTCAATAAAGATTTGTTCAACTCAAAATTTGACTCGTGTTCGATACAAGTTATTTTTAGCTTGAGTTCAACTCGATTAAAGCTCACAAAATGTTTTGCTCAGTTCAAATTAGTTTATTTGATCAACTCAAATAATTAATTGCACAAAAGTCATATATAAATATAACCTTGTTTATATATATAATAACAATAAACATAAAAAGTAATACATGTGTCATGATATAATAACAATAAATATAAAAAATTAGTTTAGACGATTTGAATTCAAGTTCGATTAGTTTATTTAATGAGCTCAATTTCCAGTTCAAGTTCACCTCATTTGATTTATAACCAAGTTTGTTGAATTAATAATGAGTTGAACTTCAAATAAATATCGGTTGGTTTGATTCATTACCAGCTCTAATCTTCACTTTAATTACATTTAACGTTATCTTGATTTTAATTTATTTCATTTGATTTTAATACATAATTAAGATATATTTTTCCCTTGTGAATATGGCTTTTTTATGTCACATTGTTTCCTTACATTATATTTTGAATAAGTATAATTTTCATAGAGTGTCATTTTTGTTCTTTAAAATAAAATATATATAATTTATCATCCGGGTGAAGAATAATGGTATATATGCAATCAATTTGAACCTAAAAGTATCATATAGTGTTGATTTTCTAATACAGAGTGAAATGCAAATTCTTATGAAACAAAAAAAAAAACCAATATTCAAGTTCATTTAATTAATGAATGTACTCTTAAATATGACGCTAATAGTTTACTTAATCAGTAATTAACTCTCCAGCTTCACAAATCTAAATCACAAACAACACTTTCTAAGATTAAGCATAAATAAATCACAAACCACTTTCTAAGATTAAGCATAAATTGAGTTTTATCATTTATGCATTTTGTCTTCAAAAACATATGCAACTTCAACCACCCACCATAATGTAATTTGTGATTGTCTATTTTGTCCTTTTTATTTTATAATAATTTCTACCAAAAATCATATATAACTCAATGTTCTTCTATGCATATTCTATGTTATTTTTAAAAAATACATCATTTTTATATAAATTATATATGTGTGGTTATGGTTTATTCATTCACACTATTTATTCATCACATATTATATATTAATAATCAACATCAAAATAAAAGAGTTATGATTTTTCTAAACACAAATTAGACAACACATATTATAAATTATAACTTTTAATAAGAATGTGGGTCGACAAGTACGAAGTGCATTTCGATAAGCTAGTACAGAATAATCTAGAAAAATTTAATCAGCACAACTTATAAAATGGGTTGTGACTTAGTTTCACATAGTGGTTTTCTAGTTTTTAACATGGAAATTTATTAAAAAAATATAATAATATTTAATCATTATCCAATTTTCAAAAAAATAAATAGTATAAATAAACCATATATAATAACAGTATCGTTACATTTCAGATTCACACTTCTTCAGGTTCGCATTTGCGGTTTCTTTAATCTCTCATTTTTCCCTAATTCTTTCATTCTCTTTAATTTTTCCTTCAATTTACTCATTTCTACTATATTCTTCATATTCCTAACGTTTCAATTTTTGTTAACATATATTGCATCACACTTACGTCATAATTATTCATGTTTTGCTGTTATTCTTCGCTCAATTTCGGTTTCCAATTATATTCCTCTGAAATTTCACTTTACTGGTTTCATTATTGTGTAGTTTCTTCATATTTGAGTTTTTTTATTTTATTTGTAAGTAAAAAGCTTAATCGTTTTTTTTGTTGCATATATGTTTATTGAGAATGAATAAAAAACTTACTTAATATTTTAGCCATGATTCTACTGAAATTCAATGGTTTGAATCATTAAGTAGATATAAACCATTGAATTTTCGTATGTTTAAAAAACTTACTACACGTCTTAGCCATTAATTATTAATTATAGGGAAATCCAATGGTTTGAAATAGTGAGTAAATCTAAGCCATTGAATTTTCGTAAATTTAAAAAACTTACGGAGGAAGTGGATCCCTTCCCATGTTTATTAACCTTGTAATGAATTGAATGAAGTAACTTTTGAATGCAGAGTTTATCATAGACAAAGAAAAACGGAACAAATGGGTGACAAGAGAAAGCGTGGACGAAAACTGAAAGCTGAAACTAATGAAGAAAGCATGTCTCAAGACTTCATTGCCTCGAAAAATGATGTCGTTACGATTCCGGCTGAGGCCGATGCTAGTGATCCGGATTCTCAGGGGGTTCACTGCAGCCAGAGCAAAAAAATCAAGCGCAAAGAAAAATTGGAACCGGATGCAGAGGTGTTATCGGAGCGCCGAAGCACTCTGCATTCTGAGCAGAATGGGGATTGTGCACTGACAGGCTCGGGCTTGGGCTCGGGCTCGCCGTTGATGCTGAAGTGGGAGAGTGAGGTCAAGGTGATGCCATCGATGGATGCGGTGGTTAAGGTTTTCTGTGTGCATACAGAACCGAATTTCTCACTGCCGTGGCAGAGAAAGAGGCAGTATAGCTCCAGCAGTAGTGGGTTTATTGTGGGAAGGCGAAGGGTGTTGACAAATGCGCATTCTGTGGAGCATCATACCCAGGTCAAGCTCAAGAAGCGTGGTTCCGATACCAAATACTTGGCAACAGTGCTGGCCATTGGAACCGAGTGCGATATCGCGTTGTTGACAGTGAGCAATGACGAATTCTGGGAGGGAGTTTCGCCTGTGGAGTTTGGAGATTTGCCTGCACTTCAAGATGCTGTAACTGTCGTGGGCTATCCAATTGGTGGTGACACGATCTCTGTGACTAGTGGTGTTGTTTCACGCATGGAGATGCTCTCGTATGTTCATGGTTCAACTGAACTTCTGGGACTGCAGATAGATGCTGCAATAAATTCTGGGAATTCTGGTGGACCTGCATTCAATGATAAGGGAAAATGTGTTGGAATTGCATTTCAGTCTCTTAAGCATGAAGATGTGGAGAATATAGGATATGTAATACCGACTCCCGTCATCGAACATTTTATCAAGGATTATGAAAAGAATGGGGCATATACAGGATTTCCAGTTCTTGGAGTTGAGTGGCAGAAGATGGAAAATCCCGACCTTCGTATGTCAATAGGCATGGCACCTGATCAGAAAGGTGTGCGTATTAGAAGAATTGAACCCACAGCTCCAGAATCTAATGTTCTGAAGCCATCTGATGTAATTCTTAGCTTCGATGGAGTCAATATTGCGAATGATGGAACAGTTCCGTTCAGGCATGGGGAGCGCATTGGTTTCAGTTACCTTGTCTCTCAGAAATACACCGGGGACAGAGCTCTCGTAATGGTTCTCCGTAATTCAGAGATACTTAAATTTAACATAAAAGTTGCAACTCATAAGCGGCTTATTCCAGACCACATAAAAGGCAGGCCTCCTTCGTACTACATTGTTGCTGGATTTGTTTTTACTGCCGTCTCTGTTCCCTATCTTCGATCTGAGTATGGTAAGGATTACGAAATTGATGCTCCGGTCAAGCTTCTCGAAAAACACCTACATGCTATGGCACAGTCTGTTGATGAGCAGCTTGTCGTCATTTCTCAAGTTCTAGTGTCTGATATTAATATCGGATACGAGGAAATAGTTAACACTCAGGTTCTCGCTTTCAATGGTAAGCATGTGAAGAATCTAAAGGGCTTAGCGAGCATGGTAGAGAGCTGTAAAGATGAATATATGAAATTTGATCTGGAATACCAACAAATAGTCGCGCTAAAGACCGGTGCTGCGAAGTCAGCAACCTTCGATATCCTCAAAACACATTGTATACCTTCTGCAATGTCCGATGACCTGAAAACATAGAAACTTCTGGCGAAACGGTATTCAAATTACTCCTACTTGCTTCCAGTTTTTTAAATGGTAGTTCACATTCCATATCAGATTGCAGTAGAATAGGATCTGCATTCGTTTATACACACACTCGCGCGTAAAGGATACCGATAATGGTCGGTTTGTAATAAAAAAATTATCCTGCTTTCATGAGAGTTGGTTGATGAAAATGACAATGGGGTTGGTGCTTAAATAGACAGTTCTTTTATATATGTGTAGCTTATTTTTGTTCATGTTACTTTTGTCTTTCATATATGTAATGAGTTGTACTAAGTAAGAAACATAGGAATATATAGAATTTTAATAGGATACTGTGTGTCAAAACATTGAAGTAGAAATATCATTATTAGCATTAACATTAATTAATCATGCATTATAGTATGATTATTACATATTTACATGTGTAGATAGTAATAGAATCATATCAAAGATATTCCACCCTTATATTTTCAAGAAAGATAACAAGTTGGAAGAGACCCTTGTTTAAGAAGGTTGTTTCTGAGTGCAACATTCATTTTTTACCCCTATAGAATCCAATTTAAAAATAAATCTTGAAGGTAGTGTATATACAGGGAAAATAAGTACACCCTTATTTGAGGAAAGAGAGATATCTCACACAAATGTCCATTAACATGGAAGGAAAGATAATTAAGACATTCATGATAGCTCAAAGCTTATAATTGAACTATTCTAGTGCAAGTATCAACAATGTCTTGATCTAGTTGTGTAAAGCTCTGCCAGATCTCTAGGATAACCAAAAAGTCAAAAGTTCAATTCTTGGGAGTAACACATGTTAGGAGGGACAGTCATGCAGCCCGGAAGAGATTAGTTCCTTATCCAAAAACGGATGAGAGAATACACTTTGTAGTATAAAAAAGATAACATAAGGGCAAGTTATTGTTTTCTCCAAGTCACTTTGATAGATTACTCAATTCATTCTTCTACATAGCTTCTTAGACTTAGAATACTCTAAAACTACATCTACAAACATCTAATTGCTCTTTGACTTACTATAAAAAAGTCTAGAACATGATGATACTTAATATTTTTATCCTCTTTGTATATTAACCTTGTATAAAAAAAATCATGTGAATATTACCCTTTACTAAATACTAACTATCACTATGTAAATATTAACTAAAAATATACATAGAATTTCTAGTGACGAGAAAATAATTTTAGTTTTCAATAATAATTTTCCATGAACCCAATTCCACCTATTAGGATTAAAACTTGGTTATTGTTGTGATAATAAGTTTCCTTTTTGGACTACTTAACATTGCTCTGGGAACAAAACTGTTAACTTCATTAATTTTTTATTCTCTTCTTATTCCTAAATTTTTGAACTAAAGACTATATCTTTTAATAAAAGTCAAAATATCTATCTTTATTTTCTTAAAAAAAATGTTAAGACAAACTCAACTCTTTTATTATGTTTGGTTCAATGGAGTGTTAGAGAAAAGAGGGTTTTAATGAAAGAAAAGGGAAATAAAAGAAAAGGGAAATAAGGCAAAAGGAGAGAAAATATTATCTAATGTTTGGTTTGGTCAAAGAGAAAGAGGACAAGAAAATAATCATTATTTCTCCTCTCATTGTTTGATTAGAGGGAAAAGAACAAAAAATAATTTAGTAATTTTCACTCTCAGCATAAAAAACTAATTTTTAAGACAAAACAAAAATATAATAGAATGCATGTATTTTGACATTATTATTTTCCTTCTTATCTTTTCTAAATTTTTAAATAAATATATAATTTTAATTAAAGTTTCTTCCCTTATTATCCCTTCCAGTTGGTCCATTAAAGTATTAAACCAAAAAAGAGCGATTGTCATTATCACTTGTTACTATCCCATCCATTGTTATTGTTAATTAAATAAATTTCATTAAAATAAAAATAGTAAGAACATAAAATAAAAGTGAACCTTCTACCAAAAGAATAATAATGATTTTTTTCAAGAGTTTAATAGTTTGAAAAAATTTATACTACAATCACGTCATTTATCATTATACATGTTAAATCCGAAAAGAATCATCATCTGAATTTGAAAAATATTATTAAGTTGCATCTAAAGGGTATCATCATGCAATCTTTTTCATTTTTTTTTGGTACTTTCCTCTTCAATATTAAAAATTATATTAGGTGGTAAAAAAATATATACACTAACAAAATTTGAGTTTTATATGTTATGATTATATAACTTCTTATTCATCTTTTATCATCCTTAACTCATTGAAATAAAAAAATGATATAAGAGAATAATACATCTCCTGATATAAGGAGATAAATTATCTCATTCACCCAATAAAATTGTGACATGTGTACCATTTAATCATTTTCTATAAAAATATTTCTAAAACTAAACAAAACAATAAACATGTCATTTTTTTACTGGCTGGAGAAGCTAAATTATGGAGGATATACTTTATTCTAAAAAAAAAATGATATAAGAGAATAATATATCTCCTGATATAAGGAGATAAATTATCTCATTCACCCAATAAAATTGTGACATGTGTACCATTTAATCATTTTGTATAAAAATATTTCTAAAACTAAATAAAACAATAGACATGTCATTCTGGCCGGAAAAGCTAAATTATATAGGATATACTTTATTCTCAAAATATAAATAAAATGTGGATAAATTTTTTAATTATCATTACATAGATATTGGATGATATATATAATAGTGATAGATTACATTTGACAAGATGATTGTAGTTTTTGAAGTTCCTTCTTCCACTTTCTCTCTCATTCCACGTCCTTACCGATAAGATCTACTCTCCGAAGGTATGAATCTGCTTTTTCTTTCTCTGATTCATTCTCGTTATGCAATAATAACCTCTTTTCTTTTCCCTAATTATTATTTTCTTTTCCACTTTAAGTAACTGTTGATTATGACATTGATTTTCCACATTATATGTTTTTTCACTGCTACTTCATTTATTTACTAATTGCTTCTACAATTTAGAAATTGATTGGTTAAGTATTTGATTTAACTTATGTTTTTATAGTTTTATCTATCATATATGGAAATTTTAATTGGAATGTTTGGATTGATGGAAAATGATGAAATGTAGTGGAATAGAAATTAATCCAAATGAATGGTCGATAAACGTAATATAACAGTGATATTGCATAGATATTACATTATTTGGAATATAGTGTCCTTATTTGGCTTATCTTAGTATATTGCAAAGTATTTGTGTTTGGAAGGGTTATGACTTACGAAAATAGCTTATGATGTTCGTATAAGTGTTTTTTAGCTTATTTCAACAAGGTTTATGGACATAAACTTAAATAGTTATTGGAATGTAATGAGCTTTCATGTGATAACCACTTTTTGAGTAAGTGCTTAATTAAGCTCGCATGTTTTGTTTTTGGTATTTCTTTCTATTTTCGGCTTTGTAATTTTAGTTCTTGAGGATTTTCTATCCTTCATCTCTGTACTAGTCTCTCTCTCCCACATATATATATATATATATAGAGAGAGAGAAGGGATCCACTTACTCCAAGAGTCTACATCATAGCCATCAATTCTACGAAATCTAGTGGTTTAGATCTACTCACTAATTCAAATAATTGGATTTCCCTAGAATTGATGACTATGATGTGGAGTAAGTTTAAAAACTTACTCTTGGAGTAAGTGGATCCCCTCCCATATATATATATATATATTCTTCTTTTATATAAAAAAGGTGACATGGTGTATGAGACACTCATGTAGTGGGTCTAGGAATGATTAATTTATGCGGTCTTATTCTTGTGAGCGGAGAGACTATTTGTGCGATTTGAAGCCATGACCTCCAGGTCACAAGGCAAGCAATCTTATCGTTGTGCCGAAGCTCGTGCACTAGGTGAGGTCTAGTGCACTAGGCCGCTCTTTTTTTCTTTTATAAATAAAAGTTGCTTCCTAAATGTGCAGTCCCTTTTTTCCATTGTTTATGAAAGAAGAATGGAATGGAATTGAACTCAATACCTTTGTTTTATTCAATGGCAATTTGTTTTATAAAAACAATATATTATTCACTCCATTGAGTCCATTCCACTTCATTGTGTTATAAAATATTCATACAATTTTATGATAACTTTGTTCAATTCCATTCCACCCATCATAATCTATCCAAACATAGCCTTTATTTTATTGTCCAGTTTAGGATAGCTATAAATCTATAAGCAATAATCTGTTTTCTAAGTTTCCATTTGCCTGCTAGATTCACAGGCTGAGACTAAGAGCTGTAGTTATAGATGATGGCACTTTCAGGCTCAGCTTTGCAGGCTATGTCGAAGGGTGTAGTGATAACACTACCTGTTCTGGTTCTCTCTGCTTCAGTGGCTGCTTTTTTTATGTTCTTCCTGCTATCCTCTCTCTCGTCTTGCTCCTGCCCTCGACCTTCAGACACCCTTGTATCCAGCACAGGTAGCACTGGTGTTGGTGTCTCTGAGTCTAGCCTTGGTAATATTCCTTTGTCAACAAGGAAGAAAGATGTAGAGTGGGTGATAGATCAAATCCATGCAAATGGGCTTCATATGCATGATAATGTGCTTCGTAAGGGTATTAACCCCCGCACCAGGGCTCAACAGCTTGAGGATCTTAGACAGTAAGGCCATTCCTCTCAATATGGTTTGTCCACTTCTGTGTGTATTACCAGTATTTTAACCTCATTCATTATGTCAACGTTTACAGAATGACAATTCTGAGAATTGTGGCATTTCTAGTTTGCAATATTGTATGTGGCAGAGAGAGAACTTTGAGGGAGGTGTGAGGATTGGTTCAAAACAAGACAATATAGACTCCAATATGGTAAAATAAGTTAACTGGCTGAATAGTAGAGTAGCACTGAGAATGTGCAGGAGTTTTCTAAAACTGAGAAAAGATGCAAGAGATTGAGTGGAACTAGGAGTTCCTAGCAACTTTCGTGCTTCTGCCTATTTTTTGGTCTCTCCAACATTTGTTTACATGATGCTATGCTTGAAACTGAAGTTTGCTTACTTTATGTCAATCTTTATGTGAAAATGGGATTTATACATTCTCTTCAGAACCTTCACAGTGGTACTTTTTTAATCCTCGTTTTATAATGTCTGAAGATTCCCCTCTTTCTGGTCCTTCCAGTACTGATATGTGGAGTTGATAAATTTTTTTATCAGAATCTCCACAGTTGAAAATAAATGCAGAGGTTTTCAGATTCAAACACCATATGAAACATAGTTCAAACTCAGCTTTATTTTTTGTTTCCTTTTATTAGCGCCAAGCACACACTTAATGGACTACTGAATATTATGTTTTTGCATTATGATGTCCATTTTACATTGGAACTCTTGTTCCCGGTCCATGTCCCTGTCCGTGTCTCTTTTTATATCTTTAAGATTCCAAATAAAGGACCCCAATGTTTATGTGTACTTACGATATATATTATTTATATATTGAAGCAATGTTGCAATTTCTAATTTCATTTTGTTTGAGCATGATGCATGAATAACCTTTTGGTTAGCTGATTAGCATTTCTTGTTTTAATTGTAGATTTAAGGGCATATCTCACTACGATGGACCTGAATCAAATAACTACACAGCCTTACCGTGCCCTGGTGAACTCCTTGTTGAAGAGCACCATAGCAACTACGGCGAACCTTGGGCAGGTGGAAGAGATGTGTTTGAGTTTCTTGCTCAATCCACTCAACTCAGACCCGACTCGCAGGTCCTGGAGATAGGTTGTGGCACTCTTCGAGTTGGTGCGCATTTCATTCGCTATTTAAATCCCGAACGTTTCCATTGTCTTGAAAGGGATGAGCTCTCTTTGATGGCCGCATTTAGGTATGAGCTTCCGGCTCAAGGCCTCTTAAATAAAAGACCTTTGATAGTTAAGGGGGATGACATGGATTTCAGTAAGTTTGGTCCTGGCATAATGTATGATTTGATTTATGCCAGTGCTGTATTTCTTCATATGCCCGATAAGCTCGTGTGGACAGGAGTCGAAAGATTGGCATCGAAATTGAAACCTTATGATGGACGAATCTTTGTATCGCATAATATAAAGTTTTGTTCAAGGTTGGGAGGAGAGGAATGTACAAAGAGACTTATGAGCTTGGGGCTTGAGTATATTGGGAAGAAAACACATGATAGTTTGCTATTCAATCATTATGAGATATGGTTTGAATTTAGACGGGTAATAGCTTAACATCTTGATCGATTTTAAGAACAAAGTATAAGAAATATTTCTAAACAGTCCCAAGGCACGAAATATGCTTTTGCTCGTTCCGATAAATCTTCAACAAACTCGATGACATTCTTGCTCGGAGTCCAAAGAGATGGCAGTTTTTGTACTTGGTGGGTGGTTCATCAGCTCATGCCATAAATCTGTATACCCCTTTTGATGCTTCTAAGAGAGGAGTAGGAATCTGACTCAACAAAGGTATGAAGATTTGTTGTTATTTTTGTGGTGTTAAGATAAAAATGATAGCTTGATATTGTTTCTATGTACACTCTGATTTGGTAGCTGTATTTAGAAGAGTCATTATTTTGCATCTGATTATTGTTTAGCCATTATAAATTTACATGGAATAGATGCCATATGTGTATACTGTGATACCCTTACATATCTCTTTTTTGGTGATTTATATGTTGTAACAAAAGCATTTTGCTTAATCTACCAAAATTATTTCCATTGAGATCAAGAACTTATTTTATATAGCTCAAGATCTAGTTTCAAGTTTACCCAATTTAGATGGTAAATTATCATCTTTGCATACTATATTATCCAAGAAACTTAGAATGATGTGATTTAATTGAAGCAAATGAATATTAACATTTAAAAAAATTATATGTTTTGATTGATACATCATTTCAATTGGACATTCTCTCAACATATGAGATGCAATACCTAAATCACTATAATCAACAAAATATCAAACACAATGATTAGACCATACAATTGTTCATCTCTATTGATCAATTTTTCAAACAAAATTCAATGAAACTTTGTTGCTCATATTATACTTGTATCCCAAACAAACCAAAATACAGCTATGGAGTAATGTCTTATTTGAATTTTTTATATTGTTTCTAAGGTCAAACATGAATAGTTGGAAAAACAATTAACAGAAGACACTCAGAAGAGACATCATAAGCTATATAAGGTGTCTAGAAAAGGAGCAACAAAGTATTAGTCGAAGTTTATGGCACCATTTAACAAAACAAGGACAACAAAAGTTATTAGGGAATATCTTGTGGATACTTTAAGTAAATCTAGGTTCAAAACAAAACCCAGGGTTGGAATAAGTATCAAAAAGCAAATCAATGCAAACTGGCACAAGATCTAAAAGCAAATCGGAAGAATTGCACTTTGAAATATCATGTGTCGAAAGGGTATTCTGAGGCACTATCGACCAAAATTGATAATTTAATCCTCGTCCTCTTCCTCTTCATCCCCATCTCCACCTGAAGCCTTCTTAGCAGCGGCCTTTTGGTTCCTTCGCTTCACCCGTCCGGGACGTCCACCACCAAGGGGACTTGTAAGTGAAAAGTCGATATGCTTCTGGGAATCAATCCTCACTATGAAAGAAGGAATGTTCATCACCTGCCTACCAACCCTGCCAAACCAGAAATCGGAAGAAAATAATATCAATAATCAATCAATATATCATTTTAAATTGAAAATGAAAACCGACTTGAACCATCATTAACTTAACATTTTCTCTGTACACAATTTTATGGTCTCTAATGCTCACTATGATAGAATCAAAAAACAGCTTGGTTACATTGGTGTAATATACTGAAAAAAATTCTAATAGATTTTACTAAAAGACAATTCTATATAAAACTGGAAATCACAATCATGTAGCAAAATTTGAATCTCATACTTACAAGCATCAAGACAGTAATTTTCACATAACACATTTGATACATATACCAAACTCAAAGCTTATACCATTTGTCACCTATGAAGTCTCCACACGACACTTATAACTATATTCTACAAAAAAAAATTCTTAATATATATTCTAACCGGGGATAATTGAAACCCGCAATTTTAAGACCTGATGTTAGATGAGTTTGAGTCCGTATAATGAGATACTCATACCCGTGATATCCGAACCCGCTATTTCTTCCTAAATCTATATATATATATAACAACATAATTGTAATATCATGTCTATATTGTAATACCATATTAGTCCATAATTATAATATCATATTAATTTATAAATGTGATAGTTATGTTGTTAAGCAATGATGTTATGTTGTTAATTCATATGTATGATGTAATATTATGTTAATTAAAGAGTTCTTGCTAAAAGAATTTTTCATCTCAATGTTGAAGTTGTTTTTTATATTTATTTAAGTAAAATGAGTTGTGTTTAATAGTCAAATTAAGTTGTGTTTAAAACTTTAAATTAAGTTTTATAATTTTTCTCTTGTTGATTGTCTAAATAACATATAAGATCGTAGGAAACAAATACATAAGTGCATAAATTATTTGTAGCTATTTTTAATATTTTTGAATTTATGGGTACTTAAGGACCCGCTGGTAGTATACATAGCGGATATTAGCACGGGTCTGGATCAGGTCTGAGTCCAAAAATGAAGTAACGCGAGAGATCCGAGCAATGCACTACTTGAACTCATCCATCCAAACTCATTGTTATCCCTAATTTGGAATGATATTCTCCAATTTTCATAAGTTTAATTTCATGTTCAATATAATTGGCAATATCAGTATGATGAACGATTTTCCAATTAAATCAACCCGTGTGTAGTACATTATTTATAGGAAAATGATATATTCTTCTACTAAATCTTTCTATTAATCCTTCTATCCACAAGAAAGTAACATATGTCACTTGTATACCAATCATATTTTTGATGTTTTATTACATAAAAAATATGATCTTTTCACTGAACTATCAATCATTAATGTGTTTTAATATTATTTAAGAATAATAACAATTGATACATAAATAATACATAATGTACCAAGAAGGTTTATTATCATTCAAATTTTACAATTTTTTTATTGGGTTTTAGTAGATTAATGGGTTGAATCATAGTAAATATAACTTGAATGGTAAAATGAGATCGTGTAAGAGTTTTTTTACATTATGATACATACACCATTCAATTTCAATAATCATTAACTCTTAAATGAAACTAATATAAATAAATGGTAGATGATGCAATGATTATGTATAAATCTTTACACTGAATAAATATTATACTATTGTAAAATTAGGGATAATAAGGGGGTTGTCATTAGAATTTCATATGATGTTTAAATGTATTAAAATTATTATTTTGATTAGTCAAATTAGATTGATTCAATTGAAGTAAAGTTTACGACTATGAATACAATTGTTATGAAAATTATTATATAGATATCAAATATCTTATTAGTATTTTTATGATGGATCAATTTTCATGAGCTTGCAATGCTCAATATGCACTAATCAATCAATGAATTTCCTATTAGCAATTGTGTATAAAGACTTCAAATACTAAAGTATCAATCTTTTCTATTAAGGTATGTTTCTATTAATGTTTTCTATTTATACTATTAATAAATTAATGTTTTTTATTTATACTATTAATAAACTTAAAATCCAAAATAAATATTCACTATCGTGTAATTAATAATTTCATGTTTTGTACTTACTATATTCTAATTTCTACAAAAAAAAACCATATAACCATATGCAAATTATAATATATTCAACTGTAAATTATAATATATCCAACTGTAATTATAATATATCTAACACAATTCATTTATTGCATGTAGAACACACATTACAAACGATAGGAAAACGGGTTGACAGGTACGACAGTGCTGGTCAACACGCTAATATTAATAGAGTATACTACATATGCATTGTAAGTATACATATTTATATATAGTCAATATATTATCTATCATTCATTTGTATTAATTATATTTAAGAGTCAATAATAAATGATACAATTATAATATAAAAAAACTCTTATATTACCTATACTTTTTTTCTCATAATAATAATAATTCATTTTATAGTCTTCAATATTATTCATCTTTAATAAATCTCCCATTAAAATTCCATCTAGCTCAAACAATAAAATGATTATATTGGTGAAATCATAAAAAAATGAATATTTGACTCTCCTAATATCTTTCGGAGCAAGAATCCTCTCAAGTAATAGGGAAAGAAAATATTTTTTCTTTAGTTTCTAATGGTAAAATTATAATCTAAATATAATTAATATGAATACATGTATCATTTTTTTGTTTTTTCACACAACTTCTCTCTATTTTTCACACAACTTCTCTATCTATTTTTTACACAACTTCTCTCTGTTTTTTCACACTTCTCTATCCTTATCAATGTTGTGAAACCCGAGCCGGACGTCAAGCCGGAAGAGCTTTCGTATTAGGTCTAACCAGTTTAAACAGTTAAGTCGTCCATTCGGACCAGATGATTTTATATAATTAAAATTTGTATCTATAAATATATAATTATATATAAATGTAAAATTATATATAATTAATAATTTTATATAACTATATTGAAGTAACATCTCTCTATCTTTTTTGGACCGAAATAAAACAAAATATTAGAGTAATGTTCCATTTTTTAAATTTTAAGAGAGTTTTTTCCCGAGTTATTCTGGTTTAACCGGGTTTAGCACGGTCGAACCGGAATTTTTCCAGTTCAAAATAGTCAAACTACTCATTCGGTTAAGACTACAAAATGGAACCATTTTCAAATCCGATCAGCAATCGAACCGGTCGGACCGTCTACTCCGGTCATCACAACAATGATCCTTATCCATTCAACTTTCAAAACTTCTATATTTCACACACTTATATTTTATGCATTAATTTAATTTCTAATCATAAGAATTAAAATTTAATATAGTGCCCTTATCACTTTCCATTTCCCAAGATATGGTGACATTTTATATATTATAATTTAAGATAAAATAAGAAAGGAATGTTTTTTATAATAATAAACAATCTAATCTGATCAATCCACGTCATGCATAAATCAGAAATGATAATTATGTTCACTTCACTCTACTAACTTTCTCTCTCTTCATTGGGTTTCTCCTCTTCTCTCTTCTCTCTTCTAACTTTCCAAGGTAACGTTAATCTATCATCTCAAATTGTAAAGTTTGAAACTTTTTACAATTCTCTATTCTGGGTTTCCCATAATTTTTTGTTTTGTTCCATTCTTTGTTTACTTTTTGCTTGTTTGATCAGAAAATGAGAAGAAAAAATTGAATGATCTTTCTGTTTTTGCTGATCATTTTCCAGCTCAAAAGTATTTTCATTTATGTTATTGTTTCTGATAAGTATTGTACTATTTTATGATTAAAAAGAGGAGAAAAAGGAAGGATAGTGGTGAAACAAAAGGATCTTTTTTTGAACACGGATCTTCTGTCACAAGTCATGTCTCAGACCGATGAAAACATGTCATATCAATTAAAATATTAAGTATTAGTTATTTTTTTTGTTTTTTCTTCAATATTATTGGTTCGGTGCAGCGTTCGGAACAACATATCCTTATTTTGGTGTTTGTATAAGTTATAGGGTAGAACAATATGGTGAATTCAATATGCCATAGGTAGAATAATTAAGAGAATTGTATAACTATAATTTTAAAATTGAGTATTACTGACACTGATAAAATCTAAAATCTAATATGATATCATATTAATCTGAGTAGAAGTGAATTCTAGATATAGAGGATCTAAGACATAAAAATACATAAAATTCACTCAATTTTAATGTAAATAAATTTGACAGAATTTCTATGGCTTCTAAACTATAAATCATAGTGGAATCTCTTTGGTATGAGTACGTAATAAGTTCAGCATGCTCTCTATACTTGTATTATTACCATTAACAATTATTTATTTGATATAATTTCATGTTCGATTTGGATAGTTTATGATCTAATATGATTTAATAATTTGATTAGGTTTAAGTGAGTCATTTTGATTAGATAAAAAATTAATAAATGAGGAAATTTGCATGAGGTTGATAAGTAGATTTTCTAACTCTATAGCTTCCTTTGCAAGTCTTGTTTCACCGAGAAATACCGAAGATTTTTTCTCGTTTGCTTTAACCAATTCATGCATGTGAGGTCATATAACAAATTACTCTTCCTTTTTTTCTTCGTCTACTGAAACTGGATGAAAATCTGGTTCATTCCTTATATGGAATTACCACAAGAACTGGAAAGAACTAATTCGCAAAAAACCACGAATTGGAAAGCAAGAACCAATTCACAGTTCTCTGCCAAACTGAGCGAATCGTGTTTCAATGCTATAAATACTAAACCTTGTTTTTTAATACAGAGATGTCAAGTGTAGCAAGCAGAGGCATTCATTTCCTACAAAGACTAAATGCTGCAAATGTGTCAAATGATTTGCTAGCTAAAGGCCAAGATCGTGTTATTGAGGCTTCACTTACACTTATTCGAGAAAGAGCAAAGCTTAAGGCATGTCATCTTGGCTTCTATCTTGCTTAACCAAATGTGTTATTCTAGTTCTTTGTTCTTTGTGCCATAATTTATATTTTAGTTTTACACATTGTGATTCATTGCATACGATTTATAATAGAGCGTATGGTGTCATTCAGTCCATGTAGCCGATCCTACCTAATACGATTTTAAGGCTTCGTTGTTGTTGTATATTGTGATTCACTGATTTGATTATAAAGTCGGTAAGAAAGCAATATAAAGGCATAAATTGTTTTATTCCAGGGAGAACTTGTGCGTGCTTTAGGCGGTGCCATAGCATGTCCATCTATTCTTGGTGTTCCTTTGGGACATAATTCATCATTTCTTCAAGGTCCTGCATTTGCACCTCCTCGAATTCGGGAGGCCATTTGGTGTGATAGCACAAACTCGACAACTGAAGAAGGTAAGCGATACAAACCTCTTGCCTAATTTAAACTACTGAATCCTGAATATTGTCACATCGTTGATCCATAACATAGGACTAAAAATGAATGCATTTGGGAGAAAGTTGGAGGAGCTCTTACTATAGAAAAATTGGTAGAATCGTGCTTTAGGTGGTTGGACATGTATGAAGGAAACCATTAGAACCCCCAATAAGGAGAGTATATCAAACAGAGGTTAGTCCAATTCCTAGAGGAAGAGGGAGACAAGAAAACCCATAGTCGAAATGATTAAGAAAGATTTAGAGACTAGTGCTTTGTCAAAGAACATGATTTAGGATAGAGCATTATGACATCATTCGATCCTTGTTGCTGACCCTACCTAGTGTGATTAAGACTTGATTGTTGTTATCGTAATCGTGGATATTATATCTTTAGGTTCTTAAAAATATGGGACTTTTCTGTTGTCAGGACCCTAGACTTATGATTTCCCTCCTCTCCTGGTTGTTTTTCGATGCATGTATAAACTGGACTTCTGTAATGGTGCCTGCTCACATATACTTGTTAATTATTCATTGCCTATGAAGCTAAAATGTTCATTCTAAGTAATTTATTTAATGGGATATGATCACTTGCAATCTTACTTTGCATCACTTGCAATCTTACTTTGCATTGCCTTAACACTTGTGTTGTTGGGTCTGCAATTTTGTATGTTAATCATGAGCTTATTGTAGCATTATGGCCGCGTTTCAGGAAAGCAATTACAGGACCCCCGAGTTCTAACAGATGTTGGTGATGTCCCAATCCAAGAGATTCGAGATTGCGGAGTAGATGATGACAGATTGATGAATGTCATTAGTGATTCTGTCAAGCTAGTGATGGAGGAGGTAAATTGTGAATTTGTTAGCTTCTGCTTTGAACAATGTCAAAATGTTTGGAGTTATTAGTTCATTATTTGTGTGAGCTTGGCGCAACAGTAAGATTGTTGCTTAGTGACTATGAGGTCACAAGTTCAAATCCTGGAAACATCATCTCCGGCTTTCCGCTTGCGGGGGTAAGGCTGCGTATTATCTACCCTCCCAGACCCGATGAAGTTGGAGTCTCATACATTGAGCTGCCCTTTTTATTAGTTTATTACTGTTTTCCTTTTAAAATTTACACTTTCCACAACATGCAGTATATCTATGTTTGATATCGTTTTTACAGAAGAAAAAAACTGTCTTTAGTGTAGTGTTTTACTTTTCTCTTATCAGCATTATTTCCTGAAGTTTTATTTATTGGTAGCTTGATGACTTTTTTCTGTAAGTAATCTCTTCTCATATATTTTTTATTAACTTCATGTTTGAACTAGATATAGCTTGATTCTCATGATGTCTATTTTCTTCCAGGATCCATTGCGTCCCTTAGTTTTAGGTGGTGATCATTCCATATCATATCCAGTTGTTAGAGCTGTTTCTGAGAAGCTTGGAGGTCCAGTTGATATTCTTCATCTTGATGCACATCCTGATAACTATGATGCCTTTGAAGGAAACAAGTATTCACATGCTTCTTCTTTTGCTCGAATAATGGAGGGTGGCTATGCTCGGAGACTCTTGCAGGCAATTTTTGTTACTCTTAATATGGTGTTAGCATTTGTGTTCAAAACTGTCTAATTAGATAAGGCATTCGTGAAACATAATGCACAGTTATTCTCTATCGTAATATGTTGTTACTTTCATCCTATGGAGAACCGGCACCTCTTTCTACATAGATGTTCGACACTCCTTCGACACCCCTCTAACATGCGTCAGAGACCTCGTACCTGGTGTCCAAAATAAAGTTATTTTTTATCGGCTCTGACACTTAGTTGACATATTAGTCGACACCCTAAATTGACTTGGACACTTAGCATTTATATTCTGCTTTCAATTTATGATTTGTTGTGCAGCCTCTTGGCTAATAATTTTTGGGTGCAATAGGATTGGGCTATAATCTTCCTTTAGATGATAAATACAACTTTATCAGGCTTAATTGTATACAAATAGGTAACCAATAGGACCCGTGCACGAGGCTGCTTCTACATATTTGATATCACAAATGATGGAATGCTATGTCCATTACATTTAACCTAAGATATTTGTACCTCTATTCATTTTTTATGATTTCTTCTTGCATAACTGTATGGTCAATTATTGGTTACCTAATGTATTATATGTCAAACAAGTAAGCAGAAACATTTGAGTTGAACTTTTCATAAAACCAATTGGAATCTCTATTGTAAAAAGCATGTGTGTTTTGTTGAAATTTTGTTTGGTTATGTTCAAACAGCTTATTAAAACGATTCTCAAATTTCGACAATTAATTGCTAGACCAAGTAGAATTCTACAAATGGTCAAAGTGTATGAGATACATGCATGGTTTATTTAGCTTAATTTCTTTGACTGTCTTCATCAGACAAAATTTGTTATTAATTTTTTTGGTAGTAAATATTTCAAGATTCACTCATGATTTCTATGATATATGCATTATTCTTCATGCTTTCAATTCATTATATTATTTCAGGTTGGCATAAGATCAATAACAACTGAAGGGCGTGAACAAGCTAAAAGATTCGGAGCAGAGCAGTATGAAATGCGAACATTTTCAAAAGATCGTAGCTTTTTAGAGAACTTGGTATCTCTCTCTCAATCTCCTTCCACTTTTACACGTGTGTGCATGTGCATATGTGTGCCTATATGCCTTTTTCTCTTCTTTTTAGTGCACATAGGAAGACCTGTCATGGTGTATCTTTCAAACATGAATGCTCAGACCTTCTGTATTGATATTATATCCATGTAGGCTACCTACTTGATGCACAGACGTTCATTGTTATAAGATGATATTATTCCTTTAAACCTTTTAGAGATGATCTCTGGGCAGTATCGCTCTTTTTTATGGATACCTTCGGAGTCTTGGCGCAACTGTAATGTTGTTTGCCTTGTGACCTGGAAGTCATAGGTTCAAATCCGGGAAACAACATCATCGCTTGTGAGGGTTGTTGAGGCTAAAGTGGTCAAAGTTCAGTTTCTTATTCAGTTAATAATTCCTATTATTTAGGACACATAAGTGGTATAAGCCAACTTCTCTTTTAAATATAATACTTCAGTCCCTATACTCTTGTTCATAATAATCTGTTATCAAGAGATATTACGGAGCTTGACTGTGAGAGAAAAGAAACTGTAGTTTCTTAAGAAGAGGAACTGTGAGAAAAGAGAGAATCAAAGTATTACCGCTGAAAATAACTTCGTTCAACATGCCATTCCTAAGTTTGATGGCCATTACAATCATTGGTCTATGCTTATGGAGATTTTCTTTGGTCAAAGGAGTATTGGAGGTTGGTGGAGAATGGAATTTCTGCAACAACAGGAAGAGTGGAGCTTACTGAAGCACAACAAAAAGATTTGAAGTTGAAATATTTGAGGGTTCACTGAAGTCAAAGGATCACAACTACAAGCTTTTCAAAAGGAGTTTGAGATTCTGCAGATGAAAGAGGGTAAGAGTGTTGAGGGGTACTTCGGTCGAACACTCAACATAACAAACAAAATGAAGATCCATGGTGAAAACATGTCACAATTGCTAATCATTAAAAGATCTTGAAATCGATGACCTCAAGATTTGACTATGTTGTGTGCTCATAAAGAGTATAATGATTTAGACACTTTAACCATTGATGAATTGCAAAGCAGTTTGCTGGTACATGAGCAAAAGATGAAAGGGCATGGAGGAGATGAACAACCATTAAAGGTGGCCCATGATGATAAAATTGGTGGAAAAGAAGGAGATCGAGCTTGTGGCGCCTTTAGCAGAAAGGGCAGGGGGAGACAAACATTAAATAAAGCTATAGTAGAGTGTCATAAGTATCATCAATTAGAGTATTTTCAATATGAGTGTCCTAAATGAGAGAAATAAGTGAATTATGTTGAGCTTGAGGAAAACGAAGAAATGTTGTTGATGTTATATGTGGAGCTAAATCATTCAAGGAGAGAAGATGTATGGTTTCTAGATTCATGTGTAGCTAGCATATGTATGCGTATAAACAATGGTTCTCAGATCTTAATGAGAGATTCTAGGAATCTGTGAAGCTAGGGAACCATGGTTTATTTTTTGGTACTACCAAGGGTATCCTCTCATAGGGAACCATGGTTGTTAAAGCATAGAGTCAACCTTGGAGTGGGAGGGGAGGGGAGGATTGTAGAAGCCAGGGAGCATAACATGTAGTGTAGCTCCACCTAAAATACAAAATTGCATTAGAAAAAATACACATATAAGTAGCATGAATGTTGTTTATATTATGCAACATTTTAGGGTCAACTATGTTTTATGAGTAGTGATTCTGAAAATTAGGATTATGTAGTGGGCGAGGGCGACTTAAGGTAGGCAAATTAGGTTAAAAATTGGTAAAAAAATAGGTTTAAATCACTGGGCTAGGCAATTTGGCGTATTGGGTTTGGAAACGGGTCAATAACCCGAAAACGTGGTTCAATGACCTGCACACTAGAAGTCATCTTCTCCAACACGATTTGAGCAAAGCTTTAACGATTCTGCACTCCAAAGCGTCGCATCACCATGCTCTGTCTCTTGAATGAGGTTTAGCTCGTTCCAACTCGCCATTCATTCTCAAAAGCGTTGAATCGCATGTTTCAACACTTTTGTGCGCGCTTTTAACAACCATGTAGGGAACAATTCCAAAGGTGAAATTAGGTTGTACATTGATGGATATTGGGTAGTTGCAATAAAAAAGGTGTAGCTATTTTGATACAACATGAATATGTAGTGTCTACCATCCCAAGAAATGTCTTATTATGCAAACAACAATATCTGCAAATAGAATATTCGTATTGCTTGCAAGAGCTTTACTGAAAGCTCCCACATGCTTCCAAACAATTCTTGAGTACAACCCTCACATTTGGAATCGTAGATATGGACATATATGTTTCAAGGGTCTTTGAACATTGCAATATATGCAAATGGTGAGAGGGTTACCAAAATTGAATGCACCATCCAAAATAGGCATGGTGAGAAAGCAACACAGAGATGCAATTCCAAAGAGGAGTTTTTGGAGAGCATCACAAATACTTTGGCTGGTACATTATGACATTTGCAGACCAATTGAAGATATTTCCAACACCAATAAAAGGTATCTGAAAAATATTAACTTTTTACCATCTTCAAGAATTATAAAAACCTTGTTGAGAAAGAGGCAAGAGGTTTCGTTCGCTGTTGAGAGTTCACATATCTTGTAGGGGTGGAGAGTTCATATATCTTGAGGGTTCCGTTTGTTGTTGAGAGTTCACATATCTTGAGGGTTTCGTTAGTTGTTGAGAGTTCACATTATCTTGTAGGGGTGGAGAGTTCACATATCTTGAGTTCAATGCCTTATGCAAAGCTAGTAATAGTAGTATGCAGCTCATCAACATGAACATGGTTAGAAGTATATTATCGAAGAAGCAATTTCCAAAGATTTTATGGTCAGATGCATTAAATTGGACATAGCATGTGCTCATTAGAAGTACTACATTGACAATAAAAATGACTCCTCAAAAAAGGCTTGAATTGGTTTCAAATCCAATGTTGATTATTTTCGAGTTTTTGGACGATAAGAGTTTTTAGTGTGTGCTGCTAAGAACGAGTGAAGAATCTAAAGCATATAGACTTTATGATTCAATGTCCAAGAATTTAGTTATAAGCAAATATGTGGTTTTTGAAGAGGATAAGTATTGAAATTGGGGGAGAAGCAAGGCTTAATCTCCTCGAGTGGGGAGATTATAATTAATAAAGTGAACATGACTAAAATGAAAAATTAGAAGACGAGGTGGTAGTAAAGAAGAATCAGGAGTGGTTAGCATATCTTCGAGTAAGTCTCTTGGAGAGGTTTCTTCAAGCTCTACAAAAAGCTCCTCAGAAAGGAGGAACAAAAATTCACATTTTTCGACGGGAGATTATGTGAGTGGGGGAGAATTTTCATAAGTATGGACAACAATTTGATTTTGTTTTCTTCAATTACAAATACTACTATCTTTGAAGAAATTGTTCAAAGTTACAAGTGGAGAACTGCAAAGGATTTGGAGATAGAAGCTAACGAAAGAAATGAGGCTTGGAGGTGACAAACTTACGTAAAGGAATGAAAAAGATTGGATTAAAATGAGTTTTCAAAATTAAAGTCAATGAAAATGGTGATAAACATAAGGCTCGATTGGTAGAAAAGGGTATGCACAACAACATGATATCAATTATACTCAGGTGTTTGCGCCTATGGATACGATTAGATTAGTAATTTCTTTAGCAGCTCAAAATGGTTGGAGTGTGTACCAATTTGATGTTAAAAGTGTTTTCTTGCATGGAGAGTTGAATGAAGAAGTGCTTGTTGAACAACCACAAAGTTATGAGAAAAAAGTGAAGAGTATAAGGTGTATAAATTGAAGAAGGCAATGTATGGTCTCAAACAAGCCCCCGTGCATTGTATGGCAAGTTTGAAGCATACTTTGCCAAAGAAGGATTTGAGAGGCGCACCTATGAGCACATCCATTTTATAAAACCAGGAGATGGATGTAAAATTTTGATTGTTAGCTTATATGTTGGCGATTTAATTTGCATTGCCAATGACGAGAGCATGTTTGTTAAGTTCAAAAGTTCTATGAAACTTGAATTTGTTATGACTGATTTTAGAAAAAAGATGAAGTATTTTCTTGGTGTGGAGGTTTTACAAAATCCTGAAGGCGACATTTATATTAGTCAAAGAAAGTGTGCACATGATATTTTGAAGAGGTTTAAGATGGAGAATAGCAATAGTGTGAAGAATCTCATTGTTCCTGATGTTAGATTAATGAATGATGAAGGAGCCAAGGTGAACGCTACCATCTATAAACAGTTGAATCGAAGTCTTACGTATCTATTAGAATATACATTAGATTGTAATACTTGTATTTCACTTTATGTATTTGTATTTTCTGTTCTTGTATCTGTACTTAGTTAGACTAACTAACTAAGTCTGTTTTTGTAACTAAGTCTGTTACTTAAAGTGATGAGCTGGCATTCAGTTACTTTGTGTAACTCATCTATAAGTACAAACTTAGACTGTACACTTTCTATTAAGTTTTCATAATAAAAACAGAAGTTTCCTCTCCTTTCTCTTCTCTCTTTCTTATACTCTCTCTCACTATCATTTCTTCAAATCTCTTTCCATCCTTTCTTCACTGTTTTACATGGTATCACGCCACCATGGCGACTACCAACACAAACACTGGGACCTTGCCGTCTTCGCCTCCTCACTCCAGTTCACCTTCCGCTCCTTCACCGTTGCAAGCGGTTTCCACTCCTCTTGTTCTTCCTCTACCTTCGATGAAGCTCACTGAGAAGAACTATCTGGTTTGGCGACAACTTCAAATCGCGCTAATCGATTTGTCTTAGGGACAGAAATTCCACATCGTTTTCTTAACGACGATGATCGGCTTATTAACAACATCAATCCTTCTTATCTTCGATGGGAGGAACTCGATCAAACCGTATTCTCCTGGATTCTAAACTCACTTTCAGAAAGCTTACAACCTCGTTTTGTTGGTTGTGTTCACTCATGGCAGCTTTGGGAAGAGCTTGATTCATTTTGTAACTCTCAAACAAAAGCAAGAAGTCGACAACTTCGCTCACAACTTCGTTCTATTTGTCAAGGATCGAGTTCAATCTCAGAGTATTTCACGAAAATCAAAGGGTTAGTCGATGCCCTAATTTTCATTGGAACACCGATTTCGACTTCTGAACACATTGATTTCATTCTTGATGGGCTAAATGAGGAATATCAGCCTGTCATCACCTCTGTTGAAAGCCAAATTGATCTTCCAACAATACACAACCTTGAATCCTTTCTCTTGACCTTTGAAGCAAGAATGGAAAAAGGTAAACAAAAAGCTTTATCTGATGCTCTTTCGGTTAATATAGCATCACATTCTTCTCCTTCTTCTCAACCTGTAACTTCTTCTCTTCGACCTTCTTCTTCACAACATGCATCACGGTTTGAGTATCATCAACATCCTTCCCATCCCAATACTTCTCCCAATCATTTTCGTGGTACTTATGGTGGAAATCGAGGGAGAAGATCTAGTTTTGGTGGACGTTTTCGTGGGGGAAGGACTTCGCCTCGCTCACAGCTCTTCTGTTCTTACTGCAATCGCCATGGCCATGACGTCATGTCCTGCTATCATGCGCCTCCACCTTTTACAAGTCAATATCCACATGGCAACTGCATGCACCACTTGGCTCAGTCTCTGCCACGTGCCTATACACCTCATTTTTCTTCATTTTTACCTGGATACGGATCCTCTCCATATCCGGCCCACTTCTATCCGGAATATCCAGTGGATTTTTATACTCAACAAGCTTCACCTTATACTTCCAACATTAAATCTGAGTCACTGCTTGGGCCTGGTCCAAAAGGAGGTCTCCGACAATCACATCCTGCATATACTCCTTCCTATGTCATGAATGCACAAATTGGTAACACTAATGACCTTCCTCCTACAAAGGACACTAAAAATGTGACTTGGTTTCCAGATTCTGGAGCAACTCATCATCTGACTGCAGATGCAACTCTTCTTCATGAACCGACAGAAAAATTTGGTTATGACCAAATATTCATGGGTAATGGTATTGGAATTCCTATAAAGGCAGTTGGAAATTCTTATCTTACTTCTCTTAGTTCAAAATCTTCTTTACAATTAAAGAATCTTCTTTATGTTCCTTCTATTAAAAAGAATCTACTCAGTGTGTCTCAATTTGCAAAAGACAACAAGTGTTATTTTGAATTTCATTCTCACAATTGCTTTGTTAAATCTCAGGCTACTAATGAAATTCTTCTTCATGGATCTCTCACCAAGGAGGGACTATATGTGTTTCGTGGTCTTCTTCCCAACTCAAAGCTTTGTAATATGTCGTCGAGTTTCAATCACAACAAGAGTTCTGATTTGTCTACTACTACCATTTCGAGTTGTAATCAGTCTGTTGTAAGTCAGTGTAATAACTCTAGTTCTAGTCATTGTAATTTTTCAGTTCCTATTTCCAGTTTTGCTCTTTGGCACTCTAGATTAGGACACCCTCATCAAACTGTTGTAAAAATTGTTCTACAATTGTGCAAAATTCCACACACTAATAAAAATACTCAGGATTTTTGTTCCTCTTATTGTATAGGAAAAGCACATAGACTTCATGCTTCTAGTTCTACTACAATATACACTTCCTGTTTTGATCTTGTATATGTAGACTTGTGGGGTCCTGCTCCTGTTTACTCTGTTAATGGGTTCAGATACTATTTCTCTATAGTAGATGCCTACAGCAAACATACTTGGCTTTTCTTGCTAAAACAAAAATCTGAAACTCTTTCTGTTTTTCAGTATTTTGTTAAGTATGTAAACACCCAATTCAATCACTCTATTAAAGCTGTCCAGAGTGATTATGGGGGTGAATTTAGGTCTTTCACTGCTTTCCTAAAATCCCTTGGGATTGTGCATAGGATATCTTGTCCTCATACACATCACCAACAAGGAACAGTGGAGAGAAAGCATAGGCATATTGTTGAGACTGGTCTCACTTTATTGCATCATGCCCATTTACCCTTATCTTATTGGGATCATGCCTTTTTAGTTGCTGTCTTTTGCATAAACAGACTGCCTTCATTAACCTTAGAGTCTAAATCACCATATTTTCTTCTATTTGGCAAGACTCCTAACTATCAAGAATTCAAAGTCTTTGGTTGTGCCTGCTATCCTTTGTTGAGACCTTTCAATAAGCATAAACTAAATCCTAGAAGTCTTGAGTGTGTCTTTCTAGGCTATTCCTTAAATCATAAGGGATACAAGTGCCTTTCACCTACTGGAAGGATTTATATTTCCAAAGATGTAGTCTTTAATGAATATCATTTTCCCTATAATTCACAATTTCTTACTGACCCCATAGCTAATAATCCCTCTTCAACAATGTTCTATCAACCTACACCTCATCCAATTATCTCACCAAGCCCTGTTATTCATTTTCCTTCTAATTCTCCTCAACCTTTGTCCAATTCTCCACTAAACCAGTCACCTGCCTCTTCACCAGTTCATCCTATGTCTTCTCCTATTACCAGTTCATCCTCTTCTCTGTCTGGCTCTAATTCTCCTTCTGAATATGTTCCATCCCCTTCATCTTTGGCATCTTCTTCACCTAGAGTCTCTCCACCTACCTCCTCACACCCTATGATAACCAGATCTAAATCTGGAATCACTAACACTGCTGTTCCAAGTGTTCAACTTGCTCAATGTGAACCAGTTAGTACCAAAAGTGCTTTGGCTAATCCAGTATGGCAGCAAGCTATGCAGCTTGAGTATGATGCTCTGATGGCTTTAGGTACTTGGACCTTGGTTCCACTACCTCCTCATAAGCAAGCCATTGGATGCAAATGGGTGTTTAGAGTAAAAGAAAATCCAGATGGGTCTGTCAACAAATACAAAGCCAGACTTGTTGCTAAGGGCTTTCATCAGAAGCATGGGGTGGACTACAATGAGACTTTCTCTCCTGTTGTTAAACCAGTCACTATTAGGATTCTGCTCACACTAGCTGTCACTCATCACTGGATAATTGAACAACTTGACATCAACAATGCCTTTCTAAATGGCACTCTTGAAGAAGAAGTATACATGACCCAGCCTACTGGTTTTCAACATTCAAACAAGGCTTTGGTTTGCAAACTCAACAAAGCTATCTATGGCTTAAAACAAGCCCCTAGGCAGTGGTTTGAAAAGCTAAAAGGGTCTCTTATTCATCTAGGTTTTAAGGTTAGCAAGTGTGACAACTCACTGTTTATTCACACTTCATCCAGTCATCAACTATATATCTTGGTATATGTTGATGACATCATAGTTACAGGATCTTCTTCTTCATTAGTAAAACAAACTATTCAGGATCTCAGCAAAAATTTTGCACTAAAGCAGTTAGGCATCCTGGATTACTTTCTAGGGATTGAAGTTAAACACAAGACAGATGGATCACTTTTTCTGTCTCAGTCAAAGTACATTAGGGATCTGCTTGCCAAGGCAAATCTGACATCCACTAAGTCTAGTATCACTCCCATGGCATCTAATTGCAAACTAACTAGACATGGATCAGACATCTTTGAAGATCCAACTTTCTATAGATCTATAGTAGGAGCTCTTCAGTATGCCACTGTAACTAGACCAGACATCACCTACAGTGTAAACAAGGTGTGCCAATTCTTGTCAAAACCATTGAACTCACACTGGATTGCTGTTAAAAGAATCCTTAGATATCTTCAAGGCACTCAAACTTTGGGCCTTTCCATCACTCCTGCAAACAACATGACATCCTTACCACTGGTTGCATATTGTGATGCTGATTGGGCATCAGATTTGGATGACAGGAGATCTACCTCAGGGGCTTGCCTTTATCTAGGGACTAATCTAGTAACCTGGTGGTCTAAGAAACAGCAGACTGTTTCTAGATCCAGTACAGAAGCAGAGTACAAAAGCTTAGCTCTAGCCTCTCAAGAAATCATGTGGATAGAATCTCTTCTCAAAGAACTTAAGGTCTCCTATGAAACTCCTACTGTTTACTGTGACAACTTAAGTACCATTGCCATGTCCCACAATCCTGTTCTACATAACAGAACAAAACATATTGAAGTAGATCTCTACTTTGTTAGAGACAAAATTCAGAACAAGACTCTCTTTGTCAAGCATGTATCATCTGAATTACAGACTGCAGATATACTCACAAAACCTCTATCCAATAGTCAGTTTGTAGCATTAAGGAATCAGCTTCACATTCTAGACATTAGTGCTGAAAACTTGACCTAGAACAGTAGAGATCTACACCTTAGTCTTCAGGGGGATATATTAGAATATACATTAGATTGTAATACTTGTATTTCACTTTATGTATTTGTATTTTCTGTTCTTGTATCTGTACTTAGTTAGACTAACTAACTAAGTCTGTTTTTGTAACTAAGTCTGTTACTTAAAGTGATGAGCTGGCATTCAGTTACTTTGTGTAACTCATCTATAAGTACAAACTTAGACTGTACACTTTCTATTAAGTTTTCATAATAAAAACAGAAGTTTCCTCTCCTTTCTCTTCTCTCTTTCTTATACTCTCTCTCACTATCATTTCTTCAAATCTCTTTCCATCCTTTCTTCACTGTTTTACAGTATCTAACCGCAACAAGGCCAGATTTGATGTATGTGGTGTGTCTCCTTAGCCGATTTATGGGAAGCCCCACCGAGTTGCATTTCGATGTGCCACTAAACGGGTGTTAAGATACTTGAAAGACACTTTGAATTTGAGAGTCTTTTATCAAAAGGA
This sequence comes from Lupinus albus, assembly GCA_009771035.1. Lineage (NCBI taxonomy): Eukaryota > Viridiplantae > Streptophyta > Magnoliopsida > Fabales > Fabaceae > Lupinus > Lupinus albus. Next base: position 14,933,447 of record CM020010.1, read on the forward strand.
GAATAATAGAGACTTGTTGGCAATTCAGGAGATACAGTTGCTATAGGGTTTAATTTTATACATCTGAAATACCCTTCAGTTTGCTCTTGGCATTGTGTCTATAATAGGGGTCCTTAATTGCAATAAGTTTCAAAGACTTTATATTGGGTTTATTCAAGTGTGAAGTCTCACATTGGATATACGGGGAGGAGTAAAAGAGTTTATAAGTAGAAAATGCTCATGGTACTAATGCCTTAAGGTTTTGGTTCAAGATGTGGTGTCTCACTTGTGTCTCTCCACTTTCCCATACCCCGGTAACAATGGAACTCCCCGATGGTTGGAGGCTCCCCGGTCGCAGTCTGGTCCAACAAATGGTATCAGAGCCGATGGTTCGGCTGGGACATGGTGGACTTAAGGGGGAGCGGACCGGAAAGTGTGTGGTACCCACACCTGAGGGGGAGATTGTTGGGTTTATTCAAGTGTGAAGTCCCACATTGGATATGCGGGGAAAAGTAAAAGAGTTTATAAGTAGAAAAGGCCCATGGTACTAATGCCTTAAGGTTTTGATTTAAGATGTGGTGTCTCACTTGTGTTTCTCCACTCTTCCCATACCCCGCAACAATAGAACTCCCTGGTGGTTGGAGGTTCCTCAATCGCAATCTGGTCCCACACTTTATATGAAAGATCTTCTGCATTTGTATTTTATAACAATAATTACTATTGTTGAAAATTTGAATTGACACCATTTCAATACCCTATCCATGCTTCCATGGGTTCTATCATAGATAACGGTTCCCTCATTTAGCCTACTTATCGAGTATCAAAATCCGCATACCACGTTCGTGGTTCGTCACAACTCATAAATGAAGTGTTGTATTAATAATGTAAAAAATGATGAACTGCATAGAACCAGGTACCACACATCGAATTCGCTATTGCATAGCGTACAACTTTGATTTCTATGCTCTTTGCTTTGCTTTCTATGATTTCAATAACGCACCACACATCGAAATCGCTATTGCAGCAAAATACTTTATCAAATGCAACTTAGTATTATCACATTTTTTTTCACAATTTGGTTGTTCTCTTTTTTTTCTTAAACCTTGTTGATTTCATTTTGCAGAAACTGGGGCAAGGTGTTAAAGGAGTATATATCTCTATAGATGTGGATTGTTTGGATCCTGCATTTGCACCTGGAGTGTCTCACATAGAACCCGGAGGTCTTTCGTTTCGCGATGTTCTTAACATCCTACACAATCTTGAAGGGGATGTTGTTGCCGCAGATGTGGTTGAATTCAACCCACAGCGTGATACTGTTGATGGAATGACTGCAATGGTAGCTGCTAAGCTGGTGAGGGAATTGAGTGCAAAGATTGCAAAATGATAAATCTTCGGTTTCATTTCTTACGGTCCGTTTACGAGTTGGGTTTTGAACGAAAAATAATAAAAACGAATCCTTTCATTTTCCTTTGACCCCCTTCAAAAACTAACTCGCAAACAGACCATAAATGCCACATCGAAGATCAGCTTTTCACTTGCATGAACTCTTTACATAGTTTAAATGAAAGATTCATAAAAATAAGTTCACCAAAATCATGCAGCACAATGCATGTAATTTTGCAGATCATTTATGTCACATACACATTGCTATGCCTAAATAAAAGAACTATTGAAGACATTGGTGTGTGATAATATATTATCTTTCTATATTCACAACTAGAATGAATGGAAACAAGCTTCTCCATATTCTTTTAACATGCAAGACACTTACCATTATATACTTCATGCTTATACACAAAACCAAATTCTTATTACAAGGAGTAATGTTAGTTTCACAAAATGTGCAAATCATATAACCTATATATAGTATCAAGCATAGATATGCATATTTAAAAATATGATGATATTGTCTTAGTTAGATGCTCATGAAACTAGAAAGGTGGGGACAAACTTAAGAAACACATGTATATGCATGAAAGTATTAGATGGCAATGAGGGGTGAATTAGTTCTTCGGAGTATGATTAATTTTTCTGCAATGAAAATGTTGCATAAATAATTGTGAAATAAAAATCAAATTGGAATATAAGAGTAAAGAGAAGAGAGAAAGTACATTGATATTTGTATTAGTTCATATTTTTGTCCACCGAAGGTTACGTTCAGTACCCTTGTAGCACAAGAGATTTTTTTACTAGATGTTTTGAGTTGTAATTATAATTTCTCTTCCCAAAGACTCTTTATACCTTCTTACACACTCACAAATACCTCACACCCTTGGAAAATAATATTTTCGAGTACTCTTTTCCCCTTCTTACCACACCATGGTGATGACAAATTTTACAAGAAGGTGAAGAATAATTCTATGACAGGATTGTTTTTACAAGATATGACAATTTTATAGCTTGCAACCATTTTGCTCTCAATACACTTAGTATACAATGCTCTTAGAAGTGTTTAAATTTAGAAAACTTTAGAACTAGCACTCAATTCAACTTCATAAAATTTCTGAAAGTTTGGAAGCGGAAATTGCATAAGAGAGTGCAGAGAATTGTATATGAAAGTTGTGTGTTAAGTGTGTATCGATTGTTGTTTGAGATGGATGATTCAATGCCTTTAAATAGGCTTTCAATCAGCCAATATACTATTCCATGAAGTTGTGACATGATTTGAATGAAACACATTAAGTTTGGATGAAAATTGTTTAGTTTAGATTTGAAAATCTGGTTTTAACAGCTTTGTGTAATCGGTTACATCGTGATGTAATCGATTACCCAAATTTACTTTCCTGAAAAATAATCGATTATTTATTTGCAGTATTTGGTTACTCTCTGTTAGTTATGTTGGGTAACTGTTTACTCTGTTAGGTAACATGTTACGTAGTCCGAGTAACATGTTACCAACTGTTACACAGGTCAAGTAACTCGTTACTTAGCTTTTTCAAAATTGTTTTTAAGTGTCTAAGAGTTTTCTAATCCTTTTCAAAATAATTTTAACTAGTTTTTAATCATTGTTTACTAAACATACATAGAGTTTAAGGATAGAAGTAACTATTGAAAACTTAATCTATATAATTCTTGAAGCTTGATCTTCTAGTCTTCAAAGTCTTCTTCTTTTTTCTTCTTTTTTCTTCTTTTTTCTTCTTTTTTCTTCTTTTTGTGATCTTGATGCCTTCATCAAAAACGAGTCAAGGTCAAGAACAAGATCTTCTTCACATTTTGTATAAGTCGAAATAAGACAAAAAACATGAAGTGTAAGTTTGGCAAAATATGGACAAACTTTGCTATAGAGCTAACAATTAGAGATCATATTCACAAATAATTATATATAGTATCTTGAGTCAATCATACATGATGAGAAAGTTCACGTCAATTGAATTTGATGGAATAGCATAATGTTTGAGGTGTATATATGATAAAAACTGTAGGTCAAACTTAATGAGAAGTTGTATCAAACAACTATAAGACATACATTATTTTGTGAGATTGGTTATTGTATGATAAAATGTCAAAAAGAGAATTAACAAGAAGAAAGATATCCATAAGTGCATTAAGCCAACCCAAGGTTCTTCAATGTAAATATGAAACTATCTTCCATGATTCAAATCCTTCAACTAAGAACAAGAAGAAACCACTACTCCAATCATTGTAATCTCATTTGGTTTCAGTTTCTATGCTTCCATTTTCCAATAGAGTTTTCCTACCTCATTTGTTAGCCTATTTGTGAGTTAATTTTTGAATATAATCACAACAAATGAAAAACTTAAAAGCTATAAAATTCAAATGTGGTAAGACTTTGAAGTTTTCATTTTTTTCTTCATTTCACTCTAAAACCTAACTAGCATAGTTTAAATGGACACATATTTTTTATAATTTCCATATTGAAAATTGGAAAACAAGTAAGCAATACAGTGTTATGAAAATCATTTTGACCAGTTCAATCGATAAACCGATAAATCGGTCTCAATATTGATACGGTACAACAAACACACAACTAGTATATTTTTTATACTTCTAAAATATGGTCTACTATTAAGTGACACATTTTTGTTTTAACAAATTGTATAAATAAAAGGTGTTATTGTGTTCTTATTGAGTTTTCAATATTAACGTTAGTATAAAATATACGTATATCTAATTCATCGGTATGCGGTTTAATTAGTGAACCACAAATTGAATTGCTAAACCATTATACTAGTATTTTGACTGGTTTAATGTTAAAATGGTAGGAGTCATGCACAATCTTCTTGATGAAACAAGAAAGATGAGAAAGAAAAAGATCAAGAAGGAAGAATGAGAAAGAATAAAGAATGAGAATCAAAGCTTTGTAACACTGACTAATATTTCTCATTGAATGATGAAATGGGGAGAAGACAAGAGTTTATATAGTAAAAGATAAACTTAACTAACCGACCTAAACTAATTGATCTAAAACAGAAAACCACATCTATTTTAACATTTAATGATATGTATGATATTAATAACATCAAGAGCAACACATCATTGATAATTCCCTTATACACCTTCTACAAATGGTAGTCTTTGTTCCTCTTTGATTTGTTGTTCTTTGTCATTTGATTCAAAAACTTGTTTTTGTTGTTGAAGAAAGGGTAAACAAATTTCAGAGAAAAAAAGCATAAAAAATAGTCTCATATTCATCTTTTAGAGGTAGTTATTCCTATATGTGGTTTTCAACTATTACAAATTTTTTTTTTTAAAAAAGAAGCTTTCTCTCTCAAAATTATCCTCTTTAATAAGAGTTTTTAACAATGTTCTAGAAACCGTGTCGTACCGGCTGGTTCAACCAGAAAACCGGTGAACCGGACGCCTAACCGGTACGGTACGTATGTTATACCGCATATGCAATAGAACCGGTCAAAACCGGTAAACCGGTTTAAACCGGTCGGTTTGTACATTAATTTTTTTTTTAAATTTCAAATTTTCAATTCTTCACCAATTCTTCAACTTCAATGATTAATACTTGAGTCATTTATTTGTATTTTGCGTTTGTTAAGTGATAATTTTGGATTAATATATGTTTTGCACTTTAGACTTTGATTTTATTAAAGACTTAATGTTGTTTGTTTGTGTGAATTTGAAGTAAATTATGAATATGGATTATAAATATGAATATCTAATTATTTGAAATTTTTTGTTATAGGTTTACATATATATAAGCAAGAATGTCCAGATTAACCGGCATGCGGTTTAATTACTGAACCACTGTACCACTATACCAGTACTCTGACCGGTTTAATAACCAGTACGGTTTTAATAACATTGGTTTTTAATAGGAGACCTTATAAAAAACTAAATAGAAGGGAATAGAAAAAATGAGAATGGATATTAGACCAATCCTAATATTTTATAGGTTCAATCCGAGGAGAAAAATTTAGGGGCCTAAGTTAAAAAAAATTAGGTGTGAAATTTGTATGTCTAAGTTTGAATAAATTTATGGACCCAAAATAAAATGTGAGAGCAAAATAAAAATGAATACATATTATTTATTAAAAGAATTTAATTATGTAATATTTTTACAATAAATTTTGAGAAAAAAAGTTTCATAGAAATTGTAAGGACATAATATACATTTACTTCTCGAACTCGATTATTGTTACTCATTTGAGACATAAGTTCATAATACTTTTTTTGGATCAACTTCTTAATGAGCTCTAAATTGTCTCATACATTGCTTAACCTAGGCCAAACCCTTATTTTACTTATACATTAATCATATGATAATATAATGAGTTTAATATTTATAGTGTATAGTTTTCTCGTATTACTTTTGTTTGAGAATTAATGATGGTTAACATATGAATGATGTGTTGACCGTGTAAAAAATAGTTACACTATCGATATATACATATTAAATCCTAATATAATATGATGATTATTGTAACCAACTAAATATTGAACAAATTCATGCACAAAGTAATAATACTAATAATCAATAACATATCTAATTTTAAAAAGAATAGAAGCAAGAATTAATCCCTAATTGTAGAATTTTTGAGAATTGTAGTCATAAGATTAATTAATTATGTAAGAAAAAATTGGGAGCTAATTTCTCGTGGACCCTAAGGTGGCACTCCTTCCTTAAAAAATGATTGATGTTTTTTTTTTAAAAATAACTAGGTATCCCTTTTCTGATTGATGCATATGTTTCGTGGTAACCAAAATTTAATACTTTTATTTGTATTACAAAAGATATTCTCTTATCTTATAGATAAGAAATTAACAATTTTTTGGTGTATAACTATCATTCCCAACAAGTGTCGATTCTAGGAATTGAACATTTAACCTGTTGATTTTTCTGGTAATCTAGACCTTTTATTACTAGACAAACACATTGCTTTTAAATTTGATACCTTTTAAAAACATTGAAGGATGTTCTATCAAAGCTTTTCTTACAATCATTAACCAACACAATGAGACCTATATATCCAATGTAGCTTTGCATCACTAGATCAACGTATTGTTAGTTATAACTTATTCTTTGACCAAAACATTTATTAGGGATGAGCATGAATCGGGTTGGGTCGGGTAAGGATTATTCCTTACCTTACCCTAAATATTAGTTGTCATTTTTTTGAACATGAACCCCCTATACTTGAAGTTAACTCGACCCTAAATGTGAATCGGGTTAGCCTTTGAACCCAATTAAATATAATGAATATTCATTTTAGATAAAATCTTTTAATATTACTTATGAATATGTAATTTGACATATAAAATCATATATATATATATATATATATATATATATATTGTTAACATGTATATGAAAACAAAGTTAGAGAATTAAGGATACTTTCTACCAAAAAAGTGTCATTACTCTGTAAAAAATTGAATTGAGATACATTTAAACACAATGAGTGAGTGATTATTGGATAAGTGAGACTGAATCATATTTGTCCCCTACCCGATTATAAATATTGACAGTATCTAATTTTTAAATCTGAATTCGATCCTAGACGAACTCTATTTGAGCCCCATCATGATAAGTCAAATCGGATGAACGGGTACAGTCAGGTCCTGCGCATTTGTAGTGTTTTATATAGGATTTTCTAGTGCTCCCAATTATATAAGATTTGCTTATATGTATTTTGTAATTTAATATTTTTATTAATTATTTAAATTATCAACTACCTCAATCTTTATATTAGAGAAATTTTACCCATTAAAAAAAGTAAATAAACTTTACAAATTATTTTTTCTTTAAAATGTTTCATTTAGTTATTTATAATTCAGATTAGTCAAAAACCCATATTTTTTAAGAATGTTTTAGTTTAATTGTGATGCTTTTCATTTCTAATTATTTAAAAATAATATTTAAGTTAAAATATTTTAAAATGTAGTTCATCTTTTTATTTATCCCTTATTTTATATCTATACTTCTATACTACTTATAAAGGGAAAACTTAAATTAACTTCTCATGGTATAATTTCTTATTACCTATTTTACCCTCTTATATACTTTTATATCTATATCTATACTACTTATAAAGGGAAACTTAAATTAACTTCCCATGGTATAATTTCTTATTACCTATTTTACCCTCATATATACTTCTATATTTATACTATATATAAAGCCAAAACATGATTAACTATCACCAATGTATAATTTTTACTTTCCTATTTTGTCCTTACATTTTTTTATTTCTACAAAAAAATCATATAATCCTATGTAAATACCATTACCACATTAATCCATATCTCACCTTAAATTGAACATTAGATGTACTCATCGATACAAACTATTGAATTGATGACTACGATGTGAAATATGTTTTTTCATCTTGGAGTAAGATGATCCATTCCCATTTATTTATATGAATATGATGTTTTTTTTTGTGTGTGTAGAAACTCTATTACCACACTTCCTTCACGCTAAGCCCATTCTTCTTTTTGTCTTTCAATTCAGTCACTTACTTATACCCTCACTTCTTATTACTTGCATCAAATTTTTAGTTCTTTATATTGTTTCATAATTTTGTTTAATTTTTCTTCATTTTTCCATATACAAAAAATTCCATTGCAAGTGCACTCTACATGTTTGTTGTTATGCCAACGTTATTTGTGCTATGAGAAATCCCCCACGCACTTTTCAATTCACTTTGCATAAAGTTTGCCCAACAATAAAAAAGAAGGTTATTCAAAAGGGTGAGCACGGTTTTGCTCATAGTTACATAATTCTCTCATTTACCTTACGAACAGTGTATCGAGTTCACCTTACTTGTACCTGCACTTGCACCGCTTAGTAGGTGACTATGGTTTTGCTTCACATATAATTCAATTTTGTTATTGATTCTTTCTATGATTGTTAGCAAAAAGTGTGTGTGCTGGGTAGTTTGGTCTTCTACTATGTTCATCTAAGTAACATTGCTCTTTACTACTTTGCAAAATTTGCAGACAATACTGTGAAGCCAAGTCATGCTTATTTCGTATGTCACCAAATTCAGATCTCGTCCTTTGATTTCATCCCCGCTTTTAGGCCTATTTCTTTCTTATTTGCATACTAGTACCTTGTTTCGCTATGTGAAACCCATCAATTGGAACACTACTCATAGTTTTGTTCGAAATAACCCACTTCTTTCTCTCTTAGAAAGATGCAAATCCTTGCTCCAGTTAAAGGAAATCCACGCGCAAATGGTTTTAACAAGCTTGGTAGACGATAGCTTTGCTGCAAGTCGCCTGATTGCCTTCTGTGCTCTCTCGGAATCGCGAAATCTTGAATACTGCATGAAAGTCTTGTATCATACACAAGAACCAAATGTCTTTTCGTGGAATGTGGCAATGCGGGGGTATGTGGAAAGCGGGGACATAGAAGGAGCTCTCTTGTTGTACAAGATAATGTTGCGATGTGGTAGTTTGAAGCCAGATAGTCATACTTACCCTTTATTGCTTAAAGCTTGTTCTTGTCCATCTCTGAATTGTGTAGGTCTTACTATACTTGGACATGTGTTGAAGTTTGGTTTTCAATTTTATTTATTTGTGCACAACGCATCGATCAGTATGCTTCTCTCATATGGACACTTAGAGGCAGCATATGATATGTTTAAAAAAGGTTGTGTGAGAGACCTAGTAACCTGGAATTCCATGATTACTGGGTTTGTTAGAAGAGGATTAGCAAATGAGGCTGTAAAACTCTATCGGGAAATGGAAGCAGAGAAAGTGAAACCAGATGAGATTACAATGATTGGAGTGGTTTCTTCTTGTTCTCAGCTGCAGGATTTGAATCTTGGAAGAGAATTCCATCATTACATTGAAGAACATGGGGTTGAGTTAACAGTTCCACTTATTAATGCACTTATGGACATGTATGTGAAGTGCGGAGACCTATTGGCTGCACGGTTTCTATTTGATAACATGGCACAGAAGAGCCTTGTTTCATGGACTACAATGGTTTTAGGATATTCAAGATTCGGTTTTGTGGATGTTGCTCGTGAGCTTTTATTTAAAATTCCAGAGAAGAGTGTTGTTCCCTGGAATGCAATAATCAGTGGTTGTATCCATTTCAAGCAAAGTAAAGAAGCATTGAATCTATTTCATGAAATGCAAATTAATAGCATAGAACCTGATAAAGTAACCATGGTTAATTGCCTGTGTGCATGCTCACAACTTGGAGCACTGGATGTAGGAATATGGATTCACCGTTATATTGAAAGACACAATCTTTCTTTAGATGTTGCCATGGGAACTGCACTAGTTGACATGTATGCCAAGTGTGGAAATATTGCAAAGGCTGTCCAGGTTTTCGAAGAGATTCCTCAAAGAAATTGCTTGACCTGGACAGCCATTATTTGTGGTTTAGCACTTCATGGGAATGCCCATGATGCTTTATCCTATTTCTCAAAAATGATTCATATTGGGTTGATGCCTGATGAGATCACCTTTCTTGGTGTCTTATCAGCTTGTTGTCATGGGGGATTAGTTGAAGAAGGCCGCAAATATTTTTCCCAAATGAGCTCCAAGTTCAATATATCTCCCAAGCTTAAACACTACTCGTGCATGGTGGACCTTTTAGGACGGGCCGGTCATTTGGAGGAAGCAGAAGATCTTATTAAAGATATGCCCATGGCGCCTGATGCTGCTGTGTTGGGTGCTTTATTTTTTGCTTGTCGTGTTCATGGAAATGTTCTAATTGGAGAGAGGACAGCTTTCCAGCTTCTTGAGGTGGATCCTCAAGATAGTGGAAACTATGTTCTGCTGGCTAGCATGTACAGTGAGGCAAAAATGTGGAAGGAGGCAAGGAGTGCAAGGAAAATGATGGAGGAAAGAGGAGTCGAAAAGACTCCTGGTTGCAGCTCAATTGAGATCAATGGCGTAGTGCATGAGTTTATCGTGAGAGATGCATCACATCCACTATCTGAATGGATTTACGAGTGTCTAGTTTCATTGGCAAAACAACTGGAACTTCTAGGATTTACATCTGATGTTCCTGCTTATGGAGATGATCTTTTATCATAAACTTGTCAATGTGTGTGCTATATCTGCTTTGATCATCATAATAAAGTTACATTCTCTTTGAAACCTGACAAGTGTGGTTTAGGATTTTAGATTTGGTTTAATCTCCTATCCCAGTCTCTTCATCTAACCCTACACCCCTGCATTTTTACCCGTCTCTCCATTGTTACTCACAACCCGAGACAAACAACACAACCGGAAACCGCCATATGCTTCAAGCGACTCAACCAGCCACCTAACTTCTGTCAGACCAAACAGCCAGCCACAGCGCCACCATCTCTGCCATCGCCCAGCCATCATGCTGCCATCTCTCACTGGTAATGGTTTTTATCACTTTCCAGTCTATTGGTAATTTGTGTTCTAAGATGCATCATGGTTGTGTTGTCTTCCTTGCGCTGCAATTGCATTCACGATATTTAAACAATACAGGGAATACATTGGTTGGTTTCACAACATGCTTTGCTGTGTGTTTCGTTTTGGGTTCGTTGAAGAGTATGAAGCCTGATGTTGTTATGATTTATAGTTATCTCTTGATGGTGTGTAACTTCAATTGGTAAAAAAGCAATAAACTGTAATTAGTATTCCACCACTGTGCTTCTTGTTGATGAGTTATAAAAAAATGAAACAGAGATCATTGATTTTGGTGTTGTATTTTTCTCTGTCTTAACATTGGTTAGAGGTGACTTTTATTTTAAGTTTCTCCTCATCTTCATGCCTACATAGTAGTCACTAGTTAATGATACCTGAATTCACATAAGGTTTGTCTTAATGTCCAGTCTCTTTTGAATATAAGAACAGATTTCAAACTTCAGGTGTGAAGAAAATATGTTCTAATTTCAGAGTTTTTCATGATTCAACATGTTCTTTTACTTCATTGTTAATTTTTTTCTATCTCCTTATATGTATGTGTGTGTGTGAGAAAGAGAGAGAGAGATTTGACCGTGGATTATAGGGTTGAGTTATACAGGTTTAACATATCCTGTGTTCACCATTGCAGCTACTATAGCAAACCAAATCCAGAACCAAAAGGAGAAACATGATGATTTCTCTCTGAAGGAGACAACTCCAAACATTAGTGCTGGAAGAGTGACCAGTGGTGATAGGCTTCCCACTGCCTTTGACGTCATTGAAAAAATGCACTTCCTTTTTGCTGGAGTGGTGAAGGCCAAAGACTTGCTACATGCCAGTGACTCTGATAGTGATACCTGTAACCCTTATGTAGAAATGAAGCTTTGAACTTCTACGGGAACAACACGGTGCATTGAGAAAACCTCAAACTGAGAATGGAACCAAGTCTTTGCTTACTCTAAGGAAAGGATTCAACGGTCAGTTTAGGAAATTGTGTTGATGGACAAGGACAAAGACAGGGTTGTTGGTTCTAAATCCACTGACGAATTCATCGGTCGTTTTGGATGGGGACTCAGACAGGTGAGGCTTTTCCTGATGCTTATTATTCAGATGCGGCAATAAACAATGGTGAACACATTGCTTACACTAGTTCGAAGGTATATATTTCTCCTAGGCTGTGGTATCTTAGAGTTAATGTGATTCAAGGCCAAGATTTGTTGCTCAAGAATAACAAGAGTGGTGGCAACTCATCAGAAATAAGTCGTCCGATGAAAATTAATCCAAACCCTATTTGGAATGAGGATTTGATCTTTGTCGCAGCAGAACCCTTTGACGAGTCCTTGCTTTTAAGCATTGAGCAAGGGATTAACAACAACAAGCACTAAATCTTGGGAAATTGTGTGGTTCTGTTGAAAGATGTGGAGAGAATAGATGCTACACCGCCAGCTATTATGTGGCACAACCTTGAGAAGAAGCCCAAGGATGAAGAGGAGGCTACATTTGCTGGTAGACTTAATGTGAGAATCTCTATGGATGGAGGGCACCATGTCCTTGATGAGGCCACTCACTACACCAGTGATCTCAGGCCATCATCAAAGCATTTGTGTAGTTCTGGTATAGATATTCTTGAATTAGGAATTATGAATGATGTGGGTTTCTCTCCAATTAACAAGGAAAACTATACCGATGCATATTGTGTAGCTAAGTATGGTCCTAAGTGGGTGAGGACAAGGACTATTGTTGTAGTGTTTGATAATGCACACTTGCATCAAGAGGGGGAAAATGCAGAAGCAGCAGTGGATAAGAGAATTGGCAAGATAAGGATTCGGTTGTCCGCACCCGCTTATAAACTTTTGCATAGTCGATGGGAGAAAAATTCAGTTGGCTGTGAGATTTTCTTGTCCATCTTTGTTGAATGTTTTGCAAACTTAATGCAAGACCTTTTCTCCCAAGAGTGCACCACATATCCCCATTGAGGTTGAGAAGAGCTGAACCACCTTTACTACATTTGTCGGTCTTCTCGATCGATTAGTATTTGTTCGTATAAACCTCAAACAGATAAGAAGTTATTTTCCTTGCTCCTTCCGGTCGGTATTTGGCGCGATAGAACAAGGCCAGTGAATCCTTCACACATGGACATGAAATTGTCTCAGGCTGATATAGCTGCTAAGAATTAGAAGAACAATTTGGTCCTTTTCCATAGAAATTTAGGGATCTAAAGAATTAGATATGATAGACTAAGTCATTTTCCTATTCCGTTGGAGGGACCTAAAAGCAACAACATTGTTTGTGATTTTCTGTTTGGTTGCTGTAATTATCACTTATTCCTTTTCTTTATTTAATCTTCATTTCGCTTTGATATGCCACTGTCGAGGTAAGACTATGTACATCTATCTTCCTCAGACCCCACTAAATGGGAACCTCGTGTAATGGACTACCCTTTTTCGCTTTGATATGCCGTTGTGGAGGTAAGAGTACGTACATCTATTCTCCTCAGACCTCATTAAATATGAACCTCGTATACTCGGCTACCTTTTTTTTTTGCTTTGATATGTCTTCAATTCCACAATTTTCTTAGGAGGGGTGCCTGCAAAATCAGATGCCATCCTATGGGAAGAGTTATCTTCATTTATATATTGCTTTTTCTTTCAAAATCTCTTTGGTTTCTTTTTCATCTTTGTTTTGAAGTACATCAAATGTGCTCAGTTTTATACTATTGGTAATATAGTCATTTGCATGTATATTTTAATTTTGACCATTTAAATAAGATTTAATGATTTATATTAATTATTTACTTTCTCACAATTATTATTATTCATATATATATATATATAAAATGAGTTAATTTAATAATTTTATAGAATTGATGATTTCCCGTAGAAAACTTTAACCTAAAATGATGGAAATAATTAATTTGATTAAAAGATGAAAACATAATAGACTAACGTGAAATAAAAAGAATTATAAATCCAAATTGAAAATTAAATATAAAGTAGGAATGAGAATCAACTTATTTAATCTAAAAAAAATAATCTCAACAATGATTAAGTGTTACTAATATTAATATAATACTAACAAGTCATTCTAGTGATGTAAGTCCCATTAATATTAACCTCCTAACACTAAATAATTTAATATTTCTTCTTAACATTTAATTTGATTTTCACATCATTATCAACAAATAATTAGCTTTTTACTTTTATTCTATGGAATAATAATATATTCAACCATTTGATAAAAGGGTGGTTGCTGAGATTGAGACCATGTTTGTCTTTGTGCAGAGTCCCACCAACCTATTTCCATTCCACCAACCAATTTCTCAAAACAATTTAGGGATATTCTAATAAAAATATATAAATACTAAAGTTTTTAAAAGATTTATCATAACTTCCTAAATTATTTACCATATTCATTCTAAACCTCATTCTTTAATTTAATTATTTATCTTCCCTGTTTGTGTTTGGGTATGTAATCTGGATTGTTTCTAGTACTGAAGGGTTTAATAAAGTGTTATTAATACCGTATCAGTCATCAAACCGATAGGTAGGAATCGCAACGGGGTGGATCGGAGTCGGTTTTGTGCTTACCCAAACCCGAAACCGAAATCCAAAACTCGAACCCGAATTAAGCGGGATTGGAAACAATGATACAATTCCCGAACCCGAAAAAAAACCCCAAAAAACCCGAAAAACATATATTTTAATATATATATATAGTTTATATATATGTGTGTATGAAATTTATATATGCATAGCTTATATATATATATATATATATGAAACTTATACATATATAATATATATATATATATATGAAATTTATATATATATATATAGTTTTTATGTATGTATTTATATGTAATTTTATAGTTTTATATATATTAATCGGGTTCAGGTTTGATATTGTTAATACCAAACCCGAACCCGAAATTTGAACTCGGGTAAAACCCGAACCCGAAATTTGAACTCGGGTAAAACCCGAACCCGAACCCATTCACATCGGGTTTTTCCTATTATATTCAGGTTGGGTTCGGACGGGTACTCGCAGGTTCGGTTTTCGTTGCCATCCCTACCGGTAGGGGTACTAGTACAATGGTATAGCGGTTTAACCGGTGAATCACTAATTAAACCTCATACCGATAAAGTTAGATATACATATATAATATATTAATATTAATGTTGAAAAATCAATAAAACACAATAATTATTTTTATTTTCATTAAAAAAATTAATTTAAATAAAAATCGACCGGTATGACCGATACGGTTCAATTGAAAACCGGCCGATATGACCGATTTTTACTGGTTTTCGTCGGTTTTTATAATTATTGTATCATACTGGTATTGGGACTGGTTCACCGGTTTACCGGTTCAACCGACTGGCACAAAACGATTTTAATAACAATGGTTAAGTACTAGGTGAAGATTATGACATATGACATAAATAAATATCTAACAATTATGATTTAAAATTCTTTTTTTAATACAATATTTTTTAAATGTAATAAAGTCTTATTTCTCCTCATATTAAAATATTGAACTCTCCATTATTTACCAAGAGTCTAGCTCTCCAAACTTTTAGTGCACCCTCACATACCGCCATCTAAATGGAACACGCCACCTAGCCACCTATTGCTAAGAAGTCTTTCCATATATGGAACCTCTACACAAAAGTTCACCAACAACCGTCCTCTTCAATACTCAGTCAAGCTAAACCTTGGAGCTTCATTGGAAAACCTCAACTGTGAAGACCCAAATTCTACCCTTGAAATTTTTTCCTTATTTATTTCTTTCACATGCATTTTTCATTTTAATTCCACTTTCCTATTCATACTCATTTCATATCCTCATATTCACGTACGTTCTATTTAGCAGAAAATCATAATTCGTATTAATGGGATTCGGTAACTACCGCATACAATTTAGCTATGAGTCTCCATGATACCCCTAGCTACATATATCATGAGTTACAATTATCCGAAAGTTATTATGTCCATAGTTACAAAATATTTTAAACTTTCAAATATGCACTCATGATACAAAAATGGTGCAAATAAAGATATCCAAAATGTGAAGCTCCTAAAGCTCCCAAAAATAAGCATCCTCATTCTACCTGTTTATCGGCAATGAGATTATCAATAACAGAAGCACAAAACACACAAAGGAGTAAGTCATTAGTTCAATAAATATCATTATAAGATAATCCACATTAAAAAGGGGTTAGTAAACCATTTTTTAAATTCATTTTCTTTGTTGCATTACTTGAGCCGAAGTCGCTACACCCTTTAGGGTTAGCTAAAACCAGTTTCTCCTTTCTTTTTAAAACGAAAACGTGCTACATATACTCGAGCCGAAGTTTTGCTTCATATACTCGAGCCGGAGTCGTTAACCATTCATGGTCGGCTAAAATTTTATTTTATTTTTTTTAAAATGAAAACGTGCTACATATACTCAAGCCGGAGTATTGCTTCATATACTCGAGCCGGAGTTTCGCTTCATATACTCGAGCCGAAGTTTTGCTTCATATGCTCAAGCCGAATTTTTGCTTCTTATACTCGAGCCAGAGTTTTGCTTCATATACTCGAGCCGAAGTTTTGCTTCTTATACTCGAGCCGGAGTCGTTAACCATTCATGGTCGGCTAAAAATATATTTTCTTTTCATCGATTTCACCATCAATCATTTCCCGTAAACTCACGCCTTCATTAGTATAAACACACCCATATATGTTTATATTAAATACGTGATTCACAATATAATTATGGTACAACCAAGAAAATACACACATTTTCTATTTCAAATGCACAAGTAAAGACTTATCCTTACCTCGGTGAGTGTTGGGGGTCGGTTTTTGAGTAACTTTACTAGTTCCCGTCACGATCTCCTCCAATCGTAGGATTATCTTCATTTCTCATTATTCATATTCACCCTAAAGTATATATATCCCATAATATATTCTATAGCATGCATAGTACTTTCATTCCAATATACTCATTTCTCATTATTCATATTCACCGAGTTTTCCCACAAAGATAATCCTCTACCACATCGAGTAGGTCTATTTAATTTTCTATACCACATCGGGCAGGTCTAGTTAATTATCCATACCACACCGGGCAGGTCTAGTTCATTCTCCATACCACACCGGGCAGGTCTAGCTTATTCATATTCACTGAACTATTTTGAACATCCTTTGGGGTGAAGTGTAGAATGTGGCTAAGCATTAACTTAGTTCCACATTGAATATCCAAAAGTTTAACAACTGCATCCTGTGTGAATGTAATGTTGCTAAAAACCTTGTGGAGTACTTCTGACTAGGTGTTTCTAGACATGCTGTAGATATGAGTACTAAAGGTATATTTGCAATTGTAAATGAAATATCCATACATAACGTAAATTATTGGATTGAGTGTTTGTAAAATTGCAATGAGCGTTGATGGTCAAGCATGTGATTCTATTGAGTTTGTGACCTTGTATGCCTAGTTGAGACTATGAACTAGCAAATCTTCTTAAATTGTAATCGTTGTAGTAAGAATGTTTGGTTGAATGGGATAATCACTTGGTAATTTATTTAGTACTCGGAATAACTCCAAAAATCTTGTTTGCCTAAATGCTACTTGTTGGATGACTACCATGTTTCTGTGTGTAGCAAGTACAAATTGAAATGCTATTGAGGATTTTTTAGTAAATGGTGATTATTGCTCATGCGTGGATTGAACTGATGTTATTGAGTAGATGTCGATCTAGATTTTGCATGTTGGATATGAACTTGTACGTCTTGGTATTGATGGGTATGGAGTCACACTTTCTTCCGAATTTAAAGGTATTACTTTGAATCTCACTGTTTATGTTGATCGTTTTGAACGAGGATTGTAGTAATAGATCAGGGAGATCTATTGTGACTGAGAGGATGTTTGGGAATCTTTATTCCGGTTGTGATAATTTTCCCTTAGTTGTCCTGATGGTGGACCTTAGTATATGGACTTCTGAGGTTAGTCCATGAATTGGCTATGTGGTATCCCTTTTGAGTGGTATGCGCCATTGTATGCCGTATAAGGAATCTTAATGGTTTAGGCGGTTGGGTCTAAGCTTGGTTGAGTGTATTTTATGCTTAATGTTTAGGCGATGATGGTGTCTTCCTGAGAGTAACCTAATCAAATTTCGGGGACGAAATTTCTTTTAGGGGGAAGAATTGTAACACCCTAGATTTTTAAAGTCATTAAATTATAGTATCAGTCCTGGGAGTCTCGCTTGAGCGAGAGAATCATCGCCTGGGAGAGAGAGGCTCATCTGGGAGGGTGAAATCCTGGGCTATACTGAAGGATTCTCGCTTGAGCGAGAGTGGTCTCGCCTGAGCGAGAGTTGTCTCGCCTGGGCGAGAAAAGCGACATTCAATACTTGTCGAGGTTGTGAGATCCTCGCTTTAGCGAGAGCTGCCTCGCCTGAGCGAGAAATCCCTCGTTTGAGCGAGAGCATCAGATTTTAAATTTTAAAAAGGCGGGATTTTCTCGCCTGAGCGAGTGTAAAGACCCAAATTCTACCCTTGAAAATTTTTCATTTATTATAATCCTTTCATGCATACATTCATCATCTTACTTTAATCCCTCATTAATCATTCCGTGAAACCACCTTTTAACCTATTATATTATCATACATTTCATATTGCAGAAAAACATAATTCATTCAATTAATCCTTAGTAACTATCGCATACAACTAGTTATGGGTTTCCAAGAATCATAATGCCCAAAACTACACTTCTCTAATGTTACCATAATTAGAAATTACATTCATCCCAAAATATTGTTTAGTCAACTATAATACCAAAGTATAGATAAAGAAATCCAAGTTAGGAAACGCATAAAATTCCTAAGTGAGCCTTCTCCTCAAAATCCTTCGTTTACCTGCAATGGAATTATCATAAACAACACACAAATACAATAGAGTAAGTCATTAGTTCAAGACTAACATTACATGATAATCCACATTTTAAATATAAATAAACATTGAAATAATTTATCATCACATGTTATTCACATTTTAACATAAATATAAACATTAGTATTTCATTCCTTCCATTTCCAGGTTATTCATATTCACCCTATAGTATATATCTCTCATAATATATATTCTATGGCATGCATATTCCTTTCATCCAAACATACTCATTTCTTATCATTCATATTCACCATATAGTATATATATCCCATAATATATATTCTATAGCATGCATATTACTTTCATTCCAATATACTCATTTCTCATTATTCATATTCACCGAGTTTTCCCACAAAGATAATCCTCTACCACATCGGGTAGGTCTATTTAATTCTCCATACCACATCAGACAGGTCTAGTTAATTATCCATACCACATCGGGCAGGTCTAGTTCATTCTCCATACCACACCGGGCAGGTCTAGCTAACTCTCCATACCACATCGGACAGGTCTAATTAATTCTCCATACCACATCGGGCAGGTCTAGTTAATTATCCATACCACATCAGGCAGGTCTATACCACAATAATCCACTACCGCTCCGGATAGGACAACAACATTAATCCACTATCACTCCAGGTAGGACAACGACATTAATCCCCTACCACTCTGGGTAGGACAACAACAATAATCCACTACCACTACGGGTAGGATAACAACAATAATCTACTACCACTATGGGTAGGATAACAACAATAAACCACTACCGCTTCGGGTAGGGTAACAACAATAAACCACTACCACTTCGGGTAGGGTAACAACAATAATCCACTACCACTTCGGGTAGTGTAACAACAATATTCTTACAAACATATTACCTATTTCACATATTCCTTACCTTAGTGAGCGTTGGGGTCGGTTCCGAGTAACTTTAAAAGTCTTCTCCGCGATTTCCTCCAACTTTAGGATCTTTTCTCATTCCCACCAATAACAACAATGTTAGTCATTTATTCAAAATAACACATAAATGACTCATATTTCATCGTCAAACATACAAGAGATTCACAAATTCTCAAGGTTTCCAAAACTACTTCAATACGAGTTTCCCAAACATCTAAAACATACATATTCATCTCATATATCAACATTAAAGCACAACTCATCTTCTACATTTAACATTTCACCCATTTCCCTTTTTACTCATACTCTCATTTTGGGGGTTTTGGGGTTTTCATGAATAAACCCACAAAACCTTTCTATTCGTCAAATACCAACTCTAAACCAAGAATTTACAAGAGAAAAACAACATAAAACGAACCATAACTCTAAAGAAGAGTTTCCATGGTTTCTCATACTTTTGAGAAGAGATCCATACACCCAAAACAAGTTTGAAAGGGAGAAAGAGAGTTAGGATCAAGAGATTTACCTCTTCTCAAGCTCTTAGATGATTCCCACGGGTTCTTGCTCTCAAAATCACTTTCTCCTCTCTTCTCTCTCAATTTCTAACCCTAAAATGTGTTTGGGGTTTCTATTTTAAAGTGAAATCGTCGGGTTCTCGCTCAAGCGAGCCCATTCTCGCTCAGGCAAGAAAATCCCGCCTTTTTAAAATTTCAGATCTGACGTTCTCGCTCAAGCGAGGGATTTCTCGCTCAGGCGAGGCAGCTCTCGCTCAAGTGAGGATCTCACAGCCTCGACAGGTCCTGAATGTCACTTTTCTCGCCCAGGCGAGACAACTCTCGCTCAAGCGAGACCACTCTCGCTCAAGCGAGAATCCTTCAGTATAGCCCAGGATTTTACCCTCCCAGGTGAGCCTCTCTCGCCCAGGCGACGATTCTCTCGCTCAAGCGAGACTCCTAGAACTGATACTATAATTTAATGACTTTAAAAATCTAGGATGTTACATCAACCGCTACCACCATTGTCTAGCCCGACAATCATAGTTCAAAAGAACTATCATACTCTACCATAAGGAGTATACCCACAACGCACATCTTGCGTCAATGCTAACCAATGTTCGTGTCACATCCTTGCATCCAAGCCAATGTCCATGTCATACCCTGCATCTCTACCAATGCTCGTGTTACACCTTGCATCAAAGTCAATGCCCATGTTACACCCTGCATCAAAGTCAGTCCGCACTTGTCTCAGGGTCAAACTCAACACCTGAGTCCCTATCTCCACCATAAGGAGTATACCCACAACGCACACCTTGCGTCAATGTCACATCGCCTCTGTGCTTTACCATCTTTTGTCATTATCTAGCACCTAGATTAAGAGTCATCTAACAATTGGTTGACGTGTCAATTTGTAATTGGCGGCAAATAAAAGTGGAATAGAAAAGTGACTAGACAATTTGTACTCTTTTAATTAGTTACTGTTTTGGAGGTTGGAAGAAAATGCACTATTTTCCTAATTTTTTATGACATTATTTGTCATACTTGTTAGTGTTTTGGAGATTTGATATAAATGTTCTATATTTATTGTTTTATAAATTAGGGCATATACTTTTTCCCTCCAAAGCTAGTTTGATTAACTTTTTTTACGCTCATTCACATTACTTAAATAGTTTTATGGTTTTGCCAAAACATATTAGTATACACATTTATTTTTAGATGTAGAAAGTGGAGAATATAAATATAGAGTAAGAAGAAAATAGAGTTAATTATACTGACACCTCTGAGTTTTAGTAAAATTACACAAACCATTCATCCATTTTATTTTCCTTACATGAACCATCTCTTTCTTACACAAATCACCCATGATTTTATACATATATTACACTGATCACCCCTGATGATATATAAGTGTAATATTTTAAACAAAAAATGTGTGGTGAATGTAATTAAGTTAAACAAAATATTATATGTTGTGTAGACAATTCCAAATAATACAAAATTGAGTGTTATTATTATTATTTCATTACACAATATATTAACAATTTTAATGAGATGTCCATATAACTCATATACTATTTTGTAATGAACCAAATATTGAAGATGCATTAACTCTTATATTATTTGGATTTGTCTACACAATATACAATTTTTTGTTTAACTTAATTACACATATCACATGTTTTTTGTTTAAAATATTACACTTATATCTCATTAGGGTGATCAATGTAATATATGTGAAAAATTAGGGGTGATTCGTGTAAGGACAAAAAAGTGAGGGGTGATTTGTGTAATTTCACTAAAACTCATGGGTGTTAGTGTAATTAACTCAAGAAAATAATATTACACTTAATACCTAGATACATTAAGTATAAAGATTTATCTATACTATATATAAAACCAAAACATGAAATAACTATCACCATAGTGTAATTTCTATTTTCCTATTTTGCCCTTACATTTTTTAATTTCTACAAAAAAAACCATATAATCCTAAATAACTACTATTAGCACATTAATCACTTATCTCACCTTAAATTGAGTTATAATAAATACATTTTTTTAACATAAAATACTCTTAATACAAAAACATTTTAATAGTATAAAATAAAATATATAAAAATTGAATATTTAATATAATAAAATAAGAATGCGGGTCGGCAGACACAAAGTGTTTGTCGACATGCTAGTATAGAATAGAAATAATAATAAGAAAATATTATTAGAGTATAAATGTTACGTCTACCCACATTTGTTACAACAATTTTTTTGGTTTAGACGTATAACATCATACTCTCAAGTTTTAGTGAACTTACATAAAATATTTATCTATTTTCTATACTTACACAAACTTTTTAATTTATATATACTAGCGTGTTGACAGGTACTTCGTGTTTGCCGACCCGCATACTTATTTTCAGTATTAAATATTTAATTTTTATATACTTCATTTTAGATAATTATATTACAATTTTTATATTGAGTATACATAATATTATAATTTATGTAATAGAAAAATATGAAATTGAATTGTGATATTATTAAAACTTATATTTAAAATTACATTGATACTTTGATATTTTTTATATATGTAACTTCTTCTAACTTTCATTTATATTTCTTTTATTGTGTGGTAAACATTGTAATTAAGTATAAATATAGATAATTAACACATTCAATAATTATTTTAATTTATTTGCATTGTAATAATAGTTAATTAGAATGAAAAAATAGACAATAAAATATTACACCATAGTTATAAAATGTTTTGGTTTTATATATAGTATAGATATACATTATATTAATTATACCTACATGAGAGATAAGTGTAGTTTTTTAAACAAAAATATGATAAGTATAACGAAAAAATAAAATAAAATATATTATTCAGACAAATTTAAATAATATATTAATGAAATATTTCACATTTTTTTTGTTTTGTTAATTTGTTATAATATATATGAATCCAACTACCACTTATTCCACCAACTCCCATTGAAGTTCTCTAATAATACCTAACCCCATTACATAGAGAGAAACAGAAGAAGAAATTGAAAGGTGTCAAAATTGCACACAACTACACAAGTTTTGAACTTTGAGCAAAAATAAGATGGCCCAGGTTACCAGAATCCACAATGGATTACAAACAACACAATTTTTTCATCAAATTCCCAATTCCCAAAAACCCCTTTTACCAAATTCAATTTCATTGAGGTCACACCTTTGTGGCTCCTCAAAATCTTTGAGCTTGAAGCATAAAAATGGAGGCTTTATGGTAAATTCCGATGTGGGTAGGGGAAATTCGAGTTTTATTAGGGTTTCTGCATCAGTTGCCGCTGCAGAGAAGCCATCAACGGCGCCGGAGATTGTGTTGGAACCCATCAGAGAAATCTCTGGTACAATTACTTTGCCTGGATCGAAGTCTCTGTCCAATCGGATTTTGCTTCTTGCTGCTCTCTCTGAGGTGAAATTTTGATTTTTAACTTTTTTGTTTATTTGATTTTGTGAGATGTTACCATACCAGCACTAATGCATTGGATCCTACCGGAAATCCGCACTTAAGTGTCCTTCGGCGAGATTAGTACTAGTATGAGTGATGTTTTTAAACCAGAAACATTCTCTCCGGTTGCGGGTAAGGCTGATACATTTACCCTCTATGGGCCCCACTAAGTGGGAAGCATCACATTGCATACTATAATTTGGGTATGAAACAAATGGGCTTATGATAAAAACAAATGGAGATATAATTGTGGCTGTTCACTGGATTGTATCACATCATATATTTGTAGTTTTGGATTTTTTAAAAGTTGGCATGCAAGTTCTAAATAAAATTAGTTGTAAGCAGTGATTTAAATTGTGAACCGCATCACCTGATGCGATACGGCCACAATATGGTGATTGCGGCTGTCACCACAACTACATTACACCGCAATTGCGGTGTGACTCTGAATCCACAAGGCAACTGCATCAGACCGCATTTGGACCACATCAAACTGCATCAGACCGCATTTGGACCACATCAAACTGCATCAGGCCGCATCGGATTCAAAAATATTGTTTTAATCACAAAATAATTCACACCGCAACGACCACATTGACCGCGATCACAGTAACTGCAACCGTTGCCGTAATCGCGACGGCAATTTAAAACACTGGTTGTAAGTTGTAACTCAACACATGGAATGTTTAAAATCATTTTTTTACATAAAAGAAGTTAGAGTGGTGTATGAAGTTCAGTTTCATTGTATTATTTTTACAACCTTTGATTAGTTAATTGATGTCTTGTTGAGTAGAAATTATTCTGTTATTTTTATTCAGGGAACAACTGTTGTGGACAACTTGTTGAATAGCGAGGATGTTCATTACATGCTTGGTGCATTAAAGACACTTGGACTACGTGTGGAAGATGACAAAACAACCAAACAAGCAATCGTGGAAGGCTGTGGGGGTTTGTTTCCGACTGGTAAAGAATCCAAAGCTGAAGTTAATTTATTCCTCGGAAATGCTGGTACTGCAATGCGTCCTTTGACAGCGGCTGTAACTGCTGCAGGTGGAAATGCAAGGTCTGTCTTATATAATTAAGTCATAACAATCTTCAAATTACTCATTTATAACTAACTAATCACAAGTCACAACACAATACACATTCTTCCGCTATCCTATAATCTTCTAAAAATCTGATTTAGATTACTCACTCCTTCTTCCGATCCTGTTATCTGAACATCAAGTTTTGAATATCGTATTTAATACCATATACATTTATCTTTAGCTCTCACTTTTTATCTTCTTTGAACACATGCTTTTAAAATAACTTAGCCAAAAAAGCAAAAAGACACTATATGGTGTCCCTACTCTGATTTCAAGAAACGGTTTCTTCTTAAAACTAAGGAACTTTCAATTATGTGTATTAATGCAAATTATAAGTTAGTCTGTCGATGTCTAGCATATAGCTTATTCTGAGGGCTATGCCCGAGGATCATCCTGATTATTAGCCTCAACCTCACTGCCTTGTTTTGTTGAAATTAGATCTTCTGTCACAAGAGCTGGTTTGAGTCTCGTAATTGACTTAGTTAATGTTCAATATATTTTAGCTACATACTTGATGGGGTGCCCCGAATGAGAGAGAGGCCTATTGGGGATTTGGTGGCTGGTCTCAAGCAACTTGGTGCAGATGTTGATTGTTCGCTTGGCACAAACTGCCCACCTGTTCGTGTAAACGGGAAGGGAGGACTACCCGGAGGAAAGGTAAGTGCTGAATTAGTTTTGATCTATGTATTGTATGCTTACATCTTAATTTTATTGCATCCACAGGTACAAGTTATTCTGTTATTCTAAACATTGTTTATGGATAACTAGTATTTAATGATAATTTGTGAAAATTATTGAGGTATTGAAACTTGGGGTTAATTCAAATTTATATCAAGAAGTTCACAATTCTTTTGGCCCAATTGGGAGAGCAAAATTCCAATAGATGACTGTAACAATCAAGCCTTAGTCTCACTAGGTGGGGTCAGCTACATGCATCTAACAATACCATAATGCTTTATCATAAATCAATGTCCATTGACAAAGTGTTGATATCTAAGTATTTTCTTAATTGTTTCGCTTATGGTTTTCATTGCCCCCTCTGCCTATAGAAATTGGACTACTCTCCTTATTGGGGCTTCTAATGGTCTCCTCCACGCATGCCCAATATCCTCTCCATCAGTCAATGTTTGTTTGAGTCATTGACTTTCCTTTGTAAAGAAATGTTTATTTTGCTTAAATATTATTTACTAACTCAATCTTGTACTTTACATAGATAACATATTTGTTTTAAAATCTACTAATTTTTTATTTATTTTAAAATTATGCCTTCTCCTTATTCTCTCAGACCGGAAATTTTGTTATAAGTGTTGTTTGATTTTGATCGATTTTGAATCTTACTATCCCATCTAACATACAGGTGAAGCTGTCTGGATCAATTAGCAGTCAATACTTGACTGCTTTGCTTATGGCAGCTCCTTTGGCTCTTGGTGATGTGGAAATTGAGATTATTGATAAGCTCATTTCTGTTCCTTATGTTGAAATGACTTTGAAGTTAATGGAACGGTTTGGAGTCTCCGTGGAACACAGTAGTGACTGGGACAGGTTTTTGGTCCGTGGAGGTCAAAAGTACAAGTAGGTTTCCATAGTAAAACATCCCATCACTCTTCGGCATTTAAAGTTAACGAGATTAACAGCTGACGTTTCCTGCCAGGTCTCCTGGAAATGCTTTTGTCGAAGGCGATGCTTCAAGTGCCAGTTACTTCCTAGCAGGTGCTGCAGTTACTGGTGGAACTATCACTGTTCAAGGCTGTGGGACTAGCAGTTTACAGGTATTCATGTTTGACATTATGTATTGAAATGTTTTATTTTCTTGCTTACCCGATATCGTTCCTAAGTCTATCCACTTCTTTTCAATTTTCACCCTCCCCCGAAAAAATGCTCTCAATATTGTATCATCATATCAAGAGCTGTTGAGTATTCCCCTTCATCTCCTGAGCATATTTTTATGCTATCCTCGTTAGAAAACCTTCGGTTCTCTCTCCTTTCTTCTCCCAGCTAATAAAGTTCTCATTGGCACTGTACATAGTAAATGGATTATTTTTTAATGGCAGTAGCAGCTAGAGAGAACTTTGGGCTTTAACTTTCTTTCTGTACACGAAAAGGCACTAATTACTAGCTTTGGATGCTTCAAAATCATTTACAAAGTGACAAACCACATAGCAAGTGTAATCGATTATTACAGTGAGACATATAATATATGGTACTTTTATCTTTTCTTCAAAAAATCTGAGTAGTGAAAGAGGCTGACCCTGAAGGTGGCATCTAGTTTTACTTTCCAAATAATGTGGAGAAAATGTTTCAAATATTCACCAGAAGTGTTTCAACAAATAAAGAAGTAAAGGTCAAGAAAAATGAGTGAAAATTAAAATAAAAAAAAAAGTGTAACTTATTGCGTAGAGTAGTTTTATCAGTTAGTTGTCAGATTGTATCATTGTGTAGTAGTGTAGTGTACAAAATTAAAAGTGGGTAGGTGCTATTATCCGATAATAGGGATGGCAATAAAAACCAAATCTGCGAGTACCCGCTCGAACCTAACCTGAATTTAACGGAGAAAACCCGATGTGATTGGGTTCGGGTTTTACCCAAGTTCAACTTCGAGTTCGGGTTTGGTACAGTTGATACCCTACCCTGAACCCGATTAATATATGTAAAATTATAAAATTACACATAAATACATATATAAAAGTTATATATATATATATATAAATTTGACATATATATAGAACCTATATATATATACATAAATATATATTTCCGGCGGGTTTTCATCGGGTTCGGGGATGGTATCATTGTTTTCAACCCCGCTTAATTCGGGTTTGGGTTTGGGTAAGCGCAAACCCGCCCCCGCCCCGCCCCTTTGCCATTCCTATCCGATAATCTAAGAGGGGTTGGTGTTATAAATAATCACTGATTCTACCAAAAGATTATGGGCAATCACAGTGCTGCCATTGTAAATTTCATTTAGTTTTTTAGTTGTACTCATCTTTAACTTTCTCCTCCTTTTTTAAAGGGAGACGTAAAATTTGCTGAAGTTCTTGAAAAGATGGGAGCTAAAGTTTCATGGACAGAGAACAGTGTAACTGTTACTGGGCCACCGCGAGATCCTTCAGGTCGAAAAGTTTTACAAGGGGTTGATGTCAATATGAACAAGATGCCAGATGTTGCCATGACACTTGCAGTAGTTGCACTATTTGCTAATGGTCCCACTGCTATAAGAGATGGTACGATTTCGCCTTTTTTGTGTGTTTAAGAGCTTGTTTTGAACAGTTGTTATTACTGTGGTTAGTGAAATTGAACAAGGATCCTCTCCAGTACGGGAGAGAGGAATTCTTGTTTTTCCTTTCATTTTCAATGATAAAAGCGTCATTTCATTGTATATAAAAGGATAAAAGTGTTATCTCATGCTATTTTTTCCTTTGTATTTGTAGTACTTGCTTTTCCAGTACTGGAAATGATACTTACCCAATGAAATTATAAGAATTACATTAGTATTGGAATTGGATTAGTCACTATAACCATCCGAAATGTTGCAACTCTTATGCCGAGTTTTTCTGCGGATATAGACATTGAAGTATGCGGCCTTTTAAACTTCGCTTGATTTTTGTAATCTTCAATAGTGATTTTCGTAATTATGGAAGCTCAAGAGTGTATATCGCATATGGTTCTGTACTGTCGTCTTGTGTATAAACTCGATCTTATCTTTCCATGGAGAAATTCTGGAAACCTCTTGTTCTGAGTTTTTTTTTAAATCTTTTTAATAATTGAGAAGTTCTAGTTTTATCAATAAAGGGGGTCATTTTTTCTATTTTAAGCTTAAGTTAGATGCATTTTATCTCATTCCTTATTTGTATACATCTGAACTAGCTGCTATATCATTTACCAAACTTGTTTACATCTCTGACACCCATTTATTCATTGTTTGCTTGTGTTTTTCAGTGGCTAGTTGGAGAGTTAAAGAGACAGAGAGAATGATAGCAATCTGCACTGAACTGACCAAGGTGAGTGTTTTGCCGAAACACATCTTCCGACCCAAAAAGTGTATCACTCCATGTA
The DNA here is from genome assembly GCA_009771035.1 of Lupinus albus. Classification (NCBI taxonomy): domain Eukaryota; kingdom Viridiplantae; phylum Streptophyta; class Magnoliopsida; order Fabales; family Fabaceae; genus Lupinus; species Lupinus albus. The sequence goes on from CM020010.1 coordinate 14,962,207, forward strand.
TCCACTTGTTGTGATTGGTTGAAAAAATGTATTTAAGATAAAAGCTTAATAATTAAGTATTTTTCTGACCAATCAATCACAAGTGACGACACATGGAGTAGTACACTTTGCGGGACAGAAGATGTGCTCGCGTGTTTTGCTGCTTCATATGCAGAATGTTTTGCCGAAAGACATCTTCTGTCCCAAAAAGTGTATCACTCCACTTGTTGTCCGAAAAATGTATTTTCTGACCAATCACAAGTGACGACACATGGAATAGTATGCTTTGTGTGACAGAAGATGTGTTCCCGTGTTTTGTTGCTTCATATGCAGTTTTCTCTATATCACTGGCTTTTCATTTCTCATTGACCTATTATTACTATGATCTTGGTTTTTCAGCTAGGAGCAACAGTTGAAGAGGGTCCTGATTACTGTGTGATAACTCCACCTGAGAAATTGAAAATCACATCAATAGATACATATGATGATCATAGAATGGCAATGGCATTTTCTCTTGCGGCTTGCGCCGATGTTCCGGTAACCATCAATGATCCTGGTTGCACCAGGAAAACATTCCCTGACTACTTTCAAGTCCTTGAGAAGTTTACCAAGCATTAAATGTTCATGTATATTCATTAGGGAAAAGAGAGAGAGAAATATGAAACACTCACAAATAAGTGATTGTGTTGTGGCTTGCTTTTACTTTTGATATGCATTTTGTAAGGACTTAGATTATTTGTATTGTTGAAGTTAGATATTGGTTTTGTTGTATCAATGTAAGTTAATCTTAATAATGACTTAGCCTAAAGTTTTTGTACCCTTGAAATAATAATGGTGTGCACATTGCATAGCTTTTATTTTTTCATCATCACTTGGTATCTATGAAGCACAGATACAGATACTTGTGTCGGATACGATATGTATCTGATACTTTGATATGCATTTTTTCTAAAATATAAGATATGATACGTCCAAAGATACGTTCAGAGATACATATAAAATAGTAAAAAATATATAAAATATAATAAATATAGTCCCGAGATACATATGGCAATTGCAATTTTGTTACTAAAATTTCTATTACTAGTATGGGTGGAAACAGATCAGACTAGAACTTAGATATTAGACTGTTTAATAATTGGACATTTAGTTGTTGAGACTTTGGCTCAAGTACATAACTCAATATATAAGTGTAATTTTTCTTTGCTTATACATAATGTGTTGAATTTTTTTACCTAACAGTTCTTTAAACAGATTAACAGGTCAGGTCAGACTTAATCTTTGAATTTTTTTTAAACAGGCTAACAGGTCAAGCCCAAACTTCTATATATAGATTCGGCCTCTTTAAGGTAAAACCTAGTCTGACCTAACTTATTTCCCCCCTAATTACTAGCACCTTGGTTTTGATATTATAAGTGATGCATGTGAACATGCAATCATTATTTTACAATAAATAGTATGGTTTGACAATAAATGTATTTATTTTTATGAGTACAATGCTAAGAGATTTTTACACTGTTATTGTATTATCCATTATTTATTTTTGTTTATCATTAACATTTAAATAAAAGTAATACAAATAAATTGTAGATAATACACTAACTATGTATAAATATTTACGATTCTATACATATATATTACATTCTATTTTTATTTTATAATATTGTACATGGGATACTAGCTCATGAGTGTTATTACAAGCTGTGAGATAATAAGCTCTCTATTGAAAATCTAAATGTTTTTTTTTATATATTACGAGTACGATTAAATATAATGTTATTGGTAGTAAAAAACTTTATGGTATAAATATATATTAAACTTTGTTAATAATTTGATATTTATATAAATAAATCCTTGAGGTGTTATTGGCTTCTGCTAATTGATATTATGTTGTAAAAAACATGCCAGGTGAATTCTAGAGACTGGTATTTTATACATAAAATAAGATTTTATTTTTAATTTTAAATTTCTTATTATCTTATAACAACTTATAAATAATTTGTTTTAGTTACATTCAACCATTCTAATATAGTATAAAAGCTTATTATAATTTTGTGAACAATGAAAAGGGCTACAATTGCGTTAGAGACCTTTCTGTGTATATGGTAGATAAGTTAGATAAATTATTCTGTGATTTTAAAAAACATCACAATTTTATATAATCACCATCAATGTCAAATTAAAATATTTAAATTTGCATTAAGTTAATTTCTCCACCCCTTGTGAAGTTACTAAATACTATGTAATGATATTTAAATTGATTGAGTATGACTTAGTTAGTTTCATTTTATTTGAATTTATCTATAATTTTATTTATCTGGTTAGTTATTACTTGGTTATTATTATCTTATCGTTTGTAATAATTATTGCCTACATAATAAATTGTTTGGATTGACTCGTAATTTAGTTTGATAATCCTTATCATTTTAAGTTCAAAGCAGCTTCACATGTTATCAGAGTGTCTAAAATTTGGAACCATGATTAGTCATCTTCATTTGTCATGTCACATTTTCATTAGTATTTACTCATTTTTTTCTTCTTGAACTTAATTCCAAATTTAATGCAACAATCATCCACATAAATAAATATCAACATGTTTTTCTTGATTTTATATGTATATTAGTTTCTATTCCCATTGAATGTCATTTCGGAGGTGTCTTATCTCCCACTTATCAATTATATTAGTAATGACTTTTTTCGCATCGATGATCATTATGATGGTCATTATATTACTATATTCTATTCCCAACGACAATCATTTCAGTGATATCGTTTTTCCATGGATGAGTTATGTTAGTAATGACTTCTTTTCACATTGACTATAATTTTGATGATCATTATATGACTATGTTTTATTTTCACTAACGTTCATATCAGTGGTGTGATGAGTGTGAAATTATGTTGCATTTGCATTGCATTTAACTTGTATTCTAGGACATAATTAGGACTTAGGATTGTTTTTAGCTTTTATTTCTCTTTGTTCGGGTTGAACGAATATTTTTGGCTATGTTGTGTAGGATGGACGGATTGAAACCAAAAAGAGTAAAGATTGGCACAATAAGATTGAAGTCGTTGTTAAGGCAATGTGAAGACCAATTGAAGGACTAAAAGAAGTCGCCTTGGAGCCTGGGTCGAAGAGAAGCAGCTTGAAGTGAATGTGCCACACACACCCAAGCCATGCTTGGGCCCATGGCCATGTTCCACCACTTATGGGTCGTGTTCCACCAACCACGACCATGCATCACTGATTTTGAACTCAGGGTCGTGTTTCAAGCTGTGTCCACCACCCATGGGTCGTGTTCCCAGGCCATGTCCACCACGCACGGCTGTGTGTCGTCCAAATGCTGAAGACCACTTAAAAGAGGCCACGATCCACGGGCAGGTCCTGTCCCACACTCATGGTCATGGATAAACTGATTTTGTTCCTATTTTTCATATTTTTAGATTTATTTTGATGGGCTTAGCCTAATATCTTGTAATTAGGATAAATAAGGGTTATCTCTCAAGGATTAGACACATTTTTATATTTTATTCTCTAATTTATAATTTGGTAATCTCATCTCCACCATGAGTGAGTAATTCTCTTTTATTTCTAGGATTGGATTCATGCCCTTTTACATTCAATAAACACTTGTTTTTATTTCTATTTCATTAATTGTTGTGATTTGAATCATTAAAGTGAGTTTTATTCGTGTGAGTTGTCTAACCAATAAATTACACCTTTTAGATAATTGGGGAAAGACCGAGAGTTGAACACAACTATCCGACCATTCGGTTATTCAAACTAGAATCCTAAGTCACGAGAGTAGTCTTAGGATTCTCGCGGGTTTCTGGAATTTACCCTAGGTTGCTACAAAGTGATTGGATAGAAAGATCCAAGTAGAGGATTCGATTGACAACTATATACCACGGGAGTAGGTGAGACTTCAATCGAGTACATGTGTTGGAGCTCGATAGAGGATGACAGATATCAAAGAGCAATTCACCCTCACAACTTAAAGTTCATAAAAAGAAGCAAAACAATGATTTGCGAGTGTATATGCGGTAACCCTTATCCTGATAACTCTTCTTAATATAAATTTCAATATTTTTACTATTTTCGCAATTATTATTGTTAACTGCTCAATTTTTATCAATTCACTTTTAAACTCAATTGAGTGAAGTATAATTAATTGATACAATTAAAGGAATTTTCCAGTTCTCATGGGATCGACATTTTATTATTTGACGATGAAATCTTGCACTTGCTATTCAACATATGATGGTGCATTTTCTCCTATTGATGAGTTATGTTAGTAATGACTTCTTTTCACCGAGTATCATTCTAATGATAATTATATCGTTGATTTCTTTTCTCAGTGATGATCTTTCTAGTGGTGTTTTTTGTCCCACTAATAAATTATATTAGCCATATTTTCTTTTCACATAGATGATCATTATGATGTTGATTATATCTACAGATTTTGTATATCACAACACCTTTCGACGATTTTATTGTGGAACCATATAATTACTTAGTTATTTTTTTAAAATAAATTATTTGTTACAATCTTTGAACTTGGATGGCATTAGATGATATTTTTTTAATTTATAGAACATATCTTATTAGGATTTAGTTAGTTTTATTTTATTTGAATTTATTTATAATTTATTTTTATCTTATTAGTTATTATTTGAGTTATTATTATCTTATCGTTTATAACAATTTTTGCTTATATAATAAATTGATTGGATTAACTCGTATTTACATATGATCAATCTTTGTCATTCTAAATTTGTACAAATGCAAGGACATGGATGAACAAGTCCAATGAAAACTGTTGATTCTAAATACATCCAAAATATTAATAATTTATTACTGAATTTCATCCATAGAGACCACATAATAATTTTTTTCTATTCTTATAATCTTAGGACCACATATCCTTATCCTTATCCCTATCCCTATCCCAATCCTATCTTCCACTCTTAGATGAAGCATCTTGCAATTGATTACCCAATAATGAAAGGGAAGAGGTGGTTTTGAATAAAGTCTTTAGTGTTTGACTACTAATTACACAAAGAAGGAAATATTAGTAGAATGAGTGAAATTGAAATGTATACTTTTTTCCCTAAGAATGAAGCAATCTTTTCAGCTTGTGATTATTCTATACTAATCCAAACGTGTCATAGTGCATATGATACTTTGCTACACAAACATGAATTGCACTATAAGGATTCTTGGGAAAATGCTTTTGCCTTCATTTTCAACCTTATTTGCACTCTAAGTTATTCATTCAATGCATTCTTTTCCTTTCTCTCCTCACATACTTCAGAGTCAATTACACTCACACTCCCTAAGTTTTAGTGAAATTATACAAATCACTCCTCATTTTTTTGTCATTACACGAATCATCCCTAATTTTATACATATGTTACACTAAATACTCCTGCATGATGTAAATGTGTAATATTTTAAACAAAAAATGTATGATGTGTGTAATTAATTAAACAAAATATTGTATATTGTGTAGACAAATTCAAATAATATAAAAGTCAATGCGTCTTCATTATGTGGCTCGTTATAAAATAGTATAAGAGTTATTTAAACATTTACTTTAAATTATTAATGTATTTTTTAATGACACAAAAATAATAAAGAAACACTCATTTTTGTACTATTTGAAGTGTTACACAATATACAATATTTTGTTTAACTTGATTACATTCATCACACGTTTTTTCTTTAAAATATTACACTTTTATAACATGAAGGGGTAGTCAGTGTAATGTATGTATAAATCTATGGGTGATTTGTGTAGGAGAGAGGGGTGGTTGGTGTAAGAACAAAACAAGGGGGGTGATTTGTGTAATTTCATTAAAACTCATGGGTGTGAGTATAATTTACTCTTAAATTTATGAGAAAATAATTGTATTAAAATCTCTTAATACCCAACTCTTTTATAGATCAAGATCATAAACTTAAAAAAAAGTAATTAATTAATTAATTTTTAAGCTTTAATTCATGGATGTGATGTTTAATTTGAATGTATGTTAATTTAATGGAAACTATATTGCATAGTTATGTATTTGACTTTAAAGTTAAACTCTCATTATGGCCAACTTTTTCCTTCTCCTTTTTCTTTCTCTCTTCAACAAGCTCACTTTTTATTATTGTGTTATGTGAGAGTTATTATATACATAATCATTTTTCTAACCATATAACAATATTATTTAATGCTTTAAATGAAGGTTTAGCTTTTATATTGTAAAAAGTGTTAATTGAATTATATCATATGCATCAATGATCATTAGGGAACAACTCACAAAAGGAAAAAATGGATGACAAAGACAACACTTAATTAATGGCATGTAATCTCACAAACAAGGATTACCCGTCCCAAAAAATCTCTGTCTCTATGTCCCAAATTAATCACGTTGCGCCAAGTAATGTAAAAAAATATTTTCTATTTTTTTAAAATTTCTTTTCAATTAGGCGGCAATGTTTAATCGGATCGTGACACACTTGTAACAAAAAATGGAACAGGTGATCTTCTTTCGTGATCTCACATGAGAAATTATTTTATCATCCACTATCAATCATTTCGGACACATCAAAATTGTTGATTTTAAATATACTCAAATATATTTAATTGAATAATACATTAAATATCATTGATTTAAAAGAGATTTAGACTAATAATCTTCAACCATATAATAATTTCTTGAACTATTGGGTGTGTTATAAAAAATTATGGTAAGAATGGGGCACATTTAAAAAAGGGTTATGTAATAAATTATGCTTTGACTTTTGATGCGTTGATAGAAATGGTTGAGGTTGAAATTCAACATCTATAAAGAAAGGACATTTTGTTTGTAAAGGTAAATTAGACTAGCCTTTTAAATGATCCATTAATGCACTTTAATTCGATGAAAATGAAAAAACTAAATTCTCTTACGTAAGGTTTATACTAAAGTATCAAATATTTTGAGTTTTGACCCTTATCAAGCAAAAAAAAAATACACTTAAGGATATTGTTTTCTTGGATTAAAAGTAACGTATTTATGAGCAAATAAATTATCTAGTGTCACCAACAACGTGTTGGTTTAGTAGTATAAGGCTCTGCTAGATCCCATAATGACCAAAATGTCAATAGTTCAATTCCTGTAACCGATACTTATTGGGAGGGGTAACCACGCACGCCGAAAGACATTAATTTAATACCCAAAAAATTGTGAGAGAATACCTTTGATAGTACTAAAAGAAATAAGAGGAAATGATGTTCCTCCAAAATTATGTTGGATTTGATTCAAATGAATACAGTATAAGTTTTTTCTAAATGTATATAGGGTATATTTTAAGGATACTTAAAAAAGGTTTACATGGATAAGTTTTTTGTTTTTAACTTTTGAACTTATTATTTTGATTTTTCCAATAAACACTAACTATTTTAGATACCCTTAACATATACTCTCATGCAAAACCTTTCTATATTAGTCACTAATAAATGAATTTCAATCTAGTCATGTTAGTTTTATTCTATGTATTCAGGGCCACCGTAAAAGGGTAGGGTGTAAATCCTCTCCAGCAATGGAGATGACAGTACATCAAAAAAACAATAGAAAATTATAATTGAAATGACTTTATTATCTTCTTAAATATAATAATATGTCAATGTTATCCTTGAAGCCACATGTAAATATCATAACTTATCTCTCTAGTACTTTAGAGAAGTTTTTTCCATAAGAGTATGGGGCAAATGTGCAACAAACCCATAATTAGTATAACTATTTTTATTTTTATATAATTATTATGTTATATTTTTTATTGTTTTTAGATTTTGTTAGGTTGTCATGAATTATTAATACTCTAGGCTAAATTTATTCAATATTTTGCCCGATCTAATGATTATTGTTTTATATTATTATAGAATAGATTTATAATCGAAATAAGGGTGTTTCATGAGGTAAGAAAAGTATGAGACATTTCAACGTTCATAAAATATGACCCCATAAAAATATATTAGACTTAAGTTTCTAATAAGTAACAATAATCGAGACCGAAAAAAATCTATCTTTTGTTCTCACATTTGTACGATACTTCTTTTGTTCAAAATTTATTGTAAAAATATTACATAATTAAATTGTTTGATATTCAAGTTTCATATAATTAAAATAGGGACCAAAATTGAATGACTTAAATTGATTTTTCTATCAAAGTTATTTGGGTTATAAATTCAATAATAAAGCTTTATCTACTTGTGTTTGGTAGAGCTGGAAAAATCATATTATACATTTATCTATGATTGTTATAATATAAAAACAATTCATTCTTATTTGGAAAAAAAGAAAGCTTATAAAAAAGAGATAAAAATCTACCAAATATAAGCTGAAACACTAAATGTTATATTTTTTTAAAAGTTATCAATTAAATCACATCTCAATAAAAAGTAGTGGCTCTATATTAATTTGTCATAAATTTAGATAATCTTTCATAATAAAAAGCTTCAATGACTATTTATTGACTTTCAGCCCAAATTAGTAAAATGAAGTTATTGATGATTTGACTTTCAGAAATAATTATTATCTGTATTTCAACAATTACTTTCCTAATTCCTATTATTACCTCTAAAAACCACATTACTCTCTACATACCTTTTTTCTTCAACATTTATTGATTTTAATACTTTTAATTTGACTCTTGGAAACTTAACCATATTAATTAAATTTGTTAATTTTAGAATATATTAGAAATAGAAAATAAGTTATACATAATTAAATATAAATGATCTATCAAATAAAATAACACTATTAACTTCCTTCCTTAATTTATGTAACAACTCAAATGAGTCATAAAATATAGTAAAGAGAAAGGGTAGTATTAAATATTTCTTTTCACCCTAAAAAAAAATGATACATTATCCTACTAAAGCATCATAGTTATAGAAATTGATATATGTTACTTGTAAATCAGTTACTAATAAATGACGTATCACTTTGTGATATATATTATTTTTTTATAGGTAATAAAATTAGTCAAAGTATTTAATATGATGATATAACATTACTCTTATTTAAATTTACTGAATTTATGTATGATATGTGTAACAAACTCTCATGGATCTAACACACTTTCCCATGGTGAAAAAAACATTAGTCCCATTATAGAAAAATCTATCAAATCTCAACCATTGCATTATTATAACATTAAACAATACCATCAACCAATTACACATTTGAACTCTCTTCCCCATAACTAAAAAAAAACAACTTTCCACCACCCAAAGTAATCCTTAAATAAAAAGTGCATATAATTTACTTAAGGTCCTAAATTTAAGGCAATCCAACCAATGAAATTAGCAAATACCATCTTTTAGATATACAAAGGGAAATGGGTTTGTTTTACCACAACCCACTAGGATTTGATTTCTTCAATAAGCATTGCAAAAGGAGGAGGAACATAAGAATAAAGAGACAAAATCTAAGTCCTAGAACATTAAAAATTAACCCTTCAATTCCTATACTCTCCTTCATTCACATTGCTTATAAAGTTTCATCCTTTCTCTCTCCATATATATCTTTCAACCATTTTTTTTAAAAATTCAAATCAATTCTTGAAATTTTTTTCTTGTGTCTCTAAGGAATAAAACCCAAAAGAGTTGTCACCATCTTCAACCCATTCCTCCAAGAAAAAAACAAGATTCCAAAACACAGCACAAAAGAGAGAGAAAAAAAAAGTGATTTTTTCTAAAGAAAAGAAAAGCCAAAACCAACTCACTCAAATAAATAAATAAATAAAAACCCAATATTTTTTTTTTTATTTTGTTCCTTCTCCTTCATCCATTTCCATCACCTTATAACAGCACAACACACCATTTCTAAAACAATCCAAAATTCCTGAGAAACCCTAATTTCAAATCTCACATCCAAATCAGGGGTAACTCAAGAACCATTGCCAAAATCCAAAATTGCTTCCATTAATCGACTCAAACGAGGAAGAAGAATCGTGGGTACCCTTCAAAATCAAAAATTTCTCAGAGAAAATGTCTCAGCTGAAACAAATCTCTCATAACGATAATAGCGCCCCTTCAACCCCAGGGAAGTTCAAGATGGAGAAATCCCCTTACTTCAACCGCACACGGTGGCACTATTCCCTCGCCAAGTTAACCCTTTGGTCCTTCGCTTTCTTGGTCGTGATCTTGATCTTTTTCCTCCGATCTCCAACCTCATCGGTTCCCATCGACCCCTCTCGCCGCTCGTTGCGTACTTACAATTGGGGCGGATCCGCTTGGGAGAAGCGGGTCCGCTCCTCTGCTCGCGTCCGGTCACGAAACGGGATGACCGTTCTCGTGACCGGGGCAGCTGGTTTTGTTGGGACCCACGTGTCCTCGGCGCTTAAACGCCGAGGAGACGGGGTCCTAGGAGTTGATAACTTCAATGACTATTATGAAATTTCATTGAAACGTGCGCGCCAAGCTTTATTGGAGCGCACTGGGGTTTACATTGTGGAAGGTGATATCAATGATGAAGCACTTTTGAGGAAATTGTTTGAAGTTGTTCCATTCACTCATGTTATGCATTTGGCTGCTCAAGCTGGTGTGAGGTATGCTATGCAAAATCCTGGCTCTTATGTGCATAGTAACATTGCTGGTTTTGTTAATTTGCTTGAAGTTTGTAAGAGTGTGAATCCACAACCTGCAATTGTTTGGGCTTCTAGTAGTTCTGTTTATGGGCTTAATACTAAGGTGCCGTTTTCGGAGAGGGATCGGACTGATCAACCGGCTAGTTTGTATGCTGCTACAAAGAAAGCTGGTGAAGAGATTGCTCATACATATAATCATATATATGGTCTTTCGCTGACAGGGTTGCGGTTCTTTACTGTTTATGGACCTTGGGGTAGGCCTGATATGGCATACTTCTTTTTCACTAAGGATATTTTGAAGGGGAAGCCGATCCCGGTTTTTGAGGCGGCGAATCATGGTACGGTTGCGAGGGATTTTACTTACATTGATGATATTGTGAGGGGGTGTTTGGGTGCGTTGGATACTGCGGAGAAGAGTACTGGTAGTGGTGGGAAGAAGAAGGGTCCAGCACAGTTGAGGGTTTTCAATTTAGGGAATACTTCACCCGTGCCTGTTACTGAGCTTGTGAGCATTTTGGAGAGGCTTTTGAAGGTTAAGGCAAAGAGGAATATAATGAAGTTGCCGCGGAATGGGGATGTGCAGTTTACTCATGCAAACATTAGCTACGCGAAGAGAGAGCTTGGATATAAACCTACAACAGATCTACAAACTGGTTTGAAAAAATTCGTTCGGTGGTATCTGAATTACTATTCCGGGGGGAAGAAAGCTGTTGAGTGATGGTCTCTTTTGACCATGTGGTAGGATCTCTGAATTCTTGTTCATTGTGATTCTTGTGGTTGTTCCTTTGCATTTCTATGTTCGTTGCATGATCACCGTGTTTCATACAATCTCAAACTCAAGATAGTTTATGAGGAGGAGGAACCTTGTTTCCGACACCGGAGAAGTTTTGTTGTTGCTGGGAAGATTAATGCCAGAGCACCTATTTGCCGTGTCAAAGAGAATAAGAAACATCATATTCTTCTCTTTATTATTTTCCTCGGAATGTAATTGTTGTAGCTTTAGAAATGTAGCATTTATGACTGATAGTGCATATGCTGATTGGTGGCAGTGTATAATTGTTGAGAAAATTTAGTAAAAATCATACAATAGTTTGATTTCCAAATTTGGACTGAATGAATCAATAAGACATGTATTTTATTTTCACGTCTTCATATGTAATCTTTCGGCTATGATTGTACTTGTGTATCAATAATTATAAGCTTAAGTCTACTACTTTTATGTTGTTGAACAACCAGCATGCAAATATGTATGTTTTTTTCAGTTGATTAATAGAAAGACTTCCTTTGTTGCTGAAGATACTTGCTTTTATTATTAGGTTAATGCTTCATAAAATGCATTGTATGTATTTTATGCACTGTTTATGGACTTGTCACCCATGTAGCACAAATCAGTCGCCCATAAAATGCATTGTTTACGGTAAGGTTGCTTGCTTTCTGACCCGGAGGTCATGAGTTCAAATCCTGAAAACATTCTCTTCGCTTGCAAGGATAAGATTGTGTACATCGACTTTCCATATACCCCTCTAGATAAGAGCCACGTGCATTCAGATATATTGGGTTAATATGGAACAATTTACTCCGGGGAAGGAGAGCGCAATAAAGTTTATTTTGGGATATATTAGGTTAATATGTGATCTAGCTTAGAATGATTCACTGACCTATGTTTATTTATGCATATGTATGCTAAATATTCCATTTATGTTAAGTTTTGTAGAGCTTTTCATAGTTCTTCTACTTTGTAAGGTATTCAGCATGTCATTCTTGACTAGTTAGATCTTGAATATTTGCTAGTTAGATTTTGCATCTAAACATTCACTGTCTTACAATATTTCTGAAAATCACTTTGACCATTTTCTATATATAAGTATATGTATGGTAAATTTTCCATGTATGTCAGTTTTGAAGATCTTTTTGGTTAAAATATTGAGGTACCTTCTTCTTTCTACAGACATTCAGCACGCTGTTCTTGCCCTCTTAATCCGGGAGCTATTTCGAGAAAAAGGTCGATAAAGTAAGCAAGTAAGAGCAAATAGAGCTATGTCATTATTAATCTTGCCTAATGTATCATTTATGGTGGGTTTGGATAGGATATTTCATTCCATTGCTAGATTAGATTTATAGACAAAGTTACTTTGTTATACACTTTCATGCTACATCATAACATGCCATATGATTATTGCATTTGATTTAGCAAGATTTGAAGTATCATTTTGTTGCATATGAAGAAAGGTAGGGTTAACTATGTATATCTGCAATACTTGTATAATTTTGCAGAACACCAATGATATATTTCTTCTTCTAATCCTTTGTTTTCAGTGTTCAAAGATTATAACAATGTTACCTATCTCAGAATGTACCAAGGGAAGAAAATTCTTAGTGGTTGAACAAGAAGATTACTATTTCTTCTTATTTTGTTTACTGTGGGGTGATTGGTGAAATTAAAGGTTGGGTTTCAATTTGCAGCACCTGCAAGAGCCATTGTTTACAAACTAGTGAAATATAATTGTAGTTTCGGGAGGCATCGACAACTTTTGACCTGGAAGTCACGAGTTCGAATCCTGGAAATAATCTCTTCGCTTCGCTTACGAGAGTAAGGCTGTGTTTATCTATCTTCTCGATACCCCACTATGTGGGAGTCTCGTGTACTGTGCTGTCATTTTTTTGTTTTCCTTTCCTTGTTTTCTAATAATGAAATGTGTTTTCTTGCATTTACAATAAAAGTTAGGAATCTTTCCAATAATTTGGTAGACAAGTAGCTATCATGTTGTTTGGTTTCTTTCTTGTGCAATTTGTTCTGATGCTCAATTTAGAGCTATACACTAAGTATAATATATATATGTGTGTGTGTGACTATATGACTATATGCATATTTAAGTGACTTATCTTTGTATTTAATAGGTACATTTACTTGCAAGTTAAGTTGTATGAGAAGAAATATAATTTGGAAGGATTAAGACATGTAGTTATAACTAAGATATGATCCCTTAATATTCTTATTAAAGAGGGATATTGTTAAACTCATATTATAACATGCACATGCACAGTGGTGCAACATCTTTTTCGTTCTTAAATGGATCTTATTGGTCATTTTATATTTGTTTACACTTTTCAACAACTTAAGCAACTCAAGCCAAAATCACATTCAATGATGCAATTCTATTTCCATTCTTAAATGGACCCCACAAACCTACTCACATTTATATTTCACATCCAATGGTGCAACTCTATTTCCGTTCTCTCTCCTGTAACAACTTTTTCCATTTTTTAAGCCCGACTCACAATTTTAAGAACGTTGCTTATTTAGCTTACCGTTGGGAAATAAGAACAAGAACGACTCTTCTTAAATAATGATGATTGTTTCGCTACAAACTGTTTTTCATTACCATTGTGGGTACTCTACATAGCTAATTTAGCTATGAGGTTATCCACATTTATGTTAAATATAAATCCACCTACATTTTTGTTACTATAAATAGACCAAATTTTTATTTCAACTCCTATAATTTATCTTTTTAGATTTTGGTCCTTATATATTTCAATTTTTTTGTTTTAGCCTCTAATGATGACATACTAATACTAACATGTGACATATTTTGTAGCATTGATGTATCATAGACAATGATTAACCAAAAAAATCAACAAAAATAAGAAAAGAAGAAAACTCTTGAATGGGAAAAAATTAAATATTGTTTTATAGGTATTTATTTATGATATTAATTTTGCATAAGAACATAACATTAGTAACAATAAATATAGAAATATAGTTGGTGATATTATATTCTTTAAATTACAAATCTACCCTTGGGTTGCACATGGGAATTTGGTTAACTGTTTCAATTTTCACCCACGTGTTTTTTAAGGGGACAAAACAAATGAACATTCATAGTTTTTTTTTTGAACTATGAAGTAATTCTACAACTAGAGATAACAAAGTCATGGTGGTTGAGGTGGGTGGAAATTTGTTTTGAAGTTAATGGTTTAGATTATAATTTATTGAAGAATGTGTAGTGTCCAAGTCTAGATACAACATAAATAAATTCAAGTCCAGATACATGAATACGAAGTGTTATTATTATTCTTCGTGATCGTGATTCGATTAATCATATATGAGATGAAGAAAGCATGTGGATTATTATAGTGATGCTATACTATGTTATATTAAGGAAGAAGTTCATCACATCTTATACTTATGGTGATTTTAAAGTGTTGAATATGAAAATGATGATTTGTTGAAAGTAGTCGGTATCGATGATATTTGTTCCCATATTAATATGGGAGTACAATTGTTGCTTGGAGGAGTTAAACACGCTTGAGGTGTCGGCTTCAATTTGATCTCTATGTATATGCTTAATGATAATGGCTATAATATTACACTTTTTTCTAGAAAATGGAAACTCACCCCTATAAAAATAAGAGAGAAATAAGTATATAGTATTAATGTATCATTCATTATTCATACTTAATTATCATTTACTTTTAAATATAAATAATGCAAATGAATAATGTAAGAGTGACTGTATATATTTTTAGAGTGAGTATAAAGTTTAATCTATACTATTAAATAAAGCCAAAACCCAAAATAACTACTCATCATAAAGTATTTAGTAATTTCATATTTTGTAATCACTAGATTCTAATTTCTACCAAAAAAATCATATAACTCAATACAAATTATAATATATCTAACACAATTCATTTATTGCATGTAAATCACACGTTACAAACAATAAAAAACGGATTACGGATACAACAGTACCAATCTACACGCTAGTAATATAATAATGACTGTTGTAATGTGGGTTTTAATATAATACTTATTACTACAATCACTCGTGTATATATATATATATATATATATATATATATATCATTCTACTCATTTCCTTTCATTTTTTCTTTCAAACAAAAGAAATAAAAAACTCATCTCAATTTTATTAACTTTTATTTATTTTCTTTCTACTTTCATTTTCCACTCATTTTCTTCCATGAACCAAACAAAACACAATTTTCAATATTTAAATTTTAGTATTCATAAAAACAAATTAATTTATCAAAAATATATTTTATTATATTTACATCATTAAAGAAAATATATTTAATATATCTAATCATTTGTATTTAAATTAACATTTTTATATGTTATTAGAGATATTCAACCTCTTTCATTCCACTTGTTTTCCTTTACTTTTCTTTCAAACCAAACAATTAAAGAATTATTTACTTTTTCATTACTTTTCTTTCATTGAACCTCTCGATCCCTCTATTTTCTTTATCCTCATTTTCTCATGTGAACCAAACATATCATAAGCTTTTGCAAGTTGTGATAGTAAACTATGTTTTGTTTGTAATTATTTCTTAAACTTTACATATTAGTGAAATTGATTCAAACATATAAATAATGTTAAATTAATAATAATTCACTTAGGAAACCATTGTTATTAGATTCATAACAATATGAACACAACATTGCATGTTAGTCAGGATCAATAATCGAAGAAAATCATCATCAAAATTCAAATGAATTGAAAATAAGATGATAAAAAATTATAGAATTAAAAGTGGACAATATAATAATATTGATATATAAAAATTAAATAATAATGATCACAACTTAAATCAAAGTAAAATAAAATATATGGGTGAAAACTTTCTACTTAGTAATTTAATATTATCATTATGCATTGACTATTTTTATGTTTAAAAGTTTAAGGAATAATTAGGAATAAAATAATTAATAGTAATCCTACTTAAAAAGGACATAAAGTTTGAGGATATTTTATGAAATTTTGGTTGTTTGAAAACATTAAAAATATCAAATAGTCAACTAGAATTAATGTTATAAATATTAGTTCAGAGGTTGGTTCTTCATTGTATTATTTACCATTTATATTTAACTATTATTGATTATTCTAAAAGTAATATAAATGAATGATATATAATATATTAAATATCAGTAAATTTTTGCAATAACAATGCATTGATATTACACTTATATTTATATATGTTTAAAATTGAGTTTAAAATCTATACACTAATAGTTTAAAGATTTATACATAATCTATCATTTTATTTATTTGTATTACTTTATTTAATAGTAAATAATAATTAAAAGTTATTATTGGATGATACGTATAAAAACTTATTTGTTTAAAATTTGTAGAGATTAATTATTAAAGTGTGGATTTATCTACGCCATGGATATAACATCCAAACGCGCCATAACACGTCGTTTAGGGTTTATTGATTTCCCGTTCACGATGGTGCTTTAGTCTTCGATTTCAATCGAGAATCAATGTTCATTTCAGTAACCAATAAGTGCAGCGTTCTTATTTTTCGCCACTTCCGTTTCCACCTTCCACGTTTCACTTTTTCATCTCAATCTCTCTCTGTTTTTGCTTCAATGAATCATAACATCAACAATCCCAATTCCTCATCATACTCTCACAATCCTCCAAAATTGTTAGTTATAATCTTCCTCAAAATTGATAAAAGATTTAATTTTTTTCTTCTTATGTTCTGATTATTAGCGTCTTCTTATTCCTATTGAAATTGTGCTAATTTTCGTAACATTCTTACCCATTGTTATTTTTTGTGCTCAAAGTTTCTCTTTTTTCAATTCCCGAAAAGGGTAGCTATGAGCCTAAAAGTATTTTATGTTTTTAAGTGAAAGTTTCAATTTTTTTTATAAAAGGGTGGTCTAGTGTAAGAGACTCTCGATTTTTTTATCTTTATTTCGGTCCGAGTAATTTGTCCTTTTTTCCACATGGGATCGTGATATCTTTCTATGGAATCATAACTCTCATTTTTAGTTTTTATTTGTGATGTACAATTTTGTGAAATGTTGGCAGTGGTTATGATTGATTTGATAGAGGCTGATTTTAATTTTTTAATAATTAAAATTAATTTGAACTAATTTTTACTTGTTTATTAATTTGTGTGGATAGTGGTGTTAGTGGAAGGGCTTTGGAAATGAGAAACAATAGAGAAAGAACAAGAGGGAGTAGTTCTGGAAATGATAAAATTGCTGCTCTTGGCAGACTCATGTAAGTATGAATCTTTTTTATTTCTGTTAACAATTTGTTCTGTGTTTGTCTCTGTAAATTTATCTTTAAATTCTTGTTGAATTTCTTAGCTTCCAAGTTTGAGTTTCATATTTTGTTTTATTGTTTGTAAAGCAAAGTAAATGAATGGCAATTATTTTTATAATAAAAACCAGTGATTTAAATTGCGGACCGCATCATGTGAGGAAGTTGAAGTTCCATGGAGCTCAAAGAAGATAACAATGGTGAAAAGAGAAAGAGGCTTAGGGAGAAGGAGAATAGAGAAGAAGCTCTGAAATTATAAATGAATTGAGAAGATTCTCATTAATTCAATAATTCAAACTATAACAAGCTATATATAGTTTTTGAATAGATATGACTCGCTTGAGCGTGATCTGCTCGCTCAAGCGAGAAACATACGGACTAGGCTGGAAACTGTCGCTTAAGCGCAATCTGCTCGCTTAAGCGAGAATGTAACAAAGAGCCTTGGATATTTGGGAACTGTCATCGTCGCTTGAGCGCGATCTTCTCGCTCAAGCGAGAGACAGGCAGAATGATCAACTTCATTTTCTTCCTTGGGCAGTTCTTCTTTATTAGTTAACACATCACCTGATGCGGCCGCAATATTGCGGTTGCGGTGACCGCTGCAATCGCATCACATCGCAATTGTGGTGTGACTCTAAATCACAATGATGCGGTCGCATCGAGCCGCAACACAACCTTATCGGACCACATCAGATTCAAAAATATTGTTTTAATAACAATTCATACCGCAACGACCGCAATCACAGTAGTCGCAACCGTTACTGCAATCGCGACCGCAACCACAATTTAAAATAATGATAAGAACCAATGCTTTGACCAACAAGGCATAGGTCTAGTAGGATAAGGCCCCACTAGATCTTCAGAAAGACCAAATGGTTAAAGGTTCGATTCTTGGGAGCGACACTTGTTTGGAAGGGCAACCACACACTCGAAAGAGATTAGTTCCTTACCCATAACGTGTAGGGATACCCTTGGTGGTCCCCAAAAAGGAGCCAATGTTGTGTGAACTTTATCTTTGTAATTTAGCCAATCAGATCATGTTCCTTAGAATATTTTATGTGCTCTGTTTATTTGGATTTTGGAGCATCAAAGTGAAATTCCTGGTATGATATAAAGTTAAAGACTGTTAAAAGAAAACAAATTGATTGCTGCAAAACAATATTGAAGGCTTATACACAACTTTGATATCTTCTTATTCACTGATTTTTTTTTATTTTGTATTTTGGGTCTATGATTTTGTTCTAATATATGCAGGACACGAATTTTACGACACATGGCATCTGAGTTGAACTTGAATGTGAGGAGTGATGGTTATGTGAAAGTTAATGATCTGCTAAAGTTGAATATGAAGACATTTGCTAATATTCCACTTAGATCCCACACTATCGACGACGTTAGGGAGGTCAGCTATTCATATATGTTTACTTTTTAACTTCTCTGTATCCTTACATGCCCATTACATAATTTTCTGTCAATGTCATTTATATCATAATGAGATTTTTGAGTTGCATTTTCTGAGAAGCATTTGGATGAAATACGGAAATCCCATACATAAAAATAAAATGATATTGTTGATATTAGCAAGACTTTTTAATTCTGTGTTTATTTTTATTGTTATTTAGCATAAACGGTCGAAATTCATTGCATTGTCTCCATAGAAATTTCTTTCTAACCCCTTCTTAGAAGACCAACACAGTCTTGAACTCTTGATCTTGTAAAAGTGGTCATAGCTTAAGAATTACCTTATCCATCCTTTCAGCAACTAATTTTGTTGTAAATCAACAATCTAGTAAATTGACTAGGAACATTTGCATGTTGTTGTACTATTGGATAAGTTTAGCTAAATCTTAGAGTCTTAGATTTTAACATAGTGCTATGAAATGTTTGTGGCCTATGACCTTATGTTTCTTATGAATGGTTATTAAAATTATAACCCCTTTAACTGTAAATCCTACTTCAACATTATTTTTATTTGCTTTTATCTGGTCATTAATGTCAATCGTTTTTGGCAATGTCTGTTTCATTTTCATTTGAAGAAAATGTTTTATTCTAAATTATATCATGGTTATTCTCAGGCTGTTAGGAAGGATGGTAAGCAGCGCTTCAGCCTCATTGAAGAGAATGGGGAGTCACTAATACGTGCAAACCAAGGCCACACCATAACGGTAAGATATTCATCCATCAAATGTTATTGCATCCACTTTGCTTTCGATTTTTTGAAGGAATAATTGAACTTAGAAGTAATTTGGTCTGTATTCTGAAATGCATTCAAATGGCAATGCACCTAGTTTTCTGTGGCTTCCCCAAGGCAGTGTCATGTTCAGGCACTTAATGTGACACATTCTTCTCTGTTTCCTGCTGCATCGTTCTATGGTATCGAATCTTTTCTCAGTAATATGACATGAAGTCAGATTCTGAATTTCAGAATCATTACATAAGTTCCTGTTTACTCTATAAGATTTTCTAATATGACTTCAAGATATTCTACATTTGTGAAGTGTTACAATTTTAAATTCGTGCTTTCATGGTTACTTTTGATGAAAGGAAAGTCCAATTCTCCAAAGTAGTTTAGATATGAGATTCAGAAAACAACTTAAATTTGACATGCAAGTGACACATGATCTGTTGTTCCTTCTCTTTATGCCTTTCGACTGTGAAGTTTAATGGAGTTCAAACAAAACCAAGCATTAGGTGCAATTGAGAGAGCAATAGCCCATGTTCTAGCTTGAAATTTCAAAAAATATCGATGTAGGTATCGATCTTTTCTTTTGTAAATGTGTTAAACTTTGTTGTACAATGGCTGGATAGTGCCCTTTCTGAAAGATCACAGTCTTTAAAATTCTCAGACAAGTGAATTGAAAATGTTATGCTAGTAATATTGTCATCCTTTTTGCTTGTCATAAATTATTTTCTTTTGCATTGACTTGATTTTGCTGATTACCATTAAAATATTTTGCATCGAAAAACAAATATCAGATTAATGTTCTCACTTCTTGGGTTGTGAATTCATTCGATTTTATTCATCTGCTCTTACAATACCATTATTAACTTTTGATCTTCAGGCTGTTGAAACTGAAAGCTTACTAAGGCCGATCCTCTCAGCCGAAGAAGTTCCAGGTGCATAATTACTGGACTTGTTTTACTGTAAACTCGGGCTCATACTGAATCTGTCTTTGCTAATCATATTCTATAAATTGTTTCTTTATAAGCAGATTCTATAAATTGTAGTTTTTCTTTTTTGCTAAATTTTCTGTTTCATTTATTGATTGCTACAATATACAGTTTGTGTGCATGGAACCTACAAAAGGAACTTGGAATCAATTCTAGGATCTGGTCTCAAGTGCATGAAGAGGTTGCATGTTCATTTCTCATGTGGTTTACCAACAGATGGAGAAGTAATAAGTGGTAATATGATATACCTATTAACAAAAGTTCAATTTTATGTGTTCAGAATTTTAGATTTAATTTTTTGTTTTGCTTTAAATTCGCATGTGATTTTTCCAACAAGAATGTTAAGGCCGGAGATTAGGTTTAAAATAACGACGAGAAAGACGAAAAGGAAGATGATTGTTGTGATTGATCATTTAGCTTGGCACCAAATATGAAATCCAAACAATAAACTTCCTGCATTGGGCACCTTTTCCATTTACTTTTGTGTGTATTTATGAGAGGATAGGATAGTAGTGCTACACACTTAAACATGAAAGAGATTCAACTAATGAAACTCAATCATGAAATTTGGAAGTAAAATGCCTTTTATAGATGATTGTTGCAGAGTCATCCAATAGTACTATCAGAACCAGTGTTATTAATATCGTACTGGTCATAAACTGATAAGGGTACTGGTATAGTGGTATGGCGGTTCAACCGGTGCTTCACTAATTAAAATGCATACTGGTGAAATTAGATATACATATATAATATATTAATATTAATGTTGAAAAATCAATAAAAAACAATAATTATTTTTATTTTCATTGAAAAAATTATTTTAAATAAAACTCTACTGGTATGAACGGTACAGTTCAATTGAAAACTGGCTGGTATGACCGGTTTTGGCTGGTATAATTGTTGTACCGTACCGGTATTGGGACCGGTTCATTAGTTTACCGGTTGAACCGGTCAGCACGAACCGGTTTTCATAACTATGATCAGAACTACCATTAATGACAATAGCTTTGATCCATAAGTATCTCTTTACCCTTACCCCTTCACAATCCATTTGTTGGAGGGTACAGAGACTTTTGGATTGGAAGTCTCCTTTTGGCTGGCATTTGAATAATTGTGACATGAAATTTCTGAAGGATATTGAAGTATTTGAAGGATCATTTTACTCAATTCTTTGAAGATGATATTGGTTTATCAAGAACTAACACAACATTTTCTAAAATAGTTTTCAGTTTTCTCCCGTATATTCTGGTAAAGATCGACTAGCTTCATCTTTGTACTTTATTTCTTATCATTTTTATTCCTTTTCCAGGTATGAGGAAAGATGTCAATGTTCTGATCTTTCTAGATGTTAGAAAAGCATTAGAGGGTATGATAGTTCATCTTGAAATGTTGAACCTTTTTTGTTGTTTTTTGCTAGTAACTAAAATCTGCAACAAAAATAAGACTACTCATTTTTTTACCATCATATTTCAGAAGGTATGAAGCTTTATATTTCTGAGAACAAGGTGCTGTTGACAGAAGGTTTTGATGGTGTTGTTCCAACCAAGTATTTCCAAAAGATAGAATCATGGCCTTCCAGAAAACCTATCCCTTTTTAATAGTTTCTGCATAGTTTTGTTGTTACCCTTTGTTATGTTTATATTACAGTACCTGGATTTCTGGTTGGTTGCATTTGTATATTGGAATTGTTCAATTGGAATTTCAACCTCTAAACCTTACACATTTTGATGTTATAATTGTGTGAGTGACCAAATTTTTTGAGTGATGTTGTGAAAATAACCCAAACATAAATACAAAAACTCATTCCATTGTAACAAATAGTAACTAAAAAGAATATTTTACTGAGATGAAAGAAAAAAGGAATGGTATTCATGTTTGAAAAAGCAAGCACTTTACATAATATAATCACAGTTGTCCTTTTTTTTTTTTAAATTATTGTATGTATTTCTTGATTCATCAACTGGTGAATTGAAATATCATAAAAGGGTAATGCCTTGCATTGATGATATGGATTTTGGCTTAATGCAGAAACATGCTAATGCTAGTAATCACTGTTTTAGATTGTATTCTGCAATCGTAATTGTGCTAATCTCTGCAATGAAATTGCGACCACATGGACCACATTTTGTCGTAATTGCGGCAAGCGTAATCATAATCACAATTTAAAGTATGGATTAAAACAAGCACCCCATCTTGTAGTTGCAACTTGGAATTCAGTAAAATGTTGCAGCTTATGTCAGCATGAAGAAAAGTTAGAGTGCAATGATGATAGTGCATATGCATGGAGAAGGACTCACTGCAATGATGATAGTGCATATGCATGGAGAAGGACTCATCTCCTATACCTCTGAGAGGGGAGTTATTGTTTTTACACTTCATTTTGAGGGAAGAAATGTCATTACTATTGTATCAAAACGATAAAAGTGTCACAATCCTAACTTTTTTCTTTTACTTTTGTTGCATTGTCCTTTTCGATAATGGAGAGGATCTTCACCCGTATGCATGATAGGTTGTCTCTTTGATAACAGTGACTCTTGTTGCAATTCAGCTCTTGTGAGTTTCAACATCATTGACTAACTTATAGAACAAGCTTCCTCTTTCCACACACTCATCAACAAAAACATGCACCTCTTTGTGTAAACAAAAGCCATAATGCCTAATGATGTTTAAATGGGGTATCACTGTTAGCATCTTGACTTCATTGCAAAAACTTTTGTAAAATGATGCATTTTTTCATAGTTTCAAATTGAGAATGTCTTCTTCTTTCTTTCCACTTGTACTCTTATTTCTTATATCATTGTGTTGTATTTTTTTTATAAGCAAAAATATTACAAAAGCACTAAGAGTGTCAACCCGATTACAACTTGCAACACAGACCCATACAAATAATAGGATCAATGCACCATTGTGCAAAAGATAATAAATTACAACCAACAATATTTGTAGACCAAACCCAAGATCTAATTTGAATCATATTCATAATCTGGAAATAACTGAAATTTATTTCTTTAAATATTACATTATTCCTTATAGTCCAAACACACCAAATCACAGTAAACCATAGCATCCTCTAGTTAAATACCTCTTTATGAAATTTATACAAAGAGTTGTGCAACACAACGAAATCCACAATATTATCCGGGATATGAACTTGGATTTGAAGCCACAAGTGAAACTCTACCAAACATTAGGCACTAAGGGGCACATCAGAAACAAATGTTCTATACTCTCGTTATCAAATAAGCACAAACTACATTTGTTATTAGCTTCCTCGAGAATATTCCTCTTAAACAATTCAATTCTGACTTTGTGACATTGTATTGTATTGTATGATTTCATTTTGTTCACTCATTCATTATTGTATTGTATGATGCATTTTATAGTAATTGGTTCATCCAGTAAATTGGTTCATATTGTATAACAATTATCTCAGATATATAATTAAACTAGAAAATAGAGGTTAATATCATTTCATACTGTACTTGTTAAATTCATTTTGCTTATTAAAAAATTCATATTTTTCAATGTAACATTATATATTATACATAATAATTTTTATATTCATAAATTTATTATATTTATTATTATATCTTCTGCCCAATGTCACTTTTATTTTATCGCTTTAAATTAATTACAATAACTTTGAAATTTAGAAAGAACAACTATAAATTCTCCTGAAATAATAATTTTCTTCTGAATATAAAAAATAGTTTTAATATGCAGTTCCTTCACTTATTATTACCAATTTCTTGAAATTTTAAAAGATTTAATTTTAATTAATATCATTTATTCACCTAGTCATTGCTTCATTGCTAATTTGATCACTCTCATCATATTTATTTAATGATAAAGACTAGATATTTTAAAATATTAGACCAATTTTTTAATCATGTTCGATTCCTGAAAACAACATTTATTGTGATAAATAATCACATATATTTGCTTACCAATACGACGAAGAGATACCCTTCGTTATACCCAAAAAAATTCAAACAATCATTAATAGTATAACCACAAGATGAAGATGAGAAATTGAATACAAGAAAGTAAGAACATTGCATTATTTCAACTTTACAATTCATAAACACATTAGCCCCTCAAACCTATTGCCCCCATTCATTTCAACTTTACAAAGGTACCCCATCTTAACATTTACATTAAAAAGGAGAAAAAAATCATACTTAGGTGCCTTGTAGATGAATTGTCATGAGTCGAGTTTACTTGCGCGTTACATTCTTCTAGGGCCCACTTACGAGTTGGGTTTCGAAAGCGGATGGAGGGAAATAGAAGGCTTCTGAGTCATCTCACAAGCATATTTTCATGGCTCTCAAAAGCCTTTCATTTCCCTTCCTACAGCTCCAAAAACCGACTCGCAAGCATACCCGTAAAGATTGAAAGTATAGTGTTGTTGGAGTTTCCATACCTTTTGTTACATGATGTGAAAATATTAGCTTTTAGAACTATTGCGAATTGAAGTCCGGTTTTGATGGATAGTCAAGACCTTGCAGCGCAGGGATCCTTCGAATATCTTCATCGGAATAAGCCGGGATGAACCAATATCTCTTGTCCGTCCCAAAAACCTGTTACAAAAGCAAAAAATCATAATGTAGCTTCAAAATCCTATATGGTTGAATAACTACATAACTATCCCTACTTTCTATACCACCAAGTCTGAAGAAAATTTAAATGAAGACATCAATTTTCGAAAGTCGGCATTTGTCATTGTAGACACATTTGTAGCTCCATAATAGGAATATTAACTATTTTTGCTAAGAGACATAATAAACTAGTTATACTTAAACATTAATCTGAATATTGAAATATTGCAACGATATACATGGTAGTGAATATTTGGACTAATGATTGAAAAAACAAACTCAAAGCACGTGAAGTTTACGTCATTGTTTAAAGCATTGTACTATGAAAGAAGTTGGGCTAATGTAATGGAAATTAGTTTACGGCATTTCTCATTGCAAGAAAACACGGGCGGCAAAAGAATTCTGTTAAATGCATTATCTTTTAATCAACCAAGTGGCACCCAAGATCATGGATCTAAAAGTGAAATCATATCAAATAATGTGAGTATGAACATTTACAGACCTGTTCGAAATTTTTTCTTCGACCAAGATCATAAGGCCATTTTGGAGTAGTTTTCTTCTCATATGCCTGCACACAACAAGGAACAAAATTCCATCATTACCCAATTTGCATAAGCCATAAGAAAGTATTATACAGAAGAATATAGTAATATAATATCACACACATTCACATACGCATACACGCATTTACCTCTATACCACGGGATCAAGTTCATGTATTACAATAGATCATCAATTTCAATTATTCAATACAACTATGTATTTTCATTCAACTAGGACACGAATGGATCTAGTTTCCTAAATCGAAGGATCAAAAGCATGCAACAAAAAGACAGAGTTCTCAAGTTTCTTTATTTATCCTTTTTCTTTATTATTATGAAGAGGTTTACCTCAATAGTTGTCGTATTAGAAGCCACCAACGATATGTGCATAATGAGAAATCCCAAGACACTCAGTGCAAATGCCAGATTCAAAACTGCAGGTAATCCAACAGTGTTATAGAAATTCACAGATGATACCAACAACTGGAACTGTGTTTAGATTTTTCGTACCAAAAGCAAGAAAAGTTGTAGCAAGAGAGCCAGGTGTCCCAGGAATTTCTCCGTCGCTAAAGAATGCTAAGAAAAGTGGTAATAAGGATGCGGTTACAAGAATCGTCTCAAGAAAAGTGTAGAACTGCACTAAGATTTAAACAAATAAATATTAAACATTATAAGTACTTAGTATGGGACCAATTGACAGCCATAAATAAAACAAACAAATTCACAACTATATAGTCAAATAAAACAACTTACTGTATGTCAATCATATTTCATACACTTCATATAAATCAAATATGTTCATATAAAAAAAAAAAAGAAATCATAACTAAAACATCTTTTGAAGTTAAAGTTACCCGAAATGAAAATTACTGATTAGATAGCCTGAAAACGGTTCGCTTGCACAAAAAATGAGCATATAAAAAAAATGTCTTAGGAAACCATTTTTCCTTCACCCCTTCAACTGATGATGAATATTGAAAAGTAATGTCACCCATTATATCACGCAAGGTGACTCCTCGGAAGAAACAAACCATTAACATGGTTAGGATTACAGTAGCTCCCAAAGAAAGTTGTGGATCAGCTGCATAGACTACATACATCGGGGATATTACAAAACTGCAACTTCTGGTTGTTCAGTTATTCTAATGGTATAGCTTGGCCTAGTCCACGAAACATTTAAATTAGCAACAAGTCTCATTAAGGTTACTTAGTCCACATTGCCATGAATAAGCTCCACTTTCAACCCACTACCATCAGCCTAACAACATTGCACATTAATATCATTACGACCGTCCAGAATAAGAGGACCTATTTAACTCTAAGAAAAAAGGTTGATCTGAATCTCAAATTTCATTAGCATGGCTAATTGGCTACATTTAAGTACACAACAAAAAAGGAAATTTTAATCCACGGTATATATAAGTAAGTAATCTATTAAGCATTCCTACTTTCTAAATTAAAAACAATCAAACCCGCCAACCAATACAAAATAGTGAGCATCACAAGATTATTAGTACAGCACTACAGAGAGTCGGAAACATGAAAAACAATTTTTCGAAGTCAGAAATAAAAGCAACTCATGAACAGTAGCTTGATAAAAAATTAACAACGCTAGCTAAGGTGTCCATACCAAGAAAAGAAGGAAATATTTGTAATTTAGTGCCCCAACACAGTTAACTACCCAGACACAATGGTGGTCCATCTTCAGCACGCAACGCCCACCTGATATCAAACCATAAAGGGTCAAATTCTGATGAATATGTTCTCAATGTAGCAATACGAAAATGAAAACTTGTGTACTGAAACTCACAAACTGAACAATGATGGCATCGAGGCGGCTTGACCTGATTGCATTTCCGACAGTAACGTATACGTTGATTGGAAGAATCGGATGGCACATCATTATTGAAATCTGACCCAACTAATGGGTTGGTCTCTCCTATCTCCTCATCAATGGCAGGCCTCCAGTTTGGAGGTACACTCCCCGGGTCGGTCAAAACTACAGAAAAGTAACTCCACAATAGCATAACCAACTGCAAAATCATGAGAACAAAATCCAAAATATCATATCATTTAGTCCACTCAACATGCCAAAGTAACAATACATCATCAATCAACTGAACTAATCATATATGTTTAAGAGACGCTAAATTCTGGAGTCACATCTCATAATCTAACAGAAAATTTTCAGTCCCAACCTCTTCCCAGAAAATGCACACTTTTCACTATCATCAGAGAAAAAAGATATACTGAGTATCTTTCATACCATCCATACCAAATAACATATCATGATCCCTAAAAGTCTATCATTTTCAAATTGCTACTTCAAACAAGATAAACCGAAAAAAAATAATCAGCACTCACCCAACCTTGATATTATACAAAAGTTGACATTTTCAAATATCACAACTCAAAACTCCAACATCAATCTCTTGAGCTACCCTTAATAAATTAAACAATTCAAATTATCATATAGTCCACCTACTAATTTAAATTGTGGACTGTGTCACCACCGCAACCACATCACAACGATGCGATCGCATAAGGCAGCATCGGATTAAAAAATATTGTTTTAATAACAAAATAATTCACATTGCAATAGCCGCAATCCGCATCACAATGACCACCCATATGCTAAAAAACAATAATTCATTAATCTATTGAACTAAATAACTAATCATATATGTTTGTAAACAGAATCTGAATTCTAAACCCACATTTCAAGACCCAAAACAAAAAAAATAAAAAATAAAACAGCTTTAGAAACTTACCAAACTATGAAACAAAATCAAGACCGCAAAAGCAGTAAGAAAATCAAATCCTCCAGCATACAAAGCAGGACCATAATTATTAAAAACGACAGCGTAGTAAGTAACACCAACAACCCCAATAACCAATAGGATCATGATTGAACCTAACGCTCTAAGAGCAGTGCAGAACTTGAACACATTCCATGCCATCGTAGCTCCAGATCTATGCATACTCAAATAAAAAAAATACCCACTTTGATTTTAACCCCAAAGTTCGTTACTTTAGCTTTTCAATCGCAGAAAAATATCATCAATTTTCTTGAAGAAAACGCATGGATAAAGCGCGTTGCTCCTATAACGAACAATGTGGGAGGAAAATCTAGGGTTTATAGAGAAAAGGGGTAGAATTACAAAGGAAGAGAATTTGGGTGCAGAAGAAGAAAATGGAAGTGAAACACGTTACAACATAATTAAACACCTATTTTTAGTTTCATTTTTTTTATTCTGGAAAAATTATTGACTAAAAAAATGTATCTAAAAAAATAATATGAATTTTATACATTATCATTATATCATTAATTATTCGAAATTTAAAATAATATAAATAAATTATAAATAATAATTTATAGGGATAGAATATGAATATTATTACACTTAAACTATTACAAGGAAAAATGAAATGGAAATATTCTATTAATGATTGGTATGGTTAACTAGTTTTTTTTTTGTATTTTGAACTGTATTAACTAGTTGTTAATAATAAATGCATTATGGATATTTAATTGTTGCTTTGTTTTGGTCAAAAATTCTAGAAGGTGGGTCATAAGACTTGACTAAAAATTGATGGGTTATGTAAATTTTTGAAAAATGTATGCTAACACGATTTTAATAACTATATTATTATTTAGAGTAAATTATACTTATAAATTATGTTTTTGACCCTATATAAATCGGTCTTAATTTATATTTTACATATTACACTACTTGTACATGAGATATAAGTCTAAGTTATACGAAATATGATATATTGTGAATACAACTCCAAATAATATAAGATTCAATGTATTTTCATTATTTTTAGTTTGTTACAAAATACATTAACAATTCTAAGGAGATGTTGTTTAATCACTCTTATATTATTTTGTAATCGACCAAAAATAATGATGAGACAATGTCTTTTATATAATTTGAAATTGTCTTTATAATATACCATATTTTATTTAACTTAATTATATTCATCATCATTTTCTGTTTAAAAAATTACATTTATCGATCATGTAGGGTTAGTGAGATTAACACATGCATATAGGGTGGCAATACGGGTCAGACTGACAGGATCCGCCTTTGGCCCGACAAAATATGAAATTGTACAAATTCATTTCTCTTTCTCCTCTCATCTTTACCTTTTCCACTTGAAAATTCCTTCCACCAAAGACCAGTCACAAACGTTTTTTGACCTCGCCAACCATATATACCTCAATTCGTTATCCCCTCTTTTATTTTTCTTAATGTCATATATTTTTTTTTTTAATATTATTTTTTCTCATATTTTATCTCACTGTATTTAAGTTTTGATATTTCTCATGTGGAATGAATGTATACAAGCACCCATAGCAATTGATAATTTATTGCTATTTGTTTAGTTTTATCTTTTTTATATAAGGGGTCATAGGTTAAGGGTACTTTATCTTCTTTGAAGGAAACCTAGTTTATAATATTGATTTAAATTAAAATACTTATGTTTTCATTATAATATTTTGTGTTTTAGATGTTTTTTTATACAATAAAGAAAATTTAATTTATGGATAAATTTGTTTTCCATTGGATATGTTTCCTTTAATATAATATTATTCAAACTCAGCTATTCCAAATGTCCAAATAGTTCATGTTGGTTAAGGATATAGTTTAAGTAGAAATATTTTTATTTTTATAAAGTATTTTAAAATCATGGAGTCAAAAGTGGGATTGAAGAATGTGATGCTAAGACATAATTATATTTTAATTGAAAGTTGTAAGATTTGCAAAAGTGGAATATGCATGCACCTAGCAACCTTGGAAGTATAAAATGATGTACTAAAAAGGTACAATAAAACCTAATGGTATATAATTGATATCAACCTATTTTATTCGGTGAGGGATTCACTTACTCAAAAAGTAAGTTTAAAATATTTAAACTACATTATAATCATCAATTCTTGAGAAATCCAATGGTTTGAATTAGTGAATAAATCTAAACCATCAGATTTCCTAGAATTGATAACTAAGATATGAAGTAAGTTTAAAAAATCTTACTATTAGAGGAAGTAGATCCCTCCTCATTTTATTATCAAATTATCTTATAAGAATTATCCTAAATTTGTTATATAGGGTTTCTAGAAAGATATTTTTATAAATTCCTTTAAAAAAACTAGTATAAGTTGCTTGTATATGTCAAATAGAAATTAAATAATATAATCCAAAATATAAGAAATTGTAAGCATAGAAGTTGATGATTATTTCAAGATTATAACATATATGAATGGTCAATATAAAAATTCATATACAATTAATATATCATTCATTATTCATTTGCATTATTTATATTTAAAAATCAATAACAATTAAACATAAATGACAAATTTTGCAACGACAATTTAAAATTGTTCCAGTGTGGATGCATATATTTTCTCTTATTTCATTGCTCTAGAAAAGTTAAAATAGTAAAGTTTTATTATTCTAAATTTCTAACATTTTTTAAACTTGAAACTGGGAATACTTAGTTCTTAATGAATGATAAAATTAGTGGAATTTAGCATCATGTAAAGTTGAAATTCTTGAAAATAGAATACAAGTTTCTTTGACTTAAAAGTTTACTAAAGTTTTTGTTCCTCAAGTAATCAAGTTGTAGAAGAACTAACACAAATAGGATTAAAAAGATATCAAAGAGAAATGAGATTAGTTATTTTCATGATTATGTGGTTTATTTGCATGACACAAATTTTCTCAAACCATGAATGATAATAATTCTGAAAAATTGTTGGATGTTATGGAAAAAAAGTCAAAACACATGAAACATGAAGTTTTGGGACATGTTGAATTATTGGAAGGGTGAAAGAGAGTTGATTTATAAGTGAGTATTTAAAGACCAAATATATTATCATGGTAACTTAGAATATTAAAAACTAAAACTATGGTACTTGTAAAAAGAATTTACTAATGAGGAATTAGATAAAGAAGTATAAAGTAGTTAATAAAAGAACAAATGGTGTCTAAACTTATTGAAGAGTTGGTGAATTAAGTATTTGGCCCTTTGAATAATGTTTCAATCAATGTCATAAAAACCATACCATACCAGCTGGTTCAACCAGAAAACTGATAAACCGGACCCCTAACCAATACATATATTATACTGCATATGCAATAAAACCGATTTAAACCGACCGATTTGTACATTATTTTTTTTAAATAAGCCATTTAGAATTAATATATGTTTTGCGCTTTTGTAGACTTAATGGTGTTTGTTTGTGTGAATTTAGAGTATATTATGAATATGAATTATAAATCTGAATACCTACTTATTTCAAAAAATTTGTTATAGGTTTACAAATATATATATATAAGCAAGTATGTCCGATTTAACCGGCATGCAGTTTAATTACTAAACCACTATACCAGTACCCTTATCGGTATGATAATCAATACAGTTTTAATAACATTGGTTTCAATCCCTTCTCATGTGAAGAGAAAAATTGGTTCAAAACATGATTTTTTTCTCTTCTCCACCTAATAAAAAAAGATTACAATCTCCTTTGCTTCTTTCCTCTCAATTCTCAAACTCACCCCAACCAAATAAGCCATTTAGAATTTAATCCATCAATTTTGTTTAAGACGTAATCAGGTCAAGCCCAAACTCTACTATAATATATAGGTTCGGTTTGTTTAAGGCGGAGTTTCATATTATTTCCACCCATTAATCTTGAGTTCACAATTTTAAGGGCATGGGTCATGGCAAAAAATTAATCACCACCCACAAACCCATCAGAAACTTACAATCCCTTATGTAAGTTACCAATATGAGAATTAAATTGCACAAATATAATTTAGCACACTCTTTCCTTCAAAGTTATTATAATATAATTCCAGGTTTCAATCAACCGAAACTAATTTCCACCATGGTCATAAAATGATGGAAAACAACATAGGTGGTAAAAGAAAATAAAGCTCCATTAATAGACCCACACAATTGACACCTAATTAGTAAATAAATTTCCACACAATTATGCAACAAATGAACAAAGCTAGATAAAGCAATATTAAGCAACAGATTTAACCTTCATTAAACATTCTGACAATTTAATAGACACTTAATCAAACATCAGAAGCACAAAACTAACCCATTCAGCACATTTACAACCACGGACAAGCAAAAATTAAGTACTCCGAATATTCGGAAAATTAACTCGGAAGAGAGATTGAAAACACCATTTATATCAATGGTTAACAAAATCAGAACCTTTGAACAGAAGGCTAAGAAAGACAGCAATAATGTCAATCATACCCCAATCACATAATTTATTTTTCAGGTGAAGATATAGATCGTTATTCGTAAAACGATACCTTACTTAAGAGAATAAAGTGTTACTTAATCAAGAAAACTAATGATTTTGTCACATAATGATTTAAATCATGTAGACATTCAAGAAATCACCTCAAACCATACTAATAGCCAATTGCAAGATGAAAGAAAATTAGACCAATAGCTTAGGCGTGTCAGCATACACCTTTCATGGCTAACAGAAAATTAGCTAAATGATGACAATAGAATGCATTGTTTCTCATTCTCACATTTCTCATGAAGAAAAAAATGATGCTTACAAACTTAGCTATTTGTAAAAGGTTGTACAGCAATTACCAGTTTACCACAATAAATCTTGCATTAGAGAATTGTGATTTCAAAATCCAAATGTAATTCAAAATCTCTGATAACAGAAGACAACACATTATTAAAGTTTCCATGTTAACCCTTTATCATGCTACCCGATATCGTAAGGCAGAAATTAAGAAATGGAAATTTTAAACTTTTTTAATGAAAACTAACATTCAAATATTTAATTAGTATATCACATCCATCAGTTTGTAGTAAAAACTTTCTATCATTCATTCCTTAATGAATGGGCTTAACGAGCCTCTTGTTGTAATACACAGATACAGCACATACACTAACACAGTTAAACTAATCCTCCATCCATTTTAGTATCTAGTGAAGATAAACCTCGCTAAATTAAAATATTAAAACATATGTCACCACAAAGATCCAACCCATTCAACACTCAACTTCCCACAACCAACAAAACCCAGAATGAATACAACCCCTAATTCTAGGGGAGGGCCACAATTAAGACAATCGGAAATACTTGCACATCCATTGCTTCCGAAAGCAACACTATCAAACCAAACTAAACCTTTACTAGACTGTGATGTAATAAAAACTTTTACAGATCAGACTCACACAACATAGAAAAGATGCGGACATCTCTTACCTCATTTGTCTCGGGAATGATTTAAATACTTATTAGACTACTCTTCTCACTGTCAATTGGTTTTGAGATGGATCTTAACAACGTATAAGAGCAACAACCCAACTTATTTATGGTTGTCATGGGCCAAACAATGTCATTTAGTTATATGGGTCAAAAGTAACGCTTTGTCTAGTCCGGCAGATTTATATAGAAGGGGCATATTGAGAAGTAAGTATCACATCATCTAACACATTGTCTGGGAATGGTTTAAATACTTAGGCTATTTCTCTCATTGTCAATTGGTTTTGAGATGAAACTTTAACAGAACATAGACATGAGGATGCGGAAAGTAAAAAAAACACATAAGGAATGATTTATCTTTAAGTTAGCAAGATTTATTTAAATATAATAGAATACTAACATATGTGACACTTTAATCTATAACCTAGAATTATGATTCAGGAGTTTCCCAAAAACAAACAACACTACATAACATAAACTAACTCCAACAATAAAAAAATGATAAAATCCTTAATCTCCTTCTAATACAACACAAATTCGCGAACTCATAATCATAATTATACTTTATCTCATAGTCTAAACAAACGATAAACATAATCAACACATAACATTCAACATCACAATCAAAATAACATAAACCTCAAAACAACAAAATTAACGATAAGATTTCTGAAACCTAGCACGAGCACCACGACCACCAAATTTCTTAGGCTCACAGCGTCTAGGATCAGCAACAAGCAAAGTACGATCATACCTAACAAGAATATCCTTAATCTCCTTCTTCGATTGTTCATCAACATACTTTTGATAAAAAGCTACAAGCGCTTTCGCTATGCTTTGTCTTATAGCATAGATCTGTGAAGTGTGTCCTCCACCTTTGACACGAATCCTCATATCTACGCCAGCGAAACGGTGTCGTCCGAGAAGGAGAATTGGTTCAAAGGCTTTGAAACGAAGGATCTCAGGCTCAACAAGCTCGATCGGAGAACCGTTGATTTTGATGAGACCACGGCCGCGCTTGCAGTAGGTGACGGCGACGGCGGTTTTCTTGCGACCGAAGCATTGCACTTGCTCCAATGCTTGTTGTGTAGTCGCCATTGTTGGTTCTTCTTCTGCTTCTAGAATTAGGGTTTTCTTTGATTTATGGGTTATTTATATGTGATGGGAAATTAGGGTTCTTGAGTATTGATCCAATTACAATGTTGGATGGGTTGGGCTTTTTTCAATTTCTTCACCCAAATTCCATTTTGTGTGATTTGTTATATTCATAATTTTAGGATTAAATATTTATGTATTTGGATACATTATTTATTATGCATATGTTAAATAAATATAAAACAAGTTAATTATAAATAATATATTGACAATTTTAAAACATCTTATACTAATATTGTATAAATGTTAAAAACATAAGTTTAACTCTATAAATTATAATTAAGGTATGTCTATTGATACTTAGCCTTATGTATTTATATATCAATCATAATACTTATAAAGCAAAAAATTAGATTTTAATTGGTGACTAAGATTTGTTAATAGACATTTCACCCTAAGTACATCATAAATATACATATAATTACTCAAAAAAGTATGATAAGTATAATGTAATTCACTCTAAAAAATATTATATAATATATATTAAGAAATATTGTTGTGAAAATCAGACCTTATTGATCGTTTAACAGTAAACCAATTATATTTGTCACGTAATCATATCAGCTAAAATTGGTTAGAGCTACTGGTTTTCAAGAGAACTATATTGCTAATTGTTTTGGTACTACCAAATGTAACTCATCACCCCTATAATTATTTTGGTACTACCAAATATAACTCATTACCCCTTTTGCGTAATGGACTAATCCATTTTGGATGTATGAATGTCTTTTCCAACAAGTGTCGCTCTCACGAATCGAACCCTTGATTTTTTTGTCATCCTCGGATCTAGCAGATCTTACACCACTAGACCAATACTTTATTTATACTACTACATTTGTTTATACTTCTTAAACATGGTCTACCAACAAGTGAGATATTTTGTTTTAACAAGTAATATAAATAAAAGTAGTAATTGTCTTATTTATTAATTTTCAATATTAGTATAATATATATGAATATTTAACTTTACTGTTATATAATTTAATTAATGAATTACCGTACCGACATATTAATACATATTAATAATAGTTAGAAATAATTAAAATTGAACTAAAAATAAAAATAAAATAAAATATATAGATTAAATTTGATTTTGTATATCTGATTAAATGTACCAAATTATAAACTTAGTACATAATAACCTAATAAACAACCACATAGAACATTGTTATAAAGCAAATGCAGCAGATATTATAGTAAGTAAGTGTTCCTTTGGTTGTTCAGAAAGAAGTTAAAAAGAAAGAGGTGAAAAAAAGAGTAAAATTATGGGTCGTGCGGTAGAAGAGAAAAAGAAAAAAAATAGAGAGAATATGACTTTATCTCTCCACCTAAAGAATAGATAATTATACATTTATTCACATTAATAATATTTTCCATTCTAAATTAAATAATAGTTAAAAAATTAAGAACGGTAATGTTAATACTAAATATATAAGTTTATATATATGATTAATTATATAGATTTAATTAAAAGTGTCTAAAAGTTATATTGAATTACAATTAAAACATTTAATTAAATAAATTGATTAGTATTTAAACATGAACCTTACTAATGATGATAACACACAAATAATAGTATTTTTAGGTTCATAGGTGACTCACAACTTTGTGTAGGAAGATATATTTAAAGATAAATTATAAATATAATATTAGTTAGATGGTAGTGAAAGAAAAATGAGTAAAATAAAAATGATGAATAAAAATTGAGTTTTTCTTATGCAGATACAATTTTACACTTGTAAATAATTCTACACTAACTTTATTTTCCAAGTTTTAAATATAAAAAATGTATTTGGTTTTAAAATGTGTAAATAAATTAGTATTTATTTAAACTTTTGAAAGTAATTATTAATTTTAATTTTAAAATAGTTTAAAAATATCAAGTATTTTTAGTTTCTCAACTCACTTTCTTCTCATCTTTGAAGAGAACCATATTAATTATACTTTTATTATATACTATCTTTACCCTCTCAACTCACTTTCTTCTCGATTTTTGAATAGAACCAAATTTGACACTGGACCTACTTTTTTTCCTCTACTCTCTTTCATCCCACAACCAAAGAAGAGAAACTTGTAATCTCCCCTCATTTTTTCTCTTTTCCTTTTCTCTTCTCTCATGCTCTCATCAACCAAATGATGGCTAAATCAAATTGTTATAAATTAAATACATCACCATGACAACATTATACTAGAATGCAATAAAAATAATATGTAAGAAAAAAATGTATATACCGACAGTCTAAGAGATTTATTCATATTGAGTTAATTATCCACCATTTATTTTCAGTCATTGACTTTTCAAAAAAATTCATTCAAAAAAATGATAAATGATGTATTGATTATGCATGAATATTTACACCAACAGTATTATAGATATTACACTAAAAAAGACTAAACTTAGGTAAAATACTTTAGGTACTGGTGATACTAGTACTTAGTCATGTGAGGACATCCGTACACAAAATTCATCTCACTGGTAGGTAAATAAACACGGTTAACACATTTTTTTAATTGTTAATGATATAGGTTTAAAGGGTTTGGGGTGAGAGGATAGTCATTTTTTAATTTTTAATTTTAATAAAAGTTGTTTACTAAAATAACTTTGACATGTGCCTTATTTTTGATTGAGAAAATAAGGATATTTTTGTCCAAATAATTGGGTACAAATTGCTAACATGATCCTTCATGAAATGGGGTGAGATCATGTTAGCAAACCCCTATATATATGTCAAATTTCTATATATATAGCTTTTATATATGTCTTTATGTGTAATTTTATAATTTGACATATATTAATCGGGTTCGGGTAGGGGTATCAACAATACCAAATCCGAACCCGAAATTTGAACTCAGGTAAAACCCAAACCTGAACTTAATCACATCGAGTTTTCCCCGTTAAATTCAGGTTGGGTTCAGACGGATATCTGCAAGTTCAATTTTCATTGTCGTACATAATGTTCACCTCAACTAAATGAGACCTAAATAAAGCAAATTGTTATAAACTTAATACATCAGCATTACAACACTATACTAGAATACAATAAAAATATTAAGTAAGAAAAAATGCATGTATGGATAATGTGATAGATTTACATATAGTCAGTTAATTATCTATCATTCATTTTCAATTACCATTGATTCTTTAAAAAAGTTACACAAAAGAATGAGAAATAGTATATTGATTGTATATGAATCTTTACACTAACAATATTATACAAATTACACTAAAATAATAACCTTTAACCTTATTACATTTATTTAATATTGGTATTCCTATTTCCAAATACATATACCAATAACCACCCCATTACAACATGTGCCATTATTTCCATATAATTTTTTAAATAGAAAAATATGTATACACCAGGGTGAACAATATATGACCCTACCCGCTCACATGTTATGGCCCTATAATAATCAAACCTGAATATGATATGGTCTTATCAGGTTTAGGATCAGGTTCAAAAATTAGTCTCATTCAATATTTATGGTCGGGTAGGGACAAAACATGATCGGTCTCAACCCGTCCCAGAGTCACTCACTCATAATGTTTGTATGTGTCTTTGTTCAAATGTGTATAGAGTAATGACACATTTTTTGTAAAAAATATCATTGATTCTCTATTTTTCATCATATATACATGTTTAATAATATATATATATATATATATATTATTTTATATGTCCAATTACATATTCACAATAATAAATAATATTTAGAAGACTTTATCTAAAATGAGTATACATTATATTTAATCGAGTCTAGGTTTGAGTTTAAAGGATGACCCTATAAATATTTAGGGTCGGATTAACCTCGGGTCTAGGATCGGTCTGATTAAAAAAATGACTCAACCAACATTTAGAGTCGGGTAAAGACAAGTCCCAATCCGTCCCACACTCTCCCCTAGTATACACCAATATTGTAAGAGTTTTTTGCACTATTATTGCATCATCAACCATTCATTTTTAGTCATAATTGATCATTAAATAAAAGTAATAAAATGAATAGGGAATGATGTACTCAATATATATAAATGTTTACTATAATATTACATTATTATTTTAAATGCATAACTTCTTTCATCTTCACTTCACCTCTTTCATCTTAACTTGCATCTCTTTCATATTCCTATCTAATTGATTAGTTATTCCTTTCTAATTATGTTTATCATCCGAGATAAATTGAAATAAATAATTGAAACACAAGAAAGAGAATTGAAGTAAGTTTCTTATAAAATTTTGGCAAGTTAATATTCATAGGAATATAGGTATGATCACATATAAATGAACCAAATGAAAATAATTAGGTGAAAGCTTCTCAACATTTTTGGCAAAGGACATGTTAAGCATATTCCCTCCTTCTATATCATTAACAAATCTTCTTATATTCCAAGCTCATGCTCACCCTAAATATCTACTTCTTATTTGATATAGATGAAAATTTCATTGAAATTCAATGCACCCATAAAAGAAAATTATTCATTCCACTTTCTTATATTTTTCGTCCTTATCAACTTAGTCCCTAATATTTTTAAATTACTGTTTTAGTTCTAATTAGTTTCAATATGAAACCATGTTAGTCCTTCCATCTCTTCTCGTATCTTAATATTAACATATTTCCCTACATGTGCCATTAAATGGTGACATGGCCGCACGTGGCGATTCCACGTTGATAAGTTTTTATGACTAACGATGCCGTTTAAAATTTTTAGAAGATCCAAAATGACATCTTTCCCCTCATCAGCTCCAAGAAAAAACATTCATTTTTGTCCTTAAAGATTTATGTATGTACATATTAAATCTATAGTGGCAAACACAAAATTTTGAACCCTAAACCAGGTTCCTTCGCCACAGATTTTCACCCAAAAATCAAAATTGTTCTCGATAAGCTTATTGGACTAAAATATGTGTTTTTTATTGGAGCCCACAAGAGGGAGAAGATGACACACAAAATTAGGGATGACAACGGGCACGGGCGGGCACGGGCGGGCACGAGTAGTGCATACCCGTGCCCGCACAAATTGTGGGTACCCGCGGGTACCCAACGGGTTTTTCATTCTAATTATATTTTATATATTTTACAATAATTAATCTATAAAAATATTTTTTACTTAAATAATATGACATGTATATGATAATTTTATGATTATAGTCTCATTACTAAATTTTATTATGAAGTAATAATAAAATAAACAAATATAATGTTAAATTAATAATAACTAATTAAAAAATATTTAATTAAAATATGTACGCGGGTACCCGCGGGGCAGGTATCATGATACTCATTCTCACCCATGAGCTATTTTTGCGGGTACCCGTTGCGGGTATTTTGACGGGTACCCACGGGTGCGAATATTTTTGCCATCCCTACACAAAACAACGTCATTTTATATCTTTTTAAAAAAAAAATCAAAACGACGTCATTTCAATGAGTTCACAAAACTTGTCTACGTGAAATCGCTATGTGTGGCCATATCATCACATAACAACACATATGCAAGTTTGTCAATATTAACATACGGAAAGAGACAAAATGATTAAAGTGATTGTACGTTAAAAACATTAAGAAAAATGATATTTTAAAAATATTAGAAACTTAGCTTAAAACATAAAAAACTGAAAACAATAATTTTTCATTATTCTAAGAACATTAAAAATATGGGTAGTGAGAAAATGATGTATATTGTGCTTAAATGAAAAAGTTTGTGGCACTTAAAATGAAAGTATATCACTAGGCTTATATTCTGTTTTTTTTTTTTTGTGTGGGTATTTTGAGCAGTGAATGATTCTGTTTTTTTTTTGTTGGTATATTGGGTAGTGAATGATTGTGAAACCAAATGTTGAAAAATTTAATAAAAAAAAAGAGAAAAACGCCCACCGTGGGGCTCGAACCCACGACCACAAGGTTAAGAGCCTTGCGCTCTACCAACTGAGCTAGACGGGCTTTTGTCTTCTTCCATCAGACTAGTGAATTAGAATACAAAGAGAGATATCAAATAAAGAAAGAGAAAATGGCAAATAATCTATATATCTATATATCTATATTAATTGAAAAGGCTGAAGAAGTTACTAAAATGGACACCTTATATGCTTGACATCTGACTTATTTAAGGGTATAATTGTCATTTGCTTTAACTTTAAATAAACTAATAAATAAACATGATTCCATAAAATAACCCTCATTATATTTTACTTACTATTACACAATTAGGGGTATTTTTGTATATTACTTTTGTTTTTGAATTACTAAAGTATGTAAGCATTTATTACTACAGGGCGAGAAAATACTAAAAGATCCTTCTAATTTACCAAACGTTTGCTTGTAAGGTAAGATTATTTTTGTAAAATCAAATTTAAAGTACTCATTTCTCATCATTCATTTAGACTCACTTCTCCACCTACTCATTTCATCTTTCTCACTCTCTCTCATTTCTCTCAACATTTTCTCATCACTCACTTCATCTTCTTCTTTCTAATCTCTTCTTCCTTCTTCTTTCTACTTTATTCTTCCTCAACAATTTCTCACTGCATCTTCTTTTTTCTACTCTATTCTTTCTTTTAATCTTCAACGCGATCATCACTCTTCACAAAGGTACACATATCTCATTGTTTTTGTTTATTTTTTTAATTATATTTACGTTTTTCTATTCGTCATTTTTGTGTTCGAGGTAAAATGTATTCTTCGTTTTGTAGATCATCTTCTCCAAGGTAAACATACATCTCATCTTTTGTTATATTTTTCTTTATTTGTCATAAAGATGAAACTTTGACACATACTTTGTTGTTTTTCTTAATTCAAATGTACTATCTGTCTCACTTTATTAAGGTTAGGATTTCAAATTTCAAATTCATTTTCTTATCTCTTTCAATATGATCTCTTTCTTTTGAATCTCTTTCTTTCAAATATCAAATTCACATTCTTCTCTCTTTCAGTCACCTACCCAAAAGGTATGATTTTTTTTTGCTTTGTTCTTAGTCATATTTTTTCTAAGATAAGATTTTTCTAGATTTGCATATTTTATTTTGTGTGTATCTTGCTGTTGCTTCATTTATTTCTACACATGCACTAAATCAATCAATTTTTTCTTCATAAGAGATATGAATAAGGTAATAAATTTTATTCATTTTCCCTCACCATTTTTGTATCATAAGAGTCTTTGCATGTTTATTTTGTGTCAATTGTGCTACTTAAAACTCCATAACTCCATTGATCTGAAAAATTTGAGATGAAAATGTTCATATTTTTATGTTTTTTCTACGAAATGTTGTGTTAGCTTCACAATTTTGTTTTGTGTTTCGCAACTCATTTGGTGCTCCACTTCTATTATCCTAAGGTATTTTCACATTTTGTCATTTTTATGTTAATGATCCCAAGGTGTTTGATGAAATGTCTGAATTGTTGTGGTTTAAGTTTTATGTGTGTTTAACATTTCTTATGTTAAATAAGATCCTGAAAATTTAAGATTGTGATTAAATAGAAAAGTCTTTGTTTGAATATCTCTATGTTGATTGTTGCTAATACTTTGATTTTATTTTGAAACCTTATATTAGATTGTTAGGAAGCGATATGAATAAGGTAATAAATTTTATTCATTTCCCCTCACCATTTTTGTATCATAAGAGTCTTTGTATGTTTATTTTGTGTCAACTGTGCTACTTAAAACTCCATAACTCCCCTGATCTGAAAAATTTGAGATGAAAATGTTCATATTTTTATGTTTTTTCTATGAAATGTTGTGTTAGCTTCACAATTTTGATTTGTGTTTCGCAACTCATTTGGTGCTCCACTTCTATTGTCCCAAGGTATTTTCACATTTTTTCATTTTTATAGTAATGATCCTAAGGTGTTTGATGAAATGTCTGAATTGTTGTGGAGTTTTATGTGTGTTTAACATTTGTTATATTAAATAAGATCCTGAAAATTTAACATTGCGATTAACTAGAAAAGTCTTTGTTTCAATATTTCTATGTTGATTGTTGCTAATACTTTGATTTCATTTTGAAGCCTTAT
The DNA here is from genome assembly GCA_009771035.1 of Lupinus albus. Classification (NCBI taxonomy): domain Eukaryota; kingdom Viridiplantae; phylum Streptophyta; class Magnoliopsida; order Fabales; family Fabaceae; genus Lupinus; species Lupinus albus. The sequence goes on from CM020010.1 coordinate 15,005,637, forward strand.
ATTAGATTGTTAGCAAGCGAATATGACTCTACACCACATTATGATAAGAAGATTATATATTAATTAATTTTGAAATTATTTGACATTGTGTATTGTTATTTTGTAATTAGAAAATTTGATGCTCATTACAGGACACCACCACGATAAGCTTCAGAAGTCGAAAAATTAAATTAGTTTCAGAGGGGTTGTGACTTCTCAATAATTGTTAGCATCATTCTTCTCAATGAAAGAAAATAATATTTAATCTGAAATTTATGTATTTGACTGTCAATTGTGCTACTTAAAACTCCATAACTCCCTTGATTTAAAAAATTTGAGACGAAAATGTTCATATTTTTATGTTTTTTCTACGAAATGTTGTGTTAGCTTCACAATTTTGTTTTGTGTTTCACAGCTCATTTGGTGCTTCACTTCTGTTGTCCCAAGGTATTTTCACATTTTGTCATTTTTATCGTAATGATCCTAAGGTGTTTGATGAAATGTCTGAATTGTTGTGGTTTAAGTTTTATGTGTGTTTAACATTTCTTATGTTAAATAAGATCCTGAAAATTTAAGATTGCGATTAACTAGAAAAGTCTTTGTTTGAATATCTCTATGTTGATTGTTGCTAATACTTTGATTTCATTTTGAAACCTTATATTAGATTGTTAGCAAGCAAATATGACTCTACACCACAGTATGATAAGAAAATTGTATATTAATTAATTTTGAAATTATTTGATATTGTGTATTGTTCTTTTGTAATTTGATATTGATGGTTTTCTGGTTAACATTTTGAAAACTGCTTAATGATTTGTCTATATTTGTTTATCTGTTTATCTCTAGATTTGTTGTAGTTAGTTTATTACACTGTCACAAAATAGGCTAGCTTTTCTGAAAGTCAAACAAAACTCCAATACAAAGAAAGGGATAATTCAAGTATTTGGTTATTGGTCAAAACTAGAAATATAAGCATTACATATATGAAATTTATACAAGTCATTTAGAAATTAGGTGTTTAGATATTGACAACTCATCACTTTATCATGGATATGATCCAATCTAAAATGGTTAGCAAATATTTCAATCATAATATTTTCATTAGATATTTAATTTTCTTATGCAATGTTTTTTTTATAACGTTGATTCATATCATAGAGATTCAATAAAGTTTTATGTTGGTTGTCAATTGTCTAACATAATAACATCCATCTTTTATTTGGGTGTAGGACCAACTATGTATAACATCAAGCACATAAAGGCATTATGTGTAACACCCTAAATTTAAGTCTTTAAAATTATAGTATCAGTCCTGGGATCCTCGCTTGAGCGAGAGATTCTCTCATGGGCGAGAAAGGCTCACATGGGAGGGTGAAATCCAGGGCTATACTGGGGGATTCTCGCCTGAGCGAGAGTTGTCTCGCCTGGGCGAGAAATGGCATTTTGGAATTTTTGAGACTGTGAGATTTTCGCTTGAGCGAGAGGATCATATCTCAGTTTTTTAAAATAGGCGGAATTTTCTCGCTTGAGTGAGAAAGGGCTCGCTTAAGCGAGAACCCGACGCTGTTACATTAAATAGGGGACCCCAAACACATTTATGAGGATTAACCTAAAGATAAGTGAGAGAATGGAGCATTTTCAAGAGCGAGAAGGCTTGTGAGTCATTTAGAAGCTTGAGAAGAGATCCTAAAGTTGGAGACGGTGTCGGTGGAACTTGAGGAGTTGCCAAGAACCCAAACCCAACACTCACCGAGGTAAGGATAACTCTTTAACTTATGCACTGTGATAGAAAATGTGTGGATTTTCTGACGTGGATAAGGAACTGTATCGTAAATCACTTAGTTGTTATAAGCATATATGGGTATGTTTGTAACAACGAGGAGTGGATTTACCGTTTATGTATTGGTGGAGTGCCAATGGAAATAATATTCAGAATAATGCAATGAAGCGTAAATCACTTAGTTGTTATAAGCATATAGATTTGGGCGTGATGAGGAAAGTGAGATCTTTTAAATGAATTCGTTCAATCGGTAATTATAATTTATAATTAAATGCATGAAATTGGATTAAAATAAGGAAAAATTTTCAAGGGTAGAATTTGGGTCCTTACAATATGGTATCAGAACATAGTTAATCCTGCGACCTATGGTATGGCCTTACATGCTTCTTTGAAAACTTTATGTGTTGAGATTGTTTGAATTGTGCTAATTGTTAAGTGGTTATGTGCACTGTTATTATACAAATTCGATTACTGACAAGTGAGTGAGTATAGGTACCCATGGCAGGAAGAGGAAGAGGAAGAGGGACAAGTTAGAATGTCCCAAATGATTTATTGGCGCAAATGGTGGCGGCATTGCAGCAAGTCAATGAGAACTTGCACAATCTGAACCAGAATCTGGCGCCAAGTCCGAGTTCACACCCACTAGTTCCACCTGGGCCAACAGAATACCGAGGGCTGGATGAGTTCTGTAGGAGGAATCCCAGTCAGTTCCATGGGGGATTTGCTGCTGAAGTAGCCATCGAGTGGATCTAAGGGGTGGAGCGGATCTTCAGAACCATGAACTGTACATAGGCTCAGAAGTTGGCTTATGCCACTTACATGTTAGTGAAAGAGGCCGAGAATTGGTGGGAGTTCACTCGACGCCAAATGGAGGCGGAGGGACAGCTGATTTCCTGGGATACATTTAAGGTGAAATTCCTCCATAAATATTTTTCTGCTGATTTGAAAAGGCAGAAAGAGATGGAGTTTCTAAGATTGGAGCCGGGTGACATATCGGTGGGAGCATATGCGGCCAAATTTGAAGAATTGACCCGATTTTGCCCTTACTCGGAGTTGGAGGTGGACGGAAGGTCCAAGTGCTCGAAATTTGAATCGGGTTTGAAGCCCAAACTAAAGACGATGCTTAGGCATCAAGAGATCTCCGACTTTGCTACCTTGGTCAACAAGTGCAGAATGGTTGAGGATGACATGAAGGCGGATGAAGTGATGACGCCCAAACCACTTCCTCGCAAACACTCTAGACCTCAAAGGAATTTCTCGCATGAGAAAGGGAAAGGCAAGGTGTTTCAAGAGGAACGAAAACCTTACTCTCGTCCGACGGGTAGTCGAGGTTACACTTCGCATGGGCCGAGGACTCATGCCGATGCCGGAGGATCACGGTTGAACTCTCCTCCTATGTGCAGTAAATGTGGCCGAACTCATGTTGGTGACTCGTGCCCCGGAATGGCACTAACCTGTTTTCATTGTAAGGAGGTTGGACATATCCGAAGACACTGTCCTAAGCTACCACAAAGTGTGCATGCGGTGAGGGTTGAACGTCTTCGATCCACTGGCAGAGTGTTCACCATGAGTGGTGCAGAGGTATCGGGTGCAGATGGCCTCATAAAAGGTAATTGCATGGTGACAGGTATTCCCGTTTTAGTGTTGTTTGATTCGGGAGCGACACACTCCTTTGTATCTATTGAATGCGTGGATAGACTGAAATTGCAAACTGAGTCGTTGCCTTTCGACTTGGTCGTATCCACCCCAACTGATGTACCTGTGGTGGTGTCGACAGTTGTGTCTCGATGTCCGGTGGTAGTGAATGGTAGGACTTTTACCATGGATTTAATCTGCTTACCACTATCCCAGTTAGATATAATTCTGGGGATGGACTGGTTGTCGGCAAATCGTGTGGTGCTTAATTGTGCTGATAAGACCGTGATATTCGGGAATTTAGATGAGATTTCTGATGAGGTTATTAACTTGAAGCCGTTATCGGCAAAGGAAGTCAGGACTTCCTGTAAGGAGGGAGGGACCGTGTTTATGTTGTTGGCATCCCTGGAGGGTATTGAGAAACCCAAGATTGAGGATATTCCGATAGTTCGTGAGTTTTCTGAGGTATTTCCTGGTGATATTCCGGAGTTACCTCTAGTGAGAGAAGTTGAGTTCTCTATCGATTTGGTGTCTGGAACGGGACCCATCTCTATAGCTCCTTATAGGATGGCACCGTTAGAATTGGCTGAGTTGAAAAAGCAGGTTGATGACTTATTGGCAAAGAAGTTTATTCGTCCTAGTGTCTCGCCATGGGGCGCGTCTATTTTGTTGGTTAAGAAGAAAGATGGTAGTATGCGGTTGTGTATTGACTATAGGCAATTGAACAAGGTTACTATCAAGAATAAATATCTGTTGCCTAGAATTGATGACTTAATGAATCAGTTGAGAGGAGCAGTATTGTTTTCAAAGATTGACCTTCGATCGGGTTACCACCAACTTCGGGTGAAGTCAGAGGATATTCCTAAAACTACTTTTAGGACAATGTATGGCCATTTTGAGTATTTGGTCATGTCTTTTGGTGTAACTAATGCCCCAGCAACATTTACCAACTACATGAATCGGATTTTCCATCCGTATTTGGATTCATTCATAGTGGTATTTATTGATGACATTTTAGTTTACTCCAAAAGCCGTGAGGAACATGTTGAACACATGCGGATTGTTCTAGAACTCTTGAGTAAGAACCAGTTGTATGCTAAATTGTCTAAATGTGATTTCTGGTTGGAATCGGTTAAATTTCTCGGACATGTAATATCCAAGGAAGGGGTAGCTGTCGATCCTTCAAAGGTTGAAGCGGTTATGGAATGGGCAGTGCCCAAGTCGGTTACTGAAATCCGGAGTTTTCTGGGTTTGGCTGGCTATTATCGGAAATTCATTGAAGGATTTTCGAAATTGGCACTACCGTTGACTAAGCTCACTCGGAAAGGAGAACTGTATGTGTGGACACTTCGTTGTGAGGAAAGCTTTCAGGAGTTGAAACGAAGGTTGACTATGGCACCAGTGTTGGTTCTTCCTTATACCGATAAGGATTTCAGTGTTTATTGTGATGCTTCCAAGCAAGGTTTGGGTTGTGTTATGATGCAGGAATGGAAAATTGTTGCCTATGCTTCTCGTCAGTTAAGAACGCACGAGCAAAACTACCATACTCATGATTTAGAATTGGCTGCAGTGGTCTTTGCCTTAAAAATATGGAGACACCATCTCTATGGCATAAGGTTTATGGTGTACAGTGACCACAAGAGTTTGAAATATCTGTTTGATCAAAAGGAGTTGAATATGAGGCAGAGGAGATGGATGAAGTTCGTAAAGGACTATGATTTTGGATTGTTGTACCATCCGGGAAAAGCCAATGTAGTGGCCGATGCACTAAGTCGAAAATATTTACACATGTCGGCTTTGATGGTTAGGGAAGGGAAACTGATTGAAGAGTTCAGAGATATGAACTTGGATGTTCAGATAAAGCCTCATAGTATGATTTTGGGAATGCTGAAGGTCACCAATGAACTGTTTGATCAAATTCGAGTATTGCAAGTTGAAGATATCGAGATAATAGAAAAATGGGATTTGATGCTAAGTGACAAGGAAACTGATTTCGCATCGGACCCTAGTGGAATGTTGCGTTATAAAGGGAGAGTGTGTGTGCCTCGTGATGAGGAATTACGGAAGAGTATTTTAGAAGAGTCTCATAAGAGGAAGATGAGTTTTCACCTGGGAACTACTAAGATGTACCAAGATTTGAAGAAGTTGTTTTGGTGGTCAGAGTTGAAGAGGAATGTGGCTTCGTATGTCTCGAGTTGTTTAGTGTGTCAGAAAGCCAAAATTGAGCATGAGCGACCGGCGAGAGAGTTACAATCCTTAGAAATTCCTGTGTGGAATTGTGGAATAGTATCTCCATGGATTTTGTATCGGGTTTCCCTAAAACTCAGAAAGGATATGATGCGATATGGGTGATAGTGGATCGGTTAACGAAATCTGCACACTTTCTGCCTATGAACATGAAATATTCTTTGGAGCGATTGGCGGAACTGTATATTCGAGAAATAGTTCGTTTGCATGGGATACCGTTGAGCATTATATCGGATAAGGATCCCCGTTTTACTTCCAACTTTTGGACTAGTTTGCAGTCCGCATTGGGAACTAAGTTGAAGTTAAGTTCACCTTATCATCCACAAACGGACGGTCAATCGGAAAGAACTATACAGTCATTGGATGATCTTCTAAGGGCTTGTGTCTTGGAACAACCGGGGAGTTGGGATGGCATGTTGCCTCTGATTGAATTTACTTACAACAATAGCTTCCATTCGAGTATTGGAATGACACCTTATGAGGCGTTGTATGGTATGAAGTGCCGAACTCCAGTGAGTTGATTTGAGAATGGGGAGAACTTGATATTGGGGCCCGAGTTGGTCCAAGAGACTACAAATAAGATTAAGAAAATCCGAGATAACATGAGGATCACCCAGAGTTGACAGAAAAGCTATTACGATAGGAGGCGAAAACCTCTTGAGTTTAATAAGGGAGATCATGTTTTCATGAGAGTAGTCCCAACTACCGGAATTGGTAGAGTGTTGAAGTCTCGCAAGCTGACTCCGAGATTTATTGGCCCGTATCCAGTATTGAAAAGGATTGGGCCGATAGCATATCAGATTACTTTGCCTCCGTTGTTGTCGAACCTTCATAATGTGTTTCATGTGTCTCAATTAAGGAAGTATGTTGGAGATCCATCTCATGTGGTAGAATCTGATCAGATAGAGTTGAAAGATAACTTGACCTTTTCGACGTTGCCCGTGAGGATCATGGATACCAGTATCAATAGACTAAGAGGCAAGGAGATTCCTTTGGTGAAAGTACTATGGAACCAAGTAGACGAAGGGGATTCTACTTGGGAGGTGGAGTGTGACATGAGGGAGGATTACCCTCATTTGTTCGAATCGAGGTATGTTAAATTTTCGGGGACGAAAATTCTTAATAGAGGGGGAGGATTGTAACACCCTAAATTTAAGTCTTTAAAATTATAGTATCAGTCCTGGGATCCTCGCTTGAGCGAGAGATTCTCGCATGGGCGAGAAAGGCTCACCTAGGAGGGTGAAATCCTGGGCTATACTGGAGGATTCTCGCCTGAGCGAGAGTTGTCTCGCTTGGGCGAGAAATGGAATTTTGGAATTGTTGAGACTGTGAGATTCTCGCTTGAGCGAGAGGGTCAGATCTGAGTTTTTTAAAATAGGCGGGATTTTCTCGCTTGAGCGAGAAAGGTCTCGCTTAAGCGAGAACCCGACGCTGTTACATTAAATAGGGGACCCCAAACACATTTATGAGGGTTAACCTAAAGAGAAGTGAGATAATGGAGCATTTTCAAGAGCGAGAAGGCTTGTGAGTCATTTAGAAGCTTGAGAAGAGATCCTAAAGTTGGAGGCGGTGTCGGTGGAACTTGAGGAGTTGTCAAGAACCCAAACCCAACACTCACCGAGGTAAGGATAAGTCTTTAACTTATGCACTGTGATAGAAAATGTGTGGATTTTCTGATGTGAATAAGGAACTGTATCGTAAATCACTTAGTTGTTATAAGCATATATGAGTATGTTTGTAACAACGAGGAGTGAATTTACCGTTTATGTATTGGTGGAGTGCCAATGGAAATAATACTCGGAATAATGCAATGAAGCGTAAATCAGTTAGTTGTTATAAGCATATATGGATATGTTTGTAACAATGAGGAGTGAATTTACCGTTTATGTATTGGTGGAGTGCCAATGGAAATAAAACTCGGAGTAATGAAATGAATCGTAAATCACTTTGTAGTTATAAGTATACATGTATATGTTTGTAATGATATCGGGTGCATTTACTGTTTTTGTATTGGTGGAGTGCCAATGGAAATAAAACTCGGAAAATGTATTGGTGGAGTGCTAATGAAAATAAAACTCGTTTTTAGCCGACCATGATGGGTTAACGACTTTGGCTCAAGCAATATAGCAAGCTTTGGCTCAAGCGATGTAGCAAACTTTGGCTCAAGTAATGTAGCAAGCTTTGGCTCAAGCAATGTAGCAAACTTTGGCTCAAGTTATGTAGCATGATTTTCAAAAGTGTGAACGATGAAAATGGTTTTGAGTATAGTTGATTTTAATACCGTTATTTAATCTTATTAAATGTGGATTAACTTACATTGATATTTATTGAGTTAACGACTTAGTCCTTTGTGTTTCTTGGTGTATTGTCAATGTTAATCCCATTGCAGGTATGTGGAAGGAGTATGAGTGTTTTTGATTAGGAGCTTAGAGACTTTTATTTTGATGTCTCTTATCCATTTTTTGTAACTTCATCGGTTGTACATGAATTAACTAATTGTAACTATGAACATGTTTGTGTACATGGAATTAACCATGGAAACTAGTAACTCGGGATATATGTAGCTTTGGGTGTTTTGGAAACCCATAGCTAATTGTATGCGGTAGTTACTAAATTACATTAATACGAATTATGTTTTTCTGTCACCTGATTGGTATGTCACATTTTGGTATATAGATTTGGGCGTGATGAGGAAAGTAAGATCTTTTAAATGAGTTCGTTCAATCGGTAAATATAATTTATAATTAAATGCATGAAATTGGATTAAAATAAGGAAAAAATTTCAATGGTAGAATTTGGGTCCTTACAATATGGTATCAGAACATAGTTAATCTTGCGACCTAGGGTATGACCTTACATGCTTCTTTGAAAACTTTATGTGTTGAGATTGTTTGAATTGTGCAAATTGTTAAGTGGTTATGTGCACTGTTATTATACAAATTCGATCACTGACAAGTGAGTGAGTACATGTACCCATGGCAGGAAGAGGAATAGGAAGAGGGACAAGTTAGAATGTCCCAAATGATTTATTGGCGCAAATGGTGGCGGCATTGCAGCAAGTCAATGAGAACTTGCACAATCTGAACCAGAATCCGGCGCCAAGTCCGAGTTCACACCCACTAGTTCCACATGGGCCAGCAGAATACCGAGGGCTGGATGAGTTCTGCAGGAGGAATCCCTATCAGTTCCATGGGGGATTTGCTCCTGAAGTAGCCATCGAGTGGATCTAAGGGGTGGAGCGGATCTTCAGAACCATGAACTGTAAATATAAATGAATTCGTTCAATCGGTAAATATAATTTATAATTAAATGCATGAAATTGGATTAAAATAAGGAAAAAATTTCATTGGTAGAATTTGGATCCTTAAATTATGGTGTCATAAAAAATACATGATTTATGAAAGAACATTATGACATTGTTCGATCTATATAGTAGTGGTAGCAGTAGTGTTTTTTTTACTATAATCCAACTGTTTATTCATTACCTTTCGTGTTCAAGCTATTTTCTTTTTGTTATATCGGTTTGCATTTCCTCTTTCTTTTTAAATGTTGTGAAGAACGTTGCTTAATTTTCCAATATTGCATCACTAAAGTGAACATGTTTCAATAAAGCTTTAATGTCTGGTGGAGCAAGAGTATTAAACGGGAAGAAGAAAGGAGTGACCTTTGTCATAGAACGTGTCAAACCTGCTGAAATTTTTGTCCATTAATGTCTGTTGAGGTGGTAAAATGAGTGCACCTCCCATAAGTGATGGTTTTGTTTTTGGCTTTCCAACAAGATTCGGAATGATGTGTGCTCAGTTCAAAGCATTTCTTGATGCTAATGGAGGATTATTGAGAACACAAAGAAGCTCAAGGAATCTGCATAGTGTTGCTTCAATAGAATCAATGGTTGTAGCATCATCATCATCATCTAACTAAAGAGAAGAAAGAAGAATTAATAAGAGGGTGTAACAGAGAAGCATAAAAGGTAATAACGATGCTGGAAATTAATTATACTGTTATTCTCATTCGCACAGGTAGTACTGTATTTTGGATGAATATATTTTAGTAGCATATATTAATTTTTAGGTAAGCAAAAGTTATATTGCTATATATGCACAGTCTGGTCCAACACAGAGCTATGAAATACACTTGTGAAATGACTCTGATGCCTTTCATTTCCCTTCATTTCCTTCCAAAACTCAACTCACAAACAGACCCTAAGACTCAAGAATCAATAGTTTTATAGCTAGAATACTGGAATTGAGTTGAGTGATCAATATTTTCAGTGACTTGTAGCACCTACCAGGAATATTGCATAAGAGTCTGAAATCACCACACCATCATCAACTAATACCGGAACATAATGGAGAGGATTCAATATCTCAAACTCTGAAATTTAAGCATAAATAATTGATTTTTCAGTCATAGCTTTTACTAAAAGCTATTCAGTTTGGCTCCAAAAGTACCACATATTATATTAAAGCTCTCCTTTTATGAGGTCCACTGCTTTGTACTCATATTTGATCCCTACTCATTTCAGATTTATAAGAAAACCAAGTCAGTATACATTTGTTGTCGCATAAAGTGTGTCACTACATATGCCACTTGTTGTTATCGGTTGAAAAATATATATTTAAGTTCAAAATTTAATAATAAAGTGTTTTTCTGACCAATCACAGCAAGTGACAGACTTTTCGGGATGTGTTCCCGATATTGTGGAGTTACAACCATATATTGAAGGAAAAGGGTCTCTGAACTCTAATGATTTTGGCTACACCTTATACCCTTATTCTTTCAACAAAAGTACTACATTGTTCTTCTAATTTATTTTGTTGATCAATTTCTTCATGTTAACCTCACAAGGCCACAAGTAATATCTCTTTAACTCTCACAATTCTCAACCAAAATTCACAATCTTGATATCATTGACTTCATATTGAAAAGATCTATAAAACCCATCTACCATTTTTCCTGAAAGTGTATGATTAAAAAATGGGTTTTATTCTACAATCTAAAGGGAAAATAACTTATACCAACAATTTGAAAATATAAAATAGCTTAAAAAGACTTATTTGAAAGAAAAAACTTATAAAACTGACTCAAAAACAGAAAATAACTGATCTAGTAGTTTTGTGTATTTATTCACATTAGAGACAAATTCACACCAAATAAATTCTCCCAACTCCAAAACACAAAGATTTGACAAATGGGTGTAATTTGGAATTCATAATTTTTTTTGTTCTATTTGGAAGTTGAATTTTGGAGGAGAACAAAAGAAAACAGAAGACTTGAAAGTCATGAGATGACTTTGAAGTCTTTTATTTCCCTTCGTCCCGTTTCAAAACTTAACTCCCAAACGAACAATTATCGGCAGGGGCAGGAGAAGGAAGGAGAGGAACCTTTGAGGCACAAAGCAAATCTAATACGCCATGAACAAGAGCTTGCCAATAAGAATATAACACAAGATTTGATGGATATGATATGTTACTGCTACCATTATTTTTCTGCAATGCAATAATTAAGTTTGGTAAATCAAAACAATGATTGTGATTAGTGGAAATCAATGAAACATAGCATGAATAAGAATCACCTTTGCATTTGAGTCCATGCTGAATTATTGATTGTTGTTGGAGACTTTGACAATTCAAAGAATTGCATCAACTATAGACTATGAAATGAAACAATGCTATGAAACTCACTCCAACATTGAATCTGAAAATGTATACTAGTATGTTAAGTTGTTAAAGTGTCTCGTGGGATCATTGGATCATATCCTATCATACTTGTTAAACTTAAATCGGCCTCTCTGATCGGTCTAATTGGAAAGGAAAAAGACCCTCTTCATTATTGAAGAGAGAAATTCTTTTTCTATGTTACTTTTGAGGGTAGAAATGTAATTTCATCAAAAATAAAAATGACTGTGACTGGTCCGAGTAGTTTATCTGATCGGTCATGCACCAAAATTGAACCGGTTCGATTCAGTTGACTTAAACATAAAATTGATGACCCAGTTGGTTGTACCATTATAATGCATTATGTTTGTCATTTTTTAATTAAATTCAACCTTTATTAGATTATGTTATAGAGTTTTAAATTTATTTAATATTTTGCATTTAAAACATAAATCCTATGTTATTTAGTTGTGTTTTCAACTCGTTTATGCGATTCTGTTGTATTAAAACATTCATTAATCATTGTTTAAATGAGCACTTATACAATGATAATATTTTTAAATATGTAATATAAAGTTATTAAATAATATTATTTAGTATTATAAATTTTTTATATTAAACTAAGACAAACGATCCAACAAGTAACCTAATGATTTGACTAGCGATTCATTAACACAATATCTCATAAATAAATAATAATTATATAAAAATATAATTATTTATAAATAATTAATAATTAAATTTAATATTTATGTAACATGTATAAGTTTTATACCATATCATCCACCATTCATATTTTGTTAAGTTAATAGTTTGGTTTGCTTCTTGGACTATTCCAATTTAACCCGATTGGATTGAAATTTTTACGGTTTAATTCATCATTCGATCAAGAATATCTATACCAAAACTACACAAATGCTTATATCTTCTCAACATTGCCAATGCTCCTTTAACATTTTAGATTTCTTCAAGGAATCATGAAAGTTAACATTCATCATACAATTGCATGTTCGATTTAAATGATGCAAGTTAACATTCATCATACAATTGCATGCCCGATTTGGCGATGCGAGTTAACATTCATCCTACAATTGCATATCCGATTTAGCGATGCAAGTTAACATTCATCATACAATTGCATGCCCGATTTAGCGATGCAAGTTAACATTCATCATACAATTGCCTGTCCGATTTAGCGATGCAAGTTAACATTCATCATACAATTGCATATCCGATTTAGCTGAGTTTTTTTCAACTTGACTTATGATACACAAGCAAGCATATATACACTGCACCTAGAAAGATAACATGGCTTAAGGAACTGTAAGAACATAAGGGGACCCTAGTTGTCTGGCTTTGACATATCATATCCTAAGGTACTTAAACCTCTCAGATATTTCACCAGATCTAGTGAATGGATCACTCAACTTTTGGTTCATGTTTCACTACGAAATTTCTCGCTTCGCTGAAAAGAGAAACCAAATTACAAATTATGATCTGATAAAGAAAAAAAATGTCACTTATTGAATTGAACCAAGCAACCAAAACAAGAGAGATAATGCAACCTGTCTACAGCTTCTCTATTGGAGATCCATGTGAGTCCCTTAGAAGAAAGATATTGGCAGAAACTGCGAAGGTTTTTCTGTCGACAGAAATTGCGAAGATGCCGAAGGAAATCATTGAACTGTTTTGGTTCCTTCAGAGAAAAAAAATGTGAATTTCATGTTATTAGTTATTGTGGATCTAAAACACAACCAAGAAGCCTAGGCAGATATAACAAAGAAATTCGAGAGGCATAATACATGTTGTATCAGTAGCCCGCAACAATGACACGAGATAATCTTTTACTGCTGAGTCACGACCAGGTCGCTCTCTTTAAGACGTTTCGTGGTACTGCCTCAAGGTGCAAGCAGACTATCAACCACGCCGTCCCCAGGATAAAACAGCCCAGCTCTCTGTTATACGATATCTTACTGCACCGTAAGAATCGCTCTCGAATACACCCAGAAATATGGCTACCAGTGCCAATTCCGAAATATCCACAATATTGGAATCCTGTTCCAACTCTAGTGCCACGGAAAGAAAGGGAGAGAAAGAGGCCGGAAATGCGTCGGCAGAAAATATGGAGGGAGAAAGAAAAGAGCAAGTAAATTCGTACTTGCTCTTGGTGCAATTTACAATGAGGAGGGGAGGCCTCTAGTGGAGATAGCTTCCAGAGGCTTCCACACGCTTCCTTCAACCGTGTGGTGAGTCACACGGGTCCCATGTCAAGGCCCATTGGCTTTAGAAAAAAAATAAAATAAAAATATTTATTTTGTACCCGAACCCGAGCTGAGCCGGCGGAGGTGGTGGCGCGCGTGTGGGGGTTTTGTGAGTGGGTGAGGACGTTTTGTTTGTGTGAGTCCTCACCCACTCACAAAACCCATTGTACCCCTTGGGGCACACCCCAATGGTGGGACTTGAGCCTTATAAGGCCTTCCACCTTCCCTTCTCCAACCAATGTGGGACTTGGAGAGTTTTTTGAAATTCACACTCCAAGCTCCCTCTTTAATGGCCACTTTAATGTGCTTTAATGCATCTTGAAACCAACTCTTTTCAACAATACATAAATTATAGGTTAAACAGGGAAAGATCCTAACCGTCTTTTACGTGCGAAGTAGAAAGATGGATTACCTGCTCGAGGATGCAACCCTTGCGAAGCACGACTAAACATTCCAGTGCTTTAGGATAGTTATCACCTTCATGGGAGTTCTCTACCAGGTCAAATATTTTATTTTTCATGTCCTTAATTGCTTTTACAATCCAGTCTGGACTATCTCTACGCGAAAACATGGCTTCGAAATCTTCGGCTGGAGTCGGATCCTCGATGTTCTCAACTTTAATAGCAGATGTATATTCAATGAGATTGGCAGGATGAGCAGTAATGTCTCCTTTACCCTCTTCTTCATTAGAATCAGTCCTCCTTTCTCGTAATAAACGCCTTGATTTTTTATGCTGAAAAATAGTTCAAATGTAAAAGATATTTGATGTTTGTCGGGACTAGGAGCAAAGTTCGAATTACACATTCTTACTCTGGGATTTTCTTTTAGCTCAAAAGACCTGCGGAATGAGTCTATCACGGATTTGTTTTGCAAAAGTAAGTCAACATCAGGCTCTGTCATTTTCTTTAGTGTGTGATCAAGAGGGGGTACTGCAGCATCTTGATTCTTCGATTTCAGCTCAAGATAACGATAAAAGCGCTGAAAAAATCTCACGTAAAAAACGTATAATGATTAACAAGGGATAACATAATTTCTTACATCTTACAGAACGATACCACCTGCTACTAACAATAGCCAATACAAGGCATGCTTAAGTGCAAATTCACAGTTGAAGCAACAATCACATAAGAAAAAGAAAATAAGAATGTTTCTCCCACACCCCTTTAAGGGAAGTGAGGTAGAAAGAAAGGTGGGGTATAAAAATGGTGTAGGAGAAAAAACCGGTAAGAATATCATTACTCAAGAAAATCTGAATGTCTAAAATGTAAATTGAAATATGTACCTCTAGGACGGGATTTGGAGTGAAGTCGGGTAGCAAAACTTCCTCATTCCCCTCTGGTGCAAGATCAAGCATTTTTATGAAGTTAGACGCTGCCTCTAGCTGTTGTTCATTGGGTTGCCACGATGGCGGGATATTAGTGAAAGAAGGAAATTGAAACTCTCGGACATCCTCGGCAAAGGGAAGTACATTGAAGTAAAATGAATCAGGCTGCACGGCATAATTAGAGAGCATAGGATTAAATTAAAAAAAATAAAGAGCCAGATATGAATCTCGTAAAAATAACCAATAAGAATACACGAAAACAGACACAGAAAATAACCTACAATATCCGCTCTATCAGTTACATTGGGTGTCAAGACCCCAATTACAACATTTCTTTGTCCTCGTCTCCAAACGCAACGTAATATTGCCACCTTATTCGTATCCTTCATAGCCCTTGCCAGTGCAGAAACAGATAGAACGGCTTTTGTATTTCTCGGTTCAGCTATGAAAATATTTACATCTTTCATGTACTGATGTCTTTAGTCGACATTGTAGGACATCAAGAAAATCGAAATAAAGAGTCAGGAAACCTGCGGTAACAAATTCAAATCAAATATATTCTATTCAAGAATCTGAGATACAATCATACCTTAATACATTAGAAGAATCGGTAAATCCTAAAAGCTTTACACCCTTTTCTGGTTTGAACTTAACAGCATCCCATTCGGCAGCAGATATAGGAACAATATGAGGCCCATATCGATAACCTTGAATTCTTTGATCTGGCAGAACAACTTTATCATTATCTTCAGAACTCTTGTACACATAATCTACTTTAACTTCATGTGTGGCATACTTATCATTTGGAGGAGCCTTATCAGAATATTTCTTCAAAGTTGGAAACTTCTCTTCCATTGTTTTCTTGTATACCATTACCTGATTATTATTAAAGTTTTCATGAGGAAAAAAAATACAATTTTTTGCAATGTTTTTTATTAAAAGTTCGATAAGATAACTAATACATATGCCGGGCTCATCCATAAGCCTGACTAGAATAAAAATATGGATACAAAAAAAAAGTAATCTTTATATGTCGATGAAATTTTATACACACAGTTTGATATATAACTGTAAAACGAATTATATTTTCTATCGTAGCAGCAGAGCAAAAAAAAATTCAGTACTGAGAAATGAAGCAGAAAAAACAAATATGATGTTAAATATTATGACATGGATGCAAGAGAAAACATCAGTTATGCCCTTCGATGTTCACCTTGCCTCAAAATATTCAATTTGATTAGAAGTAAAGATTCGTATTGTGCATGAACAACTCAAACTAAGAGTATTGGATAATCGTTCAAAAAAGTTAGCACATAACAACCTTAAATATCAAATGAAGACATGAAAATTAGAAAAATGTAAAATGGCAGATGACTCATAAGCTGTAATACGTCATGGGCCGATAAATTATATTTATATGTTACAGATATTACCTCAATCCTCAGTTCTGGGCATAATTCAAGATCCCCTCTGAAAAGTGAACACGGGGCTACGTTTCGGGTTTTAAGAGCACCAAACAATGAAACTGGATCCTCCACATACAATAACTTTGTTGACATTTCCTTTGAAAAGATACGTAACAAACGATCATTCTCATCCATTACTCTTTTATTTGCATCTTGAGTAAGTTTTCCTCTCAGAATTATACTTTCCATTCTCATACCATATACGGCCATTTGTTTCGCAATGGTGGTAACTTGCTCTTCTTTTGTTCCTTCAACGGAATCCTTTATTGGACATTGAGCATTTGTAATAAGGCAGAGACGTTTTTTGCCCTTTTTAGTTTTTCGAAACCTTTTTATCAGCATATCCATGCCAACAATCACAGCATCAAGAACTAACATAAAAAATCAAGGAATCCGGAAAAGCACAAAAGGTATCTGATCCGATACGATAAAATTCAAGGCCGGAGGAAGGGATCAGTTTCCTCTTAAATTTTAATAACAGAATCAGAATAGTATTCCGGAAAAGATTAATTCATTATATCATTACCAATCATACAACTTACAAGAAAATGTTATTGACGAAAATTAAGTGATAGAACCAATTACTATAAAATTAGAAGATAAAAGTTGCATTGTGTATTAAACTGTAGAAATCGGAAACACAAATCTAGAGATTTTAATCGAAAAGCGAAAAAGGTTGCAGAAGGGGATAATTTTAATGACAGTTGGGTATGATTATTTGCAGTGGCAAGTAGTCTTGATATCTTAATGTTGGAATGTTGGTCAAAACTCTTTCGCACATAATTTTCTTGAATAATAGTAAGATATTAAATTAACAAGTTAGAACTTCAAGAATATAAAACCAAGAACTTTGTGGATACAGTCACCATTTTTAGTTCCTCGAGGAAGTTCTTGTAAGGCCTCAACGATATCTCCATCCACGACTTTAATATTTTTCAATACCGCAACATGTTCATACCCACCAACTTCCGTAGTAAGGTTGTTTCTAGTTTCTGAAAAAATGACAGCATATAACATAGGTGAGGGAGACCTTAATCAAAAGAATCTTCCATCCGACACATTACATGTACCGTAAATAGTAATAGTAACTGGCAAAAACTTAGTACAATCAACAGTGCAAAGATTCTGTGAGACTTGAGCATGAAACACAACAGACATGAAAGATAATCAATCAAGGTCAAGGAAGAAGCATTGAATTCTTATTCTCCGTATATGGCTATACGCAATGCAGATGACTAACAATTTTCAGTGAGGAAAAAAATTTCACCACATGACAACAATCAACAAATCAGTAATGAAATATGTAATATCCAACCCTTGACATGCGACCCATCTGAGCCCATAAATTTACTGAATGTGCTTGCTACCTTCAAGCTTAAATATCCTCTACAGTATTTTCACAAAGGCTCAGTAAATTCATGGGCCGAGAGGGGTCGCATATCAAGGTTGGGGTGTTACAAAAACCAATAACCACAAACTCCAAGTTAACATCATGCAATTCAATTTGAATCATAAATATTAAAGTACCTTCTGTTCCAAATAAGACAATTCCCACTTTATCAAATTTGGTATAAATCAGCTGCACATACAAAAATAAAGGGGTTAGTTATGTCATTGTAACAAGCTCTGAAGCACGGATACGCGAAACTCCTTCACGACGTGTCGGTGTCGGACACGTATCCGACACGCATACGCTCCAATTCGTCATGGATACGTATCCATTGAGCATCCAAAAATAAGAAATAAAAAAAATATTAAAATATGTATCTGAAACGTTTTGAACAAAAACTATGATAAATAGGATACATATCTGAAACGTTTTCAACAAAAAAAAATTACGATAAATATGATACGTTTTAATCAAAGCATCCCAATAATCAAGGAAAATACCAACTTATTTAAAGGTATACACTATGAAGGCAAATACTAATGGAGGACAATGATATGCAATTTCCATTATATTTTCTACTTTGGATATTTTGATTTACACTTATAATTTTATATATTTTATATATTTTTTACTATTTTACACACTTATCCTTGAACGTATCGTATACTATATTGTAGAAAAAATGCATATCGGGGCATATCAGATACATATCGTATCCAACATATGTATCCGTATATGTGCAGGTAACAAAGATATTTACATTTAAGTACTTTTGGATGGTGAAAATGGGAAGGGAGGGTAAAGTTTTCATTTTAAGTAAATACTCTTATATGAAAACTTTCTAAAATTAAAGGCACAAAATGAGATATAGAGCCTGTTTGTTTAGCCTTATCAAAATGTCATTTTTTGTAAAATTAATTTTGGTTGGTGAAGTTATTTTTTGAGAAGCTGAAAAACATATCATCTCAAAAAGTTGAGTTTCAGCTTTTTTTTGTAAAATGAGATATAGGGGTCGTTTTTTTAGGCTTAAAAAAGTAATTCTACAAAAGAGATTTTGATAAAAGCAATTTTTTGATTCCAAGAAAAATATAGGTTCTAAAAAAGTTGAATTTCAGCTTTTTTGAAGCTTCTGTTTTTTTTTGTAAAATAGCAATCAAACAAATATGCAAGTACAATAAGTGATTTTTTGGTATCAAAATAATCCATTTTTTGTGTGGAAAAGATAAGCTTACTCAATACCTTCCCATCATCCTTTATCCAATTTTATAAAATAAAAAATAATTTTCCCTTTCTTTTCATCATAAATAAACCCCTTCATCCACCGACAACACATTGGTCTAGTAGTATAAGGCTCATTGTATCCCCAGATAGACAAAAAGGTAAAGAGTTCGATTCAATTCATCGACAACCACATTTGTTGAGAGGGACAGTCATGCACCAGAAATGAATTAGTTTCTTAGCCATTAAGGATACTCTTCTCATTGTATCCCCATATAGACAAAAAGGTAAAGAGTTCGATTCGATTCATCATAAGAGTCACATTTGTTGAGAGGGACAGTCATGCACCAGAAATGAATTAATTTCATAGCCATTAAGGGATGCCCTTCTCATTGTATCCCCAGATAGACAAAAAGGTAAAGAGTTCGATCATGAAAACCACATTTGTTGAGAGGGACAATCATGCTCCAGAAAAGAATTAGTTTCATAACCATAAAGGATGCCATTCTCATTGTATTCCCAGGTAGACAAAAAGGTAAAGAGTTCGATTCGATTCATCATAAGAGCCACATTTGTTGAGAGAGACGGTCATGCATCAGAAACGACCCATAAGTTAATAAGGTTGTACAAAAAAAAACCTCAATCCAAACATGGGTTTAGAAAAAGTAAGAGGAAAGAGAAGAGAGAATGGGGTAATGGGTATACCTTCTTCTGCATAAGCATGGAACATAGTTTGTGAAGTTGAGGAAAAACAGAATGCATTGATGGACCCACATCAAGCAACAAAACCAAAGCTTCCTAATTTAATTACACACACATAGACACATTAATTTATGCATTTTAGAGAGAAATGAGTGAATGATAATAAGAAGAAAAAAACAAAACCCAAATGAGAAGATTGATTGAAGTTTATGAAAATGAAGAAAAAATAGTACCTTGTTTCTAGCCATGGCATGTGAAATGGGGAAAGAGTGAGACTTCTACTTCTTCAAAGGGTTCAAGTCAAATATATATAGCCAAAAAAAGGCAAGGTTTCACACCTTCAACACATTTTCACGCTATCAAGTTGTGATTGGTTGAAAAAAGAACTGAACTAACACAAAATATAACACAAAATATGACTTGGTTCTGATCGTTTTTAAGGATCAGTTTAATTTTTTTTTAAGAATCACTTATGTTCAGTTAGGTTCATAATTCTAGAAATTTAGGAACTGTCGGAAGTGAACCGAATCACATATTAAAAAAATAAATATTAGAGAATGAAATTGTAATGTTATTTAAATTCTTCAACCAATTTTGTGTGAGTTGTAGTGTTATATATGTTACTATAACATTATTATATAAGTGTTATATATATATATATATATATATATGTTATCGTAAGAAATTTTGGGTCACACATGTAATGTTTAAATGTGTTTAGGATCATTATCATAAGTAGCCAAATTAAAGTGATCTACTTCAATAAGGTTTATGGTTGTAGACATAATTATCATGAAAATTATTGTGTAGATACCTAAAGTCTTATTTCTATTTTATGATGGACAAAATTGGAAATAAGAAAATCAAGTGGCATCACCCTTCATGGAAGGGTATGCAGAGTTCTTATAAATAAGAGGTTATGGTCCCCAATTGTAGACCAGTAAGATGAACCACACCATGACACAAGATGTCACACAACAAAATAACACAATCTTTATTCTCTTCATCCCATTAGAGGAGAAAATAAGGGTAAGAGTGGTCTACAATTGGAAGACCAACAAACCTACATGTTCTACTATGAACATGCATTTGCTTACAAGATTAAAGACAACTAAAGTTCATCCATCATATTCTCAATGAATACATTAAGGTACGTTTCCGCTCAAGTTCTAATTCTATATTTCTTCTTGATGATTTGATATGAAAGATCTTGGCTATATATAATGATAGTTGTTCATAAATTTTAGCATTATGTATTTTTAAGTATATAAGGTCTCCCACCATTATAAAGTCTATATATTAGAAGATATTTTTCGTGCAGTTACTACTTACTAAATTGTTTTTGAGTGTCTTGATGATTTGGAACATATATTTTAATTTTTATGGTACTGCATTTGCATTTGAAACTAACATACACTATAAATTATTATACATGTATTGTTATATATGTTACTAATTATCAAAATTGTAATTATATATATATATATATTATTATATATTTTACTTATTGTTATATATGTTAATATATATGTTATTAATTGTGAAATATATTATTGTTATATATGTTATTAACAAACAATTATGAGTTTCAATATTTTACTCATCATTCATATTTTCTTGTAATAACAGTAGTTTTTCCTTTACGAAAAAATAAGGTCTTTTCTAATACAAATTTGAACTTTCAGTTGATGTAAGATTTTTACAAAAAATAGGAATCTACATATGATACATTTTGAACTTTCATTTCCTGTAATAAAGTTTGTGGTTAATTGAGGTAAACCAAAACATATGTATGTTTGGTTTGATCACTAAAATGCACCAAAAAACCGAACCAAATCGAACTTTTACACCTGTATTTCTTCCCTTCATGTTTTTTATTTATTTAAATTAGAAAAGTCCTAAAATATATCATTTAGGTCTGGGTATTTTATAATGTCAATCAATATGATATTTTTTTGTACTACTAATGATATTTCATCACCCTATGATAAGGAACTAATATATTTAAGTGTCACTCCTAAGAATTGAGTTTTTGACTTTTTGGCCATCTTGGAGATCTAGTAGGATCTTATCCTTATTATATAAGTGTCTATAAATTATTTAATGGAAAATTATAATCAACCAAGTTTCATTCCAAAATCTCTTATTTATATATAAATTTAAGATAATTCTCTTAGCTACACTTATTGGATTTATTTATCTAAAATTAGAATTGTCTTAAGGTATAAGAATTATCCATGCTTCAATTTTCAAAATGCTCAATTTAAAGGATCTACACATATCGTGGAATCCTTTTTAATAAACAAATTATAAATGATATTTGCATATGATTTTTTAATAAAATCACTTATATATTTGCATGTCTTTTGAAAGATCATTTTTAAATATTACAATTCACCTAAATTGTCGGGGGAAATATCAATTTCAAATAATAACTTAAAAATTGTGCAAATTTTTTTTTTAAATTAACAATAAATGTTTGATATTAACATTTGCAGAAATAAAATAGAAAAGTATTTGATCCTAAATATTTTAGTTATACTTTTCAAATAATAGTTTGGATTATCTTAAACCTCTTATGTGTGTTTAATGTTATACATAACTAGTCTTAAGGTTAAATAAAAGGCGAAAGTTGCTTTAGGCAGTCGACAACCAACATAAAATGTTGTTGAATCTTTAAGATATGGATCAACGATATGATAATGTTAATGCTAAATTGTTTCCCATAAGTAATGCACTATATTGTTCGAGTACAATTTCAAAAGAGCAAGGATCACTATATCGTCATCTAGATATAGTATAAAGTAAGCAATGGTTCTCGTACTTGCATGAATGGATGTCGGTAAATAAGCTAGTTAATTAGTCAAGGATATGAATTAGAACATGCAATATAGTCACTCTAACAAGTAAATCAATGGAATTAGATGACACAATGACCTAGAGGAGAATTAGTTTTATGTGCCTACAAGAAACTAAGCGGGTTGGGGAAAGACAAATATATTAGACACTTCATATTTTAAGTTTTGCTACACTGATAAGACAAGATCGAGAAATTATGTGCCTACAAGAAACTAAGCGGGTTGGGGAAAGACCAATATATTAGACACTTCAGATTTTATGTTTTGCTACACTGATAAGACAAGATCGAGAAATAAGATGAATATAATTATAGATAATGAATATAAGAAGGACGTGGTGGATGTAAAGAGAATATGAAATGAATTAGAGCATTAAAGTTTATGACAAAAAAAGACATATAATGTGATTAGTGCTTATGCACTCAAGGTAGGGTTAAAGGAAAATAAAAAGGTAAATTTTTGGGAGGATTTGGAAGGTATAGTCTAGCCAATACCTTTACCAGAATTTTTTTTCTTGTAGGTGATCTTAATGGTCACGTATAAAAGGACACTAGAGAATTTGAAGGTTTTCATGGTGGATATGGGATATGAGAAGCAAATATGAAGGTTTGACTATTCTAAACTTCTCCCCAACTTTTGATTTCACAATAGTCAATATGTGTTTTAAAATGCGAGAGAAATATCATCCCACATATAAGGGTGGGGTTGCACATTCTAAAATAAACTTCTTTCTTGTAAGAAAACGAGATGGAGAGTTATGATTGGATTGCAAAGTCATACTCAAAGATAGCTTGAGACCCAACATATAGTTTTTGTTATGATTGTAAGAGTTAAGAGTAGAGTGGAGAGAAAATGACAGTATATAATCCCAAGAGTTAAATGGGTGTAATTGAAGGTTGAGGAACATAAGAGCTTCAATCAAAGGGTTTTCGATGAAGGATTTAGGGAGGCACAAGGAAATGCTAATGATATGTGGGAGGAGATGAACAAAGAAATTAAAAAGATATCAAAGAAAATACTAGGTGAATCTAGAGGATCTAGACTAGATAGATGGTAAATAATCATGGTAGTGAGAGAAAAATGTCAAGACAAAGTTAATGTGAAAAGAGAGTGTTATAAATCATGGACATTGTGTAAAAATTTGAAAGTTCTAAAAAATACAAGGCAACTAAAGAAAGAGGCCAAAAAGGCGATAAGTGAAGCTACATAAAGAGTATAATGGGTTATAAAAATCACAAGATAGTCATTGAAGATTTTTCTATTTTTATAGGGCTACACCAATGGTCAACATTGACCCTCTTTATTTACACCGGTCTTAGATGTGATTAATGAACACATTCAATAATCAATGTCACAACACATGTTTTTTGTGGATGATATTGTCTTAGTGATAGACTCAAGAGTAACACGAAGCTATAAAATATGGAGACAAATTTTAGAAGCACAAAGTTTTTGTATAAGTTGAAGTATATGAAGTATAAATTTAGCAAGATACAGATAAATCATATTGTAGTCATAAAGATTAGAGATCATATCATACCACAAGCCATTAGATTTAAGTATTTTGGGTCAACCATATAAGATGATGACAAATTTGATGGAAACGTGAAGCATAGGATTCAAACGGGTCAGATGAAATGACAAAGTATTTTATGTGTCATATATGATAAAAAGATATCATTCAAGTTTAAGTGAGAGGAAATTTTATCACACGACTATAAGACCTATAATGTTATATGAGTGATGCAGCTCATAGACACTCAGACAAGCCCATCCATTTACCCACTTGGCATAAGGACTATATTATGGGATAAATGGTGTTTACTTTTATGCCTTTTCAAATTACTTTTATGTAAGATTTTACCAAATGTATGGTAGAGATCATTTTAGGATGTTACTTTTTCCTTTATAAGTTGTGCTGAAAGGAATGAAGAGGCAATGAATATTCACCTTTAAATTTCTCTTGCCTTTATTTTAATTTTTCTATACGAATTTCTTTTAATTAGGAAAGTAATTTATTCCTAACAATGAGATAAAATGTTGGGCACTAAAATGTCAAGAGAATAGACTTTATGTAGCAAAGACGAGAATATTATGTTAGATGAGTTAACACATTAAACAATATAAGATTAGAAATAAATGTATTGCAGAGAAAGTTGAAGTAGTCCCTCCTGTAAAAAAAAAAGATGGCAAAATCATGCCTTAGGTGATTTGGACATGTGTGAGAAAAACAAGTAGAAATCTCATTAAGGGAATGCTTGCAAGTTGAGTTTTAGAAGATAAGTAAGAGAAATCTCATTAAGGCTTGAGATGACTACAAAGCCTTCTCCCTCCCTCCCTTTAACTCCAAAACTCAACTTGCAAATGGACCCTAGAAATCTGTTTGATAGTTGAATTTTGGAGGAGAATGGAGAAGGAAGGCTTGAGAGCCACGAAATACACTGGTGAGATGACTCCAAAGGTTTTACTATTCATTTTTCCCACTCCAAAACTTAACTCGGTATACGAAACTAAGGAAGGTATCATTCTCAACCCTACATTCCTAAATTCCTGAGAATAGCTAGGCATAACTTGAAACAAAGACCCATTGGTTGCTAGCATTAGCACACTTCCTAATTGAATGTAACATTGAAAGTATCATTGCATGTCTTCTAACCTTAAATAATTTGGTATTAGACTATGAAACATGAACCATTGAACTATGCATGCTTCTCATTAAATTTGTAAGCATGTACCAAAATAATGCAGATTATCTATATCAAAACCAGTTGCAGAACTCAACTGAATTTTGCCTCAGATGCAATAATCAAACTTTCGACACAGTAGCCTTGAACAACAAGAAACATCATCAGTAAATTTAAAGTGAAAACACAGTCTAGTTATGGGGTGAAAGTACTAGCACTTGTTCAAATTGGCTTCACTGGAAACACTATTCTTAATTTCACCACAAGGGAAAAACCAACCATAGCATTTAGAGTTCTAGGAATGCATTAAACATTTTCAATCCCAATCTGGTACCTCCACATTACATTTCTGTGTAAATCATCAATCTCTCCTTAAATCCATGTATTCACGATGAATACCACTGGCATTTAGGGTGACGACTTCGAGCTTATCTCCCTGTAAAGCGTACGCAATAAGTTACAAGTTCATCCTCGCGGCAAATGGAAATTATGCATTTAAACCACAAACTTACAGTGTATATATCTCTCTCAGTTGCAGATGCAAAAACAGTTTTGACCAGATCAATGGCTTCGGCTTCAGACAGTGGAGTAACAGCATCCTGCGAGTTATATTTTTAATGTACGTGTCAGGCAAACGAAATTCGCACGACGAAAAATTTCAAGCAATGAACCAATTTGAGAACTTCACCTGTGCAGGTAATAGGAGTGGACTCGGAGATTTCAGTTGGTTATCCAAAAATGGCATAATGAGTGTGGAACCAGAACCCTGAGAGCTATACCCAACCCTCTCGTAGGAACCAACAGCATCATATGTGAAGACACATCCCTTTCCTATTTCAGGTTTATGTAGCTATTAGCAAATAAAAAAGTTGGACATAAACAAGCATAGGATGCTAAAGACACTGTACCTTCATTGTCAAGGCCACCCAAAACATTGAAAGCATAATACGGAAAGAAGCGTTTGTAATAAAGTGTGTTCGAGAGCAACTGAGCCATTGCAGGGCAGCTCATTTGCTTGTTGTGTTGATGCTGATATATCTGCATAATAAAAAGATGAGAATTTTCGATTCCACCAGAGGCTCGCATTTCCTTTGCGTCATGGTAAACTTTAAACAAGAGTTACAGAAGATGCCGACGATTTAAAAGTCCAATACTACAGTTTCCCCAGATTTAAAACCAGCATTTGGAAATAAAATTAATCAGGCGATGTAAGTTGATAAAAGAGTTGTAGCTTTAACAATGACAGTCTAATAACAAAAAATCTTACCAGAATTTGGCAAGAAAAAAATATTATCAATCATGTTAATTATCTTCCTCAATATTTTTCTTCACTATTCTGAATATAGAACAGTGTGTGCAGACAAGGACAATTCCTCTTTCCCATTACAATAGAAAGAACAAAACTTCCATACAACCAAAAAATTTCAAAGTACTACCTACCATCTTCAATTCAATTTATGACGCTGATGCAATAAAAGGAGTTACATAGGATGGAATGTAATTGCTACTTTGCTAGGCTCGGCTGGAGAATTAGCAGGTCAAATAATATTTGGTTACATATCTTGATTTTTGACTCACCAAATGCCTGGCAGACAGTTGCTTTTGCAAAGCTTTGACATCAGCTTGAAAACCAGAAGAAGCCATCACACTTTTCTCAGCTCTGTCATGTAAACATGAAACAGGTATTATCACAACAACATAAACTAGTGACAAAAAAGTAATTAGTTGTTGCCTCATTCCTATCCTTCAAGACCCCCATTTGTTTAACCTTAGGAAAAATCAATTCTAAACTATTTTAAAAAGTGATTTTAGTCGTATAGCTCGTATGTAAATCAGAAGTTGTTTGTCTTATAACGGTCATGCGTTCAAATCCTATAAACGAGATATTCACTTGCAAGAGTAAAATTATTTACATTTACAATACCCAAACCTCGATAAGGTGGGAGTCTAATGCATAGTTACATGGTACACAGTACCAGTTCCGATGCACAGTACCATGTTCTTTGCTTTCATCATTTTGTACATTATCGTTACAAGATTCCCTTTATGACAGAAACTAGTATCTCCTACACAGTACATAGAACTCACGACACGGCACTTTCAGCTAAAGGAGGGAACCATGTAACTACGATCCAGTGCACTAACCACCCTTTTTTAGAAATTGTTTTACATTTCGCTACAATAAAAATAGTATATATATATATATATATATATATATATTCTCAGAAGCAAGAACAAACAACATAGATTCTCGTAATAGCTAAATTTCAGATTCTTCTATTCATTAAAATCTCAACCAAATACTAAAAATTAAACCTTTCCCCTATTAACAAACTCTTTATCTCAATCAAAAAATTCCAAAACACATTAAAACGATGTATAATCAATAATCAATATGATAGAATACTATATATAACATACAATTGTGAAATTTTGGAGTAATCACGAGTAAGAATGTTGTAACCAGTAGACAATCTCGTATCCGCTGCAATTACACAATAATCTGCTCCAGCAATTGCAACACAAGACCTAATTCCAAAAATTAAAAAAAAATCAAAAAAATTAAGAAAAAAAAAATTAGAAAATGAGTGATTAGAAGAAAATAGAGAAAGAGAAAGAGATTAACCCTCCATTGTTATCGTAAGGGGACCAATTAGCGTGTTGTTTAGTCATAGTTGAAGATTGAGAATGAATTTTGAAAATGAAGGAACAAGATTTTATAGTACTCTTTCGTTTACTTCAGATCTTGTCTTTTAAAACACGAAACATTGATTTTCATGTTTGTGTGAAACGACGTCGTTGCTTAATATGGATTATTTTAATGGGCCTCTTGTTTCGTTTACAATTGTAATATGTATGCCTATTTCTTTGAGTTGTTTTATTTTATTTTTCTTTTGAATAAATTGTATAGAAGAGGATAATTGTTTGCTAAGTGTTTTAAGACTAAGCCAAACAAGCCAAAAGCTTAAAGCATTTCGGCCAGGCTCAAGGACCAGCGCCTAAGATAAGCCACCGAAATTCATGGCCAATGCCAAGTAATGGTGGAAACAGGCTAGACCGCCTATCAGTGACCTATTATCTGGCCTATAACAGACTAGGCCAGACTTTTTTAATAAACAGGTCACATGCTTAAGTTTCTCCAAAAGTCTATTTAACCAAAATAGGTCAGGCTCAGACATTTTAAAAAACTTATTAAGCCTAACAGGCCGGCCTATTAATGTTATTATATATTTATAAATTATTTTTATATCATCTTCAAAAAAAAAATTATGTAAATCCACTAGGACTTACAGATTAAACTATTTAAGAATTAGATATTTAATTGTTGAGACTTGAGCTTAAGTACATAATTCAACTCATGTTAAATATTAGAACAATATCATATTTTACTATGATATTAAAAGACATTGTTTTTTATATTCTAACCTCAAAGGCACCACAAATCCTTTGAATACATTACGTAACATTGGAAGATAATAAAAATAATTGTGATAACAATGTAAAAAAATTCACACTAATTGTTATAATTATAATAATTTTTTCTACTTTGTACATATTTTTTTTTTATTTTTTTACCTTGGCAGACCTTTAAACATGCTAACAGGCCAGACCAAGCTTTTAAACAGGTCAGGCCTAGGCTTTGAATATTTTTTAAACAGGCTAACAGGTCAGACTCAGGCTTCTATGTGCTATATAGGCTAGGCCTATTTAAGGTAAAATCTGACCTGACCTGTTTCCACCCCTAATGCCAAATCAGCTTGGACACACCGAGTTTCTCGGTCAGAGCCAAGTCACAAGTCAAACCAAATTTTCAAGGACCAGATCAGCATGGAGCTGCCGTGTTTCTCGGCCAAAAGTCAAGTCACCAAGGCAAGTTAGATTTCAAAGCCCAAGGCAGAGTCATAATTCAAAGAGAGTTCAGTATATCATCTATCATTTATATTTAATTTTTATTGACTTATAGGTTATACAGTCTAAACTTTATTACGAGTTTTGGTAATAAATTTAATTTTGTAGATAATAAGAGGTATGTTATAAATATAAATAAAATTATTAGAGATGTATCATTTTTGTGAAATGTATCTAAGAACCAACAAACCATTTGTGTATTATTATGAGACTTCACTAATTCCTCATATATTATATTAAATCAAATGTTAAAGTTTTTTCAATTCTTGTGAATGATATTTGTTGAAATGAATGGTCATACACCCTAATAGATGGTTCTTTATCCATAAATTAATAAGATATTCTTAATTATACCAAAAATGTATATCGAAAAGATGAATTAATATAAGAAATAATTTTGGTAAAATTGGAATGTTTGAATATGATGCAAGTAAAACTATCATTTATACCATTTAAAATTTGTTTTCTAAGAATTAAATAAAGATTAAAATCCATGCAAAAAGTTCATTTCCTATAACTTTTTCTTTAAGTATTTGTATAAATACAAATAAATTAAAAGGTTTAATAAATGTATTTTACTTTATATGACAATAAATTATTTTTATTTAATTAAGATTGAACATTATTGCAAGGAAAAAAAACTTGTATGAAGTCATATCAAATACATCATATTTTTTGAGATAGCATAACTTTTTTTTATTTTTAGCAACTTGGTACTCTTTGTATAACTTTGATCTTTACATAGAAGTGAAAGAATTTGGAGTAATTAATGAAGAAAATAATACATAATTAAAAGCGGTTCTAGTCTACTTTCAAATGAACGAATATTAATAGCTTGTATGAGAGTCGAGTTAATAACTTTAACCATGGCAGAATATTTTTGGGATGTGAAAGTTGTTTATAAGATACATTAGAAGAGAATTGATATTAATAAGTTTGAAGTATGAGAAAAATGAAAGGTTGTTTAAAATATAAAGTTATATTTTCTGGTATTATGATTAAAAATCTATATGTTTTGTGAATTATTCTATACTCTTTCAAAGAAAAAGTGGGTGACATTCTCTCATTTCAATGCATTTTAGTTGGTATGGGGCCTATGAAGCCTTAAATGATATATTGGTAACTCATCTTCCTTTTATTTTAATTTGTAATTGTATGCTTCAATTTTGTTTTATCCAAGTGTAATGACCAATTATCAAGGTTGTCGATCATGCTTGAGTGATTGACCTAACTATCGAAAAAGACGATGTTGGGAACAAGCGATCAATCAAATAGTAAAAGATGAGAGAATAACACAAGGAATTTGGTAACGAAGTTCGACCAATTGAGCATACGTCCCTGAGAGCTTTGAGAGGCTACCACTATATATTATTAGAGAATAAAGATTTGTGTTTAGCTAGTGTTCTCCTTGTTACATTAAGGTTACATAACATTAATATATAACCTTCTACCCCAACCCTTTACATCAGCCCAAGCCCATAACTTGTATTGCTGTTATAATGAGAAGAGGCTCGGTCCATTGAATATGAGCCATTGCACAACAATCTCCACCTTGGCGAATATCATCAATCTCCATCTTCCACCATTGGGTTGGGGCGCTCCATAGTCCAGCATTAGTGAATGTTCAGCAAGCTCAGACAATGTCTGAACTTGTCTATGGTAACCGACTTGGTTAACATATCAGCTGCATTTTCTGAAGTGTGAACCTTCTAAAATAGTATCTGCCCACAAGCTACCAACTCTCTGATCTTGTGAAATCTCACATCAATATGTTTGGTCCTAGCATGATACACCTGATTCTTGGCCAAAAAGATAGCACTCTGACTGTCACAATGCAGCGGAACTCCACCTTGCTCAATGCCTAATTCATTTACCAGCCCTATAAGCCATATAGCTTCCTTAGAAGCTTCACCAACTGCCATGTACTCTGCTTCAATTGTGGACATAGCAACAACAGACTGAATTGATGATCTCCACATAATTGGTCAACCTGAAAGGGTGAAGACAAACCCAGTTGTGGACCTCCTATCATCAAAGTTTCCTGCATAGTCCGAATCAACATAACCAACCACTGAAGGCTTACTCTGTTGGCTTCCAAACATGATACCGAGACTTGTAGTCCCCTTCAAATATATGAAAATCCATTTGACTGCTTCCCAATGTTGCTTCCCTGGTTTCGACATGTACTTGCATACTTGACTAACTGCATGTGCCAAGTCTGGTCTAGTACAAACCATAGCATACATCAAACAACTAACTGCACTGGCATATGGAACCTTTGACATGTACTTCTTTTCTTCATTTGTCTTTGGACACTGATCTAGGGAAAGCTTGAAGTGATTTGCCAATGGAGTTCTCACTACTTTAGCATTACTCATATCAAATCTCTCTAAGATCTTTTCAACATAGCTTTGCTGAGAGAGCCATAGCTTTTTAGCTCTCCTATCCTTGTGAATCTTCATATCAAGAATCTTCCTAGCAGCCCCTAAATCTTTCATGTCAAACTCCTTGTCCAACATGACTTTCAACTCATAGATATCACTCAAATAGTTAGCAGCAATCAACATATCATCAACATAAAGTAGCAGAAAAATAAAAGAACCATTATCAATGCTTCTTACATAAACACAACAATCATACTCACGGCGCTTGTACCCAAGCTTCAACATATAAGTGTCAAACCGCTTGTACCACTATCTGGGAGACTGCTTCAACCCATATAGAGACTTCTTCATCTTGCAAACCAAGTGACTCTGTCCAGTTGCACTGAACCCTTCTGGTTGTGTCATGTAAATTTTCTCCTCTAATTCACCATGAAGAAAAGCAGTCTTCACATCCATATATTCTAAGTGCATATCTCGGCTTGCTACCAAGGCAAGCATTGCCATGATAAAAGTGTGTCTCACCATTGGAGATAAAATCTCATTGTAGTCGACCCCATTTTGATGTGAATACCCTTTTGCTACAAGACGAGCCTTGAACTTTTCCCCTTCTTTTTTTGATACTGCTGGCTTCTTCTTATACACTCACTTGCACCCAACTACACGCTTGTCGGAGGGCAATGGGATAAGCTCCCAAGTCTGGTTTTTTCTGTAAAGACTTCATCTCCTCCATCATGGCACCCATCCATTGTTCTTTCTCTGGGCTGTTTATAGCATCTTGAAAATAACATGGATCTCCTGAACTGTTATGGAGAGCAACTGAAGCCATATCCTCAAAGTCATATCTCTCTGGAGGTTTGATAGGACGTCTATCTCTGTCTCTGGCAAGTAGATACTCCTGTACACTTGAACTCTCAGCCTGAGAATCATCATGTTCTTGACATGAACTAGTGCATGGCTCCTTGCCTTTATTCACCTGAATCGTTTCATTATTCATTGGAATCATATTTGATCTCAAAGTCTCTCCATTGGGCCTGAGCACCTCTGTCATAACTGACTCTCTTAGTATGAAATCTTCATCAAACACTACATCTCTGCTCAACACCACTTTTCTGGAAACAGGATCCCAGAACTTGAACCCCTTCACACCTTTGGTATATCCAATGAAGATACACCTCTTTGACTTGGGATTAAGTTTAGATCGTTCATCACTAGGTACATGTACATAAGCAGGACAACCAAATATGTGTAGCATATTATAATTGACTGAGTTACCTATCCATACTTCTTCTGCAACTTTACCATCCAATGAAGCCGGTGGTGATCTATTGATGACATAGCATGCCATACTAAGTGTCTTTTCCCAAAATCCCCTGGAAAGTCCAACATTCAGTCTCATACATCTGGCCCTCTCTGTAAGAGTTTTATTCATCCTCTCTGCAACATCATTCTGGTGAGGAGTCTTTTTCACTGAAAAGTGCCTATGAATATCATGCTCCTCACAAAACTTCTGAAACTGTGAGTTCTTATATTCCATACCATTATCTGATCTCAGGTATTTTATTTTTCTACCAGTCTGATTCTCTACCTCTGCCTTCCAAACCTTGAACTTGGCAAAGACTTCTGAATTATGCTTCAGAAAATATATCCAGACCTTGCGAGAAAAGTCATTA
The DNA here is from genome assembly GCA_009771035.1 of Lupinus albus. Lineage (NCBI taxonomy): Eukaryota > Viridiplantae > Streptophyta > Magnoliopsida > Fabales > Fabaceae > Lupinus > Lupinus albus. Next base: position 15,038,801 of record CM020010.1, read on the forward strand.
ACGAATGTAACAAAATACCTAGAACCTCCTAGGGATGGTTCCTGAGTGGGTCCCCATACATCAGTGTGGACATAGTCTAAAATGTCTCGAGTTCTGTGTTGGCCAGCCTTGAAACTAACTCGCGTCTGTTTCCCAAGCACACAATACTTGCACAGATCTAGCTTGCATTTGCTGACTCCCCTCAACAGTTCTCTTTTGCATAGTTCTGTCATGCCACACACACTAATATGACTCAAACGCATGTGCCATAATTTTGTAGCATCATAGTCTAAATCTACTGAAATATCTTCAGCCACTCCAGCAACTCCACCTACAACCGTTCTCCCTAACAACTTGTAGGTATTCCCAACAGTCCTCTTACACTTCATCACAGTCATAACACCTTTGCATACTCGAAGAATATCATTGTCTCCATCAACTCTATAGCTAAATCCTTTTGCTTGTAATGTCCCCAAAGAAATCAAATTCTTCTTCAAATCTGGTATGTGCCTAACCTCACATAACGTCCTCATTACACCATCATCCATGACAATTTTGATTTGTCTCATGCCAATAATTCCACATACCTTATTATTTCTGAGATACACAAAACCAAAAATGTTTGCCCTGTATGTGGTGAACTAGTCTCTGTTTGGCGTCATGTGGTGAGAACAACTAGTGTCAAGTATTCACTTATCTGCGCTATTATTTAATGATACAGATAGTAGATCAGCTTCACTGTTGTAACTAGAGTCATCTTTCTGTGCAACATTTGCAGATGTAAATACTCTTTCTTTCCCCACCGGCTTGTTAGGACTCCATTCATTTGGACAATACTTTTTGTAATGTCCAGTCTGTTTGCATCTAAAGCACTCTACTGGTGTTCTGCCCCTGGAATTTGCTCTGTTCCCTTTGGCAGGACCTCCTATGCCTTGTCTCCTCCCACGTGCTTGACTCCCTTTCACATACAGACCATCACCCTGAGACCCTTCTCCTACATTTTGTCTTCTTTGAGTGTGGGACAAAAGTGCATATGTGATCTCATCCGGTTTGATTGAGTCTTTCACGTATGTCAATGTTGTCACCAAGTGTTCATAGGAATTTGGCAAAGAACATAGTAATATTGTTGTTTTGTCCTCATCATCAAGTTTCTACGAGTCATTGATCACTTGATTAAAAGTGTTGAGATGTTGTTGCAAATCTGTACCCTCCTGCATCTTCAAGCCATAGAGTCTATGTTTCAAATACAGCTTATTTGTTAGAGACTTGGACATGAATCGCTTCTCTAATGTCTCTCATATCTCTGTTGGTGACGTCAAATCCATAACATGATACATCACCTCATCTGATAGACAGAGCCGTATGGTTCCTGCAGCCTTCTCCTTCAACTTTTCCCAATCCAGTTGGTCCATACCATCTGATTTATTCTCACGCAGCGCCTTTGATAGACCTTGTTGAGCCAACACATCCTTAACCTCCTTTGCCACAATCTGAAATTACCAGTTCCATCGAACTTCCCCACCTCGAATTTGACACTTGGGTTAAGAGCCATCTGATACCAATTGTTGGGAACAAGCGATCAATCAAATAGTAAAAGAAAAGAGAATAACACAAGGAATTTGGTAACGATGTTCGGCCAATTGTGCCTACGTCCCCGGGAGATTTGAGAGTCTACCACTATATATTATTAGAGAATAAGAATTTGTGTTTAGCTAGTGTTCTCTTTGTTACATTAGGGTTACATAACATAAATATATAGCCCTCTACCCCAACCCTTTACATCAGCTCAAGCCCATAACTTATATTGCTGTTATGATGAGAAGATGTCCGGTCCATTGAATATGAGTCATTGCACAACAGACGACAACACCATGGTGGAGTCAACACCTGTAAAACTAGAAAAACCCTCCAATATGCCAAAGGACAAACTGCACCACTTAAGCAGTGCCTTTATCCACACAACAAGGATAAGTCAAGTCCACAACAATAACAATATGAGCAAAGGTAAAACAAAGCGGCCCATCATAATTAAAACACCTATTGCTAGTATGGACAAAGGTAAAATAAGACTGCCCATCATGATTAAATCACTCACCTTGGAGTACATCTCACTCTACCTCCCGATAAATAGAAAGAAAAACTCAAAAGAGAGACTTACTCTCATATACCCTCACAATACTTTCTCTCCCTCAACAACACACACTTATACTCAGTTAAGCGTCAGAGTCCATTTTCAGATATTCACCCCAAGATTATTAAAGGTGTGCTCTTGCCCAGATACAACATAAAGATCTAGATTCAGACGTAGCTCGCCACACCAAAGATTATGCAATGAGCAAACAAGAAATGTTGAGTTTGATGTTTAAACACAACCTCATGGAGGATGAAAATTGATTAGGGGATTGGAGCTTGAAGTTTGACATGGTCTTTAGGAAGTGCATATTCCTCCAACGGCCTTAACTAGGCTTGTATTTGCTTATTGCTTAAGTTTAGTTTTCTGTTTTTTCTGCTTAAGCTTTATATATAGACCAAAAGTGAAAAATCATGTAATATAATTTGCCTTCTACAAAAGGTTTCATGGGTTATTGGTAGTAGTAGGACCTGTCAATAAATACAGTAATCATTCTCCCCATTAATGAAGAAGTAATTACCACAAAAGTAAAAGAAAATATAATATGTTAAGGCATTTTTATCTTTTTTTATATATTGAAATAACACTTTTGTTATTAAAAATACAAGAAAAGATAAGTATTTATCTTTCCATGAATGACGATGATACTTATTTCAATAAATCTCCGGCCTGTGGTTCCACTCAAGCTACAAATGTTAATTGCCTCTATTTATGATTTGGCATAGATCAAACTAATGTGGCCCTGCAATAATGTTGACACTATTTTTTTTCCACCCATCTTTTATTCACTTGTATATATGCTTTAATAACCATCAAATATGCATCAAGATTTTCAATATGATTGATAGTTTTCTCACTTTTATAAATAGGGTGGGGATCCACTTACTCCAAGAGTAAGTGAATCACCACTTACTCCACATCTTAACCATCAATTTTAGAGAAATTCAATGGTTTAGATTTACTCATTAATTCAAGTCATTGGATTTCCCTAAAATTGATGACTATGATATGGAGTAAGTTTAAAAAACTTACTCTTGGAGTCAATGAATCTCCACTCCTCAAAAGGAATTCAGGATTAATGTCCAATTGTTGATTGAGGAATACTTTGGGTATGTATGAAAATAATAATACCTATCAATATCTATCACAAATTAAATGATTCTGCCTTATCCTATATATATTGAGAGAAAAAACTCATTTCCTATGTGCAAAATCCATTCGTATGATCTCTATACCTTGAAATGATCATGACACGCATAAAACAGCAATAATAACAGTACTGATATAGAAATATAGTAATATAGTGATTCAACCGATGATTCACTAATTAAACCGCATACATGTGAAATTAGATATTCATATATAATAGATTAATATTAATATTGAAAATCAATAACAAAACAATAATTTTTTTTTTATTTTCATTAAAAATTAATTTTAAATAAAAATTGGCCGGTATGACTGGTACAGTTCAATTGAAAACAAACCGGTATAACCAATTTTGACTGATATAATTGCATAATCGGTATAATTGTTGTATTGCATGAGCAGTTTACTTGTTGAATCGACTGACACAAACCGATTTTTACAACACCGGTATATATATATATATAAAAGTTTTTAAATTTACTCCGCCATGGGAAATTCAATGATTTGAATTAATAAATAGATCTAAACCATTGAATTTCCTAGAATTGATGACTAAGATATGAACTAAGTTTAAAAAATTTACTCTCTGAGTAAATGAATATCTCCTCGTATATATAATGTCTTTCCTAAAACAACAAATGAGTCATCTTTATCTTAAATCCAAGATGTAAAAATTGATTGTTTATCAAACACATATGTTCCTTGCATTGCAAGTCTTACACAAATGTTTCACTTGAAGCTGAGACACCCTCTTTCAGCTTGTGTAGCAGCCATACCCTCTACCACCACCACCACCACCACCACCATCACCGCCACCACCGCCACAATCTCTCAACAAAACCATCACCATTTTCCATATTCCAAATCCACTCACTTACCCAAACACCCACAACACTTTCTCTCTATTCTTCTCAAACACTCATATAAACACCAACCTCTCCAACAAATCCACACTCAAATCATCACCACTGGCCTCTTCCACTACCCTTTTCACACTTCCTTACTCCTCTTCAACAACATTATCCGTTTTTACTCATTAACCCAATTCCCCAAACAAGCCCTTCACTTTTTCAGTTACACTCAACAACACTGCCACACTTTCTTCACATACCCTTTTCTTGATACCTTCACTTTTGCATTCTTGTACCACACTTGTGCAAAACTAGACTATACCCATTTCGGGATTCAGATCCAAGCCCTTGTTTTTAAGGTGGGTTTTCAGTTTCATGTGTATGTGCAAACTGGGTTGCTCCAAATGTACTCCAATTGGGGTCTTTTAGTTGAAGCAGCCAAGGTGTTCGACGAAATGCCTGAAAGAAGTACTGTCACTTGGAATGTTTTTATTTCTGGTTTGGTTAAATGGGGTGAGGTTGGGCTTGCTCATTCTGTTTTTAATTTGATGCCGGTTCGCAGTGTAGTTTCGTGGACTCTTGTTATTGATGGATACACTCGCGCGAATCAGCCTATGAAAGCGATAGCTTTGTATAGGAAAATGGTTGGAGTTGATGGTATAGAACCTACTGAAGTTACCCTTTTGACAATTTTTCCAGCTATTGCGAATCTTGGGAGCATTAAGATTTGTGGATCAGTTCATGGTTATGCAGAGAAGAGAGGGTTCAATGCGTTTGATATACGCATTACGAATGCACTAATTGATTTGTATGCAAAGTGTGGATGCATAGAGAGTGCAAGTAGGTTTTTCAAGGAGATACCGGACGAGAGGAAGAATTCAGTCTCATGGACTTCAGCTATCTCTGGTTTTGCAATGAATGGAATGGGGAGGGAAGCTGTAGAGTGTTTTGAAAGCATGGTGAAGGCTGGGTTGAAGCCGAACCGTGTCACATTCCTAAGTGTGTTGAATGCTTGTAGTCACAGGGGATTGGTTGTGGAGGGACTCGAGTTTTTCGATAAAATGGTGAAAGATTATCAACTTGTGCCAGAGATCAAGCATTATGGTTGTCTGATAGATATGCTAGGGAGGGCTGGGAGGTTAGAAGAAGCCGAAAAGGTTGCCTTACAAGTACCTCTTGAGGTTACCAATGCTGTCATTTGGAGGACACTTTTGGGTGCTTGTAATGTTTTCAATAATGTTGAAATTGGTCAGAGGGTAACCATGAAAGTTCTTGAGATAGAGAGGGGACATGGTGGGGATTATGTTCTCATGTCCAATATCCTTACCGGTGTTGGCAGATTTAAGGATGCTGAGAGGATAAGGGAAGTGTTAGATAAGAGAATTGCCTTTAAACTTCCTGGCTACAGCTTTGTGTAAATGATGTATAGGTGATACATCTGGAACAAATAGATTCGACAAATTTTTACGTCGAGTGTCGACTTCCTTACATAACCTTCAGCTTTTATCTAGGCTTAGGACCGGCCATATATAGCATCAAGCACACATAGGCTGTTTTATCTGGAAAAAATAGATCATTACTTGAAAATAGATATTTGTATCGTCACATGAGACAATTTTTGATTTTGCAAAATAGAACACGATACTTTACTTTATAAAACCAAAAAATAATAATTTGGATTTCACTTTTCAGAAGAAGTGCTTAAAATTTCTAAATCTTGAGAAATAATTCTACACTGATTTGTCATACTCATGGTGGCACTTCTAGCCGTGGCACTTCTAGCCGTGGAGGCATTCAAATCTTAATATGCAAAAATGGGCATCTAACATATGAATCCACTCACGTATTAGAAAAGGAAGACCCATTCTTTTAAACTACGGTTGTGGTCGCGATTGAGGTAACGGTTGTGTTTACTGCGATTGTAATCATTACGGTCGTCACTATGCGGATTGTGGCTGTTGCGATGTGAACTATTTTGTGATTAAAACAATATTTTTGAATCCGATGCAACCTAATACGGTCCAATGCAGCTCGATGCAGCCCAATACTAAAAAGAATATTATTTAAATTGAAGAGAGCATGGGTTTGAAATTACATAGAAAATTTTATTTGTATTATTCGAGGTAATGATGATACAATAACCACCATCAAAATTAGGTAACCCTTTATTTTAGGAAAACATTTGCTTTAATAATGTGATAATCAACTTAACTTTTCTCTTAAAATAAGGTAAAAAATTAAAAATGAAATATACATGAAAAGTATGTCCTTAGTTTCCACCCAAAATTTTAAAGGTTACCAACTTAACTATTAAAACTTAAAAGCACATTTTTCTAATTTCCACTTGTGTAAAGCCTGTTCAAACATAAGCTGAAAACATGTTACTTTTGAAAAACTGAAGATTTTTAATTTAAACCATAGCAACAAATCCCAATATACTAAAACTAGTTTGAGGATCAAAGGCTTCAATAAATTCAGTCATAAACATATAGGCAAACAATTTTCCATTACATAAGATTGAATTAGCCTACTCATAACACTGCAGAGTGCAGCATCTACCTAATACGCCGACGAATCTGATATTCTACCCGATAAATAAAGATTTAAAACCTAGCTGCAACAACTAACAATACTGTCAAACTATACCTTATGCCGATAGACATCGACCGGATAACAAGTTTGAAACAATCTTAAGATGATAGAGAACACTGGAGACATTTAAATGAACAATCTTAAGACTCGAGCATACACGAACACGAGTAGATCGTGAACTTAACTATCGGGCAAAGATACATTAATGTCAGTTGCTGACTTTCTCGAGTCTGGCATAATTTGCATGTTAACCCAGTTTTCTCTTCTAAATGCGGAGGGTGGAGTAAGGCTCGAGTTAAGCGTTGTCGAATTTTGCAGTACATGTCCACCCATGACATCCTCTTTTTCGGTATTAGTTGGAGGTGGTGCAGAAGACACAGCAACGGCTTGAATAATTGTGGTCGATGCATAATCAGATTTCGGCTTCTTCGGTTTCTGATCTTGCTGGTTACTTGGTAGAAAACTCCCGACCACCACCTGATGTAAAAGATGATATGTACAAGTCATCTAAGTGATTCTTCGATTCAGGAAGAAACTTCTAAGTAAATTTGTATTAGAAACTACACTACAGCATTTCGATAGTGTCCTTGTAAAGGGATGCAAGCTAGGCTCTATCAATTCTTAATCCTCATGTCTCAACCCTATACCATTTTACGATAATTATCTCGTTCGTTTCTCAAGCAGATAGGTACAGATGCACTAATGCATTATCGAGAGTATATCCGAAGTGGAAAGCATTGTAGATGCTTACCTGCACAGGACCAGCAGCTACAAGAAGACCAGCAACACCACCGCCAATAACACGACCATCGGGGCTTCTCAACGAGACGCTCATTCCACCAGACCTGCTTCTTGTTCCTTGGTTATCAGTAGGCATGAACGATCCAGACAATGAAAGTATCTCAAACCGGCCCTATAAAAAAGAGGAAATTTTTTGTTTTTCGGTAAGACAGAAGCTTCAAAAAAATTAAGGGTTAATGCTCGTTTAACTAAAATCACATCAAAATATTATTGTTGTGAGGGAAATTTTGGAAAAAGAAACAAAATAAAACTAATCGATGGCTTGATTAACTACCGCACCTCATAGGTCAACGTGCCCCCGGAAGAATCGGGCTGACGAAGTGTAACATTTGAAATGACACCATTTGCAGATAATATACATATAGCTCGAGGTCCTTGTTGAGAAAAGGATATAACCTTCATTGTAATATCCTGCAATAATCGAAGTGTAAATAACACCATTATTCAACTACTAAGGAATGCGGCATCATAAAATATGTCACAAATCAAGAACCAAGTAGTGTATTATTAAACAACAATAGTGTAGAACAAACTATAATGTAGAACAAATAAGTTAATCCTATATTTCAGGTTTTCAATGTATACACCTTTAGCTATCATACCAAACAACTTTTCGGCTTAACCATGAAAATGTCGATATCATCAAAACCAGTGAAACATTTAAAATTGCGTCAAATTGCGGTGTAACAAAATTAGAACGATTTCTGTCTATAACACTACGAAGAACTTCATAAAGCTTTCAACTTTTTTTCACAATCATGAAGCATTTCAGCTATTTTTAGAATATTTTGCTAGCGGAACTCCTACTAAATAGACAGTGTAAACCATTGTTCTGGCACCCTGTGAAGCATACCTCGCCAGCATTGATGGTGATGAAATGCGGCATAAAGTTTGTACCGTCAGAGCATCCATTAAAGTCACCTGTAAAAGTACAAACAATAGATATTAATCAAACCGAGTAGAAACTCAGGAAGTATGCAATAGTATCATAGCAATTTTTGTTATATAAAAAGTATTATTTTGACGTCATTTTTCCGGAAAAAGTAAACATTCATTATTTTGACGTCATAAATATTAATAAATTGTTTTTAAATAATTATGAAAGAAACGAGATCGTTGATTTTGAAATTTCTTTTATAAGAAAAACCGAAACAACGAAACCATCCACAGTTTCAACTATAGTTTGAACTAGCCCTCGGAAAGTTTCCTTGAAAAGCGGACGGGATTCCCGGAAACCATCCACAGTCCACAGTTTCAACCATAGCCCATGCAAAGTTTCCTTGAAAAATGTACGGAAATCCCGGAAACGATCCACAGTTTCAACCAGCCTGCCCACCGTTTTGTTGAAAAGTGGACGGATTTACCGCACCGCAATTTCAACATGGAAACAGCAAATTTGAAAATTAATTCATATCACTGGTCTTGATAATTATTATTTTTCTGCACAAAAAGATGACTTCAATAACTATTAAAAAATCGAGAGTTTCTTCATCGATTTAAAGGAAAATAGTTCAGAAGTTTGACAGGAAGGTGAACTCAAATAAACAAGACAAGTAAATCATTTCAATTTCACTATAAACAACAGAAACATAGTTCAAACTATACCTAAAGGAACAGATTAACAACAAAATGAAAGTCACTTGATAAACCATATTAATGAGGTAATAATGACTAATCATACACATAATTACCTAAATGATCCGGGCCGAATTTTTTTGACTGCTTGTATTCCATTCCACACGGCTTTCCCCGTTTCCCGGATGAAAAGTCGTTGGAATGTGGACCTGAAGATGAGATCGGCACTGGTGACAATGCCATAGTAGTAACATACCCATCTGGTCCATATTTCCTTGGTCTACCGCGCTTCTTCTTAACTGCAGTTCCATCCGATCCCACACTCACCGGTGAGACAACAACAGCAGTGGTGGTCGCAGCCGCCGCTGCTGCTGCATCCGGGACATGAACCTGATTTGGAGCTTCACTCCTTGGTGCCACATGATAAGGTGATGGAGCTTCTGCTCCTATCACTGTAACCCCCGAGCTTACGCCTTCTCGTGCTTCCATGCGTATAATAAACACTCACACCGGAATCTATATAACAAAACCAAACCTGCAACACCCGAAATCAATATAGACCAATCAGAAAGCAAATTGGTTATTACTTATTAAAGCATTTCATTGGAAAATTTATAGGTTTTTGCATAAACCTTGTTGAGCATGATAGAAAGGCACAGTGAAAACAAACAAAACAAATCAAATGATCTTAGTCACAAATGAAAAAAGGTTAAAAAAAGGCTCAAACTTTGGATTTAGATGAAGCTATTTCCCTATATCAAGATCCATTTGGAACTTAAAACTATGCATAAAATCCAAAAAAAAACATTGCTGAAAAAATTATAGTCTTTTTTTTTTATCAAAAGTTAAATTCTTTCAATCTGTTCTCATTTCTGAAAGATAAGTACTTGAACAGTTTTCAGATTCTAGAACCAAAAAGTTACCTCATAAAAACAAAAGGATGAAAAAGATATTACTAATAAAAATGAACAAATAGTACAATTTTTATAAGATTTTTTAAAGTAAAATTAAAAGCACCAACCTGATTAAGAAATTTCTGGAAGAAAAAAAAAACCATTTTTTAGGGAGAAAAAACTTGCATTTACTCTAAATATTTTTGCAACACAAAACAAAGCAAAACCCAACCAAATAAAGAACACCCTTTTTCATAAACCTGGTTCAAACTTCAAACCCAGCATTTTCTTAAACATTAAAAATACAGAAAGGTGAAACAAAGGGAGAAAAATTAGTAACTAAAAAATTCTAAAAAAAACTCCTTTTTATTATTTATTTATGGAAAAATATATCAACATGAAAGTGTGGATATACTTCAGAATACAAAGATCATAGAACATGTATGTCACTGTGATTCCACAATTCAACAACCTTCTTCCAAAGCTAAAAGAAAATGTTGTATTTTCAACAACTTAACTAGCTCACTGTCCCAACAAAGTAAAAATGAAAAAAAAATGGAAAAATGAAAAAAAAATATAAAAACTTGAAAGAAAAATTGTTTGCTTAAGAAATTCAAAGGCACTTACAAATTCCAGAGGGTGGAAAAACCTGTTGGGTGGTTGGTTTTTCTAAAGTTGAAAAAGTTATAAAAATGGTAAGCTCAAAATAAAAACTACTGTTACAAATATATTTTTTATTTTAAAATATATTAATGAGAGAGAAAAAAAACTAAGGATAACAATCATATTTTTTTTATAGTATTCATCATACTTTTAGTTAATGAATTAACATTTTTTGGTTTACATAATTGTTCGTTTAAACAACTATACACTAAAATAAAACAACTATACTACTGTATTAGTACTATGACCTGTTTAATAACTGATACAATATTAATAACACTGTTTTTCTTGATCAATTATTAAAAAATAATTTATTTTTATAAAATATAAGTACAAAATTATAATTTTGATTAATGAATCGAAATGATTTAATTTTTAAAGTCCACCAAACAAACAATACATATGTTTATTCTTTGATTTTTTGTTTGAGGTATTTTCTAGTAGGACTACTACATTATTATTGAATACCATTACAAGTAGGGGTTCCAACAAAAAAATATTTTGTTCAAAATTTTTATTTATTAATTTGTTGTAGAAGGTTCTTATTTTAAAACTAATAATTATATTAAATACGTCTCCTTTTTAGGTTTTATAGTTTAATTTTTTATAATAATTAAAACTTATTATTAAGCTAGAGGTTAATGGTGTTATATATAAAGAAGGGGATGCAATAGGTTTTAGATTCAATGTATATCTACCATCTAATTAAAGTAAAAGAAAACCAAAGTAAATTATTTTCCACTTAATAGAAATTTAGAAAGTGAATGCATATATTGGCAAGTAACAATAGGATTGTAGCAACCCAACCTTAAATGTCGATATATTTTTTGAATCTGAATTTGACACTAGATTTAAAAGTTATTTCGTTCCTAAATGATAACCGTATCAGCTTTTAAACTCTAGTCTGATTCATATACTCAATTAAATGTAATGCATATTCTTTTAAGTTGTAATATTCTAGATATTATTTATTATTATGAATATGTAATTTGATATATAAAATAATATATATATGGACTTTTTTGTTAACCATTTACATTTGTGTTTAAATAATGAAAAATTAGAAAACCAACTGGAACAAAGAAATATCATTATTTCGTAGGCAATTGAGTATGCACATAAAACATGACGAATAAGTGACAATGAAATGGATCGGTCTGAGTCGTATTTATTCTTTACTAAATCTTAAATATTAATTGTGTTTAATTTTTAAACATATCTAAATTTAATAAAACTCGATTATATTTAAGTGTAATCAATCTATGAGCAAGGATTGAGTCATACTCACCACTAAGGAAATACTTTCCTTGCAGGTGACTGATAGAGAAAAATAATATTTTTAGATACCCATAACAATAATAATGAAGAAATAAGAAGAAAAATAATATTTTTAAATAACCATAACAATAATAATGAATAAATAAGAAGCTTATCTTGGTCAATAAGTCATGGCCTTCCAATCAACAAATTTAAAGTTACGTTTCATCTACTCCGATGTAATCTCATTATTATTATTATTATTTTATACGTTTCATATCATTATAAAGAGTAATGAAGCACTTAAGTCCATAAAAAATTGTATGGTTGTTGGAAATTTGAAAAATTGATTTTTAAAGATATTAAATGTGAATTAAATAGTCATTTATACAAAAATTAAGATTAATTTTAATTTTATGATATTATAATCTCATCATAAACTATTGTAAGTGTCACAATTTTTAAATATTAATTTGAATTTTGATCTTTTAGAGACAAATTGATAATCTTTACATGCCATGTGGGAAAATAATTGAAGAAAGAAATTTTTGGTAAGATTTTAAATAAAAAAAAAAGAATGCTAAAGAATTTGAACATAAACACTCATATTCCATATTAGGATGTTAGTATATTATTTCATAAAATTTTGGATACAATATTTGATAATATTTGGTAGAATTTTGGAATGGAAGAAGTCTTATTAATATTAGGTTTATGTCAATTTTATGACATGAAATATTCAAGTTGAAGTATAAAAAGTAACTATCTTTAGCTTCAGAAAAAATCAATTGTTTAAAATCTTACGTTTGAAGAAATTTACCTAACTAACTTTTTTAGTGTTCTTATAATATTTATCTTTTTAGTTGAGCATGACATCTTTACCTAATATTTACTACTAAATAAATTTCAAACATCATCATGAATTTAAAATTTTCTTAATACAGAACCTTTCACTTTCTTTGATATCATTATTATTGAAGTCTTTCAAAACATGGAAATATTTTTGTGCATAAAGTGAAAAAAATTCTAAGTAATTGAAAATTAAAAATGATATATCGTCTTACAAATCTTCCGAAGTTTAAGAAAATCAACATGCATTCAAATAAAACTTTATTTATTAATAATTAATATACAAATTATATTTGTTATTTTTATAGTAGAAGAATTTGTAGGATTACTTGTTCAATAAAGAATGTGTAGATTGAGAGTGAGATCCATTTTATAATTGATAGACAAATACTCTTAAAATCTAAAGAAAAAGTAAAATATAATAACATTGTGTCATTTGTGAGACTATATTTTTACCCATTTAATTACTAGAAAATAAAAGAATTTCTCTCAATTAATAGAGAGGGTCTTGTTAAATAAGTCCAACCCCTCTCCAATACCGAACAGTTCAATACTGGATTATAAGGGAAATAAAGTTTAGAATTTATTTTATTGAAAAATAAATCAAATTTAGGGTTGTTGGATTTTTATTTTTAACACATACTCTCAAATAATGGAGAGAATCCAAATTTCTCATTAAGTAGATTCAAGTATGGTCAAGGAACAAAGTCCGAAGTACTGTCCCTTCTAATTGGACATGTAGGACACCTATGTGTGACTTAGAATTTTGGATTCAACCCAGAAGCCGTACACTTGTCCTAGGTTGCTTCAGCTTTAGGACACTTCCTCTCTCCCTGAGTTGTCTCGTCTCATGTTAGTGGAGGGCGTACAAATATATGTTGTCCCTAAACGTATTTATAAATCTATTCCAAGTTAATCAAAATAGAAAATTAAAAAATTATGAATATCTAATTTTTTATATTTTGATTGTTGAGAGATAGATTTGGGGGCAGCCGATCCTTCACGAGTGATGGGCATAGAGATGACAAAAATATCCGGATCTGTGGGTACCCATCAAAATAGTCATAATGAGTACCCGCAAAAATAGCCCATGAGTGGGAACGGGTATTATGATATCCGCCCTGTGGATACTCATATATATATTTTAATTAAATATTTTATACATAGTTATTATTAATTTAACATTATATTTGTTCATTTTATTAGTGATGATACTATAATAATAATTTTATCATATACATATCATATTATTTAAGTAAAAATTATTTTTATAGATTAATTATTGTAAAATATATAAAAATATAATTAAAATTAGAAACCCGTTGGGTACCGTAAATAGTACATGTATGAGCATGAGCATGAGAAAGCCGGTTGCCATCCTAGTGGACACATCCTTTGTCTCATTCTTGATGGTCAAACCCAGCATTATAGCACTTTGTCTGTTGTTTTTTTAATTCACACGTAAAAATAAAATCTAAAATTTGTAATTGATTTTAGTGTTTCTAATTTAAAATGTGCAAAAATTTTTAAGGGGGAACTAACATTGTTTAATATTACTAAAGAATGAACTTGAACAAAAGAAGAAGAAGCAAAAAATTTTAAGGGGGAACTAACATTGTTTAATATTACTAAAGAATGAACTTGAACAAAAGAAGAAGAAGAATGAATCAAAATATATTCCCAAAGGAATTGGCATACCTTGTATAAAAACCGTACCGTACTGGCCGGTTTAACAGGAAAACCAATAAATCAGACCCATAATCAGTACGGTATGTATGTTATACCACATATGTTATACCAGTACCCTGATCAGTTTGATAAACGGTACGGTTTTAATAACATTGCTTGTATGTATATAATAATGTTAACTAGAGTTTTCTATATTTAACATCTCTTAATATATATTTAGTACCCTCCATAAGTTGTTTAGGAACAAAAATACTTCATTATTGGGTGAAAATATTTTCTCATATTTTTTATTAGTTCCTAATTATATAACTCTAATTATTATATGAAAACCAGACGTTGATCTAATGGTGTAAGGTTTCACTAGATCTTCAATAAACCAAAAAATATACTTATTAGAAGGGACATCTATACACTCTGAAAGAGATTGATTCATTACCTATAAGGTGGAAGAATAGATTTGATATTTAGAAAATATACTTATTAGAAGAGACAACTATATATGTACCAAAAAATAATCATTACATTAGATATGACATTGAACAAGGTGGTACTATGCAAGTCAAATGTGATTGGAATTAGTTGGATTGAAGTGAGTAGAATCAAGTAGAATTTGTATCATCTAGTTCATTACTATGTTATGATTATAACATGTGACAAAAATAAAAATCTAATGATCCTAATTTTAAATTAATTTTTAATAAAATAAATTATAAATATTATTTCCCTTTGTAATTCAGTATTGGACTGTTCAATACTGGATATGAGTTTCTCCTAATAAACTATACTTACCCAAATCTACCAAAACTTCCCAATCCAAATGTTTGAAAATACAAGGCAAGCAGCTAAATATAAAACTGAGAAGGTTATATACAATGTCCAAAAGAATTGATTAATTTTTTTTTCCTTCTATGAGTTATTTTCTATTGATTAAAGTTTAACCTTTGGGCCACAACCAACTTTCTTAGTTTTGATATCTCCAATTGTAGTATTTTTCCACACAAAAAGATGGCCCAACGCCTATTCTAAGTTGTATTCTTTAAAATTAACTAGTAGGATATCAGTGCATTCGAAAGAGTGATAATATATTTTACATGAATTTAATTAAAGAATAACAACATAATTTGTTAATAAAAATATTATGGAGGGTTACTTTATAAAAGATGATTTTTATGTATTTTATCGTTGATGTAGAGTTGTTAACGAATGAAATAATATTGAAACTGTTATATTAAATAAATAAATAATTATTATGAAGAAAAGTTTGGAACATAATCTAAAATAAATTGTAGAATATATGTTAGAGATTGAAACATATTTATAAACCACATTGTTGTTATCTTTAGTGGTTGACCATCCTTTATAAACGACATAATCCTTCACACCGATCTAAATTCTCAATATCATTATTGGAGCTTCACCTCTCAACTTGATTTTATGATTGGGAAGAACAGGTTGTAAGTGAGTTTAAAAATTCAAGGGTTAATATGTTTCTCAATAGCATTATTAGCATCATACGTATCGACTGAATATGAATTTAGGTATTGCTTTTCATAAACTATAGTCATATATTTCAATATTTTATTAGTATAAGTTTAATAAATCTATTATGTTGAACATAATGAAAATTTAAAGACAACTAAAATTTTTTTACCTGAAATTTTACTAAGGACATATTCATTGATTTGGTTAACAATCTCAATTGTTAATGCAAGTATTGCTCTAGATGACTTAAATTGTTGGTCCTTGTAGTGATGTTATGGGTTTGATCAACAATTGCATGGGTTGCTCTACTTTGGCTTTATGTAAGTCAAAGTAGTATAATAAAAATATAAAATAATTCATAATAAATTTTTTTGGAGTAATAAATTTGAATGAGATAAACAACATTGTTGAAATATGCAACTGTTATTTGATACTTATTGGTGTGTCTATACTAAAATTGTAAGATGTAAAAATGGAAGTTTAAAGAATCACGGAGTTATCAGGTATATTTAAATATTTAGTTTGAAAATAAAATTATGTGATGACCTTTTTTTTTTTAATCTCAATCCACTTTCCTTATAGCATACGGTTATACATAGTCTTTTCCATAGATAATAACTAGCAAGTAACCCGTGCATTTGCAGGAGATAATATTTTTGCCGTATAATTAAAAACACACATTACATGTGCATTCATATGGTTAAGAACACACATGTTATTTGTGCATTCACATGGTTAACAAACATATTACATATGCATCCATATTGTTAAGAACACATGTGATCAATGCAATCACATGGTTAAAAACACACTTGTTATCCATTCATTCGCACTGCTAAGAACATACATGTTACCCGTATATTTTTGTACTTTTTTGATTGATTTTCATATTCTATAATCTATATATTTGGGTAACTAATAAATATAATAAAAACTTATATTGTTAATTCTTAATATATACATACATATGGAGAACTTGCTTAATTTTATGATATTATTTTTTATTACTTGTGTAATTGGTTTATTATTTAGTATTTTTTTGAAAGTATATAAAAGGGGACATTGTAATTATTACATAGATTTTTTTCAAAATAAATATGGGTTTAACCATTTAGTATGAAAACTTCGAAAATAATATTTTAATATATAGAAATGAAATTTTAGTAATAAATGGTAATTGAAATTGTAACACCCTAAATTTAAGTCTTTAAAATTATAGTATCAGTCCTAGGATTCTCGCTTGAGCGAGAGATTCTCGCCTCAGCGAGAAAGGCTCACCTGGGAGGGTGAAATCCTGGACTATACTGAGGATTCTCGCTTGGGCGAGAAATGGCATTTTGGGACTGTTGAGACTGTGAGATTCTCGCTTGAGCGAGAATCCCTCGCTTGAGCGAGAGGGTCAGATCTGAGTTTTTAAAATAGGCGGGATTTTCTCGCTTGAGCGAGAACCCGACATTGTTACATTAAATAGGGAACCCCAAACACATTTATGAGGGTTAACCTAGAGAGAAGTGAGAGAAGAATGCATTTTCAAGAGCAAGGAGGCTTGTGAGTCATTTAGAAGCTTGAGAAGAGGTAAAACTCTTGATTCTAACTCTCTTCTTCCCTTTGAAAACTTGTTTTGGATATGTTGGATCTCTTCTCAAAATGAGGGAAACCATGGAAACTCATCCTTTCGAGTTATGGTTCGTTTTATGTTGTTTTTATCTTGAAAACTCTTGGTTTAGAGTTACTATTTCAACAATAGAAAGAGTTTGTGGGTTGATTCATGAAAACCCTAAAACCCTAAAACCCTAAAGTGAAAATGTGGTTAAAGTGGAAAATGGGTAAAATGCTAGAGGTAGAAGATGATTAAACCTTCCAATGTTGAAATATGAGATGAATATGTATGTTTTAGATGGTTGTAAATGTATGATGAAAGTAGTTTATAAACATTGAAAATATGATGAATATCTTGTATGGTTGAGTAATGCAATATAAATTGTTTATGTGATATTTGGAAATAAATGACTGACATTATTCTTATGTGATGGGGATAATGAAAGATCCTAAGGTTGGAGGAGGTAGCGAAGGAACTTGCAAAGTTACCCAAAACCAACCCCGACACGTACCAAGGTAAGGAGAAGTTATTAATGGTATATGATAATAGAAAATGTGTGGATTTTCTGATTACGTATATGATCTGTGTATGACTTGCCCGAGGTGGTATAGAGAATGACCTGTCCTAGGTGACATCATGTATGACTTGCCCTATGTGGTCTTGTGTATGACTTGCCCTAAGCGGTATTGTGTATGACTTGCCCTATGTGGTATTGTGTATGACTTGCCCTATGTGGTATTGCGTATGACTTGCCCTAAGTGGTATTGTGTATGACTTGCCCTATGTGGTATTGTGTATGACTTGCCCTAAGTGGTATTGTGTATGACTTGTCCTATGTGGTATTGTGTATGACTTGCCTTACGTGGTATTGTGTATGACTTGCCCTAAGTGGTAATGGAAAGGTAAACGTACAAGTGGAAAATAAAGATTTGAAATGGTATTGATGAAGGAGGTGACAAGGTATGGTAGAGATAAACGGGTAAATCCAAAGTGTCGGATGTGGTAACATGAGACAGACAAACATGATATGTAGATTTTATCTTTTAATGTCAAGTCTTCTATTAAAACCCTAAAAGTGTGTATTATCGTTTACTGATATTTATTGAATTGATAACTTACTCTTTTGTTATTGTGTATATCTGTCATGATACTCCCATTGCAGGTAAACAAGGTAGTAGAGGATACTCGGTTCGAGGCATGAGGAGCTTAGAACTCGGAATCCTTATTTTGTTTTTTGTTTGATGTAAACTTTTAATTGGATGATAGTAAATCCTAACTGATTTAGTACTACATTTTTGTAATGCTGGATATTAATAGCTATGGGTATTTTGGAATCCCATAGCTAGTCATATGCGGTACTTACCGATAAGGAAATATATGAATTATGTTTTTCTGCTTTATGAGAAATGGTCCTAGTATATTACGATAACTGAATTTGAAGTATTGAACGTTGTTTAACTGAAGAGGAATAGAGATGATAAGAATATCTTTATTAAAATGAGAAAAATTTTCAATGGTAGAATTTGGGTCCTTACAGAAATAGGATAGTTGTAATTACTTAGTTCGATTCTTTTTCAAAATAATGGAGACTTTAATTATTTAGGATTAAAACTGCTAAAATATTTTAAAGATAATAATGGAAATGTATGTACAATATTAATAAATGAAAATGAGAACAATTTAATTTAATTTTTAGATTTTTTTTAAATAAAGCATACATACTAATTTGCAGGTAATTATTACTATACATTATTTGCCAACTTGAATAGCATCACCGATCTCACCAATAAGCACCACATTAAATGACAATATATGTTTTGTTAGACATGTTTATCAGTTTTATTTCTATCCTAATGATTGACAGTATTTATTCAAATTAATTATTAGTTTGCAACTGATAAACAATTAAAGTAGTAATAACTGAAATTAAAATATATTAATGTTAAAAAGTAATAGTAATAAATGATTAGCGATCAGCGCTATTTAAATGCATAAATAATTGTTATAAATGAAATTAAAGTGAGAATGTTGTAATTAAATGTTTAGATTTTTTTTCAAAATAAAGTAGACATTACTTTTTTGGATTACAACCACTAAAATAATATATTAATTGATATCATACATTATTTACCACTATTTAGGCCTTAATTTTTCAAAATAAAGGTTGTCTCTAATGTGATATTCATTCATCTATGTTAAGAATTACGAGCAATTGTAATAATATAAGAAAATTATATCTGAAAACGAAATATCTTTATCTTTGTTACATTTATGTATAAAAATGGAGAAATTTGTTTAATTAGTTAACTAAATACTTCATGAGCATTTGACTACACATTTGCTATACATGAAACGTAAAAATGAAATGTTTGAATTTATAACTATTTTAGTACATGTAGATGTAAAAAGAAAAGAAAAAGAAAAGTTGGAATTTATGACATATTATTATTTTTAATTATATCATACAAAACGATCCAAAAAATTGTCAAAGATAACCAAAATGTCAAAGAAGAGAGAAGATAGTTGAATCCATTGGTTCTACCATTCTCAATGGACCCAAATGACTGTGGTAACATAAGCAAGAAATATATATTTTAAACAATAGATTTTTAAAATCATCGAATAAAAAAAAATGAAATACAAAAACATAAATAACTAACTATGATTCTTATATTATTTCAGAGTAGAATATAATTAAGGTGTTTCTGAAACATGCAAAACAAAAAATTAAATTAGTGATTTTATGTATAAAAAAGTGTATATATAAAATAAGATATTAAGAGAGATAAAACTAAAGTGTAGAGTTGCTAGA
Organism: Lupinus albus; assembly: GCA_009771035.1. Taxonomy (NCBI): domain Eukaryota; kingdom Viridiplantae; phylum Streptophyta; class Magnoliopsida; order Fabales; family Fabaceae; genus Lupinus; species Lupinus albus. Next base: position 15,059,124 of record CM020010.1, read on the forward strand.
AAGGAGAACGAAACTACAAATGAAGAGAGAAAATGTTAAGAACGAAATAAATATATCAATAATAAAAATTGTAAGGACCCGATTTTCTTAATCAAAAAATTCGTTTTAAAATCTTATTCAGGAAAGTGAAGTGATTACTTTTGGAAGACATTACTTGAACGGTTTGGAAACTTGAGTGAATACAAATATTAGTTTTTATAAATCACAAGGCATAAATATTCCAAATACATTTCACTTCAAAAGCATGTCATTACACTTACTTTCAAATACATAATCTAAACAATTATCATTTCTCAAGGAATACTTTTAATACAAACATTAAATCAACTTCATTATACACTTAGGAGGAGTTCCATTTTACAAAATAGATAATCTAACACATTTATCATATAACCTATCAATTACACAAAACCCTAGTCTACCATGTTCTATTTTCCGCAAGCGTCGAACGCGCTACCGCCACAACCTGAACTCAAATACACAACACATACAAGAAGAGACAGAAGGAGTAAGAACCAACTATGGTGACCGTAGTGTGGAATTACATGGAGTAATAACATTAAAGTATTAAACCTATACAACGTCTAACATCAATCATATTAAACATATAACAATCAACACATTATACCACATAATGTTCATATATCCAATTAGCATGATTATCATTTCTCACTTAGACAATTCATTCCAAATCACTATAACATTTATAGGATAGTCACTCCTTCATTTAGCACCTATTACAACTTACTTACATGATTTACCCAATTCAACCTTCATCATAATTCAACATACATATATATCTATAAATCATGCTACATAACTGGAGCTAAAGTTTGCTACATTGCTTGAGCCAAAGCTTGCTATATCGCTTGAGCCAAAGCTTGCTACATCGCTTGAGCCAAAGCTTGCTACATCGCTTGAGCCAAAGCTTGCTACATCGCTTGAGCCAAATCTTGCTGCATTGCTTGAGCCAAAGCTTGCTACATAACTTGAGCCGAAGTCGCTATACCATTTCAGTTAGCTAAAATATACTTTCTTTTTGAAAATCATGCTACATAACTTGAGCCAAAGTTTGCTACATTGCTTGAGCCAAAACTTGCTACATCGCTTGAGCCAAAGCTTGCTACATCGCTTGAGCCAAAGCTTGCTACATCGCTTGATCCAAAGCTTGCTACATCGCTTGAGCCAAAGCTTGCTACATCGCTTGAGCCAAAGCTTGCTACATCGCTTGAGCCAAAACTTGCTACATCGCTTGAGCCAAAGCTTGCTACATCGCTTGAGCCAAAGCTTGCTACATCGCTTGAGCCAAAGCTTGCTACATCGCTTGAGCCAAAGCTTGCTACATAACTTGAGCCAAAGTTTGCTCCATTGCTTGAGCCAAAGTTTGCTACATCACTTGAGCCAAAGTTTGCTACATCACTTGAGCCAAAACTTGCTACATAACTTGAGCCAAAGTTGTAACATCCTAATTTTGAGTCTTTAAAATTATAGTATCAGTCCTGGAAGTCTCGCTTGAGCGAGAAAGGATCACATGGGAGGGTGAAATCCTGGGCTATACTGGAGGATTCTCGTCTGAGCGAGAGTTGTCTCGCCTGGGCGAGAAATGGCAATTTAGGGCTGTTGACACTGTGAGATTCTCGCTTGAGCGAGAATCCCTCGCTTGAGCGAGAATCCCTCGCTTGAGAGAGAGCGTCAGATCTGAATTTTTTAAAAGGCGGGATTTTCTCGCCTGAGAGAGAATGGGCTCGCTTGAGCGAGAAACCGACTACTGCTCTTTAAAATAGAAACCCCAAACACATTTTAGGGTTAGAACTTTGAAGAGAAGAGAGAGAAGAGAGCTTTTCAAGAGCAAAGAGCCTTAAGACTCATCTTAGAGCTTTAGAAGAGGTAAACCTCTTGTTTCTAACTCTTCTTCCTCTCTAACTAGTTTTGGGTATGTTGGATCTATTTTCAAAACATGAGAAACCATGGAAACTCATTCTTTAGAGTTATGGTTCGTTTTATGTTGTTTTTCTCTTGTAAACTCTTGGTTTAGAGTTGATATTTGATGAATGGAAAGGTTTTGTGGGTTATTCATGAAAACCCAAAAAACCCCCAAAATGAGTATAAAGAGAAAGAGATGAAATGATAGATGTGGATGATGAGTTTGTGCTTTGATGTTGATATATGAGATAAACATGTATGTTTAGATGTTTGGAAACTTGTATTGAAGTAGTTTTGGAAATCTTGAATATATATGAATCCCTTGTGTATTTGATGATGAAATACGAGTTATTTATGTGTTATTTTGAATAAATGACTGACATTGTTGTTATTGGTGAAAATGAGGAAAGATCCTAAGGTTGGAGGAAATTGCGGAGGAGACTTTTAAAGTTACTCGGAACGATCCCCAACGCTCACCAAGGTAAGGGATAAGTGGCTCTAATTCATACTCACTGATGTGAATGAGGTATGTGAAAGAGGTAACGTGTTGGTAAGTTTATTGTTGTTACCCTACCCGAAGAGGTAGTGGTTTATTGTTGATACCCTACCCGAGGAGGTAGTGGTTTATTGCATCCTACCCGGAGTGGTAGTGAATTATTTATTGTGTCCTACCCGGAGTGGTAGTGAACTGTTTAATGTGTCATACCCGAAGTGGTAGTGGACTGTTATTGTGTCCTACCCGGAGTGGTAGTGAACTGTTTATTGTGTCCTACCCGAAGTGGTAGTGGACTGTTATTGTGTCCTACACGGAGTGGTAGCGGACTGTTATCGTGTCCTATCTGGAGTGGTAGCGGACTGTTATTGTGTCCTACCCGGAGTGGTAGTGGACTATTATTGTTATCCTACCGGGAATGGTAGTGAAGTATAATGACTAGACCTGCCCGATGTGTTATGGATGATAACTAGACCTGCCCGATGTGGTATGGATAATAAGTAGACCTGCCAGATGTGGTATAGATGATAACTAGACCTGCCTGATGTGGTATGGATGATAACTAGACCTGCCCGATGTGGTATGGATAATAACTAGACCTGCCCGATGTGGTATGGAGAATAACTAGACCTTCCCGATGTGGTATGGATAATAACTAGACCTGCCCGGTGTGGTATGGATGATGAACTAGACCTGCCCGATGTGGTATGGATGATGAACTAGACCTGCCCGATGTGGTATGGAGTATGACTAGACCTGCCCGATGTGGTATGGAGAATGACTAGACCTGCCCGATGTGGTATGGATGATGAACTAGACCTGCCCGATGTGGTATGGAGTATGACTAGACCTGCCCGATGTGGTATGGAGAATGACTAGACCTTCCCGATGTGGTATGGATGATAACTAGACCTGCCCGATGTGGTATGGATAATAACTAGATCTGCCCGATGTGGTATGGATGATAACTAGACCTGCCCGATGTGGTATGGATAATAACTAGACCTGCCCGATGTGGTATGGAGAATAACTAGACCTGCCCGATGTGGTATGGATGATGAACTAGACCTACCCGATGTGGTATAGAGTATGACTAGACCTGCCCGATGTGGTATGGAGATGTAATTGGACCTACCCGATATGGTAGGGGATTATATTTGTGAAAGGACTCGGTGGATACGATTAAGGATGAATACGACATATGAGAAACGAGGACGTTAAGAGCGAAAGTCATATGCATGCTATAGGATATATATTATGGGATATATATACTATAGGGTGAATATGAATGCTGGAAATGAAGACGTTAAGAATAAAAGTAATATACATGCTATATGATATATAGTATGGGATATATATACTATAGTGTGGATATGAATAACGAGAAGAACGATGCTTCGAATGAATGTAATATGCATGCTATAGAATATATATTATGGGATATATATTCTATAGGATGAATATGGATAACGTGGAAATGAATGAAAGAAGATAGGAATGTTTGCATTTAAGTAATTGTGTTTATAAATTATATTAAAGCTTAATCATATTTGAAATGTGGTTTATCATGTGATGTTAGTTTTGAACTAATGACTTACTCTCTTTTGCTTGTGTTGTTTATGATAATCCCATTGTAGGTAAATGAAGGATTTTGAGGATGAAGCTCAATTAGGAAGCTTTTGTGTTTATTTACTCGATTGTCTTTATTGCTATTTGACATTGTAGTTGATTTGATAGTATTTTAGGATAAATGTAATCTGATTAGGATAATATGGTGACATGTAGTTATGGACATTATAACTCTGGAAAACCCATAACTGTAACACCCTAAATTTGAGTCTTCAAAATTATAGTATCAGTCCTGGAAGTCTCGCCTGAGAGAGTTGTCTGGGCGAGAAATGGCAATTTTGGGCACTCTGAAACAGTGTAATCGATTACACAATCCTGGTAATCGATTACATGCTGATATCTGATCAGATATGTGTAATTTTTCGTGATATAATCGATTATATGGTCCTGGTAATCAATTACATGCTGATATCTGATCAGACATGTGTAATTTTTCATATTGTAATCGATTACAACATGTTGGTAATCGATTACATCAAGTCGTTTAACTGATGTAATCGATTACACCATATGGTAATCGATTACACTCATCGCTGTGACTATAAAAGTGAAAAAAAGGGATCTAGAAACCCTAATCTTCATTTTCTTTCTACCCCTTTCTCTCCCAACGGTGGCTCCACCCAAATGGACCATTTTTACCTCCACTAAGCCTCAAAACTCATCAAAACCTTCCTCTTGCTTCATGGTGACACATTTGGAAAAGCTTGGAGGTGAAAAAGCAACAATGGAGGTTGGAGGAGATGAAGGGAGATGTGGCTCTTTTGCGGAGCAACGGAGCTTACGCAACCTAAGGTGAGGGAGAAGACCATTGTGGTCTTAGAGTATTTCATTAGAGTCATCATCTCCGATTTCCCTCAAGAATTGGAGCATATTAACGGATAGAAACTCTCTTGGGAGTTTGTGGTCCATGTGAGAGTCTATATTTTACATGAGGATGTATTAGCCATAAAAGTGGAGATATATGTGTGGGGAAAACCGTTTATTTGAGTAAAACGCTATATGCTCATTTATGGTAATACACCGTCATTAAAGATGGTTCTAACATTAATGTGTATATGATGAAGAATATGTTATGCGTGGTTTGTTTATGATAATGGTTATGTTGTGTGATAATGATGGTGTGTGAGATATTTATGGTCATAAGCATAAATGAGTATGTTGTAAGTGGTTGATTGTTATAAACATGTATGGGTGGATTGTACCAATGAATGTGTGATGAGTTGTGAATGTGTGATGAGTTGTGAATGTGTCAAAATGGATATGAGTATGTTTATCAAAATGAGTATGTTGTGAGTGGTTGATTTTTATAAACATGTATAAGTGTGTTGTAACAATGAATGTGTGATGAGCTGTGAATGTGTTAAAATGGATAAAGGTATGTTTGTGACAATGAAGGTGTTGTATGTTATTTATGGTGATAAAATAATGAGATGCCTTGTGTTGACTGTGTATGACATGGATGTGAGTGTAATGTGAAAACTCGACCTGCCCGAGGTGGTATGGGGATTACTCGACCTGCCCGATGGGGTATGGTGATTATTTGTACGGTGCAAAATTGTTGAATGAGATCAAGGGTATATTATTATGGAATGTGAAGGATGTGAAAAGTGTATACTCGGAATGAAATCATATGCATGCCATAGGATATATATTATGGGATGTATATCCTATAGGATGAATATGGATAGTACGCGATAAATAAATATGCACACAGAACACATATAGTATGGGATGTATGTGTACTATAGGGTGAATATGGATAAAATGCGATGAATAAGTATGCACACTATAGAACACATATAGTATGGGATGTATGTGTACTATAGGGTGAATATGGATAAAATGCGATGAATAAGTATGCACACTATAGAACACATATAGTATGGGATATATGTGTACTATAGGGTGAATATGGATAATATGTGTTGATTGATATACATATCATGATGATGTTAGATGTGTGTGGTTTTAATACTTTAATGTCATTACTCCATGTAAATCCACGCTACGGTCGCCGTAGTTGGTTCTTACTCCCTCTGTCTTTCCTTGTATGTGTTGTATATTTGGGTTCAGGTTGTGGAGGTAGCGCATTGGACGCTTGCGGAGAAGAGTACATGATAGAGTAGCGGATAATATGTAATTGATATGTTATATGATAAATATTTGTAATATGAAGAACATGTTAAAGTGAATTCATGTATAAACAACTTTCTTGTAAGTGTATATTGAAGTGGATCTAATGTTTGTATTCAAGGTAATTTTGAGAAAATGTAATTGTATAAAGGATGTATTTGAACGGAAGTGTAATGACATGCTTTTGAAATGAAGGGTGTTTGGAATATTTCCGCCTTGCAAATTTATAAACGTATTCTCTCAAGTTTCCAAACTGTTCGAGTAATGTCTTTCAAAAGTAATCACTTCACTTTCACGAATAAGGATTTTAAAAGAGAATTTTCGAGTTATGAAAATCGGGTCCTTACAATAACTGGATGTATGTGGTAAATGCTATCTGAATGAATTATGTTTTTCCGCAACATAAATTTGTATGATAATATGATAGGGTAAAAAGTATTTTCAAAGAGTGGGTCTTGAGAGTTTTTCATTAAAGTGACGACTGTATGCAAGGAAAGATTAAAATAAACGAAATTTTTTTCAAGGGTAGAAAATCGGGTCGTTACAATATTGTATTAGAGCATAGATAATTCTGCGGCCTAGGCATGGCCTTACTTGCTTCTTTGTAACATGTTTATGATTTGATTGGTTGAGATTGTGTGAATTGAATGTTTAAAGCATGTAGCTTTGGTATAGTAACATGTAATGTACTATGAGATTAGGTGATAACCTGACTTGTGTGAATTAAAATTTTGTACTGACTATCCATGAGTGCAGGTTGAAACATGGCTGAAAGAGGAACGAGCCAGAACGTTCCAAATGATTTGTTGGTTCAGATGGTAGCTGCACTACACCAGATGAACAAGAGCTTGCATAATCTGAATCAGAACCCTACACCAAGTTTGAGCTCGCAAACCCTAGTCCCACCCGAACCGGTAGAGTACAGGGGTCTGAATGAGTTTTGCAAGAGGAACCCCAGTCCGTTTCACGGGGGATTTGCTCTTGATGCTGCCCTTGAGTGGATTCAGGGAATGGAGCGGATTTTCAGGGCCATGAATTGTTCGGAGGTTCAGAAGTTGACTTACGCCACGTATATGCTAGTGAAGGAGGCCGAGAACGGGTGGGAGTTTACTCGACGCCAAATGGAGGCAGAATTACAATTGGTTTCCTGGAGTACATTTAAGGCGAAATTTCTTCATAAATACTTCCCTGCTGATCTGAAGCGGAAGAAGGAAATGGAGTTCTTGAAGTTGGAACAGGGAAGTATGTCGGTAGGGGAATATTCGGCTAAGTTCGAGGAATTGGCCCGGTTTTGTCCCTACTCGGAGTTGGAAGTGGATGGACGATCCAAATGCTCTAAATTTGAATCGGGTTTAAGGCCCAAGTTGAAAATAATGTTCGGACATCAAGAGATAGCTGATTTCGCTACCTTGGTCAACAAGTGTAGAATGTACGAGGATAATTTGAAGGCGGGAGAGTTGGCTACGCCCTAAGCAATTTCTCCCCGGGACTATGGGCCTCAACGCAACCATATGCGGGAGAGGGGTAAAGAGAGGGTGGAAGATGATCGGAAGCCTTATGTGGCAACTACTAGACATCGAGACCGAAATTTCCAAAGGTCTAGACCATTTACCGCTCCTACCGAAGGGGTTTCTACTCCCATGTGCAACAAATGTGGTAGACGCAATCTTGGGAGTACATGCCCGGGGTCGGGAAACGAATGTTTCCACTGCAAGGAGTTTGGGCACATTAAAAGGTTTTGTCCCAAGCTAGATCGGAGACCTAATGTCATTCCTGCTGAGGAGGCAAGAGACCACAGTCGGATGGTTACCCCGAGTGGCGTAGGGACATCAGATGTTGATGATCCGGCGAGAGGTAAATCGCATGGTAACATGTATCCCTTTTAGTGTTGTCTAATTCGGGAGCGACGCACTCCCTATATTTGCTGAATGTGTGAACCGACTGAGATTGTACACCAAGTTGTTGCTGTCGACTTAGTTGTACCCACCAACCAAGTGTACCGGTGGTGGATGTCGATGTGGATGTCTCAGTATACAGTTGGGGTAAATGGCAGAACCTTTACCATAGTGTTGATATGCACAATGATGTCCCAGTGGATTAAATCCTGGAAATGGACTAGCGGTCAGCAAATCGTGTTATGCTTAACTGTAAGTAATTGTTGAAGTGAAGATTTAAAATCTTGTTGCAGTAATACGTATGTGTATGCTAAGGAGTATGACTTATACTGATAGTCGAGGAAAGAGACTAGTTAAGTTACTTACCCCGTCGATGTGATGAATACATTTTATTAGACATGAAACTTTTGGTCTCGAATGACCGGTTCTTTTGCGGTAGGACATTGGCAACACATGAAATAGTGGTGTGTACCTCAATTGTCTGCGTTGAATGTTGTACCAGCAAAAGTTGTTGCTGTTTCGTGAACGTCAGTAATTGCGGTGTATGGGTGTGGTGTAACCTTAGGAGAGAAGAAGTTTTGGGTTGTGTTGAAATGAGTATGCGAACCTTGTTTCACGACGTGGTTGCCATGAGTCGTGGATTCAAACCGTTTTCGAAAATCATTTTTGGGTAAAACATTGCTTGTGGCTAAGTAATGATTTAGTATCATGTTGGAGAATTCCGAAATTTTAGCAACCATATCGGAATAAGTATGAGGTTGTTAAAAGTTTAGTGATATAAGACGCCCATGTATTTCTGGACATAATGCGAGTGGGTTAATAAGTTTATATTTGCTAACGGAATTGGGGTGACCAAACCGAACGTCAGTTGTTGGTTTGAGTGTTTGTCTACTTGCATTTTCCAATCGGTAATAGGGTACCTAGTTTTGGTATGAATCAATGGTTTATGGTTTCAGTTGAGGCTAGAAATCGGTAATTCCTTTCGATGAGAAGATTTGATGATGGAGATATTTGATGTAATTGGACGATTACTGGATATTGATTGTGTACAATGGATGAGACACTAAGAGTCTTATTGTGTAAGTATATTGTTGATTAAGTAAAAGGAAATTGCGCTAGATTTTTGAGTGGAGATGAAACTAGCTAGTGTTTGATGGATGTTAAATGAGGCATTGGAGTGGATGAGGGATAAGGAGTTACCCATTCGCTGAATTGCGAGAGTGTTATAGGAATTCTTAACATAGATGAGGATTGTTAGCTGTATCAGTCCTAGATACCTATGGTTCTTGACGAATATAGGAAAGATCTTTAGTCTGAATTATGGTTTAGTTCTCATGACATTCGAGTTATTAGAGGCTGAGATCCTAATATTTGGACAGTGATGAGTTAGTTCATGAATTGGTTTAGGGATATCACGGTTTAGTGGTGTATGCCCTTAATGCCCGATTAAGTAATCTTAAAGGATTAGAGGATCGGTTATGATTTTGGTTGGTTATTCATGTGCCTAAGGTCTAGGTGATGATATTATTTTTCGAGGTATGTTTAATTTTCGGGGATGAAAATTCTTATAAGAGGGGGAGGATTGTAACACCCTAATTTTGAGTCTTTAAAATTATAGTCTCAGTCATGGAAGTCTCGCTTGAGCGAGAGATTCTCGCCTGAGCGAGAAAGGATCACCTGGGAGGGTGAAATCCTGGGCTATACTGGAGGATTCTCGCCTGAGCGAGAGTTGTCTCGCCTGGGCGAGAAATGGCAATTTGGGGCTGTTGACACTATGAGATTCTCGCTTGAGCGAGAGCGTCAGATCTGAAATTTTTAAAAGGCGGGATTTTCTCGCCTGAGCGAGAATGGGCTCGCTTGAGCGAGAACCCGACGACTGCTCTTTAAAATAGAAACCCCAAACACATTTTAGGGTTAGAACTTTGAAGAGAAGAGAGAGAAAAAAGCTTTTCAAGAGCAAAGAGCCTTAGGACTCATCTTAGTGCTTGAGAAGAGGTAAACCTCTTGTTTCTGTAACACCCCAAATTTTAATCTTTAAAATTATAGTATCAGTCCTGGAAGCCTCGCTTGATCGAGAGATTCTCGCCTGAGCGAGAAAGGATCACCTGGGAGGGTGAAATCCTGGACTATAATGGAGGATTCTCGCCTGAGCGAGAGTTGTCTCGCCTGGGCGAGAAATGGCAATTTTGGGCTGTTGACACAGTGTAATCGATTACACACTCCTGGTAATCGATTACACACTCCTGGTAATCGATTACATGCTGATAAACTAATCAGACCTGTGCATCTGACACAGTGTAATCGATTATACACTCATGGTAATCGATTACATCGTATTAAAAGCATCAAATATGTACATCTGACACAATGTAATCGATTACACCATGTTGGTAATCGATTACATCGCGACAATGCCTCTGTAATTTACACTGTGTAATAGATTACACACTTCTGGTAATCGATTACATCGAATTAATGTAATAGATTACACCATGTTGGTAATCGATTATATTGCGACGATGCCTCTGTAATTTACACAGTGTAATCGATTACACTATACTTGTAATCGATTACACTTATCGATGTGTCTATAAAATAGAAACCCAAAACACATTTTAGGGTTAGAACTTTGAAGAGAAGAGAGAGAAGAGAGTTTTTCAAGAGCAAAGAGCCTTAGGACTCATCTTAGAGGTTGAGAAGAGGTAAACCTCTTGCTTCTAACTCTTCTTCTTCCTCTCTAACTTGTTTTGGGTATGTTGGATTTATTTTCAAAACATGAGAAACCATGGAAACTCATTCTTTAGAGTTATGGTTCGTTTTATGTTGTTTTTATCTTGTAAACTCTTGGTTTAGAGATAGTATCTCAAGAATGGAAAGGGATGTGGGTTGATTCATGAAAACCCCAAAAACCCTAAAAGTGAAAATGTGGTAAAAGGAGAGAATGAGTAAAATGCTAGAGGTAGAAGATGAGTTTACCCCCAAATATTGAAATATTAGATGTTATGCATGTTTTAGATGGTTGAATATTGATGATGAATATTTTGTATGATTAAATGATGCAATATAAGTTGTTTATGTGATATTTAGAGTAAATGACTAACATTGTGTTATGTGGTGGGATGAGGAAAGATCCTAAGGTTGGAGGTGGTGTCGGTAGAACTCGAGAAGTTGCCAAGAACCAAACCCCAATACTCACCAAGGTAAGGATAAGTCTTTAATTTTGCATTTGAAATAGAAAATGTGTATTTTCTGGTTTCTGGTTATGAAATGAATAAGTTGTAAATTGCGCATTTAGTATAAACATATATGGGTGTGTTTATACTAAAGTAGGCGTAGATTTACGGAAGATGGAAAACGTGTGCGTTTTCTGGTCATGCAATAATTATATTGTGAATCACGTAGTTAGTATAAACATATATGGGTGTGTTTATACTAAAGATGGCGTGGATTTATGGGAAATGATCGATGGTGAATTCAATGAAAAGAAAATATATTTTTAGCCGACCATAAATGGTTAGCGACTTCGGCCCGAGTTTACGAGGCAACACTTCGGCCCGAGTTTACGAGGCAACACTTCGGCCCGAGTTTACGAGGCAACACTTCGACCCGAGTTTACGAGGCAACACTTCAGCCCGAGTTTACGCGGCATGTTTTCTTTATAAAAGAGATGAGAATTTGTTTTTAGCTAACCCTAAGGGGTGTAGCGACTTCGGCTCGAGTTTATGTAGCAACACTTCGGCCCGAGTTTACGAGGCAACACTTCAGCCCGAGTTTACGCGACATGTTTTCTTTATAAAAGAGATGAGAATTTGTTTTTAGCTAACCCTAAGGGGTGTAGCGACTTCGGCTCGAGTTTATGTAGCAACACTTCAGCCCGAATTTAAGCGGCATGTTTTCTTTATAAAGGAGATGAGAATTTGTTTTTAGCTAACCCTAAGGGGTGTAGCCACTTCGGCTCGAGTTAATGTAGCAACACTTCAGCCCGAGTTTACGCGGCATGTTTTCTTTATAAAAGAGATGAGAATTTGTTTTTAGCTAACCCTAAGGGTTGTAGCGACTTCGGCTCGAGTTTATGTAGCAACACTTCGGCCCGAGTTTATGAGGCGTGTTTTATTGGTAAAAAGGATGAGAATCTGCTTTTAGCTAATCCTGAGGGGTGTAGTGACTTTGGCTCAAGTAATGCAGCAAGACAAAATGAATTTCGGAAATGGTTTACTAACCATTTTTCTAATGTGGATTATCTTATAATGACGTTTATTGAATTAACGACTTACTCCTTTGTGTGTTTTGTACTTTTGTCATTGATAATCCCATTGCAGGTAAATAGATGAATGAAGTATGCTAGGTCGGGAGCTTTAGGAGCTTTAGACTTCGGATTCACTATTTATGTTTTTGTATCTTAAATGACTACTTGCGGATTTAAATGATTGTAATCATAGCTAACCATTAGTCGAATATTTGTAACTGGGTGTATGGTTATTTCGGAGAACTATACTTATGGGGTCTCATTATCCGTGAGACATTACGAATATGAATTATGTTTTTCTGTCAAATCAAGTGTAGGTGATTATGGAATTTGAAAGTATGATAGTAAGTGTAGGAAAATGCATGCAAAATGATTAAAATGAATGAAAAATTTTCAAGGGTAGAAAATCGGGTCGTTACAGTTTCTAACTCTTCTTCTTCCTCTCTAACTAGTTTTGGGTATGTTGGATCTATTTTCAAAACATGAGAAACCATGGAAACTCATTCTTTAGAGTTATGGTTCGTTTTATGTTGTTTTTCTCTTTTAAACTCTTGGTTTAGAGTTGATATTTGATGAATGGAAAGGTTTTGTGGGTTATTCTTGAAAACCTCAAAAACCCCCAAAATGAGAATATGAGTATAAAGAGAAAGAGATGAAATGTTAGATGTGGACGATGAGTTTGTGCTTTGATGTTGATATATGAGATAAACATGTATGTTTAGATGTTTGGAAACTTGTATTGAAGTAGTTTTGGAAATCTTGAATATATATGAATCCCTTGTGTATTTGATGATGAAATACGAGTTATTTATGTGTTATTTTGAATAAATGACTGACATTGTTGTTATTGGTGAAAATGAGGAAAGATCCTAAGGTTGGAGGAAATTGCGGAGGAGACTCTTAAAGTTACTCAGAACCGATCCCCAACGCTCACCAAGGTAAGGGATAAGTGGCTCTAATTCATACTCACTGATGTGAATGAGGTATGTGAAAGAGGTAACGTGTTGGTAAGTTTATTGTTGTTACCCTACCCGAGGAGGTAGTGGTTTATTGTGTCCTACCCGGAGTGGTAGTGAACTATTTATTGTGTCCTACCCGGAGTGGTAGTGAACTGTTTATTGTGTCATACTCGAAGTGGTAGTGGACTGTTATTGTGTCCTACCCAGAGTGGTAGTGAACTATTTATTGTGTCCTACCCGAAGTGGTAGTGGACTGTTATTGTGTCCTACCCGGAGTGGTAGCGGACTGTTATCGTGTCCTATCTGGAGTGGTAGGGGACTGTTATTGTGTCCTACCCGGAGTGGTAGTGGACTGTTATTGTTATCCTACCGGGAATGGTAGTGAAGTATAATGACTAGACCTGCCCGATGTGGTATGAATGATAACTAGACCTACCCGATGTGGTATGGATAATAACTAGACCTGCCAGATGTGGTATGGATGATAAGTAAACCTGCCCGATGTGGTATGGATGATAACTAGACCTACCCGATGTGGTATGGATAATAACTAGACCTGCCCGATGTGGTATGGAGAATAACTAGACCTGCCCGATGTGGTATGGATAATAACTAGACCTGCCCGATGTGGTATGGATGATGAACTAGACCTGCCCGATGTGGTATGGATGATGAACTAGACTTGCCCGATGTGGTATGGAGTATGCCTAGACCTGCCCGATGTGGTATGGAGAATGACTAGACCTGCCCGATGTGGTATGGATGAAAACTAGACCTTCCCGATGTGGTATAGATAATAACTAGACCTGCCCGATGTGGTATGGATAATAACTAGACCTGCCCGATGTGGTATGGATGATGAACTAGACCTGCCCGATGTGGTGTGGAGATGTAATTGGACCTACCCGATGTGGTAGGGGATTATATTTGTGAAAGGACTCGGTGAATACGATTAAGGATGAATACGACATATGAGAAACGAGGACGTTAAGAGCGAAAGTCATATGCATGCTATAGGATATATATTATGGGATATATATACTATAGGGTGAATATGAATGCTGAAAATGAAGACGTTAAGAATAAAAGTAATATACATGCTATAGGATATATAGTATGGGATATATATACTATAGTGTGGATATGAATAACGAGAAGAACGATGCTTCGAATGAATGTAATATGCATGCTATAGAATATATATTATGGAATATATATTCTATAGGATGAATATGGATAACGTGGAAATGAACGAAAGAAGATAGGAATGTTTGCATTTACGTAATTGTGTTTATAAATTATATTAAAGCTTAATCGTATTTGAAATGTGGATTATCATGTGATGTTAATTTTGCACTAATGACTTACTCCCTTTTGCTTTGTGTGTTGTTTATGATAACCCCATTGTAGGTTAATGAAGGATTTTGAGGATGAAGCTCAATTAGGAAGCTTTTGTGTTTATTTACTCGATTGTCTTTATTGCTATTTGACATTGTAGTTGATTTGATAGTATTTTGGGATAAATGTAATCTGATTAGGATAATATGGTGACATGTTGTTATGGACGTTATAACTCTGGAAAACCCATAACTGGATGTATGTGGTAAATGCTATCTGAATGAATTATGTGTTTCCGCAACATAAATTTGTATGATAATATGATAGGGTAAAGAGTATTTTCAAAGAGTGGGTCTTGAGAGTTTTTAATTAAAGTGACGACTGTATGCAAGGAAATATTAAAATAAACGAAAAATTTTCAAGGATAGAAAATCGGGTCGTTACAAAAGTCGCTAACCAATCATGGTCGGCTAAAAACATGTTTTATTTTCATTGATTCACCACCAATTCATCTCATAACACAATAAACACAAGGTTTGTTTCATCACCATAAAATAACCCACAACACCTCCATTGTCACAAACATACCCATATATGTTCATAACAATAAAGCGACTCACAACTTAGTCATTTTCATAAACATACTCATCTCCACTTTTAACAAATCAATAACTCGTTACACAATCATTGTTACAAACACACTCATATATGTTTATAACAATAAAGAACTCACACACAATCATTATCACACAACATAACCATTTCTACTTTTGTCATTAAACAACACATCTCACAATCCTTATTACAAGCACACCCATATATGCTTATAACAAATCAACCATCCATAACACACCATTATCATAAACAAACCACACACAACATATTCTTCATCATATAACACATTAACGTTAGAACCATCTTTCATAACGGTGTATTACCATAAATGAGCATATTGCGTTTTACTTAAATAAACGGTTTTCCCGCACATATATCTCCACTTTTATGGTTAATACATCCTCGTATAAAATAAAGACTCTCACATGGACCACAAACACCCAAGAGAGTTTCTATCCGTTAACGTGCTCCGATTCTTGAGGGAAATCGGAGAAGATGACTCTAATGAAAAACTCTAAGACCACAATGGTCTTTTCCCTCACCTTAGGTTGCGTAAGCTCCGTTGCTTTGAGAAAGAGCCACATCTCCCTTCATCTTCTTCAATCTCCATTGTTCCATTTTTCACCTCCAAGATTTCCCCAAATGTGCCACCAAGAAGTAATAGAAAGAGGTTTTGATGAGTGTTGATGTTTACTGGGGAGGAGAATGGTTCATTTGGGTGGAGCCATCATTGGGAGAGAAAAGAGAGAAAAGAAAATGAAGATTAGGGTTTTTTGTAAGAACCCAAAATTCTACCCTTGAATTTTTTTTTCTCTTCTCTTTTTTTTTTTTTATCTTTTCAGGCATATAGTCAGCATACTACTTTAATTCGCAATTATCATTCCTTAAAACACTTTTTAACAAAAGATATTACCATACAATTTATGTTGCGGAAAAACATAATTCATTTCATTAAACCCTAGCGTCTACCGTATACCACTAGCTATGGGTTTCCAAAATACCCATGGCTACATATATGCGGAATTGCAATCAATCGTATAAGTCATATATCCATAGTTACAAAATATTCCCAAAATAATTCAATAAGCACTCATATACAAAATAGTGCAAATAAAGAAATTCCAAAATATAAGCTCCCTAAGCTCCCCCAAAAATGAGTCCCCCTCATGTCACCTATTTATCTGCAATGGGATTATCAATGACAAGAACACAAACACGCAAAGGAGTAAGTCGTTAATTCAATAAACGTCATTATAAGATAATCCACATTAGAAAAAGGGGTTAGTAAACCATTTTCGAAATTCATTTTATCTTGCTGCATAACTTGAGCCAAAGTCGCTACACCCCCTAGGATTAGCTAAAAGCAGATTCTCCTTCCTTTTAAAACAAATACGCTTCTATACTCAAGCCAGAGTTTACGCTTCTATACTCAAGCCAAAGTGTATGCTTCTATACTCAAGCCAGAGTTTACGCTTCTATACTCAAGCCAGAGTGTATACTTCTATACTCAAGCCAGAGTGTATGCTTCTATACTCAAGCCAGAGTTTACGCTTCTATACTCAAGCCAGAGTGTATGCTTCTATACTCAAGCCAGAGTGTACGCTTCTATACTCAAGTCAGAGTCGCTAACCATTCATGGTTGGCTAAAACATATTTCCTTTCATCAATCTCCTCATAAATCATTTTCATGCTTCTATACTCAAGCCAGAGTCGCTAACCATTCATGGTTGGCTAAAACATATTTTCCTTTCATCGATTTCCTCATAAATCATTTCCGTAAATCCACGCCAACATTAGTATAAACACACTCATATATGTTTATACTAAATTACGTGATTCACCACTTAATTATGGCACAACCAGAAAATACACATATTTTCCTTTTCCGTAAATCTACGTCTACTTTAATATAAACACACCCATATATGTTTATACTAAATGCGTAATTTACTACTCAATCATTGCACATTTAGAAAATACACCTTTTCCATTTCAAATGCACAATAAAAGACTTATCCTTACCTCGGTGAGTGTTGGGTTTGGTTCTTGACAACTTCTCAAGTTCCACCGACATCGCCTCCAACTTTAGGATCTTTCCTCATTCCACCATTTAACACAATGTTAGTCATTTATTCCAAATATCACATAAACAACTTATATTGCATTATTTAATCATACAAGATATTCATCACATGTTCGATGTTTCTAAACTACTTTCATCATAAGTATTCAACCATCTAAAACATGCATATTCATCTTATATTCCAACATTTGGAGGTAAACTCATATTCTACCTCTAGCATTTTACTCACTCTCTCTTTTTACCCCATTTTTACTTTAGGGTTTTGGGGTTTTCATGACTCAACCCACAACCCTTTCCATTCTTGAAATATTAACTCTAAACCAAGAGTTTACAAGGTAAAAATGACATAAAACAAACCATAACTCCAAAGGATGAGTTTCCACGGTTTCTCACATTTGGAGAAGAGATCCAACATACCCAAAATGAGTTTAAGAGAGAAGAAGAGAGTTAGAATCAAGAGTTTTACCTCTTCTCAAGCTCTTGGGTGAGTATCAAAACTCCTTGCCCTTGGAAAAACTCTATTTTCTCACCTCCCTTCAAAGTTTTTAACCCTAAATTGTGTTTGGGTTTCTATTTTAAAGAGGTGTCGTCGGGTTGTAATCGATTACCAACATGGTGTAATCGATTACAACGTGAAAAAAGCGCACATCTGATGCTTTTAATGCGATGTAATCGATTACCATGAGTGTATAATCGATTACACTGTGTCAGATGCACATATCTGATGCTTTTAATACGATGTAATCGATTACCAAGAGTGTGTAATCGATTACACTGTGTCAGATGCACATATCTGATGCTTTTAATACGATGTAATCGATTACCAGGAGTGTGTAATCGATTACATTGTGTCAAATGCACAGGTCTGATTAGTTTATCAGCATGTAATCGATTACCAGGAATGTGTAATCGATTACACTGTGTCAACAACCCAAAATTGCCATTTCTCGCCCAGGCGAGACAACTCTCGCTCAAGCGAGGCTTCCAGGACTGTTACTATAATCTTGAAGACTCAAATTTAGGGTGTTACAATCCTCCCCCTCTTATAAAAAATTTCGTCCCCGAAAATTAAACATACCTCGATTCGAACAAATGAGGGTAATCCTCCCTCATCTCTTGCTCCACTTCCCAAGTAGCGTCTCCTTCGTCCACTTGGCTCCACAACACCTTTACCAGGGCAATCTCCTTGCCTCTCAATCTCTTTATACTGGTATCCATGATTCTCACGGGCAATGTCGCAAAAGTTAAATTATCCTTCAACTCGATCTGATCAGACTCAACCACATGAGATGAATCTCCAACATATTTCCTCAACTCAGACACATGAAATACATTATGGAGATTGGACAACAACGGAGGTAAAACAATACGATACGCTACCGGCCCAATTCTCTTCAATATCTGATAAGGCCCAATAAATCGAGGAGTCAGCTTACGAGACTTCAACACTCTACCGATACCGGTAGTCGGGACAACTCTCATGAAAACATGATCTCCCTCGTTAAACTGAAGGGGTTTCCGCCTCTTATCATAATAGCTCTTCTGTCGACTTTGGGCGATTCTCATACTCTCCCGGATTTTCTTGATTTTGTCCGTTGTCTCCTGAACCAACTCGGGTCCTAACATCAAGTTCTCCCCAGTCTCAAACCAACTCACTGGAGTTCGGCACTTCCTACCATACAATGCCTCATAAGGTGCCATCCCAATACTCGAATGGAAGCTATTGTTGTAGGTAAATTCAATCAAAGGCAACAAGCCATCCCAACTCCCTGGTTGTTCCAAGGCACAAGCCCTCAAGAGGTCCTCCAATGACTGTATTGTTCTTTCCGATTGACCGTCCGTTTGCGGATGATAAGCTGAACTCAACTTCAACTTAGTTCCCAATGCGGACTGCAAACTAGTCCAAAAGTTCGAAGTGAAACGGGGATCCCTATCCGATATAATGCTCGACGGTATCCCATGTAAACGGACTATTTCCCAGATGTACAGTTCCGCCAATCGCTCCAAGGAATATACCTCATGTTCATAGGCAGAAAGTGAGCAGATTTAGTCAACCGATCCACGATCACCCATATTGAATCATACCCTTTTTGAGTCCGCGGAAAACCCGATACGAAGTCCATGGAGATACTATCCCACTTCCAAACAGGAATTTCCAGGGATTGTAACTCTCCCGCTGGTCGTTGATGCTCAATCTTGGCTTTCTGACATACTAAACAACTCGAGACATACAAAGCCACATCCCTTTTTAATCCAGACCACCAAAACAACCCTTTCAAATCTTGGTACATCTTGGTAGTCCCTGGATGAAAACTCATCTTACTCTTATGGGACTCCTCTAAAATATCCCTCCGTAATTTCTCATCACGAGGCACACACACCCTCCCTTTGTAACGCAACATTCCACTAGGGTCCATGGTGAAATTGGTATCCTTACCACTTAGCATCAAATCCCGTTTATCCATTAGCTCAGTATCCTCAACTTGCATTACCCGAATTTGATCAAAAAAATCATTTGTGACTTTAAGCATTCCCAAAATCATACTATGAGGCTTTATCCGAACTTCCAAATTCATATCCCTAAATTCTTTAATCAGTTTCTCCTCTCGAACCATCAATGCCGACATATGTAAAGATTTCTGACTTAACGCATCGGCCACCACATTGGCCTTTTCCGGATGGTACTGCAGCCCGAAATCATAATCTTTAAGGAACTCCATCCACCGTCTCTATCTCATGTTCAATTCCTTTTGATCAAATAGGTACTTCAAACTCTTGTGGTCGCTGTACACCTCAAATCTCACACCATAAAGATGGTGCCTCCAGATCTTTAAGGCAAAGACCACTGCAGCTAATTCTAAGTCATGGGTAGGATAGTTCTGCCCGTGCGTCCTCAACTGTCGAGAAGCATAGGTAACAACCTTCCCTTCTTGCATCAACACACAACCCAAACCTTGCTTGGATGCATCACAATAAACACTGAAGTCCCGATCAGTACAAGGAAAAACCAAAACTGGTGCCGTAGTCAACCATCGTTTTAACTATTGGAAACTTTCTTCACATCGAAGTGTCCACACATACGGTTCCCCTTTCCTAGTGAGTTTTGTCAAAGGTAGAGCCAACTTCGAAAATCCCTCTATGAACTTCCGATAATACCCAGCCAAACCCAGAAAGCTCCTGATCTCAGTGACTGACTTGGGCACCGCCCATTCCATAACCGCTTTAACCTTTGAAGGGTCCACCGCCACTCCTTCCCTGGATATCACATGCCCAAGAAAGTTTACCGATTCTAACCAGAAATCACACTTTGACAGCTTTGCATACAACCGATTTTTACTAAGAAGCTCTAGCACAACCCTTCAGGTGCCCAACATGTTCCTCTCGACTTTTGGAGTAAACCAAAATGTCATCAATAAATACCACTACAAATGAATCCAAATACAGATGAAAAACCCGATTCATGTAGTCGGTAAATATTGCTGGGGCATTGGTTACACCAAAAGGCATGACCAAATATTCAAAATGTCCATACCTTGTTCTAAACGCCGTCTTAGGAATATCCTCCGACTTCACACGAAGTTGGTGGTAACCAGACCGAAGATCAATCTTTGAAAACACTACCGCCCCTCTCAACTGATCCATCAAGTCATCGATCCGAGGCAACAGATACTTGTTCTTAATAGTGACCTTGTTCAATTGCCGGTAGTCGGTACACAACCGCATACTACCATCCTTTTTCTTAACCAACAAAACAGGCGCACCCCATGGCGAGACGCTAGGACGAATGAACTTCTTCGCCAACAAGTCCTCAACCTGCTTTTTCAATTCAGCCAACTCTAACGGTGCCATCCTATAAGGAGCTATAGAGATGGGTCCCGTTCCAGGTACCAAATCAATAGAGAATTCAACTTCTCTTACTGGAGGCAATTCCGGAATCTCACCAGGGAATACCTCAGGAAACTCACGAACTATCGGAATATCTCCAATCTTGGGTTCCTCAATACCCCCTAGGGATGCCATTAACATAAACACGACCCCTCCCTCTTTACAAGAAGTTCTGACTTCCTTTGCCGACATCGGCTTCATACAACCGACCTCCTCAGAAATCCCAACTAGATCTCCGAATACCACTGTCTTATCAGCACAATTAAGCACCACATGATTCGCCGACAACCAGTCCATTCCCATAATTAGATCTAACTGGGACAGTGGTAAGCAGATCAAATCCACGGTAAATGTCCTACCGTTTACTACCACTGGACACCTTGACACAACTGTCGACACCACCACAAGCACATTAGTTGGGGTGGATACGACCAAGTCGAAAGGCAACGACTCAGTTTGCAAATTCAGTCTATCCACGCAGTCAATAGATACAAAGGAGTGTGTTGCTCCCGAATCAAACAACACTAAAAGAGGAATACCTGCCACCATGCAATTACTTTTAATCAGGCCATCAACACCCGATGCCTCTACACCACTCATGGTGAACACCCTGCCAGTAGATTGAGGTCGCTCAGCTCTCACAGCATTCATACTCTGTGGAAATTTAGGACAATATCTCCTGACATGCCCAACTTCCTTGCAGCTAAAGCAGGTAAGTGTCGTACTAGGGCATGAGTCACCCACATGAATTCGACCACATTTGCCGCACAAGGATGGAGAGTTCAACCGTGACCCTCCGGCATTACCATGAGTCCTCATCCCATGTGAAGTATTTCCCCGACTACTCGTTGGTGGAGAGTAAGGCTTTCGTTCCTCCTGAAACATTCTGCCCTTGCCCTTGCCATGTGAGAAGTTCCGTTGAGGGCCATAGTGTTTTGGAGGGTTATCTTTTCTAGCAGCAGCGTCCCTCCTCCTCACATTATCCTTATATATCCTACACTTGTTCACTAGTGTAGGAAAATCAGAAATTTCTTCGTGACCAAATGTCACCCGGAGTTCAGGCCTCAACCCCATCTCAAACTTCACACATTTGGACCTCCCGTCCAACTCTAGTTCAGCATAAGGGCAATATCGGATCAATTCTTCAAATTTGGCCGAATACTCCCCCACCGACATGTTCCCTTGCTCCAATCGCAAGAATTCCCTCTCCTTTTCCCTTTTCAAGTCTGCAGGAAAATATTTCTGGAGGAATTTACTCTTGAAAGCTCCCCATGTGATGATTTGCCCTTCGACCTCCATTTGTCTCCAGGTCATCTCCCACCAGTTCTCAGCCTCATTCACCAGCATATAGGTGGCGCAGGCCACCCTTTGAGCATCAGAACAGCTCATGGCCCTGAAGAATCTTTCCAATCCTTGGACCCATTCAATGGCCGCATCCGGAGCGAATCCGCCTTGAAACTGACTAGGGTTTCTCCTGCAGAATTCATCCAGACCTCTGTATTCAGCCGACCCAGGTGGAACCAATGGTTGCGAACTCGGACTCGGCGTCGCGTTCTGGTTCAGGTGTTGTAAGTTCTCGTTCATGTTCATCAGCACTGCAGCAATCTGAGCCAATAAGTCATTCTGACCCGATCCTCTTCCTCTTCCTCTTCCAGACATCTCCGTAATGGGTACCTGTTTATCTCGATTCTCATGGGTCAGTAAACCAGGTTTTAACTAAACAAATCAACACATAACCACACAACAGTTCACTTAAATCACACAATCCAATCATTTAGAAGTTACAAAGAAGCAAGTAAGGCCATACCCTAGGCCGCAGGACTAACTATGCTCTGATACCATATTGTAAGAACCCAAAATTCTACCCTTGAATTTTTTTTTCTCTTATCTTTTTTTTTATCCTTTCTTGCATATAGTCAGCATACTACTTTGATTTCGCAATTATCATTCCTTAAAACACTTTTTAACAAAAGATATTACCATACAATTTATGTTGCGGAAAAACATAATTCATTTCATTAAACCCTAGCGTCTACCGTATACAACTAGCTATGGGTTTCCAAAATACTCATGGCTACATATATGCGGAATTGCAATCTTTAATCGCAATTTTTCAGCTTTTCAACTCTGACGCTCTCGCCCGGTTATGGATTTCTCGCTCGGGCGAGAATCGAGCAATATGCTAAGGCTCCTCTCTAGCTTGGGCGAAAATTCTAGCTCAAGCTAAAATTTGACAGCTTTTCCATATTTCACTCTCACTCAAGCGACCACTTCCTTGCTTAAGCGAGGTCTCCGGGAAACTCATATTAGAACACCGAGTCTCTCTCTCGGGCGAGGTCCTCTCTCAAACGAGGATTTCCCAATATATACTCCAACACTCTACTTTTTCCAATCATTCCGAAAACGAAATTTGAGGTGTTACAAAAACAAACAAATGAAATATTGCAGCTGAATGTATATATATATATATATATATAAAATGAGATTGAGTACATACCACATATTTTAAAGGTTTGGTCGTCCTTTAAGATGATACACTTGCTTATCAGACGCTAGCTGAGAGAAATGTTGGAAGAACAAATCTAAGAAATAATGAAATCACTAAGAACACTAATAAAAAATAAAGAAATCAATGAAAAAGTAAACAAAAAAAAGATAGTTAGAAGAGAAAGATTGTTGAAGAGAAATGTTGTTTGAAGAGAAAAAGAAAAACATATATTTTGTTATGATGACAGTAAATCCTGCGAACGAAACGTTGCAGTATGAGAGAAATGAAGAGGTAGGGGATAGATGAAAGGGTAAGGGTAGAAATGAAAGGAAATGAGAAACATAAAGAAAAATAGGCTGAATGTGAAAATGGATTTCAATATCTTCTAATGTTCAATAGTTGATATTTTTCACAAAACAAAACATAAGGACCAAACATTAATTAACATTTAAATTGTTAAAATATAAAATGTAGAAAAAGTGAGGATGTAGTGTGGGAATGTATATATTAGTAGTATAGAACACTTTAGGAGGGAAAAGAAATGATGAGAAAATGACATGTGGCAATAAGAACTTTATTTTGTTATATAGTATATATTATTTTGTTATATAGTATATAGATGGGCCTAACCTTTTCCATAGCATAAGATACATGTCACTTTTGAGTCTTTACAAATATAAGAGGTTAGTAAACCATACAATAGGAAGAAGTGGAAAATTAAAAATTAAAAATTAAGCTTGAGTTTGCTATTAATACTTATATAATAAAGTTATATTGTATTTTATTAAAGCTAGCGAAGAGTTAGCCTTTGTTATAGCTAATAATGGCTTAGAACTTTCAATAGCAAGAGTTTTCAGTTTTTACAACGCATATGGTAAGACATGATTTTTTCCCATTCCAAAGCATTATTTATATTATTTTTTTCCATTTGAGACTACTATATGACCCATTATGCAATTTATTTTCTATTCTTTTATCACTTTTCCTTCTAGCATAGGGAGATACATAACCTTTATCATATCTAATAATGATTTTGGTTTAGCTCTTTTAATATCATGACAACTTTCATATATAAAATATTGATACATGTTATGCTACAAAAATATCCATTAAAATCCTGTTAGCCATGTTTTGTTTCAAACATAAACACTTATGGCTTGAACTTATGTAATTGAGATTAGTGACCAAACATTGACTTCTTACTCACATGATATTGAGTGGAAGAACAAAAAAATTTGATCTTGTAATCCATTTCAATATTCTTAGTAAATCTTAAATAACTACATAAACATGAAAAATGTCAAATTTGACCACCACAAAAAATTAAATTAAAAAGAAAATCATAATCTCATTATAACATAATATTTTAATCTAATGAAGTTTTTTTTCATAAAGTTTAATGTCAGATGGTTAAAACTTAAAGTAAATTATACTCACACCCCTTGAATTTTAGTGAAATTATACAAACCACCTCTCCATTTTTTGTCCTTACACAAATTATCCACCCTCCTACACGAATCACCCCTAATGTTTTTACATATATTACACTGATTTCTGGCCAGTGCATGATATACAATTGTAATATTTTAAACAAAAAATTTGCGACATGTGTAATTAAGTTAAACAAAATTTGTATATTGTATAGAAAAATTCAAATAATATAAGAGTCAATGCGACTTCATTATTTGGTTCGTTACAAATAGTATAAGAGTTATTTAAACATATTTTTGGATTAATAATGTATTTTGAAATGAAACAAAAATAATAAAGATATATTTATTTTTGTACTATTTGGAATTTTCTACACTAATATACAATATTTTGTTTAACTTAATAACATTCAGCAAACTTTTTTCGTTTAAAAGATTACATTTATATAGGGACAGTCAATGTAATGTATATACAAAATTAGGGGTGGTTCGTGTAAGAAAAAAAAAGTGGTGATTTGTGTAATTTCACTAAAACTCACAGGTTGTGAGTATAATTTACTCTAAAACTTATTATTCCAACACACTCTAAATTAATATTTACACATTTATTTAATTTATTAATTATTCTTGCATTCTTCATATCTTCTTTTCACAATTGTATCCAAAACCAATAATAAAAATTAATTTCTTTTGTGACATTAAAAATCATAAAGTCTTACCTCTCCTAATACATTGAGAGTTACCTCCCAAATTTATTGAAACACCATACTCATTAATAACTTAATCTAGCATGGATATTAAACTAAACATTAACATAAACAAATAAATAAAACAAAATAACATCAACATATTCAACATAAATAAAAATGTGTATTTTTTTAGAAATGAGATGATACTTTAGGTACCACAAAATAATACTTTTCAGGTGAGACAAAATGATACAACTTACATGCTACATATAATGAATAATGCTATATTAGACACAATAATACTTTCTGTATAATGAACAATGCTAGATTAGGCTAAGTGACCAAATACAAATAGGTTGTGCAATAGTCCAAATATGGAACAAACTTGAATCTGGTTATAGAATACTTATACTAAGTATACAGTTTACATAATTAAAATAAAATAGGTTGTAGAATATTTTAAAATCAATTCAGACCTTTAAGTTTATCTAAATTGAGCCAAGTATTGCTTTTGGTGCTAAGTATTTAGATTCTCATGTTTTGAGTGAACACACAATGTAGTGAAGATGCAAAAACTCTAATTACAAAATGATAGACTCTTAAAAAATTTAGGAGTGATTTACTTTGATCGCGTTTTTTGAGAAAGAAAAGATAGATGTGTTTTAAGATGAGGAAAGAAGAGAAAGATGAGTTTGAGTAGCATAAAAGAGAGACCCATGGCGGAATAGAAAATGAAAAGTACAAAGAGATGTAATAATATTAATGTACACGTGTAAACATGCAGTGTTTATGACATTATCGCAAAATTCAAACCATCTTTTACTTTTACCAAATTATCCTTGCAAAAACTTAACACCACCTTTGTGGCCAACATTATTTTATTGTATCTATTATTATCTAATGACTAAATAAACTCTACCACAAGTATAAGCATAAGTAAAATAAAGTGCTATATATTTTTCAGTAATATACTATAAATCTCGTTTTATAATTTTATTAAACTAATAAAACATATAATTTTGTTAAAGAAGATAATAGATTTAGTTATTTTCCCAATGATATGAAGAAGAAAGCATGTTGACCTGCAAGGAAACCAAAAAATAAGTGTATGTTATTTAAATATATAGTTTAATGAATATTATATGCATAAATTAATGTATAAAGAGAAGATATGCAAGAAATGGAAGGTTGAGTATGTAAGAAGGTAAAACATTGTAAAAATGAAATAATTATGTTAAAGTTAAAGTGTTGTACCAATATGCACTATAATGTCTCTGATTGAAGTCATTGTATGAGTTTTTTGCAAATGTACAACTATAGGCTTTTCATAGGTACCAATGTGTTTTGCATAGGTACAACTATAGGCTTTTCATGGCACAATCTATGAACATTCATATAAAAATAAGAAATATATTAGAAAGAGAGAAGTGAAAAAGCCACCCCATGTGATGAAGCTTGGAAGATATTTCGCAATCTGTCACATGTTGGAATTTTAAAAAGTTGGTGGCAGAGTAATAATGCAAGAGAAGTACGGTTGTAATAAATGAACCATTGTTTAAAAATAACATCTTGCTTTTGATTTTGAAAATTATATGACTCTCTTCTCATTCTATGGATTCTTACTCTTTGACTTTGCATAAGAAGATAATGTAGGAAAAATAGCACTTCAGACTAAAACATAAAGGATAAGTTTCCTTTTAATGTATTTTCAGAATGTAATAAGTAACTATTCTCCACATTGTCCATATAGATAAAAGTTAAGCTTTATAATATTTTTTAGAAGCTATATTTTTTAGGTGCTAGAAAAAGAGAGTCATGTTTAATGGCTACCGCTGTTTAAAATATTTTTGAGCTTACTTAAAAGGCTTCCAAACTTGAAATTAAATGCAATAAAAATGACATTATCACAAAATGCACGCTTCTTATAATAATTTATATGATTAAGATTCCACCATTTTCATGATTGACATATTTCAAAAATAGCATCTTGCTTTTGATTTTGGAAAATTATATGACTATCTTTTCTCGTCCAACGGATTCTTACTCTTTGACTTTGCATAAGAAGATAATGTAGGAATAATAGCACTTGAGATTAAAACATAAAAGATAAGTTTCCTTGTCCACATGGATAAAAGTTATTATAAGCAATAATCCATTGAAGAAATGTTGTAAAAGAGAATAAGCTATGTTTTTGAGGTGCTAGAAAAAGGAGATTCATGTTTATTGGCCATCAATGAAGGACTTAAAATAGGGAATTTTTATGTGAATGAATACATTTGCAGTTCAAACATTATTGCATTTAGATTAAATTTATTTATTTTCACTGCCTTAATAAATGAGTACATTTTTTTCTTCAACATTCTAAATGAATACTTGGAAATGAAAACTTTCAACAAACAAAATATGTGGTTCAAACTGCACAGTACTACTCTAGATGAATTCCAAAAAGATCACACTGAAAAATTGATGACAAAGCTTACCATTACAGCATGCAAAACTAAAAATGTGATAAGACTCCAAGTGTGATAATATTCTGTCAAAGGGTCCATGGAAGATCTCCTATTTTCAAATAAGCTTAGTGACATTGACATGTTAGCCATAACCACATTAATTCCTCCCTTCCTTTGGGTGAAAAAAAGAGAATTTATTTGGCTTACATTTTCATCACAAAACAAACACTAAGATTGATTCTTAATGAGCAAAAGATTACATATTCAAATTATGTAATCAATATATTTGTTTGCGAAATAAAGAGTGTACTTCTACATTATTTAGATTAGATAATAGTCATCTTATACAATCAGATAATATAACCATGCATACATGCTTAAAAAATGAAAGTAAAGTTATAGAATGAATAAATGTCAAATACATTTATATAACCATACATATGCAGTATAAGATTAAATTTATCTAGTGCTAATAACAAAAATGATAAGATAGTTATATCAAAATGAGTAACCTGAGTATTGTGACGTCTCAGTGATGATTACGATAGAAGCTCCGGTGTGTGGCGGTAAAAATGTTATCTTAAACTCTTACAAAAAAAAAGGTTATCTTAAACTCAAAAAGAATAAAATAAGCTCCACTCAACAAAAATGTCCAAAAAATGTAAACTTGTTAGGTAAAAATATTAATGCGTTGTTAAATGTGAAGTGTAAGGACCCGTTTTTTGTAATCCAAAAATTCTTTTTAAAACCTTGTTTATGAAAGCGAATTGATTACTTTTAAAAGACATTACTCGAACGATTTGGAAAACCTGATTGAATATATATAAAAGTTCAATTCATCTTTCAGGTGCGGAAACAATCAATCGTTCACTTCATTAAAAACATGGCATTGCACTTCCTTTTAATTACACAGTTTAGATACAATTATCCATTCTGAATAATACTTCCTTTTTTTTACATCATCTAATATCCTAACTATACATTTAGGAGAAAGTCACTCATACATAAATCTCATTTAATATACTCTTCATATTACATGCATTACTCAATTACAACATTGAGAACTTAAAGCAACTACTCAAACATGTACTCTCCTCCGCGAGCATCCGATGTGCTACCGCCACGACCTGAACTCAAATACATAACACATACAAGGAAAGACAGAGGGAGTAAGAACCAACTACGGCGACCGTAGCGTGGATTTACAAGG
This sequence comes from Lupinus albus, assembly GCA_009771035.1. Classification (NCBI taxonomy): domain Eukaryota; kingdom Viridiplantae; phylum Streptophyta; class Magnoliopsida; order Fabales; family Fabaceae; genus Lupinus; species Lupinus albus. The sequence goes on from CM020010.1 coordinate 15,088,590, forward strand.
AGTAATAACATTAAAGTATTAAAATCATACACATCTAACATCAATCATGATAGACATATACCAATCAACACATATTATCCATATTCACCCTATAGTACCCATATATCCCATAATATATATGTTCTATAGTGTGCATATTTATTCATCTCATATTATCCATATTCACCCTATAATACACATATATCCCATAATATATATGTTCTATAGTGTGCATATTTCTTACATCCAAACATACTCATTTCTCATCATTCATATTCACCCTATAAGATATATATCCCATAATATATATCCTATAGCATGCATATGATTTTCATTCCGAATATACACTTTTCACATCATTCACATTCCATAGTAATTTACCCTTGATCTCTTTCAAAACATCTACACCGTACAAATAATCCTCTACCACATCAGGTAGCTCTAGTTAATCCCCGTACCACATCGGGTAGGTCTAGTTAATCCCCATACCACATCGGGTAAGTCTAGTTAATTCTCCATACCACATCGGGCAGGTCTAGTTATTCCCCATACCACATTGGGCATGTCTAGTTAATCCCCATACCACATCGGGTAGGTCTAGTTAATTCTCCACACCATATCGAGCAGGTCTAGTTATTTCCCATACCACATCGGACAGGTCTAGTCAATCCCTATACCACATCGGGTAGGTCTAGTTAATTCTCCATACCACATCAGGTAGGTCTATATTTCCCATTATTCTCACATCACATGTTCGTCATAGCACAAAATATCACCCCAATGTCATACACCCAATAAACACAAGGTGTAAGAACCCAAAATTCTACCCTTGAAATTTTTTCATTTATTTAAATCCTCTCTTACATACATTCCTCATCTCACTTAAAACCCTCTTAAATCATTTCTTGAAAATACTCTTTACACCTATCATATTCCTTGAAAATACTCTTTACACCTATCATATTAACATACAATTTATATTGCGGAAAAACATAATTCATTCAATGAGTAACTACCACATACGACCAGTTATGGATTTCCCAGAGTTATAACGTCTATAACTATATATCTCAAGTATTCTCCTAATCAGATTTACATTCATCCCAACATATTATCTAATCAACTACAATGTCAAAGTAACGATAAAGGCATTCCAGTTAATAAACACATAAGATTCCTAAGTGAGCTTCCTCCTCAAATCCTTCATTTACCTACAATGGGATTATCATAAACAACACACAAAACAAGGGAGTAAGTCATTAGTTCAAAAACTAACATCACATGATAATCCACATCTCAAATACGATTAAGCTTTAATAAAATTTATAATCACAAATACGTAATTGTAAACATTCATATCTTCTTCCTTTAATTTCCACATTACTCATATTCATCTTATAGTATATATATCCCATAATATATATTCTATAGCATGCATATTACGTTCTTTCGAGGCATCGTCCTTCTCATTATTCATATCCAGCCTATAGAACATATATCCCATAATATATATCCTATAGCGTGTATATTACTTTCATTCTCAACATCTTCCTTTTCATCCTTCATATTCACCCTATAGTATATATATCCCATAATATATATCCTATAGTATGCCTATTACTTTCATTCTAACATTCTCATTTCTCATCATTCATATTCACCCTATAGTATATATATTCCATAATATATATCCTATAGTATGCATATTACTTTCATTCTAACATTCTCATTTCTCATCATTCATATTCACCCTATAGTATATATATCACATAATATATATATCCTATGGCATGAATATTACTTTTATCATTCACATCCTCATTTTCATCCTTCATATTCACCCTTAATCCTATTCATCGATTTCATTTCCCATACCACATCGGGCAGGTCGAGTTATCCCCATACCACATCGGGCAGGTCGAGTCATTTCCATACCACATCGGGCAGGTCGAGTTATTTCCATACCACATCGGGCAGGTCGAGTTATTTCCATACCACATCGGGCAGGTCGAGTTATTCCCCATACCACATCGGGCAGGTCGAGTTATTTCCATACCACATTGGGCATGTCGAATTATTCCCCATACCACATCGGGCAGGTCGAGTTATTCCCCATACCACATCGGGTAGGTCGAGTTATTCCCTATACCACATCGGGCAGGTCGAGTTATTCCCCATACCACATCAGGCAGGTCAAGTTATTCCCCATACCACATCGGGCAGGTCGAGTTTACAATAATCCACTAACACTCCGGGTAGGATAACAACAATAACCCACTACCACTCTTGTAACACCCCAAATTTTAAGTCTTTAAAATTTTAGTAACAGTCCTGAGATCCTCGCTTGAGCGAGAGATTCTCGCCTGGGAGGGTGAAATCCTGGAGTATACTGGAAGATTCTCGCCCGAGCAAGAGTTGTCTCGCCTGGGCGAGAAATATCATTTTGGGGCTGTAGGCACTGTGAGATTCTCACTTGAGCGAGATGGTCAGATCTGAGTTTTTAAAATAGGCGGGATTTTCTCGCTTGAGCGAGAAAGGGCTCGCTTAAGCGAGAACCCGACGCTGTTACATTAAATAGGGGACCCCAAACACATTTATGAGGGTTAACCTAAAGAGAAGTGAGAGAAGAGTGCATTTTCAAGAGTAAGAAGGCTTTTGAGTCATTTAGAAGCTTGAGAAGAGGTAAATCTCTTGATTCTAACTCTCTTCTTCTCTTTAAAACTTATTTTGAGGTATGTTGGATCTCTTCTCAACATGAGAGAAACCATGGGAACTCACCCTTTTGAGTTATGGTTCGTTTTATGTTATTTCACCTTATAAACTCTTGGTATAGAGTTAGTATTTAGATAAAGGAGAGGGTTTGTGGGTTGATTCATGAAAACCCCAAAACCCTAAAATGAAAATGGGTAAAATGCTAGAGATAGAAGATGAATTTACTTTCTAATGATGAAATATGAGATGAATATGTATGTTTTATATGTTGTAAACTTATGATGAAAGTAGTTTAGCAACATTGAAAATATGATGAATACCTTGTATGGTTAAATGATGCAATATAAGTTGTTTATGAAATATTTGGAATAAATAACTAACATTTTGTTGTATGGTGGGAATGAGGAAAGATCCTAGAGTTGGCGGCGATGTCGGTGGAACTAGTGCAGTTACCAAGAACCCAACCCAACACTCACCAAGGTAAGGATAAGTCTTTAATTTATGCATTATGTGGAAAATGCGTGGACATTCTGTTATAGAATCATTTATTGGGGGAGTCCCAACGGAAATAAGACTCAGAATCATTTATTGGGGGAGTCCCAACGAAAATAAGACTCAGAATCATTTATTGGGGGAGTCCCAACGGAAATAAGACTCAGAATCATTTATTGGGGGAGTCCCAACGGAAATAAGACTCGGAATCATTTATTGGGGGAGTCCCAACGGAAATAAGACTCGGAATCATTTATTGGGGGAGTCCCAACGGAAATAAGACTCGGAATCATTTAATGGGGGAGTCCCAATGGAAATAAGACTCAGAATCATTTATTGGGGGAGTACCAATGGAAATAAGACTCGAAGTATAATGACATACATGGTAAATCACTTAGTCACCACAAATATATATGGGTATGTTTGTAGTGATGATGGGTGTATTTACGGTTTATGTATTGGTGGAGTGCCAATGAAAATAAAACTCGTTTTAGCCGACCAGAATGGGTTAGCGACTCTAGCTCGAGTTATGTAGCATGGTTTTTCAAAAGAATAGATGATGAAATGGTGTTTAAGAGTTTTTAAATAGTATAAGTGTTGAAACCTATTAAATGTGGATTAACGGACATTGAGTTTTATTAAATTAATGACTTATTCCTTTGTGTTGTTTGTGCATGGTAAATGTTAATCCCATTGCAGGTAGGTGGACGGAGAAGGATGATTTTGAGTAGGGGATTAGGGACTTTTGTTTTGATGTCTCTTTATCCATTCTTTTGTAATTTTAATTTAATGTAATTGAAGTAACTTATGGTACTATGAATATTATTTTTGTACATGATATTGATCATGGGTACTAGTAACTCGGGATATATGTAGCTATGGGTGTTTTGGAAACCCATAGCTAATTGTATGCGGGGGTTACTAGGTTACACTAATGAATTATGTTTTTCTGCTATCGAATGTTGTATATTACTTATGGTTTAAAGATAAGGTGTGAGTGTGAAGCGAGACTTTTAAAGTAAATTTAATCACTCGGTAATTTATGATTGGTTGTTAAATGTATGGAATTGAAGTAAATAAGGAAGAAAATTTCAAGGGTAGAATTTCGGTCCTTACAATATGGTATCAGAGCATAGTTAGTCCTGCGGCCTAGGGTATGGTCTTACTTGCTTCTTTGTAACTTCAAAATGATTGGACTATGTGGTTTAAGTGAAATGTTGTGTGGTTATTTGTTGATTTGTTTGGTTAAACCTGGTTTACTGAGAAATGAGCACTGAGATAAACAGGTACCCATTACTAAAATGTCTGGAAGAGGACGAGGAAGAGGATCGGGTCAGAATGAATTGTTGGCCCAGATTGCGGCAGTATTGGCAAACGTGAATGAGAACTTGCAACACCTGAATCAGAATACGACACCGAGTCCGAGTTCGCAGCCTTTGGTTCCACCTTGTCCGGCTGAGTATCGAGGTTTGGATGAGTTCTGTAGGAGGAACCCCAGTTCATTTCAAGGAGGGTTCGCTCCTGATGCAGCCATCGAGTGGATTTGCTAGAGAAGGAGGCTGAAAGTTGGTGGGAATTCGCTCGGCGCCAAATGGAGGCAGAGGGGCAAGTAATTCTGTGGAGTAATTTTAGGGAGAAATTCCTTCGAAAGTATTTTCCTGCTGATCTGAGGAGTCAGAAAGAAATAGAATTCTTGAGATTGGAACAAGGAAACCTGTCTGTGGGGGATTATGCGGCCAAATTTGAAGAATTGGCCCGATTTTGCCCTTACTCTGAATTGGAGGCGGACGGAAGGTCCAAGTGCTCGAAGTTTGAATCGGGTTTGAAGCCCAAGCTGAAAACGATGCTTAGGCATCAAGAGATCACTGATTTTTCTACACTGGTCAACAAGTGTAGAATGGTGGAGGATGATATGAAGGCAGACAAAGTGGTGGCATCAAGATCACTTCCTCCCAAGAATTTTGGGCCCCACAGGAATTTTGTACACGGGAAGGAAAAGAGTAAGGCGTTTCCAGAAGAAGGGAAGCCTTATTCCTCGCCTATGGGTAACAGGGGATATGCTCCACATGGGTCCAGAACCCATGCTAATGCTGGAGGATCGCAACAAAACCCTCCACCCTGGTGTAACAAGTGCGGCCGAAAACACTTTGGTGATTCTTGCCCTGGAATCACACTTAGCTGCTTTTACTGCAAGGAGAATGGGCATCTTAAAAGGCATTGTCCAAAATTACGGCAGAGTGTGAATGGTGTTAGTGCTGAACGACCTCGATCCACCGGCAGAGTTTTCACCATGAGTGGTGTAGAGGCTTCAGGTGCAGATGTCCTAATAAGAGGTAATTGCATGGTGGCAGATATTCCTCTTTTAGTGTTGTTTGATTCGGGAGCGACACACTCCTTTGTAGCTATTGAATGCGTGGATAGGCTGAATTTGCAAACTGAGTCGTTGCCTTTCGACTTGGTCGTATCCACCCCAACTGATGTGCCTGTGGTGGTGTCGACAGTGGTGTCTCGTTGTCCGGTGGTGGTAAACGGTAAGACATTTACCGTGGATTTAATCTGCATACCACTATCCCAGTTGGATATAATTCTGGGAATGGACTGGTTGTCTGCGAATTATGTATTGCTTAATTGTGCCGATAAGACCGTGGTATTCGGGAATCTCGATGAGAGTTCTGATGAGGTTAATGCCATGAAACCTTTATCGGCAAAGGAAGTCAGGACTTCCTGTAAGGAGGGAGGAGCCGTGTTTATGTTGTTGACATCCTTGGAAGGTATTGAGAAACCTAAGGTGCAGGATATTCCGATAGTTCGTGAGTTTTCTGAGGTATTTCCAGGTGATATTCCGGAGTTACCTCCAGTAAGAGAAGTTGAATTCTCTATTGATTTGGTGCCTGGAACGGGACCCATCTCTATAGCTCCTTATAGGATGGCACCGTTAGAATTGGCTGAGTTGAAAAAGTAGGTTGAGGACTTGTTGGCAAAGAAGTTCATTCGTCCTAGCGTCTCGCCATGGGGTGCACCTGTTTTATTGGTTAAGAAAAAGGATGGTAGTATGCGGTTGTGTACCGACTACCGGTAGTTGAACAATGTCACTATTAAGAACAAGTATCCATTACCTCAGATCGATGACTTAATGGATCAGTTGAGGGGAGCAGTAGTATTTTCAAAAATTAACCTTTGGTCGGGTTACCACCAACTTCGGGTGAAGTCGGAAGACATTCCTAAAACTGCTTTTAGGATAAGGTATGGATATTTCGAATATTTGGTCATGCCTTTTGGTGTAACAAATGCCCAAGCAATATTTACCGACTACATGAATTGGATTTTTCATCCGTATTTGGATTCATTCGTAGTGGTATTTATTGATGACATTTTGGTCTACTCCAAAAGCCGAGAGGAGCATGCTGAGCACCTGAGAGTTGTGCTAGAGCTTCTTAGTAAAAATCGGTTGTATGCTAAGTTGTCAAAGTGTGATTTCTGGTTGGAATCGGTAAACTTCCTTGGGCATGTGATATCCAAGGAAGGAGTGGCAGTAGATCCTTCAAAGGTTGAAGCGGTTATGGAATGGGCGGTGCCCAAGTCAGTCACTGAGATCAGGAACTTTCTGGGTTTGGCTGGGTATTATCGGAAATTCATTGAAGGATTTTCAAAGTTGGCACTACCTTTGACCAAGCTCACTCGGAAGCGAGAACCGTATGTGTGGACACTTCGTTGCGAAGAAAGTTTTCAGGAGTTGAAACGAAGATTGACTACGACACTAGTGTTGGTTCTTCCTTGTACCGATAAGGATTTCAGTGTTTATTGTGATGCTTCTAAGCAAGGTTTGGGGTGTGTCTTGATGCAAGAAGGGAAAGTTGTTGCCTATGCTTCTCGTCAGTTAAGAACGCACGAACAAAACTACCATACTCATGATTTAGAATTGGTTGCGGTGGTCTTTGCTTTGAAAATCTGGAGACACCATCTCTATGGCGTGAGATTTGAGGTGTACAGCGGCCACAAGAGTTTGAAGTACCTATTTGACCAAAAGGAATTGAATATGAGACAAAGACGGTGGATAGAATTCCTTAAGGATTATGATTTTGGGTTGCAGTACCATCCGGGAAAGGCCAATGTAGTGGCTGATGCGCTAAGTCGGAAATCTTTACACATGTCGGCTTTGATGGTTAGGGAAGGGAAATTGATTGAGGAGTTCAGAGATATGAACTTGGATGTTCAGATAAAGCCTCATAGTATGATTTTGGGAATGTTAGAGGTCACCAATGAACTGTTTGATCAAATCAGAACGATGCAAGTGGAGGATGAAGAACTAATGGCTAAACGGGATTTAATGCTAAGCGGTAAGGAAACCGATTTTGCATCGGACGCTAGTGGAATGTTGCGTTACAAGGGGAGAGTGTGTGTACCTCGTAATGAGGAATTACAGAAGAGTATTTTAGAGAAGTCCCATAAGAGCAAGATGAGCTTTCACCCGGGAACTACCAAGATGTACCAAGATATGAAGAAATTGTTTTGGTGGTCAGGGTTGAAGAGGGATGTGGCCTCATATGTCTCGATTTTTTTTGTATGTCAGAAAGCCAAGATTGAGCATCAGCGGCCAGCAGGAGAATTACAATCCCTAGAAATACCCGTTTGGAAGTGGGACAGTATCTCCATGGATTTTGTGTCTGGTTTTCCGAAGACTTAAAAAGGGTACGACTCGATATGGATAATAGTGGATCGGTTGACTAAGACTGCTCATTTCTTACCGATGAACATGAGGTACTCCCTAGAACGATTGGCGGAACTGTATATCCGGGAAGTTGTCGGTTGCATGGGGTACCGTCGAGCATTGTGTCGGATAGAGATCCCCGTTTTAATTCCAACTTTTGGCCTAGTTTGCAGTCCTCATTGGGAACTAAGTTGAAGTTAAGTTCAGCTTATCATCCACAAACGGACGGTCAATCGGAAAGAACTATACAGTCATTGGAAGATCTTCTAAGGGCTTGTGTCTTGGAACAACCCGGGAGTTGGGATGGCATGTTGCCTCTGATTGAATTTACTTACAACAATAGCTTCCATTATAGTATTGGAATGGCACCTTATGAGGCGTTGTATGGTAGGAAGTGCCGAACTCCAGTGAATTGGTTTGAGACTGGGGAGAACTTGATATTAGGACCCGAGCTAGTCCAAGAGACTACTAAAAAAATCAAGAAAATCCGAGAGAACATGAGGATCGCTCAGAGTCGACAGAAAAGCTATTACGATAAGAAGCGGAAACCTCTTGAGTTTAATGAAGGAGACCATGTTTTCATGAGAGTAGTCCCAACTACTGGAATAGGTAGAGTGTTGAAGTCTCGTAAGCTGACTCCGCGATTCATTGGGCCGTATCAAACATTGAAGAGGATTGGGCCGGTGGCGTATCGTATTGCTTTACCTCCGTTGTTGTCGAATCTCCACAATGTATTCCATGTATCTCAGTTGAGGAAATATGTTGGAGATCCATCTCATGTGGTTGAGTCGGATCAAATAGAGTTGAAGGATAACCTGACTTTTGCGACGTTGCCTGCGAGGATCATGGATACCAGCATTAAAAGGTTGAGCGGCAAAGAGATCCCTTTGGTGAAAGTTTTGTGGATTCAAGTGGACGAAGGGGACGCTACTTGGGAAGTTGAACAAGAGATGAGGGAAGATTACCCTCATTTGTTTGAATCGAGGTATGTTCAATTTTCGGGGACGAAAATTCTTATAAGAGGGGGAGGATTGTAACACCCCAAATTTTAAGTCTTTAAAATTTTAGTAACAGTCCTGAGATCCTCGCTTGAGCGAGAGATTCTCGCCTGGGCGAGAGAGGTCCACCTGGGAGGGTGAAATCCTGGAGTATACTAGAATATTCTCGCCCGAGCGAGAGTTGTCTCGCCTGGGCGAGAAATGTCATTTTGGGGCTGTAGGCACTATGAGATTCTCGCTTGAGCGAGAGGGTCAGATCTGAGTTTTTAAAATAGGCGGGATTTTCTCGCTTGAGCGAGAACCCAACGCTGTTACATTAAATAGGGGACCCCAAACACATTTATGAGGGTTAACCTAAAGAGAAGTGAGAGAAGAGAGCATTTTCAAGAGTAAGAAGGCTTTTGAGTCATTTAGAAGCTTGAGAAGAGGTAAATCTCTTGATTCTAACTCTCTTCTTCTCTTTAAAACTTATTTTGAGGTATGTTGGATCTCTTCTCAACATGAGAGAAACCATGGGAACTCACCCTTTTGAGTTATGGTTCGTTTTATGTGATTTCACCTTATAAACTCTTGGTATAGAGTTAGTATTTAGATAAAGGAGAGGGTTTGTGGGTTGATTCATGAAAACCCCAAAACCCTAAAATTAAAATGGGTAAAATGCTAGAGATAGAAGATGAGTTTACTTTCTAATGATTAAATATGAGATGAATATGTATGTTTTATATGTTGTAAACTTATGATGAAAGTAGTTTAGCAACATTGAAAATATGATGAATACCTTGTATGGTTAAATGATGCAATATAAGTTGTTTATGAAATATTTGGAATAAATAACTAACATTTTGTTGTATGGTGGGAATGAGGAAAGATCCTAGAGTTGGCGGTGGTGTCGGTGGAACTAGTGCAGTTACCAAGAACCCAACCCAACACTCACCAAGGTAAGGATTAGTCTTTAATTTATGCATTATGTTGAAAATGCGTGGACATTCTGTTATAGAATCATTTATTGGGGGAGTCCCAATGGAAATAAGACTCAGAATCATTTATTGGGGGAGTCCCAACGGAAATAAGACTCAGAATCATTTATTGGGGGAGTCCCAACGAAAATAAGACTCGGAATCATTTATTGGGGGAGTCCCAACGGAAATAAGACTCGGAATCATTTATTGGGGGAGTCCCAACGGAAATAAGACTCAGAATCATTTATTGGGGGAGTACCAATGGAAATAAGACTCGAAATATAATGACATACATGGTAAATCATTTAGTCACCACAAATATATATGGGTATGTTTGTAGTGATGATGGGTGTATTTACGGTTTATGTATTGGTGGAGTGCCAATGAAAATAAAACTCGTTTTAGCCTACCAGAATGGGTTAGCGACTCTAGCTCGAGTTATGTAGCATGGTTTTTCAAAAGAATAGATGATGAAAAGGTGTTTAAGAGTTTTTAAATAGTATAAGTTTTGAAACCTATTAAATGTGGATTAACTGACATTGAGTTTTATTAATTAATGACTTATTCCTTTGTGTTGTTTGTGCATGGTAAATGTTAATCCCATTGCAGGTAGGTGGACGGAGAAGGATGATTTTGAGTAGGGGATTAGGGACTTTTGTTTTGATGTCTCTTTATCCATTCTTTTGTAATTTTAATTTAATGTAATTGAAGTAACTTATGGTACTATGAATATTATTTTTGTACATGATATTGATCATGGGTACTAGTAACTCGGGATATATGTAGCTATGGGTGTTTTGGAAACCCATAGCTAATTGTATGCGGGGGTTACTAGGTTACACTAATGAATTATGTTTTTCTGCTATCGAATGTTGTATATTACTTATGGTTTAAAGATAGGATGTGAGTGTGAAGCGAGACTTTTAAAGTAAATTTAATCACTCGGTAATTTATGATTGGTTGTTAAATGTATGGAATTGAAGTAATTAAGGAAGAAAATTTCAAGGGTAGAATTTCGGTCCTTACAACTCCGGGTAGGACAACAATAATAATCCACTACCACTCCGGGTAGGACAACAATAATAAACCACTACCTCTTCGGGCAAGATATCAATAATAATCCACTACCACTCCGGGTAGGGTACCAACAGTATTCTACAATTACATTACCTCTTTCACATACCTCATTCACATCAACGAGTATGATTTAGAGACACTTATCCCTTACCTTGGTGAGTGTTGGGGATCGGTTCCGAGTAACTTTAAAAGTCTCCTCCGCGATTTCCTCCAACCTTAGGATCTTTCCTCATTTCCACCAATAACAACAATGTCAGTCATTTATTCAAAATAACACATAAACAACTCGAATTTCATTACCAAACATACAAGAAATTCACATATTTTCAAGATTTCCAAAACTACTTCAACACAAGTTTCCAAACATCTAAACATACATGTTCATCTCATATATCAACATCAAAGTACAAACTCATCATCCACATCTAACATTTCATCCATTTCTCTTTTTACTCATATTCTCATTTTGGGGGTTTTTGGGGTTTTCATGAATAACCCACAAAACCTTTCCATTCATCAAATACCAACTCTAAACCAAGAGTTTATAAGAGAAAAACAATATAAAACGAACCATAACTCTAAAGGATGAGTTTCCATGGTTTCTCACATTTTGAAAAGAGATCCAACATACCCAAAACAAGTTAGAGAGGACGAAGAAGAGTTAGAGACAAGAGGTTACCTCTTCTCAAGCTCTAAGATGATTCCCAAGGCTCTTTGCTCTTGAAAAGCTCTTCTCTATCTCTTATCTTCAAAGTTCTAACCCTAAAATGTGTTTGGGGTTTCTATTTTAAAGAGCAGTCGTCAGGTTCTCGCTCAAGCGAGTCCATTCTCACTCAGGCGAGAAAATCCCCCTTTTTAAAATTCCAGATCTGACACTCTCGCTCAAGCGAGGGATTCTCACTCAAGCGAGAATCTCACAGTCCCAACAGGCTTCCTCTCGCTCAAGCGACCCATTCCTCGCTTGGGCGAGACTCCCAAAATTTTCCAATTTCAAAACACTGATCCTCTCGCTTGGGCGAGAATCTGCCAGTATGCACCGTCATTTCCATTGTAATTCCTCAAGGCTTCTTGACGAATCACCGTTATTGTCACCCCTATCCAAATCCGCAATGATATTTCTATCACCGTATCTTTTCATTTTCTCCATCTCCAACTACAAGAATGCAATGCATGTACACTAACTGAAGTTAGCTCATTAACTCTTTTAATAAAGGTTTCCACTATTTTTATTTCGAAAAGTATCACCTAAGTTAGTTGTCTCAGCTACATTGCATTTTACTATGCCATATCCCCAGGACGAGCTCAAGATACTAACTTAGTGGTCAAGTATCGACGTGCAAAACCTTAATTTCAAACTTATGTAGTTCCCATATCATTACAATAATCAAGTTATATATTTTTCCGATCAATACAATGATCAACTTATATATTTCCCATAACAATACAACAACCAACTTATATATTTCTCATATCAATGCAACAATCAACTTATATATTTTTCATATCAATACAACAATCAACTTATATATTACACATCAATACAACGACCAACTTATTTATTTATCATATCAATACAATAATCAATTTGCATCACATATCAATACAACAACACAATAAGCAACAATATAACAATTGCAATTGAGATATTTTCAAATTACAACTTTGCCACAACATTTTATTAAATAAAACAGTCATCAAATTTTACCACAAATTCTCACATGCATTCAAACAAATAAAATATAGAAACATTTCATGATGATGTAATACCGTAAGCGAGTACCTCACATTATGTAAAAAAAAAAACAGGTTCACATATATTTCCAGCAAATCAAACATCTAAGACTATATACATCGTCATGAAAAGATTAAGGACTCTTACATGGAAAACAAGTTCCCATTGGAGTTTCTAATTTACAAGACTCTCCGACTTTTGAGGGAATTGAAGAGAATAACTTTAGTGAAATACTCTAAGACCACAATGGTCTTCTCTCTCACCTGAGTTTACGTAAGCTCCTTCTCCAGCAAACAAACCAGATCCCATGTCGTCTCCTTCTACTTTAGAATCATTTCTTATACACATGCTAATAACATTAAGACAACAAATCAAATTCTACTCTACCTAAAACTAACAACTAAACTAGCATTGTCAATAATTTACACGTGTAAAAATAAAACACATATTGCTTTAATTTGTTTTGTTATCCTGTACATTGTACACACACACACATAAATTTCATAATCTTTACGATTATATTTTTTTAAAGTTTCAAATATAGATATATAAAAATTACAACACTTACCATCTATCATTAAAAACATTGTCCAACCATAGATCAAAAGGAAAAGTTATTTCAATACTATGAATACAATCATCAACTTTGATGGGTTTCAAAAGGATTATTATTTACTAAACGAAATTAACCGCCCTTTCTCCCAAATCGTTACTACACATGTTTATGAGTAATAAAATGAGGAAAACTCTATTTCAATAGCTTAAAACATATATTTCTAAAACCAATATTACAACACTTTATCATAGACTAACAACTCAAAAATAAAAAAAAGTTAAATAATATATATTCATATAAACAACCTCATTCACCTTATTCCTTAAGTCTTTCACCTTAACCACCAAACCACCTTATAACTCTCTTATATGTATATTCATCAAATTCAAATAAGTTTTAGTTGGTTACATTTATGATATAAAAAGAAAGGAAAATGATTTTTCATGTTATTAATTATTAAGTGATGAAGGCTGTATAATAAACATACCTGAGGAATGATGCTAAATATATATATATATATATATACATATATATATATATGTATATATATATATATATGTGTGTGATGTAGTTACTACTTTGAGAAGGAAAAATCTACAACAACAATAAACAAATAAACAAATAATAATGGATTGAATCTTACTCACTTGATATTATGAGAATATGATGAGAAAACAAAATGATATTGGAGGATGATTGAACAACACACATCAATCTGCTACTAGAATAAGACTTATGGAAAACATGTATTGGAGTTATGTTTTTGATGTATGTGGCAAGGAAATAAATTGAACAATGAAATTTAGTCGGAAATGATGAGGGTGGAGGTTATGTGAATGATAAGATAACCGCAAAGAGAATTTTGTGTCTAAGAGATTTTAAACTAGGCATTCAAGCATAATTTAAAATATGGAAACCAAAAGATTATACATAATAAAAAGATTATATCATATTGTACAATGATATAATAATAAAAGATTGCATATTTATATGTATATATAATAAAAAAAACTACTATTGTATGATATGAATTTGTTGATAAGACATTATATACATAAGCTTACTATTGTAAAATAATATATCTATTATCATTAATCTACCAATATATCACATAAATCTACGAATGTGAAAAATAGGAAATTTAATTTAATTTTTATAGAAATTGTTAAATTTAAGTTGTGTAAATGACATTTCTGAATATACATATCTTGAAATGATAAAACCTATATATATATATATATAGGGGTTACACCACCAACAAGGTGATGGTTTAATAATATAAGGACTCCATTAGATTTTTAGGATGCCCAAAAGGTTAAAAGATCAATTCCTATGAGCGATACTTGTTGGGAGAGACAATCACACACCCCAAAAGAGATTAGTTCTTTACTCAAAAAGTGAGGGAATACCCTTGGTAGTACCCAAAAAAGAGAGAGGGGTTTTACACTTATTATGGGATGGAGATCCTCTCCCAAAGAGGATTGCACCCTTTTAAGTAAAAAATTAAAAATGAAGAATTTATCTTTCCCCTCTTATATTAAGTACTAGTAGGATACCCATGCAAGGTGATAATGTATTTTGTATGAATTTATTTAAAGTATAAAAATATAATTTGTTAATGAAAATGTTATTAAGAGTTACCTTATAAAAGATTATCTTTATGCATTTGATTGTTGATATAGAGTTGTTGACGAATGAGATGATGTTGAACCTATTATATTAAATAAATAAAGAATTGTTGTAAAGAAAAGTTTGTAAAACAACGTAAAATAATTTGTAGAATACATGTTAGTGATTTTGGAAAACTTCTTTATAAACCACATTAATTGTTGTTTTTAGTGGTCAATCATCCTTATCATGTATCACTATCTCTAATCATTTTTTCTTTGAACTCTTGCAATAACTTTGTAGAACTCATCTTGACTGAACACTGGTCTTGTAAGGACCCAAATTCTACCCTTGAAATTTTTTCCTTATTTTATTCATCCTTCATACATTTCCCTACGACTTTTAAATAAAAATACCAACCACTTAATTTAAGTCTCATTTCCTCACTCATACCCATTTCAGAATCTCTAAATAACATACATATTCGCATAGCAGAAAATCATAATTCATTCATTGCATCCCGATAACTACCGCATACAATTAGCTATGGGATTCCAAAATACCCATAACTACGAATATGCAGAGTTACAAATATTAATGTTCAAAATGCAGTTAGTCGTATTACAAAAGAATGAATATAAGGACTTCCAAAAATTTAAAAGCCTCTAAGCTCCTAATCAATCGTCCTTACATCTTCCACCTACCTGCAATGGGATTAACATTGACCATTGTAACGCCTCAAGTTACTAACACGGAAAAATTCAATTCTTTTTCTAACATAATAAAATTTCATACCATTTAAAATTTCCTTTCAATTAAGAATACTCTAATAGTAAGGTAAACCATAAAAAGGAAAACAACACAGTGATTCCACAACATTAGGTTCTACACTTTTTAGTCTACTAAACTGAACATCAAATACATCAATGAAAATTCCCATGAAAGGGTCCAATATCAACCATTACAGACTTTTAGAGTAATTCAAAAGCACACTAAATCCAAAGTAACGCAATCACCCTAAGGCTCGGCAATATCTTATTCCTTAGCTCCACCTACAATCCGATTACCACGGATTGAGTAAACAAAACAACATAGAGAGAGTCAGTCATTAAATACATGCAATATAAACATGGTGGATTTAAATAGAATAGTAACATTGAAACATTACTTCACAGAAACTATCCAGCATTACAGCACAAATACATCCAAGAGAGTCCATATACCAATATACCATGATCATACCACCCATACATAATATAAATCAAATGTCCATCAATCGAACCACAGTCAAAATCCACACCACAAGTAAACCACAATCCGTACCACGAAGGCGGTTCTAACTCCATGCCACGAAGGGCAGATCACATTTTCATACCACGAAGGGCAGGTCACATTTCCATACCACGAAGGGCAGGTCACAATTCCATACCACGAAGGGCAGGTCACAATTCCATACCACGAAGGGTAGGTCACAATTCCGTACCACGAAGGGCAGGTCACAATTCCGTACCACGAAGGGCAGGTCACAATTCCGTACCACGAAGGGTAGGTCACATTTCCGTACCATGAAGGGCAGGTCACAATTCCGTACCACGAAGGGCAGGTCACAATTCCTTACCACGAAGGGCAGGTCACAATTCCATACCACGAAGGGCAGGTCACAATTCCATACCACGAAGGGCAGGTCACAATTCCATACCACGAAGGGCAGGTCACAATTCCATACCAAGAAGGGCATGTCACAATTCCATACCACGAAGGGCAGGTCACAATTCCGTACCACGAAGGGCAGGTCACAATTCCGTACCACGAAGGGAAGATCACAATCTATAATCAACATATTATCCACAACCGTAAGATTAACGCAGTTAAATAGGAAATTCATGATATTTCCCGTTTAGTCGTGTTAATCCACCGAAACCCTCCAACTAGTGAGTGTCGTTGGAGTTTCCAATGCTAAGATTCTAATACCACAAAGGTTAATGCTGCTCCCTCACCTGAGTAGTCGCTAATGGTTGCAATAAAGCTCAGTAGTTGCGTTCTCCGCCGTCTCCTCCAACCTTAGGGTCTTTCAACCCACAACAACAACAATCACAACACATCAATTTACATGTCAAGACAATAATAATACCAACCAAAACTTATACAACACAAGACAACATCATCTATTCACTTCATCCTCAAAAGGAAAGGTTTCCATAATATTGAAATGACTCTACGATTTTGAAAACAACCCTTCATACACCCATTACGAAAAACAACTCATGCTATACTAGTTTTACAAGGTTTTACAAATCAAAACGAACCACAATGTCAAAAGAGGGTTTTTGGGGTTTTATCCCTAAACGTGGAGAAGAAACCCTATCCAAAACAAGACATTCAACCCTAAGAGAGACTAAGTTAAGCGATTTACCTCTTCTCCGGCCTCTTTCTCGACTCTAAGGGTGCTCAAATCCTCAAACCGTTTCTCTCCTCTTTGTTTTTCGAAAAATAACCCTTATCCTCACTTGGGACGTCTATTTATGTTTTCAGAGAATCTGACCATGTTAAGTGTAATCGATTACCATAATGGTGTAATCGATTACAGTGTGAAAAATGCACATATCTGATGTTTTTAATATGATGTAATCGATTACGAGTATAGTGTAATCGATTACATCATGAAAATTACACATGTCTGATCAGATATCAGCATGTAATCGATTACCATGACCATGTAATCGATTACATCATGAAAAATTACACATGTCTGATCAGATATCAGCATGTAATCGATTACCAGGACCATGTAATCGATTACATCATGAAAAATTACACATGTCTGATCAGATATCAGCATGTAATCGATTACCAGGACCATGTAATCGATTACACTGTGTCGACAGCCCAAAATTGTCATTTCTCGCCTAGGCGAGAATCTCTCGCTCAAGCGAGACTTCCATGACTGATACTATAATTTTAAGGACTAAAAATTAGGATGTTACAATCCTTCCCCCCTAAAAGAAATTTCGTCCCCGAAATTTTATCAGGTGATTCTCAGGAAGATACTATCATCACTCCGACACTAGGCATAAATATACATGACCAAACTTAGGTCCGACCATCTAAACAATTAAGATCGCTTAGTCGACAGACAAGGACACATACCACGTAACAGTGATACCACAATGACAATTCATGGACTAACTTTTCCGAGTCCACATACTAAAGGTAAATATATGGACAACTTGGACAATTAAGAAGAAATTATTACCACCGGAATAAAAATTCTCAAGTATTCATCAAGAACAATAGATCTTCCCGATCTATCAAGATAAAAATTGTTCAAAATGATCAACACATACAGTGAAATTCACAATAACACATTCGAATGCAAAAGAAAGTGGGACTCAATACCCATCATCTACCAAGATGCACCAGATTACATCCAAAATGCAATAGCTAGATCGACATCCACTCGATGGAAACAGCGTCATTTCATTCCACACATGAAAATAGCCACAATTAACTCAAAAATTCTCACTAACATTTTCAAACTTGTACTTGCTATAACACATAAACAAGTCATTTATTCAATGAGTAGCATTTAGACAAACAAGATTTCCAGAGTTTTTCAGAGCATCAAACAAAATCACTGAGTAACTATCCAATCTAATCAAACATTCCTACGAAACACGGATGCGGTAGAAGAATATTTGCCAATTTTAGCCTCAACTTGGCGTACAAGACCGTAGGTCAACTCAAATCACATGTTTCATTACCAATGATTATTGCAATTTATAAACATTCAATCCAATAACATGTGCATTACATGGATACTCAAACTATCATGGTATGCATACATTTTGAACTCGATTCTACATCGTGTCTAGAAACACATAATCGGAATTACCTCACAAAGTTTTTAACAACATCGCATTCGTACAAGATGGAGTTGCTAACCGTTTGGATATTCAACAAGGAACTAAGTCAATGCTTAGCCAAATTATACACTTCACCCAAAATGATTTTCAAAAATAGATTATATATACGATGCATGACAATCATTTCGTGAAAACAAGGTTTTCATAATCATCTCCTCCTAAATCAAAAACCATTTCTCTCATGCGACACCGAAAGTCCAAGTCACAATTTTCTATAGACTAGTTATCTCTGAAATTACATTTCATTCAAGAAAGTAGAGTCCTCATATTTCATTTACGAAAACACACTTATGCAATAACACCGCAATTATGCATAGCAATTACTGACGCACATGAAACATAAACAAGTTCTGTAAGTACAATATCAAAGCAGAAAAGTTGGTGCACATCATCACTATATCGTGCATTTAATTATTCAACTACGACAAGTCAACCATCATAGACCAGAAATTTTATGTACAAGAATGAAAAATAATTTTTCCATTTACATTACCATTGCCTACGAATAGGGTGAAAACAAGTTTTGTTTAGCGATGACTCGCTAAAACTGAAACAACACAACATCAACATTCATTATCAAAGTTCATATTTATGCACATATAAGAAATCACTGGCATAATGAAAGTTTGTTACCTTAACTTTATTATGCCCATTTTGTTTTTCATACCGATTCGCTTTTAGTTTCCAAAAATTTAGGGAATCACCTCATGTATAAATACATAAGAAAATTCCGCCTTTATGCAAACACAATCATCACAATGACATTTAGATACTTCACTCACTTCAGTTATTACTTCGAACAAAGAGTTTACTTTTAAGCAAAAATATTTCCAAAACCTATGCAAGCATTGTAAGATTGACTTTTAGCAACTCATGAAAACAAAGATATTCAACTTAGTCTTTTCAAAACACATAGGATACATTTCTTTACATCTCCCCTTTATTTTAGCACAATATTTCTAAAATCAATGCTTCATGATCAACACACTCAATGAAACATACATCATTTACATGTTCATATGAATCCTTTACATTATTCTTCAAGTTATTACCAAGATAGCTAACATACGGTTTCTAGAATTCACGCATCAAGGAAAAATTTATCAGGCATTAACAATTAGCCTCAACAAGATATTTCACCGTCGTCATATAAAGCATGTTACACACAAATTCATCATTTCATTCCACTTTCTAAACCTTGATGCACTGCAAGCAAACACATATGTAGGAATAAGTCAAGATGTACATATTTATTTCTAGCAAGATAGGCGAGTACATGCTAGCAAACTTTTACAAAGTAAAATTGCATGGTTACATGTCATATAATAAAATGTGGATGTTTAGCCACCGAGTCTAATAACCGGTCAATCGTTATACCATGCAGATTTGTTTTGATCCTGGGAAATGACAAGTTAACTAAGAACATATCTCAAATAGGAACATGTAGGAACCACATAGCATGACATACAAATTTTCATGTTATAGATGATTCTACTTTTAACAAGGACAAACATTCCTTTCATTATCAAAAGTCATCCGTAGAATAAAAATCCAAGTTTCAAGACAAATATATAGTTCTTTCAAATTATTATCCTCTCAAAATGCCAACAAGGTTCTTAATTCTCATGTAGATATCATAGCGAACAATTAATACCTTAATTTCATTCAACTATACCACATAGGCATATAAGCAAACATCCAAGAAAGCTAAGCTAATCGTTCCTCGTCAATTATATTAATCTTAGTGATAAAAGAAGGTTCACATCAAGAGGTTGACAAGAAACTCATAACGAGAGATTCACCACGAGGAACTCTCATCAAGTCAATTTCACATCACGAAATTCAACAATAAAATCACAACTATAACTCACCATAAGAAATTTAATCAAGAGGTTCACAACCAGAAATTTTCAGCAAGAGTTTCACCAAAGAATTCCCAACAAGGGTCTCACACAATAAATTCAGCCACAAGTTTATACCAGGGAATTCAACAAGAGTTTTACAACCAAACACTCTTCAAGAAATTCTCAATAAGAACTTCAACAAGAATTCCTCAACAAACACTTAAGCAATTACTCTCAGCGAGATATTCCAATACAAGTCACAACCAGAAACTTACCACAAGAAATTCAACAAGAATCTTTCATAACAACAATTATCACATAGTTAACAAACAATTAGAGTAAATCAATTAGTTAACTCATACAAATTTCACAAAGAAGCATGTAAGGTCATACCCTAGGCCGCAGAGTTGACATATGCTCTGATACCATAATTGTAACGCCTCAAGTTACTAACACGGAAAAATTCAATTCTTTTTCTAACATAATAAAATTTCATACCATTTAAAATTTCCTTTCAATTAAGAATACTCTAATAGTAAGGTAAACCATAAAAAGGAAAACAACACAGTGATTCCACAACACTAGGTTCTACACTTTTTAGTCTACTAAACTGAACATCAAATACATCAATGAAAATTCCCATGAAAGGGTCCAATATCAACCATTACAGACTCCTAGAGTAATTCAAAAGCACACTAAATCCAAAGCAACGCAATCACCCTAAGGCTCGGCAATATCTTATTCCTTAGCTCCACCTACAATCCGATTACCACGGATTGAGTAAACAAAACAACATAGAGAGAGTCAGTCATTAAATACATGCAATATAAACATGGTGGATTTAAATAGAATAGTAACATTGAAACATTACTTCACAGAAACTATCCAGCATTACAGCACAAATACATCCAAGAGAGTCCATATACCAATATACCATGATCATACCACCCATACATAATATAAATCAAATGTTCATCAATCGAACCACAGTCAAAATCCACACCACAAGTAAACCACAATCCGTACCACGAAGGCGGGTCTAACTCCATGCCACGAAGGGCAGATCACATTTTCATACCACGAAGGGCAGGTCACATTTCCATACCACGAAGGGCAGGTCACAATTCCATACCACGAAGGGCAGGTCACAATTCCATACCACGAAGGGCAAGTCACAATTCCGTACCACGAAGGCCAGGTCACAATTCCATACCACGAAGGGCAGGTCACAATTCCGTACCACGAAGGGCAGGTCACAATTTCGTACCACGAAGGGCAGGTCACAATTCCGTACCACGAAGGGCAGGTCACAATTCCTTACCATGAAGGGCAGGTCACAATTCCATACCACGAAGGGCAGGTCACAATTCCATACCACGAAGGGCAGGTCACAATTCCATACCACGAAGGGCAGGTCACAATTTCATACCACGAAGGGCATGTCACAATTCCATACCATGAAGGGCAGGTCACAATTCCATACCACGAAGGGCAGGTCACAATTCCGTACCACGAAGGGCAGGTCACAATCTATAATCAACATATTATCCACAACCGTAAGATTAACGCAGTTAAATAGGAAATTCATGATATTTCCCGTTTAATCGTGTTAATCCACCGAAACCCTCCAACTAGTGAGTGTCGTTGGAGTTTCCAATGCTAAGATTCTAATACCACAAAGGTTAATGCTGCTCCCTCACCTGAGTAGCCGCTAATGGTTGCAATAAAGCTCAGTAGTTGCGTTCTCCGCCGTCTCCTCCAACCTTAGGGTCTTTCAACCCACAACAACAACAATCACAACACATCAATTTACATGTCAAGACAATAATAATACCAACCAAAACTTATACAACACAAGACAACATCATCTATTCACTTCATCCTCAAAAGGAAAGGTTTCCATAATATTGAAATGACTCTACGGTTTTGAAAACAACCCTTCATACACCCATTACGAAAAACAACTCATGCTATACTAGTTTTACAAGGTTTTCCAAATCAAAACGAACCACAATGTCAAAAGAGGGTTTTTGGGGTTTTATCCCTAAACGTGGAGAAGAAACCCTATCCAAAACAAGACATTCAACCCTAAGAGAGACTAAGTTAAGCGATTTACCTCTTCTCCGACCTCTTTATCGACTCTAAGGGTGCTCAACTCCTCAAACCGTTCCTCTCCTCTTTGTTTTTCGAAAAATAACCCTTATCCTCACTTGGGACGTCTATTTATGTTTTCAGAGAATCTGACCATGTTAAGTGTAATCGATTACCATAATGGTGTAATCGATTACAGTGTGAAAAATGCACATATCTGATGTTTTTAATATGATGTAATCGATTACGAGTATAGTGTAATCGATTACATCATGAAAATTACACATGTCTGATCAGATATCAGCATGTAATCGATTATCAGGACCATGTGATATTACATCATGAAAAATTACACATGTCTGATCAGATATCAGCATGTAATCGATTACCAGGACCATGTAATCGATTACATCATGAAAAATTACACATGTCTGATCAGATATCAGCATGTAATCGATTACCAGGACCATGTAATCGATTACACTGTGTCGACAGCCCAAAATTGTCATTTCTCGCCTAGGCGAGAATCTCTCGCTCAAGCGAGACTTCCATGACTGATACTATAATTTTAAGGACTAAAAATTAGGATGTTACAACCATACACATAAAACACAAAGGAGTAAGTCGTTAACGTAAAATAATGTCAATATACGTTAATCCACATTTTATTAAAGTTAAGTACAAACTTAGAGTTAAATACACTTAAAACCATTTCTTCGTTTACACTTTTGAAAACAAGCTGCATAACTTGAGCCAAAGTTTGCTAAATTGCTTGAGCCAAAGCTTGCTACATTGCTTGAGCCAAAGCTTGCTACATTGCTTGAGCCAAAGCTTGCTACATTGCTTGAGCCAAAGCTTGCTACATTACTTGAGCCAAAGTCGCTAACCAATCATGGTCGGCTAAAAACGAGTTTTATTTTCATTGGCACTCCACCAATACACAAACAGTGAATCCACACCATCACCATTACAAACATACCCATATATGTTTGTAACAATTAAGTGATTCACTATTCATTTCATTATTTCGAGTTTTATTTCCATTGGCACTCCACCAATACATAAACAATAAATCCACACATTCATTACAAACATACCCATATATGCTTATAATAATTAAGTGATTCACAATTCATTTCATTATTCCGAGTTTTATTTCCATTGACACTCCACCAATACATAAACAGTAAATTCACACCATCATCATTACAAATATACCCATATATGCTTATAATAATTAAGTGATTCACAATTCATTTCATTATTCCGAGTTTTATTTCCATTGGCACTCCACATACATCCCATACTATATGTGTTCTATAGTGTGCATATTTATTTATCACATATTATCCATATTCACCCTATAGTACACATACATCTCATACTATATATGTTCTATAGTGTGCATATTTATTTATCCAAATATATTCATTTCTCACCATTCATATTCACCCTATAGGATATATATATATATATATATATATATATATATATATCCCATACTATATATCCTATAGCATGCATATGACATTCTTTGTGACATTCTCATTTCTCATCATTCATATTCACACTTGATCGTATTCATCGATTTCATTTTCCATACCACATCGGGCAGGTCGAGTTATTACCCCATACCACATCGGGCAGGTCGAGTTATTACCCCATACCACATCGGGCAGGTCGAGTTATTACCCCATACCATATTGGGCAGGTCGAGTTATTACCCCATACCATATTGGGCAGGTCGAGTTATTACCCCATACCACATCGGGCAGGTCGAGTTATTACCCCATACCACATCGGGCAGGTCGAGTTATTACCCCATACCACATCGGGCAGGTCGAGTTTCCACATTACACTCACATCCATGTCATACACAATCAACACAAGGAATCTCATTATTTTATCACCATAAATAACATACAACACCTTCATTTTCACAAACATACCTTTATCTATTTTAACACATTCATTGTTACAACACACCCATACATATTTATAACCATCAACCACTCACAACATATTCATTTTGATAAACATACTCATATCCATTTTAACACGTTCACAACTCATCACACATTCACAACTCATCACACATTCATTGTTACAAACACACCCATGTATGTTTATAACAATCAACAACCGACAACATACATCATTTATGCTTATGACCATAAATATCTCACACACCATCATTATCACACAACATAACCATTATCATAAACAAACCACACATAACATATTCTTCATCATATACACATTAACGTTAGAACCATCTTTAATGACGGTGTATTATCATAAATGAGCATATAGCAATTTACTTAAATAGACGGTTTTCCCCACACATATATCTCCACTTTTATGGCTAATACATCCTCATGTAAAATAAAGACTCTCATATGGACCACAAACTCCCAAGAGAGTTTCTATCCGTTAATATGCTCCGATTCTTGAGGGAAATCGGAGATGATGACTCTAATGAAATACTCTAAGACCACAATGGTCTTCTCCCTCACCTTAGGTTGCGTAAGCTCCGTTGCTCCGCAAAAGAGCCACATCTCCCTTCATCTCCTCCAACCTCTATTGTTGCTTTCTCACCTCCAAGCTTTTCCAAATGTGTCACCATGAAGCAAGAGGAAGGTTTGATGATTTTTGAGGCTTAGTGGAGGGAAAAATGGTCCATTTGGGTGGAGCCACCGTTGGGAGAGAAAGGGGGAAAAAGAAAATGAAGATTAGGGTTTCTAGATCCCCTTTTTCACTTTTATAGCTCTGACGCTCTCGCTCGGGCGAGAACGGCTCGCTTGGGCGAGAATTTCGCGACTTTTTCACATTTCACACTGGAAAGCTCTCGCCCGGGCGCGGATTTCTCGCTCGGGCGAGAATCAGGCAGTATGCTAAGGCCACCCTCTAGCCTGGGCGAAAATCCTAGCTCGAGCTAGAATTTGACAACTTTTCCAAATTTCACTTCCGCTCAAACGACCACTTTTTTGCTTGGGCGAGGTTCCTATACTTCTCAAACTTAAAATGTTGAGTCCCTCACTTAGGCGAGACCTTCTCGTCCAAGAGAGAATGGTCAAACATGCACCTCAACACCCTAAGTTTTCCAATCAATCCGAAAACAAAAATTGAGGTGTTACAATCCTTCCCCCCTAACAAGAAATTTCGTCCCCGAAATTTTGTTAGGTTACTCTCGGGAAGATACTATCATTGCCTACCCTTTAGGCATAATATATACTCGACCACACTTGGATCTAACCGTCCAAACAATTAAGATCACTTAGACGACAAATAAGGGCAGTCAAACATTAAGACAACCAAGAGAAAATTATTATAACCGAACTAAAGATTCTCGAGTATTTTCTCCATCACAATAGACCTCCCTGATCTATTACCACAACAATCGTTCAAAACGATCAACCTATACGGTCAGATTCGCCACGACACTCTCGAACCCAGTTCGAAGTGAGATTCCATACTCATCGTTTACCAAGATGTACTAGCTCGCACCCAAAAATGCAATAACTAGATCGACATCCACTCGATGGAAACTACATCATTTCATTGCATACGTTCAAATAACCACGGTTTACTCAAAAATTTCCACTAGCATTTCAATTTATACTTGCTACAATCACATAAACATGATATTCATCCAAGTAGCATTTAGACAAACAAGATTCTTGAAGTCTTTCACATACCAATCAAAATCACCAAGTCAATATCCAACTCGACCAAACACTCCTACTACAACGAATGCAGTTTAAGAAGATTTGCTAGTTCATAAATTTCAGTTAGGCATACAAGGTCGTAGACCCACTCAAAGCGCATACGTTGATACCATTGATTTTTGCCATTTATGAATATTCAATCCAAAAACTTGAGTTTTATATGGATACCCAAAATAAAATGATGGACATGCACTCCGTGCTCAAGTCCACATCATATCTAGAAACACATGCTCATAATTACCTCACAAGATTTTTAACACATTACATTCATCCAAGATGAGGTTGTTAAATATTCGGATTTCAACATGAAACTTAATCAATGCTTAGCCGAATAGTACACTTCATTCGAAAAACGATTTTCGAAAATAGATTAGATGTAAGTTTCATGGAAGTCCTCTTGTGGAAGCAAGGGTTTTCCTAATCGTTTCAAAATAACTTAAAATCCTTTTTCCCATGCGACACCGACTGCCCAAATCAAAATTTTCAAAAGCTAGTTATTTCTGAAGTTACATTTCATCCAGGACATGAGAGTCCCCACAGTACACTCACAGAAACATGCTTACACCATAACACTTTAATCACGTATAACAATTACTGACGCACATGAAATAGAAACAAGTTTTGAAAGCACAATATCAAGCAGTTAATTTGAGTTCATTACTACTATATCGTGCATTGCAAATATTCAACTACAAAAGGTCAATCATCACAGACCAAAAGTTTCATGCACAAAAGATAATCCACTACCTCTTCGGGTAGGCAATATAACGATAATCCACTACCACTCCGGGTAGGCAATTCCACAATGGTCCACTACCAATCCGGGTAGGCAATTTCACAATGAAACAAGGTTATTAAACCATTTTGAAATTCATTTTCTTTGTTGCATAACTTGATCCAAAGTCGCTACACCACTTAAGGTTAGCTAAAACGAGTTCCCTTTTTCTTTTGAAAACGTGCTACATATACTCGAGCCAGAGTTTTGCTTATATACTCAAGCCAGAGTTTTGCTTATATACTCAAGCTAGAGTTTCGCTTACCATTCATGGTCGGCTAAAAATGAGTTTTATTTCCGTTGGCACCCCATCAAATACATTTTTTGAGTCTTATTTCTATGGGCACTCCACCAATACATTTCCCGAGTTTTATTTCCATTGGCACTCCACCAATATATTAAACGGTAAATGTACCCGACATCATTACAAACATATCCACATATGCTTATAACTACAAAGTGATTTACAATTCATTATTTTATTTCGAGTTTTATTTCCATTGCACTCCACCAATATATAGATAATAAATGCACCCGACATCATTACAACATATCTTACATGCTTGTAACTACAAAGTGACTTACAATTTATTGCTTAATTCTGAGTTTTATTTCCATTGGCACTCCACCAATACATAGACAATAAATGCACCAGACATCATTACAACATATCTCATATGCTTGTAACTACAAAGTGACTTACAATTTATTGCTTAATTCCGAGTTTTATTTCCATTGGCACTCCACCAATACATAAACAGTAAATGCACCCGACATCATTATAAACATATCCATATATGCTTATAACTACAAAGTGATTTACGATTTATTTCATTATTCCGAGTTTTATTTCTATTGGCACTCCATCAATACATAAACAGTAAATGCACCCGACATCATTATAAACATATCCATATATGCTTATAACTACAAAGTGATTTACGATTTATTTCATTATTCCGAGTTTTATTTCCATTGGCACTCCACCAATACATAAACAGTAAATGCACCCGACATCATTATAAACATATCCATATATGCTTATAACTACAAAGTGATTTACGATTCATTTCATTGTTTTTACCATAAATCGTTTTCCCGTAAATCTACGCCCACTTTAGTATAAACACACCCATATATGTTTATACTAAATGCGTGATTCACAACTCCATCCTTGCATAACCAGAAAATACACACATTTTCCATTTCTGTAAATCTACGCTCACTTTAGTACAAATACACCCATATATGTTTATACTAAATGCGTAATTCACAACTCAATCATTCATTTTAAATTATCTTAGTCTTAGTGATAAAAGAGAGTTCACATCAAAAGGTTGACCAGAATTCAAACAAGTGATCCACCACCAGGAACTTTCAACAGTAAATTCCGCACCAAGAAATCCAACCAGAAAATCACAATCACAAACTCTCCATAAACCATTTCAACAAGACGCTCACAACCAAAAACCTTTAGCAAGAGTTTCACCAGAGAATCCCCAACGAGGGTCTCACACAATAAATTCAACCAAAGTTTTACAACAAGGAGTTTTCAACAAACATTTCATCAATAACTCACAACAAGACATCCAACGATAAATTTACAACCGAACACTTACCGCAAGGAATTCAACAATCATTCCTCACATCAGCAGTTACCAAATAGTCGATAACAATGCACATAAGTCAAGTAGTTAACTCACACAAATTTCACAAAGAAGCATGTAAGGTCATACCCTAGGCCGCAGAGTTGACATATGTTTTGATACCATATTGTAACGACCCGATTTTCATAACTCGAAAATTCTCTTTTAAAATCCTTATTTGTGAAAGTGTAGTGATTACTTTTGAAAGACATTACTCGAACAGTTTGGAAACTTGAGTGAATATGTTTATAAATTTACAAGGCGGAAATATTCCAAACACCTTTCATTTCAAAAGCATGTCATTACACTTCCGTTCAAATACATCCTTTAGACAATTACCCTTTCTCAAAAGTACCTTAAATACAAACATTAGATCCACTTCATTATACACTTACAAGAAAGTTGTTTATACATGAATCCACTTTAACATGTTCTTCATATTACAAATATTTATCATATAACATATCGATTACATATTATCCACTACTCTATCATGTACTCTTCTCCGCAAGCGTCCAATGCGCTACCTCCACAACCTGAACCCAAATATACAACACATACAAGGAAAGACAGAGGGAGTAAGAACCAACTACGGCGACCGTAGCGTGGATTTACATGGAGTAATAACATTAAAGTATTAAAACCACACACATCTAATCATCAATCATGATAAGCATATCTCAATCAACACATAATATCCATATTCACCCTATAGTACACATATATCTCATACTATATATGTTCTATAGTGTGCATACTTATTCATCACATATTATCCATATTCACCCTATAGTACACATACATCTCATACTATATGTGTTCTATAGTGTGCATATTTATTTATCACATATTATCCATATTCACCCTATAGTACACATACATCTCATACTATATATGTTCTATAATGAGTATATTTGGATAAATAAATATGCACACTATACAACACTTTACTTATCCGTTTACTTATGAAAAATATGCAACACTTTACTTATGCATTTACTTTGCCTGCAGTATAAGTACCATATAAATTTGATAAAGTATATATTTATATTGCACAATACTATTATTTTTATAAGAACCATGTAAATTTATAAGGTCATTTTTAGCATATTTCTTGAATGATTATGTTTTATTTTAGATTTATGTTCCTTATATTTTATATTATCATTGTATTATTTTTAATATTCTAAATCCATACAATCATAATGTGCATGTTTAAAATTAATTTTAACATCAAAAATTTTAACAAATTAATGTTTACACGTACAATCTAAAAAATAGAAAATTATTATTACTCTTTTTGTGTTATGTTCATATTGTTAATATTATGAATTATTTTTATACTGTTGTCATTATTGTTTACGTTATTTTTTTATTCCAACTATTATTATTGTTACTATTCCTTTACAACTGATGTTTATTAAAATTAGTCTTATAGAATACTGGTAAAATATCACTGAAGTTTGTGCTTAATGATGAATGATTTATATTTTTATGTGAGTGTGATGCAATATTAGATTTTTTATCAAGTCAAATTTATGAGGTCTTTTTTTAGCATATCTCTAAAATGATTCTATTTTATTTTATATTCATTATATTTAAATATTTGAAAACTTACATATCCAATATTAACATTAGTTTTTGAGAATATATGTGCAATATTTGTAACATTGTTTTTTTAGAGTATATGTGTAACATTAGCATTTTTATAATAGATGCATTTTTTATGTGAGTGTGTTTTATGAGAAAAGAATACATGTTGGATGAGGTGAAATAATGTGTGGGGTTTCACTTACTCATTAATTTAATCTATGATATTGTCAATACTATTACTTTTATAATTGTACCAAATATTATCATTATCCTATTAATAATATCATTATGATTTCATTATTACCATCTTATGCTATGTCCAATTTAAATTTGCTATTCCCAAAAAATTCACAAAAATATTATTGTATGAATAAAACATTTGTTTCTAAAATAACTCTTAATAAATAAAATTCAAATTATATGGGATAGTTATTCCTTATATATAAGGATTTTTTCTGCATCATATTTTTTTGGATTATGTTTGTAAATTTATAAGGTTTTCTTTAGCATATCTATTGGATAATTATGTTTTATTTTAGATTGATATTGATTAGGTTTAAATATTTGAATGTTTAGACGTGCAATATTAGCATAATTGTAGAATTATTATTTTTTATTTCAGATTGATACTCATTATGTTTTATGGAGAGGGATCCACTTACTCCAAAAAACACTTACTCTTTATCTTAGCCATCCAATCTTGAAAAATTCAATGGCTTAGATGTACTCACCAATTCAAACCATTGGATTTCCCAAGAATGAATGGTCATGATGTGGAGTAAGTGTTTTTCCACTTCCTCTTGGAGTAAGTGGATCCCTCCCCATGTTTTATACTATGATTTTGTTGTTTTCAATATTCTGAATTCATACGATCATAAATGTGCATGTTTAAATGTGAAATAAGAATTTATTATTGTTACTATACCTTTTACAATGATTTTTCCTATTGTTATGATTGTTTACGTAGAAGTACAAACTAAAAAATATGTAGAAGTATAAACTAAAAAAATCTAAGAATATAAGTTTAACTAAAATATAGCAAATGACAATAAAGTTCTTTTGCAATTTTTATTTTATTCTCATCCCTTACTGTTTTTCTCCATGCTATGAATAAGTGAGAATTTTTGCCTGCAACTAAGGCAAAGAAGAATGATGCAAACGATGAGAAACATGATGACATGTTAGAAAGAAGGTTTAGTGAGCAAATGATAAAGAAATACAGATAATAAAGCTTACTTTATATATAATAGTTGTACAAAAAACTAGCTAGTGTTTTAGTAAAGTTAGTGCATATGAAGTATGAACCATTGAAAAATCAAAAACATAAAAATAGGGAGCTTTGTGCAACAATGAAATAATATAAAAAAATGAAGTAATTACCAAAATCATAAACATAAAAGTCATTGAAATCGTGTACTTTGTGCAATTACCAAATTTATGCATGAACATAATGAAGGAAATTTATGTATCAAAATAAATAGATGTAGATAAGAAGACTCAAAATCACATAGAGTAAAAATACTTTAAATAATGCATTTTTGTTATAAACATGTAATGATAATTTTTACAGAAGTGAATTATGAATGAAAATACCACAGAATATAAATCTCTTGTTTTTGTAAGGAGCTTGAATCTATGCTAAAGATTAAATTTTATGTAACAAAGAAACAAATGCAATACCATGAGCACGGTTACACAAAAGTTTGAAAAAAAAAAGGAACAAGGAGCACGATTACACAAAAGTTTCCTCACAAAAAACATACAAAGTGTGAAATATAAAAATCACATAAGGAAAACATGCCCTACTAATAAAATGTAAAGTATTAATTTTTAAACATAAAAACATGAAGGAGCAAATAATAGAGAAAGCCAGCATCACAACAAAGGGAACAAATAAAAAAGACAAAATGTAACCACGGTTATACAAAAATTTCATCACACCTGAGGAAAACATGCATGCAAATGTGTTACATTTTTCTATTGTTTCAATTCAAACTAGTAAGTTACACATGCATTCGCACGAGTGATAATACATTTTGCATAAATTTATTTAAAGAGAATAAAGTAATTTGTAAATTAAAAAATTATTGATGATTACTTTATGAAATGTGATGTTTATGTACTTGAATTATGAATTTGAGTTGTGGTCGAATAACATGGCATAAAACTTCTTGTATTAAATAACATGGCGGAGAACTTCATCAATTACTTTCTAACTTACAAATTTCATAATCTAACACACTCTAAATTAGTTAGTAAATACACATTCTTTTACTTTATTAATCATTCTTGCATTCTTGGTATCTTATTTTCACAATTGTGTCCAAAACTAATAATAAAAATTCATTAATTTTGTGATATAAAAAAGCATCCAATCCTACATCTCCTATTGAGAGCTACAACCCAAACTTTATCAATTATACATCACTCATTAATCAACTGAATATCGCATGGATGTTAAACTAAACATCAATATAAATAAATAAGAAAACAAAATAACACAAGTCTATCCATTTACTATCTTAATATCTTTGCATTAATTGTTTGATTTATTATTAATTGATCATTTGCAATTAATAGATAACACAAATCTTGTTTTTTCAGAATATGAATCTGTGATTAGGTGTGAAAGTACATAGATAGGAGAAGAGAAAAGCATAAAAAAAAATAGAATTTTAGTATTTACATTTAATAACAATTTGGGATTATGTTTATAAGTAACATATGTAATTATAGGGATTTTTTTTAGCGTATCTCTTGAATGATTATGATTTATTTTATATTGATGCTCATCGTGTATAAATATTTCAATGTAATTTTAACATTCAAATACAATATAAGTAAATGTTATTTAATTTGATTATATTTTATCTAATAATCATTGTTCGAAAATTACTCATAAATTGAAGTTCTTTTTCTATTATTTGGAAGATACATTTTACCATATATCATATAAAAATACTTGTACATATTTTCATGTAGGGTAGAGATAAGAAAATACATTGTTATACTTTGTATTGCTCTACTTGAAGATGAAGAGCATCGAACTTTATAAAATATTGAGAAACACATCATTATTCTAATAATTAAAAAATCATCAATAAATTTATAACAAATTATTATATGATTCTAAAATATATTTTTTTTCAAAATACATATTATTATTTGACTTTAGAGTAACTACAAAGAAATAAATTTAGGAATTAATCAATAAATTATTAATATTCTTTTTATGATATGTTTCTTATTGTTACTATTTTAATAATGCAATAGTAATGTTCCAATATTAGAATCAAATCTAAACTATAACAAAATATATCCACAATTTGCATTGAGTAAATTAAGGAATAAAAAATAATTCAAAGAAAATATAAATCAAATAAGTGTTACAATGCATACAATTTTATATATCTTATGATTGCTTTTAATAAAATAAATGTAGAAGAATAAATTTCATTATCACAATTAAATCAAATCAAAGATATGACTTTATTTAAGCCAAAAATATTGTTTTTCTTTAAAATGGTCAATCATATATTGTGAATATTTTAGAGGCTTTATTACAACAAAAAAAAAGAGGTTTTGGAATAATGTTTGTAAGGACCCGATTTTCAAAACTCGAAAGTTCTCTTTTAAAATCCTTATTCGTGAAAGTGAAGTGATTAATTTTGAAAGACATTACTCGAACAGTTTGGAAACTTGAGTGAATACGTTTATAAATCTACAAGGCGAAAATATTTCAAACACCCTTCATTTCAAAAGCATGTCATTACACTTCCGTTCAAATACATCCTTTATACAATTACATTTTCTCAAAATTTACCTTGAATACAAACATTAGATCCACTTTATTATACACTTACAAGAAAGTTGTTTATACATGAATTTCACTTTAACATATTCTTCATATTACAAATATTTATCATATAACATATCAATTATATATTATCCAATACTCTATCATGTACTCTTCTCTGCAAGCGTCCAATGCGCTATCTCCACAACCTGAACCCAAATATACAACACATATAAGAAAAGATAGAGGGAGTAAGAACCAACTACGGCGACCGTAGCGTGGATTTACATGGAGTAATGGCATTAAAGTATTAAAACCACACACATCTAACATCAATCATGATATGTATATATCAATCAACACATATTATCCATATTCACCCTATAGTACACATATATCCCATACTATATGTGTTCTATAGTGTGCATACTTATTCATCGCATTTTATCCATATTCACCCTATAGTACACATACATCCCATACTATATGTGTTCTATAGTGTGCATATTTATTCATCGTATTTTATCCATATTCACCCTATAGTACACATACATCTAATACTATATGTGTTCTATAGTGTGCATATTTACTTATCGCGTATTATCCATATTCACCGTATAGGATATACATCCCATAATATATATCCTATGGCATGCATATGATTTTCATTCCGAGTATACACTTTTCACATCCTTCACATTCAATAATAATTTACCCTTGATCTCATTCAACAATTCTGCACCGTACAAATAATCACCATACCCCATCAGGCAGGTCGAGTAATCCCCATACCACCTCGAGCAGGTCGAGTTTCCACATTACACTCACATCCATGTCATACACAGTCAACACAAGGCATCTCATTATTTTATCACCATAAAAAACATACAACATCTTCATTGTCAGAAACATACCTTTATCCATTTTAACACATTCACAGCTCATCACACATTCATTGTTACAACACACTCATACATGTTTATAACAATCAACTACTCACAACATACTCATTTTAATAAACATACTCATTCCATTTTAACACATTCACAACTCATCACACATTCATTGTTACAACACACCCAGACATGTTTATAACAATCAACCACTTACAACATACTCATTTATGCTTATGACCATAAATATCTCACACACCATCATTATCACACAACATAACCATTATCATAAACAAACCATGCATAACATATTCTTCATCATATACACATTAACGTTAGAACCATCTTTAATGACGGTGTATTACCATAAATGAGCATATAGAGTTTTATTCAAATAAACGGTTTTCCCCACACATATATCTCCACTTTTATGGCTAATACATCCTCATGTAAGATAAAGACTCTCACATGGATCACAAACTCCCAAGAGAGTTTCTATCCGTTAATATGCTCCGATTCTTGAGGGAAATCGGAGATGACGACTCTAATGAAATACTGTAAGACCACAATGGTCTTCTCCCTCACCTTAGGTTGCGTAAGCTCCGTTGCTCCGCAAAAGAGCCACATCTCCCTTCATCTCCTCCAACCTCCATTGTTGCTTTTTCACCTCCAAGCTTTTCCAAATGTGTTACCATGAAGCAAGAGGAAGGTTTTGATGAGTTTTGAGGCTTAGTGGAGGGAAAAATGGTCCATTTGGGTGGAGCCACCGTTGGGAGAGAAAGGGGAAGAAAGAAAATGAAGATTAGGGTTTCTAGGTCCCTTTTTCACTTTTATAGTCACAGTGATGAGTGTAATAGATTACCATATGGTGTAATCGATTACATCAGTTAAAAATTTAAAATACAAACTCAACGACTCGATGTAATCGATTACCAAACATGTTGTAATCGATTATAATGTGAAAAATGCACATATCTGATGCTTTTAATATGTTGTACTCGATTACGAGTATAGTGTAATCGATTACCAAACATGTTGTAATCGATTATAATGTGAAAAATGCACATATCTGATGCTTTTAATATGTTGTACTCGATTACGAGTATAGTGTAATCGATTACATCATGTAAAATACACAGATCTGATTAGTTTATCAGCATGTAATCGATTACCAGTATTGTGTAATCGATTACACTGTTTCAGAGTGCCCAAAATTGTCATTTCTCGCCCGGGCGAGACAACTCTCTCAGGCGAGACTTCCTGGACTGATACTATAATTTTAAAGATTAAAATTCGGGGTGTTACAATGTTACCCTCAATGGATAAATTATTGTCATTATCACAATTCCAATATTCAATGAGTAAAAATAATAATATTACTATCTTTATTTTATATTAAGATTCATTATATTTTATACTATGGATTTGATATTTTTAATATTATGAATACATAAAATCATAACTATGAATAATTAAAATTAATTCTAATATCAATAACGTTTATATATGGAGGATATTATTATTCTTTACATTATTTTTTCTAATATAAACTATAACTTTTATAATAAACATATTTGACTTAATATGTTCGTTGTTTTAGTTTTATTTATTCATCGACGTTATTGAAGTTCTATTTATATTATTTACTATATATTTGTTATGAGTTTATACATATATTTTTTAGTTATTTTAGAATTAAACAAAAAATGGTTATAAAATTATATCTTTAATGAACATTGTCTAAAATTAAGGAATGAGAAATAACACTTATTGAAATTTTATTATATTATAACTATGATATTTTACTATATATCATATAAAAAATACTTGTACACATTTTCATGTAGGATAGAGATAGAGAAATACATTTTTATACTTTGTATTGCTTTATTTAAAGTTGAAGAGTATTGAACACTGTAAAATATTGAAGAACACATCATTGTCTTA
The DNA here is from genome assembly GCA_009771035.1 of Lupinus albus. Lineage (NCBI taxonomy): Eukaryota > Viridiplantae > Streptophyta > Magnoliopsida > Fabales > Fabaceae > Lupinus > Lupinus albus. The sequence goes on from CM020010.1 coordinate 15,125,647, forward strand.
ATAATTAAAAAATGATCAATAAATTTATAACACATTATTATATGATTATAATATAAGATAAACTTTCAAAATACATGTTTGACTTTAAAATAACTACAAACAAATAAAATTCTGAATTCATCAATAAATTATTAATATTCTTTTTATGATATGTTTCTTATTGTTATTATGTTACTGGAATAGTAATATTGCAATCATTCAACCCAAATATAAATGAATTGTGTTACAGTGCATACAACTTTGTATTTATTATGATTTATTTTTATATAATAAATGTAGAAGAATCAATTTTATTGTCACAATTAAATCAAATCAAAGATAAGACTTTTTTAAGTCAAAAATATTATTTTTCCTCATTAAAGGTCAATGATACTTTGTGATTTTTTAGAAGCGTTATTAAAAAAATGGACAATATTATCATAATAAATACAATATTATCATAGTAAAGGCCAATGTGTTAATTATTGATAAATTTATCGATGCTATACTTGAATATGAAGAGCATCAATAAATTTATCAATAATTAACACAACATTATTCTAATAATTAAAAAACCATCAATAAATTTATAATACATTATTATATGATTCTAAAATAAAATTATTTTCAAAATACATATTATTATTTGACATTAAAGTAACTACAAAGAAATAAAATTCTGAATTCATCAATAAATTATTAATATTCTTTTTATGATATGTTTCTTATTGTTACTATTTTAATAATGTAATAGTAACGTTCCAATATTAGAATTGTAACACCCCAAATTTTAATCTTTAAAATTATAGTAACAGTCCTGGAAGCCTCGCTTGAGCAAGAGTTGTCTCGCCTGGGCGAGAAATGACAATTTTGGGCTGTTGACACAGTGTAATCGATTACACTCTGCTGGTAATCGATTACATCGTATTAAAAGCATCAGATATGTGCATCTGACACAGTGTAATCGATTACACACTTCTGGTAATCGATTACACTCTGCTGGTAATCGATTACACTCTGCTGGTAATCGATTACACTCTGCTGGTAATCGATTACACTCTGCTGGTAATCGATTACACTCTGCTGGTAATCGATTACACTCTGCTGGTAATCGATTACACATTTCTGGTAATCGATTACATCGTATTAAAAGCATCAGATATGCGCATTTTTCACGTTGTAATCGATTACATCATGTTGGTAATCGATTACAACCCGACGACACCTCTTTAAAACAGAAACCCAAACACATTTTTGGGTTAGAACTTCGAAGAGAAGAGAGAAAAGAGAGCTTTTCAAGAGCAAGGAGCCTTAGGACTCATCTTGGAGCTTGAGAAGAGGTAAACCTCTTGTTACTAACTCTTCTTCTTCCTCTCTAACTTGTTTTGGGTATGTTGGATTTATTTTCAAAACATGAGAAACCATGGAAACTCATTCTTTAGAGTTATGGTTCGTTTTATGTTGTTTTTATCTTGTAAACTCTTGGTTTAGAGTTGGTATTTGATGAATAGAAAGTTTTATGGGTTATTCATGAAAAACCCCAAAATGAGAATATGAGTATAAAGAGAAAGAGATGAAATGTTAGATGTGGATAATGAGTAGTGCTTTAATGTTGTTATATGAGATGAACATGTATGTTTTGATATTTAGAAACTTGTATTGAAGTAGTTTTGGAAATATTGAAATATGAGATGTTATGCATGTTTTAGATGGTTGAATATTGATGATGAATATTTTGTATGATTAAATGATGCAAAATAAGTTGTTTATGTGATATTTGGAATAAATGACTAACATTGTGTTATGTGGTGGGATGAGGAAAGATCCTAAGGTTGGAGGTGGTGTCGGTAGAACTCGAGAAGTTGCCAAGAACCGAACTCAACACTCATCAAGGTAAGGATAAGTCTTTAATGTTGCATTTGAAATAGAAAATGTGTATTTTCTGGTTATGCAAAGACTAAGTTGTAAATTACGCATTTAGTATGAACATATATGGGTGTGTTTACACTAAAGTAGGCGTAGATTTACGGAAAAGGAAAATGTGAGTATTTTCTGGTTATGAAATGATCGAGTTGTGAATTACGCATTTAGTATGAACATATATGGGTGTGTTTATACTAAAGTAGGCGTAGATTTACGGAAAAGGAAAATGTGGGTATTTTCTGGTTATGAAATGATCGAGTTGTGAATTACGCATTTAGTATGAACATATATGGATGTGTTTATACTAAAGTAGGCGTAGATTTACGGAAGATGGAAAAGGTGTGTGTTTCCTGGCCATGCAATAATTATATTGTAAATCACGTATTAGTATAAACAGATATGGAGTGTTTATACTAAAGATGACGTGGATTTACGGGAAATGATTGATGGCAAATCGATGGAAGGAAAAATATATTTTTAGCCGACCAGAAATGGTTAGCGACTTCGGCCCGAGTTTATGAGGCAACACTTCGGCCCGAGTTTATGAGGCAACACTTCGGCCCGAGTTTATGAGGCAACACTTCGGCCCGAGTTTATGAGGCAACACTTCGGCTCGAGTTTATGTAGCAACACTTTGGCCCGAGTTTATGAGGCAACACTTCGGCCCGAGTTTATGAGGCAACACTTCGGCTCGAGTTTATGTAGCAACACTTCGGCCCGAGTTTACGCGGCATGTTTTCTTTATAAAAGATATGAGAATTTGTTTTTAGCTAACTCTAAGGGGTGTAGCGACTTCGACTCGAGTTTATGTAGCAACACTTCGGCCCGAGTTTACGCGGCATGTTTTCTTTATAAAAGAGATGAGAATTTGTTTTTAGCTAACCCTAAGGGGTGTAGCGACTTCGGCTTGAGTTTATGTAGCAACACTTCGGCCCGAGTTTATGAGGCGTGTTTTATTGGTAAAAAGGATGAGAATCTGCTTTTAGCTAACCCTGAGGGGTGTAGTGACTTTGGCTCAAGTTATGCAGCAAGACAAAATGAATTTCGAAATTGGTTTACTAACCCTTTTTCTAATGTGGATTATCTTATAAGGACGTTTATTGAATTAACGACTTACTCCTTTGTGTGTTTTGTACTTTTGTCATTGATAATCTCATTGCAGGTAAATAGACGAATGGAGTATGCTAGTTCGGGAGCTTTAGGAGCTTTAGACGTTGGATTCACTATTTGCGTTTTTGTACTTTAAATGACTACTTGTGGATTTGAATGATTGTAACCATGACTGACATTTATTTGGGTATTCGTAACCAGGGGTATTGTTATATTTAGAGTATTATAACTTTTGGGCTCTTAGTACCCAATGAGAATAGTAATGAATGAATTATGTTTTTCCGCAATTTAAATTATATGATAATATAATATGCGTAAAGAGTATTTTTAAGGAATGATTCCTGAAGGTTTTAAGTAAGATGATGAATGTATGTAAGAAATGATTAAAATAAACGAAAAAAATTTCAAGGGTAGAAATCGGGTCGTTACAAGAATCAAATCTAAATTATAAAAAAATATATCCACATTGAGAATTGAGTAAATTATGGAATCAGAAATAATCAAACCAAATATAAATCAAATAAGTGTTACAATGCATACAATTTTATATATCATATGATTGTTTTTAATAGAATAAATTTAGAAGAATAACTTTATTATCACAATTAATATGACTTTTTTTAAGCCAAAAATATTGTTTTTCTTTAAAAGGGTCAATCATATATTGTGAATTTTTTAGAGGCTTTATTACATAAAAATGACGCTCAGAAAAATTAAATTTCATTGCTATTATTTGGAAGAATATTACCCTCAATGGATAAAATATTGTCATTATCATAATTACATTATTCAGTAACTTCAGAAAAAATAATAATATTACTTCACATCTTAGCCATGAATTATTGAGAAATTCAATGGCTTAAATTACCATTTGATTTCCCTATAATTGATGACTAATATGTGGAGTATTTTTAAAAAATTTATTCTTAGAGTCAATGGATCCCTCCTTTTATGTTTTATACTATGAATTTGATATTCTTAATATTAAGAATACATAAAATCATAAATATGAATATTTAAAATTAATTTTAATATCAATAACATTAATAAATCAATGTTTATACATGGATGATAGTATTATTATTTACATTATTTATTTCTAATATAAACTATAACTTTTATAATAAACATATTTGACTTAATATTTTCGTTGTTTTAATTTAGTTTATTCATCAACGTTATTGAAGTTCTATTTATATTATTTACTATATATTTGTTATGAGTTTATATATATATTTTTATTAGTTATCTTAGAATTAAAAACAAATAATTATAAAATTATATTTATAATGAGCATGGCCTAAAATTAAGGAATGGGAAATAAACTTGGTTGAAATTGTATTATAATATAAGTGTGATATTTTACTATATATCATATAAAAAATTCGTTTACATATTTTCCTGTAGGATATAGATAGAAAACAACATTGTTATACTTTTTATTGCTCTATTTGAAGTTGAAGAGGATCGAATTTTATAAAATATTAAGGAACACATCATTATCCTAATAATTAAAAAAATTTATCAATAAATTTATAACACATTATTATATGATTCTAAAATAAGATAAAATTTCAAAATAATATTTTTTTAATATTTTTTTATGATATGTTTCTTATTGTTACTATTTTAATACTGCAAGTAACTTTGCAATATTAGAATCAAATCTAAACTCTAAAAAACATAATCTACAATGAGTATTGCCTAAATTAAGGAATCATAAATAATTCAAACCAAATATAAATCAAATATGCGTTACAATGCATAGAACTTTTTATATATTATGATTGATTTGAATATAATAAATGTAGAAGAATCAATTTCATTATGACAATTAAATCAAATAAAAAATATGACTTTTGTTAGGCCAAAAATATTGTTTTTTTTTTCATTAAGGGTCAATGATACATTGTGATAGAGGCATTAATACAAAAAATGATGTTAAAAAATTGAAATTTCATTTCTATTATTTGGAAGAATATTAACCGGCCTCAATGAATACAATATTATTATCTTTATCATAATTCCATTATTCAATAACTTTATTTTTAATATTATTAATATTATGAATTCATAATTTGTAATACTACCAATTTGATATTTATACTACCGATTTGATATTTTTAATATTATGAATTTATATAATTATAAATATGATATTTAAAATTAATTTTAATATTAAAAACGTTAATAAATAAATGTTTACATATGGAGGTTATTATTGTTGTTTACATTATTTTTTCTAATATAAAGTGTAACTTTAATGATAAAGATATTTGACATAATATTTTTGTTTTAATTTAGTTTATTCATATACGTTATTGAAGTTATATTTCTATTATGTTATGAGTTATACATTTTTTTATTAGTTATTTTAGAATTAAACAACAAATGATTATAAATTTATATCTATAATGAACATTCTCTGAAATTTACAAATCAGAAATAACCTTGATTGAAATTGAATTAATTTAGTCATTTTCCTAATGTTACTATTCATGTAATTCAAGTTTTTCAAAAACATATATAGTTAATTTTGGTTTTGTCCTTATGATTTATATTATGCATCTTAGTCTTTTGTCATAATTAGTTGTATCATTGATTAGTACACATGTACCACACTAGGTACACCTTTTAGGATTAAATCCGAAAATTTGAATATATAAGAAATAAAATAATCAACTAATAATGTTATATCAAAACCCAATATGTTTTTTGTTTTCGTATTACACTAGGGATGGCAATGGGTCTGGATGGGTCCGGGTAGAGCATTACCCAGACCTGCCCCGTTGCTTCATTTTTGGACTCAAACTCGCCCTAGACCCGTGCTAATATCCAACAGGTATACTACTCGCGGGTCTCTGGGTACCAGCAGATCCATGGGTACCCATAAATTAAAAAATATTAAAATAATTGCAAGTAATTTATACACTTGTGTATTTGTTTCTTACGATCTTATATGTTATTTAAACACAACTTAGAATATTAAAAACAACTCATTTTACTCAAACAAACATTAAAACAAGTTCAAAATTATAATGAAAAATTCATTTAGTAAAAACTCTTCAATTAACATAATATTATATCATACACATGAATAACAATATAATAATATTACTTAACAACATAACATCACAGTTTAACAACATAACAATCACACTTATGAAGTAATATGATATTATAATTATGGTTTAATATGATATTACAATATAGATTAACATAATATTACAATTATGTTGATATATATATATATACATAAATAGTGGGTCCAGGTAGTCACGGGTCTGGATAGCTCATTACCCCGACCCAGACCATCTAACAGCGGGTCATAAAATATCGGGTCTCAATTACCTACGGGTCCAAAACATGGACCAATACCCTACCCGTTGTGGGTATTTTTTGCGGGTACCCGCGGATCTGGGTACCCATTTCCATCCTTATATTACACTCCAAATGCAAAGAATCACTATCTTTGAGATAATATGTATCTTAGTAAATACTTCTCTATATGGAGCTAGTGCATTTGTTGATAGTAAGTAGAGTGAATTTACTTGTTAGATACTTATGGTAAAGCACTTGCACCCATAACTTACAACCATCACCATCATGGATCAAATTCCAAGCAAACTTAAGAAGAAAAATATTATAACATTGCAATATTATAATCAAATCTAAATTGTATACAAAATATATCCATAATGGGCATGACCTAAATTTAAGGAATAAAAAATAACCTTGATTGAAATTGTATTAATATTTTCATTAACTTTATTCCTAAGGTTACTATTATATTTTAGGAATAAAATATCAAATCATTTGTAGCTAAAAAATGTAACTGATCATTTTTAGAACTAATAGAGGAAAATTTAAAATCACAAACACACATATATTAAATTTATTAATTCAGTTGGTTGAAATTCTAAGGTTATAGTTCTGTTTTTAAAATTATAATGTTATCAAATTATATCATTATAGAGTTATAATTCTAATGTTAATCAATCTTTCTCTTAAGAGTATGAGGAAAAAGCCTTGTTTAGGAGAAAATGAGAATCTGATTAAGGAAAGTGTAATTACAAATATGAGACATGCATTAAAGTAAAAAGAAGTTTACGGTTATAACCCGCATTTCAAACATTTATAAAGTGTAAAGAGTATGTCCATTTTGGTAATTTGCAGAAATCTGTATTAAATATTTCGAAAAAATAAAGAGTCATATAAGTGCAATGACAAAGTTAACATGAATAAAAATTACAACAAATTATGAATGCTCATTTTAGTAATAACAACTAACAACAATAATGATACTAATGATACTGCAACAAACAATAAAAAATATTATTCTACTTTTCTACAATGATAGAATTGCCCATAAATTGTAAAATAAGTTCGGAAAGCAAGTAAAGATCACTTCAACCCAATTACCAAATGAAGGGTTCCACGGTTACAACAATAAAGCTTCGTAACTCATTAAAGTTAACACTTTTACAACTATTTTGCAAAGGAAACAAAGTGAAGAAATCAAGGGTTCAATGGTTACAACAAAATGATAACAATTTTTTTAAAAGTGGCCAAATAAAAATTACTCATTTACACATAAATTGCAAAGGAGAGGAAACAAAGAGAATAAATCAACGGTTCTATAACTACAACAAAATGGTTACATTGTTTGTCGACCTTCGTAATGGATGAACCCATATTACCTTAATGATGAGTTTCAGAGTGAGGGTGAGAGTCGGGGTGAGAGTGAGAATTAAAGTGAAATGAAACTTATATATGAGAGAAGACTTTTAAGAGAAAGATTGTGAGAGAAGAGTAAAATGAAGAAATGAAAGTGAAAGTGAAATGTGAAATGTGAAATGTGAAGTGAGACTTTTTCACTCAAACTAGGAAATTAAAAGAAGGGACAAACTTCACCTCTTCCTTTCAAATTCTTAGGTTTGTAAATTACTTACTTATCTTCATCCAAAAAAGGGTATCTAGTTCAAAGACTCTACAAGTTTTGGTAATTTACAATATCCATTTATTACTTAAAGAAAACAAAGCGTTGTTAGGACAAATTTACCCCAACAACTTTGAGATAAAAACAACTTTACCCCAACAACTTTGAGATAAAAACAACTACTTGGCAAAACATATTACAGTAATATGATTGTTGTCCTGCAATAAATGAAGGAGAACAATAGGTAAATACAAATCCTTATTCTCTAATATATAGTGATAGTCTTTCAACGCTCCATGAACGTATGCATAATTGATCGAATCTCATTACCAAATTCATTGTGTTATTTTTTTATATTCTCTTTTACTATTTGATTGCTTGCTTATTCCCAACAAGAGGAAATAACGAGGTATAAAAAATAATTTTGGTTGTCGAACCAATTTATTCACCTTCTCAACATATAATTTGGCTATTTTTTACCTCTTCCTTTTAATTTATTTGTTTAATTGTGGCTGCCAAAATATAACAGTTTTGGGAGTTTCCATGAAAGAAACTGGAAGTGTTTATTAAGTGACTTTTTTCCATGTCAACAGTAATACACTAGTGGGGATTAGCTGTCTCAAAATGATTACGTTTTTATGTTCCAAATCAATCATTTTTATCTAAATAATATAAAATGTTATTTTGTATTTTTATAATTCTTCTTTTTAATAAAGTGTCACTTTTTTATTAGACCGAGACATGAAATTGAGACATGAATAATAACAGACAATCCTCGTGATGATACACCGCCACAAATAGTCCTGTTTTTTTGTAGTATACATTAGCTTATTTGATTCATATACTTTAATATATATTTTTATATTTCATATCCTGCTATCTTATTAAAGGAATTCTTTTTGCGCACAGATATCATATTCTCAAATGAGTATATATTAGTGGATACCAGTTTATCTAATTTTCAAAATAATGTTGACATACCGCATGTAAATGTGAATGATTATAAATCTATTAATTATGAAGATAAGAAGATTCTTATATATATGGATATAGATTACCATTACAAGGAAATGATTATTTATAACTACTTTATGCATAACCAATTTTCCACAAAGTGGTGACAAATATATAACGTATAAATCTTTTCATTTTCCATTTTCCATTTCAATATGATCTTTGTGAAAATCATATTGATATGCAATTTATACTCAAATTCATTTTGTTCATTTTTGTTTTATTAATTATGTTGCGCAATGATTCATATTCAATGGATCAGATATTTTCTTATCATAACAATAATATAAGTTATGGACTTAGCTTGATGTAAAATTGTTGTGGTAGATAGCTATATATATTATATTATGTAAACCTAATGTATCAATGAGAACAATAGCTAATAAACACAAATATTATTCTCCAATACATAGTGGTAACATCTCAGCGCGTAGACACAATTGACTGAACGGCGTGAACCTGATTACCAAATTTCTTGTGTTATTTTCTTCTATTTTCTTTTACTATTTGATTGATCGCTTGTTCCCAACAAATTTAATAATAGTTGCTTTAAGGAATGACCATGAGGTATTCAACAACTATTTTCCCAATAAAGAAAAAAAAATTATGCAACATTCTCATATATTTTTCTCAATATGGTGTAAACTTAATTATACAAATGCTAATAAAAAACTTACTTATACATTTAGTAATCATATGAGTGAATTTTCAGTTAATGTCACGGAATAATATATATCTAGTAACAAGAAATATATAAAGAAAACTTATGTAATCATATCATTATAAGAGTATTAACCCAAAAAATAATATCACTATAAGAGTTAAGCTAGAGTATATAATCACAAAACTCTTAATTTTGAGATAAATCCTATTTGGTTGTTCAACATTTTAAATTATGATTGTAATTACATGTGTTTAAAACAATTGGGGAACTCTCAATACTTCATATTGTTCTCACAATTATAATTGGGGATTGTAATTTAGAACATGTGACAACCTCTCATAACTACAGTATGAAACCGAATAGGGATTATGTATCCTCATTTTCGTCCCAAAATCATATCTTATTCCAATAAAAAATATTATTTCATTACAAAGAAAAATCATAAAAATACAAAATAATATTTTTATATTACTTGGAGGAAGTTGATAAGTTTAAAACATAGGAATATTTTTATTTTACGACAGATGATCCTCACTCGTATGAAACCCCTCCCACTCATACAATTCACCAACTAGTGTTTTATTACCCAAGTACCAATATAGTATAAAAAACATGGATTCCCCATTTAAGAATTTGAGGGATTCACGTCATTATTGTTGCTCAAGTGAGTAACTCAAAGTCTAAGCATTTTGGCATTTTGTAATAAAGAGAAGGACAAAAAAATGGTCATTTTGTAAGGAAAGAAATAAAGGACGTAGAGTTTGCGTCTTTTGCCCTCCACCTAGTGCCAAATATTGATGAACAAAGGTATTCCGTCTTAAACCATATCCCAAATTTCGTCCCGCACCAATGATAATGAAACAAAAACATAAATAATATTAAATGTTTGAAAATTTTAGTTAACATGACATATTTTTTATTGGTGCAGGATAAGATTTTGAACATGATTTCAGACAGCAAATCTCTGTTTAATTATTTATTATAGACACACCCCTTGACACGTTTTCACTTCACTCACAAAACCCCACTCTCATTTCCATCTTTTTTTTAGGTTTACAACAAAACCCCCATTCAAGATTTACATCATTATTTTTTGCTCCAAACCAAAACCGTTGTTCTATCACATTCATATGCATGCATTTCACCCCACCCCCACATGAATATAGAGCGTGTTTTTGAAGAGTGAGAAAGAAAAAATTAAAGAGTTATCATACGTTATTGTATAGATTCACGAGGTAAGTGAAGGAAACAAAAGGAAAAAGTTAAAAGCTAGGGAAGAAGAAAATGATGAGGATAAGACTAAAGGGGGTTATCATATGTTTTCTTCACGCAAGAAGTTAAATGTGTGTGTTAATGTTTGCTCCTTAGCGTGGCATTGAAGACCTTTTCTATTCTGTATAAACCCATTAGTGTAATATATATAGTAACCCCACCAAACCCTAAACTCCTCCAAACAACACCATTCCCTTTCTTTCATACCCTTTTCCTTACATTCTTCTATTGTTGTGAACCCAACAAACCTTGCCTCAATTTGTAACCTAAAAGGTTATATATAGCCTTGGTGAAAGATACCAATAGCCCATTCAAGATGAGTATGAATTCTAGCTCGAATGCCCGTGGAGATCGAAGAAACAATGTAGGTGGTGGTAATGGTGGTGGTTGTGGCCCTTGTGGCGCGTGTAAATTCCTTAGGAGAAAGTGCTTGCCAACTTGTATCTTTGCACCTTACTTCGATCCGGAGAATGGTGCAAACCACTTTGCGTCCGTGCATAAGATTTTCGGGGCGAGCAATGTGTCCAAGCTTCTCAATACGATTCCGATGCACATGAGGTCCGATGCGGTGCTTACCATTGTTTATGAAGCTCAGGCTAGGATGAGAGACCCTATTTATGGTTGTGTTTCTCATATCTTTACTCTTCAGCAACAGGTAATTAAATTAAGTAAATAATTAATTCAATTAACTATACTAGTTTTAATTGACTACCCTTAATTATTTGATTCTAGATAAGGGTGAAAATGCTCTTGCCATATTTATTCACTATTTGTTTGCTTTTATGGTTTCTTTTCAATATCTTCTCCACAAGCTTTGTCAACTATGTTAGTTAGCTAGGTGAATCTTAGAATGTGGACATCTTATAGTAAGAGTTCCCTTTCCTTTTTCTGTTCTTGATTTAATTAAGAATCTCTACTTTGCACTAAAATTGAATTGTAGATATTCACAATTAGAAGATCAAATATATTAAGTATAAAGATAGTTAGCTTTCTATTTATTTAACATAATTCTTTCTAGAAACTGCAAAGACTACATATATGTTTTTCTTTTGTTTTTTTAGCAAGCTTTGAAAATGGGGTATCCTGTCTTTGGATGATCACATCAACTTTGAATGGTTTTGAATTTTGATACTCATATTTTGAAATTTAAAATATAAACATTGATGATTTATATTGTGTCTGTGGTCGTGGTTGTAATCATGTTCCGTTTATTGCAATCGTAGAAAACTATAGGAAAATATGATTGTAATTGTAATTGCAATTGCCATGTCGTTGTGAAAACTCCCAAAACTACAATAATATTGCAATTACAAAGTGCAATTTAAATCAATAGTACATTTTTTATCCATAACATTCTCATATAATGATCTTATTAGTTAATTTTTTTCAATGAGTAGTTATTCCAACCTATTCTCTTTTATTTATTTATTTTAAAAAAATAGAGGTGAGCTGTGAGAAAGTGAAGACACATGCAAACTAAAAATCTTCCTTAAATTGTGGGTTTTCTTTTTCTTTTTTATTGTCATTTCTATCGAATTTATTACCTAAGATTGCTTGTGTTGCAAATTTCCTATTTGAAGAGATAATGAACAACTATATAAGAGCTATAAATATTGAATGTGTATAGTCACATAGCTTTTCCTGCAATTCTTACATTTACATACTACATTTTTTCAGTTATGTGAGCACATATTTCAATAAGACCATAATTTCTTTTTTTTATCTCTACAATGATTTTATGTCCTCATAATTCATTTTATGTAATCGGAACAATGATTCTCTCCATTAATAGAAAGATAATTATTTGTTTTTCCTTGTATTTTTAATGATATAAGTGTCATTTAAATTAATATATAAGGATAAAGATGTAGTACTTATATCTCTATTAATGAAGATTATCTTTACTCTCAGTTTTATTGGCTTCTATGTTCAACAGATTACTACTTTACAAAATGAACTCTCATATTTGCAAGCCCAACTTTTGGAACTACCCCAACCACCACCACCTCTGCAGCAAGCAGCCATGGCTGCTGCAATGCCAGCCACATATGATTTATCCACACTTTTTGACCCTATGGCTCAACAATCTCCAAGGAACATGATGCAGCAAAGGGCCATGGACCTACGTTATCAGTATGTAGGTGCTACCACATTGCCCAGTGCTAGTGCTAGTGGTGGTGGTGGTGGTGGTGGCGGCAGTGGTGTTATTAGTTATGTCGGTGGTGGTGGTAGTGGTGTCAATGCTTCTGGTGTTGGTAATGGTGTCAATGCTTCTGGTGTTGGTAATGGTGTCAGTAGTGGTGGTGGTGCTGCTAGTGGTGTAGTTAATGGTGTCGGTGTCGGTGGTGGTGGTGGTGATTTTCATAGTTTGGCTCGTGAACTTCTTCATAGAATTGGAAATGCTACTGTTGCTGTTGCTCCTGGTGTGGCTGGCACTAGTGCCAAGTGATTATTAATCTTTGGCTTAAGCAATTGATACATTTGGTATATATATTATGGTACTTTATATATATCCACCCCCCCCCCCCCCCCTTTATAATTTCCTTATATTTTATGTACTTTGCATTGCTTTGTTAAGTAATATTTGGTTCATGGATTTTGTTAATCAATTTTCTTCATTATTTTGAAAATGGTTTTAAATTGTGATTACAATTTCGTTGAGTTTTTAGTAACGGTGAACTAGTACAAAAAGATGCGATCGATGCAATCGGAATTGTAATTATAGTTGCGGGGTTTGTTAAAACCCTAACCTCACATCCTCAGTTATAGTTATAAACCCATATTTAAAACCTACTTTTTCAGTAGAGTATACTTGCAATGTGAAATTTAATTTACCTTCTATTCAACACAATCTATTTAATGGATGATTGAGTTAAGTTGATATAAAACCTAATTATAACACCTTAGTCATGTACCTTAGTGTCGCGACCCGATTTTCGGTTGGAAGACCGGTCATGCGACTTAGGGAGAGGTGAACTCGATTTCTACCTCTTCCAATTATTTTGGAGTCGCCACTACGTTTTTTGCGGTTAAAACGTAGAAAACTCTAAATTACGCCCGATTAGGATAATTTGGTCATTTAACAGAGATTCTGAGCTCGGGAGTCGATTACGAATCGGGGAAGGTGTTAGCACCCCGTCCGCCCGTATTAAAACGGTACCCTTGCTAATAACATGGACTTTTATACCCTTAAAATAATCTATTAAAATTGAATTACTTAAAGCGAAATATTTTTATTTTTTATTGTTTTGCCTGACAAGAGTTCATCTTGCTCCTACGTATCCCTAGGTGCAAAAGGGAAATCAAGGCTACGTAGTTCTGGTTTGAAAATTAATTGGTGTTGGTTTAGTTTGTTTGAAAAGTTGATGTAAACTGTATTCTCTTTAAGAAAAGATGAAGCAGCAGAAACTAATGTCCGCACCATATCAAATCTTAAAGAGATTTTGAAAGTAATTAAATTACTGTGTTGAAATTTATTTATCTTTAAGATATATATATTTTTTTGAAATAATTGAAATGAATTGTTTGAAATTTATTTATTTTTAAGATAGATGAAGTAGCAAGACTAATGCCCGCGCCGCATCAAATCTCAAGGAATATTTTGAAGTGGTTTAAAATATATTATTGAAATTTATTCACCTTTAAGATAGATGAAGTAGCAAGACTAATGCCCGCGCCGCATCATATCTTAAAGAGACTTGAAATAATTTAAAAATATGTTATTAAAATTATTCACCTTTAAGATAGATGAAGTAGCAAGACTAATGCCCGCGCCGCATCATATCTTAAAGAGATTTGAAATAGTTTAAAAATATGTTATTAAAATTATTCACCTTTAAGATAGATGAAGTAGCAAGACTAATGCCCGCGCCGCATCATATCTTAAAGAGATTTGAAATAGTTTAAAAATATGTTATTAAAATTATTCACCTTTAAGATAGATGAAGTAGCAAGACTAATGCCCGCGCCGCATCATATCTTAAAGAGATTTGAAATAGTTTAAAAATATGTTATTAAAATTATTCATCTTTAAGATAGATGAAGTAGCAAGACTAATGCCCGCGCCGCATCATATCTTAAAGAGATTTGAAATAGTTTAAAAATATGTTATTAAAATTATTCATCTTTAAGATAGATGAAGTAGCAAGACTAATGCCCGTGCCGCATCATATCTTAAAGAGATTTGAAATAGTTTAAAAATATGTTATTAAAATTATTCATCTTTAAGATAGATGATATTTACCTTCTATTCAACACAATCTATTTAATGGATGATTGAGTTAAGTTGATATAAAACCTAATTATAACACCTTAGTCATGTACCTTAGCCTCTGCAAAATTGAGAGTATGTTGTGGTTATTTTAGAGGGTGTTTCAGCAGAAGAACCTAATTTGATTCTGGTATGCAACAAAGTTAGAATTCATGTGGTTTGGTCTTAAAATATATACATACCCATACTTGCTATAAAAAATGGAAATCGGCATCTGGATCTTCTGGTACTGGAATGTGATAGGAGATATACTTTTATAATTTTTATAAATTTAAAAATAATAGAGATTTTGGACCCTTAAGTGTTTTTTAGTATCACATGTCATAATCTCAGCCTCATACTAGACTCT
This sequence comes from Lupinus albus, assembly GCA_009771035.1. NCBI lineage: Eukaryota > Viridiplantae > Streptophyta > Magnoliopsida > Fabales > Fabaceae > Lupinus > Lupinus albus. Next base: position 15,141,167 of record CM020010.1, read on the forward strand.
CCACTACTGGGAGGATCCTAGCTAGCTAAAAAATCATTACACTAACATTCATTCTTTTCTCATATTTTAAATTTTGTTGTTGTGGCTACATTGAAATTTAACACAATTGTGGTCTTAACCAGTGTTGTGATAACCGGACCGGACTGTCCGACCGGTTCGATCGCTGGCCGAACTTGAAAACGGCTCCGTTTTGTAGTTTTAACCGAATGAGTAGTTGGACCGCTTTGAACCGCAGAAATTCTGGTTCGACCGTGCTAAACCCGGTTAAACCGGAATAACCCATGAAGAAAACCGGACGGTTCACTTAAAATTTTAAAAAAATGGAACATTACTCTAATGTTTTGTTTATTTTGGTCCAAAAATAATAGAGAGATATTACTTCAATATAGTTATATAAAATTATTAATTATATAAAATTTACATTTATATATAATTATAGATAAAAATTATTAATTATATTTAAAATCATCCGGTCCGACCGAACGGATTAACTGGTTAAACCGGTTAGACCTAATACGGAAGTTCTTCCGGCTTGACGTCCGGCTCGGGTTTCACAACATTGGTCTCAACTATGATCATGATGTCATTTTGGAAATTCCAGAAACTTCATAATGCAATTAATTTAAACACTTTTCTCTACCTTTAGGTCTACAACCATATTTTCTAACTCTTTTTTTTTTGCTAAGTGATGGTTCGAGTCTCGTCCACAACAAATACTAACATACTAACAACTAACATTTGCCGATAAAAAAAGTATTAAAAGTATATCACTCTATCCGTTACTCTTTGTTATTGATCAAAAAATTACTTAATTACTAAATTCTTAACTTCAATATTTTTTCAATCAATCACAAGTAGTGATATACTATTGTGGGACAATAGATGTGATCCCGAACTTAAATATGCCAAGCCACCATGTCACATGGAATAGATATATAAAGGTTTCACTCGTGCACAATCAAAAGAATGAGACTTTTTGCAAGAAAATGAAACTTGCATCGATTCAAGCAATAACTACGTAGGTTCTCCCATGAATATTATATATATGAACAAAGAAAATGATATTTTTATATGAATATAATTTCATGAGTTTGCACAATTTAGTGTTTTAAAATGCAATTTTACGTTGAAGTTAACATTGAATTTATGTTTCAGTAATATTAGGTAGTTACCCCTTTCCATCTTTCGATCCGTATACATATGCTTTGTTAGAATTCATAATTTCTAATTAAAATTGATATCATATAATTAGTACAATTATATCGGCGATTTATTTTGAGTTACAAAACAAATGATTTAATTTCTGACAACTTATAGGACTTCTAAAATTGATAACATATATGAGCATAATGAGTGGATACCAAACGGTCGTTGGCCTATAGGGGATAATGTAAACTCTATAAGATAGCGGATAAGGAATAGTTATGGTCCCCAAGATATCAAATAAGAAATAGTTTTCACCTCTCCCCATCAGATAGAAAACGAATGTCCCAAAATGAATTCAGGATTTGGTTGATGAGGTCTTGAGGAAGGTTATCATACCAAACAAAACTCTCTCCAAAGGTATACAAATTAAAAGGAATAGATTTGAGAAACATGGATGAATATGACTTTGTATCCTTGTTTTATTTTATGTGTGAGAATCATGAGATTTAAGATCATAAGATTGGTAACTCACCAAAATTCCAACAATTAGTAGAGGGCTAGGTTCTCAATATTATGATTAGGAATGGCAACAGGCGGGTTGGGGTCGCGTTTGTGTTTACCCAACCTCAAATCCAAAACCCGAACCTGAACTTGAATTAAGCGAGGTTAAAAACATTGATACCGTCCCTGAACCCGTTGAGTTTCGGGTAACCCGAACCCGAAAAACCGTCTGAAACATATATTAATATTTATATATATAGGTTATATATATATATCAAATTTCTATATATATATATATATACCTTTTATATATGTGATTATGTATAATTTTATAATTTTACATATATTAATTGGGTTCGAGGTAGGTATCAACAACATCAAACCCGAAAGTTGAACTTGGGTAAAACTCGAACTCGAACTCAATCACATTTGATTTTCCCTGTTAAATTTGGGTTGGGTTCGGGCAGGTACCCACGGGTTCAGTTTCTGTTGTCATCCCTAATTATGATTCTCCAAAGAGTATTTTTTCAAATTTTGTATGAATCCTAATTTTAATTTGGGAATTTTATTTTTCGTTATTATATTATGAAAATTGGAAAATATATGAATTATTATTTCTACTGCATCTTGATGTTTTTTTGAATTCATTATGTTTCCACCATTATTATATTTGGTGGATCATTTTGCAGTAATGACTAATTGAACCATTTTATGTTATTTTTAATATTAAAGAGACATTAATATAAAATATTATATTTTACATTTTGTAATATCTGATGTGCAACATCATGAAGCTATGAAGCATTATTGTATATGCTGTAACACCACGAATTTTCTGAGTTGGAATTATAAATTTTTATGAGTTTTTATTAATTATTTATTTTATCAACGATTAATTGTAGAAATTAATCAGTGTGGATTTAGGCTAAGCCATAGTTGAATATTAGTCTTGTTTTGTGATTTCCTATTTTATGGTAAATTTTTGTAATTTTCTGTGACGAAATATTTTTGAATTGTCGTCGGGCCCAAATAGCCCGAATTCGGCCCAATAACGTGTTTTTGAGTTCCGTAACTCGGAATCGAATTCCGATTGCACCATTGGCTTCGAAATATTATTTCGAGTCAAGATAGACATCAAGTTCATTCAGAACGCATTTATAAATATTTTCACTCCAAATTTTGTGTTTCGGAGTTCTAACGGTAAACCAAAATCGGGAGATTGTATATTTTCGGACGAAATTATCCGAAGATGTTCGGACACGACATTTATTGGGAAATTACATCATATCAATAAAGTTGGAAGTCATCATTGCATGAGTCACTTACTTGTTACACAAGTAATGCAAAAGCTTACAAAACCCCCTAAAACACTCAACAAATCCTCTCACTCCACCACCATTAGACACATCACCTATGCTAGTCTAAAGCTACTTACTTTGCATTAAATTTTCTGATTTGATGAGGGTGAGGCTCTCCTATAAATACCTCACCCCATCCTCTCATTTTTACACTAAATTCCTTATACAAACTAAGGTAGTCTTTTATTTTATCTTCTTCATCTTCTTCTCATACTTCATAGAAAGTTATGAGCTTTTATTATTTTGTTCATAAAGTAGAATTTATATTTGTTCTTTAAGTATTTTATGAAAGCATAACTAAAGGGGATGATAATAAAATCATATGAACCTTTATGTAGTTTTTGACTTTTGTAAATCTTGAAATTTCTTCCTTGTTCTTAGATGGAAAAAACTATATCTTTGGACAAGGTTAGATGAGTTATTTATTTGGAAATATTATACATTATTGTTAGTATTTGAATATGTTTAAAGGTGATGATTTTAACATCAAAGGAACCTTTAATGTGTTTAGGAAAAAGTTTGTATTTTATTCTTGAAAGTTTATGATGTTGATGAGTTGTTGAAAATATTTCATTTTTTAGATAGTATTATGTTTTAAAAGTGGTTTACATATTTTACTCTTTGATTCCCAAGTTAAAATAATGATTTGGGATAAAAGATGATTTATTAAAGTCTTGACTTCATAAACTTAAAGTGTTATGAAGTTTTAGATATTAAAGTAGTAGAAAGTCTTACATTATGATTTATTTTCATGACCATGAAAATAACACTTACTAACCCTTGAGGTTTTTCCTAAAATATTAGGAGGTGTTAAGATGTTCATAGAAATTATTGTATTTATTTTAGTTGACTTACTTTAAAGTGGTAAGAATAACTAAAAGATGTTTAAATGTAAAATATTAAATTAAGAGTCATTCTTTTTCATGACTATGAAAATAACACTTACTAACCCTTGAGGTTTTTTCCTAAAAAATTAGGAGGTGTTAAGATGTTCATGAAAATTTGTTTTAGTAGTATACTTGAAATAATGAGAGTTACCTAAAAGTCTTGACTTTATAAACTTAAAGTGTTATGAAGTCTTAGATGGTAAAATGATTTAAAAATGTTGAATCTTAGTTAAGTGAACTTACTTTAAAATGGTAAGATTTACTTAAAAAAGTAAAAAGGTTAGTTTTAGTAAAAATGTTTTACTTACAAAAAAATAAGATTTGTGAATTATCGGAAAAATACAATGAAGTGGGAATACATGTCTAGAAAAGTTCTGTCTAAGGAAAGACTTGGTATTTAAGGGTGTCTTTATGACCCACCTCTCTTTCCTGGGAACTAGCCTGATGTATATCCACGGATTACGACATAAATGAAGTGGGAATACATGTCTAGAAAGGTTCTGTCTAAGGAAAGACTTGGTATTTAAGGGTGTCTTTATGACCCACCTCTCTTTCCTGGGAACTAGCCTGGTGTATATCCACGGATTACGACATAAATGAAGTGGGAATACATGTCTAGAAAGGTTCTGTCTAAGGAAAGATTTGGTATTTAAGGGTGTCTTTATGACCCACCTCTCTTTCTTGGGAACTAGCCTGGTGTATATCCACGGATTACGACATAATTTCGGTATAAGTTTTATTGAAAATTTTACTTTAAAAAGTATTATTTGATTGTAAGACTTTCGATGACAAATGATGATTCAAGGATATTCAACCTTGAATTGGATGGACGAAAGCAATTAAATTCATTTTAAATCGGAAGTTTTATCTTCGTGTAAAAAGTTATTTCATAAGTATAATAATTATCGTCATTTAACTAATTAACGTTATTTTGGCATAATAAAGATTTCGAGAGGAGAACGGATCAAGTAAGCTCACCTACAAACAGAGAACCTAACGACCCGACACACTCAGGTGAGGGAGAAAACATCGTGACACAGTGGTGTCCGAATATGCATCAGGACCTCCAAACTCCCTCACAAGTTTGGAGTTGCCCTGGGTATTAAGAAAGCTTGTACTTAATCAATTGCATGTTTGTTTGGATTAAGTACAGCAATATTTCTTATACCGATTTATGTTATGTTTATATATGCAAATATCATGTTTACTCTTGAATTATAATGTTTGAATGATTATTATGGGAATGATATGTATGTGATAATTTTGAAATTCAAGGTTTAAAAACATTTGATATAAATGAGAAATATTTTCCTTGAGAAAAGTAATTAAAATGATATTTAGGTTCTTCTCGCTTGACCGAGACAACTCTCGATTGAGCGAGAAGTATATAGAGAAAACGAGTGTTTTAGCTCGAGGCGAGACAGCTCTCGCTTGAGCTAAAATAGGCACCAAGAGAACTGATTGTTTTCTCGCTTAAGCCACAAAGCCTAAAAAATTGGAAGCATCTCGCTTGAGCAAGACAGCTCTCGCTTGAGCGAGCGGGCTCCATACAGACATGACTTCTTTTTAAGTCGTCGGAATGATAACTCTCATATATACGAGAGCCCAATGGCATGTTTGCCATCAAGAATTTGTAAAGGTAAACAACTATATGAAATTCTTGAAAGTAATAAAAGTAAGGAATTGCTTTGTTAAAGGCGAGGTCGAGGGTGTGATATTATGCCCACGCAACGAGATTATTTGACCGTAAGAGGCTTGGCTAGAGGAGCCGTCCAGGATAATTCAGCGATGGTTCGTAGTGGTGCCGAAATTATTCTCTCTTTTTGTTATATGTGTTAAGATCGGGACCCACTAGAAGCATTCCTTTGGGAGATGTCTTAGGTTGGGCCGATCATTTAAAAGAATGATTAAAAGATTTAATTGGCTAACCTCGGTTAGTGTGCATACTCATTATGAATAATGAAGTAGTGGAGAGGAAATTTACGGGAGACGAACGAGCCCCGAGATGTTGAGAGGGACGGCGATGGCGGTGATTCGTCAGCAAAGTCTTGAGGGTGAGTCTAGGTGAGACGAGTCCCTTGTATTCTTGGATGAGGTATTCTGTTGGATCGGACAGTTCTCACAGCGCAAACTAGATGATCTCTGACAACCCCTCTTTGCAATCAGGATCGATGAGAGGGATGCCTAGAAAGTGTTTGATACGACACCGTCCTGAAATGGACAGTTCTTTGGAACAGATCGATCATATATCCTTGCGAGGAATATTTTGGTGCGTTCAAATCGGCTTGTTATGGGACCTGTACTCTCGGTTATTTCCGAATAGTTATTGGGAGGATAAAGGAGTAAGGATGGTGGACTCATGCATCGCATTGCATACATGATATTCTTCGATATTGTTTCTAAATCCTCGAGTTTTATATTTCATTCATTGTTTTTATGTGCTTGTATAATCACATGATATATATGTACTCATGTGTTGTCTTGGTGTATTATTCTGTGTAATTCCACGACGTCAATGATAAGTTTTTCATTAGATGTTTTACTCCCTCTCTTCTTTCTTTTTGTCTTCTATCCGCGTTTGTTCAGATGGATCGTTCGATCGGGATTCAGAGTTACCACTTTTCGATGTCCCAGGAGGGGGCATGGAGGATTGAGGGAATCTGTTATACCTACACAGGCCTTGGTACTTTTGATTAGTGTACCTGTGTAGGGAATTTATTTTGTAGTAGTTTTTATTTGGGCGACGATTAGGATTCCGCCTTGTACCTGTACCAACATTTTCTAATGAAGTATGATTCAAAGTTATATTGAGTTTTTCTAGTTACCATTAAGTAATGGTTGTGATTTTCCGCATTGTATGTTACTTAAGTGATGTTCCGAAAATGAAACGAAGATAAGGACATAAATTTTTATGGCTCCTTTATTCAAAAAAAAAAATTACCCATTTTCGAGCAAGATTATTGAAGTAATTTTCGGGGCGTTACAACATGGTATCAGAGCGGTTCTTTTCTATCCGGCCTGGAGCATGGCCTCACATGCTTTCTTGTGTGACTTTGTATGTTTTAGTATGTGCTTTTATTGTTCGGTTGGGAATGCCACCTATGAACAATTTTGATAGACGAAGTATCTCATACATGTCTAATGTTCTCAGATTTAAGATGGCTGAACGTGGAACGGCTAACTTGGACTTCATGGCTGCAATGACTGCAGCGATTCAGAATGTGAATGCTAACTTACATCAACTGAATCAACAACAACAACCATCAACTCAAGGATCGGCTCAGTATAGGGGTTTGGATGACTTCTGTCGTCGTCAACCCCCAAAGTTCGAAGGAGGCTTTGCACCTGATGCTGCAAATGACTGGATCCAAGAGTTGGAAATAATCTTTCGAGCACTTATGTGCACTGAGGAGCAGAAGGTCACCTATGCGACCTATATGCTTACTAAGGAGGCTGAAAACTGGTGGGAATTCACTAGCCGCCAGATGGTGCATGAGCAACAAGTTATCAATTGGACAACTTTCAAAGATAGATTTCTGCAGAAGTACTTTCCTGCAGATATGAGGACCAAGAAGGAAATGGAATTCCTGCGTCTGCAGCAGGGGAGCATGACAGTTGGGGAATATGCTGCCAAATTTGAAGATTTGGCTAGATATGCCCCACACTACAATCAAGTGGGGAATGAAAGGTCCAAATGTGCCAAGTTTGAGGATGGACTCAGACAGGACCTAAAGGTGATGTTCGTACATCAACAAATACCAGAATTTGCAACTCTGGTTAACAAATGTCGGCTGTATGAAGAAAGCGTGAAGGCGAGAAATGCGGCACTGAAAAGTGTCGTACCACCCGGAAATTCCTATGGACCCCAAAGGAATTTCGGGCAAGGGCTTGGAAGGGGAAAGCCTTTCAACCGCAACCAGAAACCCTATGTTTCATCATCAGGGAATCATCAGAAGAGTTTCAAGCCTTACAACAATAGAGGCTCCCGACAAGGAAACAACAACAACAACAACAACAACAAAATGAGTTCACCAGTTGGGAATTCTAACCTCAACACACCACCTTGGTGTTCGAAGTGCAAGGGGAAGCACTTCAGTGTCAACTGTCCAGTGTGTTATCACTGCAATCAACCTGGACACATCAAGCCGAAGTGCCCTAAGCTGAAAATGGAAGAGGTGAATACTGTTCAAGCAGAAAGACCTAAGGCCAAAGGAAGGGTGTTCACCATGAGCGGAACTGAGATCGAGGGCAACAAAGATCTCATACAAGGTACATGTCGTATTAATGAGATTTCTTTATCTGTGTTGTTTGATTCGGGTGCGACCCATTCTTTCATATCTAATGATGTTGTCAACCGATTAACATTGCCTATAGTGTCCTTATCCTATGACCTAATTGTATCCACACCCACAAATGAACCTGTCATAGTGTCAACTATGTGTTCTCAATGTTCCATAACTTTAGAGGAAAGAACCTTTGTAGTAGACCTGATATGCCTACCCTTATCCAACCTAGATATCATCTTAGGGATGGACTGGTTGTCTAACAACCATGTTCTTCTGAACTGCTTTAACAAAACAGTGATCTTTAGTGACCCCAAAGACCCCATTGAATCTTGTTATGGCACCCAAAGCACCACTGCCAATCAAATAAAGGAACTCTTGAAAGATGGAGCTCAAGTATTTATGCTGCTGGCATCGTTAGAAAAGAAAGATGGAGAAGAGATTCAGAATCTACCCATAGTTAGGGATTTCTCCGAAGTTTTTCCGGATGATATTCCTGGCTTACCCCCGGTAAGGGAGATAGAGTTTGCTATCGATTTAGTTCCTGGAACTGGACCGATCTCTATAGCTCCATACAGAATGGCACCGTTGGAGTTAACGGAGTTGAAGAAGCAATTGGAAGACTTGCTACAGAAACAGTTTGTCAGACCTAGTGTTTCACCATGGGGTGCTCCAGTGTTATTCGTGAAGAAAAAGGATGGTAGTATGCGGTTATGCACTGACTATCGACAGTTGAACAAGGTCACCATCAAGAACAAGTACCCATTACCGAGAATTGACGACTTGATGGATCAATTGAGAGGAGCTACAGTGTTTTCAAAGATCGACCTTCGATCTGGGTATCATCAAATACGCGTAAAGTCGGAAGACATTCCGAAGACAGCTTTTCGGACGCGTTATGGCCATTACGAATACCTTGTAATGCCATTTGGTGTAACCAATGCTCCTGCAGTGTTCATGGATTACATGAATCGCATTTTTCATCCATACCTCGACGCATTTGTGGTCGTATTTATCGATGATATCCTGATTTATTCGAAAGATCAGGAGGAACATGCGAAACATCTGAGAATGGTGTTGCAGGTGTTAAAGGACAACCAACTATATGCCAAACTTTCGAAATGCGAATTTTGGTTAGAATCGGTGAATTTTCTCGGGCATGTAATATCAAGCAAAGGAATCGCTGTCGACCCGGCCAAAGTAGGAACGGTGATGGACTGGAATTCTCCAAAATCCGTAACAGAAATTAGAAGCTTCCTCGGTTTAGCAGGATACTATCGGAAGTTCATTGAAGGATTTTCGAAGTTGGCATTGCCACTAACTACGTTAACAAGGAAAGACAAGGCTTTCGTCTGGACAGCGAAGTGTGAGGAAAACTTTCAAGAATTGAAGAAGAGATTGACTACAGCACCTGTGTTGATTCTACCAGACCCGAAGGAGAACTACAACGTGTACTGTGACGCGTCTAAACAGGGTCTGGGTTGCGCGTTGATGCAACAACAAAAGGTGGTAGCTTATGCTTCAAGACAACTAAAGACACATGAGAAGAATTATCCGACGCATGACTTGGGGTTGGCTGCGATCGTATTTGCTCTTAAGATCTGGAGGCATCATCTTTATGGAGTAAGATTTGAAGTCTTCAGTGATCACAAAAGTTTAAAGTATCTATTTGATCAGAAGGAGTTGAACATGAGACAGAGAAGGTGGATTGAATTTCTAAAGGACTATGACTTTGATCTCCAATACCACCCTGGGAAAGCTAATGTGGTGGCTGATGCTTTGAGTAGAAAGTCCCTACATATGTCAACCATGATGGTCAGAGAGATGGAATTGATTGAAGATTTCAGGGATTTAGGCCTCGCACTGCAAGTAAAACCTAAGAGTTTGACCTTAGGTATGCTTACAGTAACAAATGAATTTCTGGAACAACTAAAAGGTTTGCAAAGTTCTGATCTAGAACTGCAAGAGAAGAGAACCTTGTTGGCCGAAGGGAGAGCCCCAGAATTTCAAGAAGGAACCGATGGAGTACTGAGATGCAAGAACCGAGTCTGTGTGCCAAGAGACCCCGATTTGAAAATGGCGATCTTGGACGAAGCCCATAAGAGCAAACTAAGTATTCACCTTGGAGCTACCAAGATGTATCAAGACTTGAAGAAGATGTTCTGGTGTTTCGGTATGAAGAAAGAAGTAGCCGAGTATGTCTCGCGCTGCTTAACATGTCAGAAGGCAAAGATCGAGCACAAGAGACCCGGAGGAGAACTTCAACCTTTGGATATTCCCGTGTGGAAATGGGATAGCATTGCAATGGATTTTGTGAGTGGATTTCCTCGAACTCCGAAAGGTTATGATGCAGTTTGGGTGATAGTGGATCGTTTGACGAAGACAGCTCACTTTCTACCAATCAATATGAAATACTCATTGGAAAGGCTAGCGGAATTGTACATCAAAGAGATTGTCCGATTGCATGGTATTCCTACAAATATCATCTCGGATAGAGACCCACGTTTCACTTCGAAATTGTGGAATGGTTTGCAAACAGCCTTGGGTACCAAACTAAGTATGAGTTCAGCTTACCACCCGCAGACGGATGGCCAATCTGAGCGGACTATCCAATCTTTGGAAGACCTGTTGAGAGCATGTGTGCTTGAACACTCTGGAGGTTGGGCGGACTACATGCATTTAATAGAGTTCACCTACAACAACAGCTTCCATTCGAGTATCGGCATGGCGCCGTATGAAGCTCTTTACGGAAGAAAATGCAGAACACCATTATGCTGGTTTGAAACAGGGGAGAATTTGATACTAGGACCCGATGTGGTTCAACAAACGACGGAAAAGATCAAAATGATAAGAGAAAACATGAAGACAGCTCAGAGTAGGCAGAAGAGCTATTATGATAAAAGGAGGAACCCTCTCAGTTTTGAAGAAGGAGATCATGTGTTCATGAGGGTGGTTCCAACGACTGGTATTGGCAGAGTGCTTAAAGCCCGTAAGCTTACCCCTAAATTCATAGGACCATACCAAATCCTTAGAAAAGTCGGACCAGTAGCTTACCAGATAGCCTTGCCACCTTTACTGTCAAACCTACATAATGTCTTCCATGTGTCTCAACTTAGAAAATACATTAGTGACCCGTCGCACATCATTGTACCCGATTCAATCCAGCTAAAGGATAATCTCACTTTTGAAACTATGCCCTTGAGAATTGAGGATCGCAGTGTAAAGACGTTGCGAGGCAAGGAGATTGCTTTGGTTAAAGTAATTTGGAGTCAAGCTAATGGAGAAGATGCGACATGGGAAGTCGAAGACTCCATCAAAGAAGCTTACCCCTACCTTTTTGAATAAGAGGTACGATACATTTTCGAGGACGAAAATTTTTTAAGGGGGGAGGATTGTAACACCACGAATTTTCTGAGTTGGAATTATAAATTTTTATGAGTTTTTATTAATTATTTATTTTATCAACGATTAATTGTAGAAATTAATCAGTGTGGATTTAGGCTAAGCCATAGTTGAATATTAGTCTTGTTTTGTGATTTCCTATTTTATGGTAAATTTTTGTAATTTTCTGTGACGAAATATTTTTGAATTGTCGTCGGGCCCAAATAGCCCGAATTCGGCCCAATAACGTGTTTTTGAGTTCCGTAACTCGGAATCGAATTCCGATTGCACCATTGGCTTCGAAATATTATTTCGAGTCAAGATAGACATCAAGTTCATTCAGAACGCATTTATAAATATTTTCACTCCAAATTTTGTGTTTCGGAGTTCTAACGGTAAACCAAAATCGGGAGATTGTATATTTTCGGACGAAATTATCCGAAGATGTTCGGACACGACATTTATTGGGAAATTACATCATATCAATAAAGTTGGAAGTCATCATTGCATGAGTCACTTACTTGTTACACAAGTAATGCAAAAGCTTACAAAACCCCCTAAAACACTCAACAAATCCTCTCACTCCACCACCATTAGACACATCACCTATGCTAGTCTAAAGCTACTTACTTTGCATTAAATTTTCTGATTTGATGAGGGTGAGGCTCTCCTATAAATACCTCACCCCATCCTCTCATTTTTACACTAAATTCCTTATACAAACTAAGGTAGTCTTTTATTTTATCTTCTTCATCTTCTTCTCATACTTCATAGAAAATTATGAGCTTTTATTATTTTGTTCATAAAGTAGAATTTATATTTGTTCTTTAAGTATTTTATGAAAGCATAACTAAAGGGGATGATAATAAAATCATATGAACCTTTATGTAGTTTTTGACTTTTGTAAATCTTGAAATTTCTTCCTTGTTCTTAGAAGGAAAAAACTATATCTTTGGACAAGGTTAGATGAGTTATTTATTTGGAAATATTATACATTATTGTTAGTATTTGAATATGTTTAAAGGTGATGATTTTAACATCAAAGGAACCTTTAATGTGTTTAGGAAAAAGTTTGTATTTTATTCTTGAAAGTTTATGATGTTGATGAGTTGTTGAAAATATTTCATTTTTTAGATAGTATTATGTTTTAAAAGTGGTTTACATATTTTACTCTTTGATTCCCAAGTTAAAATAATGATTTGGGATAAAAGATGATTTATTAAAGTCTTGACTTCATAAACTTAAAGTGTTATGAAGTTTTAGATATTAAAGTAGTAGAAAGTCTTACATTATGATTTATTTTCATGACCATGAAAATAACACTTACTAACCCTTGAGGTTTTTCCTAAAATATTAGGAGGTGTTAAGATGTTCATAGAAATTATTGTATTTATTTTAGTTGACTTACTTTAAAGTGGTAAGAATAACTAAAAGATGTTTAAATGTAAAATATTAAATTAAGAGTCATTCTTTTTCATGACTATGAAAATAACACTTACTAACCCTTGAGGTTTTTTCCTAAAAAATTAGGAGGTGTTAAGATGTTCATGAAAATTTGTTTTAGTAGTATACTTGAAATAATGAGAGTTACCTAAAAGTCTTGACTTTATAAACTTAAAGTGTTATGAAGTCTTAGATGGTAAAATGATTTAAAAATGTTGAATCTTAGTTAAGTGAACTTACTTTAAAATGGTAAGATTTACTTAAAAAAGTAAAAAGGTTAGTTTTAGTAAAAATGTTTTACTTACAAAAAAATAAGATTTGTGAATTATCGGAAAAATACAATGAAGTGGGAATACATGTCTAGAAAAGTTCTGTCTAAGGAAAGACTTGGTATTTAAGGGTGTCTTTATGACCCACCTCTCTTTCCTGGGAACTAGCCTGATGTATATCCACGGATTACGACATAAATGAAGTGGGAATACATGTCTAGAAAGGTTCTGTCTAAGGAAAGACTTGGTATTTAAGGGTGTCTTTATGACCCACCTCTCTTTCCTGGGAACTAGCCTGGTGTATATCCACGGATTACGACATAAATGAAGTGGGAATACATGTCTAGAAAGGTTCTGTCTAAGGAAAGATTTGGTATTTAAGGGTGTCTTTATGACCCACCTCTCTTTCTTGGGAACTAGCCTGGTGTATATCCACGGATTACGACATAATTTCGGTATAAGTTTTATTGAAAATTTTACTTTAAAAAGTATTATTTGATTGTAAGACTTTCGATGACAAATGATGATTCAAGGATATTCAACCTTGAATTGGATGGACGAAAGCAATTAAATTCATTTTAAATCGGAAGTTTTATCTTCGTGTAAAAAGTTATTTCATAAGTATAATAATTATCGTCATTTAACTAATTAACGTTATTTTGGCATAATAAAGATTTCGAGAGGAGAACGGATCAAGTAAGCTCACCTACAAACAGAGAACCTAACGACCCGACACACTCAGGTGAGGGAGAAAACATCGTGACACAGTGGTGTCCGAATATGCATCAGGACCTCCAAACTCCCTCACAAGTTTGGAGTTGCCCTGGGTATTAAGAAAGCTTGTACTTAATCAATTGCATGTTTGTTTGGATTAAGTACAGCAATATTTCTTATACCGATTTATGTTATGTTTATATATGCAAATATCATGTTTACTCTTGAATTATAATGTTTGAATGATTATTATGGGAATGATATGTATGTGATAATTTTGAAATTCAAGGTTTAAAAACATTTGATATAAATGAGAAATATTTTCCTTGAGAAAAGTAATTAAAATGATATTTAGGTTCTTCTCGCTTGACCGAGACAACTCTCGATTGAGCGAGAAGTATATAGAGAAAACGAGTGTTTTAGCTCGAGGCGAGACAGCTCTCGCTTGAGCTAAAATAGGCACCAAGAGAACTGATTGTTTTCTCGCTTAAGCCACAAAGCCTAAAAAATTGGAAGCATCTCGCTTGAGCAAGACAGCTCTCGCTTGAGCGAGCGGGCTCCATACAGACATGACTTCTTTTTAAGTCGTCGGAATGATAACTCTCATATATACGAGAGCCCAATGGCATGTTTGCCATCAAGAATTTGTAAAGGTAAACAACTATATGAAATTCTTGAAAGTAATAAAAGTAAGGAATTGCTTTGTTAAAGGCGAGGTCGAGGGTGTGATATTATGCCCACGCAACGAGATTATTTGACCGTAAGAGGCTTGGCTAGAGGAGCCGTCCAGGATAATTCAGCGATGGTTCGTAGTGGTGCCGAAATTATTCTCTCTTTTTGTTATATGTGTTAAGATCGGGACCCACTAGAAGCATTCCTTTGGGAGATGTCTTAGGTTGGGCCGATCATTTAAAAGAATGATTAAAAGATTTAATTGGCTAACCTCGGTTAGTGTGCATACTCATTATGAATAATGAAGTAGTGGAGAGGAAATTTACGGGAGACGAACGAGCCCCGAGATGTTGAGAGGGACGGCGATGGCGGTGATTCGTCAGCAAAGTCTTGAGGGTGAGTCTAGGTGAGACGAGTCCCTTGTATTCCTGGATGAGGTATTCTGTTGGATCGGACAGTTCTCACAGCGCAAACTAGATGATCTCTGACAACCCCTCTTTGCAATCAGGATCGATGAGAGGGATGCCTAGAAAGTGTTTGATACGACACCGTCCTGAAATGGACAGTTCTTTGGAACAGATCGATCATATATCCTTGCGAGGAATATTTTGGTGCGTTCAAATCGGCTTGTTATGGGACCTGTACTCTCGGTTATTTCCGAATAGTTATTGGGAGGATAAAGGAGTAAGGATGGTGGACTCATGCATCGCATTGCATACATGATATTCTTCGATATTGTTTCTAAATCCTCGAGTTTTATATTTCATTCATTGTTTTTATGTGCTTGTATAATCACATGATATATATGTACTCATGTGTTGTCTTGGTGTATTATTCTGTGTAATTCCACGACGTCAATGATAAGTTTTTCATTAGATGTTTTACTCCCTCTCTTCTTTCTTTTTGTCTTCTATCCGCGTTTGTTCAGATGGATCGTTCGATCGGGATTCAGAGTTACCACTTTTCGATGTCCCAGGAGGGGGCATGGAGGATTGAGGGAATCTGTTATACCTACACAGGCCTTGGTACTTTTGATTAGTGTACCTGTGTAGGGAATTTATTTTGTAGTAGTTTTTATTTGGGCGACGATTAGGATTCCGCCTTGTACCTGTACCAACATTTTCTAATGAAGTATGATTCAAAGTTATATTGAGTTTTTCTAGTTACCATTAAGTAATGGTTGTGATTTTCCGCATTGTATGTTACTTAAGTGATGTTCCGAAAATGAAACGAAGATAAGGACATAAATTTTTATGGCTCCTTTATTCAAAAAAAAAAATTACCCATTTTCGAGCAAGATTATTGAAGTAATTTTCGGGGCGTTACATATGCTATGTGAAAAATGTTTTGAAAATTAAACATTTCTAAATAAAGAATATATATATGGCTTAAGAAAATACAAATATCCTCTATTTCATTTAATTGTGATAATAAAATTGATTCTTCTAGGTCTTATTTTATTACAAACAATCATAAATTTTACATAAACTACTAGTTATGTAATAAATATTTGATTTATGTTTGTTTGAATTATTTATGTTTTCTTAATTTTTGACAATGTTTATTATAGATATAAATTTTTAAAAGTAATCATAAAGTATACATAAATTATTAGCATTGTAATGTATATTTGATTTATGTCTGAATTATATCTTATTCCTTAATTTTATGCAATGTTCCTTATGAATATAAATTTATAACCTTGATTCTAAAACAACTCATAGTATTATAAAAGTAACATTTTTTATTACACCTCTAAATGGTCTACCGAAAAAATGTATCTTCCAAATAATAGAAATGAAACTTTAAATTTTTTGAATAGAACCTTTAAAAAATATTTCTTGCAAATATCACAAGAACTATTTTTTAAGATCTCAATTTTTTTAGCATAAACAATAACATGTCTTAATATCAATTCAAATATGTATATTATAAATTAATTATTACACCAAAAAAATATGTATATTATAAAAGTGATAGTTTTTATTATGAAAATATGTACAACTATTCTTTAAAAGACATACAGTAAAATATCAAAGTTGCCTATCTTAAAAAATAATAGAAATATCATAACTCTAAACGGTTTAGAGGAATATTGTATCTTCCAAATAATAGAAATCGAACTTCAGTTTATGAGTTAATTTCAAACAATGTTTATTAAATATTAGGTAAAATATAAGCAAATAAAATAATCATTAATTATATTGTGTATGAAATGCTAAAAATACATTCAAATATTTATACATAATGAACATGAGTCTAAAATAAAACATAATCATTTAAGAGATATGCTAATAAAAATTCTTATAATTTTATATGGTACTTATAAACGTAATCCAAAATAATATGGTGCATAAAGAAATCATTATATTTATATAGAGAATATAGGAGCAATATATTATCCCACACAATTTGAATTTTATTTGTTAGGATTTATTTTCGAATCAAATACTTTCAACAAATCCATGCTAATACAAATGCACGTATAAATGCTAGTATTGCTTATTACCCTCAAAAATCAATGTTAATACTGCACATATATTAGTGCATCAATCTAAAATAACAAAAAAATCAGAATAGTAATGTAATCAATGATTAACATTGTAATGTTAATCATTATAGTTTATGGTTTAGGGTTTAATCAAAACCTAGGTAAAATAACAAAACATCAATTCTCATCAAACCATAAAGAATATAATAAATTATATATACTTATAACAAAAAGAAGCATTGCAAACTCATTTTAGGAATAATGATATCATCCCCGAATTCGTTGGGTTTCGGATAAACCGAACCCGAAAAAACTCGTCTAAAACATATTTATTTATATATATATATATAACCTATATATAAGTCAAATTTCTATATATAGCTGTTATATATGTGTTTATGTGTAATTTTATAATTTTTCATTTATTAATCTGGTTCAGGTTAGGGTATCTACAATACCAAACCCGAAAGTTGAACTCGGGTAAAACTTGAATCCAATCACATCGAGTTTTCCCCGTTAAATTTGGGTTGGGTTCGGGCGGGTACCCGCGACGCGAGTTCAGTTTTAATTGTCATCCCTAATTATGATTTTCCATAAAAAGCGTTTTTACAAATTTTGTATGAACCCTAATTTTAATTTGGGAATTTTATGATTTCGCTATTATATTATGAAAATTGGAAAATATATGAATTGATTATTTCTACTACATCATAATGTTTTTTTTTGAATTCATTATGTTTCCACCATTATTATATTTGGTGAATCAATTTTTCTTTTTGCAGTAATGACTAATTGAACCATTTTAATTTATGTTAATTTTTTATTAAAGAGACATTAACATAAAATATTATATTTTGCATTTTGCAATATCTGATGTGCAATATCATGAAGCTATGAAGCAAAGCATTATTGTATATGATACTAGCAAATAACTCGTGCATTTGTACGGGATAATATCTTTGTCGTATGACTAAAAACATACATTATATGTGCATTCATATGGTTAAGAACACACGTTATTCGTGCATTCGGATGGTTAAACACACATATTACATGTGCATTCGTATTGTTAAGAACACATGTTATCCATACATTCGCACGACTAAGAACATACATGTTACCCGTATATTTTTGTACTTTTTTTATTGATTTTCATATTCTATAATCTATATATTTGGGTAACTAATAAATAAATAAAAACTTATATTGCTAATTCTTATTGTTATTATTTCTTAATGTAACTTGTTTATAATTTCTTTTATTTCTAGGATATTATTTTTTATTACTTGTGTAATTGGTTTATTATTTAATATATTTTTAAAGTATACAAAAGGGGACATTGTAATTATTACTTAGATTTTTTTCGAAATAAATATTGGTTTAACCATTTAGTATGAAAACTTCGAAAATAATATTTTAATATATAGAAATGAAATTTTAGTAATAAATGATAATTGAAATAGGATAGTTGTAATTACTTAATTCGATTCTTTTTCAAAATAATAGAGACCTTAATTATTTAGGATTAAAACTGCTAAAATATTTTAAAGATAGTAATGGAAATGTGTGTACAATATTAATAAATGAAAATGAGAACAATTTAATTAAATTTTTAGATTTTTTTAAATAAAGCATACATACTAATTTGCAGGTAGTGATTACTATACATTTTTTGCCAACTTGAATAGCATCACCGATCTCACCAATAAACACCACATTAAATGACAATATTTGTTTTTATTCACTTAGACATGTTTATCAGTTTTATTTCTATCCTAATGATCGGCAGTATTTATTCAAAGTAATGATTAATTATTAATTATTAGTTTGCAATTGATCAACAATTAAAGTAATAATAAATGAAATTAAAATGTATGAACCAATGTTATTAAAACCGTACCGGTTATCAAACCGGTTAGGGTACTGGTATAGTGGTACAGTGGTTCAACCAGTGGTTCAGTAATTAAACCGCATGCCGGTTAAACCGGACATACTTGCTTATATATATATGTAAACCTATAACAAAAAATTTCAAATAAGTAGATATTCATATTTATAATCCATATTCATAATTTACTTCAAATTCACACAAACAAACAACATTAAGTCTTTAATAAAATCAAAGTCTAAAGTACAAAACATATATTTATCCAAAATTATCACTTAACAAACGCAAAATACAAATAAATGACCCAAGTATCAATCATTGAAGTTGAAGAATTGGTGAAGAATTGAAAATTTGAAATTTAAAAAAAATAATAATAATAATGTACAAACCAACCGGTTTTGACCGGTTTTCAACCGGTTTTGACCGGTTCTATTGCATATGCGGTATAACATACGTACCGTACCGGTTAGGGGTCCGGTTCACCGGTTTTCCGGTTGAACCGGCCGGTACGGTACGGTTTTCAAAACTATGGTATGAACGTTAAAAAGTAATAGTAATAAATGACCAACAATCAGCGCTATTTAAATGCATGAACAATTGTAATAAATGAAATTAAAATGAAAATTTTGTAATTAAATGTTTAGATTTTTTTCAAAATAATGTAGACATTACTTTTTTGGATTACACCCACTAAAATAATATATTAATTGATATCACACATTATTTACCACTATTTAGGCCTTAATTTTTCAAAATAAAGGTTGTCTCTAATGTGATATGCATTCACATATGTTAAGAATTACGAGCAATTGTAATAATATAAGGAAATTATATCTGAAAACGAAATATCTTTATTTTTGTTACATTTATGTATAAAAATGAAGAAATTTGTTTAATTAGTTAACTAAATACTTCATGAGTAAAAATGAAATGTTTGAATTTATAACTATTTTAGTACATGTAGATGTAAAAAGAAAAAAGAAAAGTTAGAATTTATGACATATTATTATTTTTAATTATATCATACAAAACGATCCAAAAAATTGTAAAATGCCAAAGAAGAGAGAAGATCATTGAATCAATTGGTTCTATCATTCTCAATGAAACCAAATGACTGCGGTAACATAAACAACAAATATATATTTTAAACAATAGATTTTTAAAATCATCGAATAAAAAAATAAAATACAAAACTGTAAATAACTAACCATGATTCTTACTTTATTTCAGAATAAAATATACTTCAGGTATTTCTGAAACATGCAAAACAAAAAATTAAATTAGTGATTCTATGTATAAAAAAGTGTATAAATAAAATAAGATTAAGAGAGATAAAACTAAAGTGAAGAGATGCTAGAAGGGAGAATCAAACTACAAATGAAGAGAGAAAATAGAAATAACGAAATAAATATATCAATAATGAAAACAAACAAATGGAATATTGCAACTGAATGTGTATATATATATATAATGAGATCGAATACATTCTACATGTTTTGAAGGTTTGGTCGTCCTTTAGGATGATACTCTTATTTATCAGACGTTAACGGAGAGAACTGTTGAAAGAACAGATCAAAAAAACAATGAAATCACTAAGAACACTAATAAAAAATAAAGAAATCAATGAAAAAGTAAACAAAAAAATATTTATTTGAAGAGAATGTTGGAAAGGAAAAATTGTTGAAGAGAATGTTGTTTGAAAAGAAAGATAAAAACATATATTTTGTGATGATGACAAAGTAAATCCCGCGAACGAATTGTAGCAGTATGGGGGAAATGAAGAGTTAGGGGATAGATGAATGGGTAAGGGTAGAAATAAAAGGAAATGAGAAAACATAAGGCCAAACATTAATTAACATTTAAATTGTTAAAATATAAAATGTAGAAAAAGTGATGATGTAGTGTGGGAAGGTACATAGTAGTATAGAACACTTTAGGAGGGGGAAAAATTAATGAGGAGATGGGACTTTATTTTCTTAAATAGTATATAGACGTGACAAGTGTTTTGAACTTTTGAAAATTAAACTTTTCTGAATAAAGAATATATATATATATATATATATATATATATATATATATATGGCTTAACAAAATATAAATATTCCCGATTTGATTTAATTGTGATAATGAAATTGATTCTTCTAGATCTATTCGATTAGAAATAAATCATAAAATTTACATAAATTACTTGTATTGTAATAAATATTTGATTTATGTTTGTTTCAATTATTTATGTTTACTTCATTTTTAGCAATGTTCATTATAGATATAAATTTTTAAAAGCAATCATAAAATATACATAAATTATTATTATCAGTATTGTAATGTATATTTGAATTATTTCTTATTCCTTAATTTTATGGAAAGATGATTAATAATATAACTTTATAACCTTCATTCTAAAACAACTCATAATATTATAAAAGTAACTATTTTTATTACACCTCTAAATGGTCTACCGAAAAATGTATAGTCCAAATAATATAAACAAAACTTCAAAAAAAATTAATGTAAATTTTTTTGTAATAGAACCTCTAAAAAAAATTCTTGCAAATATCACAATAACTATTCATTAAGATCTCAAAATATTTAGGGCAAAAGTGAGTTCTTAATATCAATTCAAATATGTTATTGTAAATCAATTATTACACCCAAAAAAATACATATATTACAAAAGTGATAGTTTTTATTACGAAAATATGTACAACTAACTATTTTTTAAAAGACATACAGTAAAATATCAAAGTTGTCTTTCGTTAAAAATATAGAAATATTAGAAGTTTAGAACTATAAATGGTTTAGAGAAAAATTGTATCTTCTAAATAATAGAAATGAAACTTCAATTTATGAGTTATTTTCAAACGGTGTTTATTAAATAGTAGGTAAAATATAATCAAATAAAATAATCTTTAATTATATTGTATATGAAATGCTAAAAATACATTCAAATATTTATACATAATGAGCATGAGTTTAAAATAAAACATAATCATTCAAAAGATATGCTAATAAAAATCCTTATAACTTTATATGTTACTTATAAACGTAATTCAAAATAATATAGTGCAGAAAGAAGTCATTATATTTATATAGAGAATATATGAGCGATATATTATCCCATACAATTTGAAATTTATTTGTTAGGATTTATTTTCAATCAAATTAATTCAACAAATTAATGCTAATACAAATGCACTTATATTGGGTATATACCCTCAAAAATCAATGTTAATATTGCACATATATTAGTACATCAATCTAAAATAATAATAAAAATCAGAATAGTAATATAATCAATGATTAATATTGTAATATTAATAATTACAGTTTAGGGTTTAGGGTTTAATCAAAACCTAGGTAAAATAACAAAACATCAATTCTCATCAAACCATAAAGAAAATAATAAATTATCTATACTTATAACAAAAAGAAGCATTGCAAAATCATTTTAGGATGGACTTTTGAAGTTAGAAAAGATATGTTGTCAAGAAGAGTTATTGCAGTTAAATAGGTCATAACTCACTTAATTATTAGCACTTTGATGTCAAATTAGGGATATCGATGAGTACCTGGATCTGTGGGTTCCCACAAATAATACTTGTAACTGGTCGGGTCTGAGTCCATGTTTTGGACCCGTGGGTAATTGAGACATGCAATTATAAGACCCACTGTTAGATGGTTTTAGGTCCAGATAATGAGGTACCCAGACCCATGGGTACCTGGACCGGCTATTTATTCATAAATATATATATAGCAACATATGTTAATCTATATTGTAATATCATATTAATCCATAATTACAATATCATATTAATTCATAAATGTGATTGTTATGTTGTTAAATTGTAATGTTATATTGTTAAGTAATGATATTAAGTTGTTAATTCATATGTATGATGCAATGTTATATTAATTGAATAGTTCTTACTAAATGAATTTTTCATCATAATGTTAAAATTGTTTTTAATGTTTTTTTCGGTAAAATGAGTTGAGTTTAATAGTCAAATTAAGTTGTGTTTAAAATTTTAAATTAAGTTTTGTAATTTTTTCTCTTGTTAATTGTGTAAATAACATATAAGATCGAAGGAAACAAATACAAAAGTACATAAATTGCTTGCAATTATTTTTAATATTTTTTAATTTATGGGTTCCCATGGATTTGTTGGTTACCCAGGACCAGTTGGTAGTATACCTAATGGGTATTAGCATAGATTTGGGGCGGGTCTCGATCCAAAAATGAAACAACGAGTGGATCTAGGTAATGCACTACCCGAACCCATCCAAACTCATTATTATCCTTACTATGCATAGAGGACAATCATTTAGACAAACTATATATTTTTGAACAATATTCACACTAAAATCATTTACAAAAGGAAGATTTTATACACATTTGATGTTGAAGTTTTACACGGTTTAAATTTCACTGACTCATGTGTAAGACTTTTCTAACATTTTCCTCAGTTACTCATTTTACTTTTTGTCACGTTAACATTTTCTCTATCTTTCTCATAGCTTCTTCATGTTTAATTTTTTGCAACTAAATTTTTTATTCCTCTAATAACCTTTAATATCTCATTCAATTTTATAATTTCAAATTGTTTGATCTATACTATTTTTTATATTATGTATTTGTATAGTACTAATTTAACTTCAATTGAAATAATACAGAACGACTCGCGCGATACTATGGTATACTAGTGGTTTTTGTTAAAAAAAAGAGGAGTGGGAATAAAGGGAAAGTGATTAACATGTAGAATATTGAACTTGAGCAACTCACACAAGCAAACAAACCAAGAAAGTACTATTGAAGCTTAGCATGAACTGAGTTAGAAAGAAACAATAGTCTCATGAACTGAGTTAGAAAGAAACAATAGTCTCAATGAGAAAGACATGTTAGGATTTAATGAAATTTCCTTTGATTGGTAAACTATCAATACTAGGATTTTGAATGTCATGATTCTCACACAGAATATATAACGGATATTTCAATCAATGTCATACTTGAATACATGTTCTTCGTATAGAGGTTTTGGTATGATGGTCTTCCTCAACCGAATCTTTGATTCCTCTTGGGACCTTCCTTTTCTCTATGATGAGGAGAGATGAAAACTATGTTTGATTTGGTGTATTAGGGACCATAACCTTCATGATGTGTTAACTTATAGGGTTCTCATTATTCCCTATGGGTTAACTATATGAGTATCTACTCATTAAGCTCATATCCATTATATCAGTTTACATTAGAAGTCACAAAGGTTGTCACTTATTTTATAATCCCGAAAATAAATAACTCATATAATTGTATAAATATATGATGTCCACCTTAATTAGAAATTATGAATTTCTATCCAGACAAATTCAAAAAGACCAATGCTACAAGTTTGATGATGGCATTGCAATAGTGGAAGATGAAGAGAGAAAAAGGTTTTCGGTTAAGATTATCATTGGCAATTTGAGTTAGGGCTATGAGCTCTCCACGGTATGGAAAATATATTCATTAGCCTAAAATAGCTACTTTCCTCACGGGCTTTTCTAACGGCAGTGTGGGCAGCCCACAAATATTGTGATTTTGATTATTAAGTGTTGACAAATCACCCAAATTGCTAATGCTAACTGTGATTAGGAATGACAACAGAGCGAGTCAGGGTCAGGTTTGTACATACCTAACCCTGAACCTGAAATTCAAAACCCGAACCTGAATTAAGTGAGGTTGAAAATAATGATATCATTCACGAACCTAATGAAAATCTGTCTCAAACATATAATTATATATATATATAGCTTTTATATATGTATTTAGGTGTAATTTTATAATTTTACATATATTAATCGGGTTCAGAGTAGGGTATCAACTGTACCAAACCCGAACCCAAACCTGAAAGTTAAGCTTGGGTAAAAATCAAACCCAATCACATCAAGTTCCCTCATTAAATTTGGGTTGAGTTAGAATGAGTATCCATAAGTTCAGTTTTCATTATCATCCTTAAATAAAATGATAATACAATAGACATTTTTGTGATCTATTACATGATGTTATTTGCTAAATATTTTTTTAACATCGATTGAACCAATGTAGAATTTTTTTAACTGGTTTAATTTTTAACCAATGTCATACATTTCGATTTTAATTTAAAAAATATCACCACCTTTTTTCTACACAGGTTAAAAAACAACCTATATTTACACTAATTTTCAAGGAAAAAGATTAAAACAATAATTTTCGAATATCAGTGGAAAAATTTGTATATAGTCACTATATTATTCACTATTTATTTGAATTACTTTTTTGAACAATCAATGATCATTAGATATGAATGATAAATGATATGATGATAATGTATAAAACTCAAAGAGTTGTATACATTTTTTCTTTTTAATTTAGGGATGACAACGGGGCCGGACAGATACGGGTAATGCATACATGTGCCCATAACCCGAACTATTTGTGAGTTATTCGTATCCATGGCTACCCAACGAGTTTTCAACTTTAATTATATTTTTATATATTTTACAACAATTAATATATTAAATAATAATTACTTAAATAATATGATAATTTTATAATTATAGTGACATTACTAAATTTTATTATAAAATAATAATAAAATGGACAATTATAATGTTTAAATAATAATAATTAAGTATAAAATGTTTAATTAAAATATATACGCAAATGCTAGTGGGTTGGGTATGTTAATACATATTTATACTATTGAGCTATTTTTACGGGTACCTATTACAAATATTTTGATAGGTACGCTTAGATCGAGTATTTTTATCATTCCTATTTCTAATTCGTACTCTTAAAGCCAATAATTGCCCCTACATTAATCTCTTTATTACCTGCTAATAAAGGGCTTTATAGTCAATTCACCGTAAAGCGATCAAACCCCGAACACGATCTCTAATCAAATGAGTAGTAATTTTATCTGTGATTCATATCAAGGAACCTCACTCACTCGCTTCCTCATTCTTTCTATTAACTCACTGAGTCAACTCGCTTCCATTTTCGATCCACCATTCGAGCTTCATCAATCTCACTCTCCTAGCTCAATGCACCAGAATCGCAACGTGAAATCGATTACATTCTCCGTAAGATCTCAGATCTCTTAGCGTCACCGAGTCACACAACTCGTCCTTAACTCGGGAATGGCTTCTTCGGAAGTCGATTCCCGTTTGAGACAACTCGTTGTTCCCGCGCTCGAGAAGATCGTCAAGAATGCTTCATGGCGAAAGCACGCGAAGCTCGCTCACGAGTGCAAATCTGTCATCGAGAGGCTTACGAATCGGCAGTTACCAACGCCGGGTTCGCCTTCTGATGAACCGGAAAACTCGCCGCCGGGACCGCTCTATGATGGAGGTGTGATAGAGTACTCCCTCGCTGAGTCTGAATCGATTCTCAGCCCTCTCATCAATGCCGCTGGATCCGGCGTATTGAAGATCGCTGAGCCTGCGGCTGATGCGATCCAGAAACTTATCGCCCATGGTTATCTTCGCGGTGAGGCGGACCCTACCGGTGGCGCGGCCGAGGCGAAATTGTTGTTGAATTTGATTGAATCTGTGTGCAAATGCCATGATTTTGGGGATGATGCGATGGAATTGCTTCTACTGAAGACGCTTTTATCTGCGGTAACATCCATTTCGTTGCGAATTCATGGAGATTGTTTGCTTTTGATAGTGCGAACTTGTTATGATATTTATCTGTTGAGTAAAAATGTAGTGAATCAAACGACCGCAAAGGCGTCATTGATTCAGATGCTGGTGATTGTGTTTAGGAGAATGGAAGCGGATTCGTCCACGGTTCCAATTCAGCCGATTGTGGTGGCTGAATTGATGGAACCTGTGGAGAAATCTGATGTGGATAACAGCATGACACAGTTTGTGCAAGGGTTTATCACTAGGATTATGCAGGACATTGATGTGGTTTTGAACCCGGTGACCCCTGGTAAGATTTCTTCGTTAAGTGGGCATGATGGCGCGTTTGAGACTACCACGGTGGAGACCACGAATCCAACGGATTTGTT
Source organism: Lupinus albus (assembly GCA_009771035.1). Classification (NCBI taxonomy): domain Eukaryota; kingdom Viridiplantae; phylum Streptophyta; class Magnoliopsida; order Fabales; family Fabaceae; genus Lupinus; species Lupinus albus. Next base: position 15,168,227 of record CM020010.1, read on the forward strand.
GGATTCGACGGATAAGGACATGTTGGATGCCAAGTATTGGGAGATCAGTATGTATAAGACGGCTCTGGAGGGAAGGAAAGGAGAGCTGGTGGATGGGGAGATTGTGGAGAGGGATGATGATTTGGAAGTTCAGATTGGAAACAAGTTGAGGAGGGATGCTTTTTTGGTGTTTAGGGCACTTTGCAAATTATCCATGAAGACTCCACCTAAGGAGGCGTCTTCTGATCCGCAGTTGATGAGGGGGAAGATTGTGGCTTTGGAATTGTTGAAGATTCTGCTGGAGAATGCTGGAGCAGTGTTTAGGACTAGCGAAAGGTATCTGTTTCACTGGCATTTCTTGTAGGACTTAAGTTAAATGTTGACATCTTCGTAGGTTAGGGAGAAGATACATGTCTTAGTTTAATTCTTTTGATAGACAACAAGGTGTAGTTTCTTTTCTGCATTGAATATCGTTGTCAAGGTGGTAAACATGGCTGGTACATTGTTGGGTAGTCCTATTCTATCTAGTCAATAACTAGTATCACTTTCCTGCATCTTCATTATATGGTTTAGGATATATTGGCTGTAATGTAAGAATTTGTGCACTTACAATCTACTACATCTAATAACTTCTTGTAGAAAATGAATTAATTTATGGTTTCTTCTTCAATGGAACATCTCTTTTGAGAGTTAACTTTGGACTACAAACTATTACAATTTTTTGGTAGTCAACGATATTTACAGTTGTTTATAGTTTTCTAATAAAAAGACTATAATTACAGTTGTTTGATATGGTCATTGTTTAGGGTGGTGGCCATTATCTAGTATAATAGTTGAAGAAATTTGATGGTTGTATGTACAGTGTAAAAATGATTTTTTATTGTCAAACATTTTGGTCCTTTCTGCATCTTCCCATCCTTTTTGTAGAGCTTATAATCTAGATCCAAAAATGCAAGTTTCGTGATATTTAATTTCCAAAGTTCCCTGGTGAAAATATTAGTTCAGTTTTTGTCTTTTATTTTCCTTGTTTATAACATAGAAGAATCACCACCGGTTTTCACTCTTATGATATGTTTGATGGATGGAACATATAGGGGTAAGGAATGGAACAAAAGGGAATAAAATAATGTTCCATTTTTTGAGAGTTTTTTCTTTAAGGGGAATTATTAATAGTTATAAGAAGGGAACTATTCTATTCCCCCCCTAAAGCCCCAAAAATTCTTTCCCTCCCAACTCAGGGAGGAGCCAATGGAATGGGAGACCCTCTAAATTAATAAAATTAAAAAAAACTACTATTTAACCCTTGTAGAGTCATGGGAACTTTAGAACTAATAAGTTCAAAAAATACAATTTAGAAAATTTGTTTAAAAAGTTTATTACATTCCATCCACTTTCACCTGACTCTCAAACGAGGGAGAGATAGTTTCCATTCCTTTCTTAAAATCCGAGCAATTAGTAGGTAACTCTCCTTCCATTCCCTTCCTTCCCTTCTTTCCACTGTCTATTTCATCCCATCCCCTCCAGACTTCCGAACATACCATTAGATTTATTGAATTTCTATAGGATTGAATACCAATGTCATTCTTGAAGTAAAAATGGGGACTACGATTTAATCATTATCTTTTCAATACTATGTTATTCCTGGATTCTGCTCTAGATGAAATGGCATTTTTCATGTTGTCCAACTTTCTGCTGCCTTTGCATTTGGGAACCAACAATCTGCTATTTTGTTGGAGTTTTACCCAATTCTTGGATGGAAGAGTTTGGGGGAAGGTGGAGTAATTTTCCATTCATAAATTGAGTTATGGAATATGCACAAGGGATGTTGGAAGGCTACATGGTAATCAAGTTTTAAAAGAAATTCTCAAATTAGGAGGATATTTACTTAAACTGAAACGTTGCCCTTCCCTCCAAACATACCTTTAAGGTAGAGGCAATTTGTGTGCACTGACATACAACAGAAGTCTTTTTCCACTAGGTGTGTTGATCAAATAATGCCATCGTGTTCTCACCACTAAAACCATGTTTTTAGTATTAAGACAGCCACATTGTTTTTTCCCAATCAAGACTCTTTCCTAGGTATTTGGGATTAATTGACATATTAAATATGAAGAATATTTTCTATTAGAAATTTACAATCTACTTGAAATGCCTACCAGCTTTTCTGGTAAATATGGTTTCATTTGTACCTAACAATTCTTGCAACTTTTATATAGCAATAAATTTATACAACTGTGTTGTGGACTTGTGGTTTTTCCCCTCTTAAACAATGTATGCTCCGTGCAGCTTGATTTTTAAACCTACAGCATCTTAAGCATTGTTCTAAGGCATTACGAAGGCCATGAGAGTCATGTGCTGTCGCAAGAATCTATTTCTAGCTACCAGTAAAAACAATCAACACATGGTGTGCATGCATAAAAATAAATTTCCAATCTTGCACTATTTCTGAATTAATTTCATTACTTGTGTCCTACACAACTTTTAATACTGGCCTATAACTGGTTCATCAGGAGTTAGTGGAGCAACTAACTAAAGCATATAAGTCCGCTGTGCATGAATTGCATATGCTTCAGCATCTGCTTTTACATTATTTCAGTTTTCATGGACTGTTACTGTAGTGGTTTTGTTCCTTTTTTGTTTAGTGTCTCTGGAATTTCATATGGAATCTTCTTTTTTTGAGTTCGCAATATTTTTAAGTTATCATAGATAACACTATCTTTTAATTTTTATGCTACTTTTCTTTCTTCTTTTTTTATATAACTTGCATTGATGGTTAAGAATACTATTGATGATTCTATTTGGTTGTGATTAAGCAGGTTTTTAGGTGCCATTAAGCAGTACTTATGTTTATCATTGTTGAAGAACAGTGCTTCAACTCTTTTGATTGTTTTTCAACTATCATGCTCCATCTTCATCAGTCTGGTATCAAGATTTAGAGCTGGGTTGAAAGCAGAAATTGGAGTTTTTTTCCCTATGATTGTTCTCAGGGTCCTAGAAAATGTTTCTCAACCAAATTTTCAGCAAAAGATGACTGTGCTTCGATTTCTAGAGAAGCTTTGTGTTGATTCACAGATATTGGTTGACATATTTATCAATTATGACTGTGATGTCAATTCACCAAACATATTTGAGAGGTGTGCTATGTTTTATTTAGTTATATTTTATTTTTAGCATATAATTTATTTGCTTTACGTTATGAATAATGAATAATATGTGTAACTTCATCTCTAGAGTATGGATATCCAGTTTAATAGAATTTCTGTGGTCTTAGATTGTTTTCATACAAGTTTCGTTCTTGTGTGGCTGTGGTTGTCTTGATTGTCATTCAGTTTACTCCATTTTGTATCTAATTGTTGTGTTCCTCCTAGGATGGTCAATGGACTTCTTAAAACTGCTCAAGGTGTCCCTCCTGGTGTAACAACCACACTTTTGCCACCTCAAGAAACAATGCTAAAACTTGAAGCCATGAAAAGCTTGGTTTCTGTTTTAAAATCAATGGGAGACTGGATGAACAAACAGTTGCGAATTCCAGATCCTCATTCATCCAAGAAAGTTGAACCAGCTGATAACAGCAGTGAAGCTGGAAGTTTACCCATGACAAGTGGGTACGGGGAAGAGCAAGTTGAAGGATCAGACTCTCATTCTGAAATCACCAATGATGCCTCTGATGTTTCAAATATTGAGCAACGTCGGGCTTATAAACTGGAACTTCAGGTAGGCAAATAAATAAGTTTTTATGAAACACATATATCTTTGTCTAGCTTTAGCCATTTATTAATGAAGCTAATGCAATTTTATGGCAGGAAGGTATATCACTTTTTAATAGGAAACCTAAGAAAGGAATTGAGTTCCTCATCAATGCCAACAAAGTGGGTGATTCACCAGAGGATATAGCTGCATTTCTTAAAGATGCATCTGGGTTGAACAAGACATTGATTGGTGATTATCTGGGAGAAAGGGAAGAATTATCCTTGAAGGTAATGCATGCCTACGTGGATTCCTTTAACTTTCAAGGGATGGAGTTTGACGAGGCAATCAGGGCCTTTCTTCAAGGATTTAGATTGCCTGGCGAGGCACAGAAAATTGATCGGATCATGGAAAAATTTGCTGAACGTTACTGCAAATGTAATCCAGAGGCCTTTTCTAGTGCTGACACAGCATACGTCCTTGCATATTCTGTGATAATGCTAAACACAGATGCTCACAATCCTATGGTGAAGAACAAGGTGAGCTCAGATAATTCTCTAAATTGTTGTACAGATAACTATGGTAGATATGATGGCTTATTTTCTTTTGGTTGTTGTTATGCAGATGTCTGCTGATGATTTCATAAGAAACAATCGCGGCATTGATGACGGGAAAGATCTACCAGATAAGTACTTGAGGTCCCTATTTGAGAGAATATCTAGAAACGAGATCAAAATGAAAGAAAATGATATGCCTCCCCAACAAAGACAGTCTGTGAACCCTAATAGACTATTAGGTTTGGATAGTATATTGAATATCGTGATCCGAAAGCGTGGGGAAGATATGGAGACCAGTGATGACCTCATCCGCCATATGCAAGAACAATTCAAAGAAAAAGCTCGAAAAACTGAGTATGTTCACCCATATTATTCCTTCCCAAAAGTGATTATTTATTTTCCAAATTCTTTTCTCCAGTCAAACACAACATTAACCCAGGGCTGTTTATGGCATGAAGAATCTTATTTTGGAAGTTTTCATTTAACTTCAGGTTTTACTGTATTTATCTGCTTTTTACACCATCTTTTGTCTGAATCAATCTGCATTGTTCATAATAATGCATACCTTTCCTTTTTATTAATTTTTAATGTCAATTAGATCACTTGTTTGGAATTTTGAAGTTGGCTGTTTAATCTTTTGATAGATATTTATTCTTTTTTAATTGCAGTTACTTTCATAATTTCAATGTAAACATCACTTGTAGAATTTTTCTTCATATATATTTGTTTGCAATTTTTAGGTCAATCTATTATGCAGCAACAGATGTTATAATCCTTAGATTCATGATTGAGGTGTGCTGGGCACCGATGTTAGCTGCTTTCAGTGTTCCTCTTGATCAAAGTGATGATGAAGTTGTAATATCTCTTTGCCTTGAAGGCTTCCGCTATGCTATTCATGTCACATCTGTAATGTCCATGAAGACTCACAGAGATGTTTATGTGACTTCATTAGCGAAGTTTACCTCACTGCATTCTCCTGCTGATATTAAGCAGAAAAACATAGATGCAATTAAGGTTGGTGAAATTAACATCTCTTCTAGCTGGCTTATGAATATTTGCTCACGAATATTTTAATAAGCTTAACTCATTGATTATCAATTCTCGTTGTGTGTTATGTTACTTCCTACTCACAGTCAGGGTTGTTAAGATTATGATCATATGGATAAGATAACATGATCTTATGTCATTTGTGGGAGCTTCACTCCCAATTGGATACACCAACCTAGTTTGGGGAGATGATAGTTGGATCATTGGGCATGCTTGTGTTATGATTTAAGTCTGCCAGTTTTTTCAATCAGGTTTACCCATCATTTATGTGCCAGAGCAACCCAGAAAAAACGAAGTTCACCCAAATCCATTTGACCTCCTTCTCTCATTTGAACTTACCTAAATATCCTATTCAACTTCATTCTCTCAACTCAACACCAATGTGATGAACTGTGCCTGGTGTGACATTTGCTGATAACTGAAATGGATTGTGGGCGATGGTCGTGGGCCTCGTGGCTGGGCTCCTCTTCTTCATTCTGTTTCCGTTTTGATCTGGGTGGGTGCTGTTCTGGTCACCATTTGTGTGCTTACTATGTTCTGTCAGTGCTGGTGTTGGGTCTGGGGCTGGGATCTTACGTGAGCTAGGATGGCACACACATGTTTATCTTCCCCTTCCTAGGCACAATCTCAATCTTGACAACCTTAGTGTCCATTTTCAAAATGTACAATTTCTTTAGTTATCGGCATCTATTATGATTTCAAGTCCACACTTACTCTTTTTTTTTAATGAATGCTTTTCTCTTTTTTCATTGTATTCCATTTGTTTATCCTATCTAAAGCTACACTCCTGCAAGTTCTTTCATCACTGTATGCATGCAAATAAAACAATACAAAATACTCTGGCCTTCACTTCTGCTGCAAAATGTGATAATTATCAAGTTAATTGGGTTTTTTGGAGTTTTTCTACATTTGCTGAAAATCATTCTAGGAATGATATCTGAAGACATGTTAGTCATTATACGTCAGATCATTTCAGTTTGTGGTAATGTATTTTTGGTAACTAAGCTCAATGTAAAGTTGCTGATAACTTGATATTACTTTGAACTCGGCATCTTTATTGTTGATAGGCAATAGTTACTATTGCTGATGAGGATGGAAATTACTTACAAGAAGCTTGGGAGCATATCTTGACTTGTGTCTCCCGGTTTGAGCATTTACATCTTCTTGGAGAGGGAGCTCCACCAGATGCCACATTCTTTGCCTTTCCTCAGAATGATTCGGAAAAAACAAAGCCAGCAAAATCAAACATTCTTCCTGTGTTGAAGAAGAAGGGACCTGGAAGGATGCAGTATGCGGCTGCCACATTGATGCGTGGTTCTTATGATAGTGCTGGAATTGGCGGTAATGTTTCTGGAGCAGTCACATCGGAACAGGTGAACAATCTAGTTTCTAATTTGAATATGTTGGAACAAGTTGGAAGCTCGGAAATGAATCGCATATTCACCCGGAGTCAGAAGTTAAACAGTGAGGCCATAATCGACTTTGTTAAGGCTCTATGTAAGGTCTCAATGGAGGAATTGAGATCTCCATCCGATCCACGGGTTTTCAGCCTTACAAAGATGGTTGAGATTGCGTATGTATTACTCGCTGACTACTTATTGCATGTGACGGCTTTGTCTTCCCTTTGAAATTTTTAATATTTTCTCATGGCTCATGGTATTCATGGGTTGTGGTTATTACCGAAAGCATCAAAGTTAATGGGACTTAGTGCCTTAATCTTTCAGGGCATTGCAGTATTCTTTCTTTTTTGTTTTCTGGGAATTTTGCCAGTTATCTCCTATTTGATTGATTGCTTGGTTAGCTGTTTAGTTTTTTTTGCGATTTACATTTAGCCCCAAGGTTTTAATGGTAAATAAAACAGTTAACATAGTGCTTAATTTTATTGATGAGAGAAATATTGAGTGCTCCTTCTAAATTCGCAAATCTGATGAACAACCCTTTGTAGTTTGACAAATTTGCGAGTTTAACTATTTTTCATGCCCAATTCTGGTAAATATCATAGGGGGTTTCATGTGAAAAAATGTTACTTGTTACCTTTTTTTGGGTGAACAGCCACTTGTTACTTTTCACCACAAGGTTTAGATGGTAAATAAAACAATTGACAGAGTGCTTAGCTTTAATTAAAGAGATAAACATTACAAATTCCCCAAAGATGATGGTCGGAAGTTGCAAATCCATTTATGTGAAAAAGAAAAGTTGGGGCAGAGCATCAGCATATGCTTTATTTTTCATGATTGGATAATATTTATACGCTGCTGCCTAAATTATATTGTTTGACATGGTTATTGTGTAACAGGCACTATAATATGAATCGCATCAGACTTGTGTGGTCAAGCATTTGGCACGTTCTCTCTGATTTCTTTGTAAACATTGGCTGTTCTGCAAACCTTTCAATTGCAATTTTTGCAATGGATTCCTTGCGTCAGTTGTCAATGAAATTTCTAGAGCGGGAGGAGTTGGCTAATTATAATTTTCAAAATGAATTTATGAAGCCGTTTGTCATTGTCATGCGAAAGAGTAGTACGATAGAAATTAGAGAACTAATCATCAGATGTGTCTCTCAAATGGTTTTATCTCGTGTCAACAATGTGAAATCTGGATGGAAGAGCATGTTCATGGTAGACCTGATAAACTTTTGTTGTCCATACAGCTTTTATGGAGTTTTTCTATGTCCACTTATTGCTTGTTGACTTGGTTTCAGGTATTCACAACAGCAGCATATGATGACCACAAAAATATTGTTCTCTTGGCTTTTGAAATTATTGAGAAAATTATTCGAGATTACTTTCCATACATCACTGAGACTGAAACCACCACTTTCACAGACTGTGTGAATTGTTTAATTGCTTTCACTAATAGTAGATTCAACAAAGAGATTAGCCTAAATGCCATTGTTTTTCTTCAGTTCTGTGCAACAAAACTAGCACAAGGAGACCTTGGCTCATCATCCAGGAATAAAGATAAGGAAGTTTCTGGAAAGATTTCCTCACCTTCACCTCGAACAGGAAAAGAGGGGAAACAAGATAATGGAGAGGTGACTGACAAGGATGATCATCTCTATTTCTGGTTTCCTTTATTGGCCGGTGAGGATGTTATATCAAGTTTGTCTAGTCATGAATATTAGGGTGAAAATAGTTAATTTATGTTTCTTAACTTGGTCAAATGATTAGTACATCATGGCACTATCTGATTTTACGTTAAGAACTTAGAAGCTTAGCGTATTTTTTATCAGGGAAAAAAATTCAGTAGAATAGAGGGTACCCAGAGGTACACAAATGATTTGGTGTTAAAATGTATATATGAAACAAAACACCCAAGCCGTAACAAGTGCACCCAGTACAACAAAGACTACACCTGGTAGAAACACACCAAAGAAAATAAAATGTTGTGCAAGTTTTCTCATTCAATTTCTATTTTGTGCAGGTTTGTCTGAGCTTAGCTTTGATCCAAGACCTGAGATTAGGAAGAATGCCTTGGAAGTCCTATTTAAAACTTTACGCAATCATGGCCATCTCTTTTCACTTCCTTTATGGGAAAGAGTATTTGAGTCAGTCCTTTTTCCAATATTTGATTATGTTCGACATGGTATTGATCCTTCAGGGAGTAGTTCACCGGTTAATGAAGTAGTGGCTGATGGTGAGCTTGATCAAGATGCTTGGCTTTACGAGACATGCACATTGGCCCTCCAATTGGTTGTAGATCTTTTTGTCAACTTTTACGACACTGTCAATCCACTTTTAAGAAAGGTGCTGATGCTCCTGGTGAGCTTTATACAGCGTCCTCATCAAAACCTTGCTGGCATTGGTATTGCTGCATTTGTCCGTTTGATGAATAATGCTGGGGAGCTATTTTCTGATGAAAAGTGGTTAGAAGTGGTTTTGTCACTAAAAGAAGCAGCAAATGCAACACTACCTAATTTTTCTTTCCTTGAAAGTGAAGGCTTCATGGCTAGAGATCATGAAAATGCTTCAACAGATGAAGATGACAGAGATGTTGCCGAGTCTGGCTCACCGGATAATTTAGCAAGCCCGAGGGCTCACCATTTTTATGCATATTTATCAGATGCTAAATGCCGAGCTGCTGTTCAACTTTTATTGATTCAGGTCAGTTCATGTTGTGTTCGTCAAAAAAAAATTAAAATGCCTCCTGAAAGTAATATAAAGGAGAGTCCAAAAGTCATAGTTCAAGTGGCATTATTCTAGCAAGGGAGTGAGGGGCTGCTTGATCCCGTGACTGAATCCTCCTCCCCTTAGACTAATTTAGCGTACGTTTTCCTGTTTCACATCAGTTCATAGACCTCCTTTGTAGCAAAAGAGAAGATGGAAGCCATGACAAATGTTTTGCATAAAATGATAGACTATTCAGTTATTTTCATGGAAAACTGCTCAAGATAAATTATCATTGATGTTACCAGTAATTATAAATACTTTCCCTACCAAAATTGTGTGTAGTCTTAGGAATATGCACCAACTGGGAGGAAGTATATCTTTTCATTCAGTATCTCATTTCAATACACGTGCACTGAAAATTATTGTTGTGTTCCAGCCATAATAGATGCATATGGTTTTTTGAAAAAATGTTGTTAACTCTTCCTGAAATTGACAGGCAGTGATGGAAATCTATAACATGTATCGATCTCACCTTTCTGCAAAAACCATGCTAGTCCTGTTTGACGCATTGCATGATGTAGCATTACATGCTCATAAGATCAACAACAATACTATATTGCGTTCGAATCTACAAGAGTTTGGTTCTATGACTCAAATGCAAGACCCTCCACTGTTACGCCTTGAGAATGAGACATACCAAACATGCCTAACATTTTTACAGAACCTAGTTGTGGACAGGCCTCCTAGTTATGAGGACGATGAGGTTGAATCTCATCTTATTCAGCTTTGTCAGGAGATTTTGGAGTTTTATATTGAAGTTGCAGGTTTAGATCAAATATCTGAATCTTGTCATGATCGGCAACCACATTGGCTAATCCCCTTAGGCTCGGGGAAGCGGAGAGAATTGGCTGCACGATCAACTCTTGTCGTGGCTACACTTCAAGCTATTTGTACTTTGGGAGAGATTTCTTTTGAGAAGAATCTTTCTCATTTTTTCCCTCTTCTCTCAAGCTTGGTAAGTTGTGAACACGGGTCAAACGAAGTCCAGATTGCTCTCAGTGATATGCTTAGCTTATCAGTTGGTCCTGTTTTACTACATTCACGTTGATCATTTCGGTAAGACTAACTCCGCATTTTTGAGATGTAGGATATTTTTGTTCATAACTTTCTTCACCCTCCTTTGCCTTGGATTACTTGTCAATAATAGAGTTTGACAATGTATGAAAGTAGTGATTTTGTGTTAGTCACACTTTCAAGTTCTGTATTTTAGAAGCTTAGATTTTTCAGTCAGAATTGATGTATTACCAAGATGCTTATTGGCTTAATGTTGTATGCTACATTTACTCGGCTTAAAAAATGTTTAGCTTTGCTGCATTATCTCGCGATTTTCTTGTTACGAATCGATTAGTTTCCTAGTTATAAAACTTGAGTAGTAATTAGTGAAGAAGATGCCTTTTATGAGGATTTGGTTTTAATACAAAAGATTTTGATTTTACTGAAAGATTAAGACAAAAGTAAAACATCATTTTGGTTTCTGCAATTAACACCATTGATCAATTTAGTATTTGATATTGCAGATTTTGGTCAGTTTGGTTTTTATGGGAATCTTATTTATTTTTGCTAGGATCATATTCACTGATTATGTCAATAAATGTCATGCTACAAGTGTAAGAAGAGTATCTGGCTTTTATAATACAATAACTAGCAAGTTACCCGTACATATGCATGAGATAATATTTTTTGAAAACACACATGTTACTCATATATTATATGGTTAAAAATACACATGTTACTTATATATTCACATGGTTAAAAATACGCATGTTATATGTGCATTCGTATTGTTAAAAATAAATATGTAACACGTATATTTTAATAGTTAAAAACACATATGTTATTCGTAAATGAGATGAATGAAATAGAGAGAAAATGACTAAAGTATCCAAAATAATATTAAATATATATATAGAAATATATCATACAATTTACATTACAATGGTATTATTAAAAAAATCATTATATAATGACAAAGTTGCCATTGAAAAATTCAAGTGTCAGGGTATTCCTCTCAGTAATTACCATTTCGTCTATGTTATTATGTCAGCCTATGAATTTTTGAAAAAAAAAATGAATATTGATGAAACTTTTTTATATATATATTAAATGTTATTATTATTATATCTTATTAAATAATATATTGGATAATGAACGATGAGTATGAATGTATTTTTATCTTGTGTGGAATGTGTACAAAGTAATGTGTTTTTATCTTGTGGAGGAAGTTGTTCTTAACCTTACTTTTTGCTGTATGATTAAGAACACACATATTACTCGTACATTCATATGAGACAAATTGATTTTGACATATATTTGAAACCACATAATTATCAATCTTACTAAAGATATATATTAGTAACATTGTGTAATAATTTGATAAAATAAAATGAAATATATAGATAATCATTGATAAGTTGTGTACAATATTCAAAGTCGTTATGAAAAGTAATTAATATTACAATACACTGAATTTCTTAACATTTCCAATCATTTGAAACCAAAATAGATTGAAAAAGGAGATTGTGGGAGTTAGATTGATTAGAAGTTTGAAATTGTGTTGTGGAGAAGATGAAATCAGTTATGAGGAGAGAGCAAAAGTGAAACCAAAAGGAATGAGAGTTTGAAAAATAATGATCAAATGAAGTGAAACCAAATATTTAAAATAAATGAATTTTGTCTTTGTCAAATGATTCAGCGTATGCGTGTCCATGGTAGATGTTGGAAGTGTTTGAGAGAGGAAATTAAAAAGTTGATAATTAATTGATCTGAAGTTTTTTTTATATAGATTTAATACAATGTGTAAGGGTACATAATAAGAACACACATCCAATTTTGGAGACAAAAAAAATCAAGGAGAAATTGACATGTGTCCATGATGATGTGGCAAGACATTTTTTTTCTTATATATATAATAGATTTGTGCAATTATATGGCTTATATAAACTGTTTGTAGAGTCCTATAATGCAACAAGATTTTAACTCTGAAAGTAGGAGATTAATATAGTTAGATGTATTGATAAAACTAAAGCCAAAAGTTTTATTTATTTTGTGATTAAACTTAAGGGAAATGATGATGAGTTCGAAGGATATAAAAATATAAAGTTTATATTAGAACTGTAGTATATTAGTATGATATGGAAAGATACTAAGAATCATTTTTTAATGATATGGATATTTGGAGTATGACACTATAAATAATAATGAGGATCTCAATTATTTTTGACAATAATGCAGTAATTGGAGAAGACATGCTTCCCAAATCCACACCTCAACCCACATAGGACTTACTCAAACAAATAATGAATTCTAGGTCTGAATTACAGTATTTGATTTCAGAACTAAAATCCCAAATCCAACCAAAACCACCGCCCAACACATCAAATACTCCACACATTCTAATACTACCACTAACTCGTACCCTAACCTTAAGCTCCTAAAACTAAACCTCCGATTCTTTTATGGTTCTGAACCCATGATTGATTTTTTAGGTGGAACAAATTTTCCCATTTGTACTAAATTGCCCTAGACAACAAATGGATTGGATGCCCTTTTTTATGCAAGGCGATGCACTCAGTTAGTATAAATGGATGTTACAGAACCACCAACTATCAACTTGGGAGACGTTTACTAGGGACCTCCAATTACGTTTTGGTCCCTCGTCATATGCTAACCATCAGGCTGAATTATTTAAGCTTAAACAACTGGGGTCTATTGCCGAATATCAAAGCCATTTTGAACGCCTATGTAACAAAGTGGTAGGGTTCTCACCGAAATTATTCTAAACTATTTTTTATCTGGTTTAAAGCCTGAAATTAATAGAGAATTGGTAATTTTACAACCTATTTTTTGTTAGTCATGCTATTGGGCTGACTAAATTGGTAGAAAGTAAGAACGTAGGAACGTTTAACTACATCTCAAATGCAAGAACGTAGGACCCAAGATCTATGCTATAATTATGATGAGAAGTATTTGTTTGGTCATCATTGTCAACCTAAACAATTTCTATTATTACTCACAGACGATGAATCAACATAACTGTGTAATTTGGAACATGCATATGACAATCATGGTGTCCAACAACATTATCCTAGACAACTATCTTGAATTTGTCCACTTTCAGTTGTCTACTCAAGCATTGTAGGGTAATCCCTCCCAACATACTCTAAAATTTCAAGGACTAATTGGTGGTCAACCGGTTAACGTCTTGGTAGACACATGTAGTTCTCACATTGTCATGCAACCTATAATTGCACAATTCTTAAAAATAACAATCAGTCCTACCCCACAATTTCCAATTATGGTGGGCATCAGAAAACACATCTTCTACACGAGACTTTGCACTGACAATGTAAATTTTTTATTGTACATACTCATTAAACTGGATATTAAAATGATTTTTTATTTTGTTAAAATGATTTTTTATAATCCAAATGGAAAGAGATTATCTTACAATCATATTCATATTCAGCAAATATACCCAAATACAATTATAGAGAAACAAATGAATGCACCAATAATGTATGAGTTTTATACTATCATTACAACATCCACCATTCATAAAATGTTATTGACTCTTTAAAAAAGTAATATATATAATATACTGAATGTGTATAAATCTTTACACTGACAATACATAAATATTATATTCATGTTTATGATAATTTAATGCTGATTTTTTTTTGTTCTTTCTCTTTGCCGCATTGTAACTTCTTGCCGCAAGTATTTTTTTCATGAATTAAATGTTGATTTTTTTTGGGTTATCTAAATGTTGATCTTTGACAAATTTGTGTATTCAATGAATCAATGTATGTTGGTTACCCAAGAGGTTAAAATACATTGAAGAAGATGAATATTAACCTAAGGCAGAAAGATGGTAATAATTATAGTAAATTACACTCACACCCCCTGAGTTTTAGTGAAATTACACAAACCATCACTCCTTTTTTTTGTCCTTACATGAACCACTTCTACGTGTGATGAGTGTAATTAATTTAAAAATATATATTATATATCGGGTAACATTTCAAATAGTACAAAAATCAATGTTTCTTTATTATTTTTGTCTCATTACAAAATACATTACTAATTCTAAAGATATGTTTAAATAACTCTTATAATATTTTGTAACGAGTCAAATAATGAAGACGTATCGACTCTCATATTATTTGAATTTGTCTACACAATATACAATATTTTATTTAACTTAATTATGTAACACCCTAAATTTGAGTCTTCAAAATTATAGTAACAGTCCTGGAAGCCTCGCTTGAGCGAGAGATTCTCGCCTGAGCGAGAAAGGATCACCTGGGAGGGTGAAATCCTGGGCTATACTGGAGGATTCTCGCCTGAGCGAGAGTTGTCTCGCCTAGGCGAGAAATGACAATTTTGGGCTGTTGTCTGTTTTTTAAAAACAGTGTAATCGATTACACAATCCTGGTAATCGATTACATTGTAACATCCCTCCTTTCAACACCTTGCTTAGGTAGACATAGGATTGTATATATATATATATGTGTGTATATGTGTATTCATGTGCTTATATATATGTGTGATTATATTTTTATTGATATTAAAATGCTATATGTTTAATAATTCTTTGAAAACAAGTTTATCTAGTTAGTTTCAAAGCTGTCCAGTTTAAAGTCTAGCCGTGATCGGGTAACGTATCGTCTTAGAATTTTAATTAGAATTGGTGTAAGTGACCACCTAACCTATTAGATTTTATAATGCTTTATTGATGTTGAGTTTTGAGGATAGAAAGTTATTATCTTAGTGTTATACTATGATAAATAACTTAGTTAAAATTTTTAGAAAAGTGGTAGTGTTAATGTACCTTTGAACTGGTTTGTCCGAGAGTGCCCGTAATCTTTCTGTCAGTTCTTTGAGTGCTTGAACTATCATCTAGACTCTCATAGACATTGTTTAAGATTGTATTAGGGTGTCTTAGAGCACAAGAAAAACACATCCATGCACTACACCAATTGCCCAAACCAAATGCCACACCATACACTTAAAATTTTGCTAAATGCCTAATCCTTGTTTAATTCTTAATGACACCCCAACCCAAAATATCTTCCCCCACTAATTCACCCCTAACACTTATATATATATATAGACTTAAGGGGTGGGGGTTGAATATCACATTCTCACTCTCACACCTCCTCACCAACACCACCTTCACTCACCTCCTCTTCTTCTCCCCAACCAAAGAGGGAGGAGAAAACCTCCATGTTCTCCACCAAAACTCACATGCAAGTCACCAAATCTCTTCCCCAAGGTATGGTGATAATGTTTATGTTCTCATTTCTTCCATCTCTAGGTTCTTTATAGGTTATTTCTCCTCTTGATCACCAATGACTTAGGTGAAATTCTAGAATGAGTTGTTTGTAACTTTGTTCTATTTTCTTCTCTAGATTTTCATCCAAGGAGGTAGTCAACCATTTCAAGGTATGAGGAATCCATTTTTGATCTCTGATTGTATAAAAAATGACAAGCAAACACTGTTTTGGGGGTTACAAAAATTCTGCTCTAAGTGTAGTTAGTGATATGATGCTAGATTGTTGTTGTTAGGTGTTGTAGTTGAGTTCTAGGCTTCCAATTGAGCAAAAAACAGTTGTGGCTATGCTAAATTGTCATTTCATGTTGGAGAGCTTTCTGTTTGCAGGTTGAAGCTGCTGAAAAATGTGGATTAAGGGTCCCTAAACTCTAACCCACTTCCTTACGTTGTTGTTAGGTTAGAAAGAGTGTTTTAGGTGTTGTGTTTGTTCTAGGGTGTTTAGGATTGAAAAACTCTTGCATGTGTTATAAGCTTTGTTTAACACATTGAACTCATGATTTTTAACTCATTTCAAAATGTTAGAACTCGAAAATGTTGAAGGCTAAGAAGCCATGCAAATTCGGTCCCAAGTGTTCAAGAGTTAAGGAAACCCTAATACCTTAATTCCTTGATAACTTGAGTTCCTAACGTCCAAATTTTGCGTATAATATATGCATGTGTCCATATTTTAAATTCCTAACTAAATATAATTCTTTCATGGACAAAAAAAATTCGAAATCCTCACTGTTTAAAGGGAAACACGAAAACAGTCCCTAGTTGGCACTCCAAACTATCTAAATTTTAACTATATGTTAACTTATGTTTCAATTTGCCTTATGGTTTATAAATTCTGAGTTTTATGAGCCTAAACTTATATTAGTACTCTGTTATATGAAGATAAAGTGTGTATCTCAAGATAATGATTTTTCTGAGATTTTTCTAAAGCGAATCCGAGCTTCCTACGTCAAATTCTGAGTTTTAAACCAACAATGTCTCTGAAAATCTCTTCGTGCCTAATCGAGATCTTAGTTATGTCCAAAGTAAATATTTGGGAATGTTCTAATGTCTAGAACCCCACTAAGGTGTTTTCTTTACAATCCGAATAAACTTAGTGATATCGAAATTAACTGTTTACGACCTAACCAGGTACTCGGCGCTCGGGCAAACGGCAACAAAGGAATATTAAGTTCAGTGAGGGTAAAGGTATGGAGAGAAGTGTCTTTATATAAGTGCTTAGAAATGATGCCAAAGATATTCGTGCATCTCTAAGCTAGACCATGCGCGGATATAGTTGAATACTAATTCTGCGGCCGCGAACAATTGAGTAGCGAGACTTAGTTGTTCGTAAATTAATTTAACTCTAAATTATGATGGATATGTTTGGTTGAAGTGCTTCAATGGAATTGAATGATTATGTCGATTGATGTGAATGATGATTATGACTGAAAGTTTGATTATGAAAGTACTGATTTAACTGAATATTCTGTTGAATTTTGAACTGTGACATATTGTTGAGTTGACTATTGAACTGTCATCAAACATTCTCATGGCATAGCATATGAACATTCTTGATGAAACTTAAAGAATGAAAGTTTTGCTTATGAAAGATTTGACAAATGATGAAGGGGAAATATTTTTTTTATGAATGTTATCAGAACTGGCGTACTTTTACAGTTATTAGAAAATCCTTTTGATTAATAAGCCAGTGAGTTAGAACTTGAAAATATGTTATAACTGAGTTTCAACGAAAAATGTTTTGTTATTACCCTAAAAAGTTTTCCCCTGATTCTTCTTTTAAAAGGATAAAAGCTATGCTTTGTATGAATCGGAAGATTCATGTCACTATGTTTACCGTTTGTAACATAGTCTGCGGGAAGATACGACACTGAGATTGTGTTGAGAACCCAGAGGGGTACCTTGTCTGTGTGACTTGGTTGAGGGGACATTGTGGGTGGAGATTGATTTGTCAGGAATAGGGTAGCTCCCTTGAGCCGACAGAACTCTTCGCAGTAACTACAGCGACCTCTGACACCCCCTTGAAGGTATCGTGCTCAGGATGATGCAACGGTTATCTTTGCCGACCGGAGGGTATTTCCGGCGCTATTGAGTGCACGATAGTTATATGCCTTTTGGTTACCAATGGTTGGCACGGCGTTGTACTTGTCCTGTTCGCTTCCTAAGAACAGAAAATGGCTGGTCGGGCTCGATCAGTCGGTACCATTGCTGTTGATGTATCGTTAGGGGCCCAGTTAGGAGACGTTTTCTCCATGCATTCCTCTACAAAATAATTGGTATCATTAGATTAACGAGTGCATTCATCATGACATCATACTCATACATGTGATTAAATTGTTATATTAATACCTGTATGATATGTTATATGTTATGACTTTGTAAATTGTTGATTGCTTGTCTTATATAGAGATGCTTACTCTCCAATCTCATATTACAGGTAGTGATGGACTCAGAGGCTTCTTTTGTGGTTCCTCCTTGTCTAGTAGAGATCATACCTCTCCCGTCGGGGGAGGTTGAGGTGGACCGGTCCAGGGCGGTGTTTAGGGGAGACATAGAAATCTGGTGTTCGTACTCGGATAGGCATAGAATGATACTCCCCCGCCGCTCCACCGTTCCAGCGGTCTATATCTTGCACCTACCAGACGGTTATGAGTTACGACGCACACCTCCTCTTGCTCCTGCCAGATATATTCCGCTTCCTATTGCTCCTCTTGGTCTATCTTCTGGATCCTATCATGCCCGGACACGTAGGGTTGCGCCATTCTGGTGTACACCTAGAGCCTCAGCGAGACGTTCTGCTGAGGGACCACCTGTGACCCCGGCTAGTCGTACTGAGTCGACTCGGGGAGTTCAGGCTTGTCGATGTACCCGGTGTCTTTCTGTACGGGAGAGTCATATGGATTCACCCGCTATTGCTGTGAGAGAGAATCTAGAGTTTGCTCCTAGATCCTCTTCTCACGGGGTACGTGGGAGGATTCAGGATGACGAGGTTGATATTCGTGGCCCGGTGAGGAGGGCCCGACTATCTCCTCCACCATCATACTCCTCTGCGTCGGCCGAGCCTATGGTTAGGGATGATATTATATATATTTCTAGTGATTAGGAGGATCCAGAGGAAGACCCTGAGGAGGGTAGTTCTGAGGGACAGTAGCAGGAGGATGTTGGGTCGAAATTCTGATGGTCTGTTTGTGCATGGTACGACTGTATAGTTTTCTTTTGGTGCAGTTGCTGTGAGTTCAGTGTACACCCAGCCATAGGATCTTTTGTGTGTGTATATTTATGTATATATATATCCTATTATGCTGGAGTGTATATGTGGATGGCATGACTTGGATGATGTACTTTTTTGTTTTTTTGAACTATGACGCTTTTTGAACTAATGATGTATATATATAGACATATGTATGTTTACTATGTTATGTTGTTGTTTAGCTTATAGTTTAAGTGGTGAGTTCTGAGAGAACCATATGTTCATATGTTATAAAAAAAAAAAAATTCATACACTATTTTTCAAAAACAAAAATATAATTAACCAAGATCGTAAACGACGGTCTCGTATGTAATTGTTTTAACGCTAGAAAAAGGGTGTTACATACATGCTGATAAACTAATTAGACCTGTGTATTTTACATGATGTAATCGATTACACTATACTAGTAATCGATTACAACATATTAAAAGCATCAGATATGTGCATTTTTCTCATTGTAATCGATTACAACATGTTTGGTAATCGATTACATCAAGTCGTTGAGTTTGTATTTTAAATTTTTAACTGATCTAATCGATTACACCATATGGTAATGAATTACACTTATTCGCCTAAGCGAGAATGAGATGGCTTGAGCGAGAACCCGACAACTACTCTTTAAAATAGAAAACCCAAACACATTTTAGGGTGAGAACTTGGAAGAGAAGAGAGCTTTTCAAGAGCAAGGAGCCTTATGACTCATTTTAGAGCTTGAGAAGAGGTAAACCTTTAGCTTCTAACTCTTCTTCTTCCTCTCTAAATTGTTTTGGGTATGTTGGATCTATATTCAAAACATGAGAAACCATGGAAACTCATCCTTTAGAGTTATGGTTCGTTTTATGTTGTTTTTATCTTGTAAACTCTTGGTTTAGAGTTGGTATTTGATGAATGGAAAGTTTTTGTGGGTTGCTCATGAAAACCCCAAAAACCCCCAAAATGAGAATATGAGTAAAGAGAGAAATAGATGAATATGTATGTTTTAGATGTTTGGAAACTCGTATTGAAGTAGTTTTGGAAACCTTAAAAATATGTGAATCTCTTGTATGTTTGACGATGAAATATGAATCGTTTATGTGTTATTTTGATTAAATGACTGACATTGTTGTTACTGGTGGAAATGAGGAAAGATCCTAAGGTTGGAGGAAATCGCAGAAGAGACTTTTAAAGTTACTCGGAACCGATCCCCCCACACTCACCAAGGTAAGGGATAAGTGTCTCTAAATCATATTTGCTGATATGAGTGAGGTATGTGGTATTGTGTATGACTTTCCCTATGTGGTATTGCGTATGACTTGCCCTATGTGGTATTGTGTGTGACTTGCCCTATGTGGTATTGTGTGTGACTTGCCCTATGTGGTATTGTGTGTGACTTGCCCTATGTGGTATTGTGTGTGACTTGCCCTATGTGGTATTGTGTGTGACTTGCCCTATGTGGTATTGTGTGTGACTTGCCCTATGTGGTATTGTGTGTGACTTGCCCTATGTGGTATTGTGTGTGACTTGCCCTATGTGGTATTGTGTGTGACTTGCCCTATGTGGTATTGTGTATGACTTGCCCTATGTGGTATTGCGTATGACTTGCCCTATGTGGTATTGCGTATGACTTGCCCTATGTGGTATTGCGTATGACTTGCCCTATGTGGTATTGTGTATGACTTGCCCTATGTGGTATTGCGTATGACTTTCCCTATGTGGTATTGCGTATGACTTGCCCTATGTGGTATTGCGTATGACTTGCCCTATGTGGTATTGCGTATGACTTGCCCTATGTGGTATTGTGTACGACTTGCCCTACGTGGTATGGATGATGATTTGGACCTACTCGATGTGGTATGGGATTATATTCGTGAAAGGGCTCGATGAATACGATTAAGGATGAATACGACATGTGAGAAACGAGGACGTTAAGAACGAAAGTCATATGCATGCTATAGAATATATATTATGGGATATATATATACTATAGGGTGAATATGAATGCCGAAAATGAAGATGTTAAGGATAACAGTAGTATTCATGCTATAGGATATATAGTATGGGATATATATGCTATAGTGTGGATATGAATAATGAGAAGAACGATGCTTCGAATGAACGTAATATGCATGCTATAGAATATATATTATGGGATATATATTCTATAGGATGGATATGGATAACGTGGAAATGAACGAAAAAAGATATGAATGTTTGCATTTACGTAATTGTGTTTATAAATTATATTAAAGCTTAATCGTATTTGAAATGTGGATTATCATGTGATGTTAGTTTTGAACTAATGACTTACTCCCTTTTGTTTTGTATGTTGTTTATGATAATCTCATTGTAGGTAAATGAAAGATTTTGAGGATGAAGCTCAATTAGGAAGCTTTTGTGTTTATTTACTGGATTGTCTTTATTGCTAATTGACATTGTAGTTGATTTGATAGTATTTTGGGATAAATGTAATCTGATTAGGATAATATGGTGACATGTAGTTATGGACGTTATAATTCTGGAAAACCTATAACTGGATGTATGTGATAAAGGCTATCTGAATGAATTATGTTTTTCCGCAACATAAATTTATATGATAATATAATAGGGTAAAGAGTATTTTCAAAGAGAGATACTTGAGAGTTTTTAATGAAGGTGACGACTATATGTAAGAAAGGATTAAAATAAATGAAAAATTTTCAAGGGTAGAATTTGGGTCCTTACAAATTACACATGTCACACGTTTTTTTGATTAAAATATTACACTTTTATATTACGCAGAGATAGTCAGTGTAACATATGTACAAAATTAGGGGTGATTCGTGTAAGAACAAAAAATGGATGAGTGATTTGTATAATTTCACTAAAACTCAGGGGGTGTGAGGGTAATTTACTCTAATAATTATGTTCGAAAATTAAATTAATGAATTAATTTGATATCATTATTAATGAATTCAATTGTAATGGGCCAAGAGCAATTGAAGGAATATGTCATTATGGATGGGAAGGTTAAAATGAATAAATGCAACTTTAATTAATGGTTGATTTTTTTGGGAGTAATTTATGGATTGTTATATCAAAAGTATTTTCATTAGTTAAGTAGGATCTTCAAACTATACGTTCTTATAGAAGAAAATCATGGACAATATGCATCTTTATTAATTTTTACAAATTATTATATGTTTTCGAAATATGCAAGTGTATAAAATATTACAAATTGTTGAAATATTATTTTTTGATACTTATATAATATTTGATATTTTATTATTATTCATGCCAATAAATAAAATTAATATGACAATTATTATCCAATAAATCTTCTATCATTTCATATTTAATCTCTTGATAATATGATAATTATCAACTCTTTAATTTTATTTATTTATTTGAAGTTTGTAATATATGCAAAGCTAGTAAGTAAAATGAAAGAAATGTGAGTTCCTTCCTGCAATCAGATTAGTTTATATACGGATTAAAGTTTTGTTAAATTATGGTTATGCTTGAAAGTGCTATGCTAAAATTGTCTTTTAGTAACTCAATCAACCAAATGTTATTACATTTATACAATTAACAATGTCCAATGAAAACAAATGTTGTTAATTTTATGACGTACATATTCAACAATGCCATGTAATATAATACTATTAAATGTCATATTAAATAATATATTTTTTGTAACGAACATTATTAAATCACATGTTTTGAATATTATGACTTAGTGTAATTAACTATAGAGCCAATTCATTTCAAAACATTATTAATTTTATTATATATTAATTTCAAATTCCTACATTCTATTACTTTGATATAAATAATCAAATATAAGTTAAAAATTTAAATATGAATGTTACTTTTAGTATTCTATTATTTAAACTGCTACTAATATATTATAAGCTACATGCTAAGGATACTTTTTTGTGTGTGTAGAAAACTGCTAAGATTGTTTATGATACATATTCTAACAATGTTCTAATTATATTATTAGAACAATATTCTAATTAAAATATTCTATTAATATTTCTCTCATATAATTTTTATATTAATTAAACAACATTTATAGTTTTATATAAGAACAAATATATTAATGTTTGTGATAAAAAAGAATGAACGACGTTTGATCGCTATAATGAGTGTTATTGAAAATAAACATTCAACATCACTCACTATAGCGAGTATTTTTGAAAGTTGATATTAAATATGCTCATTATAGTGATACACTTTCAACATTGTTTTTTTATAGTAAACGTTGTTGATGTTATTGAATATTTAAACAAAAAACATCACACGTTCCCCACACTTTCAACTCGTTCATTCTCTCTCAGCTAAAGAAAACATTCAACGTATTAACCTTCAAAAATCGAGTTTCAACAACTCAACTCTCACGACATTCAACAAAACAACTCTCACAACATTCAACTCTCACTCGTTCATTATGTGCACGTGTGTTACTGTCAACTATAGGAAGTGCTTTTGAATTGCTCATAAGTGCTTAGGACATGTAGAAAATGTGAAAATGAGTAGTGTGTAAAAATGTGAAACAAAACATGAGTTAAAACAAAATGTTTATCTTAAATTTGTTTGTTATAGATAAAAATAGAATATCATGGTGGTGGTGATGCTACACGAGTAGTAAAAAAAAATTGCACATTAAGGTTGAGACATGTAACATTAGGGTGACCATAAATTGGTGAGCTACATCAAGGTTGTGGTTAGACATATGATGTCAATACCACTCAACAATTGAAATGATAAAAATGTTGAATAATCTAAAAAGATATCATTAGGAATGATATAACATCAAATAATTTTAACCTATAACTTATTCATATTTCTTACCTTTTAATTTTACTTATTCATAAGTAACTTTAATTTAAATTGGAATGATTTGAAATGATATAACATTATACTTATCTTTTTTAGTTGGATTTTGATATTAGTAAGGATCACATTTATTACATACTTAAAATTGTAGGAAAGAATCATAAACAATTCATAATTGAAGATGGAAAGTATGTGAGAGATTCTAAGGGAAACATAAACATTAAACTTCAAACAAAATATACAAATATCATGGATGAAGCTTATTGGAGGGCTTTTTGTGACTAGACGAACAAAAGACAAATCTTTCTTTATAAAATCAATCTTTTTTTGTATAAGTTATCCTTATTTTTTTATGTATCATAAAAGTACATACATTGATATAAATTTTGTTTGTTTACCCATAAAATAAGTAAAGAAAACCACAAAAGAGCATAAAAAATGTTGTATCCATATAGAGCATCACAAACACCTATAGAGAAGTTGATAAAAAAATATAAGTATTGTTATTTAAGTTTTATTTTACAATAGTACAAATTCACATATAGATTGTTAATTTATTTTTTATTACAACTAGTTCTAAATGAGACACCTTCAAATGTTTTATCGGTATATCTGGACATTCTGTGCGTGGATGCATGTAAAAATAATGAAGGTTTGATTGATAATGCAAATGTTTAATAAGTGACAAACTGTTGTGTGAGTATATATCATTTAATATATTAGGGGTTTGCCAGTTTCATTTTTTCTAGACATTGGTTGTTGATAGTTATAAATCACGAAGAAAAAATATATCATTTGAATTCATTGGTTCATGGTAATGTGAACAAGTACTATACCCTGACATAAACTAACTATTCACTAGGTGTAAGGACCCAAATTCTATCCTTGAAATTTTTTCTTTTATTTTAATCCTTCATGCTTAATTTTCCCATGTTACACCAAACATACTTTTCCTTTAACCTTTTAATTCATTCATTTCTTTAATTATATAATAACTCTAATCATACAACTTCGGTTTCATACTATTATACTCTTAATTGCAGAAAAACATAATTCATATTAAAGTCTCCCGGTAACTACCGCATACAACTAGCTATGGGTTTCTAAAATACTCATAGCTACACATATCCGAAGTTACAAACATCCAAGATTACAATTATCCAAGTAGCATCCAATTAGTCATAGTACAAAATAGCAAAATAAGGGAATCCAGGTTTTAAGCTCGTAAAGCATCAAACCAAACATCCTCACCTATCATGTGTACCTACAATGGGATTATCATAAACCACACAATAAAACAAAGAGAGTAAGTCATTAGTTCAAAACAAACATTGCATGACAATCCACATTTTAAGTATAAATAAGCCTTGGAATAAATTATAATCACAAGCACATAAATATAAACGTTTGTATTTCCTTCCTTCCCTTTCCATGTTGTTCATATTCACCATATAGTGTATATATTCCATAATATATATCCTATAGCATGCATATTTCTTTCATTCCAAACATACTTTTTTCACATTATTCATATTCCATAGTAATTTACCCTTGATCACATTCAACGAGTCTCACCGCAAAGATAATCCTCTACCACATCGGATAGCTCTAGTTAATCCCTACCACATATGATAGGTCGATTTATTACTCTACCACATAGGGTAGGTCTAGTTAATTCCCCATACCACATAGGGCAGGTCTAGTAAATTCCCCATACCACATAGGGCAGGTCTAGTTAATTCCCCATACCACATAGGGCAGATCTAGTTAATTCCACATACCACATAGGGCAGTTCTATACCACGATGATCCACTACCACTCAGGGTAGGACAACAACAATAATCCACTACCACTCAGGGTAGGACAACAACAATAATCCACTACCACTCCGGGTAGGATAACAACAATAATCCACTACCACTCCGGGTAGGATAACAACAATATCCACTATCACTTCGTGTAGGATAACAACAATATTCTTACAAACATATTACCTCTTACACGTACCTTATTCCCATCATCTCATATAAAATGGAAAACATTTATCCCTTACCTTGGTGAGCGTTGGGGTCAGTTCCGAGTAACTATAAAAGTCTCCTCCGCGATTTCCTCCAACCTTATGATCTCTTCTCAAGCTTCTAGATGATTCTCACGAGTTCTTGCTCTCAAAATCACCGTCTCCTATCTTCTCTCTCAATTTCTAACCCTAAAATGTGTTTGGGGTTTCTTTTATAAAGCAAACTCGTCGCTCAAGCGAGCCCATTCTCGCTCAAGCGAGAAAATCCCGCCTTTTTAAAATTTCAGATATGGCTCTCTCGCTCAAGCGAGAATCTCACAGTCTCGACGGGTTCCAAAATGCCATTTCTCGCTCAGGCGAGACCACTCTCGCTCAAGCAAGAATCTTTTAGTATAGCCCAATATTTCACTTACCCAGGTGAGTCACTCTCGCCCAGGCGACACCTTTCTCGCTCAAGCGAGATTCCCAGGGCTGCTACTATAATTTAATGACTTTAAATTTAGGGTGTCACAATCCTCCCCCTCTTATAGGAATTTTCGTTCCCAAAAATTTTATTAGGCTATTCTCATAAAATATTATCATCGCATAGACATTAGGAATAAGACATACTCAACCAAACTTAGATCCAACCATCTAACAATTAAGATCGCTTAGTCAACAAATAAGGACACATACCATGCAACAGTGATACTACATAGATAAATCATGGACTAAACTCTTAGAGTTCAAATACCAAAGGCAAACATCAGGTCAACTAAGATAAAATTATCATAACCAGAATAAAACTTATCAAGCATTTCTCCGTCACAATAGTTCTTCTTGATCTATCACTACAACAATCGTTCCAAAACGGTTAACATACGGTCAGAGTCACAATAACACTGTCGAAAACAATTCGAAGTGAAACTCTATGCTCATCATTTACCAAGATGTACTAGTTCGTATCTAAAATGCAATAATTAGTTCGACATCTACTTGATGGAAACACGTCATTTCGTTTCATATACGAAAATTTGTCGCATGTAACTCAAAATTCCCAAAAACATTTCAAACTTGTACTCGCTACAGCATAAAAACATGTTCATCATCCTACAAGTAGCATTTAGACAACCAAGACTTTTGAAGTCATTTCCAGTACAAAAATGAAACCAGCAAGTCATCATTCCAATTCAATCAAACATTTAGTACTCAAATCTACAACCTGCCCAAAAATGCCTAGCCATAATTAATCTCAAAGCTTTAACAACCTCACATTTGTACAGGATGCAGTTGCTAAACTTTTGGATATACCATGTGGAACTAAGTTAATGCTCAACCACGTTCTACGCTTCATCCACCATGACTTTCGAAAATAGTTCAACATAAGATTTTCAAAAGGCTAGCTAGTCTGGGGTCGCGTTCCGTTTTATCGTCAAAATCATTCGCCAAATAAAAATTCATTTTTTTTAAAATATAGGATATAGTTCCTCTCAAGGCCATACTGTAACACCCCGAATTTTAGTCTTTAAAAATTATAGTAACAGTCCTGGAAGCCTCGCTTGAGCGAGAGATTCTCGCCTAAGCGAGAAAGGATCACATGGGAGGGTGAAATCCTGGGTTATACTGGAGGATTCTCGCCTGAGAGAGAGTTGTCTGGGCGAGAAATGACAATTTTGGACTGTTAACACAGTGTAATCGATTACATGGTACTAGTAATCGATTACATGCTGATATCTAATCAGACATGTGTAATTTTTCATGATATAATCAATTACATGATCCTGGTAATCGATTACATGCTGATATCTGATCAGACATGTGTAATTTTTCATTACGTAATCGATTACATGGTCCTGGTAATCGATTACATACTGATATCTGATCAGACATGTGTAATTTTTCATGCTGTAATCGATTACACTATACCCGTAATCGATTACATCATATTAAAAGCATCAGATATGTGCATTTTTCACATTGGAATCGATTACAACATGTTGGTAATCGATTACACTCATCGCTGTGACTATAAAAATGAAAAAAAGGGACCTAGAAACCCTAATCTTCATTTTCTTTTTACCCATTTCTCTCCCCACGGTGGCTCCACCCAAATGGACCATTTTTCCCTCCACTAAGCCTCAAAACTCATCAAAACCTTCCTCTTGCTTCATGGTGACACATTTGGAAAAGCTCGGAGGTGAAAAAGCAACAATGGAGGTTGGAGGAGATGAAGGGAGATGTGGCTATTTTGCGGAGCAACGGAGCTTACGCAACCTAAGGTGAGGGAGAAGACCATTGTGGTCTTAGAGTATTTCATTAGAGTCATCATCTCCGATTTCCCTCAAGAATCGGAGCACATTAACGGATAGAAACTCTCTTGGGAGTTCGTGGTCCACGTGAGAGTCTATATTTTACATGAGGATGTATTAGCCATAAATGTGGAGATATATGTGTGGGGAAAACCGTTTATTTGAGTAAAACGCTATATGCTCATTTGGTAATACACCGTCATTAAATATGGTTCTAACGTTAATGTGTATATGATGAAGAATATGTTATGCGTGGTTTGTTTATGATAATGGTTATGTTGTGTGATAATGATGGTGTGTGAGATATTTATGGTCATAAGCATAAATGAGTATGTTGTAAGTGGTTGATTGTTATAAACATGTATGGGTGGATTGTACCAATGAATGTATGATGAGTTGTGAATGTGTCAAAATGGATATGAGTATGTTCATCAAAATGAGTATGTTGTGAGTGGTTGATTGTTAGAAACATGTATAAGTGTGTTGTAACAATGAATGTGTGATGAGCTGTGAATGTGTTAAAATGGATAAAGGTATGTTTGTGACAATGAATGTGTTGTATGTTATTTATGGTGATAAAATAATGAGATGCCTTGTGTTGACTGTGTATGACATGGATGTGAGTGTAATGTGGAAACTCGACCTGCCCGAGGTGGTATGGGGATTACTCGACCTTCCCGATGGGGTATGATGATTATTTGTACGGTGCAGAATTGTTGAATGAGATCAAAGGTAAATTATTATGGAATGTGAAGATGTGAAAAGTGTATACTCGGAATGAAAATCATATGCATGCCATAGGATATATATTATGGGATGTATATCCTATAGGATGAATATAGATAATACGCGATAAATAAATATGCACACTATAGAACACATATAGTATGGGATGTATGTGTACTATAGGGTGAATATGGATAAAATGCGATGAATAAGTATGCACACTATAGAACACATATAGTATGGGATGTATGTGTACTATAGGGCGAATATGGATAAAATGCGATGAATAAGTATGTACACTATAGAACACATATAGTATGGGATATATGTGTACTATAGGGTGAATATGGATAATATGTGTTGATTGATATATACATATCATGATTGATGTTAGATGTGTGGTTTTAATACTTTAATGTCATTACTCCATGTAAATCCACGCTACGGTCGCCGTAGTTGGTTCTTACTCCCTCTGTCTTTCCTTGTATGTGTTGTATTATTTGGGTTCAGGTTGTGGAGGTAGCGCATTGGACGCTTGTGGAGAAGAGTACATGATAGAGTAGTAGATAACATGTAATTAATATGTTATATGATGAATATTTGTAAACAACTTTCTTGTAAGTGTATAATGAAGTGAATCTAATATTTGTATTCAAGGTAATTTTGAGAAAGTGTAATTGTATAACGGATGTATTTGAACGGAAGTGTAATGACATGCTTTTGAAACGAAAGATGTTTGGAATATTTCCGCCTTGTAAATTTATAAACGTATTCACTCAAGTTTCCAAAATGTTCGAGTAATGTCTTTCAAAAGTAATCACTTCACTTTCACGAATAAGGATTTTAAAAGAGAATTTTCGAGTTATGAAAATCGGGTCCTTACACATACACTCACATAATGCGAATAAGATCTTAAATCCTCATTAAGATACTCAACATGAATCTTTCACATCAACAACTATCACATAGTTAATCATAATACGATTTGCTGACCGCTAATCTATCGCTAGAATTAAATCCGACTAGGACAATAGTAAGCGTATCAAAACTACAGTAAGGGTTCTACCCTTCACTGCAATACACTGAGACACCAACGTCGATACCTACCACTGCACATCGGGAGGGGTGGATACGACCAAGTCGAAAACAATGACTCTGGTTAAAATCTCAGCCGGTTCACACATTCAACAAATATAAGGAATGTGTCGCTCCCGAATCCAACAACACTAACAGAGGAATATCCGCCACCATGTATTTACCTTTAATCGGACCGTCAACATCTGATGCCCCTGCACCACTCATGGTGTAAGGACCCGATTTTCATAACTCGAAAATTCTCTTTTAAAAAAAATCCTTATTCATGAAAGTGAAGTGATTACTTTTGAAAGACATTACTCGAACAGTTTGGAAACTTGAGTGAATACGTTTATAAATTTACAAGGCGAAAATATTCCAAACACCTTTCATTTCAAAAGCATGTCATTACACTTCCGTTCAAATACATCCTTTATACAATTACACTTTCTCAAAATTACCTTGAATACAAACATTAGATTCACTTCAATATACACTTACAAGAAAGATGTTTATACATGAATTCACTTTAACATGTTCTTCATATTACAAATATTTATCATATAACATATCAATTACATATTATCCACTACTCTATCATGTACTCTTCTCCGCAAGCGTCCAATGCGCTACCTCCACAACATGAACCCAAATATACAACACATACAAGGAAAGACAGAGGGAGTAAGAACCAACTACGGCGACCGTAGCGTGGATTTACATGGAGTAATAACATTAAAGTATTAAAAACCACACACATCTAACATCAATCATGATAAGCTTATATCAATCAACACAAAATATCCATATTCACCCTATAGTACACATATATCTCATACTATATGTGTTCTATAGTGTGCATACTTATACATCACATATTATCCATATTCACCCTATAGTACACATACATCCCATACTATATATGTTCTATAGTGTGCATATATATTTATCATATATTATCCATATTCACCCTATAGTACACATACATCCCATATTATATGTGTTCTATAGTGTGCATATCTTATTCGTCCAAATATACTCATTTCTCATCATTCATATTCACCCTATAGGATATATATCCCATAATATATATCCTATGGCATGCATATGATTTTTCATTCCGAGTATACACTTTTCACATCCTTCACATTCCGTAGTAATTTACCTTGATCTCGTTCCACAATTCTACACCGCACAAATAATTCCCATACCACATCGGGCAGGTCGAGTAAATCCCCATACCCCATCGGGCAGGTCGAGTTTCCACATTACACTCACATCCATGTCATACACCATCAACACAAGGCATTTCATTATCTTATCACCATAGATAACATACAACATCTTCATTGTCACAAACATAACTTTATCCATTTTAACACATTCACAGCTCATCACACATTCATTGTTACAACACACCCATACATGTTTATAACAATCAACTACTCACAACATTCTCATTTATGCTTATGACCATAAATATCTCACACATCATCATTATCACACCACATAACCATTATCATAAACAAACCACGCATAACTTATTCTTCATCATATACACATTAACGTTAGAACCATCTTTAATGACGGTGTATTACCATAAATGAGCATATAGAGTTTTATTCAAATAAACGGTTTTCCCCCACACATATATCTCCACTTTTATGGCTAATACATCCTCATGTAAGATAAAGACTCTCACATGGATCACAAACTCCCAAGAGAGTTTCTATCCGTTAATATGCTCCGATTCTTGAGGGAAATCGGAGATGACGACTCTAATGAAATACTCTAAGATCACAATGGTCTTCTCCCTCACCTTAGGTTGCGTAAGCTCCGTTGCTCCGCAAAAGAGTCACATCTCCCTTCATCTCCTCCAACCTCCATTGTTTCCTTTTCACCTCCAAGCTTTTCCAAATGTGTCACCATGAAGCAAGAGGAAGGTTTTGATGAGTTTTGAGGCTTAATGGAGGGAAAAATGGTCCATTTGGGTGGAGCCACCGTTGGGAGAGAAAGGGGGAGAAAGAAAATGAAGATTAGGGTTTCTAGATCTCCTTTTTCACTTTTATAGCTCTGACGCTAAGTGTAATCGATTACCATATGGTGTAATCGATTACATCAGTTAAAATTTTAAAATACAAACTCAACGACTCGATGTAATCGATTACCAAACATGTTGTAATCGATTACAATGTGAAAAATGCACATATCTGATGCTTTTAATATGTTGTAATTGATTACGAGTATAGTGTAATCGATTACATCATGTAAAATACACAGGTCTGATTAGTTTATCAGCATGTAATCGATTACCAGGATTATGTAATCGATTACACTGTTTTTTTATAAAAAAAACAGAATCTCACCGTGTCAACAGCCCAAAATTGCTATTTCTCACCTAGGCTAGACAACTCCCTCTCAGGCGAGAATCCTCCAGTATAGCCCAGGATTTCACCCTCCCAGGTGATCCTTTCTCGCTCAGGCGAGAATCTCTCGCTCAAGCGAGGCTTCCAGGACTGATACTATAATTTTGAAGACTCAAATTTAGGGTGTTACACATGGTAACCACTCGACCATGGTCCCTTGCCCTCTCAGCATGAATGACTTTAAGTCTTCGATCTAGCTTGAGACAAAACCTTTTAATGTGCCCCAACTCCTTACAGTGGAAACATCCATTTCCTGACCCCGGACATTTGCTCACATAATGGAGTCTGCCACATTTGTTGCACATAAGAGTAGAAACCTCATCGATAGGAACGGTAGGTGGTCTTGACCCTTGGAAATTTCTGTCATGATGTCCAGTAGGTGCCGCATAAGGCTGTCGGTCATCCCCAAACATCCTCTCCTTACCCTTGCCTTGGGGATGGTTTCTCTAAGGACCGAAATTCCTCGGAGGATCAACTCTAAGTGTCATTGCCTCATCCGCTTTCATGTCATCCTCATACATCCTACACTTGTTGACTAAGGTAGGGAAATCAGCAATTTCTTGATGTCCAAACATCATCTTAAATTTGGGTTTTAAACCCGATTCAAATTTTGAGCACTTGGACCTTCCGCCCATTTCTAGTTCAGAATAGGGGCAAAATCGGGCCAATTCCTCGAACTTGGCTGCATATTCTCCCACCGAAATGTTGCCCTACTCCAACCTCAGAAATTCCATCTCTTTCTTCCTTCTCAGATCCGCTAGAAAGTACTTCTGAATGAACTTCTCCTTGAAGGCACTCCAGGAAATCACCCGTCCCTCCGCCTCCATTTGGCGCCGAGTCATTTCCCACCAGTTTTCAGCTTCGTTTGGCAGCATATAGGAAGCATATGTTACTTTTTGAACATCGCCACAACCCATGGCTCGGAATATCCTCTCCAGGCTTTGAATTCATTCACTAGCAGCATCATGAGCGAATTCCCCTTGGAATTGCTTAGGCTTCTGCTTGCAAAACTCGTCCAATCCTCGGTACTTGGCCGGTCCTTGTGGGGCCAATGGTTGTGAGTTAGGACTGGGTGCTGGGTTCTGATTCAGACTATGCAATTTCTCGTTCATTTGTTGCAATGCAGCCACCATATGAGCCAGCAGATCATTCGGAACATATTGACCCGTTGGTCTTCCTCTCCCCGCCATGTGTACCTGTGCTAATTAACTCATCAGTAACCAAATCTTCAACCGAAAGGGTCACATAATCACACATCTGTTTATATTAATCAACACAATTCAATCACATAATCAACAAACAATTCACATAAGTCATACAAAGAAGCATGCAAGCCATACCCTAGGTCGCATAGTTGATATATGCTCTGATACCATGTTGTAAGGACCCAAATTCTACCCTTGAAATTTTTTCTTTTATTTTAATCCTTCATGCTTAATTTTCCCATGTTACACCAAACATACTTTTCCTTTAACCTTTTAATTCATTCATTTCTTTAATTATATAATAACTCTAATCATACAACTTCGGTTTCATACCATTATACTCTTAATTCCAAAATACTCATAGCTACACATATCCGAAGTTACAAACATCTAAGATTACAATTATCCAAGTAGCATCCAATTAGTCATAGTACAAAATAAGGGAATCCAGGTTTTAAGCTCCTAAAGCATCAAACCAAACATCCTCAACTATCATGTATACCTACATTGAGATTATCATAAACCACACAATAAAACAAATGGAGTAAGTCATTAGTTCAAAACAAACATTGCATGACAATCCACATTTTAAGTATAAATAAGCCTTGGAATAAATTATAATCACAAGCACATAAATATAAACATTCGTATTTCCTTCTTTCCCTTTCCATGTTGTTCATATTCACCCTATAGTATATATATCTCGTAATATATATTTTATAGCATGCATATTACTTTTATTCTAAACATACTCTTTTCACATTATTCATATTCACCTTATAGTGTATATATCCCATAATATATATCTTATAGCATGCATATTTCTTTCATTCCAAACATACTCTTTTCACATTATTCATATTCCATAGTAATGTACCCTTGATCACATTCAACGAGTCTCACCGCAAAGATAATCCTCTACCATATCGGGTTGCTCTAGTTAGTCCCCTACCACATAGGATAGGTCGAGTTATTACTCTATCACATAGGGTTGGTCTAGTTAATTCCTCATACCACATAGGACAGGTCTAGTAAATTCCCCATATCACATAGGGAAGGTCTAGTTAATTCCCCATACCATATAGGGCAGGTCTAGTTAATTCCCCATACCACATAGGGCAGGTTTAGTTAATTCCCCATACCACATAGGGCAGGTCTATACCACGATGATCCACTACCACTTCGGATAGGCAACAACAATAATCCACTACCACTCCGGGTAGGATAACAACAATAATCCACTACCACTCCGGGTAGGATAACAACAATATCCACTACCACTCCGGGTAGGATAACAACAATATTCTTACAAACATATTACCTCTTACACATACCTTATTCCCATCATCTCATATAAAATGAAAAACACTTATCCCTTACCTTGGTGAGGGTTGGGGTCGGTTCCGAGTAACTTTAAAAGTCTCCTCCGCGATTTCCTCCAACCTTAGGATCTCTTCTCTCAAAATCACTTTCTCAAAATCATCTTCTCTAGATGATTCCCACGAGTTCTTGCTCTCAAAATCACTTTCTCCTATCTTCTCTCTCAATTTCTAACCCTGTTTGGGGGTTTCTTTTATAAAGCAAACTCGTCGGGTTCTCGCTCAAGTGAGAAAATCCCGCATTTTTAAAATTTTAGATCTGGCTCTCTCGCTCAAGCGAGAATCTCACAGTCTCGACAAGTTCCAAAATGCCATTTCTCGCTCAGGTGAGACCACTCTCGCTCAAGCAAGGATCCTCTCGCTAAAGCGAGAATCCTTCATTATAGCCCAATATTTCACTTACCTAAGTGAGCCACTCTCGCCCAGGCGACACCTTTCTCGCTCAAGCGAGATTCCCAAGGCCGCTAATATAATTTAATGACTTTAAATTTAGGGTATCATACTAGGTAAGTGTATTCATTTGGATTATAACTTGTCTTGAAGGAAATATATTATCATTTGAATTATCTAAAGTTAAATTTCAGGCACTTGTAGTAGTATACAAATTTCATGTAAAGGCATTTGCCTATGTTTAAAAGTTAGTGTTATTTTATTTTTAATTGTAGTGCGGAAACCGATACAACTTAAATAATTGTGACTATTATGTGATGTACTTCATGGATGTGATCATCCAACAATGGCAAAATAATAGTGTACAACCTGAAGACTTTATGTGAATTCAATAATATATTGACATATTATGATGATCATATTACACAACTTAGAGAAGATTGAGCTAACTATGTCTGAGATTAATAAACTAATTAGTATAGATATACATACATTATATTGTTGGATTGTATAAATTTGGAATATACAATGTACTTATTTGCAATAATAAATGAGATGAGTTATATATGTTGTGTTGTTTTAAGTTGTTGAATTTGTTTGATAAATATGTGTTTTATATTGTTTGATGTGTTTAATATATAGAAGAATTATTTGATATAACAATACTTTTATATCAAATAGTAGTGTTATGATATTCATATAGTTTGTTCTAGCATGTGTCCTTGACAGTAGGGAAATTGACACATTAAAATGTTGGGGTTTTGGGCTCCCTTCCTATGTGGAGAAAAGCCCATAAGAGCAAACCTATTGGTGTCACTTAGGACATGTGGAAAGTCAGTTTTGAGGCAAGAGAGAAGCAAAAGAAAGGCAAGGGAAAAAGTGAGAGAAGAGAAGAGAAACAATTTTTCGACATACACATAGCTGCTGCACTAAATCGGCCGTCACGACTTTGTTCACCGTCCGATCGGGCTCAAAATTGGACTGCGTGTTCGTGACATCTGGTTCTTCAATCTGAACGGTGCGATTGGCGAAACGTTGTCTGAGGTGGGAGAAATCGGCGTTTTACAGTAGCTGCGAATTTGGGATTTCTAGTTCTTCATTATTCTCATTTTCAAGTTTATTGCTCTATTGCTTTGTACAATTGTTGAGCACGGTTTGTGCTACATTTTGAGACTCTCTTGTACCTGATTTGATTATAGTGAAGCTCTATTACTGGCTTGTGCCCGTGGTTGTTTACTTCTCACATTGAGAAGGTTTTTCCACGTTAAAATTGTGTGTCTCTCTTTGTATTTGTGATTTTGAGTTGCTGCCATATTTGTTGATTGCTCCTCACAGATTCTCGCAAGTAGGGGAAATTATTATCCGCTGCATATTTTTCTGTTATATATATTGTGTTGAATTTCCCATCATAAAAAATGTTTGTTTGAGAAAATGTTATTGAATATGTCACAATCAATAATGCTTGCATGAGAAAAGCAATGTTAAATGTGTCACAATTAACAATACCTGCTTGAGAAAAGCGTTGTTGAATGTTTCACAATATATCAATAACGCATGTTTGAGAAAATGTTGTTGAAAGTGTCACATTCAACAAGGCTTTCTCAAGCAAACGTTGTGAATGTATGACAATCAACAATACTTTCTCAAACAAGCATTGTTGGTTGTATCACAATCGACGAAGCTTTCTCAATTAATTGTTGTTGGTTTACTACTTACTACAATACTTTAAAAGCTCTGATGAATCTCGCCCTACATTTTATTACGCTCACATATGCATCACCCTAAAGTACTCTTAAATATCAATTTTAAGTGTCGTTGTTTTACGATGCTAACATAGTGACGACTCAATGGATAAATTCAACATTAGTAATGTAAAAAAAAATATTCTTCTAGCTTTGTCCAATTCATCACTTTTTATTTTTTAATATTGATTGATTTGGCCTTCCAATAATATTGGTATCGGGGTGATTCCTAAGAACAAAATTTGTATAAGTGTCTAATAATTACAAGTAATTAAATACTTCTAAGTCATGAAAATAAGATTTTATTGTTTGTTCAAAGTTGTTATCTAATAATGTGTATTTGTTTGACTGTGTGTATCTAATAAGCACATGCCTATACAAGTGTTTCTCAATTAACAAAAACCATTTATACTAAAAAAAGAAAGATAATATTTCTTTTTTGGTAAAAATATATATAAAATAAGATAGATTACATCACTTCAAAAAAACTGATTATAAATTTAGATTTTTTGCCATAAAAATGAAAAGAAGATTTGATATGAGACTTTCTTTTATTCTTCATTTTGTTGATGGATGGGTTACTCTACCATATGAGATGCATTGATACTTTAAAAGTTTTATACACTTCATTTTTAATTAATACTACTCTTAAAAAATGATATAAATAAATGATGAATGATATAATAATTATGTGTAAATCTTTACACTAACAATAAATAAATATATATATATATATATATATATATATATATATATATATATATATATTACACTATTCTATTTTTTTGAAACAAGATTATATGGTAGATTTGATAGTATTAGATATGATCTCAAATTTAATTAGTTAATAGATTATGTAATGGGAGTGTAATATCTGTATTTTATTCAGTGTAATAATTTATAATTAATTGATACATCATTCATTATTTATAATTTTATATTAAAAAGTCAATAATAATTAAATATAAATAATATATATAGAACCAAAATATAAAAAAGAGTTTATTACATTGACACCCCTAAGTTTTAGTGAAGTTACACAAATCACTCTCACTTTTTTGTTCTTACATGAATCACATCTCCCTCTTACACGAACCACCTCTAATTTTGATCATATATTACACTACCCACCCCTAATGAGTGTAATATTTAAAAAAAAAATGCGTAGTAAGTGTAATTAACTTAGACAAAATATTATATATTATGTAGAAAATTCCAAATAGTACAAACTGAGTGTCTTTTTATTATTTTTGTTTCATTACATAATATATTAACAATTCTAATGAGATGTTTATATAACTCTTATATTATTTTGTATTGAACTAAATAATAAAGATGCATTGACTCTTATATTATTTGTATTTGTCTACATAATATACAATATTTTGTTTAACTTAATTACATACATCACATGTTTTTTGTTTAAAATATTACACTTATATCTCATCATGGGTGATTATTGTAATATATGTATAATATTATGGGTGATTTGGGTAAGAGTGAAGGGTGGTAAACAACTAGGAGGCGTAATGGTATATTAACCTAAGGCAGAAAGAGGGAAATAATTATGTTCGAAAAATTAAATTAATGAATTAATTTGATATCATTATTAATGAGTTCAATTGTAATGGGCCAAGAGCAATTGAAGAAATATGTCATTTTGGATGGGAAGGTTAAATGAATAAATGCAATTTTAATTAATGGTTGATTTTTTTGGGAGTAATTTATGGATTGTTATATCAAAAGTATTTTCATTAGTTAAGTAGGATCTTCAAACTATACGTTCTTATAGAAGAAAATCATGGACAATATGCATCTTTATTATTTTTTACAAATTATTATATGTTTTCGAAATATGCAAGTGTATAAAATATTACAAATTGTTGAAATATTATTTTTTGATAATTATATAATATTTGATACTTTATTATTATTGATGCGAATAAATAAAATTAATATGACAATTATTATCCAATAAATCTTCTATCATTTCATATTTAATGTCTTGATAATATGGTGATTATCAACTTTTTAATTTTATTTATTTATTTCAAATTTATAATATATGCAAAGCTAGTAAGTAAAATAAAAGAAATGTGAGTTCTGTGACACCTTAAATTTAAAGTCATTAAATTATAGTATCAGTCCTGGAAATCTCGCTTGAGCGAGAAAGGTGTCGCTTGGGCGAAGTGACTCACTTGGGTGAGTAAAATACTGGGCTATACTAAAGGATTCTCGCTTGAGCGAGATGATCCTCGCATGAGCGAGAGTGGTCTCGCCTGGGCGAGAAATGACATTTTGGAACCTGTCGAGGCTGTGAGATTATCGCTTGAGCGAGAGAGCCATATCTGAAAATTTAAAAAGGCAGGATTTTCTCGCTTGAGCGAGAATGGGCTCGCTTGAGCGAGAACCCGACGATTTCACTTTAAAATAGAAACCCTCAAACACATTTACGTTTAGAACTTGAGAGAGAAGAGAAGAGGAGGTGATTTTGGGAGCAAGGACTCGTGGGAATCATCTAGAAGCTTGAGAAGAGGTAAATCTCTTGATTCTAACTCTCTTTCTCCCTTTCAAACTTGTTTTGGGATGTATCTCTTCTCAAAGTATGAGAAACCATGGAAACTCTTCCTTTTGAGTTGTGGTTCTTTTTATTTAGTTTCTCTCTTGTAAACTCTTGATTTAGAGTTAGTATTTGATGAATGGAAAGGTTTTGTGGGTTTATCCATGAAAACCCCAAAACCCCCAAAATGAGAATGTGAGTAAAAATGGAAATGGGTGAAATATTAGATGTAGAAGATGAGTTTGTGCTCTAATGTTGGTATATGAGATGAATATGTATGTTTTAGATGTTTGGAAACTCTTAATGAAAGTAGTTTAGAAACATTGAAAATGTGTGAAATATATTGTATGGTTTAAGTTGAAATATGGGTTATTATGTGTTACGTTGAATAAAATGACTAACATTGTTGTTATTGGTGGGGATGAGGAAAGATCCTAAGGTTGGAGGCGGTTTCTGAGGGACTTGCAAAGTTACCAAGAACCAGACCCAACTCGCACCAAGGTAAGGATAAGTCTTTAATTGCACATTGTAATGGAAAATGTGTGGATTTTTTGGTTGAGAAAGTAATTATGATGCAAGTCGCTTATTTACTAAAGACATATATGGGTATGTTTGTAATAAAGGACGTGTTGAATTGCTAGTTATAAATTGATGGTGTATTAATGAGAAGAAAACATATTTTTAGCCGACCATGAATGGTTAGCGACTTTGGCTCAAGTTATGTAGCGGTAATGAAATTACAATGGTTTACTAACTCCTTTAAAATGTGGACTTTTGTTGAATTACCTACCCGAAGTGGTAGTGGACCATTGGAAAATTACCTACCCGAAGTGGTAGTGGATCACTTGGAAATTATCTACCCGAAATGGTAGTGGACCATTGGGAAATTACCTACCCGAAGTGGTAGTGGATCATTTGGAAATTTCCTACCCGAAGTGGTAGTCGACCATTGGGAAATTACCTACCCGAAGTGGTAGTGGATCACTTGGAAATTACCTACCCGAAATGGTAGTGGACCATTGGGAAATTACCTACCCGAAGTGGTAGTGGATCATTTGGAAATTACCTACCCGAAGTGGTAGTGGATCATTTGGAAATTACCTACCCGAAATGGTAGTGGATCAGTGGGAAATTACCTAACCGAAGTGGTAGTGGATCATTTGGAAATTACCTACCCGAAGTGGTAGTGGATCAGTGGGAAATTACCTACCCGAAGTGGTAGTGGATCATTGAGAAATTTATCTATCCGAAGTGATAGTGGATCATTGTTGAGTTGTGGACTTACCCGTAGTGGTAGCGGATTATCTGTGCAGCGTGAACGGCTGGTTCTGGTAAAGAGTGAGTTTAATGTCGATGGTAATTGATGAAACGAAAAATATTCGAAATAAATGAGTATGCATGCTACAGAATATATATTATGAGATATATATACTATAGGTCGATTATGGATAATATGGAATTATAAGATAGAATATACAAATGTTTATATTTATGTAATTATGAGACGTGTTTCACTTCAATGTTTATTTATATTTAAGAATGCAGATTATCTTATAATGATATTTATTGAATTAACGACTTACTCCTTTGTATGTTTTGTGTATTTGTCATTGATAATCTCATTGCAGATAAACAGGTAAATTGAGGATGTTTGGTTGGAAGCCTTAGGAACCATAGACTCTATATTCGTTTGTTTGTGTTGTTATATTATAGCTGACTATATGCGGATTTACATGATTGTAACCATGATTATTAGTATTCGAATAATAGTAATTATGTGTAACGTCTTTTTGGAGGATTATAACTTTGGGTCCTTAGTACCTATGGAGAACTATCAAAATGAATTATGTTTTACTACATTAGGAAAATGTGTTGTAACATGGTATGTAAATAAAGGTTAGTGAAATGATTGATGAGTGATTAAAGTATAATAGTAAATGTATGTATGAATAGATTAAAATTAGGAAAAAATTTCAAGGGTAGAATTTTAGGTCCTTACAAGTTCCTTCCTGCAACCAGACTAGTTTATATAAGGATTTAAAAAAGTTTTGTTAATTTATGGTTATGCTTAAATGTTAAAAGCACTATCCTAAATTTGTCTTTTAACAACTCATATCTAATGGTACTCGTGTGTAGGACACGATAAGTGGACAGTGTTCAATGAATAATGTATTATTGTATCTATACAATCAACAACATCCAATGAAACAAATATTGGTTTTATGACATACCAATTCAACAATGGTCAATGTTTTGAATGTCATATATTAAATAACATTTTTTATAGTGAGCATTGTTAAGTCACATATTTTAAATATTGTCATTTCGTGTAACTAACTAAAGAGTGGGACCATTTGAAAACATTATTAATTATATTATATATTAATTTCAAATTCCTACGTTATATTACTTTGATATAATTATTCAAATAAAAGTTAAAAATATATGAATGTGACTTTTAGTATTCTATTATTTAAACTGCTAATAATATATTATAAACTACTAGAGATAGTTTTTTTAAGTAGAAAACAACTAAAGATAGTTTATAATATATATTCTAACAATTTTCAAATTATATTATTATAGAAATATTCTAATTAAAATATTATATTATTATTTCTCTCATATAATTTTTATATTAAACAAAATTTATAAATGAGTTTTATGTAAGAACAAATATATTAATGTTTGTGATAAAAAAGAATGAACAATGCTCGATTGTTGTAGTGAGTATTATTAAAAATAAACATTCAACATCACTTATTATAGTGAGCACTTTTGAAAGTTGATATTCAATAGATGCTCATTATACTAAGACACTTTAAACAAAAAAATATGAGTTTTTTTTTTGGTTTTCTCGTTTGCATATATCTCTCTCTGTGTGAAGTGTGTTAGTGTCAACGATAGGAAGTGATTTTAAATTACTCATAAGTGCTTAGGACATGTAGAAAATGTGGAAACGAGTAGTTTGTGAAAATGTGGAACAAAGTATGAGTTGAAACAAAACATTTATCTTAAATTTGTTTGTTATAGATAAAAAAATAAATAGAATAT
Organism: Lupinus albus; assembly: GCA_009771035.1. NCBI lineage: Eukaryota > Viridiplantae > Streptophyta > Magnoliopsida > Fabales > Fabaceae > Lupinus > Lupinus albus. Next base: position 15,210,903 of record CM020010.1, read on the forward strand.
CATGGTTGTGATGTCATAGTCAAAAAACGAGTGCATGTGGCTGTGGGCAATCATAATGTAGAAAATGATTCGTGCAAGAAGTAAAAATGTCAAGTTAATAGTTGAATGAAAAATAAAAGGTCAGCCATGAAACGTTAAGGGTGATAATAAATTGGTGAGTTACATTAAAGTTGTGGTTAGACAAATGGTGTCAATACCATTCAGCAATTGAAATGATAGAAATGTTGAATAATGTAAAGGATATCATTTGGAATAACATAACATAAAGTAATTTTAACCTATAGCTTATTCATATTTCTTACCTTTTAATTTTACTTATTCTAAATTGGAACGATTTGAAATGATATAACTGTATACTTATCATTTTTAGTTGGCTTTTGATGTTGGTGAGGATCACATTAATTACATACTTAAAATTGTCGGAAAAAGTCATAAACAATTCATAACCGAAGATGGAATGTATGTCGGAGATGCTGAGGGAAACAACAACCTTAAACCTCTAACAAAATATGTAAATATCATGGATGAAGCTGGTTGAAGGGCTTTTGTGACTAGACGAACAAAAGACAAGTCTTTCTTTGTAAAATCATTGTCTTTTTTGGTAAAATTTAACCTTATTTTTTTATGTATCGTAAAAGTATGTATATTGATATAATTTTTGTTTGTTTACGCATACAAAAAAGGTGAAGAAAACAACAAAAGAGCATCGAAAACGTTGTATCCATATAGAGCGTCACAGACTGATATATAGGAGTTGATGAAAAATTGAAAGTATGATTATTTAAGTTTTATTTTATCGGTATATCTAGACATTATGTGCATGGATGCTTGCAAAAGCAAGGAAGGCTTGATTGATAATGCAAATGTTCAAGAAGTGACAAACTTTTGTGTATTTAAAACTATTTAAGTTTTATTTATATCATTTAATTTAAAACTATTTACAATTTATAATATATTAGGGGTTTGTCAGTTTGATTTTTTGTAGGCGTCTATTGGTTGTTAATCGTCATAAATCACATTGAAGAAAAAAATGTTATTTGGATTCATTGGTTCATGGTAATGCGAACAAGTACCCCGACAAGAAGGAAATATTCACTAGGTAGGTGTATTCATTTGGATTATAACTTGTCTTGAAAGATATATATTATCATTTGAATTATAACTTTATACTTTCTCTTTTTTAGGGGCATGCAAATTTGCAGATCACAAATTCACTCAAAGGCTACTTCAAATATCATCAAATGCATTCATGTAAAGTTAAATTTCAGGCAGTTGTAGCATACAAATTTCATGTAAAGGCATTTGCCTATGTTCAAAAGTTAATATTATTTTATTTTTAATTGTAGTGCGGAAGCCAATACAACTTAAATAATTGTGACTATTTTGTGATATACTTTATGAAGGAGACCATCCAACAATGTCAAAAGAATAGAGTACAACATGAGACTTTACGTAAATTCAATAATGTATTGACATAGTGTAATGATTATTTACACAACTTAGGGAAAATTGAGCTAACTATGTCTGAAGTATTGTACAAATTAATAAAGTAATTAGTATAAATATACATACATTATAGTGTTGGATTGAATAAATTTGAAATATACAATGTACTTATTTATAGTAATAAAATGATATTAGTTATATATGTTGCCTTGATTTTAAGTTGTTGAATTTGTTTGGTAAATATGTGTTTTTTGTTGATGGATGTGTTTAATATATATACAAGAACTATGTGATATAACAATACTTTTATATCAAAAGTAGTGTTATGATAATCAATATCTTTTTCTCTAGTGAAAGTAAGGAATTGACACATTAAAAAATGTTTGTTTGAGAAAGTGTTGTTAAATGTGTTACAATCAACCATGTATGTTTGAGAAAAGCAGTGTTAAATAGGTCATAATTAACAACATTTGTTTGAGAAAAACGTTGTTGAATGTTTCACATATCAATAACACTTACTCAAACAATTGTTAGCTTACTACGACACTTTAAAAGCATTGAACACTCATATATACATCATCCAAAAGCCTCTTAAATATCAATTTTAAGTACTTTTGTTTTACAATGCTGACATAGTGAGGACTGAACCGATAAATTCAACGTTAGAAATCTAAAATAAAATATTTTTCTCACTTTGTCGCATTCATTTTTAATATTGAATTGATTTGGCCTTCCGGTAATATTGGTGTGAGGGTGATTAGTAAGAACAAAACTTGTATAAGTGTCTCATAATTATTATAACTAATCAAATACTTCCAAGTCATGAATAAGATTTTATTGTTTATTCAAAGTTGTTATTTAATAATGTGTATTTATTTGAGTGTGTATCTAATAAGCACATGTCTATATAAGTATTTTTCAATTAACAAAAACCATTTATACTAAAAAATAAATAAGATAATATTTCTTTTTGGTAAAATATATATAAAATAAGATAAATTATATCACTTCAAAAAAAAGTGATTATAAATTTAGATTTTTTGCCAAAAAATGCAAATAAGATTTGATATCAGACTTTTTTTTATTCTTCATTTTGTTGATGGATGGGTTGCCATACCATATTAGATATTTTATTTTGGGAAAAATATATACGCTAACAGTTTAAGAGTTTTAGACATTATCGTTTTATCCTTTATTATTCATTCATAATTATGATTGATTCTTTAAAAAATAATACAGGTAAATGATGAATAATATAATGATTATGTATAAATCTTTATACTATTTTATTTTTTGAAATAAGATTATAGGGTAGATTTGATAGTGTTAGATGCTATTTAGGTTAATAATGAGACTGAAATATGTATATTTTTAGTGTAATAATATAGAAATAATCAATATTTCATATATTATTTATATTTAAAAGTAAATAATAATTAAATATAAATAATATATATGCAACAAAACAACTCAATTGAGAACAATTCTCATATAAAAATTGTTAATAAATTTGGGCCTTACAACTTATCATTAGAATTAAAAGTTAGTTATTAATCACTCGATAATCATGTGCATGTATCTTTTAATTTTAACCATTCAAATGAGATTTAATAGTACATTAAATCATTCTTACGTAACAAAGAAAGTACACTTAAATGCAAAAACCCTACCTCTACATCCACACACACCTTTGCTTCTTTTCTTACCCCTCCGCCGTCGCCGGAATCTGACGTCATGCTTCACCGGAACTCCACCGTATGCTGCCTCTCTTCCATTTCCCAAATCCTCTTCACCACCATTCCCACCCTTACCACAACCACTATCACCATCATCACCATTTTCTAAATAATCTCATACTAAACCTTGTGCTTCCTTTACCTCCATGTTTTCAAAGCAAAACCTTCTTATAGTGCTTCATTCGGTTAATTTTGAATAAGAAGTTTGTTTCAGAATCGCGTTGAGTGATGGCGATGTTGAAGAGCTATAGTAGCAGTGCGTGCTTCAGAGGATTCGATTTCCCTGTTCATCGTTCCTATGCCAATAAAAGGTTAAATAATCATTATTTTTGTTGTTGTTCCTATTCTTTATTTGCATGTTGATGTGTTTGTTAATCGTTATTATAATGATTATTTTTATTTTTTTATTTGGTGTGGACTATATGTTATAATCACTTTCTATTATTATATATTTTCAGATGGCTTATGTTTTTAAGATGTTTAGTTTTGATGGTTGATTTAAATTACGGACTGCATAACCTGATACGATTGCAATATTGCGGTGACCGTCGCAACCGCATCACACCGCAATTGCGGCGTGACTCCGAATCACAATAATGTGGCAGCATCGGGCCGTAACACAATCGCATTTGGACCGCATCAAGCCGCATCGGATTCAAAAATATTGTTTTAATAACAAAATAATTTACACTGCAATGGCCGCAATCACAATAGCCGCAACCGTTACCGTAATGGCGATCACAATCATAATTTAAAACACTGGTTCTGATTCTTGTTTATTTACATTTATGTTGCTTCATTTGTTTGAAAATGGAAATAGGGGTTTGGTAGGGTTGTTATTCAGTGTATCACTGCATTGTTCTTTATAAATGGTTTGTAGGTTTTTAATAAAGATAGTTGCTTTCTGTTAAAACTTAGTCAAGAATGGTTTCTAATGTAGATTTCAGTGCTTTAAATTGCTGTCAGGATCATGGTTACGATCACATTTACTGTTATTGTGGTCATTGCGGCTGTTGCTATGTGGATTGCGGCCATTGTACTGTGAATTTTTTTGGTTATATTTTTTTGAACTTGATACGACCTAAATGCAGTTGTATTGCGGCCCAATGTAGCCATATCATTGTGATTCAGTGTCACATCGCTATTACAGCGGTTACCGGCTTACCGCAACTGCGATATAGTAGTCATGAATCCAAATATTTGTAGTCTTGAATTCAAATATTTGTCTGTCTAATAATTTTAATATTTGTTTGTATGAACAGAAGCTCATACTGGAAGCCTCCACAAGCAGTTGTGATACCCAATCCCCACCTCCCAATGCGCAGTTTTGAGGTGAAAAATAGGTGAGATTTGAATAACAAGTGTATTGTTTCAAGATGATTCATTCTACTATTGAATTCTAGGGTTTCCATTTGTTTTCATTTCCAACAAGTTATATTGAGTATTGTGTCTATTTATGTGGGAACATATTGAATCTTTGCTCTGGGTAGAATTTGGAAGGAGTTGTTCTAATCTAACTTGTGAAATCTTCACTTTGAACTTAAGATCTATTAGTTTTTTCTTTCTTATTCACTTTGAGGTTTAGTTTAAAATATAAGCAAAGGTTCTATGTCATATAGATCTGTATCTTTGTTCTGTGAAGCAGTTTTTCATAGTGGTTTGTTAAAATATTGATGCACATTTCTAGAAGCTTCCACACTTGTGTAAAAACAAGTAGTGATGTTATATCCTAAATCTAGAATTATCCTAAGCTTCTATTAGATTCCATTATAGGTGTGTAGAAAAATAATTATAGAACACTCTAGAAATCTTGAGACAATATAGGCTAGAAATGTATAGAACCTTCTAGTCCTTCTTAGGTGTTGTAGAAAGCCTATAAATAGGCATTCACTCTTCATTTGTGAAGCAATGCAATGCATGAATTCTAGCCAAAGCCTCCAAGCTATTCTAAATACAATATCTATTGTATATTCCTATTCCAATCTAATTAAGTTTGGCAATTGCTATCTAAATCAATTCTAAAATCTTGTTTCTATCATTATATCTACTATCTTTCCTCAAATACTATCAGTGGTATCAGAGCTGCGTTCGATCATTCATTGGGCGTAGAATATCACTTTATACCTATTGAGCTATGGCTAGCATTATTCAATCATCATCTATTCCTATTCCAATTTTCTCTGGAGAAAACTATGATTTTTGGAGCACAAAAATGACTACTTTCTTCCGGTCTCAAGATTTATGGGACATTGTAGAAGAAGGATTCACTGCTCTAGATAATACTTTAACTCTTACTGCGGCTCAGAGAAAGGAGTTGAAGGAGAATTCGCAAAAGATGCGAATGCATTATTTATTATACAACAAGCCATGGCATAGACTATCTTTCCAAGAATAATGGGAGCTACAAGTGCCAAAGAAGCATGGGATACACTAAAGGAGGAGTTTTATGACAGTAATAAGGTACGCACCATTAAACTTCAAACTCTTAGACATGAGTTTGAATTACTTAAAATGAGAGTCTGAGACTATAAAAGACTATTATTCTAAAATAAAAGAAATAGTCAATCAAATGAAAGCCTATGGGGAAAACATTCTTGACAAAAGAATTGTTGAAAAAATTCTAATTTCTATTTCCCAAAAATATGACTCAATAGTTACTGCAATTGAGCAAACCAAAGATATGTTTACTCTATCAGTGACAGAGTTAATGGGCTCTCTAGAAGCTTATGAGCAAAGATTGAGTAGGCATGATGAAGGTTCACTAGAAAATGTCTTTCAATCAAAGCTTAAGCTAAGGTCTCAGAATAAAGAATATGAAAGAAGAAATAAGAATGGTGCAGAACATTCTAGAAACAAAGTGATTTCTAAAAACTTCTTTAGAAGCAATGAGTTTTTTAAAGATCTCTCTAGAAACAATCAAAACAAATATCCTCCATGCAGAATTTGCAAGAGATCAGACAATTCAGAAAAATATTGTTGTCATCGAGGAAAGACACAATGCCAATATTGCAAAAGATTCGGGCACTCAGAGCAAAATTGTCGCAACAAAAATAATCATCAGGCCAATTTCACTGAAGAGTGTGAATATGACCAACAACTATTCTATGTCAACCAAGTCTCTGGTCGTGATAAAGAAGAAAATTGGTATCTCGATAGTGGTTGTAGTAACCACATGGCTAAGGATGGGAGCATTTTCAGAGATATTGATGAATCTGTCAAAGTGCAAGTTCAATTGGGTAATGGCACCATGGTGGAGTCCAAAGGCAAAGGCACTGTCATGGTTGAGACACAATCAGGTACGCGACTTATCAAAGATGTCTTATTCCCAATCTTAAAGAAAATCTATTGAGTATTGGTCAAATGATGGAGAAAGGCTACTCTCTCCACTTTGAGGGAGAAACATGCAATATATATGACAACAATAGAAAGCTTGAAATAGCCCAAGTTAAAATGGAGAAAAGAAATAGAAGTTTTCCAATAACGTGGAAATATGTTACTAACATTGCCATGAAGATGCAAGTTGATAAATCATGGCTATGGCATCGAAGATTTGGCCATCTAAATAATCAAGCCTTAAAGTTATTATATCATAAAATAATGATGAGAGATCTTCCATGCATCCAAGATAATGAAGGAGCTTGTGAACGATGTCTACTCGGCAAGCAACACAGACTTTCGCTTTCAAGTGGGAAATCTTGGAGAGCAAAACGCTTGTTGGAGCTTATCCACACCGACGTATGTGGACCAATGAGGACGCCATCACTCACTAACAACATGTACTTCATCCTTTTCATTGATGATTTCTCTAGAATGACGTGGGTCTACTTTATGAGAGAAAAATCAGAAGTGTTTGGAATATTCAAGAAGTTCAAGGCCTTCGTTCAGAAGCAAAGCGGGAAACATATTAAAGTACTCAGAAGTGATCGTGGCAAAGAGTACAATTCTCGTGACTTTGATAAATTTTGTGAGGATGAAGGCATAGAGCGTCAACTTACAGTCGCATACACTCCACAACAAAATGGAGTGTCTGAAAGGAAAAACCGCACAGTCATGGAGATGGCTAGACCGATGCTCAAGGAGAAAGGTTTGCCAAATAATTTTTTGGGCTGAACCAGTTTACACAACTGTCTACATAATGAATAGGTGTCCAACAAAGGCAGTCGAAGGTAAGACCCTTATAGAAGCTTGGAGCGGTAGAAAGCCATCAGCTAAACATCTAAGAGTCTTTGGATCGATTTGTTACATACATATCCCAAAAGAAAAGAGACACAAACTAGAAGACAAGACGATAAGAGGCATCTTCTTGGGATATAGCACACAGTCAAAAGGCTATCGGATATACAATATAGAAACGAAGAAACTTATCATTAGTCGAGATGTTCAAGTAGATGAAAGTACAGCTTGAAACTGGAATGAAGGAAAGGTTGAACGACATAACATCTCCATACCCACACAACAACCACAAGTAACAAGAGAAGTAGAAGAAGCGGAAGAAGATCTAGGTACGCCGACTACACTCCCATATGAACTATCTTCCCCAGAATCTTCTCCGAGACGAGTAAGATCATTGGTAGATATATATGAGACATGCAACTTGGCCATAGTTGAACCTGGAAGCTTTGAAGAAGCATCAAGGCAAGAAGTATGAGACAAGGCAATGGAAGAAGAGATAAAAATGATCGAGAAAAACAACACGTGGGAACTAGTAGATTGTCCAAAAGATAAAGACGTCATTGGAGTAAAAAGGGTCTATAAAATAAAGCTCAATCCAGATGGCAGTATACAGAAGCACAAAGCAAGACTAGTAGCTAAGGGCTATACTCAACAACCATGAATTGACTATAATGAGACATTTGCACCAGTTCCTCGTCTAGACACTATAAGAGCTCTAATAGCTTTTGCAGCAGAAAAAGGATGGAGCACTTACCAGCTAGATGTCAAGTCTGCATTCCTCAATGGAATACTTCAAGAAGAGATCTATGTGGAGCAGCCACAGGGATTCATGAGCAAGGGCAATGAAAGCAAAGTGTTACGGCTGAAGAAGGCTATATATGGCTTGAAGCAAGCTCCTCGAGCATGGTACAATAGAATTGATCAGTACTTCATCGACAAAGGTTTCAGGAGGAGTAAGTGTGAGCCTACACTATACATTAAAACCCAAGGTCAATATGATACTCTAATAGTTTCCTTGTACATAGATGATCTTATATACACTGGAAACATATATAAAGATGATAATAGAGTTCAAAGAAGACATGATGAAGACATTTGAGATGACAGACCTAGGCTTAATGCACTATTTCCTCGGAATTGAGGTAAATCAAAGAAAATGAGGCATATTCATCTCACAGAAGAAATACACTGAAGAACTACTAATGAAGTTCAAGATGAGTGAATGCAAACCAGTTGCTACTCCGCTCGTGACTAATGAGAAGCTATAAAAGGACGATGGATCTCCACATGAAGATGCATCTATCTACATGAGTTTGATTGGGAGTCTTCTATATCTCACTACTACTCGACCTGATATCATGTATGCTACAAGTTTGCTATCAAGATTCATGCAAAGCCCAAGTCAAATCCACTTTGGAGTTGGAAAAAGAATTCTCGGGTACTTGCAAGGAACAAAAGAGTTCGGTATATGGTATAAATCCAACACCAACTCAACATTGCATGACTACACTGACAATGATTGGGTAGGTTCAATGGATGACATGAAAAGCTCATCAGGTTATGCATTCTCACTTGGATCAGGAATATTCTCTTGGGCATCTAAGAAGCAAGCAATCATTGCACAATCAACAGCAGAAGCTGAGTATATAGCAGCTGCAGAGACGACCAACCAAGCTATATGGCTTAGACGAATACTCAGTGATATGGGAGATCAAGTGACGAAGACTACGACAATCTATTGTGACAACAAATCGGCGATAGCGATTGCAAAGAATTCAGTCCATCACAACAGGACAAAGCATATCGCCATTAAATATCATGTTGTCAGAGAAGCAAGTGAGAATAAAGAAATAAGGCTCGAGTATTGCAAGTCCGGAGATCAAATTGCGGACATATTTACTAAGGCATTACCAAGGCCGAAGTTCGAGCAACTACGATCGCTGCTAGGAGTTACAAAAATGTGCATCAAGGAGGAGTGTTAAAATATTGATGCACATTTCTTGAAGCTTCCACACTTGTGTAGAAACAAGTAGTGGTGTTAAAATATTGATGCACATTTCTAGAAGTTTCCACACTTGTGTAAAAACAAGTAGTGGTGTTATATCATAAATCTAGAATTATCCTAAGCATCTAGTAGATTCCATTATAGGTGTGTAGAAAAATAATTATAGAACACTCTAGAAATCTTGAGACAAAATAGGCTAGAAATGTATAGAACCTTCTAGTCCTTCTTAGATGTTGTAGAAAGCCTATAAATAGGCATTCACTCTTCATTTGTGAAGCAATGCAATGCATGAATTGTAGCCAAAGCCTCCAAGCTATTCTAAATACAATATCTATTATGTATTCTTATTCCAATCTAATTAAGTTTGGCAATTGCTATCTAAATCAATTCTAAAATCTTGTTTCTATCATTATATCTACTATCTTTCCTCAAATACTGTTGGAACTTGTGTAGTTTGATGCCATTAGTGTGGACATTAGGATGTGAAATTGAAAAACTCACAAGTCCCACATTGGAAGTTTTTGTAAAAACCTCACAAGTCCCACATTGAAAGATTTTGAAAAAAATCTCACAAGTCCCACATTGGAGGATGCAAGAGTAGTGACAAAATCTCATTCTATAAATAGAGGTCTCCCCCTTCATTATTTTTTGCACCTGAAGCTTGTACGCTTATACAAGCTTCTTTCTTTCCCCCCTCCATAAATTCTGCCGACGCAATTCCGGCCTCCTTTCTCTCCCTTTCTTTCCGTGGCACTAGAGTTGGAACATGAATCCAATATTGTGGGAAATTCGGAATACTGACATTGGTAGTCAGTTGTTGGAATTGAATTGACATGGGAAGCTAATATTGTGGGTATTTGAAATTGGCACTGGAAGTCATATTTTTGGGTGTATTCGAGAACGATTCTTACAGTGCAGTAAGAAATCGTATAACAGAGAGTTGGGTTGTTTTATCCTGGGGACGGCGTGGTTGATAGTCTGCTTGCACCTTGAGGCAGTACCACGAAACGTCTTAAAGAGAGCGACCTGGTCGTGACTCAGCCAGTAAAGATTATCTCGTGTCATTGTTGCGGGCTACTGATTCAACAAATACTATCATGGTTTATATGATAAAGATCTGCAACTATGCAAGGTATTGTGTCTATTCAAGAGTGCTTGTTTGTGGAGCTGGTTTTTGTTAACCAATATGGCCTTGTTTCCCAATTTTTACAATTCTGTTTCCAAACATCATAAGAATATCAAGGAATGAAAAGCTTTATGGAAACTTGTTAATGTGAATTGTTTTATATGTACTATTTTTACAGGACATCAACCGAGGACATAAAGTGTCTGAGATTAATAACTGCCATTAAAACTCCATACCTACCCGATGGCCGATTTGATCTTGAAGCTTATGACGCCTTGGTTAATACACAGATCGAACACGACATTGAAGGTATTATTGTTGGCGGCACAACTGGCGAAGGCCAGTTAATGACCTGGGATGAGCACATAATGCTTATTGGTCACACAGTCAATTGTTTCGGTGCGAAAATTAAGGTTGTTAGTAACACTGGAAGCAACTCCACAAGCGAAGCAATTCATGCTTCCGAGCAGGGTTTTGGTGTTGGAATGCATGCTGCCCTTCATATAAACCCTTACTACAGCAAAACCTCCCTGGATGGTTTGGTTTCTCACTTTGATGGTGTGCTTTCCATGGGACCTACTATCATATATAATGTACCTTCACGAACCGGTCAAGATATTCCTCCACATGTAATTCAAACCTTGGCTCATAATTCTAACTTGGCTGGTGTTAAGGAGTGTGTGGGAAATGACCGGATCAAACAATATAAGCGTTGTTAAATATGAGGCGGATGAAAATAAACAACGTCTGATTAAGCGAGCGCTGTTAATATTGATAAGCAGATATAACATCAACAACGAATCTGTGAATGCGCGTTGTTGAATAAGCGTTGTCTTGAATTAGTTCTCTTTTGTTGTGTATGTTGTTGATGAGATATCTTCTACAACGCATTCTTAAATGAACGTTGTTGATGTGATATCATATACAACGTTTTTTTAAATGTGCGCTGTTGATTTGATATGATGTTAAAAATTTACAATTTCTAAACAACATTTTCTCATGTATTAAAGTGTGTTCGTTCCCCATAATTCTTTTGATTCGTGATGTGAGTTTTGCACACCTACCAAAAACTTCATTAAAGATATCATTTCCCCAGAATTATTTGAATCTATACATTTAGTCATGGAAGAATTGAAATTCATTGTAACTACGTCGTTGATGAAATGAATTTTTTTAAAGATATTAGTTTATTTAACACCACTGAAATCAAGTGTTAATTATACCTCAATTTAGTTGATTAAAAACAATAATTATTAAAATAAAATAAAATATTTTTTTTTATGTCTGATAAAATTTTATCTTACTCTTATGTATTCATAATACAATTGTACATTAAGAGTTCGTAGTTCCAGATTGATTTGATTTTATTAATTAAACTAGCAAGTAACTTGTGCATTTGCATGAGGTGATATTTTTTTGTCGTATGATTAAGAATACACATAATATGTGCATTCATATGGCTAAGAACATACATGCTATTTGTGCGTTTTGTAAGGACCGAAATTCTATCCTTGAAAATTTTCTTCTTATCTTATTCATTATGCATTCATTTCCTCTAAATTTTAGCGACAATTTCCAACACCCATATTTAACTCTCATTTTCTCATTCCTACTCATTTCATAATTCAATATGATATACATACCTATTCGATAGAAAATCATAATTCATTTTCATATGTCATGCAACAACCGCATACAACTAACTATGGGTTTCCAAAATACCCATAGCTACGAATATTCAGAGTTACAATAAATCATGTAAGTTATATATTCATAGTTACAAAATATTTCAACTAATCCAATATGCACTCATGTACAAAATAGGGCAAATGAGTGAAACCAAAACATAAAGATCCTAAAGCTTCCAAAAATGAGACCACCTCATGTCACCTGTTTATCTGCAATGGGATTATCAATGACAAAAGCACAAACACATAAAGGAGTAAATCATTAATTCAATAAACGTCACTATAAGATAATCCACATTAGAAAAAGTTAGTAAATCATTTTGAAATTCATTTTCCGTGCTACATTACTTGAGCCAAAGTCGCTACACCCCTTAAGGTTAGCTTAGCTAAAAGCAATTTCTCATCTCTTTTATAAAGAAAACATGTCACATAAACTCGGACCGAAGTGTTGCCACATAAACTCGGGCCGAAGTGTTGCCACATACACTCGGGCCGAAGTGTTGCTACATAACTCGAGCCAAAGTCGCTAACCATTTATGGTCGGCTAAAAATATATTTCATTTTCATTGATTTCACCATCAATCATATCTAGTGAATCCACACAATTCTTATTACAAACATACTCATATATGTTTATAATAAATACGTGATTCACCTATTAATCCTTGCACAGCCAGAAAATACACACATTTTCCATTTCAAATTCACAAATTAAAGACTTATCCTTACCTTGGTGAGTGTTGAGTTGGGTTCTTGGTAACTGCACTAGTTCCACCAACACCGCCGCCAACTCTGGGATCTTTCCCATTCCCACCATACAACACAATGTTAGTCATTTATTCCAAATATCACATAAACAACTCATATTGCATCATTTAACCAAACAAGATATTTAACACATTTTCCATGTTGCTAAACTACTTTTATCAAAAGTTTACAACATCTAAAACATACATATTCATCTCATATTTCAACATTAGAAAACTTATTCATCTTCTACCTCTAGCACTTTACCCATTTTCTTCTTTAACTACATTTTCACTTTAGGGTTTTGGGGTTTTCATGAATCAACCCACAAACTCTTTCCATTCTTGAAATACTAACCTAAACCAAGAGGTTATAAAAACAACATAAAACGAACCATAACTCAAAAGGATGAGTTTCCATGGTTTCTACCTCTACTCAAACTTCTAAATGACTCACAAGCCTCATTGCTCTTGAAAATGCTCTCTTCTCTCACTTCTATCTAGGTTAACCCTCATAAATGTGTTTGGGGTCCCTTATCTAATGCAACATCGTCGGGTCCTCGCTTAAGCGAGCCCTTTCTCGCTCAAGCGAGAAAATCCCGCCTATTTTAAAAACTCAGATCTGACCCTCTCGCTCAAGCGAGGATCATCTCGCTCAAGCGAGAATGTTACAGCCTCGACAGGTCCAAAACATCACTTTTCTCGCCTAGGCGAGCCAACCCTCGCTCAGGCGAGAATCCTCCAATATAGCCCAGGAATTCACCCTTCCAGTTGAGCCTTTCTCGCTCAAGCGAGCCAACTCTCGCTCAGGCGAGAATCCTCCAGTATAGCCCAGGATTTCACCCTCCCATGTGAACCTTTCTCGCCCAGGCGAGAATACCTCGCTCAAGCAAGAATCTCAGGACTGATACTATAATTTTTAAAGATGTAAATTTAGGGTGTAACACGTTTGCATGGTTTCGTGAAGACATGTTAGCTATATACTTTTGTACTTTTTTTTATTGATTTTCATACTCTATAGTCTATATCTTGTTAACTAATAAATACAATACAAACTTATATTTATCATTCTTAATATAGACTTGCATATAGAGAATTTGTTTAGTTTTATGATTTATTATTATTATTTCTTAATGTAACTTGTTTATAATTTCTTTTATTTCTATAATATCATTTCTTATTAGTTGTTAGTATAATTGGTCTATTATTTCATTTTCTTTTAAAAAGTATACAAAAGGGGAAATTGTAATTAATTACTTATATTTTTTTCAATATACACTTACAAGAAAGTTGTTTATACATGAATTCACTTTAACATGTTCTTCATATTACAAATATTTATCATATAACATATCAATTACATATTATCCACTACTCTATCATGTACTCTTCTCCGCAAGCGTCCAATGCGCTACCTCCACAACATGAACCCAAATATACAACACATACAAGGAAAGACAGAGGGAGTAAGAACCAACTACGGCGACCGTAGCGTGGATTTACATGGAGTAATAACATTAAAGTATTAAAAACCACACACATCTAACATCAATCATGATAAGCTTATATCAATCAACACAAAATATCCATATTCACCCTATAGTACACATATATCTCATACTATATGTGTTCTATAGTGTGCATACTTATACATCACATATTATCCATATTCACCCTATAGTACACATACATCCCATACTATATATGTTCTATAGTGTGCATATATATTTATCATATATTATCCATATTCACCCTATAGTACACATACATCCCATATTATATGTGTTCTATAGTGTGCATATCTTATTCGTCCAAATATACTCATTTCTCATCATTCATATTCACCCTATAGGATATATATCCCATAATATATATCTTATGGCATGCATATGATTTTTCATTCCGAGTATACACTTTTCACATCCTTCACATTCCGTAGTAATTTACCTTGATCTCGTTCCACAATTCTACACCGCACAAATAATCCCCATACCACATCGGGCAGGTCGAGTAAATCCCCATACCCCATCGGGCAGGTCGAGTTTCCACATTACACTCACATCCATGTCATACACCATCAACACAAGGCATTTCATTATCTTATCACCATAGATAACATACAACATCTTCATTGTCACAAACATAACTTTATCCATTTTAACACATTCACAGCTCATCACACATTCATTGTTACAACACACCCATACATGTTTATAACAATCAACTACTCACAACATTCTCATTTATGCTTATGACCATAAATATCTCACACATCATCATTATCACACCACATAACCATTATCATAAACAAACCACGCATAACCTATTCTTCATCATATACACATTAACGTTAGAACCATCTTTAATGACGGTGTATTACCATAAATGAGCATATAGAGTTTTATTCAAATAAACGGTTTTCCCCCACACATATATCTCCACTTTTATTGCTAATACATCCTCATGTAAGATAAAGACTCTCACATGGATCACAAACTCCCAAGAGAGTTTCTATCCGTTAATATGCTCCGATTCTTGAGGGAAATACATCTTCTACCTCTAGCACTTTACCCATTTTCTTCTTTAACTACATTTTCACTTTAGGGTTTTGGGGTTTTCATGAATCAACCCACAAACTCTTTCCATTCTTGAAATACTAACCTAAACCAAGAGGTTATAAAAACAACATAAAACGAACCATAACTCAAAAGGATGAGTTTCCATGGTTTCTACCTCTACTCAAACTTCTAAATGACTCACAAGCCTCATTGCTCTTGAAAATGCTCTCTTCTCTCACTTCTATCTAGGTTAACCCTCATAAATGTGTTTGGGGTCCCTTATCTAATGCAACATCGTCGGGTCCTCGCTTAAGCGAGCCCTTTCTCGCTCAAGCGAGAAAATCCCGCCTATTTTAAAAACTCAGATCTGACCCTCTCGCTCAAGCGAGGATCATCTCGCTCAAGCGAGAATGTTACAGCCTCGACAGGTCCAAAACATCACTTTTCTCGCCTAGGCGAGCCAACCCTCGCTCAGGCGAGAATCCTCCAATATAGCCCAGGAATTCACCCTTCCAGTTGAGCCTTTCTCGCTCAAGCGAGCCAACTCTCGCTCAGGCGAGAATCCTCCAGTATAGCCCAGGATTTCACCCTCCCATGTGAACCTTTCTCGCCCAGGCGAGAATACCTCGCTCAAGCAAGAATCTCAGGACTGATACTATAATTTTTAAAGATGTAAATTTAGGGTGTAACACGTTTGCATGGTTTCGTGAAGACATGTTAGCTATATACTTTTGTACTTTTTTTTTATTGATTTTCATACTCTATAGTCTATATCTTGTTAACTAATAAATACAATACAAACTTATATTTATCATTCTTAATATAGACTTGCATATAGAGAATTTGTTTAGTTTTATGATTTATTATTATTATTTCTTAATGTAACTTGTTTATAATTTCTTTTATTTCTATAATATCATTTCTTATTAGTTGTTAGTATAATTGGTCTATTATTTCATTTTCTTTTAAAAAGTATACAAAAGGGGAAATTGTAATTAATTACTTATATTTTTTTCAATATACACTTACAAGAAAGTTGTTTATACATGAATTCACTTTAACATGTTCTTCATATTACAAATATTTATCATATAACATATCAATTACATATTATCCACTACTCTATCATGTACTCTTCTCCGCAAGCGTCCAATGCGCTACCTCCACAACATGAACCCAAATATACAACACATACAAGGAAAGACAGAGGGAGTAAGAACCAACTACGGCGACCGTAGCGTGGATTTACATGGAGTAATAACATTAAAGTATTAAAAACCACACACATCTAACATCAATCATGATAAGCTTATATCAATCAACACAAAATATCCATATTCACCCTATAGTACACATATATCTCATACTATATGTGTTCTACAGTGTGCATACTTATACATCACATATTATCCATATTCACCCTATAGTACACATACATCCCATACTATATATGTTCTATAGTGTGCATATATATTTATCATATATTATCCATATTCACCCTATAGTACACATACATCCCATATTATATGTGTTCTATAGTGTGCATATCTTATTCGTCCAAATATACTCATTTCTCATCATTTATATTCACCCTATAGGATATATATCCCATAATATATATCCTATGGCATGCATATGATTTTTCATTCCGAGTATACACTTTTCACATCCTTCACATTCCGTAGTAATTTACCTTGATCTCGTTCCACAATTCTACACCGCACAAATAATCCCCATACCACATCGGGCAGGTCGAGTAAATCCCCATACCCCATCGGGCAGGTCGAGTTTCCACATTACACTCACATCCATGTCATACACCATCAACACAAGGCATTTCATTATCTTATCACCATAGATAACATACAACATCTTCATTGTCACAAACATAACTTTATCCATTTTAACACATTCACAGCTCATCACACATTCATTGTTACAACACACCCATACATGTTTATAACAATCAACTACTCACAACATTCTCATTTATGCTTATGACCATAAATATCTCACACATCATCATTATCACACCACATAACCATTATCATAAACAAACCACGCATAACCTATTCTTCATCATATACACATTAACGTTAGAACCATCTTTAATGACGGTGTATTACCATAAATGAGCATATAGAGTTTTATTCAAATAAACGGTTTTCCCCCACACATATATCTCCACTTTTATTGCTAATACATCCTCATGTAAGATAAAGACTCTCACATGGATCACAAACTCCCAAGAGAGTTTCTATCCGTTAATATGCTCCGATTCTTGAGGGAAATACATCTTCTACCTCTAGCACTTTACCCATTTTCTTCTTTAACTACATTTTCACTTTAGGGTTTTGGGGTTTTCATGAATCAACCCACAAACTCTTTCCATTCTTGAAATACTAACCTAAACCAAGAGGTTATAAAAACAACATAAAACGAACCATAACTCAAAAGGATGAGTTTCCATGGTTTCTACCTCTACTCAAACTTCTAAATGACTCACAAGCCTCATTGCTCTTGAAAATGCTCTCTTCTCTCACTTCTATCTAGGTTAACCCTCATAAATGTGTTTGGGGTCCCTTATCTAATGCAACATCGTCGGGTCCTCGCTTAAGCGAGCCCTTTCTCGCTCAAGCGAGAAAATCCCGCCTATTTTAAAAACTCAGATCTGACCCTCTCGCTCAAGCGAGGATCATCTCGCTCAAGCGAGAATGTTACAGCCTCGACAGGTCCAAAACATCACTTTTCTCGCCTAGGCGAGCCAACCCTCGCTCAGGCGAGAATCCTCCAATATAGCCCAGGAATTCACCCTTCCAGTTGAGCCTTTCTCGCTCAAGCGAGCCAACTCTCGCTCAGGCGAGAATCCTCCAGTATATCCCAGGATTTCACCCTCCCATGTGAACCTTTCTCGCCCAGGCGAGAATACCTCGCTCAAGCAAGAATCTCAGGACTGATACTATAATTTTTAAAGATGTAAATTTAGGGTGTAACACGTTTGCATGGTTTCGTGAAGACATGTTAGCTATATACTTTTGTACTTTTTTTTTATTGATTTTCATACTCTATAGTCTATATCTTGTTAACTAATAAATACAATACAAACTTATATTTATCATTCTTAATATAGACTTGCATATAGAGAATTTGTTTAGTTTTATGATTTATTATTATTATTTCTTAATGTAACTTGTTTATAATTTCTTTTATTTCTATAATATCATTTCTTATTAGTTGTTAGTATAATTGGTCTATTATTTCATTTTCTTTTAAAAAGTATACAAAAGGGGAAATTGTAATTAATTACTTATATTTTTTTCAAAATAAATACGGATTTAATCATTTAGTATGACAACTTTGATAATAATATTTTAATAGATAGAAATGAAATTTTAGTAATAAATGACCATTGAAATAGGAAAATTGTAATTATATAATTCGATTTTTTTTCAAAATAATGAATGCCTTAATTAGTTATAATCAAAACTGCTAAAATATTTTAAAGATAATAATAAAAATGTATGAACAATATTAATAAATGGAAATGAGAACATCATATAAATTTTTAGTTTTTTTAAATAAAGCACACATACTAATTTGCTTGTATCATGAGAAATGGTCCACTGAAAAGAAAACAATATCTTAGAATTTATAACATTTTATTATCTTTAATTAATAATTAATAAAATTCACATATGTGACATGAGAAATTGTCCATTGAAAATCCAAACATTAATGTTTTTGAGGTATTAAAAAATTATGGTGTCATTTTTTAATAAATATATAACATATGTAATGGTTAATAAATTCAACGAAAGTATAAAATGAAGAAAAAATGTACTCGTATTATATTTTAATTAAATAAAAACAAATTTTTGTTTTTACCATAACATTGACCCAAAGGTAAGAGAATATGATTATGTTAACTTTCATGAACAATTGCACATTTATTTTTAGAACAATGAAAAAAAACTTTATATTCTTGACATTTGAGTTATTGAAAGATACATAATCAAATATCAGGTATGAGGATGAAACTTAAATCAAAAGAAATTTAAGATGATGATACATTCTAGATGTTTAAAACAACATGCAAAACAAAAAATGAAAATTTGATTATTTGAATCAAAAAGTGTATAAAAATAAAATAAGAGATAAATATAGAGAAAACTAACCTGTGAAAATGTTTTGAATGGAGAACCAAAATGCAAATGAAAAGAGAAAATTATTATGGTAAAATATGATGAAGAGATAAATATGTTGTAGAAAAGTAGTGAATCTTTGAATAAAAGATATATAAATAAAATTAGAGATTAAGAGGAAAAAAACTTAAATGGATAACAAAACTGCAAATAATAAGAGAAAATGATAAAAGCGAGATATGATGAAGAAATAAATAAGTTAATAACAAAAGCACACAAACAACCAACAAATATATTTTGAAGGTTTGATGATACTCGTGGATGATACTCTTACTTATAGGAAGCTAACGAAGAGAACGATTCGAAAAACAGATCTACAAAATAATGAAATCAGTTAAAACACATGTACAAAATAAGGAAATCAATGAAAAATAAACAAAAAATCAATGATAAAATAAGAACAAAATCACAAAATAAGAACATATATACAAAACGAATAAAAAATAAATAAAATATACACTATAACAAAAGCACACAAACAACCAACAACCATATATTTTGAAGGTTTGATGATACTCGTGGATGATACTCTTACTTATAAGAAGCTAACGAAGAGAACGATTCGAAAAACAGATCTACAAAATAATGAAATCAGTTAGAATACATTACAAAATAAAGAAATCAATGAAAAATAAACAAAAAATCAATGATAAAATAAGAACAAAATCACAAAATAAGAACTATATACAAAATGAACAAAAAATAAATAAAATATACACTTTAAATATGAGATATACAAAATAAGAATAGATCTACAAAATAATATGATTGCTTTCACAATATTATAAGGAATGTGCATAATAGGATAATAGGATTGCTAATAAGAATATGAGTTTAGGGAAAATGAAGAAATATAAGAATTGATTTAGGGAAAATGAAGAAAGATTTTTGGATGAAAAAAGAATATGAGAATATGTGAATATGATTGAGTGTTTGATAGAAAAATGAAGGATTAATAGAGTGTGGGGGAACATGATAATGGATGGACATGTTTAGGAGGGGGAAAAGTGAAGGAAAGTGTGACATGTGTCTAGTAATGATGTGACATAACATTTTTTCTTATAGATATATAGATTATATAGTAAAAAAAATCAATAATAAAGAGATCGTATTAGTTGTGAATTGACTTACAACTTTTAGAGTAGAAAATGAAGATATGTGACCAAACTATTAAAATTTCATTAATTAAGTAATTAAAATCAATAAAATGTAATTCTTTTAATTATATTAAAAGGAATCAATAGCAAATAAATCATAATATTGGTGGTGAATTGACTTTCTATATCGAGTAGAGAGGGGAAAATAAGACAGTTAACAAAAAAAAAAGTACAACATTAATCATGATCAGACTATTAAAATTCAATTAATTAGGTAACTACGTTCATTTAAAATAAATTATATTAATTTAATTAAATGAAATCAATAAAAAATAGATCATTTTGGTTGTGATTTTTTTCTTCGGAAAACAGGAGTCAAAGTTTTATTAATCATGTAATTAGGAGCATTTAGATGAAATTATTTCAATTTGGTTAAGTGAAGTCATTAGAAAGAGAACACGTTGGTCGTGAACGAACTTCTTGCTTCAATAGCATAAAAGAAGATACAACACCGATCATAACTATATTAATAAAATTACATAATTTTCATTAATTATGTCATTAAGAGTACTTAAAAGCAATCATTTTAATTAGAGTAATGATGTATACTCATACTAAATTCTCCTATTAATTATTCTACCCACAAAAAAGTAACATATGTCACAAAGTGATACTTTATTTATTAGTGATTGGTTTATAAGTGACATATGTCACTTTCTTGTGAGTATGAGGATTAATAGGAAGATTTAGCAAGAAAATATATCATTTTCCTTTTAATTATATATGGTAGAAATTAATTAATAGCAAAGACGTCAAGTTGTCCCCACTTCTCACTTTGAATGGAGTTATTAAAATTCTAAATTTATTTATTTAAAACATTTGAAATAATATTTTATTTTTAATAAGCCATATATATGTAATTATTATTTAAATTAATTTTTTATTATATAATCTAATCAATTATTTAATACTTTAATAATTATTATTTAGCATTCTCCTTTTAAAATAAAACAAAAAAAGTATAATTTATTAAAAAAATAAAAAATGTACAAAAAATAATTAAAAAGGGAAGAGAAAGTACCTAGACATTGCCTCTAAATCCATATTCATCCTCTTGGTTCCACTTCACAAAGGTAGAAACTGAAAGAAGAAGCCTCTCTCCATTCTTTGATACCTATCCTATATTCTTGATATGAAAATGTATATTGTGGAGTATGCTAGTCACAATAAGAAGAGATGTTTGAAATTTGGGATGGCAACAAGGGTGGGTGAGCATAGATAGAGTATACTCGTGCTCATACCTGCACTATTTACGTATATTCGTGCGAATAGCGGGTATCCATGAATATCCAATAACTTTTCAATTTTAATTATATTTTTATACATTTTACAATAATTAATATATAAAAATAATTATTACTTGAATAATATAATATGTATATGATAATTTTATGATTATAGTCTCATCACTACACTTTATTATGAAATAATAATAAAATAGACAAATAGAATGTTAAAATAATAATAATTAAGTATAAAATATTTATACATGTGAGACGAGTATCATGAGATATACATTATAGGTATTAGGATAGATATCACATATCAAGTATTTTTGCTATCACTCCTTCAAATAATGGGTTTTGGTACCATCTCCCATTAAAGCTCATTACTTTGACTTTGTTTTGAAATTGTTCTTTGGATGTAATAAGAAAGAAGGTTGTATTTGTGAATAAATGGTGGTAACAAGTACATTATTCATCTTCATTATTTTTAGTTCATTATAAAATTAATTTAAATAATATTTCCTTAAAATTATTAATGTATCTTGTAAAGAACAAAAATAATAAAGAGATTACACTTATACTTTTTGGTTTATTTCCATAATATATACTTATCACACATTTTTATTTAAAATATTAAAATTACATCTTCTCTTACTAGGATAGTTACTAACTTACTAAAACACACATGTTTTTTAAAATAGAATTGTCATAATGACACATAAAATGACTTGATGATTTTTTTCTAAATTCAAAATAATATCCATAATAATTAATTGACTTTACCATTATTGTTTAGGATTTGAATATTTTAATTACGATAAAATTAATTCCAAGAATTGATGATAGAAGTATTTTAATAAAATTATAAAACATTAAAAATTAATACATAAAAGTAATTATTTGCCAATATAAAAAAAAATGATCCGTACACTTTTTTTTGGGCAAAACATTCATTAGTGATTCTACAAAATTTCAAAACTATTACAATAAAAAAGTAAAAATAATTATTTGACTCTGTAAATATTCAAATTAGAAAAATAGTGAGAACACTCATTTTAATTTTGTATTTATTTCTATTATAATTTTTTTTTTTTGTAAAAGTGAGTTGGATAAAATTAGGGGTTAACAAAAACTAAAACCAAAAAGCAAAGAGCCGATATAAGAGTGGGAGGAAAGGAGTACATTTCAATAATTTCTACTATTAAATCAACATTGTAACAATTATGATCATAATACAATTTCACTAACACACAAAAATCAACATTTAAAACCTTGTCATAGAGTTATTTTCTCCCTCTTTCCTTTTTTTTATAAGTAAATTAGCAAAATACTCGTGCAATTACACAAGTCGGTATTTTATATTGGTATGATTATTAAGAATACACATGCTGTTTGTGCATTTGAATGGTTAAGCACACATATTACATGTGCATTCGTAAACACATGTTACCCATACATTTTTGTAATTTTTTGATTGATATTCATACTCAATAGTTTATATATTTGATTAACTAATAAATATAATAAAAACTTATATTGTTCATTCTTAATATAGACATGTACATATAGAAAACTTATATATTTGTTAATATAACTTGTTGACATTTTTTTATTTCCACAATATTATTTCTTATTAGTTGTTAGTATAATTTGTTTATTATTTCATTTTTTTAAAAAGGTATACAAAATGGGACGTTATATTTAAATAAGCAAAGAAATTGTTATTTTTAACAATTTAAATTAAAATTAAAAAAGGGTTATTAATCATGATTGTCCTTGAATGCCATTTATTCCGTTTTTTTAATTAAACAGTTGTTCCTTAGAATTAATTTTGGGATTTGATTGATGATTGTGTTTTGGGTTGAATTTCTTTTTAATGTTTATTAGACATGATTGTCATTGAATGCCTTTTATTTTGTTTTTTAAAAATTGAACAATTATTCCTCACAATTAATTTTGGGATTTGAATAATGATTGTATTTTGGGATTAAATTTCTCTTTAATCTTTATTAGTCATGATTGCGCTAGAATGTCTTTTATTCCATTTCTTAAAAATTAAAAATTGTCCACACAATTAATTTTTGGGATTGATCATATTTCCAATTTTAATTAAAAATGTGTTTTCAAATTTCAACATTTTTTAGTCAACTCCTACTGTAACGCCCCAAAAAATACACCTTAATTTTAATGCGGAAAAATGGGTAAATTTTTTTTTTTGAATTGGTGATGTAAAAATATTGTTTCCTTTTTAAAATGTTTCCTTTTCGGGACATTACCTTAAGTAACATACTATGCGGAAATCACTAACTGTTACCTAACGGTAACTGGAATGATACAATACTTCCCTGGAAATTACTTCATCATTAAACAGTTAGTATGTATACAAAATATCTATTCATGGCGGAACATACATATCGCCCAACTAACATAACAAAATGCTATACTGCACAGCACTCCCAAAACATGCACAACAAAAAGAACAGCAAACCTAGAGCTCAACGGCTAGATACCGCACTGCTAGGAGTGCTAGAACACTCACTGGGATCCTCCTCTGTGCCAGAGTCGGATGAGAGTTCTATCACCTCGATGGAACTCTCTATGTTCACCAGCTCTATCACTCCATCCTCGTCAGCATCCGCCTCAGCCTCTATCTCAGTTGACTCATCCTCCATGAGCTCCGACGAGGAGCTTGGAGGGTCGGGAAGGGTTCTCCGTATACGTGTAGAGTTCCCGTCCATCTGTCCAAATTATAAACAAGTACAAGGATAGACAAGTAGAGAGAGTAAGACATCTAATGAACAAAATTCATTGACGGCGTGGACTTACTCTGAATAGGACACTCAGACAAAAAATATACTTTTCATAACATGCAATTCAATCATCTGACAAATCACATAATAATATACAGTTATCGTACGGTATAAATATATCGTCGTAATTAATATATCATGGATCTCACATGCACAATACTAAAGAGGAATAATGATTATATCTCAAGTATAAAAATAAACGTTCGTGCAATGCAATGTATGAATGTTATGTCATTTCATCCACCTTACACCATTATCCACCCAAATAGCCTATTCGGAAACAACCGAGAGTACAGGTCCCATACCAAGCCGATTGTACGCACCAAAATAAATAACATCCTCGCAAGGATGAATGATCGATCTGTTCCAAAGGAACTGTCCATAACAGGACGGTGTCGTAGCAACGCTTTCTGGGCATCCCTCTCATCGATCATGATTGCAAATCGAGGGGTCGTCAGAGATTGTCTAGTTTGCGCTGTGAGAACTGTCCGATCCAACAGGATATCCTCTCCTAGGAATACAAGGGACTCGTCTCACCTAGACTCTCCCTCAAGGCTTTGTTGACGAACCACCGTCAAGCAAAGTCGCCCTCCTTGCATCTCAGTGCTCATACGTCATCCTGTAATGTTCCTATCCACTACTTCGTTATTCATAATGCATATGCTCTCTAACCGAAGTTAGCAAAATCCGAACTCTTAATCATTCTTTTATATAATCGGCCCATCTTAAGACATCTCCTAAAGGATGTCCGCTCCAAAAGGAATAATTCTTATGGGACCCGATATTTCTCATTTATATCAAATGTTTTTAAACCTTGTATTTCAAAATTATCACATACATATCATTCCCATAATAATCATTCAAACATTATAATTCAAGAGTAAACATGGTATTTGCATATATAAACATAACATAAATCGGTATAAGAAATATTGTTGTACTTAATCCAAACAAACATGCAATTGACTAAGTACAAGCTTTCTTAATACTCAGGGCAACTCCAAACTTTTGAGATAGTTTGGAGATTCGGGTGCCATATTCGGACACCACTATGTCGCGATGTGTTCTCTCTCACCTGAGTGTGTCGGGTCGTTAGGTTCTATGTTTGCAGGTGAGCTTACTTGATCCGTTCTCCTCTCGAACTCTTAGTTATGCCAAAATAACGTTAATTAGTTAAATGACGATAATTATTATACTTACGAAATAACTTTTTACGCGAAGATAAAACTTCCGATTTAAAATGAATTTAATTGCTTTCGTCCATCCAATTCAAGGTTGAATATCCTTGAATCATCATTTGTCATCGAAAGTCTTACAATCAAATAATACCTTTTAAAGTAAAATTTTCAATAAAACTTATACCGAAATTATGTCGTAATTTGTGGATATACACCAGGCTAGTTCCCAGGAAAGAGAGGTGGGTCATAAAGACACCCTTAAATACCAAGTCTTTCCTTAGACAGAACCTTTCTAGACATGTATTCCCACTTCATTTATGTCGTAATCTGTGGATATACACCAGGCTAGTTCCCAGGAAAGATAGGTGGGTCATAAAGACACCCTTAAATACCAAGTCTTTCCTTAGACAGAACCTTTCTAGACATGTATTCCCACTTCATTTATGTCGTAATCCGTGGATATATACCAGGCTAGTTCCCAGGAAAGAGAGGTGGGTCATAAAGACACCCTTAAATACCAAGTCTTTCCTTAGACAGAACCTTTCTAGACATGTATTCCCACTTCATTGCATTTTTCCGATAATTCATAAATCTTATTTTTGTAAGTAAAACATTTTTACTAAAACTAACCTTTTTTAAATAAGATCATTAAGCTAGACTAATCCTTTTTAAAGTAAGTCAATTTAAACAAAATCAATATTTTTAAATCAATACTTTTTAAGTAAATCTTACCATTTTAAAGTAAGTTCACTTAACTAAGATTCAACATTTTTAAATCATTTTACCATCTAAGACTTCATAACACTTTAAGTTTATAAAGTCAAGACTTTTAGGTAACTCTCATTATTTCAAGTATACTACTAAAACAAATTTTCATGAACATCTTAACACCTCCTAATTTTTTAGGAAAAAACCTCAAGGGTTAGTAAGTGTCATTTTCATAGTCATGAAAAAGAATGACTCTTAATTTAATATTTTACATTAAACATCTTTTAGTTATTCTTACCACATTAAAGTAAGTCAACTAAAATAAATACAACAATTTTCTATGAACATCTTAACACCTCCTAATATTTTAGGAAAAAACCTCAAGGGTTAGTAAGTGTTATTTTCATGGTCATGAAAATAAATCCTAAGGTAAGACTTTCTACTACTTTAATATCTAAAACTTCATAACACTTTAAGTTTATGAAGTCAAGACTTTAATAAATCATCTTTTGTCCCAAATCATTATTTTAACTTGGGAATCAAAGAGTAAAATATGTAAACCACTTTTAAAACATAATACTTTCTAAAAAATGAAATATTTTCAACAACTCATCAACATCATAAACTTTCAAGAATAAAATACAAACTTTTTCCTAAACACATTAAAGGTTCATTTGATGTTAAAATCATCACCTTTAAAAATATTCAAATACTAACAATAATTTCTAATATTTCCAAATAAATAACTCATCTAACCTTGTCCAAAGATATAGTTTTTCCATCTAAGAACAAGGAAGAAATTTCAAGATTTACAAAAGTCAAAAACTACATAAAGGTTCATATGATTTTATTATCATCCCCTTTAGTTATGCTTTCATAAAATACTTAAAGAACAAATATAAACTCTACTTTATGAACAAAATAATAAAAGCTCATAACTTTCTATGAAGTATGAGAAGAAGATGAAGAATATAAAATAAAAGACTACCTTAGTTTGTATAAGAAATTTAGTGTAAAAATGAGAGGATGGGGTGAGGTATTTATAGGAGAGCCTCACCCTCATCAAATCAGAAAATTTAATGCAAAGTAAGTAGCTTTAGACTAGCATAGGTGATGTGTCTAATGGTGGTGGAGTGAGAGGATTTGTTGAGTGTTTTAGGGGTTTTTGGAAGCTTTTGCATTACTTGTGTAACAAGTAAATGACTCATGAAATGATGACTTCCAACTTTATTGATATGATGTAATTTCCCAATAAAAGTCGTGTCCGAACATCTTCGGATAATTTCGTCCGGAAATATACAATCTCCCGATTTTGGTTTACGGTTAGAACTTCGAAACACAGAATTTGGAGTGAAAATATTTAGAAAATAGATATGGGTACACTCAGGGTCTAGATTGACTCGAAATGAAATTAAGAAGCCAACGGAATTCGATTCCGAGTTACGGAACTCAAAATCACATTTTTGAGCCGTATCGAGCGGAATTTATCCCCGACAGTGGTCCAGAACCCACTGTCTCCGAAATTATCAAAATTTCCCATAAAATAGGAAATAATCAAACAAAGCTAAAACTTAACTATGGCTTAGCCAAATTCCTTACCAATTATTGCAGAAAATTCATTTTCTAAAAATAAAAACTCATAAAAATTATAATTCCAAATCATAAAATTCGTGGTATTACACCTACTAATTTGTTCAAATCACAAAAACAAAAGGAAGTGGTTGACTAAGGAGTAACATCTTTTAGAATTGATTTTTATTGTCATAAATGAATAAAATTAGCAGTCTATCATTATTAATAATATTTTTTTGCAACCATGTTATTCTTCTAGCCATACTTAATGGTTTAAGAAAAATAAGTTGACATTCATCAAATAAATTTGCAGAATTAAGAGTTGATACTCATTATCGATATAAATTTGCAGAATTATAACTAATATATTTGTGACACATTAATAATTAATTCCATTTATAATTTATTACATGTGACACACTACATGGAATTTGTTTTTTAATTTAATTATAGCTATGTGTGCATACATTTATAAATGGGATCATACATTTATTGTCATTATTCACCTATGCAGTTTTTACCCCTTATGAATTTTCCTTTACTGTCATTCTACTATGTATTTTTTATATGAATTTTTATCTTTCATTATTCACATTAATTACTCTCAAATTCAAGAGTAATTTTCTTCAACAGTTATTATTCCATAATTATACACAATTCATATAAATCACTATTTTAGTACTTGAAAAGTTTATGTGAATGTAAAAAGAAAAGAAATCAAAATGTTAGAATTTATGATATTTTATTATATTTAATTAACAATTAATAAAAACATGACCAATAACACTCAAAAACAAAAAATGAAAAAATAAAATAAAATGGGTATCCATGGTGACTAATCGAAAGGAATATATAAGGAATGTGCATAATGATTTCTTTATAAAATCGTGAATGTTCATTAAGTATAATAATTGTATAAATGTTAAAGAGTTATCCATAGATATTGCTGAACGGTAATAATGAATAATTGTTGGGTATAATTTAAAACATGTATACATGGTGACTAATAGAAATGAATATATAAGGAATATAAAAGGATGCAAAAAATATATGAAAATACCGATTATTTGAATAAAAAATGTATAAAAATAAAGTAAGAGATGCAGATAGAGAAAACTAACATGCAATATATACTTTGAAGGGAGAACCAAAATGCAAATGAAAAGAGAAAATGATTATGGTAACATATGATGAAGCGATAAATATGTTGTAGAAAAGTAGTGAATCTTTGAATAAGATATATATAAATAAAATTAGAAATTAAGAGAGAGAAAACTTAAAGGGATAACCAAACTACAAATGATGAGAGAAAATGATAACAACGAGATACGATGAAGAGATAAATAGATTAATAACAAAAACAAACAAACAAACAAACATAGATTTTGAAGGTTTGATCTCACTCGTGGATGATACTCTTGCTTATACGAAGCTAACGAAAAAATTCATTAGAAGAAAAAATCTACAAAATAATTAAATCAGTTGAAACACATGTACAAAATAAGGAAATCGATGAAAAATAAACAAAAATCAATGATAAAATAAGAAAAAAATCACAAAATAAGAACATATATACAAAATGAACAAAAAATAAATAAAAATGCATTTTAAATATGAGATATACAAAATAAGAATAGATCTACAAAATAAATAAAAAATCAATGAAAAAATGCATTGTAAAGAGGATTGCTGGAAGAGAAATAAAAAAACGATAATGAATAGGCATAACGAAATGAAACACGGGAAAAGAAGATTGATGGGAGAAAAACATAGAAACACATGTTTTTGTGATGACGACAAAGTAAATCCGATGAATGAAACCTCTAATTGTAAGTATGAGAGAGATGAAATGGTAGTAGATATGTAAGATTAGAACAAATGAGTAAAGAAGATGACAGACAGTGTTTGATAGGAAAAATGAAGGATTAATACAGTGTGTGAAGGAACATGATAAGGTATGGACCTCTTTAGGAGAGGAAAAAATGAAGGAGAGTGTGACATTTGTCTAGTGATAATGTGGTACAACCTTTTTTTCTTATAATTATATAGATTTTTTACTAAGATTACTTCATAAAAAAAGGAAAACACTCAAAATGAACATTAGGAAAGCCAAGTAAAATGTCACATCCCAGTACTAAATCTACCCACCAATTACAGAACATTACAAGCTTAAAACGACAAGAACCATGCCAACTCTTAAATTCAAATACAATAGCATTGTAGGAACCGAATTGGAAATCCATTCCAACCAAAACATATAGGCAGACTTATATATTTTTCTGATCCAGAGTCTAAGACTTGTTTTGTATCTCATCTATTATGTCATACACACTTGCTTCCTTGTTGGTGAAGAGTGTAACATTCCTACTTATCCATACAACCCAAATTCTAGCTATCCATATAACAGACAAAATATTGACACTTAGGGATGGAGATAGGGTTGGACGGGTACAATTTATTAAAAACTATTCTATCACTCAACAAATTTTAATGGAATTTTTATAGTAAAGTTATGGTTCGAGTTGCCTCTAACTTCTTTGAAAATTGGAATAAGGTTTACGATCAATAGCATTTATAACCTATTAATTCCACATCAAAAATATTTTAAGAAAATTTATTCTATTACTCAACCAAATTTAAATGAAATTTTTATAGTAAGGTTGTGGTTCGAGTTGTCTCTAACTTATCTGAAAATGAGAATAATGTATATGACCAATATCATCTCTAAGCTATTAATTTCATATAAAAAATAATTTAAAACTATTCTATTACTCAACGAATTTTAATGGAATTTTTATAGCAATGTTATGGTTCGAGTTGTCTCTAACTTCTCTGAAAATGGGAAGAAGGTCTACGATCAATACCATTTCTAAACTATTAATTCTATGTCAAAAATATTTTAAGAAAATTTATTCTATTACTCAACCGAATTTAAATGAAATTTTTATTGTAAGGTTAAAGTTTGAGTTTTCTCCAACTTCTGCGAAAATGGGAAGAAAGTGTATGGCCAATATAATCTTTAAGCTATTATTTCCATATAAAAAATAATTTAAAAACTATTCTATTACTCAACGAATTTTAACGTAACTTTTATAGTAACGTTATGGTTCGAGTTGTCTCTAACTTATATGAAAATGAGAAGAAGATCTACGACCAATACCATTTCTAATCTATTATTTTCATATCAAAAATATTTTAAGAAAATTTATTCTATTACTCAACCGAATTTAAATGGAATTTTTATAGTAAGGTTAATGTTCGAGTTGTCTCTAACTTATGTGAAAATGGAAAGAAAGTTGATGACCAATACTATCTCTAAGCTATTAATTCCTTATCAAAAATAATTTAAAACCTATTCTATTACTCAACGAATTTTAATGTAATTTTTATAGTTAAATTATGGTTTGAGTTGTCTCTAACTTATCTGAAAATGGAAAGAAGGTCTACGATAAATACAATTTCTAAACTATTAATTTTATATCAAAAATATTGTAAGAAAATTTATTCTATTACTCAACGAATTTAAATGGAATTTTTATAGTAAGATATGACTCGAGCTGTTTCTAACTTCTCTAAAATTGGGAAGAATGTCTACGACTAATACCATCTTTAAGCTATTAATTCTATAAAACCCTATTTTACCATCAAATTAATTTTAACAACCATTTTCATATGTTATCACCTAAAACGAAAAATCAAACTCAACCAAATCAATATTTTCAATTTTAAAAAAAATCCATCAAACTAATTAATTATTTTTCAAATGAGAACTACGTAGTCTTGATTTCCCCATTGCACATAGGGATACATAGAGATACCATTTCCCTATTGCACCTAGGGATACCATTTCTAAACTCTTATCAAACATAAAAATAAAAAATAAAATATTTTACTTTAGTAATTGATTTTTTAGCAAATAATTTTGAGGGTATAAAAGTCCATGTGATTAGCGAGCGTACCTTTTTATTATGAGCGTACGATGTGCTAATACATTCTCGATCCGTAACTGACTCCCGAGCTCAGAATATCTATTTAAAGACCAAATTATCCAAAGCATAAAAGAGAGTTTTCTACGTTTTATCCGTAAAAATGTAGTGGCAACTCCAAATTATTTGGGAGAATTAAAAATTGAGTTTGCATCTTCCTAAGTCGCAGAGCCAATCTTTTAACCAAAAATCGAGTTGTGACATATATTTATTTAAATCTTCCACATGTAGAATTTCCTTTAATTGTAAGAAATTCTGAAAGAAGAATAAGAATGTCAAATTTGCACAATTAATTCTGATTATTTAGATTAAAAGAAAAGGAATTCAAGTGTTTGAAAGAAATATCATATAATGTGTTTGCGACCATCCTGGTAATGGAATAAACATGTGAGACAAATTGCGAAACGTATTTAATTTATATATAATGAATGAAAGGTAACTGAATGAAGAACATGGATGTACGTGAATGCTACACTAACAAAACAAAATTGTATACAATGGAAAGTGAAAAGAAAAATGAATTTAGGATATATAGCAGTAACTCATACGAACGTTTTCAATTTATATAATTTATATTTATCTTCTTAGATATCATTTGAATCATTATTATTTTATAGTTTGTAACACGTTTTGCATGTATAATAAATTAGTTGGAACTTTCATTAGCTATCACCCCCATTGTGTTATTTTGTCGTTATTATTTACTTTTTCTTTTCAATCGCATTATATGCAATAATTATCTAAATAAATAAATATTAACATGCTCTAATATAAAATTCACTTTCTTCCTTTATTTATACTAACGTGTTGATAGACACTCGCATGTATGTCAACTTACTTTTCTATTGAGTGAATTGTAATTGATTTGTGTATTTTTATTACATTTTAATTTTCATAACTATAATAAAATCAACAAAATATAATTTTTGCAATTTTGCATGTTAAAAAATGAAAAGGATAAATTATCGTATTCAAATATTGTTTTGATCAATGTGGAAAAACTGTCATGTTCAAATGGAAAAACCGTAATAGTTACATAAACAAACATGAAACATAAAATGGGAAAATAAGTTATATGATTTTTTGGTATAAAATATAGATTAGTAATGGAAAAATAGGAAACAACAAATTACACCATCATGAGTAGTTATTTTGTGTTTTCCCTTTATATTAGTATAGAAGTATAGATATTGATAATTTTCATAGCAATAATCATTCTAGTATTGTCTTTTCTCCCAATAATGAATTATGTTAGTAGTGATTTATTTTCCTTTCGACAATCATTTCGATGATGATTATATCATTATTTTATATTCCGATTGACCTTCATTCATGTGATCTGTTTTGTCCCAATGATGAATTATATTATTTTTGATTGTCTTTCACATTGATGATCATTCTCACACTTAATTATTATATCGGTAGATTTTATACTTCATAAATCATTCCAACAATTTTTCCATAGTACATATAATTATTTGATTATTTTCATTTTAAAGGAATAATTTATTTTTACACCAAAAGTAATTTTATAAAAGATGTACAGAGGATAAGGAATTAGAAAATTAGATGAAAGTAAAACTAATTAATATGCTAAGCTAAGCCATGGGACATGCTCATGGGTTATCACCCCCAATCAGAATAAGTAAATGCATCCTTGAGTCCATTAATTCAAAGTCAAACTTTTATTTTCATTGAGTTAACAATATTATATGTTAATACATGATTCTTTAGAGTTGAAAATAGTTTTGTTTGTAGCTAATCAAATAGATTAAATTGTCAAATAATGTTTTAAAAGAATTATCTGGAATAAACTTAAAGATTACTAAACTCTAACTTGACGGGGCGTGTTAGATGAATTTAGTTTATTTTATTTTATTTGAATATATTTATAGTTTATGTTTATTTTGTTAGTTATTATTTGGATTGTTATTTTCTTATCATTTGTAACGACGTTATCTATATAAATTAATTATATTAATTTGAGTTTAACCAATTTTTCCCATCATAAATCTCTATTTAAATCCCCCACCATTTAGAATTCACTATATTTGTAAGAAATTCTAAAAAAACCAACAAGAAAATTACATTAACACAATTAAATCCGATAATTTGGAATAAAAAATCATTGAAAGAAAAAACATTCAAGTATTAACATAGCGACAAGAAGTTCCTGGTAGAATAATGAAACACATATGTGAGACAAATTGTGGAATAATAATCTCTGATGAAAAATTAATTAAAATAGATGGAGAATTAGAAATAGAAAATATAAAACAGAGAACACATAAAGAACAAATATGCATACACTCTAATTCGGTGATGGAGAAAGAAGCACAAACAATGATGCTTGACACTCTATATAAAGTATGAATATATCAAATAGAGTGTATATAAAGAGAAGGGGTGAAGTGAATGAAGTTGATGGTTCAAATCTCGTCCACAATAAATACTAACATATTAACAACTAATATTTGCCGATAAAAAAAAGAATATATCAAATAATCACATAATAAATTTTAAGAATATTTATACTCAAATAAAATATTAATTATATCATTCAGATAATAATAAATGAATAAAATTATAACATATTGAGTTTAAGAACTAATGAAATTTAAAATATAGAATTTATAATAATATTTTTGAAGATTGAAGTTATAATCCAATAAAGCAATGATAGTTTATAAAAAACTTAATTTAAAATTAAAATTTTGAAAAAAAAGGAGGATATCTACTTACTCCAACAAGAGTAAGTTTTTTAAACTTACTCCATATCTTAACCATCAATTCTTGGAAAATTCAATGATTTGAATTAGTGAGTACATCTAAATCATTGATTTTCCCTAGAATTGATGGATAAGATATGAAATAAGTTTAAAAAACTTACTCTTGGAGTAAATAAATTTCTACTCAGGTTTAAATGTCAAAACTTATAACATAGAACTAACTCACAAGTTTGTATCTATATGTATATATTAACTAAGCCTTAGCTGTTGCACAATTTTTTCAGTTTTAATTTTTTACATGTATACATTACTTGAATCGTTTTTTATAAATAATATTAAAATTTCAAATTCATATGTATTTAATCTTTATTATATTTTTATTTGTTTATTCTACGTATTTTAGTAGTTTGTAAGTAAATTGTGTTAATGTCTTTGGCAGTGTACGATAATACGAGTTTGTATGTTTTGAAGTAGTTTTTAACTTTTTGATTCAATTAATAAACTACTAGAATTGTTCTATAAATAAAAAAGGAATGAAACTTGTAGCCTTTAAAAACGAGTTTGTATTGTTTGAAAACTAATTTTCAAAAAATTACTTAATTTTACTCTTCAAAATTTAAAATATTTATATTAATTACCCTCAACTAAATTTTTTTATTATTTTCGTTGTCTCACCTTATCTCTCACTCTACCTTACAAAAATAAATAACATATTATGTATCCGATCATAAAGAAAATTTTAATATAAAGTATTAGAAGTTTTGATTTTAAATTATCTATATATATATTTACTCAAACAAATACTTTTTTAATTAATAAATAATTAAATAAATATTATATGTATATTTAGTTCTTTTAAAAAATTCAACTAATTATAGGCTAGTTTTATCGAAAAATTCTAGTTTAATAAGCTACTTACATAACTATAACCTTACCGCTACCTTCACATCTACAAGCTAATAGCTATCGGCTACAAATTCACAACTGTAAAATAGTTTTACCCAACAAACCCTTTAAATGAATAATTAATCAAAATTGGGTATTAATTGATATCTTTTTTATAGAGAAAGTTTTTTTGACTAGTGGCCGGATACATACCATTTTGAAAAGGAAATTTAAAAATAAAATCTGGAAATCTAATACTAAATTTGTATTTATATATTTAATAATAAATGTCATTAATACTTCCCAAATTAATTTTTCAATGCTTACATTTTTTAAAGGGAAAATTGCATAAAACCCCTTTTAACTTTATGTATTTTGCAAGTAGTTATTATGAACTATTTTTTTTTAAATTAGTCCTTTATCATTTTGTGAAATTAGTCATTTTATAAAGATATTGTTAAATCACCGATAGACCAACAAATAAACAACTTTCATGAAACTCACAATCGTATAAATACAACATACAAATTAACCAACATTGATGACCGGAGCAAAGCATCATCAAAATGCAAATCGATTGAAAACAAGATAATATGTAAATTTTAGAGTTAAAAATAATTAATGCAATAAGACTAGTTTATACAAAAATAAAATAATGATGATCTATTAAAAAATACATGTCTTAGAATTTTTTATTATTATTAATATAACATTATCTTTATGCAGAGATCAATTCCACTACCCATTAAAACTTATTATATACTTTTCCCTTTTTAAAAGTAAAGAAATTTATAAAAATGGTAGGAAAGTTTGTGACTAAAATTAATTGTGATACTTTATTAATATGATTTTTTGCTATAATTTATTAATGAAATTTAATATTGTACATAAAAAAAAATCACAAATATTGAAAAGAAGTAAATGATTAAATAAGAGATATATATCCACGCAATTGTTCTTGTCTTCATTGAATAAAATAATAATAATTTTAAAAAGGAAAAGTTTAATAGAGAGAAAGGGTAGGTTGATGAAAGGGAGCTGGCATGGTGCTCTAATAAACTATGTCCTATGTCACACAACAATGAAGCAAAAATATAAAAATAATAAATATTTAACATTTTAAATTGATATATTTTCATTGGTATGTGACAAGATTTCTAACATGGTATGTAACAACAAATCTTTATTGAAATTGAAAAATAAATAATAAACAATGCAACTTAGCCCTATTATCTCGAAATCATCTATCTTCGTTCCTATCCTAATTTTCTATACCGGTGTAATAAAAAAGTGACAATTTATTAAAATTAAAAATTCTAAAAATGCAAATCAATATTTTTTTATTACTGGGGGAAAATTGATTGACTAAGTACATGAGGACATATTCATTTTGGTACAACTGAACCACTCTATTATCTCTTTACCCTAAGTAACACCTCAGATATTCAATATATATACAAAACCAGCTCATAAGAAATTAGTCACAAAACTGTGTGCTCAGCCTCATATACAAATTCTTCAAAATTCTATTCAAGAGTGAGTTTCAAAGGTGATATTTTTCAATTGTGAAGAGGTATGTTAGCAAATTTTGTTACAAGTTTCTTGTTTTCCAACAATTCACTAGTCAATTCAAAGATTTCATGTCTGTAAACTCGTTACCATTATAATATCCAAACTTTAATTTATATATTTTCTTCTTCGCTTTGATTTTTCTTATATTATAGTTTAGATCTAGTCATTTATTTTTCATCCTTAAATTCTAATTCTCAAATTCTCAATTTGATGCAGGTCACTCTCATGAGAATTCAGTAGAAGATGAGTTCACTGCAATATACTTGATTATTGGTTTGATCTATCTTATGCTTTTGAGTTTTTAGCTAACTTCCATTGAAACCTAAATTTTTTTTCTTTGAAAAGCAAGGATCTGTGAGAATTCTAAACCTAAATATGAGGAACGTAGTTCGAAAAAAGGGAGAAAGTAGCAAGAGGAGGAAACTAAAACCGAAGGGTAGCAAGAAGTGGGGACTAGATATGATTGGTAAGACCTATATTGATGTAAAAACTAAGAGGATAATGATTCCAGTGGAAGATGGAGACTTATATGTTGATTTAACCATCCCAAATGAAGATATGAACGTAAATGATGATTCTGATATGGATCTAGTAAGAGATTCTGGGAAAGATATAGAAAACCAATCAGGTTCTAGTGCTGGCCAAGGTAACCCTAATCCTACACCACCTTCTAGGGTACCCTCTGATATTAGGGATCAGAAGAAAGGGGAACCTAGAAACAAAAGGCAAGGTACTCGTTTGAGGAGAAACTCATCAAATGTTGAGATTAATGTGCCAAACTATGGAAAACACACTGTGCTGTGTTGGATGGTTGATATGGGAACAATTCAACCAAATGATAGGGTTTATTATATGGGAGAAAGTAATTCTGTGCTATTGGATGGTACAATAACAAGAGGTGGAATTCGTTGCAAATGTTGTCATGGAATAGTATCAGTATCTGAATTTGAAGCTCATTCTGGAAGCAAAAACTCTGATCCATATAGAAATATATGTTTGGAGGGTGGAACTTCTCTACTACATTGCATGCTAGAGGCATGGAATAAACAAGATGCATCTAAGCTCAAAGTTTCTAACTTTGTTTCTGTTGCAGATGAAGATTTCAATGATAGTGCATGTATTGTTTGTGGAGATTATGGAAACCTATTATGTTGTGATAGTTGTCCATCAACTTTCCATCAAAGCTGCTTGGGAATGGATGTAAGTATCTTCATGCATGAATTTTTGGTATTTATTTTAATTGCTTTTGATATATAATTGATCTTAACATGATTCTTCCATTGTGAATTTCTTATCATAATATATAAAATATTGTGTTATAAACTATATTTCGTATCTTAACATGTATGGTGATTATCTAGGATATATCATCTTGTTTTTTTGTTTATGTTTTTGTGAGGAAAACTTTTTCTTTAGGTCAAATTTTAAAATTATAAGGTCATATGAAGAGAGATGTATAGATCAAAGCAGTGTGTTTCGGTTCAACCGGTAAACTAGTAAACCGGTCCCAATACTGATACGGTACAATAATTATACTGGTTATGTAATCATATCGGTCAAAACCAGTCATATCGGTCGGTTTTCAATTGAACCGTACCGGTCATACCGACCGATTTTTTATTTAAAATTATTTTTTTAATGAAAATAAAAAAAAATATTGTTTTTTTATTGATTTTTCAATATTAATGTTAATATATTATATATGTATATCTAACTTCATAAATATGCGATTTAATTAGTAAACCACCGGTTGAACTGATATACCAGTATATCAGTATCCTGATCGGTACGGTATTAATTACACTAAATTAAATACATTAAATAGTGAAACCTTACCTTATTAAAAATTTTGTTACTATGTAAGTTTTTGTATACATCTCTCTTTTCACTAATAGTGAAACCTATATATACATAGACAACAAACATTTTCTATCATTGATAATTATTTTTGGTTTTGATAATTCACGCACATGATATATCAACTTTTCACTTATTGAAATCAGAAATTCATTATTGAAAAAAATAGTTATGAGTATGCATTCTAAGATTCAAAAATATTTCATGAGAAGTAATAGGAAAAACCTAATTGTTAAACCTATACTTTATTGTATTGTTTTATGATGCATCAATGCAACTTAATGTTTGTACCATAATAATAAAAATCATCTATTTCTTTTTCCTTGCAGGTTCTTCCACCTGGGGACTGGCACTGTTCCTATTGCTGTTGCAAAATTTGTGGGTTGGTTAACTCTCAATTAGCCACATGCAGTTTATGCGAGAAAAAATGTACTTCCTCTCATTTCATACATACATATATATATATACATACCCTTTATGAGTTATTTTATTTCCTCGTCAAATTAAAATGAATAAAACTTTAAAAAAAATTTGTAGATCATAACTCTTGTGTTGAGGCTGATGGTGGCATGATTCTTGAATCCGGTGATGCATTCTTTTGTGGAAACAAATGTCAAGAGGTATATGTTACTTTTTTTTCTTCATGTTCTTAAATATGATTTCTATCAGAATATTTGTTAGGGTGACACTAGTTTTTGTGAGTTGAGTTGGGATAATCTATTGATTTAAAGTGCTTGCTACAATTTAAAAAGATTTGTTTTTAATTTTAAGTAATGCATCTTCTAATAAGACATGATTATGTTGTCCATTACTCTATTTTTAAATTGAATTCAATATCTTATTTCATTGTTTTTTTTCTTCACAAAAAAATTCACATTTTTTAACTATTTTTTAATGCAAATCTATATATATTTTTAGACTTTTATTAAAATATGAAGCTAATTTAGTGACATAAGACTTAATTGTGCCAAAAAAAAGAAGATCTAAAGGTTAGATTATCCATTTAATTCCAATGAGTAATAATGATTTTCAAATGGATGATTGAATTAAAGTAATATAACCCTAGGTGAGACATCTTTGACTAATAAAGGCTTTTAATTTTACTATAGTTTAATATACTTAATCATTTGGTTGCATTGTTCATTTTGAAGACATTTTTCAGTAAAAATAATGTAATTTATTATTTTTCCTTCCTAGGCATTTGGGAAACTTGAAAGGCTCATTGGGGTGAAACATGAAATTGGAGGAGGATATTCTTGGACTTTAATCCGTCGATCAAATGTTGACTTTGGTGATTTGCATATGAAATCTCATATGGTTGAATGCAATTCCAAGCTTGCTCTTGCATTATCTCTCATGGATGAATGTTTTCTACCTTGTATGGATGGCAGAACAAACATCAATGTGTTAAACAGTGTTCTATATAATTGTTGGTAAGGTTACTTGAACTCTATCTTTTATGTTCTTTTACCATTTTCTTATTTGCAACTAAAATTTTATTAAAGAAAGACCAAAACATTCCAAACTCATGATCGGGTTAGATTAACATTCAAACCAATATATGACTGCTCCTTTGTATCTTTCTTCAATACAAATTCAATACTTCAACTTTAACTCATGATTGAGATAAAGTTCAATCTCTAACAATAACATTCCAAATTCATGATCGGGTTAGAACACTATTCAAACCAAGACATGACCGCTCTTTTGTATCTTCCCTTATTCCAAATCCAATACTTAAACTTTAACTCTTCCAACAAATCCTCCAAAGACACAGTTTTGTTGTTAAAGATATAGTCATTTCTAAAGTTCCAAAAGGACCAAATCCCAGCCATTCATAGCACAAAGATAACATCTTTCAATAATCTACAATTAAGTGGGAAGCAGTGTTGTAAAAGGTGACTCTTTTCATTTTGAGGTAGCACCATGTCAAGCCTCAACCAACCATAAACAAGTTACCAAATTCGGTAGGAAAAGTCACATGAGAAAAAATATGGTCCCCCGTTTCTTGATGCTCATGATACCAAATACACATAATAGTGTTGTTGTTAATTATATTAGAACGCCCCTCTTGGCTAAGTTCCACTTACATGGAATGCTATCCAACATAATTCTCCAAGAAAGCGCGTGAGTCTTCAAAGGCGCTAATGATTTCTAAACCAAATTGTTGGTGCAGCGTTGGTCACAAGCAATCAAATAAAGTGCATAGAATAAAAAGAAGAGAAGAAACAAATAATTTGGTAACGAGGTTCGGCCAATTGTGCCTACGTCTCCGGGAGCACTGGGTGGCTACCAAGATATTATTAGAGAATAAGGATTACAAACTCTAACACACCCATGAGCCCAAGTGTCCATGGGGTGTTTCTGTTTGGTGCTTATATCTGGTGCACATTACAACAAGGGACCTGAGTCCAATATATAACATTGGTTACTCAACTCTATTCTAATACTAGGTGAAGTGGGACTAATGTAATAACATATTTCAAGCATTCACAACAATCTCCACCTTGATTGAAATAGACGAATATCTCGCTCCTTAGGAAACCTACACAAGATTCTCCACCTTAGCGAATATTTCCATCCACCTTGATCAATGCATAATTCTTTTTAACAAATCCTCTACATAATAGTCTGCTCCCCTTCAGCATAAACCTTCTGAGTATCCTTGACGATGTTACCAAAAGCCTATCTCTCAACACTTGTAATGCACACTCCTGTACCGTCATCTAATGGAACACGCCGCCTAGCCATCAATTTCTAGGAAGTCTTTCGATATATGGAATCTCTACACAAAAGTTCACTAACAACCGTCCACTTCAATACTCAGTCAAGTTGAACCTTGGAGCTTCCATGAAAGCCTCAACCGCTACCACCATTGTCTAGTCCGACAATCATAGTTCAAAGGAACTATCATACTCCACCATAAGGAGAATACCCACAACACATACCTTGCGTAATGCTAACCAATGTCCTTGCCACACCCTTGCATCCAAGCCAATGCTCATGTCACACCCTGCATCTCTACCAATGCCCGTGTTACAACTTGCATCAAAGTCAATGTTCATGTTACACCCCACATCAAAGTCAGCCAGCACCTCTATGCTTTTATGGACCTACTAACAATTAATATCCTTCACTATGACGTCTTAGGCACGCCATTAGGATATTTCACTTCTTATCTCAAATGAGATCATTCTCTCAACATCTAGAGAGATATTGTCAGTACTTGTCTCAGGGCCAAACTCAACACCTGAGTCCCTATCTCCACCTTGATCCTAATCCAATATATGAACTTTTGGGATTCTGGATCAACATATATCGCCCCCACCACAGTTCTGCCATATTTTCTTCTCCTTCGACTCATCTCCTTTATCCGTGCATAGTACCTTTGACGCACATTGTCTAACCAACATGTCTTCACCCTATTTTTCCATTATCTAGCACCTAGGTTAAGAGTCATCTACCAATTGGCTCTGATACCAATTGTTGGTGCAGCGGAAGCGATCGTTGCACAGCGTTGTTCACAACCAATCAAATAAAGAGCATAGAATAAATAGAAGATAAGAAACAAAGAATTTGGTAACGAGGTTCATCCAATTGCGCCTACGTCCCTAGGAGCGCTAAGTGGCTACCAAGATATTATTAGAGAATAAGGATTACAAATCCTAGCACACCCATGGGCCCAAGTGCCCATGGGGTGTTTCTGTTTGGTGCTTATATTTGGTGCACATTACAACAAGGGACATGAGTCCAATATATAATATTGATTACTCTACTCTATTCCAATACTAGGTGATGTGAGACTAATGTAATAATATATTTCAAGCATTCACAACACAAATATCATAATTGTCGATCCTCAAAACTAACATAATCCAAAAGCCAAATAACCTTGTAAGCCGACTTCACCGTATATAAGTTAGACACATCATGAATCCATATCCATTTGTCTTTTGCTTCCTCTTCATAATAGTGCTACTCAATAGTTCCATAAGATCCTCAATCAAAGGTTTTTGCTACTCAAAAGGTTTTCTCCTCCAAGGTATATCCCAATTTCACATCCCTTCATTCCAAAAACCTAAGTGGCCAACCAACACCCCTTTATCTGCACTCAAATTGTACAACCTCTCAAAGGAATCCTTCAAAATACCTTACCCACCCAAAAATCCTCCCAAAAACGAGTGTGAGAGCCATTCTCCACCACTTTTTTAAAACCACCAACAATTCTTCCTTGAACAATACCTGAACCGCCCACAACATTTTTCGAATCACGCTACCAAAGCATTTTACAACAATGACCACCTCCATTTTTAC
Organism: Lupinus albus; assembly: GCA_009771035.1. Classification (NCBI taxonomy): domain Eukaryota; kingdom Viridiplantae; phylum Streptophyta; class Magnoliopsida; order Fabales; family Fabaceae; genus Lupinus; species Lupinus albus. The sequence goes on from CM020010.1 coordinate 15,254,577, forward strand.
AAACATCTTATAACATTTTTCAAATCCTTCCTTGGACTCTAAAACTTTAGTCCACAGAGCTTCTCACTCGATTAACAATGACCACCTCCATTTATCAAGAAGAGCTAAGTTAAAATACTTTAGATGTTTGACACTGATGTCACCCCTATCACGATCCTTACACACCGCATCCCACTTGATCCAATGGATTTTATTATTAGCACTAGTCTCACTCCAAAGAAAATTTCTCAGAATTTTAGTCAAACCTTTGATCACTCTTCGCAGAGCTTTTGAAAAAAAGATAGGAGGTAAACTGATAGTGTATTTAGCACATCATTGATATGAACAGTACACCCACCAAAAGATAAAAAGCGTCCCTCCCAAGAAGCTAATATCTTTGACATATTGGAAAGCAGATTCGTCCATAACTCTTTTCTTCTATACCATCTAAAAAGGTAGAAGGAATATTGACACCACACAAATTGTATTTGCCAAAGTTAACCTTCAACCCTAAACAAGCTTAAAAAAGTATGAGAGCATACTTCATAGCTATAACATTCTGCATCGAGAATTTCCCAATGATAACCGCGTCATCAACATATTGAAGAAGATTGACTCCTACCTTATTCCTTTCAACTTCATATTCTTCAAACTTGTTTCTTGAAACCATGGACTTCATAAGCCCATAAAGACCCTCTGAAACTAACAGAAATAGAAAAGGAGATAAAATGTTCATCTTGTCTGATTCCTCTTGACATTTTGACATTACTGGTCGGGCTACCGTAGACCAAAACTGAAAATGAGGTTGTCGAAAAACACTTCATCATCCAATTTCTCCATTTGATGTTGAAACCCATTTTATCCATTATATGGTCAAGAAAGCTTCAATTAACAGTATCATAAGCTATGAAAAAATATATTTTAAAAATAACATAATTCTTCATACTCCTCCTCGCGTCCACAATTACCTCATTTAGCACCAACAAATCATCGAGTATCTGTCTCGCTTTGATAAAGGCAGTCTAGTTATCGGATATTACCTTATTCATCACCCGTTTAAGATGATTTGCAAGGACTTTATATGAACCTTGTAAATGCATCCTATCAAAAAAATAGGCCTATAATCATCAAGAGACAAGGGTTCGCCTTATTTAGGATAAGACACACAAAAGACATATTATCTCATTTCACAATTCTCCCGTTGTTATGGAAGTCTCTGAAGATGTCCACAATATCACCCCACATCAGATGCCAAAATTCCTTCATAAGTTGAAATTAAACCCATCCGCACCTGGACTTTTGGTACTATCATAACTCCAAACAGCCTCTTTGATCTCCTCTTTGGTAAAAAAACGGAGATAAGAATCTCATTATCGACATCAAAAACCTATCTAAACATAATCTCATCCAACAAGGATCTTAGCCATCTATCTTATGAGAAAGATCTATGGTAATAAGATCAAATACCCTCCTTTAGACTAAACACGTCATCTACCTAAGAACCACTTAAATATGGATTTCTAAAACTTGAGCTTGTCTTTCATATAGGCCAATCTTCAAATATCTTTTTTAGCCTCCAACTCTTCATCCGATAAATTAATAGTTTCACTTTTTAAATCCAACAAGTTGATCATTATCCTAACATCTTCCATTATTTTGTCCAAGTTGGTAAAATAATCTCTACTCAACACCTTTAGTATGTTATTTAATGACCTTAATTTGTCTCGCAATATGAACATACTCCAACCAAATTCGAGTCCTTGATGGCAACTGGACTAGAAATACATCCAATTTGAGTGTCACCATTTTGATGAGGAATTTTTTTCTTTTCAAATTGAGACCTTAGTTTTTCCCGCACTTTGAAGCAATATCTGTCAAGAGAGGATCATCACTGTCAAAATTAGACTGATCAATATAGCACTCGACCTTCATATCAAGTTTATAGGAGAAGATGAGTCTTGAGCTTAGTGGTTCCTCTGATCGTAGTGGTTCAATACCTTTTTCTAGAAGATGAGTCTTGAAATTTTCTCCTTCTTTTTATGATATTGTTGGTTTCTTCTTGTACACTCATTTGCACCCAACTGCACGCTTGTATGGTGTAATGAGATAGACTCTCAAATTTGGTTCTTGTGTAAAGACTTCATCTCCACCGCCATGACACCAATTCGTTGTTCTTTCTCATGGATGCTTATAGCCTCTTGAAATCTACATGGAACGCCTGAATTGATATGGAGAGCAACCCTGAAACCACATCTTCCGCATGAGAATCATCTTGTTTTTTACTTGAACTAGTACATGGTTCCTTACCTTTCTTAACCCAGACTATTTCGTTGCTCACTGGAATCATATTTGATCCCAAAGTCTCTCCATTTGGCATGAACACCTCTATCAAAATTTATTGTTTCTACATGAAATCTTCATCAAACACTACATCTTTTCTCAACACCACTTTTCTAGAAATTGGATCCAGAAATTGAACCCCTTCACACATTTGGCATATCCTATAAAGATACATTTTTTGGACTTGAGATCAAGTTTATATTGTTCATCACTAGGTACATGCACACAAGGAAGACAATAAAATATTATAATTGATTGAGTTACTTGTACATGCTTCCTCTGAAACTTTACAATCCAATAAAGTATGTGGTGATCTATTGATGACATAGAATACATACTAAGTGAATCTACCCAAAAACCTTTGAAAAATCCAACATTTAGTCTCAAACATTTGGCCTTCTCTATAATAGTCAAGTTCATCCTTTGTGCAACATTATTTTGCTTAGGATTATTCTGAAAATTCCTTTTAATGTCATGTTCCTCACGAAATTACTGAAATTGTGAGTATTTGTACCCCATACCATTATCGACCTCAAGTATTTGATTTTTCTACCACTTTGGTTTTCTACTTTTGCCTTCCAAAACTTAAAATTGGCAAAGACTTATGACTTATACTTTAGAAATATACTGATATATACATTGCGAGAAAAGTCGTTAACGAATGTAAGAAAATATCGAGAACTTATCAAGGATGGTTCTTGAGTGGGTCCCCATACACCAGTGTGGACATGTTGTTCAACTTTGAAACTAACTCATGTATATTTCCCAAGCATATAATATTTGCACAAATCTAGCTTGCCTTTACTGACTATCTTCAACAGTCTTCTCTTGTATAGTTCTGTCATGCCACACACACTAATATGACCCAAACACATCAATCATAATTTGGTAGCATCTTGATCCGAATATACTAAAATCTCTTCAGCCACTCGAGCAACTCTACCTACAATTGTACTCCCTAATAGCTTGTAAGTGTTCTCGACAATTCTCTTATCCTTCATCATAGCTAGAGCACCTTTGCATACTCGAAGAGTATCACTGTCCCTATCAGTACTATAGATGAATCCTTTGACATGTAATGTCCCTAAATACATCAAATTCCTTTTCAAGTATGGTATATGTGTCTAACGTCACGTAACGTCTTTACTACACCATCTTCAAGTAGATGCTCCATTTTTCCCTACCGACTTGTTAGAACTCTATTCATTGGGACAATCTTTTTCAATGTCCAGTTTGTTTGCACTTGAAGCATTATATTAGTGTTATGCCCCTGAAATTCGGTTTTTTTCTTTTGGAAGAACCTCCTATGCCTTGCTTTGTTCCACGCGCTTGGATCCCTTTCACATACAAACCATTGCCATGCTATCATTCCCCTACATTCTATTTTCTTTGATTGTGCGACAAAAGTGCAACAATGATCCGTCCATTTTGAATGAGTCTTTCCCATACATCAAGGTTGTTACCCAATGCTCATAGGAATTGGGCAAATAACACAATAAAATTATTGTGTTGTCCTAATAGTCAACCTTCACATCAAGTTTATGTAAGTCATTGATTATTTGATTAAAAATGTTGAGATATTATTATAAATTGGTACAATCCTCCATATTCAGGTCATAAAGTCTCTGTTTCAAATACAAACTGTTTGTTAGAGACTTGGATATGCATTTTTTCTCTAACGTATCTCATACCTCTGTTGGTGAAGTCAAATCTATAACATGGTACATCACCTCGTCTGATAGACATAGTTGTATGGTTCATGCAGCCTTCTCCTTTTACTCTTCCCAACATAGAGTCGTATGCTTGCACTTATTTTTCCAAGACATATCACTTTTTCTAAATTATAGTCTTGTAATCTTATACCTTTAGTACCTTCTTAATAAAATTATTTTTTTTGCTCGTAAAAAAAAGTAGGGAAAAAGGATTAAGAATAGTCAGTAACATAATAAAAAAAATTGAAGAGAAAAAACTCAAAATTAATAACTCTACAAAAATAATAACAAGTCTTCCTATAATTAATTTGTGTCTTTCTCACAGTATGCCATTGTAATATTACTCATGGTGTGCAGGGCAATCCAAAATTGATAACTAAAGAAGTTATGTGAAAATAATAATATACATATTTTCTTGTATCCTTTTTTTGGATAAAAAGAAGATGAAGAAAACATGTGTTGAAATGTATGTTTTTCATATTTTAATATGCAGTAAAAATAAAATAAGAATGAAGTAACAAATTTAAGACGCAAATATCATCATTAAAACAACCCTACAAACAGAAGAGAGGATCCTAATTGTTGTATGGAATTAAAATGAGCATAAAATATTAGTTCTACAGTCACATTTAAGAAAATAAATTATGTATAAGTGTTAGAATTAATAGGTATAAGTTTTCTTACCACGTATGTTATGGTTATATTTTTTGTTATCTTTTAGGTCAAACTTTAATCGTGTGAACTTTGAGAAATTTGTAACTGCAATTCTAGAAAAAGATGACAAAGTCATATGCGCTGCATCTATCAGGTAATGTCTATTTAGTTTTCAATTTGCTCATAATTGCTTCTGTGCAGAATATAAGAGAATAATGATATATGTTTATAAATTGAATATTTGATATGAAAATAATATATTTTGTGCTGTCAAACATTGATTAGTTTATTTTCCTTTAATTTGATGCTTGATTTTATAAATGGTTTGATTGAATATTTTTTGCACACTTGTTTGAATTTTAATCAATGTGTAAAATAACCGATATATACATATATATATATATATATATTAGTTAAATTGCTGGGCTGTTAAGATTGGATATTTGTTATTCGTTGTGATTACTTTATGTAGTTAAAAGCATTGGTTTGTTATATCCATATCAACTATATCTTATAATCTTATTTTTGTAACACTGATATTCAAAACCACAATATAGACATATAGTAATACAATTACAGTTGTGTAATGAATTTTGAAAACAGTTAATTAATTTTTCTTATATTTCTATACTCATTTTTTTGTATGTTCTTGAGTGTATATGGTAACATAAGTGTATAATATATGATACTTTGTGAATCTTATTTTTATTATGGAAGAAAGTGAAATGTAAATCTTATTTTTATTATTTTTATTATTTTTATTAATTTGTGAAATAGGATCGATGGGAACCAAATAGCAGAGATGCCATACATTGCTACTAGCTATATGTATAGGCGACAAGGAATGTGTCGCCGACTAATGAATGCAATTGAATCGGTGAGTTCATAATTAATGTTATATTTTGTCTATCAATATTCATTATTCTTGTACTCAATAACCTTAGATAACTTTGAGTTTTATAACCCTATTTATATTTTCTGCTATAAAAACAAAGTTGCTAAAAGTTTAATAGATGAGAATGTGGCCGTGCTAATGTTGTTCTTTAATGGTTTGAATTTACCCATTAAAATCATGGAAAAAACTTTATGTTGATAGTCTTCCTCATATTTCACTAAGTGGGAGACGGGTGTTATATTAAAAAAAAAAGTTGCTATAAAAGTTGTCAACTTCTGTTATAAAAACAATGATGCTGTATTTTGTCTCTTAAGTTTTCTATATATATATATATAATTGTTTTTTTTGTCTGACCTCAAATCTTTTGTTCTTCTCTTCTTATCATTTCCTAGGCACTCAAACATTTAGACGTTGAGTTATTAGTCATACCGGCTATCTCAAAAGTTAAGAAAACTTGGATTTCTTCTTTTGGGTTTGAGCCAATTACATTGAAAACTCAACACCTGATAAGGGATATAAAACTGTTAGTGTTCCCTGGAGTAGAAAAGCTACAAAAAAGAATATGAAACCATAAGGTATATTTTATTCATATACTTTTCTATCCATTTTATTTATAAAAAAATTGAACTTGTGTTCTGAACTTTGCAATTTATTGCAGTTCCTAATATGCAGAAGAACAAGGGTATGCTGTAAGAACTAAGAAGTGAATAATTGTGATGTGGTAGACACATTTGGACCTGATTTTCTGAGTAATGATTATGATGAATGGACATCTTATCTATGTTGTTTATCAGACATGTTTTTCTATAAGCTTTTTGAGATTTATACTCTTATGGATGTGGATTTTTATCCCTTAAGAAGGGCTTTATACTCTTTGGATGTTGGTATATACCCTTTAACAAGGGCTTTATACTCTTTGGATGTGGATATATACCCTTTAACAAGGGCTTTATACTCTTATGGATGTGGATTTTTATCCCTTGACAAGGGCTTTATACTTTTATGGATGTTGGTATATACCCTTTAACAAGGGCTTTATACTCTTATGGATGTGGATATATACCCTTTAACAAGGGCTTTATACTCTTATGGGTGTGGATTTTTATCCCTTGACAATGATTTTATACTTTTATGGAGGTTGGTATATCCCCTTTAACAAGGGCTTTATACTCTTTGGATGTGGATATATACCCTTTAACAAGGGCTTTATGCTCTTATGGATGTGGATTTTTATCCCTTGACAAGGGCTTTATACTTTTATAGATGTTGGTATATACCCTTTAACAAGGGCTTTATACTCTTATGGATGTGGATTTTTATCCTTTAACAAGGGCTTTATACTTTTATGGATGTTGATATATATCCTTTAACCAAGGGCTTTATACATGTTATGGATGTTGAACAAGGGCATGATTCCATTTCAACTGCTATATTTAAATATGTTTATATTGATTTTCATTAATAAAATAATTTCCAATCTCATGATCCTCTAGGGTTGCCTTTGTTGGTTATGCCATGAGAAATGAATTATGGCTATATCATATTTGCTACAGGCAAGACGTTTTTGCCTGAACATGAATTGGACTATGCCCTTAATGGTGCACTACATCATATTTGCTAATCGACAGTGCTTAATTGAACTCAATAGCGCTTGCGAAAATTGTCCATGTTAATATAGTAGAATATTGAATTAGATTCTAAAGTATTAATTCACAGCTATCTCAAGAAATATCTTGATAGGCAGTTCAAAATAAATGACTTTGGGACTTTAAAGTACTTTCTTGGGTTAGAGGTAGCTAGGTCTAAGGTATTAGTTATGCGATCCAACAACTAAGCCAATTTAGGGCTCAACCCACTATAACTCATTTAAAGCTCTAACTCCTGTTTTGAGGTACATCAAAGGTAGCCCAGGTCAAGGTATCTTCTATTCATTCATTTCTCCTTTTCATTTAAAAACATTGAGTGATTCTGATTGGGTGCTTGCATTGATTCCAGAAAGTCTATCACATGATGTTGTGTTTTTCTTGGAAACATGGAAGTCAAAGAAGCAAACCATAGTGGCTAAAGCTGAGTATCGTGCCTTATCAACCACATCATGTGAGATACAATAGCTCACATACCTGCTTGATAATCTCTTACGTCAAACTAGCTCTCTTCTATTGTTCAATAATGATTCAACTAGGCACATTCCTTCTCTTGAAATTTGCCACAACTTTCTAGAGAGTTCTATAAGAATGTGTGTTGAAATGTGCCACAACTTTCTAGAGAGTTCTATAAGAATGTGACAATACATAATATTTAGCTTGTGTCTAGAGAGTTCTAGATAAATTACATTATGATAGATATTACATGTATTGTCTAGAACATTCATGAGATTCTTGATGTGTTGACAATAGTCCTATAAATAGGACTTATGAGATTACAAGTAATGTGTGTGGTAATGAAGTGTGTTCTACTATATATGAAAATCTAGGCCCTTCAACCCACCAAAATACTCATTCAACTACTAATCAATCAAATATATGTTTTCATCTATGATTCATCTCCTCCTATGCTCAACTATCACTTTTATCACCCACTAGAACCCAACAAGTAGTATCAGAGCTACGTTCGGTCAAAGGCATAGTTACTATCAATACTAAACTACTTCTAAAGTTTTCTAGAGCCATAATAGACTCAACCCAACTATCATTTATTTGTTAAGTGCTTCAGATTTGTGACCTCTGAGACTCAAGCCTATTTAAGGAGCACAAGCCCATGCAATGACTAAAGTAGAAGACATGTGGCCTTCTACTTGAGTACAAGCCTGAAAAGAAGATTGGAAGTACAATATGAAGTTCCTGTCAAAAGTCTCTAACAAGACTGACAAGGATACTAACACACAAGTCAAGAGCTAACAAGAATCCCTATTGGAAGTCATCTAACTATGCAGACAAGGAGACTCATCACTTCAAATATAAAAGAATGTAGAAGTTATAATTTGGAGTTCAACAATATCATTTGAACATCAATGTAGGAGGAGAGGACGAGAAAAATGTTTCAAAGGATTCTAAGAGAGTTCTAGAAAATTGTGTCAAGGAGGAGTGTTGAAATTTGCCACAACTTTATAGAGAGTTCTATAAGAATGTGTGTTGAAATGTGCCACAACTTTCTAGAGAGTTCTATAAGAATGTGACAATACATAATATTTAGCTTGTGTCTAGAGAGTTCTAGATAAATTACATTATGATAGATATTACATGTATTGTCTAGAACATTCATGAGATTCTTGATGTGTTGACAATAGTCCTATACATAAGACTTATGAGGTTAATTGTAATGTGTGTGGTAGTGAAGAGTGTTCTACTATGTATGAAAATCTAGGCCCTTCACCGCACCAAAGTACTCATCCAACTATTAATCAATCAAATATATGTCTTCATCTAACACAATCTCCTCCGATGTTCAACTATTACTTCTATCACCCGTTAAAACCCAACAACTTCAAACTTAGTTTTCCACGAAAAAACAAAGCATATAGATCAATATAGATTGTCATGTTGTTAGAGAAAGATTACAATGCAAGTTGTTCCATCTTATTCCTGTAGCTTACATTGATTTCTCTTTCTATCCAAGCTAGGAATTCTGTCTTGTAACTTTTATATGTTGCAGGGCTATGCTTTAGTATTATAATTTCTTGCTTTATGGATATAGAAATGGGTTAGTTTTTCCTTCTTCTTTTATTAGTTAATTGTAACCGTTAAGTTGGTTATGTGAATTATTGCTTCATTCATAAGCAATCTCTCTTGTATAAGTAGTAAGTATTGGCTTTCTATTTAATAATAATGAGGTATATTTCATCAAATTCTTGTAATGGTTGTCAACAAATTACTACAAAAATAATGTTGCAATATTAAAATAGAATATCTAAACATATCATAAGGTAGAGTACTTTACCAATAAAAGAACATGGAGTAAATCTTTAGCCCATTCTGTAACACCCCGAATTTTAGTCTTTAAAAATTAGAGTATCAGTCCTGGAAGTCTCGCTTGTCTCGCCTGGGCGAGAAGTGGCAATTTTGGGCTGTTGACACTGTGAGATTCTGTTTTTAAAAAAAAAACAGTGTAATCAATTACACAATTCTTGTAATCGATTACATGCTGATAAACTAATCAGACTTGTGTATTTTACATGATGTAATCGATTACACTATACTCGTAATCGATTACAACATATTAAAAGCATCGGATATGTGCATTTTTCACATTGTAATCGATTACAACATGTTTGGTAATCGATTACATCAAGTCGTTGAGTTTATATTTTAAATTTTTAACTGATGTAATCGATTACACCATATGGTAATCGATTACACTTATCACTGTGAGATTCTCGCCTGAGCGAGAATCCCTCGCTTGAGCGAGAACCCGACGACTGCTCTTTAAAATAGAAACCCCAAACACATTTTAGGGTTAGAACTTTGAAGAGAAGAGAGAGAAGAGAGTTTTTCAAGAGCAAGGAGCCTTAGGACTCATCTTAGAGCTTGAGAAGAGGTAAATCTCTTGCTTCTAACTCTTCTTCTTCCTCTCTAACTTGTTTTGGGTATGTTGGATCTATTTTCAAAACATGAGAAACCATGGAAACTCATTCTTTAGAGTTATGGTTCGTTTTATGTTGTTTTTCTCTTGTAAACTCTTGGGTTAGAGTTGATATTTGATGCATGGTAAGGTTTTGTGGGTTATTAATGAAAAACCCCAAAAACCCCCAAAATGAGAATATGGGTATAAAGAGAAAGAGATGAAATGTTAGATGTGGATGATGAGTTTGTGCTTTGGTGTTGATATATGAGATAAACATGTATGTTTAGATGTTTGAAAACTTGTATTGAAGTAGTTTTGGAAATCTTGAATATATATGAATCCCTTGTGTATTTGATGATGAAATACGAGTTATTTATGTGTTATTTTGAATAAATGACTGACATTGTTGTTATTGGTGAAAATGAGAAGAGATCCTAAGGTTGGAGGAAATCGCGGAGGAGACTTTTAAAGTTACTCGGAACCGATCCCCAACACTCACCAAGGTAAGGGATAAGTGTCTCTAAACCATACTTGCTGATATGAATGAGGTATGTGAAAGAGGTAATGGTTTAAAATGATACGTTTGGAATTTATGCATTATGTTGGAAAATGCGTGACTTTTCTGTTTTGTAAAACGAATTCAATCTAATTGGGGGAGTATCAAAGGAAATATGACTCAAAACGAATTCAATCTATTTGGGGGAGTACCAAAGGAAATATGACTCAAAACGAATTCAATCTATTTGGGGGAGTACCAAAGGAAATATGACTCAAAACGAATTCAATCTATTTGGGGGAGTACCAAAGGAAATATGACTCAAAAGTAATGAAAGACATATGCATGCTATAGGATATATAGTATGGGATATATATTCTATAGGGTGAATATGAATGATGAGAAATGAGAAGGTTATAATGAAAGTCATATGCATGCTATAGGATATATAGTATGAGATATATATTCTATAGGGTGAATATGAATGATGAGAAATGAGAAGGTTATAATGAAAGTCATATGCATGCTATAGGATATATAGTATGAGATATATATTCTATAGGGTGAATATGAATGATGAGAAATAAGAAGGTTACAACGAAAGTCATATGCATGCTATAGGATATATAGTATGAGATATATATTCTATAGGATGTATATGAATAATATGGAAATGGGAGAAAGAATATATGAGTGTTTCATTTACGTGCTTGTGGTTATAATTTATATCCTTGCTTAATTGTATTTTGAAATATGGATTATCATGCGATGTTAGTTTTGAACTAATGACTTACTCCCTTCGTTTTGTGTGTTGTTTATGATAATCCCATTGTAGGTAAATGAAGGATTTTGAGGATGAAGCTCAATTAGGAAGCTTTTGTGTTTATTTATTCGATTGTCTTATTTGTTACTTGACGTTGTAGTTAATTTGATAACATTATGGGATGACTGTAAGTCCGTTTAGATTAATACAGATATATGTAGTTATGGGCTTTATAACTTTGGGAGACCCATAACTGGTTGTATGTGATAAATGCTATTTGAATGAATTACATTTTTCCGCAACATAAATTTGTATGATAATATAATAGGGTAAAGAGAAATTTCAAAGAGTGATACTTGAGAGTTTTCAATGAAGGCAACGGCTGTATGTAAGAACAGATTAAAATAAATGAAAAATTTTCAATGTTAGAAAATCGGGTCGTTACACATTCTTCCTTGAGTTTAGTAAGAACAGGTAGGCATTTGAAATCACATAATGTTGCTGGTAGCATATTGTTTTGGCATTGTTCAATGATCTCCTTCATAAAATATGTTACATGATAGTTGCAATTATTTAAGTTGTATAATTAGAACAAAGCAAAAATTAATTTTTGAATGTTTAATTATATACAAGTGTTTGAATATTTTACAAATACTTTTGAAGTAAATCCATTTGATGATGATTAAAGTAGTTTTTGTTATGAATTTGTGTTATGTATAGTTGGAGACCCCTAAAAAGAGAAAGTAATATAAATTTATTATATAAAAACTAATATTCTTTTATACAATTTAGCACAAGAACATAATAGTTATAAAGTATTATAATTCAAATTCACTTCTTACCTAGTGAATATTTCCTTTATGTTAATGTACTTTTTTGGATTATCATTAACTAATGTATCCAAATAATATATTTGTTCATCAATAAGATTAAAGACTATCAACAACCAATGATAACTACAAAAAAAAATCCTAAGTTGACAAATGTTAAAGGAACCACATTTTATATAATATAAATTATCTTTACAACAAAAATGCTCACGTGTCACCGACCTTTTGTCTTTCACATAATTTTATTACAAATACTTAAGTTATAAACGTGATTATTAGAGGTGGCAAAATGATCTACAATACAAAATTCATCCAAATCCAATAAAATCAAATTCATCCAAATCTATCCATTAGACCTAATGGAAATAAATAGATGTAATGGTGATGGATGAATTTGAGTTCATCAATTATATCTAATGGATATATCCATTTTATTCACAAACGATGTTTTTTGTTTTCTAATTTTATTTATTATCTCAACTCTCACTTTCTTGTAGTTCTTCTCGCTCTCATTTTGATTTTTTATTAAATTGAGATCAATAATAGGACATATGATTAATAGTAAATGTTTGTTCTTAAATGCATAGCATGTGTAAATATCTATTAAAAATGTTATGCTTAGAACCTTAAATATCACATGGTTGTAGAAAATTGTAAAAAATAATTGTTTAAAAGTTCAAAACATCGTTTTTTTTAAGAGCAAAATAATAGTGAAAGTCATTAAACAAATCATATGAAAGGTACATAGTAGTTTGGATGATTGAGAAAGAAGAAAATTTAAAGAATGTACGTTTAAAAAAAATGATTTTAAAAGTTATTTCATTTTTTTTAAAAAAAGTGCTTTTAAAAAATGTTTGATTGAAATAGTGGTTTTTAGAATAATGATATTCTAAAAAATTGTTTTTATTTTCAATTAAAAATCAAATGGATGAGATATTCATCCATCCAATCCATTAAAATTGATTCATATATAGATTAGATGGATTTGAATATATATTCATTAAGTTTGTATATGGATGAATTGAATAATTCAAAATATAATTTAAATGGATTTATATGGTTTAATTGATGATTTTCAATCCATCAATTATGGTTCAAGTCAAAATTCATCTATTTGTCACCCATAATACTAATCGAGCAATAATACTATAAGTAAAAAGTAGAGTTGGCAAAATTATTCACAATCTGCTCAATTGTAATAAAATTAAATCCATCCAAATCCATTTATTATAGCTAATGAATTTAAATGGATATAATACAATGAATAACTTTAATAATAGATGGATTTAAACACATCCATTATATCTAATGGATATATCCATTCGGATGGATGTTCAATTCATCTAAAAAACAAATATTAAAAAATGATGTTCTTTGTTTTCAATTTCATTCAATATCATAACTATCACTTTCTTATAATGATTCCACTATTATTTTGAATTTTTTTTATTAATTTTAGATCAATTATAGGACATGTGACTATAGTTAATATTAAAAGTTTGTTCTTAAGTACATAACGTATATAAATATATGTTATAAAATTTACATGTAGAACCTTAAATTTCGCATGCTTGTAGAATATTGAAAATGGTTTTTAAAAGTGATTTTTTTAAAAAATGTGATTTTAAAAAATGTTTTTTTTTTTGAAATAGTGATTCTTGAAAGAATGATTTTCTTTATAATTGTTATTAGTTCCTATTAAAAATCAAATGAATTGAATTCATTCAAACCCATGAAAAATGGAGTCAATGATTATTGGAATTCATCCATTAAATTTGAATATGGATGGATTCAATAATTTAAAATATATTTTAAATGTATTTATATGAATTGGTGGATGACTTTCCATTCATCCAAATTCATCCCTTAAGATCCAAATTCATCCATTTGTCACCCATAGTAACAACAATGTTGAAATGAAAAAGTCTACAAGGAGGAGTCATACCACCTCAAGGAGGATGACTTTCATGCATGTTCTGTAATGAGCAACCATAATATTCCTATCACCTTATCTCTTCTTGAAGGTTCACTGACTTAATTTGGAAAATGATAAACAATTGGCTGGATTTTTATATCACACTACCTCTCGACCCTTCGAGCCATTTCACCATCCACCTAGGCAATCAATAGGAAATGTCAGAAGCTTTAAATTATGATATGGTTAGCAATAAGATGGTCTTTTTTTTGTAGCCAAAAATGATATTATCTTCAACTCAACTTAGACATCCGCTCAACACGTTATAGAAGTAGCAAAGGTGAAGTCTTGATTTTGGATTAATGAAAGAAGTGGCAAGCCTACAATGACCTACTCTAACTGGGTTGTGAACCTATGTGATTGTCTTATGAAACACAATTATTGACATACTTATAAATTATCCATACTTACGGTTTTTTCCTCGATTCCTATATACCCCGCTCGATATGGATACAAAGGTTTAGATGTCCTCTTGCACTTTCCATCACTTATTTTCTGAAGAAAAAAAATAAACAACATTAACATCAATATGTACTATCATATAAAAAAAAGCATAATTATACAATCACTACAATGAAGATGACTTTACCAAGAAAGACTTGTCTTATGTGCATCTAGTGACAAAAGCCTTCCAATGAGCCTCAACAATGACTTTTGCATATTTGGTTGGAGGTTTGACATTGACTTTGCCATCAGCATCTCTGATATACTTCCCAGCAAAAGTTCTGAATTATTGAAGAGTCTTGCCGACAGATTTAAGTATGTAATCTTTGTGTTCCTCACCAACATCAAAATCTGACTGAAAACACATAAATAGAACATCAGTACATTACATGAAAACACATAAATACATTGCATGAAAACATATAACTACATTGCATGAGAATACGTAAATACATTGCATGAATAAGCTATAGGGTAAATAGAAACTTACTTTTATATCATTCCAAATGATATCCTTCACGCTATTCAATATCTTATCATTCCAAAAGCTGAATGATATTGGTACATGTTGTCTAATCGTAACTTAGCTTACCAATGTTTAATGTTTAATAACCTTCTTCATGTTAGTTATTCCATGTGAAGTATGTTTTTAACTTTGTGGGATAGCATCGTCACCACTGTGAGAATTCATTGTTGAAGTTTTTGTAGTGAATGATGATTATCTGAGTGCAATTAGGGTTTCTATTTGAACAAGTTTGAGAGTGTAAAGGGAAGTGAATCAGGTTTCGAGAGTTAAACACTCGTAACATTTAACAACACTCAGTGAAGTTAGCGTTGTTGAATGTGTTTGGTTTTGACATTCAGCAGCACACACTACAACAAGTGTTGTTGAAAGTTTTTCCGCCTATTACATTTAATAGCGCTAGTTGAAGCAAGCATTGTAAAATTTAATAGGCGGATAAACATTCAACAGCGCTTTCTTCACTAAGCATTGTTGATTAATATATTTTTAATAAATAAATCAGACATTTATGCATACAAATATTTGCTAATATTCATTTACGTTTTTCCTTAAAAAGTATGGAAAATCTTGAAAAATCATGAGTTTCAATGGCGCTCACTACAAATAGTGTTGTTGAATCTATGCAAATCAACGACGTTTGCTTCAAGGAGCATTGTTGAATATTTGAGGCAAACATTCAACAGGGCTCGTTGTAGCAACCGATTTTGAATGTGTATTTGCTTATTATATTTAACAAAGCTTGCTTCAAAGAGTGTTGTTGATTCTCTTGCACCTTATATTTAACATCGCTCTACTAACAGGCGATGTTGAATGACCATTGTTAAATGCGAATTCTGACATAGTATCACTAGAATGGATGATCTAACCCTTTGATCTTATTTGTTACTACATTAGCTTCATATTTTAATAAAAATTAAAAGATGAACTGTAGTCTATAAATTTACATATATTTACATTATGTGGTACCTCGATTTCCAATCAAACAATGGCTATGCGATATAAGAAGATATAAACTCAATTTCTGTAACACCCTTAATTTAAGTCTTTAAAATTATAGTATCAATCATGGGATTCTCGCTTGAGCGAGGGATTGTCGCTTGGACGAGAAAGGCTCACCTGGGAGGGTGAAATCCTGGGCTATACTGAAGGATTCTCGCTTGAGCGAGAGGATCCTCGCTTGAGCGTGAGATGCCTCGCCTGGGCGAGAGTTCCCTCGCCTGGGCGAGAGGGTCAGATCTGAGTTTTTAAAATGGGTGGGATTTTCTCGCTTGAGCGAGAATGGGCTCGCTTAAGCGAGAACCCGACGAGTTGCATTAAATGAGAAACCCCCAAACACATTTTAGGGTTAAGAATTGAAGAGAGGTGGGAGAATAGAGCTTTTCCAAGGGCAAGGAGCTTTGATACTCATCTAAGAGCTTGAGAAGATGTAAAACTCTTGATTCTAACTATCTTCTTCCCTTTGAAACTCATTTTGGGTATGGTGGATCTCTTCTCAAAATGTGAGAAACCATGAAAACTCACCCTTTTGAGTTATGGATATGTTAAATAAGTTGTTTATGTGAAATTTGGAATAAATGACTAACATTGTTTTATATGGTGGGAATGAGGAAAGATCCTAAATTTGCCGGCGGTGTCGGTGGAACTTGCGAAGTTACCTAGAACCAAACCCAACACTCACCGAGGTAAGGATACGTCTTTAACTTATGCATTGTGTTAGAAAATGCGTGGATTTTCTGGTTTTGGATAATGAATCAAGTTGTGAACCACTTATTTATTATAAACATATATGGGTGTGTTTGTAATAATGATGACGTGGATTTACTGTTTATGAATTGATGGAGTATCAATGAAAATTAAAACTCGTTTTTAGCCGACCATGATTGGTTAGCGACTTTGGCTCAAGCGATGTAGCAAGCTTTGCCTCAAGC
Organism: Lupinus albus; assembly: GCA_009771035.1. Classification (NCBI taxonomy): domain Eukaryota; kingdom Viridiplantae; phylum Streptophyta; class Magnoliopsida; order Fabales; family Fabaceae; genus Lupinus; species Lupinus albus. Next base: position 15,271,676 of record CM020010.1, read on the forward strand.
GATGTAGCAAGCTTTGGCTCAAGCGATGTAGCAAGCTTTGGCTCAAGCAATGTAGCAAGATTTGGCTCAAGCGATGTAACACCCTAGATTTTAAAGTCATTAAATTATAGTATCAGTCATGGGAGTCTCGCTTGAGCGAGAGAATCGTCGCCTGGGCGAGAGAGGCTCACCTGGGAGGGTGAAATCCTGGGCTATACTGAAGGATTCTCGCTTGAGCGAGAATTGCCTCGCTTGAGTGAGAGTGGTCTCGCCTGAGCGAGAGTTGTCTCGCCTGAGCGAGAAAAGTGGCATTCAGGACCTGTCGAGACTGTAAGATCCTCGCTTGAGCGAGAAGATCCTCGCTTGAGTGAGAGCTTCCTCGCTTAAGCGAGAGCGTCAGATCTGAAATTTTAAAAAGGCGGGATTTCCTCGCCTGAGCGAGAATGGGCTCGCTTGAGCGAGAACCCGATGATTTCACTTTAAAATAGAAACCCCAAACACATTTTAGGGTTAGAACTTTGAAGAGAATAGAGAGAGGAGAGCTTTTCAAGAGCAAAGAGCCTCAGGAATCATCTTAGAGCCTGAGAAGAGGTAAACCTCTTGTTTCTAACTCTTCTTCTTCCTCTCTAACTTGTTTTGGGTGTATGGATCCCTTCTCAAAAATATGAGATGCCATGGAAATCCTTCCGTTTGAGTTGTAGTTCGTTTTATTTAGTTTCTCTCTTGTATACTCTTGGTTTAGATTTAATATTCAAAGAATGGAAAGGGTTTGTGGGTCAATTTATGAAAACCCCAAAACCCCCAAAAGGAAAATGTAGTCATAAGAGGAAATGTTTTAAATGTAGGTGATGATGAATATGTTGGGTGTGGTTTGTTTATAATGATGATGCGTTATGAGTTGTTGATTTGTATAAGAGGTGAATGTTTATTATGATAAACTTATATGGGTATGTTGGTAACAATGATTGTGTGATATGTGTTTAATGGCAACAAATGGAAGAGATTATGTGATATGAGAATGATTGTGTTATGAGTATGTGTTCTAATGTTGAATACAAGGTGAATATGTAGGTCTTGAATGATTGGAAACTCCTGATAAAGTAGTTTTAGAAACATTGAACATATATGAAACCCTTGTGTATTTGACGATGAAATATGAGTCATTTATGTGTTATTTTGAATAAATGATTGACATTGTTGTTATTGGTGGCGATGAGGAAAGATCCTAAGGTTGGAGGAGATCGTGGAGGAAACTGGTAAAGTTACTCAAAAACCTTCCCCCAACACTCACCGAGGTAAGGATAAGTCTTTACTTGTGCATTTGAAATTGAAAATGTGTGTATTTTCTGGTTGTGCCATAATTAAGTTGTAAATCACGTATTTAGTATAAACATATATGGGTGTGTTTATACTAATGATGGCGTGGATTTACGGGAAATGATTGATGGTAAAATCGATGAAAAGAAAATATATTTTTAGTCGACCATGAATGGTTAGCGACTCTGGCTTGAGTATATAAGCGAAACTCTGGCTTAAGTATAGGCTTGAGTTTATAAACGAAACGTTGGCTTGAGTATATAAGCGAAACTCTGGCTTGAGTATATAAGCGAAACTCTGGCTTGAGTATATAAGCGAAACTCTGGCTTGAGTATATAAGCGAAACTCTGGCTTGAGTATATAAGCAAAATTCCGGCTCGAGTATATGTAGTACGTTTTCTTTTAAAAAGAAATGAGAATTTGCTTTTAGCTAACCTTAAGGGGTGTAGCGACTTTGGTTCAAGTCATGCACCAAAGAAAAATGAATTTCAAAATGGTTTACTAACCCCTTTAAAATGTGGATTATCGTATAATGATGTTTATTGAACTAATGACTTACTCCTTTGTATGTTTGTGTATTTGTTATTGATAATCCCATTGCAGGTAAACTAGTGAATTGAGGAGACTCGTCTGGAGCCTTAGGAGCTTTAGATCTGGATTCATCTAATTGCGTTTTTGTACTCTAACTGACTATTTGCGGATTTGGTTGATTGTAACAATAGTCATTGTTTATTCGGATACTTGTAACTGGGTGTACTGTTATTTCGGAGAACTATACTTTTAGGGTTTAATACCTGTGGGAAATTATTAATATGAATTATGTTTTTCTGTTAAATCGGATGTATGTGAATATGAAGATATGGAATAAGTATATTGAAAATATGATAGTAAGTGTAGGAAAATGCATGCAAAATGAATAAAATAAAGAAGAATTAATAGTATAAGAGTCACCATTAATTGTTAACTGATTTTGAACCTTGATAAATAGTATATACAATACAAATGACCATAAATGTTTATCAGATCGAAATAGAAAGCAAAATATAACATGAGTCATAACCTTACCATTAGATTCTCAAAATAGTTAATTAATTAATTTGTTTATTTAATATAAAAAATAATTGAATTAAATATGATATCTACTAAACACATTTGTTTTTTAGACTAAGAAAGATGGTACTCATCTATATCTATATAAGAATAGAAATGCATTCTCAATTATTAAAATAGACTACTACATTTGTGATACCTGGATTTTTCAAGGTCAATTCTTGTAATTGCGCATTTTTTTATTTATTATAACAATTAAAAATATTGACAATTTGTATTTTACATAAAAGGCTCTTTATCACTTTTGGCCTTCCTCTTCGTGGAGTCACACGTCCTGTTCCCTAATATCACTTAAAAGTCTTTATCTTCTAAAATCTCACTCTCACTCTCTCATCTCTCTTCACTTTGTATGCTCACTCTGACTCTCACATCTCTCTTCACTTTGTAACCAATTTCTCACAGTCTCACCCTCACTCTCACAGTGTATGCTCACTACCTCCCTCACTCTCATCACTTCCGAATGGTTACAAACAGATGTAATCATCCTAGGCTAGAGATAGAACCGTTTATTATGTAACGCCTCATTTTATTAACACGAAAAATGTCAATTTTCTTTCTAACTTATACTACTCGAAATAGAGATACTCCATTAAATCTCATCCACTAAAATTCATCTAGAGATTTGTACATACGGTAGGAAAGTTAAATGAACGTTTTTCCAATATCCATTCATACACATTCAATTCAGATAAAACAATATCAAGACTAACCATAGAAATTCCCACATACGGGTTCAATATCTTCCAAATAAAATGTTCAACTAAATAAAACATAAACACAAATAAAAAAAATCCAAGCAACGAAGAGACTCCCAGACACTGGATTCCCTACTCCTTAGCTTTACCTACAACCCGATCATCACGGGTTGAGCAACAAGAAAACATAGAGAGAGTCAGTCATTATATTCATGCAATAAATAACATGGTGGATTTATATAGCATTATAACATCGGAGGATTACAAAAGAGGAAAACATATAACCGTTCTATCACAACTACGACCAGAATCCATTTGTTCATTCTACCTCAAATTAACGCCATATTCGTCACCATATCATAACTCTACTTAAAACCCCTAGTAATCCCAAGGGTATAATCCAAATTCCATACCACGAAGGCAGGTCAATTTCCATACCATGAGGGCAGGTCAAACTCCATACCACGAAGGCAGGTCAAACTCCATACCACGAAAGCAGGTCAAATTCCATAACATAAAGGCAGGTCAATTTCCATACCATAAAGGTAGGTCAAATTCCATACCACAAAGGCAGGTCAAATTCCATACCACGAAGGCATATCAAATATCCATACCACGAAGGCAGGTCAAATATCCATACCAAGAAGGTAGGTCAAATATCCATACCACGAAGACAGGTCAAATATCCATACCACGAAGGCAGGTCAAATATACATACCACGAAGGCAGGTCAAATATCCATAGTCAAGCATACCATTCACACAAGGTAAGACTAACGCGGCTAAATAGGAAACTTATGAGATTTCCCGTTTAATCGTGTTAGCCAATTGAAACCCTCCAAATAGTGAGTGTCGTTGGAGTTTCCAATGTCACCATTCTAATACCACAAGGTTTAATGCTGCTCCCTCACCTGAGTGTCTTCTAAAGCTTTACACTAAGTGGCTCGGTCGCGTTCTCCGCCGTCTCCTCCAACCTTAGGGTCTTTCAACCCAAAACAACAACAATCGCAATACATCATTTTTCATATCAAGACAATAATAATACCAAACAATACTCACAATCCATAAGAAAAGCAAGTTTACATCATCTATTCTATTCACTTTTCAACAAAAGAGTTTCCCCAATATTTCAAATGACTCAACGGTTTTGAAAACAACTTTACACACACCATTTTCAAAAACAACTCATACACTATGAGTTTTACGAGGTTTTCCAAGATAAAACGAACCACACTCTCAAGATAGGGTTTATGAGGTTTTATTCCCCATCATGGAGAAGAGACCCAATCCAAAGATCATAACATTCAACCCTAAGGGAGGCTAAGTTAAGTGGTTTACCTATTCAGTTCATTTTCAACAAAAGGGTTTCCCTAATATTTCGATGACTCTACGGTTTTGAAAACAACTTCTCACACACCCATTTTGAAAAACAACTCATACTCTATGAGTTTTACAAGGTTTTCCAAAGCAAAATGAACCACAATGCCAAGAGAGGGTTTATGGGGTTTTATTCCTAAACATGGAGAAGAGACCCAATTCAAAAATGATGACATTCAACCATAAGAGAGACTAAATTAAGGGATATACCTCTCCTCCGATCTTTTCTTTAACTCTAAGGGTGCACAATCTTCCTAACCGCTCCTTTTCTCTTGGTTTTCGAAAATAATGACCCAATTCTCACTTGGGACTTCTATTTTAGGTTCTAGGATTTCGGACTCTCGCTCAAGCGAGAATAAGCTTGCTTGGGCGAGAACCCACGACTCTTCGCATCATTCAGGAACTGATGCTCTCGCTCAGGCGACGTTGTCTCGCCCAGGCGAGATTCGTCCAGTCTCAACATCTTCCTCTCGCTTAAGCGAGCTCCTTCTCGCTCAGGCGAGAATCCCAGAAAAATGCCTGGGAACAACACTGAGTCCCTCGCTTGGGCGAGCTCCTCTCGCTCAAGCGAGAATCACTCAGTAGCTCCCATACCTCCTGATATCCACCATATTCAAGAATGGAAAATTTTGGGATGTTACAGTCCCTAGCCTTTCGATCGTCCACATACATCCTACACTTGTTGACTAAGGTAGGGAAATCTGCTATCTCTTGATGTCTGAATGCCATTTTAAGTTATGGCCTCAAACCAACCTCAAATTTAGCACACTTGGATCTCCCATCTGTATCCATCTCAAAGTAGGGACAATACCTTGCTAGCTCTTCAAACTTTGTTGCATATTCACCCACTAACAAACTTCCTTCCTCCAGACGCAAGAACTCAATCTCTTTCTTCCTCTTCAGATCTGCAGGGAAGTACTTATTAAGAAACCTCTCTTTGAACGATTCCCAAGTAACCGCCCTTCCTTATACTTCCATTTGCCTCCTAGTGTACTCCCACCAAGTCTCTACTTCTTTAGTCAACACGTAGGAAGCATAAGTCACCTTCTGATTATCCTCGCAGCCCAAAGCTCAGAAAATCTTTTCCAACTCTTGAATCCATTCATTAGCGGCATCAGGGGCAAACCCTCCTTAGAACTGACTCTGGTGGCGTCGGCAGAATTCATCCAATTCACGGTACTCCGCCGGTCCTTGTGGTGCAAGTGGTGGTGGGTTAGGATGGTGGTTGATGTTCTGGTTCAAGTGCTGCAGGTTCTCATTCACATTTTGCAAAACAACCGTCATCTGTGCCAACAGATCATTCTGTCTGTTTCCTCTACCACGTCCAGCCATCTCTCAACCTGCACTCTCCTTATATCAGCATAAAAAATTTTACGCAAAAAAAATTAACACTTAATCACAAACTAACCATTTAAGCAATTCAAACACTCCAAACAATTCACAAAACTCAAATAGTTTAGACAAGTCAAACAAGCCACGCTAATCATACAAAGAAGCACGTCAGGCCATACCCTAGGCCATAGGGTTAACCTCCGCTCTGATACCATAATTGTAACGCCTCATTTTATTAACACGGAAAATTTCAATTTTCTTTCTAACTTATACTACTCGAAATAGAGATACTCCATTAAATCTCATCCACTAAAATTCATCTAGAGATTTGTACAGACGATAGGAAAGTTAAATGAACGTTTTTCCAATATCCATTCATACACATTCAATTCAGATAAAACAATATCAAGACTAACCATAGAAATTACCATATACGGGTTCAATATCTTCCAATACAATGTTCAACTAAATAAAACATAAACACAATTAAATCCAAGCAACGAAGAGACTCTCAGATAATGAATTCCCTACTCCTTAGCTTTACCTACAACCCGATCATCACGGGTTGAGCAACAAGAAAACATAGAGAGAGTTAGTCATTAATTTCATGCAATAAATAACATGGTGGATTTATATAGCATAATAACATCGGAGGATTACAAAAGAGGAAAACATATAACCGTTCTATCACAACTATGACAGAATCTGTTTGTTCATTCTACCTCAAATTAACGTCATATTCGTCACCATATCATAACTCTACTTGAAACCCCTAGTAATCCCAAGGGTACAATCCAAATTCCATACCACGAAGGCAGGTCAATTTTCATACCACGAGGGCAGGTCAAACTCCATACCACGAAGGCAGGTCAAACTCCATACCACGAAGGCATGTCAAATTCCATACCACAAAGGCAGGTCAAATTCCATACCACAAAGGCATGTCAAATTCCATACCACGAAGGCAGGTCAAATATCCATACCACGAAGGCAGATCAAATATCCATACCACGAAGGCAGGTCAAATATACATAGTCAAGCATACCATTCACAAAAGGTAAGACTAACGCGGTTAAATAGGAAACTTATGAGATTTCCCGTTTAATCGTGTTAGCCAATTGAAACCCTCCAAATAGTGAGTGTCGTTGGAGTTTCCAATGTCACCATTCTAATACCACAAGGTTTAATGCTGCTCCCTCACCTGAGTGTCTTCTAAAGCTTTACACTAAGTGGCTCAGTCGCGTTCTCCGCCGTCTCCTCCAACCTTAGGGTCTTTCAACCCAAAACAACAACAATCGCAATACATCATTTTTCATATCAAGACAATAATAATACCAAACAATACTCACAATCCATAAGAAAAGCAAGTTTACATCATCTATTCTATTCACTTTTCAACAAAAGAGTTTCCCCTATATTTCAAATGACTCAACGGTTTTGAAAACAACTTTACACACACCATTTTCAAAAACAACTCATACACTATGAGTTTTACGAGGTTTTCCAAGACAAAACGAACCACACTCTCAAGATAGGGTTTATGGGGTTTTATTCCCCATCATGGAGAAGAGACCCAATCCAAAGATCATAACATTCAACCCTAAGGGAGGCTAAGTTAAGTGGTTTACCTATTCTCTCGTCTTTCCTTTGACTCTTAAGAGTTCACAATTCTCCTACCTGCTTCTCTTCCCTTGGTTTTCGAAAATAATGACCCAATTCTCACTTTGGACTTCTATTTTAGGTTTTAGGATTTCGGACTCTCGCTCAAGCGAGAATAGCTCGCTTGGGTGAGAACCCACGACTCTTCGCATCACTCAGGAACTGATGCTCTCGCTCAGGCGACGTTGTCTCGCCGAGGCGAGATTCGTCCAGCCTCAACACCTCCCTCTCGCTCAGGCGAGAATCCCAAAAAAATGTCTGGGAACAACACTGAGTCGCTCGCTTGGGCGAGCTCCTCTCGCTCAAGCGAGAATCACCCAGTAGCTCCCAGACCTCCTGATATTCACCATACTCAAGAAATGTAATTTTTTGGATGTTACATATTACACTGTTGGAAATAAAATAAAAATATTTTCTTTACTTTTTAATAAAAAATTGAAATTACTATTCAAATAGAAACTTTTTAATAGTTTTTTTTTCTTCTCATTGTTACTATTTTCATACTGCAATATTATGGACTACATAATTATTATGAGTTATACATATCTCTTATTCTTTTTAAAATTAATGAATACATATTTATTATGAGTTATACATATTTCTTATTACTTATTTTATAATTAAACAATAAATGAGTATAAATTTATATTAGGCATTGCCTAAAATTAAGGAATCACAAATAAATTTTATTAAAATTGTATTAATATTTGAATTAACCATTTTCCTAATATTACTATTCTAATTTTAGGTGTAATCATATCAAATCATTCATTACCTAAAAATTGCAACGGATCACTTTTAGAATTGGTAGGGGAAATTTAAAATCACACACATATATTAAAATTTATAAATTGTGTTGGTTATAATTTCAAGGTTAATAATAATTTCTTTAATTTTTAATAAAAATTGTAATAATATTTTATTTACTTTTTAATATAAAAAATTGAAATTACCATAAAAACCTAAAATGTCAACAATAACTACATACTTAATTGAGCTTTGAAAATACTTTAAAGTCTAAATTGATCGGTTACAAAATGTGAATAACTACATACTTAATTGTGTCATCTTATACAAAATGTAAAAATAAAAAAATACTTTCAAGATGATTAGAAGACAATTCCCTATAGTAGTTTCATATGTTATGACAATCAATAAATCTCAAGGACAATCATTAGAAAGTGTTGGCTTATATCTACCTAGACCAGTTTTCAGTTATGGACAATTATACGTAGCTATTTCAAGGGTTCAAAGCAAAAAGGGATTGAAAATATTGATACATGATAAGGATTTCTAACCATTAAAGTCAACAACAAATGTAGTTTATAAAGAAGTTTTCCAAAATTTATAACATGTACTTTATAACTTCTCTTATATGTAATATACAATTTTGTTCATACTTACTTTTTTTTATTGATATGAAATTATCTACAATATCCTATTTGTCAATATCTCTAATTTAAAAATGATACATAAAAATAACTTCAAATGACTTAATAATTACCATATTTCTAATTTAATATTTACTTCTCTTTTTTTAAATAAATCATTCACAAAATACTACCACTCGTGTGCATGCACAAGTATCCTACTAGTGATTATAAGAAAATAAGTAGTTCAAAGATTAGATGGTGGAGCTTCCTTTGAAAAAGTGAATAAAATGGAGGAAAATAATTGCAGAGTAGAACAGATTTACTTTCCAAAGACTTTTGCTACTGGTCCTCATTTTCTCTCTTCATTTTTTGCTTTTTGATACTTCTTTGTGTATTTCTATATTTTTGGGTTCCTTCCATATGGTTTGCCTTCTATTTATATGGGGAATTGGGAATCTCTGCATTAGTGAGTCTCTAATGAGTTATTAAATTGATTGAACTCGAATATTTTGTACATGTATTTTTAAATCAGTATATCTCCATTAATGAGTCATAGTCATAGTAAGGACTCATTATACAAAATGAATTTAAATATTTGGAACATGTTTTTTTTAAATTATTATATTTTCATTAATGAGTCCACTACAAACTCATTGAACTGAATAAATTATTTTTTATTCATAAAATTGGGGAAAGTTGAGTTTGAAATGACATTATTATATTATTGAGCTAATAATTGTCTATTAAGTCACTTAAAATCCATAATATTTGATTTTGAAAAATTAAAATTGAGAGGAAATTTGATTCTGAAATGACATTTATCATTATAGAGAAAGTAATTGCCAATTAAGTTATTGATAACCTTTTTACTGTTTTTATTTATTTTAAAAATAAAAATGGGAGGAAAATGGAAAATATGTCATTTGTTATCCTTAATTTATTTTAATTGCCATTATTATTGTATTTTAATTATGCAACTCGATCAAATTGATAACAAATTCATTTGATTTGATTTAGTTTGCTTATTTTCAATTTGCAATCCTTAATTTATTTATTTTAGTCAAATTATGGAGAAATCAAATCTCCAAAGATTTAATTTTTTGAATCAAAGTGATGAGTTTTTATATATTTTTTATTAAAGAATGGACCAAACAAAACTGTGTTCATCATTTAAAAATGAGATCAAAATTATGTGAACTTTTTTTCCTGAAAAAAACTCAATGAAGTAAGATATTGAATTTAATTTATAAATAGAGTTATACAGTACACTACAATCAACATATTGAATTCAATTTACAACTAGTAGTGGACTGTTCATTCACACACGGGTAGCTCCATATTGTTTCTATTGAAGTCAAATTAGTATAATATAAAGATAAAAATAACTTAATTAGATCAAACGATTTGAAATGATAAAATTGAATTACATAACTAAATTTTTTTGTTGAATCTCATTATTAATAATAATTCAGAAGTTGTGAGGAAGGAAAAAATTATGTGTACAAAATTAAACATGGAGAAGTTGTGAAGAATGTAAACAAAATATTAACTTGTGATAAAATTAAAATGAGAGATCGAATGGAGAAAACATGTTAGAAAAGTTTTACATATGAGTTTTTTGGTTTGTGAAAAACTTAACATGAAGAAGTTGTGATGAAGTTAAACAAAATGTTAACTTGTGACAAAAATAAAATGAATATTTGGAGAGAAAAGAAAATGTGAGAAAATTCTTACATGTAGTGGAAAATGGAAATTGAGAATGTAAGAGATGGAAAATGAAAAGAAAGAAGAAAATCTATCTGGATGAAATTAATTCAATTAATAAAATATATGTTAATCATAATTTAATTTTAAATAAAATAAATATGCATTGCCGACCTAAAAAATTAATTTTTTTAATCTTATCAATTATATTTCAAACATGTACACAACAATTATTATATCTAAAATCAGTATACAATAAAGATACATTATGTCTAATTTGTATGATGTGATTATTATACAATAAATATAAAAATCAAGAAATGGGAATTATAGGAGTTGACCAATAGTGGGTACAATGATTTATGATTATATTAAAATTTATCCGATTTGAAATCAGTTGAGATTTAATCCATATAATAACACTAAATACCATATAAGAATTTGCCTTAATATATGTTAATTTAATGTTATTATACATATTAAATCTTAACTGATTCCATATCAGATAAATCTTAATATATTCATTGTACCGGTCAACTCCTATTATTCCTCCTTATTGATTTTTATATTTATTGTATAATGATCTCATCATACAAATTTTTAATGTGTTGTTAAGATTTTATTGATTGCCTCTATATACATATGTCTTCATACAAGTCTTTCTTTTCTTAGGATCAAAATTATTAAATACATGTAATAATTAAAATAATACATGTCGTAAATAATTTAGCATATATTACATGATATTAATAAGAATTAAAATTGTAATATAAAAAAATTAAGTTATGTATAATAAGTATAATAAACCCCAAAAATTTAGCAGTTTAGCAATGGGTACTTGTGTAGTAACCTATTGTAATAACGTTGTGAAATTATTCATTTAAAATTAAATTAAATTGATATTAATAGTTTTTTGGTTATTGATCGAGATAAAAATGTTTGCTGGTCGAGTGTAATTTATTCTTTCTAAATTATTTAATACATGTACTAAATTAAATTAATACATGTTGTAAGAAATTTAGCTTAAATACATGACTTTAACAAGAATTAAAATAGTATCTTAAAAATTTAGATTATAAATAATGATTTCATAAATTAACCAATTTAGTAAGATCTAACAACTTAACATAATAATATCAACTTATGTTTGAAATTAACCATTTAAAATTAAATTAAATTAGAATAATAATTTGAAATTAAATTGTTAAAAACATTATATAAATAAAGGTCTAAATTCTGGCTTAAAATATAATATCAATTTTAAGCACTAATTGATATTATTATTTTTTCGGTAATGGAGATTGAAAATTTGTTTACATGATATGTGTACTCCTGATATTTAATTGTCTATGTTTTAAAATTAAATTAGTTTAGAGTTTATCCTGGTATTTGGTTTTGTCATTGTTTGTAATTTATTCCTTATGATCTAAATTAATTAATAATTATAACCAAGCAAGTAAAAATAAAATATTGATATTCAGAAAATACTAGGATAAAATATGACTTAATTTAATTTTAAAAAATAAGCAATTAAATATGAAGAGTATGAAGACCATGTAAACATTTTACCATGAAATGAAATCCATTGAGCATGCAACAAATGAAAATTTTATTTTTTATACAAAAATTTGAATATATGACATCAAACAGGTTCACTGAATAACATTTAAAAAATAATAACACAGATCACAAATAATAACATCATAACTTAATTGATGGTTTGATATGTACAAGAATGGTGAGGGGGGAAACAAAATGTATGTAAAAAATGTATTTTCATTATAAAATATAATGAAAATACACAAAGCACAAATAATAATATTATAAATTAAACGATGATTCGATGTGTACAACAATAGTGGCAGGAAACGAAATGCATGTAAAAAATTTGAATCTATGATATCAAGTAGGTTTAGTGAAAGTTCGGTGTGAAAAGGTTATTTTTAAAAAAAAATTGAATCGATGACAGGGGAAATAAAAGTACCATGTTGTTAATGAAAATGTTATTGAGGTTACCTTATGAATGAATAAACTGTTATAAACAAAAATTGTAGAAATTTTCTTCTTTGTAGATTTGGATAGGTTCTAAACACTATGACATTAATTGGGTTATTAAAATCAAGAAATACCAATTATTATGGAATATCAACTTTAGAACAACCATTAGTAGGCTTAGATAATTTTCCAACAACAATATCCATTTATAAAAATAATGCAACTCAAACGTAAGAGGTCATCATACCTATATCTCATTTCGTATTAAAAAAGTAAACATAATGTAACTGAAATGTAAAATATAAACAACAAAAAAGTGTAAGTATAACATTGTAAAATTAGTTTAAATAGATTGTTTATGGTCAATATTTATTTTTTTAAGCAGTAAATAAATATTTAGTTGTCAAATTATTTCTGGTGACATATGTTCAGCCATCTATCCATAACTTAAAAAAAATTTGTGAAAAAATTTAAAAACTCTACCGTAGTTGACAGAAAAAGAAGGAGAAAATTTGAGTGAATATTTATGTTAGAGACTAATTAAAGTACATATTAGAGTCCATATTCAATGACATGAATATTTATAATTGTTTGAGAGTAATTATTATAGTAATATAGTATGAGTAAAGTTAATGTATACCAATATGCCTATGTGAAAATGTTTGTAGGACGAATTATCAATTGACGTTAAATTTACAACGTCTACTATTTTTGGTGCAAAATTATCAACATTAATCTATGACAGATTATAACATCTAAAACCTTCGATTGTCTGTACTGATAACATCCATGAATAGGTTAATAATAAGCCAAGTCAAAGATATGAATGAACATTCTAAAATAATAGAAAGTATAACACGATATTGAAATAAATACTAATGTCCATTATGTGTCACTTTTGTATATGTATTCTAATTAGGTGCACCACAATGTCAAAGTCTTTGTTATAGAGGTGTCTATTAAGTTAAGCGCTACATTGAAGCAAAGACATTACTTGATAAAGAGTTGACTCTATGAATGAGACTAAAAAAATAGATAACATTAAAGGATTTAATATGTATACACTGACAGTGTTAGTACTTTTTACATTGTCAACAAATCATCGACCATTTATATGTTAATCATTATTGACTCTAAAACTAAATTTAAGACATATTATGTTAGAAGATGTGATGTAAAAAATTTAAATGCAATTCAAGTATAGTATAAATATTTGTTAACTATTAATATTTTATATGCAATTCAAGTTCGACCATTTATATGTTAATCACTATTAATATTTTTCACATTTTTTAAGGAAATTATTTTGTATTAACTAAATATCGACATTCAAGTATAGTATAAATATTTGTAAAGACTTAATTAACTATAACAAAAAGACTCTATTAAAAAAAGTAATGAAGTCAATATGCATACTATTTAATAGTGGTCATAGATAGAGTCATCTTCTTACCCTAAAATGCAAAAAAAAAAAAAAATTACAAAAGGTAAGAAAAAAAGGAACTCATTGCTGGAAAAAAAAAATACCAACAAAATATATATATATAGTAGTTAATACATAGTTAAAGAATAGATGATTTATGAAATACAATAATTTGGCAGTACAATGAAACCATGGAAATAAAAAAAATCAATACGAGACAGAGATATTGTAACCTCTAGGAAGATGATAATGAGAATGATGTATAAATTGTTATCTGCAAAGTCCAGAATATAATTTTGCTTATGACAAATGAACTTGGATTTAGAAAACCTAAGTTCGTCCTTTAAATTAAACCTGCCATAACCTACCTTTCTGTCATTACTTTTCAAAATTTCTATCAGCTTTAGTGCATCTAAAATATAACTTTAGAATCATATTTAGCTTTGTGGACTTTCTAAAATATTGAATAACCTTTAGCTTTGTGTACTTCCATAAATTGACTTTCTAAAATATTGAATACTTATACATTTGTGTACTTACTTCCATTTGTTTTGTGGATTAAAACATTTTATACCATATTAGTTAACTTACTTTAGAAAGTAAGTTTTTGGATGGTAGCCTTTTTAGGTATGTGTAATGTATATTGGTCGTATCATATCATTGGCTTTGACAATGACATATTCCAAAAGGTTATAGATATAGATCTGCAACTTTATTCACATAAAACATTATAAAAATATTATAATTATAAATTTTGAAAAACTAAAGATGAATAGAAGTTCAGTAGTTTGGTCGTTGGGTGATGTTTTCAGAGAATGATATTTTATCTGCAACAAAAAAAAAGAAATTGTTAACTGCAATTTGAAAGAATTAGTGATGAAATAATGTACCATTATGATATGTTCATAAAAATTATAGCCTAATATGTTAATAGTGTGACTGAAAGTTTAGTGCATATGTTTTACATGGATGTAAATAGAAATTGACAAAACTAAAGTGAAAAGAACAAAATACAGTTTTGTTCAAAACAACAAAGGTGTAGCAAACTTATAACATGCAAGAGGAATTACATAGTGTATCATATAGGATCAACTACTTTCTTGGTCATTATATTATGCTAACATGGGATATTTGTTTTTCCATTTTAGCAATATGATGTGTGTAACGACCCGATTTTATAACCCAAAATTTTAAAAACTTTATTAAATGTAAATATTAGTTAAGTTTCCCAATTCAAAATGCGGAAATAATCAATAATACTTTTTCATCAAAAACATTACATCACATTCTATTCTAATCCATAATTCATACAATTATCCTTTGTTTCAATTACAACACTGATAAAGGTATTCATGCTAATCTTATTGCATCTTTCGAAAAAGTTCATTTATACAACATAGTTACTTCAACATATTTCTCATATTACATACATTATACAAATATAATTTCGGAATACAAAAACGACTACTCCAGTCTATACTCCCATCAGCAAACATCCACGACGCCACAGCAACATCCTGAACTCATATATAACACATAGATAAGGAAAAGCAGAAGGAGTAAGAACCAACTACGGTGACCGTAGCGTGGAATTACATGGAGTAATATCATTAAAGTATAACAACCTATACAATCATCTAAAATCAATCATAGTAAACATATACCATTTATATACCAGTCAATACCTTAAACCACATAATGTGCACCTATTCAATCAGTATAATCACCACATTTCTTTTAGGCATTTCAACGCATCAGTACAACACTTCTACAACAATTGAATACAACTACGACCCCCCAATATCACAAAGGGCCAATCAAATCAACATCACGAATGCAGGTCACATCCGTACCACGAAGGCATATCAAAATTCCATACCACGAGGGGCAGGTCAAACTCCATACCACGAGGGGCAGGTCAAACTCCATACCACGAGGGGCAGGTCAAACTCCATACCACGAGGGGCAGGTCAAACTCCATACCACGAGGGGCAGGTCAAACTCCATACCACGAGGGGCAGGTCAAACTCCATACCACGAGGGGCAGGTCAAACTTCATACCACGAGGGGCAGGTCAAACTCCATACCACGAGGGGCAGGTCAAACTCCATACCACGAGGGGCAGGTCAAACTCCATACCACGAGGGGCAGGTCAAACTCCATACCACGAGGGGCAGGTCAAACTCCATACTACGAGGGGCAGGTCAAACTCCATACTACAACATCAATCACAATATAATATTTCCACTGCATTTTCTAACATTGCAAATTCCTCAAAACACAAGACACCACATCAATGTCATAAACATAATGTATCTCATATCCTACCACAACAAAACCACTCACAACATCATCATCACATAATATAATTATGTCCATTTATCACCAACAAGCGGTTCATCACAAAATCATTATTACAAATATACCCACAAATCAACAAATCAACAACTTATCACACAATCATTCATACAAACACACACATATATATTTATAACAAATCAACCATCCATAACACAACATTATCATAAATAAACCACACACAACATATTCTTCATCATATAACACATTAACGTTAGAACCAGTTTTCACGAAGGTGTATTACCATAAATGAGCATATAGCGGTTTATGTAAAAAACGGTCTTCCCGCACATATATTCCCACTTTTATGGCTAATACATCCTCAGGTGAAATACATACTTTCACATGGGACATAAACACCCAAAAGAGTTTCTATCCGTTAATATGCTCCGATTCTTGAGGGGAAATCGGAGAATGATGACTCTAATGAATTACTCTAAGACCACAATGGTCTTCTCCCTCACCTTAGGTTGCGTAAGCTCCGTTGCTCCGCAAAAGAGCTCCATCTCCCTCCATCTCCCTCCATCTCCTTCAACCTCCATTGTTGCTTTTTCCTCTCCAAAGCACTCCAATGTTCCATTAAGAAGCAATAGGAAGAGGTTTGATGTGTTTTTGAGGTTTAGTGGAGGAAATGGTCGGAATCCATGAGGAGTCGCCGCTAGGAGTGAAAGGGATAAAAGTAGTGAAGATTAGGGTTTGTGAAACCCTTTCCTTACTTTTATAGCTCTGACGCTCTCGCCCAAGCGAGGGATTCTCGCTCAGGCGAGAATCTCACAGTGGCGATATTTTTATATGATGTAATCGATTACATTCATAGTGTAATCGATTACATCATGAAAAATTACACATATCTGACATTTTTATACGATGTAATCGATTACATGCATAGTGTAATCGATTACATGCTTAGTGTAATCGATTACATCATGAAAAATTACACATGTCTGATCAGATATCAGCATGTAATCGATTACAAGGACCATGTAATCGATTACACTGTGTTATCAGCCCAAAATTGTCATTTCTCGCCCGGGCGAGACAACTCTCGCTCGGCGAGAATCCTCCAGTATAGTCCAGGATTTCACCTTTCCAGGTGATCCTTTCTCGCTCAAGCGAGACTTCCAGGACTGATACTATAATTTTAAAGACTCAAAAAATAGATGTTCATTATTGTAATTTCACTAGCCTATTCCATTAATAATAATTAGGAATGACAATGGGGCGGGGCGGGGTCGGATTTGTGCTTACCTAACTCCTAACCCGAAATTCAAAACTCGAAACATATATTTTTATACATATGTTATATATATATATATATGTCAAAAAAAATATATATATATAACTTTTATATATGTGTTTATGTGTAATTTTATAATTTCATATGTATTAATCGGGTTCAGGGTGGGATCGGGGTACAATATCAATTATACCAAATCCAAACCTGAAAATTGAACTCGGGTAAAACCCGAACCCAATCACATTGAGTTTTCCCAGTTAAATTCGGGTTAGGTTCGGGCGGGTACCCGCAGATTCGATTTTCATTATCATCCCTAATAATAATAATAATAATAATAAAGATAGTAGATTATATGGCATTAGATGATGCATTACTTAAATATTAAAAAGAAAAATCTTTTAAATTATAGCCAGCACTATAAATCAATAGATTATGCCAGCTCAACTCACGACAATGTCAGCGTAACAAAATATTATGGTAGAAATCAGATTTAAGAACATCAAAAAATAAAGACTATCCTCTTGACGTGAACAAAGATTATCTTTATTATTGGATAGATAAGTATATATTTTTTTCTTTGTTTTTAATGTGTTAAGTGTAATTTCATTGTAATTAAAAGGATACATATGTAATTACAAATTATATTCTCATTTGTTTTTTGAAACACTTGTTTTTACATTAACGGAGATCCTAACTCTCTTCTACATTAATGGTATATTTATGATCTACAAAAAAAAAAAAAAAAAAAAACTAAACTTGTGCTCCTTTTACTTGGTGAGGAAAGAAAATAACTCATTTTGGGTAATGAAAATTATCCGATGAGAATAAACGATTGCATGATTGTTCCTTTTTCATTAGCCAATGGCCATGACTTCACATTCAATGTTTCTACAATTTGATGTGTCTTAGAAAATAAACCTCCATGGCAACAAAACTAAGCTTATAATACATGTTAGAAAATACTAAATGAAAATAAAGAAGTTGTGAAAGGTAAAGAATGGTAAAATAATAACTAACTTCCTATTCTAGAAAACTCTGACTATCTTACTAAGCGAGATGGATCTCTCGTCGAGTAAGGTCTTCAGACCAACAATTTCTCAATCTCATGCCTTTGTTTCGCTAAGTGAAAGTGGTCTCGCTCAACGACCACTCCTGGCTCGTGAGTGAGGTGCTATGGCTTAATGAGTGAGTTTAGCTAAACTTCTTGTCTTGGTGTTGCTCATCGAGAGCTAGTTCTCATTGAACGTATACCTTCTCGTGAGCAAATTCCTCCTCGCTAAGTGATGGATCATGTCTTTTGTTTGACTTATTCGTCTTCTTCAATTGCTTTCCCTTATTCTTGCTATTTTATCAATGTGGAGACTCCCTAGTTGAATTAAATGACATTATTTTTAGCTAGTCAAATAGATCATATTGTCGCCAACCAAATGACACTCTAAAGCTTTTTGCACCTTATGTGAATTAGCATACCCATGTTAATGGTAAAATGGAATGTTCAGTCTAGATGTAGAGCAATATTTAAACCTATCCAATTGTGTACAAGTTGTCAAACAAAATAAGTGAATGTACAAGAGTAAAAGAGATATAGAGAAGACTTTGGTTATTCATTAAAAAATATGCACAAAAGCCATCCTCCTAAATTAGATGTGTTTCCCCAACTTCTAATGAAGGTATCCATAGTTGGCAATTTGTCCCGAAAAAGTCGTCACGCCAAAACAATGACCTTCAAAGATGCTTTTAATTCCCACAAAAGATTGTTGGGCAAGTGAATATACCCATACTGGTGTGTCTATCTATCAATGAGCTTATAAGCAGATTTGATTGAATAAATATTTGTTTTGTCATTCATGGTACCCACATCCACGAATCTAAAGTGTCTCTGAGTTACACATTGTTGGAGATCCTGAATAAGATTATCAATTACATGTTGTTGGACAAATAGTTGCATTATCAATGTTAAGCTCCACCTACATTTTCACTCATATTAAAGGCATGCGGCTAATAGAGACATAACAAAAGTATGCATGTCGTCAGTTTGGGATGGGATCACCTGTTCCAAGATGATGTCTCCAACTAAGTCTCGACCAATTAGATATTGTCATCCCATTTAAAGAATTTACATCATTTTCCACTAAAAAAAATATTTCTCATTTCTTTTCATTTCCATTCTGAGCATGTGTTAGGGCCCAAGGAGTAAAAAGGAAACATGACATTCTCAGCTGGCAAAAAGATTTTATCATGGGTTAAGGGCTGAACATATTTTATTTTATGTTTATGAAATATTCTCTTTTTGTAAGATCCTTTCACTTGGATGGTTGAGATCATTTCTGTTTTCCCTATAAAGAAGTGTAGTGAACTTGATTAATGACATATGATGAATATTCAGTAAATTACTCTAGAAATTAGTCTATTATTTCCTTCTTACTAATTGCACCCTAACATTTTGGTGATTTCATTCTTCTCTCAAATGCCTCCCAAAAACTCTCAAAAAGAACCAGATGAACCTTTTACCCAGATTCTCATGGACAAATTGAAAGAAACCAGGAGAAGTAGGATGTGCGGCATACCGCCATCACCATTGTCCTTCATTCCATCACTGAAAAACTGGCAGACATAGGGTTTGCCTCCTTTCTTCCCAACGAACCACCACCAGATATTTTGGCCCCCAACTCCACTTCTCACCTGACCCAAAATGGCTCTTCTACCCCACCCATACACAATCAGTCGCCCTCACGGCCATCCCAACAACCCAACTACCCTACACCTCCTCATATATTCCAAGCACACTCATTCCCACACCCTCACACAACACCCTCTCACAACCCATACCAACATACCCAATTCAACCAAAACACTCAACCACGTCCTCCTAAACTTCAGCTTATGCCATTTGACGGTAAAGAACCCTTAAATTGGATTTTTCAGGCGGAGCAGTTCTTTCAACTCTATTTAGTTCCACCGGATCAGCGGATGCCCATGATTTCCCTTTATATGCAAGGAGAAACATTGAGTTGGTTTAAATGGATGTTTCATAACTCCCAGCTCTCCGATTGGAACACATTTACCAGGGACTTGTTGAATCGTTTTGGTCCCTCCACTTACGCCAACCACCAAGCAGAATTGTTCAAACTTAAACAATCTGAATCTGTAGCAAAATATCAAAAACAATTCAAAAAACTGTGTAACCGAATTTGGGGTTTATCTCCTGAAATTATTTTGAATTGTTTTATTTCAGGGTTGTTTCCAGAATTCGCCGTGAGTTGGCAATCCTCCGACCAACCTCCATTTCTGAGGCGTTGGGACTAGCAAAACTAGTGGAAGCTAAAATTCGGGATTCAGGCCGGTTTGGGCCCAAACATAATAGACCATCCTTTCCCCAACCCACATATGCTAAAAACCAGAACCATTCCCCAACTCAAGCCATCCCACACAACCCTTCAATTCCTATTCGCCGTTTATCCATAGCACCGATGCAGGACAGACGTGCTCAAGGCTTGTGCTACAATTGTGACGAAAAATTTCATGCTGGTCATCGGTGTCAACCGATGAAATTTTTGTTGATGCTAAACGACGGTTTGCATTTGACTACGACCATAGATCCTCAAGACACAAAAGCTCTTAGTGCATAACCTCAACAGTTTGATTCTGCACCAGTAATGGAAGACTTAATTCACTTCCACATTTCTAATCAGGCTTTAGGAGGACAAATCTCATCAAAGACGCTCAAATTCTCTGGCAACATTTATGGTCATTCAGTTACTGTCTTGGTAAATACAGGCAGCTCTCACAACATCTTACAACCTCGCTTGGCTGAATACCTAAATTTGCCAATCACTCAGACCCCACAATTTCTAGTCATGGTGGGAAATGGAGCCCATATGTATTGCAGCGGGCTATGTGACAAGACATCTATTACATTGCAGGGTAAGGAATTCCTTATTCCTTTTTACCTCCTTCCTATAAAAGGGGCAGATGTGGTGTTGGGAATTGAGTGGCTATGAAATTTGGGACCAATTATCTCTGATTTTTCAATTCCATCTATGCAGTTTTCGGTGGAAAACACAACTATCACACTTACTGGGACCAATTATTTGGAGGTTTTGTGTTGACTATAAAGCACTTAATGCCATTACTATCCCAAATAGGTTCCCAATTCCGACAATTGATGACTTGATTGATGAACTCGGGGTGCAACTATCTTTCTAAAGATCGATTTATGTTCGGGATACCACCAAAATTGGGTTCACCCGGATGATACTCATAAGACGGCATTCTGTACTTTTGACAGACATTATGAATTTTTGGTTATGCCATCCGGTCTCACCAACTGCCCATCTACATTTCAAGCGGCCATGAATGATTTACTCAGGCCTCACTTAAGACATTTTGTTCTGGTTTTCTTTGATGATATATTGATCTATAGCACTTCTTTTAATAATCACTTATTACATTTGGAGACAGTGTTGAACCTATTGAAATCTAATCAGTTTTATGCAAAGTTATCAAAATGTCATTTTGGAGTGGATTCGGTTAGCTACCTTGGTCACATTATTTCTACAGTGGGTGTGCAACTAGACCCATAAAATATTCAGGCTATGGTTGATTGCCCACAGCCTCGATGACTCATGACTCTCAGGGGGTTTTTAGGTCTCACTGGCTTTTATCGCAAGTTTGTTAA
Source organism: Lupinus albus (assembly GCA_009771035.1). Taxonomy (NCBI): domain Eukaryota; kingdom Viridiplantae; phylum Streptophyta; class Magnoliopsida; order Fabales; family Fabaceae; genus Lupinus; species Lupinus albus. The sequence continues at coordinate 15,293,912 of CM020010.1, forward strand.
ACAATACGCCACTCTCGTCGCTCCTCTCACCGATCTACTCAAACAACATAAATTCAAATGGACAATAGAGGCTCAACAAGCCTTTACAACATTAAAAACAAAAATGACAAAAACTTCAGTGCTCCAACTTCCATATTTCTCGATTCCCTTTGAAGTCGAGATTGATGCATCGGCAGTGGCCATTGGGGCCGTTCTTTCACAATCAGGGCATCTCATCGCCTTCTTTAGCAAGAAGATGATTCCCCGCATGCAGCATGCCACCGCATATGTCCGCGAGATGTACGTTGTAACAGAAGCAGTAATGAAGTGGCGTCAGTATTTAATCGGTAGTAAATTTCAAATACTAACAGACCAACAGAGCCTTATACACCTTATGACACAAGGGTTGCATACACCAGAACAACAAAAGTGGGCCATTAAACATATTGGATTTCAGTATGAAATAAGATATCGAACGGGTACCTCTAACAGGGTCGTTGATGCACTTTATCGACACCTCAATGAAGAGATCCCGGTTATGAATTCTCTTTCCTCGTCGATTCCAACCTTGTTGGATCAGCTTCACAATCATTATCAAACCTCATAAGGCAAACAGTTCATTAACAAGTGCGAAACAGATACCAATATGAAAAAGAAGTTCCAATTCTCTCATGGACTAATTTTTTATGACACCAGAATCTTCATACCTGATGTGTCCGATTTCCGGAAGATGATTCTGACCGAGTATCACGCCTCACCCACGGCTGGTCACTCCGGTCTGAAACCAACACTTGCCCAAATCGCTGCTTTTTGCTACTGGCCAGGTCTATACCGTGACACCAAACACTTCATACAACACTGCATTACATGTTAACACAATAAATGTGTCCCATCAAAACAGAATGGACCTCTACAACCTTTATCAATACAAAAGCAAATTTGGGAAGATATATCAATGGATTTTATCACACACTTACCTGTCTCACAAGGGCACACAGTGATCTGGGTCATGGTGGACAAGCTTTCAAAGTATGCTCATTTCATCGAGATCCCCTCAAAGTTCACCGCTTAATCCTTGGCACATCGGTTTCTGGCTGAGATAGTCAGATTACATGGAGTACCGAAGTCCATCGTCTCAGACCGAGACAAACTGTTTGTAAGTACTTTCTGGAGAGAATTTTTTCGGTTGCATGGGACGACTCTCTGTTTCAGCTCGACATACCATCCACATACCGATGGTCAAACAAAGGTGGTAAATCGGTGTCTTCGGACCTACCTTCGTTGTTTTACCGGTTCACAACCGAATAGGTAGTTTTGACATCTTCCCTTGGTTGAGTTTTGGTACAACACGTCCAAACATTCTGCTATCAGTTTCTCGCCATTTGAAGTTATTTATAGACGTCAACCGCCAACATTGTTGCGATGCAACACTACAACCGAACAATGTACACTGGTTCTGGACATTTTCAAAGAAAGAACCCATTTGTTAGCAACCATCAAACAAAATTTACTCATAGCATAACAAAGAATGATAGCACAAACTCAATCGGGTCGAAAAGATGTTACCTTTGACGTTGGAGAGTGGGTATTATTGAAGCTCCAACCATACCGACAAGCGACAGTGGCCCGACGGTTGTGTCAGAAGTTGTCTCCTCGGTTTTATGGGTCGTACCAGGTTCTGCGTCGCATCGGTCTAGTGGCTTACAAGCTCTCCTTGCCTCCGGCAGCTAGCATCCACCCGATTTTTCATGTTTCCCTCCTCAAGCGGTTTCAAAGTGACCCCACGGTGAAAAACATATCGTTTCCGGCTCTTCCCGAATTACCTCCACCAAGTGAGGCAATAGTGACCGACGGGAACATCAACAACAATGTTGTAGGAGCAAAAGAAAACACTCCAAATAGAGAAGATGAAGTTTTGAATATGAGAGTTGGGATCTCCAAAGCAAGAACCCATGAAAAAAAGGGTATTTTGAATGTTAACCGTGTTGAAGGAGCAAAAGTAATGGCTCACAGTGAAGAAGATGAAGTTGTAAAAGAGAGTGATGATGTTTCCAAAGCTAGAGTCTATGAAAAAGAAGACATTGTGCATGTTAATCGTGTTGAAGGAGCAAAGGTGAGAGCTCCCAATGAAAAAGATGAATTTGTGAAAGAAAGAGATGGAGTTTGTAAAGAAAAGGCATATGAGAAAGGGATTTTGCTAAATGAAAATGGATAAGTGTCCAACCGAGAGAACTCTTAGTTTTTCTCCACTTCCACTAATTAATGCAACTAATACCTTGGGAACTCTAAAAAGGAACTCACTTCACTATGCACCCTTAAAAATTAATGATGTGTTTAACACTTCATCCAACGGTCCCAAGGAGCCTCAAAACATGCTCCACGCCTCGAGCAATGGGAAAAGTCCACCACAGTCTGCTATTAGTTGTCCCAAGGCAAACCACATGTCTCCCCATAATCTGCCAACAAAAGCCCCTTCACATGGGACGGTCTCCCCACCAAACCAATTGGAGCTGTTGGATAATTTTTTTTTCCTCCACACAGTCCAGAAATTAATTCAAACCTTGAGGACAAGGTTCATTTGGATGGGTTGGGCAATGTTAGGGCTCAAGGAGTAAAAAGGAAACATAACATTCCCAGCTGGCAAAAAGATTTTATCATGGGTTAAGGGCTGAACAGATTATATTTTCTGTTTATGAAATATTCTCTTTTTGTAAGATCCTTCCACTTGGATGGTTGAGATCATTTCTGTTTTCCCTATAAAGAAGTGTATTGAACTTGATTAATGACATATGATGAATATTCAGTAAATTATTCTAGAAATTAGTCTATTATTTCCTTCTTACTAATTGCACCCTAACAAAATGTTCATCTATTTCTCTTACAGTACCTTTTCTCTTGCAAGATACTGCAAGAGAAAGATATGAACATTCTGGGAAAGGAAATTAAAAGTCACATGAAATAAAATGATAAATATTTTTTTAGTAGAAAGTGATGTAGATTTTTTAAATGTTATGGCAATATCTAATTAGTCAAGACAGGGTTGAGGATGTCATCTTGTGACAGATAATCCCCATCGGGTCAGTTTGATCTTTAAATGGATCAACCAACCCACAAATTGTGCAATAGCAAAAGGAACAGTGTCAGTCCCCATATGGAACCACGTGCAAGGAAAAAGAAATAGATGCCTTTTATTATGGTACAAACATTAAGCTGCATTGATCCATCATAAAAGAATATATGATAGTATAATAGAGTACACGTGTAACTAGTGATTCAAATTGTGGACCACATCACGTGAAGTGACTGTAATATTGTAGTTGCAGTAACTGTCACAACCACATCATATCGCAGACATCAAATCACAATGATGCGATTGCATCTGGTCGCAACACAATCGCATTAGACCACATTTGGGTCGCATCATGCCACAACGCAACCACATCGGACTGCATCATACCACGTCGATTTCAAAAATATGCAATAGTCACAATCTACATCGTAACATTCGCAATGACTGCAATCGCAATAAGCACGACTGCAAACGCAATTTAAAACAATGAGTGCGACAATTACATTTTCCTATTACTTCTCATGAAACATGTTTGAAACCTAGAATACATAAACACAACTATTTTTTCAATAATGAATTTCTCATTATCAATAAGTGAAATTTTGATCTTTTATGGCTGTGAACAACCATAAATAATCATCAATAATAGAAAGTGTTTGATGTCTATGCATAGGTTATGCCTCACAGAAGTTGAGTGAGATTGTTACAATGGATCATATTATTGATCGCAATGAAAACCGAATCTGTGGGTACCCACCCAAACTCAACCGGAATTTAACGAGTAAAATCCATTATTATTGGGTTCAGGTTCGAGTTATGCCCGATGTTAATTTTCGGGTTTGTTACATTTGGTATCCTACCTCGAACCAATCTCAATTAATAAATTGAATAAATTAACATTTTAATATATCTTCTTCTAACATTTATTTGATATAAATTTTTATTACAAGATAAGCAACATTTTAACCTCTAAATTTTTATTTCTCAGCGGGGTTAATATATCTTCTTCTAACATAAGTGTTGTTTGCAAAAGCCATTCAATCAGGAATCAGTGGTCATATGTTATTTGAATAAATTACCCCAACGCTAACGCATTTGAAGCTAAGGGTTTCGGGCTCGGTAATGGTAGTGTTAATTCTAACCCCGCTGAGTTCGGAGTTGGGTAAGCACAAACTCAATCCCAACCTACCCCGTTGCCACTCCTAAATGGTATAATATGAAGAGGGGGAATTCGTTGTCACAAGCACAGTGTCTCAAGGCAGAATAAATAAAATGTAAATTGGATCTCAAGAACTTAGATAATTGGTAGATATGGTAGATAAGAAGATAGTATCGTGGACATAGATATGTGACAAATATCATATTGGTTTAATCTTGTACAATGCCTCCCTTAAAACAAGAAGTATCATTTCAATCATTATCTTCAACTTGTAAAATAACTCCATTTTTAAAGTCATTGTAGAAATATCAACAACTTGTTCTTCAAAGTGGAAGTACTAGATCAACATTTTTTTAGTCACTAATTTTAGAATATAGCAAACTTGTTGTCACATAATATTTATGTAGGGTACTTTCCTTTTGATTCAACACTTCAAGAATTTTCCTTAGTCATATACTATTTGTGTAGCCCAACTTGTTGTTGCTACGAATTCTGCTTCAACGGTAGAAAGGACAATCAATCATCGGTTCTTTATAGGAAACCAAAACATTGTACATGTGCCATGATGAAATGTGTAACCCGACATGCTTTTTCTTGTATCAATGTCTCTAGAGGAATCATTGTATGTATAGCCAACAAGCTTCACATCACTTAGATAGCTATAAAATTTAGGAATTATTCATTTTAGTCCCACATATTTCTTATCTTCCAACTTTAGTCGTTCAAAATTTGAAAAAACTAAATTGGTCCCCAAAAATTTTAAATATTCATAAGTATTCACTCTAAAAACTTACATCACTTAGAGTACCTTCGATATGACGATAATTCTTTTATCTCTTATATAATTATGCATACTTATATTGAAATACCATCTACCAATAATGCTTTAAGCTAAAGTAGAAAAATTATTAGAGAAATGTTCAGATTTTGTTTTAATTTTAAGTGAATTGTCTAGTTCACTTTTTTGATTATTCAAGTTTAATTGGATTTAAGACAGTCAAACATGAATTTATACGGTTCAAAGCAATTCAATCACTCACTTAAGAATGCAAACCAGAAATGATTCAAAGTCCAATCAGCAATCAAACCTCACTTGGTCTGAGATTCTGATTGATGCTATTTCATATTTTGCATGTCCTGCAGAGCTTGTTATGTTTAGAGTTTTATAAAATTGGATTTGGTTGGTGACATGCTATAATGTATTTAAACTAAATAATTTTGGCATTTTAATTTATATGATGACATTAAGTTGATTAGTTTATTGAATAATTTATAGAATATATATTTACACTTTTCTATATTGATTAGTTGATTGAGGCTATATATGGATAACCGATTATTGGCGATTTGCTTTGAACTTGTTTTCTGGGTATTCCTATGACTGAATTGAAAAAAGAGCATAAATTTGTATTTATTTTGCTTAATCACAATATTGACCTGTTAATATTATCTTTGTTTCACTGAAATGTTGGAGGACCTGTTCTTAACTCCAAATATTGGGACGTTAGCCATTTCCATGCAAGTACTTATCAAATCTCCCAAAATAGACAAAGTTACGTATTATCTTATCAATATGGGAATAAAATGTTGCATATAATCTTGTCTGGCCTATTATCTAGGGTCTGTTTGTAAGATGAGTTTTGAAGGGAGGAAATGGGAAGAGAACGTTTCAGAATCATCTTAGAAGTGTATTTCATAGTTCTGAAACCTTCTTTTTCTCTTTCTTTCCCTTCAAAATCTAACTTGCAAACGAACATTAGGGTATTCGAAAAGGAATATATGGTAGACAAAGATGCATATACTAGCTTTTTTGTGTTCTTTTTCTTTGATGCAATCTACCTCTATTATTAGCATACAAAAGGAAAAGCTAACAAACCTTATTCCATGTTGTCACCAGATCTACGATATGGCATGTATCTATGGTCCTTTGCAGCATTCCTTCTCCTCTTTTTCTCAACAAATGATTCAAGTTTACCAGATGACTGAAAATGGTGTTAAGATAGAGTTATTAGAAAACACTCATTAAATGACATAAAGAAACAAATATTCTGAGATGCATAATACCTTGAGATGCTTATATTTTTCAATAAGCCTTTGCTTCCGGATTTCAGCTGCAAAGAACATACAGCAGAAAAAACCTAGTCAGCATCAACAATTCATGTTTCATTCAATCCTTATTTGTCTGATATGAAGTTTATTGTGTTTACCATTGCTTAACCCTCAGTTAGATTCATAAGGTCACACATCTACCAAATTGAGAACCCTCGGTTAGATTCATACCCACTGTGAGTGTTACACTCACAGACTACTAGCATAATCACTAACAAACATAATGCCACTAATACTACCAATGTGCTAAAAGAAGTTAACATACTGTAAAAAAATTATATTATTTAAGGGTGCAATAACAACAACCAAGTCTTAATCGTAGTAGGTGGGGTGACCTATATGAATAGAACAATACCATAATGCTCTCTGGTAAATAATGTTCTTGGACTAAATATTGATCTCTAAATCTTTCTTAATCGTTTCGTCAATCCTTTTTTCGGTCTCCTTTTTCCTCTAAAAGTTGGACTAATCTCCATTTAATATACTCCTTACTAAAACATCTAATGGTATCCTCCACACATCTAAACCACCTAAGGCGCGATTGTACCATTTTTCTACAATAGGAGCTAATACAACTTTCTCCATGATGCATTCATTTCTAATCATATTGTGTCTAATGTGTCCACTAACCCAAAGCAATATTCTCATCTCTGCCAACATTCAGTCTCATAACATTGCAGGTCTTATAGCTCACAAAACTTCCCCTATAACTTGAGTGACACTTTTCTATCAAATATGACACATGACTCCACCAATTCATTCACCTCGCTAGGATCCTATGATTTACATCTTCGTCAATTTCCCATCGTGTTGTATGATTGTGGTATAGTATGACCTCCGATCTTTATCTCGACCTTAGAATTTGTCTGCCTCTTTTCTTCTCTAGAGCTTTCTGCAATACCTCTCTAGACACCTTATAGTATGTCTTCTCTAAATAAATGAAAAACATGTGCAAGTCCATTAGGTTCCTTTAATATCTCTCCAGTCTCCACCAATCGCTGTAGCAAGTATATAGCCTACATTGCCAATCTCCCCGACACAAAACCAAATTGATTTCCTCTCCACCAATTGCCGTAGCAAGTATATAGCCTACATTGTCAATCACCCCGATACAAAACCAAATTGATTTCCTCTCAATCTCTGCTCAATTATCCCTTCATAGTTTCATAATACAGCTCATGAGCTCAATTATTTAAGGGTCTTGAGAGTATATCCAATCAAGCATCATTGACTTCACGTGTTCATATTTTGGGTTAAGCTAGCCCTAAATTCTCTTGCAAGGCAAACAAATATAAGCAGATGCAGAAATGCAATTTTCAATATATGGTGAGAGAGAGAAGAAGAAAGGTCATGGAAGGAAGAGAGGGAGAGCATTACATTTTTTTATATAAAAAGGACGTTTTCCCTGCTTTGCTGCTTCTCTCTCTTTCTTCTTATGATTAGCCAATATCTTAGCATCAATATGCTTTGCTGAACCAGATTTCAGCTGTTTATCCTACAAAAACATGTAAATATGATCAACATGTGACACCCCTGGAGGTATACGACAAATTTTAAAAGACAAGTACTTACAATCCATGATAAACGTTCTTCTATTTCATGGATGCGCTCTGGATCTTTATATCTTCTCAATTCCTTCTTAAGAGCCTTTTATGCCAGAAAAGCGTCATCAAAGGGATGTAAACAAATAAGCTAGAGACAAAACTCTACAATTAGAATCTGGAAGACTACCTCTTTTTCAGCAGGAAGATCACTTTCGAATAAAAAATTATATCTCTTCCTAAACCTGCAAGTCCAAGTAAATGTATTACTAGTGCTTCACAGATCCCATCATAGGAAACCACTTGCTTAAAATAAAATAGCAACAAAAAAAACACTTGCATTAAATTGTTCAAACGAGTAATTTGCATTGGGTATAATAAAAAGATTATTATAAAGCAAATGCTATGACCAAATGTTACCTACTCAAAGGACAACAGACAGACCATCATCCATAAAAAAAAATACCAATGATACTCGCAAGTCACAAAGAAACATGCTTAATTAATAATGTTTACACACAAATATATCCATTTCTCCTGCACCCATATGGTAAGACAAACATCCCATCTTAGAAACTTCTCAACAACATGCTTGAACTTGGGTGTTGAATCTAACATAGAATAGTCTACATCAGACCATGGGTTTGTGAATCATGAATACTTCCAAATCACATGCAGTTGTTTGTCATACACTGAAAATACATATCAGTATAATACCATAATGATTCTATAACATTATGCATAGAGACAATAAATTGGGAGAAGGCCATTATTTTTTATAAAAAAGAGACAGGAAAAATATTAAATATGACACGTACATTTTCAAGGATTATTTTCATATTTGAGAGGGAGGAATAAAATTTTATCACATTAAGCAAGGCCTTCATATGAACTTTTCTATTGACTGCTTTAAGCATCTCACAAAGTTGACTTCTTCACATGATGGTAGCTAGTTTTTGTTCAAACAATAATCATAATGGAATGATACTGAGCTGACATGCTCTCAAATAAAAAGGCAGCCAGAATCAACACAGCTTTGCAATATTACTGACTTGCTTAAACTGTGTCATTATAATTGCAGCTAAAATATGGCATTTCTTAACATAAGTCCACTAGACCATAAAAACAAAAACAGAGAGAAGACATATGAAGAGGTGAACGCACCCATCAGTGTCAAGTGTACCACAAAGAGATTCGAAACGCGGATCACGTACAACCTGAACATCACTAAAATAGTAAGTAACTTAGAAAAATATTCAGATATAAAAAATGGAAAGACCATATCCATATTCAAATTCAACATAATTTAAATACCATACTACACAACCCCTATTAATATGAAAACTTCTTCATATTTACATAGTAAATGACATTGCTGTAATATACTTGCACTAAACCAGCTTCAACTTATATTCTAAATTTACAAGTATGATTATGAAACACAGACTTAACCATGGGTGAGGACGTGTGGGCACAAGTGAAGCACACAAAAAATAACAGAGCAATTGGTTATTGCAGGGTGCATCTGAAATATTAGAATACTTCGCTAGCAAAAGGCGGAAAAGCAATAGCATAAATATAAGCAGCGGAAATCACACTCAAGACAATACAAAACCAAACTCACCTTCTTAGGAGCATGTACGACCTCTCTAAAGGAAGGTACTGGTTTCTTGCTACTAGCCTCCATTGGCCTGGGAAAACATAAAAATCAGTTATTTTAATGTGTTTCTTGGATACAAGAAAAAAAATCATTTTGCTTCCCACAATATCTCCACACCCAAAGGGTGCAAGGTAGGAATTGCAGTTTTGGTAGAATATCGATTTTAACTATCTACACAACACCGGCACTGTGACCACATTATCAGAATTTGTTTCACAATTCTTTGCATTTTTTATAACTGCAATGCAACATGAGTAACATACCTATTCTTGTTGGCCCTTTTCAACTTTTGGTCTTCTCTAGGTTTCTTGGAAAATGCATGTGCCCCATTTGAGCGTGCTTTCTGCAACTCTTCAAAGGTTACATCAGCTAGCTCCTTCTCTATCTCCTCTTCCTCCTATAATCATCATAATCAATGACACATAGACATTGTTTCCTTAAATTTATAAATAAAATAAAAGAAAAAAACTACAATTTTTTGAAGTTACCCACATCTTCTGAGGAACTAGAAGAAGACTCGTCCATCTCACTCAGCTTGTACTGGGGTTCACTGGAACCTGCAATTCCACTTTTGTTGTCTTTCTTCATTTGAAGATTATTTTGTGTGAATTGAGAGAAGAAATGAGAAAGTTGAAAGAGGACTGCAACTGTGCAAACCCAAACAGGATGGACCAAGAAGAGGGCAAGGTAGTTGTTAGCATGGGCAGTGGTCAAAAACTTCTAGACTTGATATGGGCTTACAACTATGGCCTAGATCACAAACTATGTTACTGTTAACAAATGCTCAAGCTTTTTACTTCAAAATTGTTCTTAAATCATTGATTGTTCAGCATCATTATCTAGAACCAGTGATTCAAATTACGGACCGCATCATGTGATGTGGCTGCAATATTGCGATTGTGGTGACCGCGACAACCGCATCACACTGTAATTGCGGTGTGACACCGAATCACAATGGTGTGGCCACATTAGACCGCATCGAATTCAAAAATATTTTTTTAATCACAAAATAATTAACAGCGCACGGCCGCAATCTGTATCACAACGGCCGCGCTCGCAGTAACCACAACCACAATTTAAAACAATGTCAATAACCGTAAAATTGAAAGAAAAAATTACTATTAGAATGCAACATTTATATTTGAACTTAAACAGAAAAAGTATTGAACAAGTAACAATCCCATAAACAGCGCATACTTATATTGGAATATCAAAGAAAATGTAGAAAAATCAATTAACTGCAACTAAAGGAGTTTGATGGGTCTTAGTGCTACTAAAACTTAAAACCCTTGAACCCCTTCTCAATCAATCAAAGTTAGCACAAAGGTCAGATAATTGGTAAAGAAACACAGATGGAAGACTCGAGTCAAATAGCAAAAATTGGCCAGCAAGTTACAATAGGCAAGTAAAACAGCCCCAGTTGCGCATCCTTGCATTGGCACCAGAAATTACCCAGAAACAAATCGAAGTTGGATGCTTTTTTATGGATTAAAATCAGCGAGTGAGCAAAAGGAAAGGTCAAAGTTGAAGCTATGCTTCTGGTGTGGTCTTGCTGAGGCATGGAGACTAAAAAAAGGAATTGCTTTATTGCTTTTTTTTGGTACTACAAAGGGTATCAGCTTACCTTTTGGGTAAGGAATTAATCTCTTTCGGGGTTCGTGGACGCCCCTCCCAATACGTGTCGCTCTCAGGAATCGAAACCTTGACCTTTTGGCCTTTCGGTGGATACTGCTTTACATGATTTCCGAACAGCCTATTAAGCTATTTATCATCTTCACTTTTTGGGTAAAATTAATAAGGTTGGTTGGTTAGTGAGCAGCCTTGCTTTATCCAAATCTCAAATTTGTTTCATTCCATGGAAAGATGAAAGTTTCTTAAGATATGGTTAATTAAGGTGACACTGTGTCGTCCAATATATGTAGCCGACCCATTTAGTGAGACTAAGAAAAATGCTAAAACCATTTGACATAAAAAAAACAGGTATGACATTGTATGCATAGGCAAATCTGTGAGTCAGAACATTTATCAAACAACTGGTGTGCTAAAATCAAGTAAGAAAAGAATTGTAGAGCATGATGAAGGTGAATTCATAATACAAATATGAAGCTAGGGTATAGTCAGAACAAAAACGTGGAATCAGAGAATCAACGAATCCCATTACAGAATCGAATCCAAAACAGAAGGTAAGATATAGAGAGAAATTGTTCATACCTGAAGTAGCAGCTTCAGAAATAGTTAAGGGTTTGAACATTGAAGGAAACATATATAGTTCTCCCCATAATACCATTAGATTTATCAAATGGTCCATATCATGCCACGTCATCAACAGAAGAAAAAACAAAAATAAATCCGGGAAAATCCTATAAATCTTTCTAAAAAACTATAACATGCATTCTTGGACCTATAGTCCATTTTTTAGGGTATTTTTAAGATAAAAAATATAATTTTAATGTAAATTAAATGGTACAATTATTAATGTATTTTAGTTTTTCAATATTTTTTTATATTCAATTTCTTAAGTAATGAAAAAGAATCTGATTCACATTCTTGTAAAATATGTTAGTTTCGAGGCATGTATTAAAGGATGGAGAAATGAATCAAAGTAGAAAAAACAAATATATAATATCAATTGTATAACGAATATTGATAATTGTGAAAGATAATGTAAATCCTTTATAATGATAGTTTGTGAGAGTAACCTATTTTTATAGTATAGTATACAAAAAGTATATTCTTTATTTGACAGACATTTCGTATTTGCCGACCCGCATTCTTATTTTATTATATTAAGTATTCAATTTTTATATATTTTATTTTATAATATTATAATATTTTTGTATTAAGAGTACTTTATGTTAAAAAATGTATTTATTATAATGTTCAATTTAAGGTGAGATATGTGGTTAATGTGTTAATGATAGTTACCTAGGATTATATGATTTTTTTGTAGAAATTAAAAAATATAATGCCAAAAATTACACCATGATAATAGTTATTTTATGTTTTAGCTTTATATATAGTATAGATGTTGTACTCACTACAATAACTTGCATAAAATATGAATTTACATGATAGTCAATTGTAGTAAATATACATAGAATACGATGAGTAAATAAGTAATGGAACCCTTGTATATTAACCATATATAAGTTGAAACTTTAAAAAATGAAATAAAGGTATGAAGAAATCTTATATTTGTTTAATAAGTTATGGATTGTTATATCTATACTATTTAATAAAGGAATGCTTAAAATAGCTTTCCATTGTATAATTTTTAAATACATATTTTATCTTTCAGAATTTATAACTTAATATATATGTATTATAAACTGCTAAGTGGTGCAGTTGAGCATATAAAAGTATAAAGTTATTATGCACCAATGTTTTTTAATAATTTATGAATAACTAAATTATGAACATGAACACAACTGTATATGCATCACTTCATTAATATTGAACAACTATTCCAATTGAATATATGCAAATTACAATATGTAATATAATTTATTACATTACACATTTACTGCATATAGACTACACTTTACAAATGATAGGAAAACAGATTGACAAACACAACAATGTCTATCAACATGCTAGTATTTATAATTAGATATCATGTTATGCATGGAACCAACAATGTACATACACGTTAACACATTTAAAAGAAACAAAAAAAATACAATATATTTTGGAAGCTCATGTATGATAAACTTACTTGTTAAAAGTTTTGGAATACCTCCTTAAAGACAAAATTAGTCCATGCATGCTTAACTCTAGAAAATGCCACATATAATCCAATATTCGCTAGTAGTAGCCAATAAAACATTGATCTAATAATGTAAGATCCTACCAGAGTCATATGTTTCGTAATATATTAAATATTAAAAGTTTAATTCTTGGGAACCGCACTTATTATGACTTACCTTGAAATGGATCATCTTTACCCAAATACTCTTTGTTATACTAAAAATTATTAAGAATTAGTCAATTTTACCAAACAAAAAGGAACATAATTTCTGGGCCAAATTAATCATATAAAACTGAAGAGCATGTACACCCCTTTGTTCGGTAGAGGAGAGTTAGGAAAGAGAGAAAGGGGGAGAGAGAAGTTAGAGAAAAAATTTGAGTTTCTCCCATTTGGTTGAGGGGAGAGAAAGGAGGGAGAGAGTAAAAAGTGTATGGATCCCATAAATTTTTCTCTGTTCAATTGTGAGAAGAAAATGAGAGGAGAAGAGAGTAACATAATAAAACACTCGAACCAATCTCAATTAATAAATTGAATAAATTAACATTTTAATATATCTTCTTCTAACATTTATTTGATATAAATTTTTATTACAAGATAAGCAACATTTTAACCTCTAAATTTTTATTTCTCAGCGGGGTTAATATATCTTCTTCTAACATAAGTGTTGTTTGCAAAAGCCATTCAATCAGGAATCAGTGGTCATGTGTTATTTGAATAAATTACCCCAACGCTAACGCATTTGAAGCTAAGGGTTTCGGGCTCGGTAATGGTAGTGTTAATTCTAACCCCGCTGAGTTCGGGGTTGGGTAAGCACAAACTCAATCCCGACCCACCCCGTTGCCACTCCTAGATGGTATAATATGAAGAGGGGGAATTAGTTGCTACAAGCACATATAAAATTGTGACTCACTTAGCCATGGTAAATCCTCATAATCCTATTCACCTATAAGAAAGAAACTTACAAGATGGTCTAAAGTAAATTTATGTAATCAAATAAACTTAACCAGGGCAAAATATACAAACTATTGGGTCAAGATTTTAATTATAAAATTAACCAGGGCCATTCTAGGTAAATAACTTTATATACAGTAAAATGCCTTCAATATATAACTAGAGATGAAGATAAGAAGATACATTGATCACTAGAAAAATATAGGACACTTCATTCAACCTACAACTTTAACACCAAAATAAATAATGTTCCTATTCCCCACTATCCAAGAGAATCTTCTTGAGTGGCTACATCATCTTCATCCATGGGATCCTCTTCAACACGGTCATCTGTGTCAGTTTCTGCATCGGATATCGGTCCACCTTTTGCATCTGCATCGGCTATATCATCATCAGAGCCAGTGTCACTGCAACTCTCAGTTTCTGAGTCAGATATACAACCATGTTTTTCTCTTTTTTTATCACAATCATTTGCAGAACCTCCAAATTGCTCCCTCAATTCAGGAGCAACAATGCCAATCATCTCACTTAGTGCTCGTCGATCATTCTCTCGGGTGGCATCAGAAGGACTGTTCTGACTCTCAGCCGCCACTCCATTTGAATCGTGCAATGCCCTGGGGCCTTCATTTTTGTCTTTGCTTCTTGTATATTCGTTTTCTCCATCAGCGGATGGGGCTGTACTAAAAGCCCAGCTACCAGCAACTTCAGAAGTTATAAGGTCTGAAGTTCTGATTGTGTCTCCAACTTCTGTGTCCTCCTCAATTGTCTTTTGAGTTTCTGCAGCATTATTTGATTGTGTGTGATGCAAGACTTCCTGAGAATTTGTTTCATCGTGCTCTTCAGTTTCTTCTACACAAACATCGTCATCAAACTGAAGAGTGTCCCCCCCTAAAGCGCCAGGCTTGTTCAAATCGATATTTTGTTCACCCAAATTTCCAGGACTTTCAGTTTCATGAACTCTCTCAGTGCCCACAGCATCTCCCTCCATCATAGGTACTGTACCACCACCATCTATATCAGAACCAAAGCCCCCTCTAACACCCGGATCACGATCTTCACTGGTGAATTCGGCCTCTTGTGTGTTTTGACATTCTTGACTTCTTATATCACAGTCATGCTTCTCGCTAACACTGGCTTCATCACTCGAAGTTTCAACTTGATCTCTATTAACCTTCTGCTCGGAAGTAGTTAATCCAACCTTTGCAGCATTTTTATTATAGTATTCTGCAACTTCTTTTTCTCTAGCTGAGGTTCCACCTATGACTCCATCCATATCATTAGATGTATCATCATAATTTTCGTCATCCTCTAAGGTTTTCTGCATAGATTTTAATTGTTCCTGTTGCTTAGCAAACAATTTTTGTATCTCCTCGGTTGTGGAATAAAATGCCCGTAGCTGTGTTTCCCTACAGAACATATACTCATTGTTAATTAAAAATTGAGCTTCAACTAAAACCTTGAAATCCACCATGACCATGAATATTGAGCCAAAGGTATATGATACACTAAAAAGCAAAAGTGCCAATCACCATTTCACACACAAACATACATGTAGAGTTAAATGGACATGAATGGCATATACGCACCACGGTCCCCAATTTAAATGAATCTGTACTACTACAAGTTATAACTCACATTAGTGTCCAATTACTGATTTTCCAAAATTATCATTAGTTACTCAATACATATTACATACAAGAGAAAAATAAGCATGATAAAACCTTAAGTCCAGCATATAACTTGTTTAAAAATTTAAAGTTAAAAAGCATATGCCATAAATATTTCTTATTCTCCAATTACACTTCTCAACTTATTACATTCGGTGTGTTTCAGATTAGAAAGTGCATACCATTACATTCTCCAATTGCGAATGGTATATGCTTTTTAACTTGTGAATGGTTTCCAATTACCCCATTAGAAAGTGTCAGGCTTTCTGCTATTTTATCATGTTTCTGGACTGTCAAACCCTGGAATTCCCCTCAAATTTGATTCTTTAATTGCTTTCAGCTAATTTTTTTGTTTCGGATTATAGAAAAACTCAAGCAATATTTCCTAACACTAAACCATGACAGATAAGAAAACTTGGGGACAACCAATAAACAATTAGGTGGGAATTATGACAGATAGAATGATGCCCTATATCCTCTAATATTCTATACCAGCATGCTTATACGTTAAGATTATGTTGGAAATATGATAATCATGTTGACTAATTCTATACACTACTATTCAAATTGCAGATGTACAACACTAACAACAGTTATAATTAGGAAAAACCCAAGATCCTTACCGAAGCATAAGCCTTTCTCTGGCACCTTTTAATCTCCGCCTCTCAAAATCAAGATCTCGCATGGCATCAGTTATCTCAAGCTCAAGAACGGAAACTTTAGCCCATGCTTCTTCTCGAGCTGTCTGCTAACGGACAACAAATAAAGAAACTTCACTAAAAACTGTTGTGAAGAAAAAACAGAATATGATATAAAAGAAAAAGAATCCAACAGGAAGCTAAAGAAAAAGATCAAGTATGAGATTCTTCATTTTTGGACAATGAGCAATAGTAATTTAATATTTTAATGTCATAACATTTGTCATATTAATAACTTCCTCTGTGTCTACGGCCTCATGGAAGTGACATTAATAAGATAAGTTTAAGAACACAGTATACAGGTTCAAAGAATACATTGTTTCCATAAAACAGTTTTGAATAAAAAAAAGTAATGAATTACATAAAACTTTCTCATCTCTTACCTTTTCACTCTCAAGCTCTTTCCTTAATCTTTTTGTCTCATGTTCAAGCTCTTCTACTTTCTGCTCCATGAATTAGTATTAGTTGCGGCTAAATATCAACCGAATATGAAAAAGCAAGATGAAACTTGATATAAAATTATGCCATTAGTCATCACCTTTAACTCATTTTCACAGGCTAGTTGCTCTTTATGTACTTGAGTTTCCAGTTGGCGAACTTTATTCTCAGAGAGAACCAATTTTTGCCTAGTATCCTCCTGAAACAGATAAGGAAAAATAATTTCAAAAGTTCAAAAGGATTTCCGTTAGGATTAGGCTAAAGGATCGACTTTGAAACAATACCAGCTTGGACCTCAAGGTTTCAACCAACAAAGATTGTTCTCTCTCGGATTCCTACAAATAGAAGAAACCTTGTAAGCACATTAAAGTATAGAGAAAATGTATTAGTGTCTTAGTACCAAAAGTTTTAAACCTGAAGCTTATTTATTGCTTCTTGCTGCTCTCTTGCTCTTTTTGAGGAAGCATCGGAGAGTCGTTTTAATTCCTCTAGAGCCTCAGATTGTGCTCTATGTACTGCAGCTTTTAGATCATCTGCAGCCTTTTCCCGCTCTTCTTTTCGCTGAGTTCTCTCTTCGTCTAATTGTTCCTTGAGTTCAGCTATGTTTACCTTTTGACTGCAAGTAAGAGAGAAAGATAATTGCAATTCTATCCAACGTAATATCACTACTTTCAACTATTACAACATAGGTGAAGGAATAAAGCCCCAAAAGATTCAAGCTCCCAGACTCGACAACATAGTGAGTGATCAAAACTAATTTAAAATCAACATAAAACAATAAGCTGAAACATTTTGATATGTCTAATTTGACAGCAATATACAAATCAGTCAACCTCAACTACAGCAAGGTTGAAATTAAATAATATGAGGTAAACTTATATATTTATATCAATGACCACTATATTAAAAAAATTAAACAAATCATACCTGCTTATTATATCATTTGCTTCAGCACATGATTGTATAGAGGCACTAAGCCTCTCATTAAGATCTTCCATTGCACATTTCTGTTCGGCGGATACTTTGTTGACTCCCACTAGTTCCTTTTGTTTCAGATCAACCATTACTTGTAATTCTTTTACTTGATCAAAGTAACATTTTTCGGTTGCCTCTTTCACTGATTTTAATTCCTATAGAATGGATCATAAATAAGGTAAGACATTGTAAGTTGTAACTAGTGAGTAATAAGTAATATGAATAAATAAACTGAAAGGAAGAAAAACATTTTTCTACAATCCATAAAATGTACAGATAGTTGTTAAACATCACACACTCTTGTCTACGTAAGATAAGGAGAGACAAGTTATAAATTCAACAAAAATTACTTACATTCTCATGGAGCTCAGAAGCTGCACGATTTTCATTACGCAGAGTGTCAATTAAAACAACTTGATTCTCCAATTGCTTTCTCAGTTCCTGCCAACAAGAGCATTGGATACCATTAAATAGAGAAAATGATTGCACCACTGAATGCTATTTCAATCCTTCTAGTTTAACACACCGTGTTTGATCTTTGAAGACTTCGAAAATCATCAAGAGATATGGGGCCCTCGGGAGCACCAATGCCTAAACCTTTCAGTCTCTTGTTCTCGAAAACAAACTCCTCTACATGTTCAAGAGAAGGAAAGCAGGAGAAAAAAGCACAAAAAAGTGAAGAAAAAACAAATATTAGTATCAATGTCAATATGTTATAAATATTAAGAAAATGGAAAAAGTCCACAATCCACATCTAATTACTGATGTAATTATGAATATAATCACTTATGAGCCTATATTGGAGTAGAATACAAGAACCAATAAAAATAGTAAGATTGTAAGTTGCTGATAATAACACTACCTGCTTTTCGTTTAGCGACTATGTTGTCTGGCATTGGGGTAGAAACAGAAACCTCTCGATATACAAAAGCAAATGCAATCTCTGTAAAGAAAGACAAAAAAATTTACAATAAATTGGGAAGAGAAATCGTATACTGCTAAAGTCTTGCAAATATTGAAACTAAAAACTAGCAATTTATGAAATTTTAAGGAAAAAAACTAGACTAATTGACCAACTTCAATAAGTGCCAAGAAATGACAGTCGAAAAATTATGTTTTCTAATTTGTTTACTTCATTTTTCATACAGAAAGGATACTAAAAAACAATTAGTCAGGATTTGAAAAGGAATCATATTACCGTGCTGTGGAGGAGCAGCAAATGATATGATATCTCCATGACGGACTTTGACAGCAGCACTATTCTTTTTCAACTTCTCCCAATTAAGATAAGTTCCATTTGTGCTGGATAAATGACATTGAATTATTAAGGACCAGATCAATGTTTTTATAAACGAAAGACCAATATCGACAATAACCTCGTGTCTTTCAAGAATATTGCCATGGTGTCCTCCATATTTTCATTGGTAACTTTCATCCTGTATATTCTACAATGATTAGCGCTAACAGAATGGGAATCAATCTGGAAACGCACATCCTCCACCAACCGCCCGATGCAGTGCTCATCACCAGTTAACAAAATATTTATTCCCTGCTGCAATTTCTTTTCATCAATGAGAATAAATGAATGCAATGCAGGTAGATTGGCACATATTTTCTATAAACATTACTAAGGAATCTTTTCATGTTTTAGAAACCCAATACATTTATACTTTACTTTCCAATTATATTCTTCTTTATTCCTCCTCTTTTTTACCCCATATTTCTCCATTTCTTTTTAATTCAGTTTCCAATATGATATTATTATAGTCAAATAATAATAAAATAGAGAAATATTTAATTAAAATATATATATGATGTACTACAGTTATCACGATACTCATTCCTAACAGTGATAGCAATCGCAATTTAAAACATCGAGTCGAAATTAAACAAAAAAATAGGAATGAAAATAAAATCACCTGAGTGCGTTTGCGAGCATTTTTGGAGATTGCAGTGAGGACAGCCCAAACGTGAGGATTGGAATTTTGAAGAGACTGAGAAGCGATGTTGGAAGCCACTGATAATATGAAATCTTTGGGGCTTATTTGGTTAGAACTACTTCCTTGTACGACGTCGTTTTCCACTACCGCCATTGCCATTATACAACTGCTTTGTATTTTCAAACCCTCAACCTAACATACTTAACAAAATAATATATATTTGGTAATGTAAACTGATAAATAAATAAATAATAATATATCATTATATCATTCATTTCTATTTTTACTTTTTGAATGGTGAATTTTTTCTCAAAATTTAATTAAATTATATTTTATATAAACTAACATGTCGATAGATACTTCATGTCTGTTGATCCACATTCTTATTGTTTAGTATTAAATATTTCGTTTTTATATATTTCATTTTAGAGAATTATATCAAATTTTTGTATTAAATGTACATGATATTGTAATTTATGTAATAGAAAAATATGAAAATGAAGTGTGATATTATTAAAACTTATATTAAAAACTACATTGGTGGTTTGATATATGTAATTTCTTCTATCTTTCATTATTATTTATGTTATTGTATGGTAAACATAATAATAATAATTAATTAATTAAAATGACAAAATAGGCAATACAAAATTACACCATATAAATAATTATAAGATATTTTGGTTTTATATATAGTATAGATTATGTTTAATTTATAAAAATGTAACATTTTAAACATAATGGTTGATAAGTGTAACATCCTAATTTTGAGTCTTTAAAATTATAGTATCAGTCCTGGAAGTTTCGCTTGAGCGAGAGACTCTCGCCTGAGCGAGAAGGGATCACCTGGGAGGGTGAAATCCTGGGACTATACTGGAGGGTTCTCGCCCGAGCGAGAGTTGTTTCGCCTGGGCGAGAAATGACAATTTTGGGGCTGTTAACATAGTGTAATCGACTACATGGTCCTGGTAATCGATTATATGCTGGTATCTGATCAGACATGTGAAATTTTTCATGATGTAATCGATTACATGGTCCTGGTAATCGATTACATGCTGATATCTGATCAGACATGTGTAATCGATTAAAAGAATCAGATATGTGCATTTTTTACACTATAATCGATTACACCATTATGGTAATCGATTACACTTAACACGGTGAGATTCTCTGAAAACATAAATAGACGTCCCAAGTGAGGATAAGGGTTATTTTTCGAAAAACAAATAGGAGAGGAACGGTTTGAGGAGTTGAGCACCCTTAGAGTCGAGAAAGAGGCCGGAGAAGAGGTAAATCGCTTAACTTAGTCTCTCTTAGGGTTGAATGTCTTGTTTTGGATAGGGTTATGTGCATTTTTCACACTGTAATCGATTACACCATTATGGTAATCGATTACACTTAACACGGTGAGATTCTCTGAAAACATAAATAGACGTCCCAAGTGAGGATAAGGGTTATTTTTTGAAAAACAAAGAGGAGAGGAACGGTTTGAGGAGTTGAGCACCCTTAGAGTCGAGAAAGAGGTCGGAGAAGAGGTAAATCGCTTAACTTAGTCTCTCTTAGGATTGAATGTCTTGTTTTGGATAGGGTTTCTTCTCCACGTTTAGGGATAAAACCCCATGAACCCTCTTTTGACATTGTGGTTCGTTTTGCTTTGGAAAACCTTGTAAAACTCGTAGAGCATGAGTTGTTTTTCGTAAAGGGTTTATGAAGGGTTGTTTTCAAACCGTAGAGTCATTTCAATATTATGGAAACCTTTCCTTTTGAGGATGAAGTGAATAGATGATGTTGTCTTGTGTTGTATAAGTTTTGGTTGGTATAATTCTTGTTTTGACATGTAAATTGATGTGTTGTGATTGTTGTTGTTTTGGATTGAAAGACCCTAAGGTTGGAGTAGACGGCGGAGAACGTAACTGAGCTCTAGTGCAAGCGTTAGCGACTACTCACGTGAGGGAGCAGCATTAAACTTTGTGGTATTAGAATCATGACATTGGAAACTCCCACGACACTCACTAGTTGGAGGATTTCAATGGGATAACACGATTAAACGGGAAATCTCATGAGTTTCCTATTTAACCGCGTTAGTCCTACTGATGTGATTGGTATGTTTGATTGTGGAGTTTGACCTGCCCTTCATGGTATGGAGTTTGACCAGCCCTTCGTGGTATGGAGTTTGACCTGCCCTTCGTGGTATGGAGTTTGACCTGCCATTCATGGTATGGAGTTTGACCTGCCCCTCGTGGTATGGAGTTTGACCTGCCCTTCGTGGTATGGAGTTTGACCTGCCCCTCGTGGTATGGAGTTTGACCTGCCCTTCGTGGTATGGAGTTTGACCTGCCCCTCGTGGTATGGAGTTTGACCTGCCCATCGTGGTATGGAGTTTGACCTGCCCTTCGTGGTACGAAGTTTGACCTGCCCCTCGTGGTATGGAGTTTGACCTGCCCATCGTGGTATGGAGTTTGACCTGCCCTTCGTGGTACGAAGTTTGACCTGCCCCTCGTGGTATGGAGTTTGACCTGCCCCTCGTGGTATGGAGTTTGACTTGCCCCTCGTGGTATGGAGTTTGACCTGCCCTTCGTGGTATGGAGTCTGTCCTGCCCTTCGTGGTATGGAGTTTGACCTGCCCTTCGTGGAATGGAGTTTGACTTGCCTTCGTGGCATGGAAATTGACTTGCCTTCGTGGCATGGATTTTGGAATATGCACTTAAAGTGCGGATTTTGATTGTGGTTCGGATTGGTTGCGAGTTGGTTGTACTATAGATGTATGATATGGTTGTCATAGGTATTAATTGTAAATTATGGATTGTGTTGAGCTGTAATGATGTGTGGTTTCTGTATTGCAAATGTTCTAATGTTATTATTCTATTTAAATTCACCATGTTATATATTGCATATATTTAATGACTGACTCTCTCTATGTTGTTTTGTTTACTCAATCCGTGGTAATCGGATTGTAGGTGGAGCTAATGGATAAGATATTGCCGAGCCTTAGGGTGATTGCGTTGCTTTGGGTTTAGTGTGCTCTTGAATTACTCTAGGAGTTTGTAATGGTTGATATTGGACCCTTTCATGAGAATTTTCATTGATGTATTTGATGTTCAGTTTATTAGACTAAAAAGTGTAGAACCTAGTATTGTGGAATCAATGTGTTGTTTTCCTTTTTATGGTTTACTTCACTATTGGAGTATTCCTATTTGAAAGGAAATTTTAAATGGTATGAAATTTTATTATGTTAGAAAAAGAATTGAATTTTTCCGCGTATTTATTTGACGCGTTACAATAAGTATAATTATGCTAAACCAATATATTTTTCACTTGCAAATCTTTCCAATATTTGGATAGGAATATTGATTGATTAGTGTGGTTTTCTCTTATATGTTTAATTAATGGGTTGGACTCATTTCTAGTATTGGAATGACTAGTACTAAATTCAGATTTAATTTTATTTTGAAATTAAAAAATAAATAAAATTAGAAACATATCAATCCCCTCACATTCTAGTATTGGAGGTGAGTTCTATTCTTAATCAATATATCACCCTTTCATATAGCTTTATATTTTTAAGTTCTTCATGTTTTTTTTAGATATCTTCATTTTTTTGTACTATCGATGATATTCTTTCACCTTTGGGTAACTAACAAATCATTTTTTGGTACGTGGATGCTCCTCCCAACAAAAGTTGCGCCCAGGAATCGAACCTTGAACTTTGGTCATTATGGGAATCTAGTGAGACCTTATATCACTAGACCAATATCTTATTGATGAGAGACATATCTTCATTTGGAAACAAGAAAATCTATACCCATAACTAATGGTCTACATTTTATATTTATATATATAGTCATTTTATTTAGCTTATTCTATATCACAATTAACAAAGCATGTCATTTTATTTTTCTTTAATTAGCTGCTAATTTCAATAAATCAATATATCAACTTCATCTCCATTGTATGAGTCCTAAATTTAGGTGTTGTAGTTTAGTTTAAGCTAATTGAAACAAATTTGTTGACCTTCTAAGACAAAGATTCAATAACTACATTTACCTCACTTTATGTATCACTATCACATCTTATTGTCTTCTTTATCACAAAGAGAACTACCAATAAAAATGTTCATATTTATTACAATGACATTCAAAGGTTAAAGTGAGGGCATTGCTAATTGAAATGAATGTTCATTTTCTATGGTCTTTTATTATTTAACCAATTCACTAAATAACCTAAACTACAAATAACCATTAACCTTACAACATTGAATTGATTCTTCAAATGTTTCCTTAGTCCCATAGTTGAACTCAAATCCAGCATCAATGAGCTTCTTGGAGTTCAAACTTGGCATTTTCTCACCCTTGATTTCTTTCACCTTGCTAGAGGATATTAAAAATAATTATGTTAGTTATAAGGAAGAAGAAACTTACTCCATATCATAGTCATTCATTCTTGGAAAATCCAATGGGTTGAGTATATCTAAGCCATTAGATTTTCCAAGAATGAATGACTATGATATGAAATAGGTTTTTCGACTTACTCTTATAGTAAGTGGATCCCCTCCCTAGTTATAATGTTATCAAAGCATAAAGAAAAGAAGAAGAGAAATTGTACTCACTCTAATGTTGGTATTTGGAATTCTGGGTATTTGTCATGAACTAGTTCAACTATCTCTTCCATTGATAAAGTACCATTTAATGAACAAATATATCTCCCTTTTATGCTTGAATGATCAAGCATAAAAATATGGGCTCTGGCCACATCATCCACATGTATTATTGAGAAAGAAGTGAAAATATCATCTTCATAACCTGCAATATTTGTTATTTATTAAGAATTAAGATTGTAGTGCAAACAAGTGGATATATATGTATATATATATTCTAAACACAAGATTACAAATTATGGTTCTGATAGCAAAATTTAGTTTAGTTGAGGAATATCATCATACCAAAACTCTTTCAAAAGAACATAGATTCAGATATGATTTTGTATCATTGTATGAGAATCAGGATTGGTAACATATTTTAAAGTTAAATGTAAGAAGCAGTGTGACAGAACACATACCAAATAACCAAGGCAGTGCCATTTGAATTGAACCAGGAAGCTTTGGGCAAATGAATGGTCCAATAACAAAAGGAAGAAGTATTGTGACAACATCTAATCCATGTTTTTCTCCAAATTCAAGAACTGCTTTCTCTGCCAAAAGCTGAGAAACAGAATAAGACCAATTAGTAGGTTTTGTCTTATAAATAAAATGAATATCACTCCAATAACTCTCATTCAATTCATCAACTTCTTCACCACTATAAGTAACATTAGTGCAACTTGCAGTGAAAATAACTCTCTTCACAGTCTTTGAATTTAATGATACTTTTAAAACTCCTAAAGCTCCATCCACTGCTCTTTTTGACATTATTTCAACTTGTTCTTCCAAATCCACTGGAGAAGCTGTGTGGAAGACCCATTTGCACCCTTCAATTGCTGAACAGAAACTTTGAGGGTTGTTGAGATCAGCATTGAAAATCCTTAGCTTTTCAGATGCACCAGGTAAATTTGTAAGAAAGCTAACATCTTTACCTATCATCAAATAACACAAGCTTCAGTGTGGTTGTCTATCCCAACAAGTGTTAGTTTGACTCATAGGAATCGAACCCTAAAACAATTGTGTCCAAACTAATTGTGTGGTTGTCTATCCCAACAAGTGTTAGTAATCGAACCCTAACCAATGAAAATGAAAATGAAAATGACCTGGAGTATATCTGGTAGTGGTGTTCACATAAAAACCTTCTGATAAGAGTCTCTTAATCATCATTGAAGCAATGAATCCTGTGCCTCCTGTCACACAAACTCTTCCCTTTTCCTCTGCCATAAACGAACCTCTTGCTAAACGGCTTTTTCTGATTCAGGAACTTCTGTGTCTATATTTATATATAATTCTGTTTCCACTTGTGTGTCTAATTTGTGTGGCTATGAGAGAGAAGATAAATTAGGGAATGAATGGTTTGGGTGGAAGGGTATCAATTTCTTAATTTATTTACTAAAATAACCTTAGTTGAAATTTAAGTTAAATTAAATAATAGGGATATTTTTGTCCAATTTTTTTGATACACTTTGTTAACATGATACTTCATCAAATGGGGTGGGATCATGTTAGCAAACCCCAAATTTAAATACTATATTTTAGGTATCAAATTGATATAAATAGAAATTTGTAAAGAATGTGGTCGTTTTATTTTTTATATGACTGTAATATCTATACGTTGATAGTGTAAAGATTTATATATAACTAATGTATCATTAACCATTCAATTGTATTAATTTTATCTACAATACAATGATCATTAAAAATGAATGGTGGACGATATAGTGACATTGTAAAAATATCTTACATTGATAGTGCATATATTGTTTTTCTCTTTTTATTCTATGATAAAGGATGGTGTGTTAAGGGGAAGCATGAGTCGGATTGAGATGGGTTAAAGATTGATCGGATCATTTTTTAACCCAGAACCGACTCTAGACCTGAAGCTAACCTGACCCTAAATATCGATCAGGTCAGTCTTTAAATCTGAACCCGACCATTGACCCGATTAAATATAATGCATACTCATTTTAGATAAAGTTTTTTCAATATTATTTATTATTATGAATATGTAATTTGACATATAAAATGATATTTGTATATATATTATTAATCATGTATATATGATGAAAACAATTAGAGAATCAATTCGATAAAAATGTGTCATTACTCTCTATACATTTGAATAAAGACACATAAACATTATTAGTAAGTGATTATGGGACGGGTCGGACTGAGTCATATTTGGTCTCTACCCAGCTCTAAAATTGACCGAGCCTAATTTTTGAACTCAACCTTAGACCCGATGAGACCCGACCATATTCGGGTCCGATCATAATCATGTCATACTGGGTGAGCGGGTATGGTCTGGTCATGCTCACCTAGATGTGTTAAGTTAACCTTGGTACCACATGATACACGAACCTTTAAGAAAAATTCCAAATGCATTCAAATCAAGCTTTATTCCACAATGATATAGGAACAGAACAATGGAACCAATACTGCATAAAGATGTTTCCATTAAGTTTTAATTTGAACCATTACATTTTTTTCTCCATAGTGAGTAGGAAGCATATCCAATAGTGGTGTCATGACGCAAGTTTTTCTTTATAATATTTGTTCCATTTTGAAGCTCTAGAAGGAAATAAATAAAAAGTTAAAAAATACTACAAAAATAAATATGGATACTATTGAGTAATGGATGGTCCAATATTGGTAGAGATTATGACATATGACATCTAAAAAAAATTAATAGTGTAAATTTTAAATTGTTTTTAATTAAAAAAAATTAAAATCATTAAATTATTTTTGATCTCATAGAAAATATATAATGTAAGCTCAACTAGCAGAAATCATATCTTAGAGATGGAAAATTCCATATCACACTATATCATAAATCATAAGGTTTAGCCATCTTTGATATGTTAGGTAAATAGAGGAATATGTAAACTACAAGTTTCAAGTGGTGTGGATGAAATTGAAGTATTTAAAGAATTTTTTTACTACAAAACTATAATGTTTGTAATGTTATTTACATAGTTATTAAAACCGTTTCGTGTTCAATACCGATACGATACAATAATTATATTGGTACGATACAATAATTATATTGGTACGATACAATAATTATATCGGTCATGTAATTATAACGGTAAAAACCGGCCAAAACCGGTCATACCAACCGGTTTTCCATTGAACTGTACCGGTCATACTGGTCGATTATTATTTAAAATTAATTTGTTAATGAAAATAAAAATAATTATTGTTTTTTATTGATTTTTCAACATCAATATTAATATACTATATATGTATATCTAACTTTACCGGTATGCGATTTAATTAGTCATCAGTTAAACCACTATATCACTTTACCAGTACTCCTACTAGTTTAATTTATTTTTTTAAACTTACTTTTTAGTTTACATAGGACTAACTATTCCCTCTTAAATTATATGTTTTTTTATAAAATATAAATCTTTATTTTTATATTGTTTGGTCATTCTCATTTATAAATGATTGGTAACTTTATCCTTGCATTTCCCACCTCACATTCTGATCTCTCATGGTGATAATTAATTTCAATAACTTTTGTTTCCTTATGGATAAAATAGTGTAATTTTAAAGATAAAATAATCATTTCAATGTAAAGTAAAAGACATAAATATCATTATAATTTAATTTTTATATATATTTCAAGAGGACTGTACTCTCCGATAATGGAGAGGCGTCTCATTCAATAAATACACTAAAAACACCAACAAAAGAATAAAAAATAAACCTCGTAAGGTTGGGATCCGATAGAAACATTAACAAAAAGCCAAGCCACGTTTCGCACTGTGATTCGATAAGCCATGAGGGTGTCCACATGGACGCCGCTGATTGGTCAAGAGAGGAGGACCACACCTTCAAATGGTACGATCAAGTGCACCCGATCTCGCGCCTGTACAAGGGTCTCTTCCACTACGGCATGGCATACCGAAACCAAGTGACGTTTCAGTGTCTGATTAGTGGATCACAGGGTTAGCGTTGAATTAGAAAAACTATGTCAAATCAACGGCTCCGATTCAGCAATGTGGCGAGAGCACAGAACTACCTGTGAGCTTGTCCACACTCGATCGCACCGCTTGGGAACAGTGATGTTCCCACGCTAACAACGGGTCTTTTTGAGTGATTTTTTTTGTGTGGAATCCTTATCCTCTCTTTTCGCAATGTGTATTAGGGGTGAGCTGTATCTGGTCCTACCCGTTCATCCGTTAAGATCCAATTATAATCGTGTTTGAATAAGGAAGGGTCTCATCGGGTATAGGACTGAGTTCGGGTTCAAAAACTAGACTCAGTTGATATTTAGGGTCGGGTAGGGACCAAACATGACCCGTCCCGACCTGCCAAATGGTCACTCACTTTTGATATTTGTATGTGTCTCTATTCAAATGTGTGTACAGAATAATAATACTTTTTTTTGTTGAAAATATTATTGATTATCTAATTTTCCATCATATAAACATGTTTAATAATATATATACATATATTATTTTATATATCAAATTTTATATTCACAATAATAAATAACATTTAGAATACTTTATCTAAAATGAGTATATATTATATTTAATCGAGTCTAGAGTCGGGTCCGATTTTAAAGGCTGACCATGTAAATTTATAGGGTCGGGTTAACTTCGGATTTAGGGAGGGATCCAAATTCAAAAAAGTGATCTAACCAACATTTAGAGCCGGTAAGGACAAGCCTTAACTTGACCCATACTCGATCCTAATGTGTACTATTTATAGTGTCACACATATATATTCTTTTGGAATCAATGAAAATTTAATTTCTTCCTAAACTTTAGTTAGGAGTTTAATCTCCATAAGTGGGGGAAATTTCCTCTATCAATATACCACATCTCTTTTATTCTAATGCATTTTCTCTCTTTGTTTTCATTTTAGGAATTAGGTGGTGTGAGAATTTTAAATTTTAATATAATTGAGTACATGTTTCAAAAACATAAAGGTAACTCATAATTAGGGATGACAAAAATACTCGAACTCGTGGATACCTGTCAAAATACTCAC
The DNA here is from genome assembly GCA_009771035.1 of Lupinus albus. Classification (NCBI taxonomy): domain Eukaryota; kingdom Viridiplantae; phylum Streptophyta; class Magnoliopsida; order Fabales; family Fabaceae; genus Lupinus; species Lupinus albus. The sequence goes on from CM020010.1 coordinate 15,323,490, forward strand.
AACGAGTACATGTAAAAATAGCTCATGGGTGAGAACGGGTATCATGATACCTGCCCCGCGGGTACCCGCATATATATTTTAATTAAATATTTTATATTTAGTTATTATTAATTTAACATTATATTTGTTTATTTTATTATTACTTCATAATAAAATTTTGTAATGATACTACAATCATAAAATTATCATATACATGTCATATTATTTAAGTAAAAATTATTTTTATAGATTAATTATTGTAAAATATATAAAAATATAATTAGAATTGGAAACTCGTTGGGTACCCGCAGGTACCCGTTACCCGTGCCTGCAAATAGTGCAGGTACTGGCACGGGTATGCACTATCCGTGCCCACCTGTGCTCGTTGCCATCCCTACTCATAATTATAAAATAAATATCAAATTCTCATTTTTACTATGGAAAATTTTGACATATGATTTTTTAATATTGATTTTCCTCCCTTAAAAGACTAATAAGTGACCATTAACTCACTAAAAATCCATATTTTATTTTCATTAAAAAACGAAAATAAAAGATAAAAGAGTACAACTTTTCATTTGATATCCTTAACTAATTCTTATTGTAATCAAATTGACATCAACTTTATTTGATTTGATTTACTTATTTTCAAATTGCAACTTTTATTTATTTGTTGATCAATCTTTTATGAAATAAAATCTCTAAATATTAATTTTTTAATCAAAATGATTTGTGCAGCACAATAAAATTGATATGAAATTTTTTAATTTGATATGATTTGCATATTTTTAGATCGCAATCTTTGATTTATTTTTTCACTGGATTTTTATGAAAGCGGATCTGAAAAGATTTAATTTTTATCATAAAATATTTTTTCTCAAAATTTCATTTTTTAAAAGAAGTATGTTTCTTTTTGGGCCAGACAAAACTGAGTATTCACAGATGCCCCTCTTTACTTGTTGTTTATCGGATAGGTAGAAAACTGAAGTTTGAGAGATATGATGGTAAGTAACTAGTAAAGAAAATAACCCTAATTTTTCTTGTGCCCTTTTCTACTCAAACGCCCATTTTCTTATAGCTTTATTTTATAACCACACAAAAATATTTTTGAAAATTGATAAAATGTAATCATCAAATTATTTTTTAATTAAAAACTAAATTATTTAATTAATTTTGGAACAAATATTTAAAATTGTCAATTTAAATTTCTAATTGAAACCGTCCATAATTAAATGATTGTCGATTGTGTATTGAAGATAAATCATAAAAATAATTATTTGACTCTTTAAAATCATAAAAATGGCCACAATACCGTTTTAGTTATTTTTGTATTTTGCAATTTATAATTTTTTTTCTTCAATTTTGTAAAATGGGCAGAAAAAATTGAGTGTTCACATGGATAAAAGAGAGGATCACTTATGTTTTTTTTGGGTTTAGGGAAGAAAAATGCATGAGAGAAGATAAAAAAAATATGAGTAGAGAATAAAGTGAGAAATATAGTGAATTTTAAGGATTGTTTGGTATGAGAGAAAAAATAAAGAGATGAGAAAAGATAAAGAGATGAACTTTTTTTATGAGTAGGCAACAATATATTTGTTATATTAATTTTTTGGAAGTGATTTTGAATGATAAAATTGTATTCTACAAATACAATAACCTCAACATTCACTTTCTCACCTAACGAGGGGAGAAACAAAAAGTTGTAGGATCGACTACATTTTCCTCATTCTTCTCCTTTTCTACTCTCAACCAAAGAGAAAAATGGAATTTCTCTTAGTTCTCATTTTTCTTATATTTTATCATCTTAAAATCACACCAATTAAACAAATGCTTAATTAATTAAAGAAAGAGTAAAGATAGGCACAAATGAGTGTTCTTTATGTTGGTTAAATGAGTCTTTCCAAACTCATTTTATTTGTTGATCTCAAATGTGGTTTTTCAGTTCCTCATTTGAATATTTTCCACCAGTCAGAAAGAAAGACATTTTTGGATGTTATCTTAACTCGATAACTCACTTGATTTTAAGATAACATAAGATGTTGACTTGACTAGACAACACAATAAAATGTTTCATTAAAATATCTCATGCATTTGTACATGTCAATCCATAGACAGTTGAGATATACAATAGTCACGTGCATATGGGCTAAAAATTGTTGAATCTAATTGGGCTCTATAACTTTAGTCAATAGACTCTATATTTTGTAGGTTCATTTATGTTGGCCTCTTTGTCGGCTCTACTTATAATATAACATCTCTTCTCTTGTCCATATACTCTAAAGTGACAAGCTCAAACAAAATAAATTAAAGTTATAATGTAAAAGATTATAATATTTTTTTGAAAAAAATAATTATTTGATTCATGGAGTCACATAATAAAGTGTCTGAGTATAGATGACAAAAATATCTGACCTATGAGAACATTTAAAAATACTTGTAATGAGTATTCACAAAAAATAGCTTATGAGCGGGAATATGTATCATGATATCCGTCTCGCAGGTATTTACATATATATATTTTAATTAAATATTTTATACTTAATTATTATTATTTTAAAATTATATTTGTCTATTTTATTATTAATTCATAATGAAACTATATATTTAATTTCATTAAATTATTATTATTATTATATTTTAATTATTATAAAATATATAAAAATATAATTAAAATCGAAAACGTTTTGAAAACAAATGTTATAAACATGAGTATGAATTACTCTATTAGAAAACAAATAATTTCAAAATCCATGATACTGTATCTTGTTTGTCAGAATGTGACTGACTGCAAAAGTTAATATGGCTAACTTCTAACACAGCTTTACTCCTTCTACCTCTCTTCACTTTCAATGCACAATATATAGCATTAGAGAACTTAACATTAAAAACGTAGCCTAAAGTGAGTTATTTGCTTCATTTTCACTATCTACTAATAATTAAATGAAGTAAAAACTAGAAAAAATAAATACATTATTAATTTCTCTAATTAAAATGAGTTTCCAAAATATTTCCAACTCCATATTTCGTGTGGGATAATGAATGAATAAAAAGTTAATAACACATTATATCATTATTCTTATTTTAGTGGTGTAAGGTCTCGTTAAATCTTAAGATTGAGATGACAAAAATATCTCACTCGTGGATACCCATTAAAATACTCGTAATGAGTACCCACAAAAATAACTATAGGTGAAAATTGCTAAAAGATAAGCCAAAAAGAGAAAGTCAAGTTAATTAGTTTAGTTAGAGAACTTTCTAATATTAGCATGTGGTTATTGTTAGTTAAAAACTGATGTACTAAATATGTGTATAAATGCATTTGGTGTTTGGAAAAATTAATACAAGAATTCAATTCCCTCAATCACTTACTTTTACTCTCTCTCTTTCTCACAACACATCACTCCCTCTCTGTTTCCATTCATTCACGTTTTTACTCTCTTTTTCATTGCATTTCAACTTTTTCTCTTTCACTCACATTGGTGTGCTTAACAACTGATATCAAGAGCTTCAACAAGATCCATTCTTTTTCTTCTTTTTCCGCTGCAACCTAATGGCTCAATCTACTGGAAATTATGCAACCAATCTGCCCATTCTCAATGGCACGAATTGGTCAGGGTGGTGTATTCAGATGAAGGCAATATTTGGCAGCCAAAAAGTGCTTGAAGTAGTAGAAGAAGGATTCCCATCTCTGGAAGCATGAGCTAATGAAGCTCAAAGAAGTGCATATAGACAATTCAAGAAGAAAGTTTGCAAAGCACTTTGCCTCATGCATCAAGCAATGGATGATGCACACTTTGAAAAGATTGCAGGATCTACAACATCAAAGGAAGCCTGGGAAATCCTTGAGAAACACTATGCTGGAGTTGCTCAACTAAAGTAAGTAAGGCTGCAAACAATGAGTAGAAGGTATGAGTTGATGCAGATGTAGGAAAATGAAAGAGTCTCTGAAATTTTCACAAGAATCATCACTCAAACCAATGTTATGAAGGCTTGTGGTGAGAAGATGGAGGATGCTGCTGTTGTGGAAAAAATTCTAAGAACCTTAGCACCAAGATTTGATCATGTGGTGGTGGCTATTGAGGAGTCTGGTAAGCTTGAGAGGATGAAGGTTGAAGATCTTCAAGGCTCACTTGAAGCTCATGAGCAGAGGCTGATTGAGAGAAGTGTAAACAAAAGCTCTCATCAGGCCTTGCAGGCTCATTTTAATAGAAGAGGGTCAAGCTTTGATAGGTGGTCAAGAAGGAATAATAGTAGATCATCTGAACAGAATTGCAGCTCAAGATGAGACTCACAATCAGGCATAATGGTCCATCGAAATCAAAGTGAGTCCTTGGGCAAGAAGAGCTATGACAAACAAGCCAAGAACTGGAAAAAGAAAGTAGACAAGAAAAAGATTAGATCCTTCAAATGTGACAATGTAACACCCTAAATTTTAAGTCTTTAAAATTATAGTATCAGTCCTGGGATCCTCGCTTGAGCGAGAGATTCTCGCTTGGGCGAGAGAGGTTCACCTGGGAGGGTGAAATCCTAGGCTATACTCGAGGATTCTCGCCTGAGCGAGAGTTGTCTCGCCTGGGCGAGAAATGGCATTTTGGGACTGTTGAGACTGTGAGATTCTCGCTTGAGCGAGAGGGTCAGATCTGAGTTTTTAAAATGGGCGGGATTTTCTCGCTTGAGCGAGAATAAGCTCGCTTAAGCGAGAACCCGACGAGAGCATTAAATGAGAGAAACCCCAAATACATTTTTAGGTTAAGAATTGAAGAGAGATGAGAGAAGAGAGCATTCCCAAGGTCTAGGAGCTTTAATTCTCGTTCAAGAGCTTGAGAAGATATCCTAAAGTTGGAGGCGGTGTCGGTGGAACTTGAGGAGTTGCCAAGAACCCAAACCCAACACTCACCAAGGTAAGGATAAGTCTTTAACTTATGCACTGTGATAGAAAATGTGTGGATTTTCTGATATGGATGACGAAATGAAGCGTAAATCACTTAGTTGTTATAAACATATATGTGTATGTTTGTAACAACGAGGAGTGGATTTACCGTTATGTATTGGTGGAGTACCAATGAAAATAATACTCGGAATAATGCAATGAAGCGTAAATCACTTAGTTGTTATAAACATATATGGGTATGTTTGTAGCAACGAGGAGTGGATTTATCGTTTATGTATTGGTGGAGTGCCAATGGAAATAAAACTCGGAGTAGTGAAATGATTCGTAAATCACTTTGTAGTTATAAGCATATATGTATATGTTTGTAATCATGTCGGGTGAATTTACTGTTTTTGTATTGGTGGAGTGCCAATGAAAATAAAACTCGAAAAAAAATGTATTGGTGGAGTGCCAATGGAAATAAAACTCGTTTTTAGCCGACCATGATTGGTTAGCGACTTTGGCTCAAGTAATGTAGCAAGCTTTGGCTCAAGCAATGTAGCAAACTTTGGCTCAAGTAATGTAGCAAGCTTTGACTCAAGCAATGTAGCAAACTTTGGCTCAAGTAATGTAGCAAACTTTGGCTCAAGCAATGTAGCAAACTTTGGCTCAAGTTATGTAGCATGGTTTTCAAAAGTATGAACATTGAAATTGGATTTTAAGTAAACTTGATTTTAAACCATTTATTTAACCTTATTAAATGTGGATTAACTTACATTGATATTTGTTGAGTTAACGACTTACTCCTTTGTGTTTCTTGGTGTATTGTCAATGTTAATCCCATTGCAGGTAGGTGGAAGGAGTATGGGGGTTTTTGATTAGGAGCTTAGAGACTTTTACTTTGATGTCTCTTATCCATTCTTTTGTAACCTCATTGGTTGTATTTGAACTAATTATTTTGTAATTATAAACCTGATTGTTGTACATGACATTAATCATGGAAACTAGTAACTCGAGATATATGTAGCTATGGGTGTTTTTGAAACCTAGCTAATTGTATGCGGCCGTTACTAAGTTACATTAATACGAATTATGTTTTTCTGCTATCTGACTTGGTATGTTACTTTCGGTTTATAGATTGGTTTGAGGAGGGAAGTGAGATCTTTTAAATAAGTTCATTCACTCGGTAATTATAATTATCGTTAAATGCATGAAATTGGATTAAATAAGGAAAAAATTTCAAGGGTAGGATTTAGGTCCTTTCAGACAAGATAGGTCACTATGCATCAGAATGTCATGCCTCATTCAAGAATCAATACCATCACCATGAGAAAGAAGACATAGAAGTGAATCTTGCCAAGGAAGATGGTGATGAAGTTGACAACAATGCAGTGCAGCTCATGATGACAACAGGAAGCTGTGGCAGTGAGTCTTGGTACCTTGACTCAGGGTGTTCAAATCATATGATAGGTCATAGAGAGTGGTTGGTGAATTTTGACCCAACAAGGAGAAGCAAAGTGAAGTTTGCAGATAGTAGAGTGATCATGGCAGAAGGAACATGTGATATTCCACTCACCTTGGCTAATGGGAGGAAGGCATTCATCAATGATGTGTTCTTTGTGTCAGAAATGAAGACCAACCTCATCAACATTGGCCAGCTACATGAAAAAGGACTCACTATGGAGCTGCTTAATGGCTTCATGACAGTGTATGAATCTATGAGGAGAAGAATCTTGAAAGCACCATCGTCAAGCAATAGAACATTTCAAGTGAAGCTAGGAACTATGAACACACAATGTCTAAATGCATCAACAAGCAAAGATGAGTCTTGGCTTTGGCATATGAGGTATGGTCACCTTAACTTTAAGGACTTAAAACTGCTAAAGTCTAAAGGGATGGTGCATGGACTCCCTGACATTAAAGATCATCAATCAATATGTGAAGGGTGCATGATGGGCAAGCAAAACAGAACCAATTTTAGCAGTCATACACAACATAGAGCAACAACTCCACTACACTAATACACATAGTTTACTCAGATGTTTGTGGTCCAGTGGAAGTGCCTACCATAGGAGGAAACAAATACTTTGTTTCCTTCATAGATGAATTCAGTAGGAAGATGTGGATATACTTAATCAAGGCAAAGAGTGAGGTGCTTGATAACTTCACAAGATTTAAAGCAATGGCAGAAAAGCAGGTTGGGAAGCAGATTAAAATTCTAAGGACTGATGGAGGTGGAGAGTTTACCTCAAGAGCACTAGAATAATTTTGTGTAGAGAATGGCATAGAGCATGAGGTTACTGCACCATACACACCTCAACACAATGGGTTGGCTGAGAGAAGGAACAAGACAGTGATGAACATGGTGAGGTGTATACTCAAGTGCAAAGGGTTACCTCTTGACCTTTGGGGAGAAGCAGCCTCAACAACTACCTATGTGCTCAATAGATGTCCAACTCAGAGCCTTGGCAACACTGTTCCAGAGGAGATATGGTCTGGCGAGAAGCCATCAGTGAAGCATCTAAAAGTCTTTGGCTCTACTTGCTACAAACACATACCAGACCAACTAAGAAGAAAGCTAGATGACAAAAGTGAACTTATGGTGTTTGTTGGCTACAATCCAACAGGATCCTACAAACTCTATAACCCTTTGACAAAACAAATCACTTTTAGCAGAGATGTGCAGTTCAATGAGTTGAGCACATGGAAGGAACTTCTTAAAAGAATTGAGCACAAGGAAGCAGGTGTTCTAATTCCTATAGAAGAGGACACACAAGAAGATTTGCCAACAACTGATCCTAACCCAAGGCCAGAAGTGACTGAAACCAGACCTACAAGAACTAGACAAGCTTCATCCAGACTCACTGACTTTGAAGTTGTAACAGATGATGCCATCACTGATGATGGTGATTTGATCCATCTAGCACTCATGGCAGAGACAAAACCAATTACTTTCAGTCAAGCTATGCAAGAGGATGTCTGGTTCAAGGCTATGGAGGAAGAGATCAAGTCAATTAAGAAAAATAAGGCTTGGGAAGTAGCTCAATTACCCATTGGCAAGACACCTATAGATGTCAAATGGGTGTATAAGGTCAAGCTCAGTCCAGATGGAACCATCTCTAAGCATAAAGCAAGGCTAGTGGCAAAGGGCTTCATGTAACAAGAAGGGTATGACTATTCTGAAGTCTTTGCACCAGTGGCAAGGTTTGAGACAGTGAGGCTGATTGTAGCACTTGCAAGCCTAAAGAAGTGGAGGTTATGGCAGCTTGATGTCAAGAGTGCTTTTCTCAATGGGCCTCTTGAGGAGGAAGTCTACATTACCCAGACTCCAGGCTTTGAGATTGCAGGAGATGAAACCAAAGTGCTAAGGTTGAGGAAAGCCTTGTATGGCTTAAAACAAGCACCAAAGGCTTGGAATAGAAGGATTGATTCCTTCTTGTCATCAATTGGTTTCCAAAAGTGCATAGTTGAGCATAAAGTTTATGTGAATGCTACAAGTGAAGATGGAGTGATTTTGCTGTGCCTATATGTTGATGACTTAGTCATCACAGGGAGCAGTGAGGCTGGGATACAAAGGCTGAAAGGAAAACTCAAATCTGAGTTTGAGATGACAGATTTGGGAGAACTTGCATACTTCTTGGGCATTGAGTTCCTTATAACAGAAAAAGGGATAGTGATGCATCAAAAGAAGTAGGTGTTGGATAGATTCCACATGCTGAATTGTAAACCTTGTGATGTTCTAGTTGAAGCAGGCTCAAGAGCAGATGAGTTGGTCAACAAAAATCCAGGTGATGCAACCTTGTTTAGACAAATGGTGGGCTGCCTCAGGTTTGTGTGCCATAGCAGACCTGAGATAACATATGGAGCAGGTCTAATAAGCAGGCACATGGCTAATCCTACTCAATCAGACATGGCTGCAGCAAAGAAAATGTTGAGATATCTAAAAGGGACTTTGGATTATGGCATATTATTTCCAAATAAGAGAATAACAAATGTTCTACAACTAAGTGGATTCTCTGATTCAGATTGGTGTGGAGACAAGGAAGATAGGAGAAGCACATATGGGCAAGTTTTCTACTTATGTGGTGCACCAATTTCTTGGAACTCTCAAAAGCAAAGTGTTGTAGCACTTTCAACTTGTGAAGCTGAATACATTGCAGCCTGCAATGCAGCTTGTCAAGGTCTTTGGCTAAGCTCCTTAATGGCAGAATTGAAGTGTGATGATGCTGATAAGTTTGAGCTAATGGTTGACAACAAATCAACCATTCACTTAGCTAGAAATCCAGTCAGCCATGGAAGAAGCAATCATATTGAAACTAAGTTTCACTTCTTGAGAGACCAAGTTACCAAAGGAAGGGTTGAGTTGGTTCATTGTCCCACTGAATCTCAGATTGCAGACATAATGACAAAGCCATTAAAGGCTGAAAGATTTGAAAGATTAAGGAGCAAGCTAGGAGTTGTAAAGCTTTGATGGCAAGAATCACTTTCCAAGAGTTTCATTCTTATTCATGTTGTTATGTCTCTGTTTTTTTCGAGTTTGCTGTTTTTAGCCTTGTAGATGTGTATCTGATTCACCAAGTATGTGGTGAAATGGTTTTAATGTTTGTAAGCTTTTTGGCTTAAGGGTGGATGTTAAAAGATAAGCCAAAAAGAGAAAGTCAAGTTAGTTAGTTTAGTTAGAGAACTTTCTAATATTAACATGTAGTTATTGTTAGTTAAAAACCCATGTGCTAAATATGTGTATAAATGCATTTGGTGTTTGGAAAAATTAATACAAGAATTCCATTCCCTCAATCACTTACATTTACTCTCTCTCTTTCTCACAACAAATCACCCCATCTCTATTTCCATTCATTCACGTTTTTACTCTCTTTTTCATTGCATTTCAATTTCTTCTCTTTCACTCACATTGGTGTGCTTAACAAAAATGAGTATCATGATACATTTCCGCGAGTATCCATATATATATTTTAATTAAATATTTTATCCTTTATTATTATTTTTAATATTATATTGGTACATTTTATATTATTATTTCATAATAAAATTTAGCGATGAGATTATAATCATAAAATTAATATATACATATCATATCATTCAAGTAATGATTATTTTTATATATTAATTATTGTAAAATATATAATTAAAATTGAAAACACTTTGGATATCCCATACCCACACGAGTACCCGCAAATAGTGAGGGTATGGACACATGTATGCATTACTCATGCCTGCACGGCCCCATTGTCATCCCCATCCAGGATGACCAAAAGGTCAATAGTTTAATTCCTGATAATAACACTTGTTGGAAAGAACAATCAAACGATCCAAAAGAGATTAGTTCGGTGAGGAGGTATACCAAAAAAAATATCACTATCACTTTAATAAAGCTAGTCAATTAAATATACCAAGCACAAAAATCACCCACATGTTAGAGAGTTAGGATTCTATCCATTAATGGAGACACAAATGCTAAAAGAAAGCTGCAATCTTCAAAGACACATATATTCATGTGATTATAATAAAATTATTTTTTTCTCGTCATAAAAGAAAGAGAAAATATGCATTTGACTATTTAGTACTATTTTCCGTTAAATCCTTTAAAATTTAAGAAAATAAGCACTTTTCTTTGTATAGAAAACAAACCAAAAAAGAAAGAGAAAATAAACACTCATGTGAAAGTGATAATGGAAGCAAAGCCTCTTCGAAGTGTTCCCTTTTCACACAACAAAACTTCTGGTTTCTCTTCACACAACATGCTTCTTTCTTCACTTCAACCTTTTTAACTCTCTTAACTTATTTTTATTCCTCACTTTTCTTTCTTTTGTGGTTCTTGTACTTCATTTTCTTATAGGAGAAGAAAGTGAACCCCATAAGAAGAAGAATGGTGTTATTCTTGTTAATGATGAAGAGAAGAAAAGGGTTGTTGATGTTATGGTAAAAGAAGTGAATAGTGTTATAGTTAGTGCTGTTCACACTGAACCAATAAACAAAAACACTTTGATCAAAGCACCACACTATTATCACAAGTGTTGTATTTTTACTGAGGCACAAAGGAGTGAACTTTACCATCAAGTTCTTATCTTTAACCACTTTGCATGTAACCTCTTTCTTAACCATCACCACCACCTTGTTGCTGCATTTCCAAGCTATATGTCAGGTTTCTAAAAATTTCTAACCATACCCTTTTTAATATATAGTTAAATAAAGTGAATTTGGGTGTCTAATCTTATGTATTTATAATGTGTACTATGTCTAATGTTATTATCTTATAATGTGTACTATGACATTATCTATTCTATGCTCAAAAAAACTATTTATACAATTTTGTTATGAACTAATTGCAAGGTATGAGACTTAACTCCTTGCTAATGAAAATTGTGTGGGGTCACACAATTGAAACATAGATCTGCTGTCTTGAATCGTGTTTCTTACGGTAGTATTGTGCCAATGAAAACATGTCATGTCAATTAAAAAATTTAAGCCTTAATTAATGTTGTTACTTTTGATTCATTTTTATTGGCGTGAGACAACATATGAAATAAGATTTAGGGTAACAGATATTGTTGGGAAGTAATTCCCACCTCGCTTACCTCATTGTCTCGGGGATGATTTAAATATCTGTTGGGCTACTCCTCTTATTGTCAATTGATTTTGAGATGGATCCTTGACATGATATGAGAACCAGAGCCCAACTTCTTTTTGGTTGTCATGTGTCAAAAGATGTCCTTTAGTTATGGGTCAAAGGTAACCATTCGCCTGGTCCGACAGACTTTTGTGGAGGGGACATGTTGGGAAGTAAATCCCACATCGCCTACCTCATTGTTTCGGGAATGATTTAAATACTTTTTGGGCTAATTCGTTCATTGCCAAATGGTTTTGAGATGGAACCTTAACATATATCTATTCCACATAATTGGCTAACTTTTGAGATCATGTCACCAAATCCTGCGGTTCCGCTCCGCCTATGAGAGTAAGACGGCATATAATTATCATCACTAGACCTCACTAGGTGTGAGCATCCTATATTGGGCACCTTTTTATTCATCTTTGAGTTCAACTTTTTCCTTAGGTGGAGTTTGTTTATTAGAGGGATTTTGCTTGTGGATTTGTAAGGCACAACTTTTGCCATTTTGATGTGTTAAAAGGTAGGCTAAATTTCAAGGGTGTTGTAACTTGTATAATTGAAGATAATGAATTTTTTGTTGGTTCATTTCTCTTTATTACAGGATACAGTAACCAGGGTTATGATTATGGGAGCATGATGATGGATCTTGAACCACAGAGGTGTAGAAGAACTGATGGAAAGAAATGGAGGTGTAGTAGGAATGTAGTGCCGAATCAAAAGTACTGCGAAAGGCACATGCATCGAGGTTGTAATCGTTCAAGAAAGCGTGTGGAAACATCTCAACTTAACTCTTCTTTGATAATAAACCCTTCTGGCAAGTTACAAACCAAACTAACCTCATCAAATGCAGAATCTGCAGCTTCAAATGCAGACCCTTTAGGCACTCGACACATTAAAATGTCTTCGTGTGCCGAACCAAGGAACCAACGTGTTGCCGATACCTCATCGATTAATAGTAGATTGAAAACTATCGTAGGTTCTGATGATTACCTCAACTCATTTTCGCCAGCTACTGCAATTGCCCCTTTGGTGACTACTTTCAGTAACTCGACTTCGGTTGCTTCGGATAGCAGAAGAGGCCTACTTTTATGCAAGAAAGATAACCAGACCAAGAGCTGTGTCAGCGACAATGTCGGTGTTAAAAGTGGTGCGAAAGGAAGCATCATCTCTGCTGGAATAGGCTTCTCCCCAAGGAGTGTTCTTCAGGGTAATGTTTGTGAGGTTGCAACAATTTATGTACTTTTTAACGTATTTTATAGAACTATAGTATTAAAGGCGATCCATTCCCCTACACAAACTCTAAAACAATCAAACCTTTAGCATTAAGTGGGGTCGGCTACATCGACTTTAGCATGCCGTGTATTATTATGAAGGCCTATGCACTTCAAAGATTTCTTAATAGTTTACCATGGTCCCATCCCTTCATAAAAACACAAGAAAACTATTAGTAAATTAGTAACTTTGTGACTATATTCTACTTTGTTTATTGTATTAATTTATAGTATGAAGGACTTAAATCTAACTTCAGAATCTCTGGTGTGATATTAATGTATTATAAGTTTATAACAATTGTGTGTGTTTTCTGATAAATTAGTCTAGTCCAATGGACTTCTCTGAATCCCCCTCGCCAATTGCGTGTATATTGCTGATGTTGTTGGGAAGTAAGTCTCACATCGCCTACCTCATTGTCTTAGGAATGGTTTAAATATCTGTTGAGCTACTTCTCTAATTGTCAATTGGTTTTGAGATGCAACCTTAACATGGTACCAGAGCTGAACCCAATTTCTTTCCGGTTATCATGGTCTAAAAGGTGTCTTTTAGTTATCGGTCAAAGGTAACCCTTCGCCTGGTCCGGCATGCTTATGTGGAGGGGGCATGCCGGAAAGTAAGTCTCACATCGCCTACCTCATACCTCATTATTGTTTAGCTGTTATAGATGCTAGTTTCTTGTATAGATTTATGTGTTTTAGAGGCATGCCTTTGGCATTTTCATTATGCTATTTGAGAATAGCTGACTTTATCTGATTTTAAGTTGAAGAAACTGACTCTTCTAGTTTGAATCAGTTGTTTCGGAGAGGATGTGAAATTGCGAACAAAAAGTTAGTTCTCAAGCAGAGTTACTATTTGATGTAAGAAATTATTACATTATCGGCATAAGAAATGTAGTTATTGTGCAAGCAGTGTATGATTGATTACATTTACATATATAAACTTAACATTGATATAAAAAGGTTATCACCTGCCGAAACGTTTGGTTGCGATGGAAAAAGCTTAATCCTTCCCATCGCTCTCCTTGTGTAAGGTCTCTTCTACGCGAATTAACCGATCTTATCTGAAAGGATAAACTTATCATCAAAAGTTTAATCGAGCTTTGTTTTTTTCCTGTCATTTCAGTAGTTTCTGGCTGCAATAATTCATACATCAATGACAGAAACAATGTGGAACTCGAACCTGGCAGGTGCCGAAGAACCGATGGTAAGAAGTGGCGATGCAAAAGCCCTGTTATTTCTGGTCAGAAGTATTGTGCCAATCACATGCACAGAGGTTCTAAAAGGCGATTCCCCGAATATGAACCAGCTGCAACCGATTCTGCTGTTACCATTGCTCAGCTGCCTTGCTCCACAGCCACAACCAACATCCAGAAAGCACATTGTTCAATTCCGAATACGAGTCTTTCCATGTCAATCCCCGAAAGTGCGGCGCCATTGATAAAATGTAATGAGAAAAGTCCTTGCAGAAATGACACCAACACCATGGATGACTATAGCTATGCTTCTTCATAAGCAGGTTTTTCATTTCTTGTAACTTGTTTAATGATTAGATGAACAAGTTAACGTATCCCTTTTAAGTTTTTAACATATGGTCTTCAACAATATATATTATGAATTAAATATGTTAGTTTAACATATTTTTCATGTGTTCTTGCACCTTTGTCCTTTGAATTATAAGTCAACTACCATATTCTTTTGTTTGGAATGATGAGAAGTTAAATTATTTAACAACAATGGTCGGAAGATTTAGATCTATCCAAATAGAACAAATATCCTGTCCCTTAATGGAAAGAAAAATATTTGTTTTTCCTAATGTTTTCAATGACAAAAATGTGATTTAATAGTAAATAATAGGATAAAAGTATCATTTCATATTATCTTTTGTTTATTATTGTGTGACATTTATCTCTCCATGGAGATGATTTTTACTCATCCAAATAAGGTTATTACAATTTGGAAAAGAATCCTCTAAATGTCTTTGCTTTTGCACCTAAAGGATAAAATTATCACATTATGCTATTTTTTTCTTTTATTTTTTATGTACTTCCCTCTCCAGAGAGAATCATGACCCATGACCGTGATGTGATAACCAACTACACAAAAAATACATTTTTTTTTTGAACATTTTGAAACCGATCTCTATTTTTCGAAGATTTTGAAATTGATCCCAGTTTAAGATATTAAAAATAAGGACTAGAAATAAAAATCAATATATTAATAAAAACAAAAAACAAAAAACAAAATTTAAGTTCAACTTACAATCATTCTAATAGGAAGCATTTCTAAAATCCAGCACTCTACTAAAGTACTAAAGTATATTTTTGAATTGGAGAGGACTATTTTATATTTGAGCTAGAGTTCAATCTTCTTTTTACACACTTTTAAAATTGAGATATATAAATGTATCATTTAATATTTATTTGTATTAATTTTTTTGAAAAGTCAATAATAATTAAAATTAATTATAGATAATGGACTGATGTATATAGAATTTTTTACATTATTAATATATATACATTTTTTTTCTCTTCAAAATTTAAGTGCAAAATCTTACAGGATAATATAAGTTCATGAGATACTTTTGTATTTTCCCTTATTTTTATATTTAGTATAAATGAATGTTTACGGAAGTAAACTTTTTTTTATGTAATGTGAAAGTTTGACCACTTTCGGTAATTGAACTATTGACTTTTTGACCTATTTAAAAATCTAGTGGGGTCTCACACTACTAAATCAACCCCTCTTTTTTCTGTTAGTCACTATTTTTGAAAAATAAACTCAAGCTTAACTTAGTTTGGGCAGGTTTCCCGGGAAATTCTCTATGTATTTATATTATATAATTCTTTAATCAATGCTCTTAAGAACTGTTTTTACCCCACTACTTGAACATATATATATATATATATTATGTTTGCTTTCTTCACTAAAAATAATATTTATATATTATTAATATAAAGATTTATATACATGCATTATTTTATCAACCATTCATTTGTATTACTTATTTTGAAATGTCAACAATAATAAAACATGAATGATGAATGATACAATGATAGTATATAAAACTCATACACCATCGGTACATAAATTTCTCTCCCTCAAATTCTAATAGAGTCCTTCATTAGAATTAAGTATTGCATATGAGAAAAAGAGAAAGTAACCATGACCCATATTAAATAAGTTGGGGTAAGGGAGAGGAGTTGATTAATCCCATAAACCAACATAAATATGCTACAGATAAATGTTCAATCAAGCACATGAAAATGTTTAAATATCTTTAGCTCCTCTTTTTATCCATATAGAGTGGGATATGCTATTAGGATGATACCTGTGTTAAGCTCCAATCTTAAACTAATTGACAATAAGAAGAGTAGTTCGACAAATATTTAAATCATTCCGGAGACAATGAGGTATGTAATGTGAGACTTACTTCCAAAATGCCCCCTCCACATAAACTTGTCGGACTAGGTGAATAGTTACATTTGACCCATAACTAAATGACATCATTTTGGCCCATGAGAACCGGAAAGAAGTTGAGTTCTGACTCTTATATCATAGTAAAGTTTTATCTAAAAAATAATTGATAATGAAATGAGTAGTCTAACACGTATTTAAACAATTCCCGGAGATAATGAGGTATGCGATGTGAGACTTACTTCTACAAACTAAACCTACTTTGAAACTGAATGGATGAATCTCATTATATACACTATACAGAACATTGTCACCAAAACGGTGAATTCCTAAAGCCACTCACAATTCTGCATATGACAGATATACAATTCTAACTTAGTCACCACATTAATTGATATTGTAATTCAAGTGACCAAAAGCACATAAATTTTCTTGCATACTTACAGCATTAGACAAAGAATTCAGCCAAATCCCTCAAGGTCACAATTAAAAATAACTAAAATTGATACTACTTGCAGATACCAATAGGATTTGCATTCTTGATTATCCAAGGATGCTCCATTATCTTCTGAAGAGAGAGCCTCTGTGAGGAGTCTTTCACAAGGAGCTGCACCAATTTATAGGTATCAGTAAGAATAACAAAACCTGTTAAAAGGAAAGATATCCTTATGCACCAGTGCTTTAAATTGCGGTTGTGGTCGCGATTGCGGTAATGATTGTGGTTACTGCGATTAAGGTCATTGCAGCCGTTGCGATGCGGATTGCGGTCGTTGCGGTGTGAATTATTTTGTGTTTAAAACAATATTTTTGAATTGACACGGTCTGATACGATTGCGTTGTGGCCCGATGCGGCCGCATCATTGTGATTCAGAGTGATACCGCAATTGCAGCAGTTACTGCAACCGCAAT
Source organism: Lupinus albus (assembly GCA_009771035.1). Lineage (NCBI taxonomy): Eukaryota > Viridiplantae > Streptophyta > Magnoliopsida > Fabales > Fabaceae > Lupinus > Lupinus albus. The sequence continues at coordinate 15,340,561 of CM020010.1, forward strand.
ATTACGGCCACATCAGGTGATGCGATCCACAATTTAAATCACTGGCCTAAACAATAATATTTATAAACGAACATACCCGACTGATCAGATTTTTGGCATCCGAAGAAACTAAAGGATTAGAAGGGAACCTTAGGTCAACCTTGATTATCCTGCACCAGTCTAAATACATTACATACACATTCCAAGAGTAAGATTTTTTTTTAATGTACACAAGAAGGCCGTTGCACTACTACACCTTTTGAATGTATCGGCTTGACTCTCAGCCTCAAATGGAGGAACACCATAGAGGAATTCATAACAAAGGATACCAAGAGTCCAGTTATCAACTGAATAATCATGAGCTTTGTTTTCTACCATTTCTGGTGCTAAATAATCCAATGTTCCACACATGGTATTTCTTTTGTTTCTGGACTGTACAGACCAACCAAAGTCTGCAATTTTAAGACGACCCTGCAACTAAGCCATTATTAGACTAGTGGTACAAGTATAAGTGAAACAATCTAGTTAACAAACATTTTTCACATATATCTACAATAAATATACTTATAGTGAAAGGTTTGCTTTCATTTTATTTTTAATCATTTGGTTGGAGACTAGTCCAATTCCTACAGGCCACAGGAAGAGGGAGACCAAGAAAAACTATAGGCGAAATGATTAAGAAAGACTTGGATCAATGCTTTGTCAATGAACATGATTTATGATAGAGTATAACATCCTTCGATCCATGTAGCCGACCCCACATAGTGGGATAAATGCTTGGTTGTTGTTATTGGTTGGAGATCGGGGTCAAAAAGGGTTCAAGGAGAAAAATAAATAAGTAAATGAAAAAGCTAAAGTGCTTATGAATAAATGTAAACTTCAGGCAGGGGTGTAAATTGTTCAAAACACTTGTAACTGCTAAGAGGCTAGGGAGAGAAAACTGCAACATGTTGTATGCTTAATATTATGAAGGTATTTCATTTTGTTATGGCTCTACGGACATAAACAGACACAAATTGATGAAAAAATGCACATTGCTAGTATATTAAAAAAATGAAGGTATATAAAGAGATAAAAGAGGGAAAAAGTGCACCTCATGGTCAAGCAGCAAATTTTCAGGCTTGATATCCCTATGAATAACATGCTTCTCATGACAATATGCCAATGCCTTTGTGAGACTCAAAATATACTAAAATTTTCAAAATAAGCAAAAATGAAGGTCAGCAATGATAAGCATAGAACAAACCATAATCTATGCTTATAAGTTTTTTTTCATATTTCTTGAGTTTCTAACCAACTTCACTTAATTTCTCTATAGTTCCATATTTCATAGCATGTCAGTAAAATTATATTATTGCTAAAATCATCATAAACATGTCATGTTTGATATTTCATCTTTTAATGAAGAGTTCCGCTTTGTTGTTTATTCAATTCAATCTACATATATTCAATTAATTTTCTCGCAAAACAAACTGTCTCTCTGTTCTTACTCAGGTTTTCTCAAAAGTCAAAACCCAATAGCCTGAAATAATGCCTAGACTCAATAATTACTAATTCACACTTAGGTTTCCTTCAAAACAAGGCAAGATCAAAGTGATGTTTGTCAAGAAGCTAAAAAGATAACACAAAATAGATAATACATAACACAACCATCAAAACCTAATAACTTATGACTCAAACACTGTTTTAAATTGCGGTTGCGGTAACGATTGCGATTACTGCGTTTGCGGTCATTACGGCCGTTGCGATGCGGATTGTAGCCGTTGCGGTGTGAATTATTTTGTGATTAAAACAAAATTTTTGAATCCGATGCAGTCCAAAAGCGGTCGATGCAGTTGGGTTGCGGCCCGATGCGGCCACATCATTGTGATTCGGAGTTACACTGTAATTGCTGTGTGATGCGGTTGCGGCGGTCAACGCAACCACAATATTGTGACCGCATCAGGTTATGAAGTCTTATGATGATTAAATTAAGTCTTCACACACACAAGCTCACACTAAGAAAGGATTACCGTTGCAGCATGCTTCTCAGTGAGATGACCTCTTTTGCTAAGCTCCTTGTAAAGCTCACCATTATGAGCATATTCAAGAATCAAGAAAACACGGTCAGCATCATGAAACCAACCATACAGACGCAGCACGTTTGGGTGGTTAAGACTCTTCTGTATCTCCATCTCTCTCCTCAGTTGATTTTGAATTCTGTACTTCTCAAGCTGTTCCTTAAAAATAACCTTCAATGCAACCACAAATTTGCTCTGAAAAAAGGGAAAACAACATGATTAAGTAATAGTATCCAAAATTCCATTCACTATCACTGGCACCTTAGAAAGCAAAAATATATGCCTTGTGCCAAAATTCAAGCACTAAGAAAACTGCTCAAACAAACTTTTAATTTTGATGCAATGTAAATGTAGTCTTTTTTGGACAGAGACTCTTAGTTTGTCTCATAGTTACATGGTTTGTGGCCAATTTCCAATGCAGGTACCGATTCTATGTGGTTAGTCACTTCTTACATCATTAGTACTAGCGTTTTGAATTGCGTCTACAGTCATGATTGTCAGTATTACGATTATGGTCATTGCAGTTGTTGTGATGCAGATTGCAATCGTGGCGATATGGGCCAAATGTGGTTGATTACATCCCAATGCGACTGCATCATTGTGATTCATTATCACACTACAATTGCAGGGTGAAGCAGTTGTGGATGTCACTGCAACCATAATATTGGCTACATAAGGTGATGTGGTCCATAATTTGAAACAATTTTAGTACAAATACATCTTTTATATGCTTATATGCAACCCGTATGTGGTACACAGTATGCCGAACCAGATCTGAAAATCTCAATCTAAGGATAGATAGCGTCTCACTTTTTCACTGAACTCAGTTTAGATTAGCATTTTCCAAGTTTTTCAAACTAATAACTAATAATCATTGATTTAAATTGCAGACTGTATCACACCGCAATTGCAGTGTGACTCCGAATCACAATGATACGGCCACATTGGACTGCAACTAATTCACACTGCAATAGCCGCAATCCGCATCGCGACGGCCGCAAAGGCAACCGTTACCGATTTAAAACACTCCTAATAATACATCTCTACATGTGTATATTTAAAGGTAGTTAACAAATAATTAGGCAAGTTAGCATGTCCAATAGCACTATTTTTGAAACGAATAATAAAAATTCTGAAAGTAATGGTTAAAAACAAGTAGAGGGAAGAAAAAGAAGTGAGGAATTCAGAATGAATGAATTAAGTTCAATTCTGTGGGGACCTTGAGTTCTCTGGCGACGTAGACTCTGCCGAATTTTCCTCTGCCGAGAGGTTTTCCGATTTCGAAGTCGTTGAGAGACCATTGATGATTCCTTTCCACTTCCATTGACGATTTCGGTTGAGAGGTTCTCAAGAAAAGTATATTGTTCGTTTCAAGAATTTGAATCTAGTTTCTTATTTAAACTTATAAATCCGAGTGATTGATTTACAAGTTACATATGTTTTTGGGAGGATGATATAACATTTCTCCTTAAATAATTATAATTCTATTTTTTTGGTGAAGATAACATTTGTTATGCTTAAAACTTAAAATATATGTTGTGATATTTTATTATACTAAAATCATCAATTAAACCCTTAATCATTTAATCACATATTTATTTTATATTTATATAATGATAAATTTGTATATTCGGAATAAATATTTATTAGATTTAATTATATATTTATTAGATTTTTTAATATAAATTATGTCAAATCATAAATTAAATAAGGTTAACAAATACTTTATTCTTAACGTATGAGAATCTTCTCTATTAATAGAGATAAAATTTATTGATTTTCCTTTAGTTTTAAGAACAAAAATGCCATACAATTATATTTTAAGGGGGTAGAAATATCACATTATATTGCTTATATCTTTTACTCATAAAAGAAATACAATTGAAAATATAATTATATGTCTAAAATTGTATACATAATCTTAAATGTATTAACTTGGTCAATTATAAAGAAATGCAAGTGGAAACACAATTATATATAAATATAGACACAGAAGTTCCTGAATCAGAAAAAGCCGTTTAGCAAGAGGTTCGTTTATGGCAGAGGAAAAGGGAAGAGTTTGTGTGACAGGAGGCACAGGATTCATTGCTTCAATGATGATTAAGAGACTCTTATCAGAAGGTTTTTATGTGAACACCACTACCAGATATACTCCAGGTCATTTTCATTTTCATTTTCATTGGTTAGGGTTCGATTACTAACACTTGTTGGGATAGACAACCACACAATTAGTTTGGACACAATTGTTTTAGGGTTCGATTCCTATGAGTCAAACTAACACTTGTTGGGATAGACAACCACACTGAAGCTTGTGTTATTTGATGATAGGTAAAGATGTTAGCTTTCTTACAAATTTACCTGGTGCATCTGAAAAGCTAAGGATTTTCAATGCTGATCTCAACAACCCTCAAAGTTTCTGTTCAGCAATTGAAGGGTGCAAATGGGTCTTCCACACAGCTTCTCCAGTGGATTTGGAAGAACAAGTTGAAATAATGTCAAAAAGAGCAGTGGATGGAGCTTTAGGAGTTTTAAAAGTATCATTAAATTCAAAGACTGTGAAGAGAGTTATTTTCACTGCAAGTTGCACTAATGTTACTTATAGTGGTGAAGAAGTTGATGAATTGAATGAGAGTTATTGGAGTGATATTCATTTTATTTATAAGACAAAACCTACTAATTGGTCTTATTCTGTTTCTCAGCTTTTGGCAGAGAAAGCAGTTCTTGAATTTGGAGAAAAACATGGATTAGATGTTGTCACAATACTTCTTCCTTTTGTTATTGGACCATTCATTTGCCCAAAGCTTCCTGGTTCAATTCAAATGGCACTGCCTTGGTTATTTGGTATGTGTTCTGTCACACTGCTTCTTACATTTAACTTTAAAATATGTTACCAATCCTGATTCTCATACAATGATACAAAATCATATCTGAATCTATGTTCTTTTGAAAGAGTTTTGGTATGATGATATTCCTCAACTAAACTAAATTTTGCTATCAGAACCATAATTTGTAATCTTGTGTTTAGAATATATATATACATATATATCCACTTGTTTGCACTACAATCTTAATTCTTAATAAATAACAAATATTGCAGGTTATGAAGATGATATTTTCACTTCTTTCTCAATAATACATGTGGATGATGTGGCCAGAGCCCATATTTTTATGCTTGATCATTCAAGCATAAAAGGGAGATATATTTGTTCATTAAATGGTACTTTATCAATGGAAGAGATAGTTGAACTAGTTCATGACAAATACCCAGAATTCCAAATACCAACATTAGAGTGAGTACAATTTCTCTTCTTCTTTTCTTTATGCTTTGATAACATTATAACTAGGGAGGGGATCCACTTACTATAAGAGTAAGTCGAAAAACCTATTTCATATCATAGTCATTCATTCTTGGAAAATCTAATGGCTTAGATATACTCAACCCATTGGATTTTCCAAGAATGAATGACTATGATATGGAGTAAGTTTCTTCTTCCTTATAACTAACATAATTATTTTTAATATCCTCTAGCAAGGTGAAAGAAATCAAGGGTGAGAAAATGCCAAGTTTGAACTCCAAGAAGCTCATTGATGCTGGATTTGAGTTCAACTATGGGACTAAGGAAACATTTGAAGAATCAATTCAATGTTGTAAGGTTAATGGTTATTTGTAGTTTAGGTTATTTAGTGAATTGGTTAAATAATAAAAGACCATAGAAAATGAACATTCATTTCAATTAGCAATGCCCTCACTTTAACCTTTGAATGTCATTGTAATAAATATGAACATTTTTATTGGTAGTTCTCTTTGTGATAAAGAAGACAATAAGATGTGATAGTGATACATAAAGTGAGGTAAATGTAGTTATTGAATCTTTGTCTTAGAAGGTCAACAAATTTGTTTCAATTAGCTTAAACTAAACTACAACACCTAAATTTAGGACTCATACAATGGAGATGAAGTTGATATATTGATTTATTGAAATTAGCAGCTAATTAAAGAAAAATAAAATGACATGCTTTGTTAATTGTGATATAGAATAAGCTAAATAAAATGACTATATATATAAATATAAAATGTAGACCATTAGTTATGGGTATAGATTTTCTTGTTTCCAAATGAAGATATGTCTCTCATCAATAAGATATTGGTCTAGTGATATAAGGTCTCACTAGATTCCCATAATGACAAAAGTTCAAGGTTCGATTCCTGGACGCAACTTTTGTTGGGAGGAGCATCCACGTACCAAAAAATGATTAGTTAGTTACCCAAAGGTGAAAGAATATCATTGGTAGTACAAAAAATGAAGATATCTATCAAAAAACATGAAGAACTTAAAAATATAAAGCTATATGAAAGGGTGATATATTGATTAAGAATAGAACTCAAGGGGATTGATATGTTTCTAATTTTATTTATTTTTTAATTTCTAAATAAAATTAAATCTGAATTTAGTACTAGTCATTCCAATACTAGAAATGAGTCCAACCCATTAATTAAACATATAAGAGAAAACCACACTAATCAATCAATATTCCTATCCAAATATTGGAAAGATTTGCAAGTGAAAAATATATTGGTTTAGCATAATTATACTTATTGTAACGCCTCAAATAAATACGCGGAAAAATTCAATTCTTTTTCTAACATAATAAAATTTCATACCATTTAAAATTTCCTTTCAAATAGGAATACTCCAATAGTGAGGTAAACCATAAAAAGGAAAACATCACATTGATTCCACAATACTAGGTTCTACACTTTTTAGTCTAATAAACTGAACATCAAATACATCAATGAAAATTCTCATTAAAGGGTCCAATATCAACCATTACAAACTCCTAGAGTAATTCAAGAGCACACTAAACCCAAAGCAACGCAATCACCCTAAGGCTCGGCAATATCTTATCCATTAGCTCCACCTACAATCCGATTACCACGGATTGAGTAAACAAAACAACATAGAGAGAGTCAGTCATTAAATATATGCAATATATAACATGGTGAATTTAAATAGAATAATAACATTAGAACATTTGCAATACAGAAACCACACATCATTACAGCTCAACACAATCCATAATTTACAATTAATACCTATGACAACCATATCATACATCTATAGTACAACCAACTCGCAACCAATCCGAACCACAATCAAAATCCGCACTTTAAGTGCATATTCCAAAATCCATGCCACGAAGGCAAGTCAAACTCCATTCCACGAAGGGCAGGTCAAACTCCATTCCACGAAGGGCAGGTCAAACTCCATACCACGAAGGGCAGGACAGACTCCATACCACGAAGGGCAGGTCAAACTCCATACCACGAGGGGCAAGTCAAACTCCATACCACGAGGGGCAGGTCAAACTCCATACCACGAGGGGCAGGTCAAACTTCGTACCACGAAGGGCAGGTCAAACTCCATACCACGATGGGCAGGTCAAACTCCATACCACGAGGGGCAGGTCAAACTTCGTACCACGAAGGGCAGGTCAAACTCCATACCACGATGGGCAGGTCAAACTCCATACCACGAGGGGCAGGTCAAACTCCATACCACGAAGGGCAGGTCAAACTCCATACCACGAGGGGCAGGTCAAACTCCATACCACGAAGGGCAGGTCAAACTCCATACCACGAGGGGCAGGTCAAACTCCATACCATGAATGGCAGGTCAAACTCCATACCACGAAGGGCAGATCAAACTCCATACCACGAAGGGCTGGTCAAACTCCATACCATGAAGGGCAGGTCAAACTCCACAATCAAACATACCAATCACATCAGTAGGACTAACGCGGTTAAATAGGAAACTCATGAGATTTCCCGTTTAATCGTGTTATCCCATTGAAATCCTCCAACTAGTGAGTGTCGTGGGAGTTTCCAATGTCATGATTCTAATACCACAAAGTTTAATGCTGCTCCCTCACGTGAGTAGTCGCTAACGCTTGCACTAGAGCTCAGTTACGTTCTCCGCCGTCTACTCCAACCTTAGGGTCTTTCAATCCAAAACAACAACAATCACAACACATCAATTTACATGTCAAAACAAGAATTATACCAACCAAAACTTATACAACACAAGACAACATCATCTATTCACTTCATCCTCAAAAGGAAAGGTTTCCATAATATTGAAATGACTCTACGGTTTGAAAACAACCTTCATAAACCCTTTACGAAAAACAACTCATGCTCTACGAGTTTTACAAGGTTTTCCAAAGCAAAACGAACCACAATGTCAAAAGAGGGTTCATGGGGTTTTATCCCTAAACGTGGAGAAGAAACCCTATCCAAAACAAGACATTCAATCCTAAGAGAGACTAAGTTAAGCGATTTACCTCTTCTCCGACCTCTTTCTCGACTCTAAGGGTGCTCAACTCCTCAAACCGTTCCTCTCCTCTTTGTTTTTCAAAAAATAACCCTTATCCTCACTTGGGACGTCTATTTATGTTTTCAGAGAATCTCACCGTGTTAAGTGTAATCGATTACCATAATGGTGTAATCGATTACAGTGTGAAAAATGCACATAACCCTATCCAAAACAAGACATTCAACCCTAAGAGAGACTAAGTTAAGCGATTTACCTCTTCTCCGGCCTCTTTCTCGACTCTAAGGGTGCTCAACTCCTCAAACCGTTCCTCTCCTATTTGTTTTTCGAAAAATAACCCTTATCCTCACTTGGGACGTCTATTTATGTTTTCAGAGAATCTCACCGTGTTAAGTGTAATCGATTACCATAATGGTGTAATCGATTATAGTGTAAAAAATGCACATATCTGATTCTTTTAATCGATTACACATGTCTGATCAGATATCAGCATGTAATCGATTACCAGGACCATGTAATCGATTACATCATGAAAAATTTCACATGTCTGATCAGATACCAGCATATAATCGATTACCAGGACCATGTAGTCGATTACACTATGTTAACAGCCCCAAAATTGTCATTTCTCGCCCAGGCGAAACAACTCTCGCTCGGGCGAGAACCCTCCAGTATAGTCCCAGGATTTCACCCTCCCAGGTGATCCCTTCTCGCTCAGGCGAGAGTCTCTCGCTCAAGCGAAACTTCCAGGACTGATACTATAATTTTAAAGACTCAAAATTAGGATGTTACACTTATCAACCATTATGTTTAAAATGTTACATTTTTATAAATTAAACATAATCTATACTATATATAAAACCAAAATATCTTATAATTATTTATATGGTGTAATTTTGTATTGCCTATTTTGTCATTTTAATTAATTAATTATTATTATTATGTTTACCATACAATAACATAAATAATAATGAAAGATAGAAGAAATTACATATATCAAACCACCAATGTAGTTTTTAATATAAGTTTTAATAATATCACACTTCATTTTCATATTTTTCTATTACATAAATTACAATATCATGTACATTTAATACAAAAATTTGATATAATTCTCTAAAATGAAATATATAAAAACGAAATATTTAATACTAAACAATAAGAATGTGGATCAACAGACATGAAGTATCTATCGACATGTTAGTTTATATAAAATATAATTTAATTAAATTTTGAGAAAAAATTCACCATTCAAAAAGTAAAAATAGAAATGAATGATATAATGATATATTATTATTTATTTATTTATCAGTTTACATTACCAAATATATATTATTTTGTTAAGTATGTTAGGTTGAGGGTTTGAAAATACAAAGCAGTTGTATAATGGCAATGGCGGTAGTGGAAAACGACGTCGTACAAGGAAGTAGTTCAAACCAAATAAGCCCCAAAGATTTCATATTATCAGTGGCTTCCAACATCGCTTCTCAGTCTCTTCAAAATTCCAATCCTCACGTTTGGGCTGTCCTCACTGCAATCTCCAAAAATGCTCGCAAACGCACTCAGGTCATTTTATTTTCATTCCTATTTTTTTGTTTAATTTCGACTCGATGTTTTAAATTGCGATTGCTATCACTGTTAGGAATGAGTATCGTGATAACTGTAGTACATCATATATATATATTTTAATTAAATATTTCTCTATTTTATTATTATTTGACTATAATAATATCATATTGGAAACTGAATTAAAAAGAAATGGAGAAATATGGGGTAAAAAAGAGGAGGAATAAAGAAGAATATAATTGGAAAGTAAAGTATAAATGTATTGGGTTTCTAAAACATGAAAAGATTCCTTAGTAATGTTTATAGAAAATATGTGCCAATCTACCTGCATTGCATTCATTTATTCTCATTGATGAAAAGAAATTGCAGCAGGGAATAAATATTTTGTTAACTGGTGATGAGCACTGCATCGGGCGGTTGGTGGAGGATGTGCGTTTCCAGATTGATTCCCATTCTGTTAGCGCTAATCATTGTAGAATATACAGGATGAAAGTTACCAATGAAAATATGGAGGACACCATGGCAATATTCTTGAAAGACACGAGGTTATTGTCGATATTGGTCTTTCGTTTATAAAAACATTGATCTGGTCCTTAATAATTCAATGTCATTTATCCAGCACAAATGGAACTTATCTTAATTGGGAGAAGTTGAAAAAGAATAGTGCTGCTGTCAAAGTCCGTCATGGAGATATCATATCATTTGCTGCTCCTCCACAGCACGGTAATATGATTCCTTTTCAAATCCTGACTAATTGTTTTTTAGTATCCTTTCTGTATGAAAAATGAAGTAAACAAATTAGAAAACATAATTTTTCGACTGTCATTTCTTGGCACTTATTGAAGTTGGTCAATTAGTCTAGTTTTTTTCCTTAAAATTTCATAAATTGCTAGTTTTTAGTTTCAATATTTGCAAGACTTTAGCAGTATACGATTTCTCTTCCCAATTTATTGTAAATTTTTTTGTCTTTCTTTACAGAGATTGCATTTGCTTTTGTATATCGAGAGGTTTCTGTTTCTACCCCAATGCCAGACAACATAGTCGCTAAACGAAAAGCAGGTAGTGTTATTATCAGCAACTTACAATCTTACTATTTTTATTGGTTCTTGTATTCTACTCCAATATAGGCTCATAAGTGATTATATTCATAATTACATCAGTAATTAGATGTGGATTGTGGACTTTTTCCATTTTCTTAATATTTATAACATATTGACATTGATACTAATATTTGTTTTTTCTTCACTTTTTTGTGCTTTTTTCTCCTGCTTTCCTTCTCTTGAATATGTAGAGGAGTTTGTTTTCGAGAACAAGAGACTGAAAGGTTTAGGCATTGGTGCTCCCGAGGGCCCCATATCTCTTGATGATTTTCGAAGTCTTCAAAGATCAAACACGGTGTGTTAAACTAGAAGGATTGAAATAGCATTCAGTGGTGCAATCATTTTCTCTATTTAATGGTATCCAATGCTCTTGTTGGCAGGAACTGAGAAAGCAATTGGAGAATCAAGTTGTTTTAATTGACACTCTGCGTAATGAAAATCGTGCAGCTTCTGAGCTCCATGAGAATGTAAGTAATTTTTGTTGAATTTATAACTTGTCTCTCCTTATCTTACGTAGACAAGAGTGTGTGATGTTTAACAACTATCTGTACATTTTATGGATTGTAGAAAAATGTTTTTCTTCCTTTCAGTTTATTTATTCATATTACTTATTACTCACTAGTTACAACTTACAATGTCTTACCTTATTTATGATCCATTCTATAGGAATTAAAATCAGTGAAAGAGGCAACCGAAAAATGTTACTTTGATCAAGTAAAAGAATTACAAGTAATGGTTGATCTGAAACAAAAGGAACTAGTGGGAGTCAACAAAGTATCCGCCGAACAGAAATGTGCAATGGAAGATCTTAATGAGAGGCTTAGTGCCTCTATACAATCATGTGCTGAAGCAAATGATATAATAAGCAGGTATGATTTGTTTAATTTTTTTAATATAGTGGTCATTGATATAAATATATAAGTTTACCTCATATTATTTAATTTCAACCTTGCTGTAGTTGAGGTTGACTGATTTGTATATTGCTGTCAAATTAGACATATCAAAATGTTTCAGCTTATTGTTTTATGTTGATTTTAAATTAGTTTTGATCACTCACTATGTTGTCGAGTCTGGGAGCTTGGATCTTTTGGGGCTTTATTCCTTCACCTATGTTGTAATAGTTGAAAGTAGTGATATTACGTTGGATAGAATTGCAATTATCTTTCTCTCTTACTTGCAGTCAAAAGGTAAACATAGCTGAACTCAAGGAACAATTAGACGAAGAGAGAACTCAGCGAAAAGAAGAGCGGGAAAAGGCTGCAGATGATTTAAAAGCTGCAGTACATAGAGCACAATCTGAGGCTCTAGAAGAATTAAAACGACTCTCCGATGCTTCCTCAAAAAGAGCAAGAGAGCAGCAAGAAGCAATAAATAAGCTTCAGGTTTAAAACTTTTGGTACTAAGACACTAATACATTTTCTCTATACTTTAATGTGCTTACAAGGTTTCTTCTATTTGTAGGAATCCGAGAGAGAACAATCTTTGTTGGTTGAAACCTTGAGGTCCAAGCTGGTATTGTTTCAAAGTCGATCCTTTAGCCTAATCCTAACGGAAATCCTTTTGAACTTTTGAAATTATTTTTCCTTATCTGTTTCAGGAGGATACTAGGCAAAAATTGGTTCTCTCTGAGAATAAAGTTCGCCAACTGGAAACTCAAGTACATAAAGAGCAACTAGCCTGTGAAAATGAGTTAAAGGTGATGACTAATGGCATAATTTTATATCAAGTTTCATCTTGCTTTTTCATATTCGGTTGATATTTAGCCGCAACTAATACTAATTCATGGAGCAGAAAGTAGAAGAGCTTGAACATGAGACAAAAAGATTAAGGAAAGAGCTTGAGAGTGAAAAGGTAAGAGATGAGAAAGTTTTATGTAATTCATTACTTTTTTTTATTCAAAACTGTTTTATGGAAACAATGTATTCTTTGAACCTGTATACTGTGTTCTTAAACTTATCTTATTAATGTCACTTCCATGAGGCCGTAGACACAGAGGAAGTTATTAATATGACAAATGTTATGACATTAAAATATTAAATTACTATTGCTCATTGTCCAAAAATGAAGAATCTCATACTTGATCTTTTTCTTTAGCTTCCTGTTGGATTCTTTTTCTTTTATATCATATTCTGTTTTTTCTTCACAACAGTTTTTAGTGAAGTTTCTTTATTTGTTGTCCGTTAGCAGACAGCTCGAGAAGAAGCATGGGCTAAAGTTTCCGTTCTTGAGCTTGAGATAACTGATGCCATGCGAGATCTTGATTTTGAGAGGCGGAGATTAAAAGGTGCCAGAGAAAGGCTTATGCTTCGGTAAGGATCTTGGGTTTTTCCTAATTATAACTGTTGTTAGTGTTGTACATCTGCAATTTGAATAGTAGTGTATAGAATTAGTCAACATGATTATCATATTTCCAACATAATCTTAACGTATAAGCATGCTGATATAGAATATTAGAGGATATAGGGCATCATTCTATCTGTCATAATTCCCACCTAATTGTTTATTGGTTGTCCCCAAGTTTTCTTATCTGTCATGGTTTAGTGTTAGGAAATATTGCTTGAGTTTTTCTATAATCCGAAACAAAAAAATTAGCTGAAAGCAATTAAAGAATCAAATTTGAGGGGAATTCCAGGGTTTGACAGTCCAGAAACATGATAAAATAGCAGAAAGCCTGACACTTTCTAATGGGGTAATTGGAAACCATTCACAAGTTAAAAAGCATATACCATTCGCAATTGGAGAATGTAATGGTATGCACTTTCTAATCTGAAACACACCGAATGTAATAAGTTGAGAAGTGTAATTGGAGAATAAGAAATATTTATGGCATATGCTTTTTAACTTTAAATTTTTAAACAAGTTATATGCTGGACTTAAGGTTTTATCATGCTTATTTTTCTCTTGTATGTAATATGTATTGAGTAACTAATGATAATTTTGGAAAATCAGTAATTGGACACTAATGTGAGTTATAACTTGTAGTAGTACAGATTCATTTAAATTGGGGACCGTGGTGCGTATATGCCATTCATGTCCATTTAACTCTACATGTATGTTTGTGTGTGAAATGGTGATTGGCACTTTTGCTTTTTAGTGTATCATATACCTTTGGCTCAATATTCATGGTCATGGTGGATTTCAAGGTTTTAGTTGAAGCTCAATTTTTAATTAACAATGAGTATATGTTCTGTAGGGAAACACAGCTACGGGCATTTTATTCCACAACCGAGGAGATACAAAAATTGTTTGCTAAGCAACAGGAACAATTAAAATCTATGCAGAAAACCTTAGAGGATGACGAAAATTATGATGATACATCTAATGATATGGATGGAGTCATAGGTGGAACCTCAGCTAGAGAAAAAGAAGTTGCAGAATACTATAATAAAAATGCTGCAAAGGTTGGATTAACTACTTCCGAGCAGAAGGTTAATAGAGATCAAGTTGAAACTTCGAGTGATGAAGCCAGTGTTAGCGAGAAGCATGACTGTGATATAAGAAGTCAAGAATGTCAAAACACACAAGAGGCCGAATTCACCAGTGAAGATCGTGATCCGGGTGTTAGAGGGGGCTTTGGTTCTGATATAGATGGTGGTGGTACAGTACCTATGATGGAGGGAGATGCTGTGGGCACTGAGAGAGTTCATGAAACTGAAAGTCCTGGAAATTTGGGTGAACAAAATATCGATTTGAACAAGCCTGGCGCTTTAGGGGGGGACACTCTTCAGTTTGATGACGATGTTTGTGTAGAAGAAACTGAAGAGCACGATGAAACAAATTCTCAGGAAGTCTTGCATCACACACAATCAAATAATGCTGCAGAAACTCAAAAGACAATTGAGGAGGACACAGAAGTTGGAGACACAATCAGAACTTCAGACCTTATAACTTCTGAAGTTGCTGGTAGCTGGGCTTTTAGTACAGCCCCATCCGCTGATGGAGAAAACGAATATACAAGAAGCAAAGACAAAAATGAAGGCCCCAGGGCATTGCACGATTCAAATGGAGTGGCGGCTGAGAGTCAGAACAGTCCTTCTGATGCCACCCGAGAGAATGATCGACGAGCACTAAGTGAGATGATTGGCATTGTTGCTCCTGAATTGAGGGAGCAATTTGGAGGTTCTGCAAATGATTGTGATAAAAAAAGAGAAAAACATGGTTGTATATCTGACTCAGAAACTGAGAGTTGCAGTGACACTGGCTCTGATGATGATATAGCCGATGCAGATGCAAAAGGTGGACCGATATCCGATGCAGAAACTGACACAGATGACCGTGTTGAAGAGGATCCCATGGATGAAGATGATGTAGCCACTCAAGAAGATTCTCTTGGATAGTGGGGAATAGGAACATTATTTATTTTGGTGTTAAAGTTGTAGGTTGAATGAAGTGTCCTATATTTTTCTAGTGATCAATGTATCTTCTTATCTTCATCTCTAGTTATATATTAAAGGCATTTTACTGTATATAAAGTTATTTACCTAGAATGGCCCTGGTTAATTTTATAATTAAAATCTTGACCCAATAGTTTGTATATTTTGCCCTGGTTAAGTTTATTTGATTACATAAATTTACTTTAGACCATCTTGTAAGTTTCTTTCTTATAGGTGAATAGGATTATGAGGATTTACCATGGCTAAGTGAGTCACAATTTTATATGTGCTTGTAGCAACTAATTCCCCCTCTTCATATTATACCATCTAGGAGTGGCAACGGGGTGGGTCGGGATTGAGTTTGTGCTTACCCAACCCCGAACTCAGCGGGGTTAGAATTAACACTACCATTACCGAGCCCGAAACCCTTAGCTTCAAATGCGTTAGCGTTGGGGTAATTTATTCAAATAACACATGACCACTGATTCCTGATTGAATGGCTTTTGCAAACAACACTTATGTTAGAAGAAGATATATTAACCCCGCTGAGAAATAAAAATTTAGAGGTTAAAATGTTGCTTATCTTGTAATAAAAATTTATATCAAATAAATGTTAGAAGAAGATATATTAAAATGTTAATTTATTCAATTTATTAATTGAGATTGGTTCGAGTGTTTTATTATGTTACTCTCTTCTCCTCTCATTTTCTTCTCACAATTGAACAGAGAAAAATTTATGGGATCCATACACTTTTTACTCTCTCCCTCCTTTCTCTCCCCTCAACCAAATGGGAGAAACTCAAATTTTCTCTCTAACTTCTCTCTCCCCCTTTCTCTCTTTCCTAACTCTCCTCTACCGAACAAAGGGGTGTACATGCTCTTCAGTTTTATATGATTAATTTGGCCCAGAAATTATGTTCCTTTTTGTTTGGTAAAATTGACTAATTCTTAATAATTTTTAGTATAACAAAGAGTATTTGGGTAAAGATGATCCATTTCAAGGTAAGTCATAATAAGTGCGGTTCCCAAGAATTAAACTTTTAATATTTAATATATTACGAAACATATGACCCTGGTAGGATCTTACATTATTAGATCAATGTTTTATTGGCTACTACTAGCGAATATTGGATTATATGTGGCATTTTCTAGAGTTAAGCATGCATGGACTAATTTTGTCTTTAAGGAGGTATTCCAAAACTTTTAACAAGTAAGTTTATCATACATGAGCTTCCAAAATATATTGTATTTTTTTTTGTTTCTTTTAAATGTGTTAACGTGTATGTACATTGTTGGTTCCATGCATAACATGATATCTAATTATAAATACTAGCATGTTGATAGGCATTGTTGTGTCTGTCAATCTGTTTTTCTATCATTTGTAAAGTGTAGTCTATATGCAGTAAATGTGTAATGTAATAAATTATATTACATATTGTAATTTGCATATATTCAATTGGAATAGTTGTTCAATATTAATGAAGTGATGCATATACAGTTGTGTTCATGTTCATAATTTAGTTATTCATAAATTATTAAAAAACATTGGTGCATAATAACTTTATACTTTTATATGCTCAACTGCACCACTTAGCAGTTTATAATACATATATATTAAGTTATAAATTCTGAAAGATAAAATATGTATTTAAAAATTATACAATGGAAAGCTATTTTAAGCTTTCCTTTATTAAATAGTATATATATAACAATCCATAACTTATTAAACAAATATAAGATTTCTTCATACCTTTATTTCATTTTTTAAAGTTTCAACTTATATATGGTTAATATACAAGGGTTCCATTACTTATTTACTCATCGTATTCTATGTATATTTACTACAATTGACTATCATGTAAATTCATATTTTATGCAAGTTATTGTAGTGAGTACAACATCTATACTATATATAAAGCTAAAACATAAAATAACTATTATCATGGTGTAATTTTTGGCATTATATTTTTTAATTTCTACAAAAAAATCATATAATCCTAGGTAACTATCATTAACACATTAACCACATATCTCACCTTAAATTGAACATTATAATAAATACATTTTTTAACATAAAGTACTCTTAATACAAAAATATTATAATATTATAAAATAAAATATATAAAAATTGAATACTTAATATAATAAAATAAGAATGCGGGTCGGCAAATACGAAATGTCTGTCAAATAAAGAATATACTTTTTGTATACTATACTATAAAAATAGGTTACTCTCACAAACTATCATTATAAAGGATTTACATTATCTTTCACAATTATCAATATTCGTTATACAATTGATATTATATATTTGTTTTTTCTACTTTGATTCATTTCTCCATCCTTTAATACATGCCTCGAAACTAACATATTTTACAAGAATGTGAATCAGATTCTTTTTCATTACTTAAGAAATTGAATATAAAAAAATATTGAAAAACTAAAATACATTAATAATTGTACCATTTAATTTACATTAAAATTATATTTTTTATCTTAAAAATACCCTAAAAAATGGACTATAGGTCCAAGAATGCATGGTATAGTTTTTTAGAAAGATTTATAGGATTTTCCCGGATTTATTTTTGTTTTTTCTTCTGTTGATGACGTGGCATGATATGGACCATTTGATAAATCTAATGGTATTATGGGGAGAACTATATATGTTTCCTTCAATGTTCAAACCCTTAACTATTTCTGAAGCTGCTACTTCAGGTATGAACAATTTCTCTCTATATCTTACCTTCTGTTTTGGATTCGATTCTGTAATGGGATTCGTTGATTCTCTGATTCCACGTTTTTGTTCTGACTATACCCTAGCTTCATATTTGTATTATGAATTCACCTTCATCATGCTCTACAATTCTTTTCTTACTTGATTTTAGCACACCAGTTGTTTGATAAATGTTCTGACTCACAGATTTGCCTATGCATATAATGTCATACCTGTTTTTTTATGTCAAATGGTTTTAGCATTTTTCTTAGTCTCACTAAATGGGTCGGCTACATATATTGGACGACACAGTGTCACCTTAATTAACCATATCTTAAGAAACTTTCATCTTTCCATGGAATGAAACAAATTTGAGATTTGGATAAAGCAAGGCTGCTCACTAACCAACCAACCTTATTAGTTTTACCCAAAAAGTGAAGATGATAAATAGCTAAATAGGCTGTTCGGAAATCATGTAAAGCAGTATCCACCGAAAGGCCAAAAGGTCAAGGATTCGATTCCTGAGAGCGACACGTATTGGGAGGGGCGTCCACGAACCCCGAAAGAGATTAATTCCTTACCCAAAAGGTAAGCTGATACCCTTGGTAGTACCAAAAAAAAGCAATGAAGCAATTCCTTTTTTTAGTCTCCATGCCTCAGCAAGACCACACCAGAAGCATAGCTTCAACTTTGACCTTTCCTTTTGCTCACTCGCTGATTTTAATCCATAAAAAAGCATCCAACTTTGATTTGTTTCTGGGTAATTTCTGGTGCCAATGCAAGGATGCGCAACTGGGGCTGTTTTACTTGCCTATTGTAACTTGCTGGCCAATTTTTGCTATTTGACTCGAGTCTTCCATCTGTGTTTCTTTACCAATTATCTGACCTTTGTGCTAACTTTGATTGATTGAGAAGGGGTTCAAGGGTTTTAAGTTTTAGTAGCACTAAGACCCATCAAACTCCTTTAGTTGCAGTTAATTGATTTTTCTACATTTTCTTTGATATTCCAATATAAGTATGCGCTGTTTATGGGATTGTTACTTGTTCAATACTTTTTCTGTTTAAGTTCAAATATAAATGTTGCATTCTAATAGTAATTTTTTCTTTCAATTTTACGGTTATTGACATTGTTTTAAATTGTGGTTGTGGTTACTGCGAGCGCGGCCGTTGTGATACAGATTGCGGCCGTGCGCTGTTAATTATTTTGTGATTAAAAAAATATTTTTGAATTCGATGCGGTCTAATGTGGCCACACCATTGTGATTCGGTGTCACACCGCAATTACAGTGTGATGCGGTTGTCGCGGTCACCACAATCGCAATATTGCAGCCACATCACATGATGCGGTCCGTAATTTGAATCACTGGTTCTAGATAATGATGCTGAACAATCAATGATTTAAGAACAATTTTGAAGTAAAAAGCTTGAGCATTTGTTAACAGTAACATAGTTTGTGATCTAGGCCATAGTTGTAAGCCCATATCAAGTCTAGAAGTTTTTGACCACTGCCCATGCTAACAACTACCTTGCCCTCTTCTTGGTCCATCCTGTTTGGGTTTGCACAGTTGCAGTCCTCTTTCAACTTTCTCATTTCTTCTCTCAATTCACACAAAATAATCTTCAAATGAAGAAAGACAACAAAAGTGGAATTGCAGGTTCCAGTGAACCCCAGTACAAGCTGAGTGAGATGGACGAGTCTTCTTCTAGTTCCTCAGAAGATGTGGGTAACTTCAAAAAATTGTAGTTTTTTTCTTTTATTTTATTTATAAATTTAAGGAAACAATGTCTATGTGTCATTGATTATGATGATTATAGGAGGAAGAGGAGATAGAGAAGGAGCTAGCTGATGTAACCTTTGAAGAGTTGCAGAAAGCACGCTCAAATGGGGCACATGCATTTTCCAAGAAACCTAGAGAAGACCAAAAGTTGAAAAGGGCCAACAAGAATAGGTATGTTACTCATGTTGCATTGCAGTTATAAAAAATGCAAAGAATTGTGAAACAAATTCTGATAATGTGGTCACAGTGCCGGTGTTGTGTAGATAGTTAAAATCGATATTCTACCAAAACTGCAATTCCTACCTTGCACCCTTTGGGTGTGGAGATATTGTGGGAAGCAAAATGATTTTTTTTCTTGTATCCAAGAAACACATTAAAATAACTGATTTTTATGTTTTCCCAGGCCAATGGAGGCTAGTAGCAAGAAACCAGTACCTTCCTTTAGAGAGGTCGTACATGCTCCTAAGAAGGTGAGTTTGGTTTTTTATTGTCTTGAGTGTGATTTCCGCTGCTTATATTTATGCTATTGCTTTTCCGCCTTTTGCTAGCGAAGTATTCTAATATTTCAGATGCACCCTGCAATAACCAATTGCTCTGTTATTTTTTGTGTGCTTCACTTGTGCCCACACGTCCTCACCCATGGTTAAGTCTGTGTTTCATAATCATACTTGTAAATTTAGAATATAAGTTGAAGCTGGTTTAGTGCAAGTATATTACAGCAATGTCATTTACTATGTAAATATGAAGAACTTTTCATATTAATAGGGGTTGTGTAGTATGGTATTTAAATTATGTTGAATTTGAATATGGATATGGTCTTTCCATTTTTTATATCTGAATATTTTTCTAAGTTACTTACTATTTTAGTGATGTTCAGGTTGTACGTGATCCGCGTTTCGAATCTCTTTGTGGTACACTTGACACTGATGGGTGCGTTCACCTCTTCATATGTCTTCTCTCTGTTTTTGTTTTTATGGTCTAGTGGACTTATGTTAAGAAATGCCATATTTTAGCTGCAATTATAATGACACAGTTTAAGCAAGTCAGTAATATTGCAAAGCTGTGTTGATTCTGGCTGCCTTTTTATTTGAGAGCATGTCAGCTCAGTATCATTCCATTATGATTATTGTTTGAACAAAAACTAGCTACCATCATGTGAAGAAGTCAACTTTGTGAGATGCTTAAAGCAGTCAATAGAAAAGTTCATATGAAGGCCTTGCTTAATGTGATAAAATTTTATTCCTCCCTCTCAAATATGAAAATAATCCTTGAAAATGTACGTGTCATATTTAATATTTTTCCTGTCTCTTTTTTATAAAAAATAATGGCCTTCTCCCAATTTATTGTCTCTATGCATAATGTTATAGAATCATTATGGTATTATACTGATATGTATTTTCAGTGTATGACAAACAACTGCATGTGATTTGGAAGTATTCATGATTCACAAACCCATGGTCTGATGTAGACTATTCTATGTTAGATTCAACACCCAAGTTCAAGCATGTTGTTGAGAAGTTTCTAAGATGGGATGTTTGTCTTACCATATGGGTGCAGGAGAAATGGATATATTTGTGTGTAAACATTATTAATTAAGCATGTTTCTTTGTGACTTGCGAGTATCATTGGTATTTTTTTTTATGGATGATGGTCTGTCTGTTGTCCTTTGAGTAGGTAACATTTGGTCATAGCATTTGCTTTATAATAATCTTTTTATTATACCCAATGCAAATTACTCGTTTGAACAATTTAATGCAAGTGTTTTTTTTGTTGCTATTTTATTTTAAGCAAGTGGTTTCCTATGATGGGATCTGTGAAGCACTAGTAATACATTTACTTGGACTTGCAGGTTTAGGAAGAGATATAATTTTTTATTCGAAAGTGATCTTCCTGCTGAAAAAGAGGTAGTCTTCCAGATTCTAATTGTAGAGTTTTGTCTCTAGCTTATTTGTTTACATCCCTTTGATGACACTTTTCTGGCATAAAAGGCTCTTAAGAAGGAATTGAGAAGATATAAAGATCCAGAGCGCATCCATGAAATAGAAGAACGTTTATCATGGATTGTAAGTACTTGTCTTTTAAAATTTGTCTTATACCTCCAGGGGTGTCACATGTTGATCATATTTACATGTTTTTGTAGGATAAACAGCTGAAATCTGGTTCAGCAAAGCATATTGATGCTAAGATATTGGCTAATCATAAGAAGAAAGAGAGAGAAGCAGCAAAGCAGGGAAAACGTCCTTTTTATATAAAAAAATGTAATGCTCTCCCTCTCTTCCTTCCATGACCTTTCTTCTTCTCTCTCTCACCATATATTGAAAATTGCATTTCTGCATCTGCTTATATTTGTTTGCCTTGCAAGAGAATTTAGGGCTAGCTTAACCCAAAATATGAACACGTGAAGTCAATGATGCTTGATTGGATATACTCTCAAGACCCTTAAATAATTGAGCTCATGAGCTGTATTATGAAACTATGAAGGGATAATTGAGCAGAGATTGAGAGGAAATCAATTTGGATTTGTATCGGGGTGATTGACAATGTAGGCTATATACTTGCTACGGCGATTGTTGGAGAGGAAATCAATTTGGTTTTGTGTCGGGGAGATTGGCAATGTAGGCTATATACTTGCTACAGAGATTGGTGGAGACTAGAGAGATATTAAAGGAACCTAATGGACTTGCACATGTTTTTCATTTATTTAGAGAAGACATACTATAAGGTGTCTAGAGAGGTATTGCAGAAAGCTCTAGAGAAGAAAAGAGGCAGACAAATTCTAAGGTCGAGATAAAGATCGGAGGTCATACTATACCACAATCATACAACACGATGGGAAATTGACGAAGATGTAAATCATAGGATCCTAGCGAGGTGAATGAATTGGTGGAGTCATGTGTCATATTTGATAGAAAAGTGTTACTCAAGTTATAGGGGAAGTTTTGTGAGCTATAAGACCTGCAATGTTATGAGGCTGAATGTTGGCAGAGATGAGAATATTGCTTTGGGTTAGTGGACACATTAGACACGATATGATTAGAAATGAATGCATCATGGAGAAAATTGCATTAGCTCCTATTGTAGAAAAATGGTACAATCGCGCCTTAGGTGGTTTAGATGTGTGGAGGATACCATTAGATGTTTTAGTAAGGAGTATATTAAATGGAGATTAGTCCAACTTTTAGAGGAAAAAGGAGACCGAAAAAAGGATTGACGAAACGATTAGGAAAGATTTAGAGATCAATACTTAGTCCAAGAACATTATTTACAAGAGAGCATAAGTATTGTTCTATCCATATAGGTCACCCCACCTACTACGATTAAGACTTGGTTGTTGTTATTGCAACCTTAAATAATATAAACTTTTTTACAGTATGTTAACTTCTTTTAGCACATTGGTAGTATTAGTGGCATTATGTTTGTTAGTGATTATGCTAGTAGTCTGTGAGTGTAACACTCACAGTGGGTATGAATCTAACTGAGGGTTCTCAATTAGGTAGATGTGTGACCTTATGACTCTAACTGAGGGTTAAGCAATGGTAAACACAAATAAACTTCATATCAGACAAATAAGGATTGAATGAAACATGAATTGTTGATGCTGACTAGGTTTTTTCTGCTGTATGTTCTTTGCAGCTGAAATCCGGAAGCAAAGGCTTATTGAAAAATATAAGCATCTCAAGGTATTATGCATCTCAGAATATTTGTTTCTTTATGTCATTTAATGAGTGTTTTCTAATAACTCTATCTTAACACCATTTTCAGTCATCTGGTAAACTTGAATCATTTGTTGAGAAAAAGAGGAGAAGGAATGCTGCAAAGGACCATAGATACATGCCATATCGTAGATCTGGTGACAACATGGAATAAGGTTTGTTAGCTTTTCCTTTTGTATGCTAATAATAGAGGTAGATTGCATCAAAGAAAAAGAACACAAAAAAGCTAGTATATGCATCTTTGTCTACCATATATTCCTTTTCGAATACCCTAATGTTCGTTTGCAAGTTAGATTTTGAAGGGAAAGAAAGAGAAAAAGAAGGTTTCAGAACTATGAAATACACTTCTAAGATGATTCTGAAACGTTCTCTTCCCATTTCCTCCCTTCAAAACTCATCTTACAAACAGACCCTAGATAATAGGCCAGACAAGATTATATGCAACATTTTATTCCCATATTGATAAGATAATACGTAACTTTGTCTATTTTGGGAGATTTGATAAGTACTTGCATGGAAATGGCTAACGTCCCAATATTTGGAGTTAAGAACAGGTCCTCCAACATTTCAGTGAAACAAAGATAATATTAACAGGTCAATATTGTGATTAAGCAAAATAAATACAAATTTATGCTCTTTTTTCAATTCAGTCATAGGAATACCCAGAAAACAAGTTCAAAGCAAATCGCCAATAATCGGTTATCCATATATAGCCTCAATCAACTAATCAATATAGAAAAGTGTAAATATATATTCTATAAATTATTCAATAAACTAATCAACTTAATGTCATCATATAAATTAAAATGCCAAAATTATTTAGTTTAAATACATTATAGCATGTCACCAACCAAATCCAATTTTATAAAACTCTAAACATAACAAGCTCTGCAGGACATGCAAAATATGAAATAGCATCAATCAGAATCTCAGACCAAGGCAGTCTAATTGGTTTGATTGCTAATTGGACTTTGAATCATTTCTGGTTTGCATTCTTAAGTAAGTGATTGAACTGCTTTGAACCGTATAAATTCATGTTTAACTGTCTTAAATTCAGTTAAACTTGAATAATCCAGAAAGTGAACTAGACAATTCAGTTAAAATTAAAACAAAATCTGAACATTTCTCTAATAATTTTTCTACTTTAGCTTAAAGCATTATTGGTAGATGGTATTTCAATAAGAGATAAAAGAATTATCGTCATATCGAAGGTACTCTAAGTGATGTAAGTTTTTAGAGTGAATACTTATGAATATTTAAAATTTTTGGGGACCAATTTAGTTTTTTCAAATTTTGAACGACTAAAGTTGGAAGATAAGAAATATGTGGGACTAAAATGAATAATTCCTAAATTTTATAGCTATCTAAGTGATGTGAAGCTTGTTGGCTATACATACAATGATTCCTCTAGAGACATTGATACAAGAAAAAGCATGTCGGGTTACACATTTCATCATGGCACATGTACAATGTTTTGGTTTCCTATAAAGAACCGATGATTGATTGTCCTTTCTACCGTTGAAGCAGAATTCGTAGCAACAACAAGTTGGGCTACACAAATAGTATATGACTAAGGAAAATTCTTGAAGTGTTGAATCAAAAGGAAAGTACCCTACATAAATATTATGTGACAACAAGTTTGCTATATTCTAAAATTAGTGACTAAAAAAATGTTGATCTAGTACTTCCACTTTGAAGAACAAGTTGTTGATATTTCTACAATGACTTTAAAAATGGAGTTATTTTACAAGTTGAAGATAATGATTGAAATGATACTTCTTGTTTTAAGGGAGGCATTGTACAAGATTAAACCAATATGATATTTGTCACATATCTATGTCCACGATACTATCTTCTTATCTACCATATCTACCAATTATCTAAGTTCTTGAGATCCAATTTACATTTTATTTATTCTGCCTTGAGATGTGAATTTTTTTTGTACTACTAATGATATTTTATTACCTTTTAGGTAAAGAATTAATCTCTTTCAGGTTATACTTAACAAATGTCACTCCTATGAATCGAAGTCTTGACCTTTTAGTCATTCTAGGATCTAGTGAATCTAGTGAGACCTTACACTAATAAAAGTCAAGTTAACACAATATTATTGCAAAGTCTTCATATGATAATTAATTTTAAAAATTTATATGGAAAGAATCATGTGCATATAATAATATAAGGGGAAAGATCTATTTACTTTTGGAGTAAGTGAAAAAACCTACTATACATTATGATTATTCATTTTTTGGAAATCTAGTGGTTTGAGTTGGTGAGTATATTTAAACCATTGAATTTTTTAAGATTTGATGACTAAGATATAAAATAGGTCTTTTCATTTACTCTTGCAGTAACTAGATCCCTTCCCATAATATAATTCAAAGTGAACGTATTATGAAGTGTTCGGTTATTTTTGTCCAACTACACACAATTAAAGTTTTTATGCGTCATTCTTTCTTTGCCTAGGATATAAAGAATTTTGTATAACTCACTTTTTTTTTCTTTCCACTCTTTCTCTTTTCTATATGAATTAGAAATAATAAATTTGGATTATTCTAGAGTCCAGTTAGAATTTAAAAAAAAAATTAGGCCAATAAAAAATATATTGGACTAACAATTTCTGAGCCTGAAATAAAAAATGGGTTACAAATAAGTTATATTGACCCATCACGACTTTTAAATTAACAAATTAAAAAATAAATCGATCACTCAAAAGTCACGCCGTTGAGAATAAAAAATGATTATATTGCTAGGGATAAAAGAAATTGTGAACAGGAAAGAGATGAAAAATAAAGTGAGAAGTAAGAAAATGTGAGAAAAAAACAGTAGAATTTGATATTATTTAGTATGAGTGGAAGAAAATAAAAGTATATTTTCTTCCCTTACCCTTTGTTTGTTGGTATAATGAGAGTACTCCTTGGGTGCATGGTTGTCCATCAGAAAATGTATTGGCTACTGCCAAATCGAGTAAGAATTTAAAAAAAAAAAATGGGTCAATTAGAAAATGTATTCACCCAATATAATTTCTGAGTTTGAAATTAAAATATGGGCTACAAATAAGTTGTGTTAGTACACAACAACTTCTGAATTGAAAATTAAAACATAAATGGATCTGACAGAAGTCGTATTGTATTGTTGGGAACAAAAAATGATTGTGTTGTAGGGGATAAAAGAAATTATGAATAATGGAAGAGAGGAAATAAAGTAAGAGAATGTAAGAAAAATAATAGATTTTGATATTGTTTAGTCTAAGGGAAAATATATTTTCTTCTATCTCCCTTTTGTTACCTTTGACATTTTAATTTATTTGGGGATCTAACAAAATTTTACATTAGTAGACGAATACTTTGTTGGTCTCTCCCTTTTATATTATATTTGAAAGTACAAAAAATATCCTAAAAAGATAAAAAAAAGTAAGAACTATTATTTTATCATTGATTAATAATTTTTAAAATTAATTTTATTATTTATATTATAAACATTTTTTACTTAATAATGAATTCTACGACTCTTTAAATAAATTTAATTTATTTATTATATATGTATATCTAATCATATGTAATTCAACAACACTTGAACTATTTTACTAGCTAAACATGTTTTTATAGTGACCATATGCTCCGACAAATTATCATTTTTGATATTATTAAGATTATCTTTAATTTTTAAGTAATGAATTAATCCCTTTTAGGATACGTACTTACTCTTCCGAACAAATGTTATTATCAGGAATCAAGCCCTTAATATTTTGGTCATTCTAAAGATCTAACGATACCTTATATAATTAGATCAACATTTTTTAGATCCTACATATTATTATACTCACAAAAAAAGTAAAATATATATTTGTCAAATGTCAATTTTTCTATTGGAGAAGGTGTAGAAAACTTTACTCTATAAAAGTAGAAGTTTTCTTCTCTTTTAAAGATTTGAATTTTGAAGTGATCAGATCCAAACCGAAGAAAAAATAATTTTTTTAATATAAAAACACGTTACTCACTAAGCTTGTGCTCCAAGTTTTCCTCTCATAACGCATAACTCTTCTACTTCTCTCTCAAACTTCATATCCACCGATCCCTCCGCCATGAACGGCGGTGGAGGCGACTTTACGCCGCCACCTCCTACCAACGGCGGCGAGTATCTCCTCTCTCTCATCCAAACACCCCACAACCCACCTCTTCAATTTCATCAACCACCACCACAACAATCTCCCACCACCACCGCCGATCCCGCCGTCGCAGTCATGGGCCCCACCATCCACGTGTCACCACCGTGGCAAATGAACGGTCCAGATCATCCCCAACAATTTCATCATCATCATCATTATCTTCCAAATTGGTCCCTTTACCAATCAAACTTATTCGGATTACCCCATAACCCGTTTCCACCGATTTGCGACGCTTTTTCTTCGACCCAAATTTCCATCGCTAATGATCTCAGAAAATTAGGGTTTTTCATTGAAGGGAATAACAATAACAACAATAACATGGTTGAAGCTTTGCTTCAACATCACGAATTGCAGTTAAAGTTTGGGTCTTTACCCATTGATGGTTTTGCCCATGATCCTCAATTTCCATCCAATGATGATTCCTTGCTAAATTTGAAGTTTAATTACAATGGGTATGATAGGAATTTGCATTTGGAAAACACTAACCCTAACCCTAATTTGAGTTCCAATGGCAATGTTGTTGAACATGACAGGTTTGGGGTTATGGTTGGGAGAGGGAATAGTGATTTTCATGGTGTTGGGAATTTTAGGTCTGAACCAAGTAGAAGGAAGGATCAATGGGGTTCTGGTACTAGACGAAATGGTTCGGAGGTTAGTTTTGGTGATTTGGGTGTGAGGAAAGAGAGTGTGCATGCTACGGAAGAAAACTTGAGAAGAGGCGGCAATGTGGGGCGCGAAATTAGGCTTCCTGAACAGGTTGATCACCCTGGACCTCCATCGGGGAGTAACCTACATTCGGTCTCGGCTTCTGATATCGAAGAGCGTAGGTCGAAGTTCCAGAGCAATGTTGTTGGAGATGGTGTTAGAGATAAGTTTAAAGGAGATTGCAGATTGAAGATGGAAGATGTTGCTGACTATGGTAGAGGTAGTAGTGGTGGCGGCGATGAAGTTGATATCCTTCGGGAGCAGTTAGGTGATTCATTGTTGCTTGAGGATGTGCCTGAAGAGAACAATAACTCGAAGCAACAGCGTCGAGATAAGGTTAATGCTTAACATTTGTTGATACTATTTGTAACTATGGAATTTCATTTATTTTCAAGAACTAAATTTTGAATTTGAATTTCATTGGAGTACTTTCAGTACCTATAATTTGGTGATAAGATCTTAACATGATATTGTTGATACCACAGTGAAGTTTTTTTATATTTTAAATTGGTTTGGACTTTGAATAACTTTTTGTGGAATAATCTCAATATCCTTTTTTGAATTTTTCAGTCAGATTTCATATGCTATTTATTTGTTTTTTTAGTGTAAAAGAAATGAATTCTTAAAGTTACGAGGGTCACTTACAGCATTTATTATCAGGATGCCAGACAATCAGATTTAAGAGGAGAATGGCTACTGAGCCAGCGAGCGAGAATGTATAAAAGACAGATGATATGTCGGCGGGACATAGATAGTCTAAATGGTCCTTTCCTTTTGATGTATCAATCTCTAATACCTCCTGATGAAGAAAAGGTGAAGCAAAAGCAATTGTTGTCATTATTGGAGAGGTTAGTTATCAAGGAGTGGCCACAAGCTCGGCTTTATCTCTATGGATCATGTGCTAATTCATTTGGCGTTTCCAAGAGCGACATTGATGTTTGCCTTGCAATTGAGGAAGCACACATGGACAAATCTAAGCTCATAATGAAATTGGCAGATATTTTGCAATCAGATAACCTGCAGAATGTACAGGTTAGAAGATTTCTATGCTCTCTTAATATTGCTAGTATTGCAATCATGTATCTTGGTGGTTGCATTCATTCACAATTAAGAAATATTAAAAAATTTCTCAAAATCATGAGTTTCATTTTTAAGCTCGCTAACAGACTTCGATAGAGGAGATTTAATGAGTAATGGTTTTGATTTGTCTTACATGAGAAAAATTTGGAAATTTGCTATTGTAGATTAACATTGACTTTGTATCACTCCTATTGATTGTGTATGATAGTGTGCATGTGATGGCGGCTATTCCCGTCTCCTGTTTTATGGTAGCTGTCCCAACTTCACCCTGATTTTTAGCTGTTTCACCCCATTTTAGGGCACGAATGCTAGACATTTCTTGGACTGCATACACCTACCCTCCTTAGATCCACTCGATGGGAGCCTCTTGCATTGGGCTGCCATTTTTAGTTTTTAATGTTTTGTGACATTTTTTTTTGAAAGTGATGATTATAATGATAAACATGTCTTTAATTTTGGGTTGTTTGTTATTTTATTGTTACGCGTTTATATGTGTATAGTATAAGTTATTCATTTGATAATTGTAATCTTTGTTTTAATGGCCATCCATGCTTTGTAATTTTGTCTGATGATAGAAAAGTAACAGCAAAAACTTTTCACTTAAAAGTTCTATTATTTCTCTCCAAATATAAGAGGTTTTGGCATGCATGTAAGACTTAATGTGTGTCAGTATGATATTTTTTTTAATTTGATAATTAGGTATATTAGGAGAGAAGTGCAATGATAATTTTTTTGTGAATAGTCAAACACTATGGTCAGTGATTATGAAACCCAGAAAATAGTAGGAAGTAATAAAGAAAGAAAATGAAGTCGATTGATAATTTTTGAATCCGAAACGAGGCATTTTATTATTACTCATGAAACATTCTTTTGAAGTAATTTTAAATCTAAACGAATTTTTCAGTCTTTAATTCCAGTTTGTTACTTTGTTTACAGGCATTGACACATGCAAGGGTTCCCATAGTAAAACTCATGGATACAATGACTGGTATCTCTTGTGACATATGCATTAACAATCTCTTGGCTGTTGTAAATACGAAGCTTCTTTGGGATTATTCCCGGATAGATGCAAGGTTAAGGCAGTTGGCATTTATTATCAAACATTGGGCAAAGTCAAGAAGAGTGAATGAAACTTACCATGGGACTTTATCTAGCTATGCGTAAGTTAGCTTCCAATGCTGTTCTTGTCCAAAACGATGTTGCTTTGTTTTCTTCATCTAGTTAGGTTAAATTTTCATCTTAATATGTATAAAGATCAAAATGGTTGTTATGATCAAAGAGATGAAGTGCAGAGAATTTCGATGACAAGATATTGTGCCCTTAAAATAATAATAATCTGTGCAATTATATTTATAATTTCAGGTATGTCTTGATGTGCATTAATTTTCTACAACAGCGAAGACCTGCTATCCTACCATGCTTACAGGTGTGTACTTCAGATTTCATTTGTCGGTTCATCCGTGCAAAATATATCTGTATGTAGCCTTTATAGATTAATCGTTGTGTATGCTACTCATGTTTCTGAAGTACCCTTCATTTTGATCTGAACACGACGGTCAATCAATGTACACATTCTTTAGAGGAAATTTAAATTACATTACCAACACTGCTAATTTCCTATTTACAATCGATTGGAGGGATAACGGTAAAAGTTAATACTTCATTGTTAAATTATCTGTCAAATATGGGTACATATTTAACATGTAAAACCATGATAGATGAAAGTTCTGAAGTAAATTTTGGATACACCATTGAAAGTGCATCAGTATCTATAAACGGAACAATAGTGATTAATTGATGTCGGTGTATTCTTGGAGAATTAAATGCAGTGAAGCATGTCATCTAAAAATGATTTTCTGGACAACTTCTAACGTAGACACTGTTTTTTTATAGCACTTGATTATTTGTGCTGGCATTTCCAAGTGTTTGTTAATTGGTGTATGGCTAATATTTCAGCAGAATAACATATTTGCAGCATGCAAAGCGAACATAGTGAAATTTTCCGCATTGAGCATGGCATCCATGGACTGGAATAGTGTTTATAGCTATATTTTTTTGCAAATTAATATTTGTATTTTTCGATTAATTACTATTTCCTATACAGGAGATGAAGACAACATACTCTGTGACCGTGGACGATGTTGATTGTGCTTTCTTCGATCAAGTTGAAATGCTGTATGATTTCGGACACCGTAACAAGGAAACTATTGCTCAACTTGTGTGGGGATTTTTCCATTATTGGGCATATTGTCATGATTATACAAATGCTGTTATATCTGTACGTACAGGAAGCATAATCAGGTAAGAGAACTTGTTATGTCAAAGTTCCTATCTCAGTGGTTCCATTGCTGCTTGTTTCTTTTTCTTCACATAGAAACCGTGCACTAGGCATGGGAATGATAAATGTTCGCAGCCTTCCACAAACAGAGAGGTTGTTTCCGATTTTTGAATCTGTGACCTCATGGTCACTAAGAAACAACCTTTACCCGAGCTCACCCTCTCTAAGCATTGGAATTAACACATTTAGGATTGTCAAACCGATATGCGAGAGGGGGATTTTCAGGGTGCAAGCTGTTTCTCTTTCTCTTCTTACTATTCACATATTATAGCAATGTTTTTGAACAAAGTAAAGAAGAATAAAACAAAAAAGAAAGCAAATTGTCAATAAATATGAAGCAAACCTTGCTTCTAAGGTCAAGCATTCAATAAATATGAAGTTTCATATTAGCCACTATGTTTACTTTTTTCCTTGTTGCTTTGTTCAATAAAATCTGATTTCATTTCTAGACATAGGGTCTTGTCCACAACTTTTTATTTGTATGCTTTTAAATGTGATTGTGCTCCTCTTCGATGCAGTAAGCGAGAGAAGGACTGGACAAGAAGGATCGGTAATGATCGCCACTTGATATGTATAGAGGATCCTTTCGAAATGTCTCATGATCTTGGTCGGGTAGTAGACAAACATAGCATCAAAGTTCTAAGGGAAGAGTTTGAACGCGCTGCTGATATCATGCAATTTGATCCAAATCCATGTGTTAAACTTTTTGAGCCCTATGTTCCTAGTTGATTCATTAGTTTGTTTTGAATATAGTTATTTGCATGTGGGGACACTTAGCTTGTAAAGCTTCTTTTGTTGCATTTTATATATAACATCTTTCATGTTTATATATGTATTTTATATCTCATCTAAATGTAAATAACTTTTCCTTATTGATCTTTTATTCTAATGGCAAGAGTTATTAATATTTATAACACCTAAACTTGAGTCTTAGATCATTATAGTAGTATTAAGATTCTCGGGGTTCTTATTGGATTGCTATTGAGAGACCGACAAGAAGATCAAGTAAAGGATTTGATCGAATCTTTTACCATAAGAGTAGGTACAAACTTTAATCGAATGAGTTTTGCATCTTAAGAGAGAACTAAATATATAATTGTGCTGCTCATCTCCATAGTTTCATGGAAGGATTCATATCAAATGATAATCTTAATCTTATTTGTTTTATGTTTATTTATTTGTATTATTAATATGCATTATCTTGATATTTAATTTAAATCAAAAGGGGCTTACAATAATTAATTAAGTTAAACCAAAAAAATTTATACATCCTTGTAGGTCTGAACATTATTTTAATATATTTGATGATGAAATCATGCACTTAAAGCTTGAGTATATCATTATTTTATCATAGTGGTGCTTTTTGAAATGTTTAAGTTGTTTTTAACTGAAGTTGAAATCAACGTAATAATAAAATAAAGAGATTACGCATCTAACATATTTAGTGATTTTTATAAACCATATGGGGTCGTATATAAATGAAATGTCCTTTATTCATCCGAAATGAATGGTAAAACTAAAAAGGACAATATAATATTTATGCGTAATAAGATTTTACGGTTAATGTTTTTAATTGAGTACCAAAATCCAAAAGTAAAATAGCTTCATATGATGTTTGACTTATGTTACGATCTTTGATCCTAAAAAAGTTAAACTAGCATATGGAGCTTATAAATATGTATTTGTTTAAGTTGTTAACAATAAAGCATGTAAGTTATATTACATGAATCCATAAGTAATTATGGAATCAAATGATATTGTATTCCATGAACATAAAATCCCCTTTAAACGATGATCATCATTGAGTCACATCCCTCTCATTAAGAGCACTAAAAACATTGAGGTTATAGAAAACGAGTCTAGAAGAAGCAAGCGAGTAGCACTATCTTATGTTTATATGTTGATGACTTTCTATATTTTGATTCTAGCATTCATGTTAGAAATATTGTGAAGTTATTGTCATGTGCCAACTTTGATATGAAAGGCCTTATGAGATAGAGTGTGTAATAGTTGATATTAAGATTGCTCGGTTAGAAAAAGGAATTTCTCTTTGTTGATCTCATTACATTGAGATGATTCTTAGGAAATATGACCATTTTGACTATAATCATACTTGTGCAACATATTATGCAAGTAAAAGAAATTTAAAAATACGAATGTAATAATTATGTACTGTCAATATAAAATTGTACACACTAGT
Source organism: Lupinus albus (assembly GCA_009771035.1). Taxonomy (NCBI): domain Eukaryota; kingdom Viridiplantae; phylum Streptophyta; class Magnoliopsida; order Fabales; family Fabaceae; genus Lupinus; species Lupinus albus. The sequence continues at coordinate 15,374,666 of CM020010.1, forward strand.
GCATTATTCACCATTCATTTGTATTAATTTTTCTGAAAAGTCATTAATGATTAAAAGTGAATGATGAATGATGGACTGACAGTGTATAAAACTTTTATACTATCAGTGTATGCACTTTTTTTCTCTAAAAGAAAAAATATGAATAAGCGAGCATAATTGACATCCTTTAGTATGCCATTGATTACACATAGACCTGACATTTCATTGTCGTGAGATTATTATGCATGTTTACTAGTAGACCTAGGATAGAGAATTGACATGTTATTAAAATGGCCATGATATGCCTTAAGAGAGCTATGATTCTTGGATTACAATATCAGAAGTTTTCTGCTATCTGTGAATGATATAACGATGTAGATTAAGATATTTTTTCAGCTGATTCCAAAACAATTAGTGGCTGTAGGTGGAGCTATTTCTAAAAAAAATCAAAGAAACAAACCTTATTGGCTCTGTCCACTATGGAGTCTTATATGATAGCATTGGCAACTTTAGTGAAGAAGCAAATTGGTTTAGAAGCTTTCTAGCATAGATTCTTTTATGAGAAAAATCAATATCAATTGTGTTGATTTGTTGTGATAGTACCACATCTATGCAAAAGTTGATAAATATTATTACAACAATATGAGATGACAAATACATTGTAAGTACAATATTATTGGAGAACTGCTCTCATTCTCTCAACACGAGATGTAAGAGAAGATAATGTAAGAAGTGGTGAAAATTTAGCAAATTCTTTGAAAAAAAGATTAGGTAAGGAGACAAAACTTATAAAGAAAAGGGACTATTTCACTTAGAATGAGTTAACCATTATGCTAACTCAACCTAAAAGATTAGAGATCCCAAAAACTATGTTCAATTGGTAATAACAAGTTAGGACGTGAAATGAGGTGTAACATTTTACAATAATAAATTAAGTAAGCATGATTCCCATAGCAAAAAGATGATGAACTAATAAAACCTCTTAATAAGATTTATACTCCACACATAATGGGTTACCTATATAAATGAGTATTCTTGATAGACTAACCTTTGCGAATGTAGATATCAGAGTCACTCCCTATGAATTTTTGGTAATATTTCGAAAGTGTTCATTATAATGGGATAGACATCTAATTCCTTTGAACACAAAAGGCTTTAATCACTACACATGGTGAAAATTTTGTATGTGATTTGATGCGAAAGTTAGAGTTTAAAATTATGTGTCACTATTGAAATCTGAAACTTACCCATTTGTTTATGCTCAGCCTTATAAAAAATGTTATTATTCATGATTTTTATGTAAATATTTATACTCCTTTGTATTACTTTTAGTTAAAAGTCAATAAAAATTAAAAATGAATGTTTGATAATATAATGACAGTGTAAAAAATATTTACACCATCTATACTTTTTTTTTTCTCTTTCTCAAATTCAACTGACCAACACATAATATTTCCTAGGAGACATTATTGCATAGGTGTAAATATCTACCAACCTTTAAGTTAAAATATTTTTTTATTTTTTTTTTGTAAATTTAAAGTTACTTGTACGGTATACTACTTATACATCAAAATCAAATTTACCCGCATTAAAATGTCATATCAATTAAGAATTAATATTTATATACTGTTTGTTTAAAATTTTATTAATGATTAATATATAACTTACCATTTATTTTTATTACTTTTTTGAAGAGTTAATAATGAATAAACATGAATGATAAATGATCCAATGATACTATATAAAAAATATATTGTCACTATATATATATTTCTAATCAATTAAATGGAATTCATACTTTAAATTTGGAGAAATGTAAGAGAACATTGTATAATACTTTAAATATGGAGAAATGTAAGAGGATATTGTAATCTTCTCATATAAACAAAACAAGACTTATACACACAAATGGATATATCCAATACAAAGTAGTCTATGTTAATTACTAAGTATTTTTCCAAATACATCTATAAACTCTTCTTCCTTGTATTATGCATAAAAACAGAGAAAATAGAAGGCAAAAGAAAAATAGAGAGGAAAATATCAAATAAATCATGGTTAATTAATTAATCATTCCTTTAATCGATTAACCATACATTTTTAACTAACAATCTGAAATGACTACTTAACTAACTAAGTTAACCAATTAACCATATCTATAATTGATTGACGACCTCAACTAAATTACAATTTTATCTAACATATTTATCCAAAACTGATCTTCAATTTTGGCATATATGTAAAAATAATTGCAACTTCAAACTGTTTCTAATACATTCTTATATCTGGATAAAAAACACAAGCAAGAAAAGTTTACACACGTATTTCAAAAATTATTTAGTTAGTAACACAAAGTACAATGAATTCACAATACACAACCCTCTTTTCAGTAGTTGGATTTTTATTCAACCAGAATGTATTATATACATGTCAGTTCACAGACGTTAATTTAATATTGTAAAATTTCACTAAATCATCGGAAAGATTAAATATTCAATTCTCATTATATTTCTTAAAAGTGACAACAACAGGATATAAAGCAGCATTGAATTATATTTGGGTCTATTAGATTATATCATAATCATATTAGACTGCATTGATCTCAATAATATTTTTATACTCACAAAATAATTTACACGATAATGACTATAATCCACATCACAACTGTCGTAACATCTCCAAAGACGGTAAGTAATAGTACCCACAACCATAATTTAATGAGTAAATTATATTGACATCTCCTAATTTTTAGTGAAATTATATAAATTACCATATTTTTTAAAACCTACACAAATCACCCCTATATATATTACATTGACTACGGTTGTAAAATAGATAAATGTAATTTCTTACACAAAAAATGTCGACGAGGTAATCTATATACTATATAAGAAAAAAAGGTTATCTCATGTCATCCAACATCAACAAAAAAATTTCCCTCCCAAAACATCATACTTTCTTAATGTACAACCTCTCACACAAGATAAAAGTACACCATCCTCATTCATTGCTTATTATATTATTTAATAACATATAATAATAATAAAAATGACACTCACAATAAAGACACTTCACTTTGTACAACCTTCCACATATGATAAAATATATACATACCAATTGTTCATTACCCAATATATTATTTAATAAGATATAATAATAATAATAATATAATTGAATAGTTTTATTCAGTGTTTAAAAAACCGTGCCGTACCGGCCGGTTCAACCGGAAAACCGGTGAACCGGACCCCTAACCGGTACGGTACGTATGTTATACCGCATATGCAATAGAACCGGTCAAAACCGGTTGAAAACCGGTAAACCGGTTTAAACCGGTCGGTTTGTACATTAATTTTTTTTTTTTTAAATTTCAAATTTTCAATTCTTCACCAATTCTTCAACTTCAATGATTGATACTTGGGTCATTTATTTGTATTTTGCGTTTGTTAAGTGATAATTTTGGATTAATATATGTTTTGCACTTTAGACTTTGATTTTATTAAAGACTTAATGTTGTTTGTTTGTGTGAATTTGAAGTAAATTATGAATATGAATTATAAATATGAATATCTACTTATTTGAAATTTTTTGTTATAGGTTTACATATATATATAAGCAAGTATGTCCAGTTTAACCGGCATGCGGTTTAATTATTGAACCACTGGTTGAACCACTATACCACTATACCAGTACCCTGACCGGTTTGATAACCGGTACGGTTTTAATAACATTGGTTTTATTGATGAAAATATAACAATTTTATAAAATTATTCTTGAATTGGTAATACGGGTAACATGAGTGTTCTTAACAATGCGAATATACGGAAAACATGTGTTTTCTTAGAAATGCAAATGTACGATTAACATATATGTTTTTAACCATTAAAATGTACAGGTAGCATGTTTGTTCTTACACATGTGTATTTTTAATCATTTGAATATATGGTTAAAAAGATACATGTTTATACAAGTAATGTGAATGTACGAGTAACATATGTATATGTAACATGTACTCTTCTTAACAATATGAATGTATGAGTAACATTTATGTTTTTAACCATTGAAATGTATAGATGTTTGTTCTTAACAATATGAATGCAAATGTAATATATGTATTTTTAAACATGTGAATATATAAATAACATGTATATTCTTAATCATGTGAATACATATGTAATATGTGTTATTAATCATGCGACAAAAAATATTGCATTTATACGAAGTCGTGATACACCAATAACACTTCAGTGATTCAGTATTAAATTATTTCAATTTGGAATTTTAATTTCCATCCACATTCAAATCTCATTCAAACTCTACCGACACCTACATATCTACTCCAAATAAACCAAAATACAAATTTCAAGAAAAAAATTCAACATCCTTCACCCTATCTATTGTATCCTATAAAATAAATTTAAATTCAAACCAGACAACCCATTCAAACTTCGAAAAGATTCCTCTCCAGTATTGGAAATGTGAGAGGGTTGCTTTTGAAAAATAATTAATTTAAAAAAATGTGAAAAAATCTGGAACATTTAAATACTATTTTTGCCATGTGTTAGCATCCTACATATGCACTATCCTCTCCTGTAATGGAGAGGAGTCAAACTCTTCAAACTCTTATGCTAAAACTAAAAATAATTACAAATTTCAAGAAATTTTTTAATCCCCTTCAACTTATTATTCAATATTTCAATTCATGTAGTTGACATTTGTTACAAAGGACAACCATAAACTATAAAAGAGATTAATTCTTTATTTTATTTTTTTTGACGAGAATATATATTTAGGAGAGCAAAAAAAAATACATGTGACTTAGAAGCAGGTATCTAACCCACCGCTTGTGACTTCAACAAGACAAGGCAATCAATACTGTGTATTCTGAGACTGCTCCATCACATGTCATTTTTTAAAAAAGATTCCAACGTCTTCAAAGAGCACTACAACTTTTATGTGGGAAAATTTTAAAAATAAAAAAAGGAAAAGTTCACAGAAAGATATTGTGCAATTCTAATTTCATTTTTAATAATTTAAAATTATGTATACGTATGATCAATTTTACCGATAGTTAAAGTTTAAAGAATAATTAAGAAAAATAATAATTTATGATATCTATTTACAAAACACATTTCGCTAACTTTTCCCAAAAAAAATAAGAATATGAAGTTGCTAATTAAGAAAAACATAATAACACATACTTATATTAATGCATCCGTTTCCAACCACATCTTTAAATAATAGTATATGAGTGTACATGTTCTATCTCAAAAAGTATATCATTCCATATGTTATTATCAAAATAATATTTAATTATTAAAATTTTAAATTAATTATATTTTTTTCAACAAATCACAAATAAAAACAATGATATATGGAATAATATACTTCCGTGATAGTGGTAGCAAAATATACAGGCTGGCATGTGTAGTCTTTTTCTGCATTTATCTGAAGTCGTGACACAACAGTCAAACTTCAGTGATTTAGTATTAATATATTATTACTACGTAAACTCAGAAGTTATGATATGGTTTCAAGACTTTTTTCTCAGTGGTAAATAAATTATGAAGAGAAGTCTCCAACTTCTCATTCCTATAAATTCATAACACATACAATCTTTTTCCATCAACATTCACAACTTACTTTATTCTTCATTCATATCAAATCTTCTTATATTCCCTTTAGAGTATAATCATTCTAATTTTAAATTTTACAACACAAGCATAGATCATCTCTCATCAATCATTCGGTTAGTAAATATGAAAACTATATACTTTTAATTTAGTATAATCATTCTAATTTTAAATTTATTTTATTCTTGATTCTTAGTATCATTTAGTTATAAAATTCAAAAAGGACATGATTGATGTAATAAATAATCTATTATATTACATTATTAATATTTAATATTGCCTTGCATCAAAGAGATGTACTAGTGTGTAAAATAAGTTATCCACTTTTGATATGATCTAAAATGTAAAATCTTTATTCGCTTATAGGCTCCATAAATCTAACTTTTCGTTTATATGGCATTGCATCAAAGAGAAGATATACTATTTGGGTGTTTGCTAATTTGTAAACTATTATTTAGTTTGCTTCGAAGCAAACTGATTTACAACTGTTGGATGAAATTTTTTAATTACTGGTCATTGTAATAATTACCTTTTAAAAGTCGATATTGGTATACACAAATTTAGATTAGAAGTCGGTTTGATAATGAGTTACTTCTGTTTTGGCTGAAGTTGGTTTGCCAGAGCACCACTTCATATTAGCCTCAACTTATATTAGCTCATACCAACTTCTGAAATCGATTTGCTAGAGCATAACTTCTGTATAGAAGTTGTTTTTTGTCTTTTGACTTATGAAGGTGGTTTGAGAAAATATGAAGTTAAAATGCTAATCAAGTTCACATTCATCTAAGTTGAGTTTGGCTTCCTAAATTTGCATACTTTGGGGAAAACAATTTCTTGGAAGGATAGGTTGAAGTAGTGATTTTGAATTCCTAAAGTTAGTTTTATATTTATGCATTTCTTTAGTAATTATGTTATATGGTTGTTATGATAATTTAATTTGTTTTTTTGTTCTCATTATTGAAAAGATTTTATTTGTTAGATGGGAGGAGAAATTAATAACAATGGTGAAAACTACTGGGATCAAGTACGAATTTGAAAGCCATAATTTGTTTTTTTTTTAATTTTAGTTGTGTAAATCATGTATTTTAATCATTTTAGGTTGTAGATGAATTTGATGTCTATGAAGATGAAAATATGAATAAAACAGATGAGTTTGATTTAAAAAAAATTGATTTTGGATTATCAAACGAAGATGAAATGAAGAAATATAGGTTTTTAAACAATGATATTCCATACAAATTTTATAAGATGTATGATATAAAAAAAGGACTTGACATAAAAAATATCATATTTTTCGGGACAATGATGATGAAATTTTATGACAATCATTTTTTTGTGAAAGAGAAGGATTTAGAGATAAGAAAATTTATTTGGTTCGGAAGAGGGCGCCAACTAAAGAGACGAGATGCAGTTGTTTAGCAAGAATGAAAAACAACATTGACAGTAAACTTTTTCTATCAACCTAACATACACATAAATCTACGTTTTATATTACATACCTACTACCACACGATTCCGGCTACTCTGAAGTCGGCATCGTGGGCAACAAATTCAACACATAAGTTGGTTTGGGCCTTGGTAGGCTACTCTGAAGACGGTTTGGGCCTTACCAACTTCTCCACAAAAGTCGGTTTGGACCTAACCAACTTCTCCACTTAAGTCGGTTTGGGCCATACCGACTTCTGACTCACTTTAGGTACTCTATAATCGGTTTGTGTCTTACCAAGTTCCTTTAGGAAGTCGGTTTGGGTCTTACCAACTTCCTCTAAGAAGACGGTTTGGTTGCAACTTTAATTTGCTTTGACAAGTCGGGACAAAAGCAACCAGCTTCCAAGTGGGTCTGAGGTAATAGTGGCCCAACCCGACTTCTGGTTGGAAGAAACTGTAACCCATACCGACTTCAGGTTTGCAGGCTTTAAATGGATGTAGCTTTGGGCTTTACCGACTTCTACATTGAAGTGTCGTAGGCCCATACCGACTTTGTTGGTTGATTTAATGGATGGTATATTGGGCCATACTGACTTCTTCGTTGAAGTTTGGTAGGCCCATACTGACTTTTTTTAATGTATTAATTCTTATACATTATTTTTATAAAGTATTTTTATTAATTCTTATATATTTTATAAGTTAATAGTCGGTTTTTGGGATCCAACATCCCAATGGGTATGACATGCCTAACACGACTTCATAATATTACGGCCCATAATAAATCCATAAGTACTTATATTTACACATTTCACTCTCCGTAATAAATTCATAACCTCACCTTAACATATTTCTCAGTACGTAATAAATCCTAACCCCTTCATACATTTCAGTCCCATCATTCCATACAAAAGACGAAGAACACAATGTAAGTATTTGTGTTTTGTTTGTGTACTTTATTAATTGTCAATTACATTTGATAATGATGTTGTTAAAATATGCAGGAACATGACAAGCAAGTTATCTAATGACTTTATCTACTCAAATAATCTCATAACCGATAAAAATGAAAAATCTTTAGTTGAGGTAATCCTATATACTTTTTATTTTCTCATCAAAGTTATAATCCCATATTATAATGTGTTTACTTTTTATAACTGTTTTATAACTATTACGGTTTATAATTTTAAGTTATATTGTATGATATAATATATGTAGTACATTAAGTTAGTTGATAATATTAAGTTAAGTTAAGTTATATTGCATGTTATAAGCAAATAGTTTTTTTGGCTAAGTTAGTAATGCTAACTTTATTTTGGTTGCTCTGTATGCCTGTTGAATAATTATTTGCCTATAATGCTTGTTGACAGATTGAATTATAATATAATGTTATAATATAAGTTAGTTATGATATAATGTATGTTATAACATAAGTTAGTTATAATATATGTTATTGATGAATTATTAAGTATACTGTTATAATTAAGTATACATAATATATTGTTATTATTAAGTATACTGTTAATATTAAATAATATACTGTTATTATTAAGTATACATATAATATACTTTTATTATTAAGTATGACATTATTAAGTATATTTATTATTAAGTATGCGTTATATTATAACCTATTATTATCATATGGCATAATATATGTAAAGTATGGCATAATTTATGTAACGACATTATTGGACATGTTATTGCATTATTGTTAAATCATTATTGAGAGTATAATGCATTATTGGACAATATAATACATTATTCTCACTGATTTAATATTTAACACAATATTGTTACTGTATTATAATATTAAGTATGCATAATATTAAGTATGTATACTTAATACATTGTTGTTACTGCTTATAATATTACAGCTACTCATTGAACGTGTTGAAATATTGGAGGTCGAGTTTGGAAAACTTAAGAAAGAAGTGGTAGACATTAAAACGACAAATCTTCAAAATAAAAAAGTGAATGTAACACCTCCTCAAAATATTGTGACTATATCTGACGATGATAATGAGGATTATAGAAGTTTGAGTAAGTCAAAAACTTCATATCACAAGAGTGGAAATTTAATTATGTTTCAATTTCAGTATTTGTTATAAATTAGATTAACAATTATCTAACAATTTAAGTATTTGTTGTTAAAGGGTAAGTTCATCATGGAAGAATCTAATGAGTTACCCAAATTCGGCAAAAGATTATTTAACTCACCATCTTCAGCGGAAAAACCAATTAAGAGGACTCAGGGGTCAACATCAACTTCCCCCGCTGTGAAAAATTTTGTAAAAAAATTTTCACTCAAACATCTAGACCAAGAGGTCATACTATCCCTAAGGTATTAATGTATTATGAACTAGAAATTAAATGTAAATAAAATATAATTAAAATTTTCACTTTAATTATCATAGAAAGTAAAATCTTGCTTTAGACCTAATCCAAGTATGGATCTCACTCGGGAGGAATCTCGTCTATCAACTTATATTTTCAACGACCAACTAGACTTGAAGTGAGTATTATTTCATTAATCTTTGTTTATAATTATGTCATATATGCTTACATTGATTTACACTTATATAATTGTTGTCGTTATTATTTCAATAGCGAGAACTTAGTTATGATTGAGGATGAAACCGGGACACTTCGTGAATTTCTATCTCTTGCTACTGGAGGAGATATTAATGACAAAGTAAATTTCTAACTTATATAGTTAAGATATTTAATTATGTAATGAAAAACTAATAACATTTTTGAACAGATTTTCATGTTGTTAGCAAAATTATGAACTCGTGTAGAAAGACATGGAGATTCTCCAATCACAACTTGATATCTACCCCCGCCATTTTCGGTAAGGAATAACAAGTAAATATAATAAGGTGATAACTATGAACATTATATTAATTACACAACTTAAACATATGTAAGTTGAAGTTCTTAATGAAATACCAGAAGAAATCTTAACAACTTATATGAATTTGTGGATGTCTCCCTCTACTGATTTGAAATATGTAATAATTTCCTCAAAATTTTATTTTATTTTCTTATTTCATTTATAAAATCATATACTAATTAATTTATTTGTTCATTTCATTGAACAAGATCTATGTGCCGATTGTTGAAGACAATATTCACTGATATTTAATTATAGTTGACATTAATGATAATACCATTTATAAACTGGACACATGAGACATAAAAAGAAGACATTTAGATATTGAAAAGTTGGTTTGAAATTTATACATTATTTTGTTGTTGAAGATTATTAATTAATAACTTATTCACATTTTATTTATAACATAATCACATTTTAGGCCTATGTTCTAGAAAAGGTTGTTGACCAACCATTTTATGAGAGTCAAATGCCATACTTCCTAAACAAGTTGTCAACATGGGAAATAAAAAATGGAGATGATCAACCTAACTTATGGAATAGGTATGTATTTTGACAATAATTAAATATGGTAATAGAGGGTCATCCTAACTTTTGGAAATTATTTCACTTTTTAATTGTAGTTGGAATTCTTCGGTATGGGTTATGCAATGACTAGAGATGAATGATTCATTCATGTCTACTGTCATTGGGGGGTAAAATTAATTTCAAAATTATTATGTATCATTATAAATGAACATTAAATATAATTAATTATTTTATTGAAGTTACATGATGAAACTGTGAGGATGAAAACTACTCTTAAATTAGTTATGCATGATATGAACAAAATGAAGAAGGAATTGAAGTCCAAAGCCACAATGATGTGATCTAAACTACATTTCATTTGAAGACAATGTCCACTTTTTTTTTTTGCTTTTTGGGCACGTGTCCCATAGTGCACTATCTCTCACTAACTTAATTAAGTTTAGAAAAAATATTTATTTGAAATAACACGACATGACACGAGTCTCATATTGCACCATTTCTCATTGATTTAATTAAGTTTGGGAAAAATATCAATTTGAAATAATGTGACAGGGTACGAGTCCCATAGTGCGCTGTTTCTCATTGATTTAATTAAGTTTTCACAAAAAATATCAATTTGAGATAACGTGATAGGGCACGTGTCCCATAGTGCACGAGTACCATAGTGCACTATCTTTCATTGCTTTATTTAAGTTTTAAAAAAATCAATTTGAGATAACGCGACAGGGCACAAGCCCCAAAATGCACGGTCTCTCATTAATTTAATTAAGTTTTTCTTTTAAAAAAATATCAACTTTTGAGATAACGCGACAAGACACGAGTCCCATAGTGCACTACCTCTCATTGATTTATTTTAAATATTTATTTCATTTTTTATTAATTTATTATTATTATTATTATTTTCATATTAATTTTTATTTAACAAATAATAATAAAAAAACAGAAAATCTGCTTAAATGTGAATAAGTTATTTCTAGAACATAGGTCTAAAATGTGAATAAATTATTAATAATCTTCAACAACAAAATAATGTACAAATTTCAAACCAGCTTTGCAATATTTGAATGTCTTCTTTCCCAACATTTCATGTCCCAAGTGTCCAGTTTATAAATAGTATAATCATCAACGTCAACTACCATTAAATACCAGTGAATATTGTCTTCAATAATCGGCACATAGATATTGTTCAATGAAATGAAAAAATAAATAAATTAGTATATGATTTTATAAATGAAATAAGAAAATAGAATAAAATTTTGAGGATATTATTACATATTTCAAATCAACAAAGGGAGGCATCCACAAATTCATATAAGTTGTTAAGATTTCTTCTTCTAGTGTTTCATTAAGAACTTCAACATACATATGTTTAAGTTGTGTAATTATTATAGTGTTCATAGTTATTACCTTATTATATTTACTTGTTTTTCCTTACCGAAAATGACGGGGTAAGTACAAAGTTGTGATTGGACAATCTCCGTGTCTTTCTACATGGGTTCGTAATTTTGCTAACATCGTGAAAATATGTTCAAAAATGTTATTAGTTTTTCATTACATAATTAAAACATCTTAACTATATAAGTTAGAAATTTACTGTCATTAATATCTCTTCAAGTAGCAAGAGATATAAATTAATGTGTCCCGGTTTCATCCCCAATCGTAAATAAGTTATCGCTATTGAAATAATAACGACAACAATTATATAAGTGTAAATCAATGTAAGCATATCTGACATAATTATAAACAAAGATCAATGAAATAATACTCACTTCAAGTCTAGTTGGTCGTTGAAAATATAAGTTGATAGACGAGATTCCTCCCAAGTGAGATCCATACTTGGATTAGGTCTAAAACAAGATTTTACTTCCTATGATAAATAAATTGAAAATTTTAATTATATTTTATTTACATATAATTTCTAGTTCATAATGCATTAATACTTTAGGGATAATATGACCTCTTGATGTAGATGCTTGAGTGAGAAATTTTACAAAATATTTTCACAGCGGGGCAAGTTGATGTTGACCCCCGAGTCGTGTTAATTAGTTTTTCTGATGAAGATGGTGAGTTAAATAATCTTTTGCCGAATTTGGGTAACTCATTACCTTCTTCGATGATAGACTTACTCTTTAACAACAAATATTGAAATTATTAGATAATTGTTAATCTAATCTATAACAAATGCTGAAATTGTTACATAATTACCTTTCCACTCTTCTTGTGATATGAAGTTTTTGACTTACTCAAACTTCTATAATCCACATTATCATCGTCAGATATAGTCACAATATTTTGAGGGGTGTTACAATCACTTTTTAATTTTGAAGATTTGCTGTTTTCATGTCTATCACTTCTTTCTTAAGTTTTCCAAACTCGACCTCCAATATTTCAACACGTCCAATGAGTAATTGTAATATTATAAGCAGTGACAATAATGTATTAAATATACATACTTAATATTATAATACAATAACAATAATGTGTTAAATATTAAAATCAGTGAGAATAATGCATTATACTATCAATAATGCTTTATGTAACACCCCGAATTTTAGTCTTTAAAAAATTAGAGTATCAGTCATGGAAGCCTCGCTTGATCGAGAGATTCTCGCTTGAGCGAGAGAGGTGCATCTGGGAGGGTGAAATCTTGGGCTATACTGGAGGATTCTCGCTTGAGCGAGAGTTGTATCACCCGGGCGAGAAATGGCAATTTTGGGCAGTGTAATCGATTACACAGTCCATGTAATCGATTACATGCAGATAAAAGCATCAGATATGTGCATTTTACATGATGTAATCGATTACACAATACATGTAATCGATTACATGAAGATAAAAGCATCAGATATGTGCATTTTACATGATGTAATCGATTACACAATACATGTATTCGATTACACAATACATGTAATCGATTACATGCAGATAAAAGCATCAGATATGTGCATTTTACACGATGTAATCGATTACACAATACATGTAATCGATTACATCTATGCGCTAAGCGAAAATTGCTACTGTGAGATTCTCGCTTGAGCGAGAATGGGCTCGCTTGAGCGAGAATGGGCTCGCTTGAGCGAGAACCCGACGACTGCTCTTTAAAAATAGAAACCCCAAACACATTTTAGGGTTAGAACTTGAAGAGAAGAGAGAGAAAGGAGCTTTTCAAGAGCAAGGAGCCTTATGACTCATTTTAGAGCTTGCGAAGAGGTAAACCTCTTGTTTCTAACTCTTCTTCTTCCTCTCTAACTTGTTTTGGGTATGTTAGATCTATTTTCAAAATATGAGAAACCATGGAAACTCATCCTTTAGAGTTATGGTTCGTTTTAGGTTGTTTTTCTCTTATAAACTCTTGGTTTAGAGTTGGTATTTGATGAATGGAAAGGTTTTGTGGGTTGTTTATGAAAACCCCAAAATGAGAATATGAGTAGAGAGAGAAATAGATGAATATGTATGTTTTAGATGTTTGGAAACTCGTATTGAAGTAGTTTTGGAAACCTTGAAAATATGTAAATATCTTGTATGTTTGATGAGGAAATACGAGTTATTTATGTGGTATTTTGAATAAATGATTGACATTGTTGTTATTGGTGGAAATGAGGAAAGATCCTAAGGTTGGAGGAAATCGCGGAGGAGACTTTTAAAGTTACTCGGAACCGATCCCCAACACTCACCAAGGTAAGGGATAAGTGTCTCTAAAAATCATACTTGCTGATATGAATGAGGTATGTGAAAGAGGTAATGGTTTAAAATGATACATTTGTAATTTATGCATTATGTTGGAAAATGCGTGGCTTTTCTGTTATGGTAATAAAAGTAACATTATTGGGGGAGAACCAATGGAAATAAGACTCAAAATGATTTCAATCTAATTTGGGGGAGTCCCAATGGAAATAAGACTCAAAATGATTTCAATCTAATTTGGGGGAGTCCCAATGGAAATAAGACTCAAAATGATTTCAATCTAATTTGGGGGAGTCCCAATGGAAATAAGACTCAAAATGATTTCAATCTAATTTGGGGGAGTCCCAATGGAAATAAGACTCAAAACGAATTCAATCTATTTGGGGGAGTACCAAAGGAAATAAGACTCGAAACGAATTCAATCTATTTGGGGGAGTACCAAAGGAAATAAGACTCGAAACGAATTCAATCTATTTGGGGGAGTACCAAAGGAAATAAGACTCATACGAAAGTAATATTATTGGGGGAGTACCAATGGAAAAATGACTCAAAAGAAATGAATATTATTGGGGGAGTACCAATGGAAATATGACTCAAATGAATGTCGTATGCATGCTATAGGATATATAGTATGAGATATATATTCTATAGGGTGAATTTGAATGATGAGAAATGTGAATGTCACATGAATGTCGTATGCATGCTATAGGATATATAGTATGGGATATATATTCTATAGGGTGAATATGAGCGATAAAAAGGAAGATGTTGAGAAAGAAAGTAATATACATGCTATAAGATATATATTATGGGATATATATGTTATAGGGTGGATATGATTAACGAGACCGATGATGTTTCGAATGAACGTAATATGCATACTATAGAATATATATTATGGGATATATATACTATAGGATGAATATGAGTAAAGTGGAAGTTAAAGGAAGACGATTTGAATGTTTATAATTTCGTATGTGTGTTTATGAATTACATTAAAGCTTGATTGTATTTGAATGTGGATTATCATGTGATGTTAGTTTCGAACTAATGACTTACTCCCTGTGTTTTGTGTGTTGTTATGATAATCCCATTGTAGGTAAATGAAAGATTTTGAGGAGGAAGCTCACTTAGGGAGATTTTGTGTTTATCAATTTGTTCGTCTTTGTTGCTACTTGACATTGTAGTTGAATTGATGACATTTTGAGATAAATGTAATCTGATTAGGATAATACGGAGATTTGTAGTTATGGACTTTATAACTCCGGAAAACCCATAACTGGTTGTATGTGATAATTGCTAATTGAATGAATTATGTTTTTCCGCAACATAACTTTGTATGATAATACGATAGGGTAAAGAGTATTGTCAAAGAGAGATACTTGACAGTTTTTAATGAAGGTGACGACTGTATGTAAGAAATGATTAAATTAAACGAAAAATTTTCAAGGGTAGAAAATCGGGTCGTTACACTTTAACAATAATGCAATATTATAACATGTCCAATAATGTCATTACACAAATTATGCCATACTTTACATATATTATGTCATATAACAGTAATAATAATATGTTATAATATTAAGCATATTTAATAGTAAATATACTTAATAATGTCATACTTAATAATAACAATATACTTAATAATTCATCAGTAACATATATTATAACATTATATTATAACTGACTTATATTATAATTGAATTAGTCAACAAGCATTATAGGCAAATAATAATTCAACAAGCATTATAGGCAAATAATAATTCAACAAGCATACATAACAACCAAAATAAAGTTAGCATCACTAACTTAGCCAAAAAGATTGTTTGGTTATAACATGCAATATAACTTAACATAACTTAATATTATCAACTAACTTAATATACTACATATATTATAACATACAATATAACTTAAAATTATAAACAATAATAGTTATAAAATAGTAAACACGTTATAATATGAGATTATAACTTTGATGAGAAAATAAAAAATATATGGGATTATCTAAACTACTGATGTTTCATTTTTATCGGTTATAAGATTATTTGAGTCGATAGAGTCGTTAGTTAACTTGTCAAGTTCCTGCATATTTTAACAACAGCATTATCAAATGTTAATTGACAATTAATAAAGTAAACACACAAAACACAAATACTTACATTGTGTTCTTCAACATCTATGGTCTTTTGTATGGAATGAAGGGACTGAAGTGTATGAAGGGGTTGGAGGATTTATTACGGACTGAGAGATGTGTTAAGTTGAGCGTTATGAATTTATTACAGGGAGTGAAATGTGTAAATATAAGTGCTTATGGATTAATTACGGTCCGTAATATTATGAAGTTGTGTTGAGCTTATCATACCCATTGGGATGTTGGATCCCAAAAAACCGATTTTTAACTTATAAAATATATAAAAAATAATAAAAATACTTTAAAAAATAATGTATAAGAATTAATACATTAAAAAAAAGTCGGTATGGGCCAAAGCTACATCCATTTAAAGCAAGCAAACCTGAAGTCGGTATAGGCTACGGCTTCTTCCAGCCAGAAGTCGGGTTGGGCCACTATTACCTCAGACCCACTTGGAAGGTGGTTGCTTTTGTACTGACTTATCAAAGCAAATTAAAGTTGCAACCACTGATAAAGGTACTTTTTTTTCAAATTTAAGCCTGACCCAACTGATAAAGATGACATGCACGCTGCACAAGGGCTGGAGTCGGTTTGGGCTACAACACCATCTATTGGCAAGTCGGTGTGGCCCAATAATTTCTTTTGTAATTTTTTTTAATAATTGGTTCTTCCAGAGGTGGAGTAGGTAAGTAATAATTATTTCTCACACTACTCCATACTTTAAATTCAGAAGTTGCAACTAAATCTACACTCGACAATTATCTCAATACAACATCGAGTTCTCTACTTTGGAAAAAAAGTTTATCTTCGATTACAATGACTGATTCACAATTGCTAAGAATACAAGACCAACATAGATTATTATTCATAAATTATTTGGTTATTATGTTTTTTAACATTTAATAATTGTTTATTCGGTTATTATATTGCTTTAATTATATCACTCAATCATATGTTGCTTTAAATTATTCGGTATTATATTGCTTTAATTATATTACTCAATCATTCTGCTTTAAGAACATAATTATATTTATTCAATTTTATATATTGCTTTAATTATTTCTTCATGTGGTAATGTTCATATTATAACATACGGTACCTCTAAAGATTTTATTTTTTACAGGAACCCTCTAAAGATGTTCTTAGAATAAGACATCTTAATTTGTTCGATTAAGAACCGTTACTAAATGATTTATTAACGCTTGCTGATTTTTCTAAATTATCTAGCCTCCGATGTTTCAACATAGACTCGTCTCTAATAACTACTCTAGTTGAAAGATATAGGCCAAAGACACACACATTTCATCTTCCATGTGGTGAATGTACAATTACTTTGGAAGATGTTTCACTCCAAATAGGAATGAATGTCAATGGTCTGCCGATAACAAGACCTACATTTTTTGATTGAGATGAGATATGTGCAGAATTGTTGGGAAAAGTCCCAATAAACGAAACTACAACAATATTGTAGGGTACATATCCTATATATTATATGAAGCAAATTGTTACCCGACAAATCTAACAATAGAGTACATCTAATATACTTACCTTTACTTCGAGACCTATTAAGAGTTCACAAATATAATTGGGGTTCAGCTTGTTTGGCAAACTTGTATAGAGAGATGTGTCGGGCAACTAAACCAAATGCAAAAGCTATGGGTGGGTTTTGATGCTTCTACAATCTTGGGCATGATATCGACTACCTTATCTTGCACACAGATTCGATGGTCTACCGACTTATCCATTTGCTTTAAGGTAATATAAATTCCTAATTATACATTAAAAATTCATTTCAATATTTGTAACTTCTTTAATAAATAATCAATAATTATTTTTTTGTAGGTGGGGTTACACACAATTAAACTTCCAAGGAATTACATGTGGAGACTTGACAGAATATAGGTTACGCTTGGATCATATGAACGCCAACGATGTAAATCTTTTTAAAATCTTTATCAATACTAATTAACACAATTTTCAATTTCCTAACAATATATATTCTTAAATTTGTTGTTTAAATAGCTCCCATATGAGACTTATAACAACAATCTCTCATGTGAAGTCCAACAAGATAAGAAGGTGTGGAGTGCATGCACAACTTTGATTTGTTTCTCCATTGTCGAATGACATCAAACAGATCGATTGAGACTACGATTTGGTTTTGTCCAAGATTTGCCACAACCACCTAAGAATCTTGATGCCCTACATAGAGTTGATAAACGGGGTAATCAAAACGCAAATTGAGCTACCAAGCATGCACAATGGATTGAATATTGGAGTCATCATAGGGATAAAGTCCTACAATGACCTCAAATCCAATATCCTATCCACACACAACATCATATGATTTGGTATAGCACAAACTCTAGACTATTCTTATCTTCAGAAACACAACTCCGAGACCTACGCCAAATAAATTTTCAAACTAGCCCATATCAAACAAATCAAACTCTCACACCTCAAACACCATTGTACCAACCTATGATGTCATAACTTCCAATGTATCAATCATCAATGTCTACCTCTTATAACATTCAACTAGCGATAATGTCTTTCCATTATGAACCGTTGCAACACGATCGCGATCGGGTTGGTGATTGGATGCCTCCTCGCCACTCATTTTCTACCGAGTTCAACTTCAATCAAGATGATATCGCCAAGTTCAACTTCAATCAAGATGATTTGATGCCTCACCGCCACTCATCTTAATGATATCGACTTCAACGTCAATCAAGATGGTGTTCGACCAAGTTATTTCATGGTTGATGATAATATTTTCCCAACGGGGCAGACAGATAAAACTCAAGATCCGTCAATGGTTGAACATAGAAGGAGGTCAAGACGTTCTAGGAAACCTCGTAGGTGTGGAATGGGAGGTCATTTAGGCAATTTGTAAAAAAATTATCATTTATTTGTAAATAACTTATTTAATTTTTGGAATTTATTTTATATATCTCATTTCATTCAAATTACTACATTTTAAATTACAATTTTTAATATATTTTTTTACAAATTAATAATTTGAGCCATTTATTTACCAAAAAGTTCACTTTCCTTAAATTGGACCCAAATATTAGGCCCAACACAAAATATACAAAAAATATTCAAATACGTGTACAAAAGTCGGTTGGGCCCAATGCAAATTTATCATGTACAGAAGTCGGTCAGCCCCAAACCGACTTATGAGAGGACCAATGTTAAATAGGTCCAAATCGACTTCTGTGAGGGACAATGTTAAACAGGCCCAAACAGACTTCTACATGGTTTAGAAGTCAACCCGTCCCATACCGACTTCTCCATTAACACAAAATCGGTCCCAAATCAACGGCTGAGATCCACAAAATTTTAATCTAACGACAATAAATGAAGTTCGCATGGACGCGAACTAATCCATGGTTCGCAAATTAGCCATAGCCATATAATACGTTCTAGTTGAATAAGAATCCAACTACTGAAAAGAGGATTGTGTGTCGTGGATTCATTGTACTTTGTGTTACTTACTAAATAATTTTTGAAATACGTATGTAAACATTTCTTGCTTGTGGTTTTTTATTTGGATATAAGAATGTATTAGAAGCAGTTTTAAGTTGCAATTTTTTTTCATATATGTCAAAATTGAAGATCAATTTTGGATAAATATGTTAAATAAAATTGAATTCAAATAATTAATTGGTTGTGACTAACTTGCTAACTGCAAGTTAATGCGCTTTGATGAGAACTATTTTATTAAGTATTGGATCTTATAGTGTATAATCTGAGTTGTAAAAGATTGGTGATCAGGTAATTGTTGTCGTGTTGAAGTCGGTTTGGACTGGGAACTTACTATTGTAAATAACTTATTTAATTTTTGGAATTTATTTTATATATCTCATTTCATTCAAATTACTACATTTTAAATTAATATTTTTAATACATTGTTTTACAAATTAAAAATTTGGGCCATTTATTTACCAAAAATTCACTTTCCTTAAATTGGACCCAAATATTAGGCCCAACACAAAATATACAAAAAATATTCAAATACATGTACAAAAGTCGGTTGTGCCCAATGCAAATTTATCATGTACAGAAGTCGGTTAGCCCCAAACCGACTTCTGAGAGGCCCAATGTTAAATAGGTCCAAACCGACTTCTGTGAGGGACAATGTTAAACAGGCCCAAACAGACTTCTACATGGTTCAAAAGTCAACCCGTCCCATACCGACTTCTTCATTAACACAAAATCGGTCACCAAATCAACGGCTGAGATCCACAAAATTTTAATCTAACGACAATAAATGAAGTTCGCATGGATGCGAACTAATCCATGGTTCGCAAATTAACCATAGCCATATAATACGTTCTAGTTGAATAAGAATCCAATTACTAAAAAGAAGATTGTGTGTCGTGGATTCATTGTACTTTGTGTTACTTACTAAATAATTTATGAAATACGTGTGTAAACATTTCTTGCTTGTGGTTTTTTATTTGGATATAAGAATGTATTAGAAGAAGTTTTAAGTTGCATTTTTTTTCATATATGTCAAAATTGAAGATCAAGTTTGCATAAATATGTTAAATAAAATTGTATTCAAATAATTAATTGGTTGTGACTAACTTGCTAACTGCAAGTTAATGCGCTTTGATGAGAATTATTTTATTAAGTATTGGATCTTATAGTGTATAATCTGAGTTATTAGATTGGTGATCGGGTAATTGTTGTCATGTTGATGTCGGTTTTGACTGAGAACTTACTATTGTAAATAACTTATTTAATTATTGGAATTTATTTTATATATCTCATTTCATTCAAATTACTACATTTTAAATTACATTTTTTAATACATTTTTTTACAAATTAATAATTTGGGCCATTTATTTACCAAAAAATTCACTTTCCTTAAATTGGACCCAAATATTAGGCCCAACACAAAATATACAAAAAATATTCAAATACATGTACAAAAGTCGGTTGGGCCCAATGCAAATTTATCATGTACAGAAGTCGGTTAGCCCCAAACCGACTTCTGTGAGGGACAATGTTAAACAGGCCCAAACAGGCTTCTACATGGTTCAGAAGTCAACCCGTCCCATACCGACTTCTCCATTAACACAAAATCGGTCACCAAATCAACGGCTGAGATCCACAAAATTTTAATCTAACGACAATAAATGAAGTTCGCATGGATGCGAACTAATCCATGGTTCGCAAATTAACCATAGCCATATAATACGTTCTAGTTGAATAAGAATCCAACTACTGAAAAGAGGATTGTGTGTCGTAGATTCATTGTACTTTGTGTTACTTACTAAATAATTTTTGAAATTCGTGTGTAAACATTTCTTGCTTGTGGTTTTTTATTTGGATATAAGAATATATTAGAAGCTGTTTTAAGTTGCAATTTTTTTTCATATATGTCAAAATTGAAGATCAATTTTGGATAAATATGTTAAATAAAATTGTATTCAAATAATTAATTGGTTGTGACAAACTTGCTAACTGCAAGTTAATGCGTTTTGATGAGAACTATTTTATTAAGTATTGGATCTTATAGTGTATAATCTGATTTGTTAGATTGGTGACCGGGTAATTGTTGTCGTGTTGAAGTTAGTTTGGACTGGGAACTTACTATTAGAAGTTGGTATGGGCCATGGGAACTTCTCAATAGAAGTCAGTTTGGCCCATGTAACATTAACTCAACTAGAAGCCGGTATGGGCCAAACCAACTTCTATGAGGGATGTAGTTGGGTTCAACCCAATCGACTTATGTATAGGCCTATATAATTATGCACCGAATAAAAAAAGGCAAATTAAAAGATGTACTTTTTTTAAATGAAAGAGACCCAAATATAAAAGTTCATTTAAATTAACTAGGGAATAAAAAATGAAATTAAAATGTTAAAGAATCTATTAATTTCCTAAATGACCTCCTGTTCCACAACTTTGTGGTTGCCTATTATGTTTTGACATTTCTCTATGTTCAACCGTTGATGTTTCTGGAACGGTATATGCCTCCCCCGTTGGGAAAATATTATCATGAACCATGAAAGAACTTGGTCCAACACCGTCTTGATTGAAGTTGTAGCCCATTACATTAAGAAATACATTTGTCAACTCAGGTGTACCAAATAAGTTATTCATGAAGTCATTATAGTCGGTAGAAAATATGTGGCGGTGAGACAACATGTCATCAATGCGATGGTGTTGTTTCGGTTCATAATGAAAATACATTATCCCTAGTTGAATGTTATAAGAGGTAGACATTGTTGATTGATACATCGGATTTTGTGACATCATAAGTTGGTTCATCATAGGTTGGAACATTGGTGTTTGAGGTGTGAGAGGTTGATTTGTATGGTATGAGGATGTTTGATTTGTATTGTATTGGGGTCAACTGTAAGGACCCAAATTCTACCCTGGAAAAATTTTCTTATTTTAACTCATGCAAACATTCATTTTCCTTATATCTTGTGATTAGTAACCTAAGGTACGTTACATTAGTTACCTTGATTATTTTCTGACCATTTATCATGTAGTATTCGTACATACATTCATAATGCAAAAAAACATAATTCATATTTATATTCCCCGATAACCACCGTATACAACTAACTATGAGTTTCCAAAAGTACCCATAGCTACAAACATTTAGATTTACAATTATCCAAAACCATAATTGTCATGGTTAACAAATACATAATTCCGCGAATATTCAATCATGATGCAAAAAGGTGCAATAAAGAAATCCAGATTAAAAAGCTCCTAAAGCTCCAAGTCAAGCATCTTTAATTTATCCAATTACCTGCAATGAGATTATCATAAACAATACATGGAAACACAAAGGAGTAAGTCTTACATTCAACGTAATTCAAATGATAATCCACATTAAATAAGGTTAGATAAACAGTTACATCGTGACATATAAATAATACTTTGACATATACATTCCACCTTGTTATCTTCATCATTCTGCACTTTACTCAAATTCATCGATATCCATTCGTCATATACATACATAATTTCATTCTTTCTTTTCATATTCATCTATCCCATTTATGTTTATCTTAAACCATTTATCTTACCACATGGAATAAGTCAGACATTGCTACGAATAGCCAATACCACAAGGGAAAGTCATACATTGCTACGAATAGCCAATACCACAAGGGCAAGTCATATATTGCTACAAATAACCAATATCACAAGGGCGAGTCATACATTAGTACGAATAGCCGTTACCACAAGGCAACTCATACGTCGCTACGAATGGCTGTTACCACAAGGCAACTCATACATTGCTACGAATGGCCATTACCACAAGGCAACTCATATATTGCTACGAATAGCCGTTACCACAAGGCAACTCATACATTGCTACGAATAGCCGTTACCACAAGGCAACTCATACATTGCTACGAATAGCCGTTACCACAAGGCAACTCATACATTGCTACATCACTTGAGCCAAAGTTTGCTACATTACTTGAGCCAAAGTCGTTAACCCATCATGGTCAGCTAAAAACATGTTTTCTTTCCATTGATACACCATCAATTCATAAATAGTAAATCTACGCAACCATTATTACAAACATACCCATAAATGTTTATAATAAATAAGCGATTCACAACTTGATCATTATCCACAACCAGAAAATCCACACATTTTCCATTACAATATGCAAGTTAAAGACTTATCCTTACCTTGGTGAGTGTTGAGGTCAGTTTTTGGGTAACTTTACAAGTTTCCTTCGCTACCTCCTCCAACCTTAGGATCTTTCCTCATTCCCACCATATAACAACAATGTTAGTCATTTATTCAAAATAGCACAGGAATAACTCATATTTCATCTTTAACCATACAAAAGATTCACATATTTTCAATGTTTCTAAATTACTTTCATTAAGAGTTTCCAAACATCTAAAACATACATATTCATCTCATATATCAACATTAGAGCACAACTCATCTTCTACGTCTAACATTTCACCCATTTTCCCCTTTGCTCATATTCTCTTTTAGGGGGTTTTGGGGTTTTCATAAATCAACCCACAAAACCTTTCCATTCATCAAATATCAACTCTAAACCAAGAGTTTACAAGAGAAAAACAACATAAAACGAATCATAACTCTAAGGGATGAGTTTCCATGGTTTATCACGTTTTCAGAAGAGATCCATACACCTTAAAACAAGTTTGAAAGGGAGAAGGAGAGTTAGAATCAAGAGATTTACCTCTTCTCAAGCTTCTAGATGATTCTCACGAGTCCTTGCTCTCAAAATCACCTCATTCTTTCTTCTCTCTCAAGTTCTAACCCTAAAATTATTTGAGGGTTTCTATTTTAAAGTGAAATCGTCGGGTTCTCACTCAAGCGAGCCTATTCTCGCTCAAGCGAGGAAATCTCGCCTTTTTAAAATTTCAAATCTGATGCTCTCGCTCAAGCGATGGATTCTCGCTCAAGCGAGGATCCTCCAGTGTCAACAAACTCTCCCTCGCCCAGGCGAGCCAAATCTCGCTCAAGTGAGGCTTCTTTCACTCAGGCGAGCCATATCTCGCTCAAGCGAGGCTCCCAGATAAAA
This sequence comes from Lupinus albus, assembly GCA_009771035.1. Classification (NCBI taxonomy): domain Eukaryota; kingdom Viridiplantae; phylum Streptophyta; class Magnoliopsida; order Fabales; family Fabaceae; genus Lupinus; species Lupinus albus. Next base: position 15,399,497 of record CM020010.1, read on the forward strand.
TCCTGGGAGAAACACTGAAACTCTCGCTTGGGCGAGGCTCCTCTCGCTCAAGCGAGAATCCTACAATATTCCCCAGATTTTCCTTAGTTACAAAGTTTTAGGAAAATTAAACTTAGGGTGTCACATCAACCTAACTTATGGAATAGGTATGTATTTTGACAATAATTAAATATGGTAATAGAGGGTCATCCTAACTTTTGGAAATTATTTCACTTTTTAATTTTTGTCGGAATTCTTTGGTATGGGTTATGCAATGGCTAGAGATGGAAGATTCATTCATGTCTACTGTCATTGGGGAGGTAAAATTAATTTCAAAATTATTATTTACCATTATAAATTAACATTAAATCTAATTAATTATTTTATTGAAGTTAGATGATGAAACTGTGAGGATGAAGACTGCTCTTAAATTAGTTATGGTAGATATGAACAAAATGAAGAAGGAAGTGAAGACCCAAGCCACATTGATGTGGTCTAAACTACTTTTCATTTGAAGACAATATCCACTTTTGTTTTTGCTTTTTGGAAAAACACGTGATGTAATTATTTTGCTAAACATTATGGGACTTCATTTTGTATATGACTATATTTTAATAGTTTTTTGTTAAACATTATGGGAAACATGTATTAATTTGCTAAAAATTATGGGAAACATGTTTTTATATCATTTGTGTATCATTTGCTATGGAATTAATTATTGTGTTTTAATTGGGAGTTCACATGAAAATATTAATTGTGTATCATATGTGTATCACTAATCTAATGAATTAAATAAAATTACAATAGTTAGACATAAAATTATTAATTATTCTTCATCGAAATCATTTTAAAAAATACGACTACAACTGCCAACAACATTTGGACAACTTGCTCTATTATGGCCAAATTCTCGACATATACCACATTAATTACCCCGCTTACCTCTTGTACTCATCGCATGTGCTCGCCCTTTAGCACGCACTCGAACTGGATCTCGTACTTGCTCTTCAGTAAAATTTTCAACATTTTTCATTCCACTAGACTGTTGTATTCTTCTAATTGCATTCTTCATTGATAAATCACCATCAGTGATAACACACTTTAGTTGTTTCTCATTCATTGCCTCCAAAAATTTCTCCAGAAGCCATACATATGTTTCATATGTCTCATTTGACACAACAGCAGCAACAAACACAATTGTTTGTTTGTGATGATTTACACCAGAAAATATGACAACTGAAAACTTATATTTGTTTCGACCATAAGTTGCATCAAAAGCAAGAACATCTCCAAAAATTGAGTAGTCAAAAATGTTACGTCCATCTGCCCAAAATAATTGTTGCAAATTGTCTTCTTCATTTATAGTGTGCTTCCAATACTATGCACAATATGATTTTGATTACTCCTTTAAGTATTCTAATGTTGTTTCCGCGTCTCCATTTCCAATTTTTCTTGCTTCTGAATTTAATTATACATGTCCTTCTTAGAAAACTCAATATATCGATAACCCCACATTGACCAGCAAACGGACCAAATATTTTTCATGTCCCAATGCCCACTTCTCTCATTCTGTTCATCTGAGCTACGTCTGTCTCTGTCATTTTTTGGTTAGAGGCTATCATTGCAACATAATGTTCACCAACCAGTTCATGACTATGTTCATCAACAAAATAACTAACATATCAATCTCTTTTTTCCTTGTCAATGTGGATTTTCATTATTTCTAAACAACCATATCTAGTTTCTTCTCTTGACGCCCTCTTCCGAACCAATTTATTTTTCTTATCTCTAAATCCTTCCCTATCACAAAAAAATGATTGCCATAAAATTTAACCGTCCTTGTATCGCCGAGCATGATATTTTCTAATGTCAAATCATTTCTTCATATCATAAATTTTATAAAATTTGTATGCGATATCATTGTTTAAAAAACCAATATTTCTTCACTTCATCTTCATTTAATAATCGAAAATCAATCTTTTCAAAATCTAACTTCTCTATTTCATTCACATTATCATCTTCACTACTATTACATTCATCTAAACCCTAAAATCAATTTAAATAAAGCCTAAAATCAATATAAAAATAATGATTAACATAAATAATACACAAAAACAATATTTCAGTGTCAAATTTCATACTTCTGCTGCTGATGTATAGGTTTCTTCATTGATGTTCATTTCTTCTTCCATCTAACAAAATAAAATGCAAAAACTATAAATTTATCATAACAAATATATAACATTAACGCATAAATATGAAATAAAACTTTTAAATTCAAATTCACCTCTTCAATCTCGCTGTAGTAAAATATATTTTCACATACAACAACGAACCACAAAAGTTCATTTATAAAACATACAACCGAAGTCGGTATAAACAAAACAAACATCGCTAAGTGAAGTTAAACTCTCATAAACCAACTTCTATCAAGAAGTCGTGTGGTATAATGATTTAAAACAATACTGACAAGCGTTAAGTGTAGGTTCGGCTTTTTCTGCATTTATATGAAGTCGTGATACACCAATAACACTTCAGTGATTCAGTATTAAATTATTTCAATTTGGAATTTTAATTTCCATCCACATTCAAATCTCATTCAAACTCTACCGACACCTACATATCTACTCCAGGTAAACAAAAATACAAGTTTCAAAAAAATTAAATTCAAATCATACAACCCATTCAAATTCTTATATGCTACATCTTAAACAAATTACAAATTTCAAGAAAAAATTTAAACCAGATGTTACTTAACCAACTAGGTGTTGGTTTAGTAGTGTAAAATCTCATTAAATTTTTAAAAAATCAAAAGGTCAATGTTTCAATTCATATAAGCGATATTTGTTAGAAATATCGCTCATATGATTAGTCTGTTAGAAAAAAAAGTAAGGATAGATAAATAATTAGTAGGGCAAAAAAAATACATGTGACTTAGAAGTAGGTATCTAACCCCCACCACTTGTGACTTCAACAAGACAATGCTATCAATATAGTGTATTATGAGATCTATGCATTTCATTTGATTAAAAAAGATTCAAGTCTTAAAAAAGCAATACAACTTATATATGTTGTAAGAATTTAAAAAAGAAAAAAGAAAAATTCACAAAATCTGATTAAACTATGTGTTTTCAAATAGATATTATAAACTATATTTTTTTCTATTTATTCCTTAAGTTTTAACTAGTCATGAAATTGATCTATATATATATATATAATTTTAAATTTCTAACAATTAAATTAAAATTAAAGCTTTATGAGTAGTTTACTATATTTGTATACAAAACACATAAAATTTAATTAGTTTTGTCCACTTTTCCCGAAAATATGAAGTTGCTAACCTCAATCACGACTTCTAGGAGTGATGGTGTTAAAAATTGTCCCACTAACAAAAGTTTGGTTTGTGTAACCCATCTTCTATTAGTGTGACAATTTCCAATCACATCTTTAATTAATTATTATATGGGCGAACATCTTCTATCTCAAAAAGTATATTACTTCATATGTTACCACTAAAATAATACTTAATTATTAAAATTTTAAATTAAATATATTTTTAACCAACCACAAAAATAATACATAGAATAATATATTTTTGTGACACTTTTCTAGGACAATAGATATTTTTATTAGGCTGGCATGTGTAGGTCTAGCTTTTTCTGCATTTATCAGAAGTAAATTACACTTACATCTCCTGAGTTTTAGTGAAATTACACAAATCACCCCTCACTTTTTTGTCCTTACACGAATCACCCCTAATTTTGTACATATGTTACACTGACTACCCCTGCATGATATAAAAGTAATATTTTAAACAAAAAATGTATGATGTGTGTAATTAATTAAACAAAATATTGTATATTGTGTAGAGAAATTCAAATAATATAAGAGTCAATGCGTTTTCATTATTTGGCTCGTTATAAGATAATATAAAAGTTATTTAAACATTTCTTTGAAATTATTAATGTATTTTTTAATGACACAAAAATAATAAAGAAACACTCGTTTTTGTACTATTTGAAATGTTACACAATATACAATATTTTGTTTAACTTAATTACATTGATCACACGTTTTTTCTTTAAAATATTACACTTTTATAATATGCATGGGTAGTCAGTGTAATATATGTATAAATCTAGGGGTGATTTGTGTAGGAGTGAGGAGTAGTTACTGTAAGGTCAAAGAAAGGAGAAGTAGTTTGTGTAATTTCATTAAAACTCAGGGATGTAAGTGTAATTTACTCTTAATATTAAAATATTACTAGCATGTCAGAAGTTGTGATATGTTTTCAAGACTAAAAATTATGAAGAGAGAAGCCTCCAACTTCTCATTCCTATAAATTCATAACACATACAATATTTTACCCTCCTCTTCATTCATATCAAATCTTCTTATATTTCCTTCATAAATGAATGACAACTGCTCAGATTACAAGAGAATCATAGATCATCTGTTATCAATCATTCGGTTAGTATATATGAAAACTATATACTTTTAACTTAGTATAATCATTTTAATTTTAAATTTATTTTATTCTTGATCCTTAGTATCATTTAGTTATAAACTTCAAAAAGGACATGATTGCTATAATAAATAATCTATTATATTACATTATTAGTACTTAATATTGCCTTGCATCAAAGAGATGTACTAGTAGTTGTGTGTAAAATAAGTATCCACTTTTAATATGATCTAAAATGTAAAATCTTAATTCCCTTGTAGGCTCCATAAATCTAACTTTTCGTTTATATCTAGTTGCGTCAAAGAGAAGATATACTAGTTGTGTGTAAAACTAGTAAAGGAGAAATAAACATTAGTATATCCCAAATGAATCCTATTTTCAGAACCATGAATCATTAAAACTAAATCCACCTACAACTTCTACAAACAAAATTATTATTACTAAATTGAAACAAAATTCAATATTCTAATAATTTTTATATTCTTTGTTTTTACAGGACCCAACTAAAGATCTAATTAGATTCAGACATATCCAATTGTTTAGAAATCAATCATTATTACAAGATCTATTTAAACTTACCGGCTTACAAATGTTTAGTCTCATGTCTTTCAACATTGATCCATCTTTAATTACAGCTTTGGTTGAAAGATGGAGACCTGAAACACACACATTTCATCTTCCATGTGGTGAATGCACCGTTACTTTAGAAGATGTTTCACTCTAATTAGGAGTTAATGTCAACGGTCTACCAATCACGGGACCGACTTTTTTTGATTAGAATGAACTATGCATGGAGCTATTGCGAAAAGTTCCCATAGAAGGCAGAGATATGAGGGGGTCTGAGCTAAAATTATCTTGGTTGGTTGAAAACTTTTACATCATGCCCTCTAACCCTATAGAATTACAACTAGAACAACACTGTAGGTCACATATCTTATGCCTTATAGGTGGAGAGTTGTTGCCCGATAAATCAAATAATCGAATACATTTAATGTATTTACCTCTACTCTGAGACCTATCAAAAGTTCACCAATATAGCTGGGGTTCAGCATGTTTGGCGAACTTATATAGGGAGATGTGTCGGGCAACAAAACCCAATGCAAGGACCATGGGTGGGTGCTTGATACTTTTGCAGTCTTGGGTGTGGTATCGCCTACCTTTCATTGCACCTAGGGTAAACTATTTACCTACTTATCCATTTGTTTCATGGTAATATAAACTTCTCCATTTACATAAATTTCATTTATTACTAACTTTTTACTTCGTTCAATAATAATTAATTTTAATTTTGTATAGGTGGGGTAACACCACCTTAAGCTTTCTCGGAGTTCCACGTGGAGATTTGACGGGGTTTAGGTCACGTATAGATCACATGAGAGTCAATGATGTAAAAGTTCTTAATTTCTTATTCATTACCAAATCACACGATATTTCATTTTTCTAACAAAATGTTTATAATTTTGTAGTTTAAATGGCTTCCATATGAAACTTACAACAATAACCTACCACGTCAAGTCCAGCATGATAAGAAGGTATGGAGTGCATGTACAACTTTGATTTGTTTTTCGATCGTGGAGTGGCATCAAACAGATCGAGTGAGACTATAGTTCGGACTAGTGCAGGAGGTGCCAGAGTCACCTCAAAATATTGATGTCCTCCATCGTGTTGACAAACGGGGGAATCAAGATGTAAATTGGGCCTCCAAGCATGTACAGTGGATTGAGCATTGGAGTCATCGCAAAAATCAAGTCTTGGAAGGACCTCGAATCCAATCTCCTTTCCATACGCAACGGTATATGAATTGGTATCTCACCAATTCCAGACCCTTCATATCTGCTCAAAAACAATTCCAAGACCCACGCCTACAAAATTACCTACATCTTGCACAATCCTCCCATACACCACAACCTCCCACACATTAAACTCTAATATCCCAATGTATGATGAACAATAATTTATTTGTTGTTGATGTTCCTACACATAAATCAGCAAATGCCATATGTATGTTTAATTATTTGTTCGTATTTAAATAATTCATCATTTTCCTTTTTCTCCAAGGTAATAATAATTCTTTTTGTCTTGATTAGGCCCAACCTCCTATTAAGGAGGTCCTTGAATTGATCAATGATGATTTAACTGGTAAAAACTGAATTACCCATAATGCAAATATGTCACTCCTGTGAATGTCACACTTTTTTCTTTTTCTGTCTCTTAAGTAACTTTTGAGATATATTTGGCACAAACATAACATATGGTACAGATAGAAATCATTCATATATACAACTTCTGCATAAGTGGTCATAATCACTTCATAATATTCAAGATTCATTGCAAGGATAAGATAGAATTGAATGATGCTGAGCTATTTATCATAATTATCAATTCAATCAAGCATCAATGGAGTAATTATGGGCATATTTGAGAAGAAAGATTCTAAATTCCCTCCCACAAGTTCACACAGACTCATGACAGATTCTGAAGTAAAAGCAGCACAATGTGGAGATAAAACCACATTGTCCAATGCAAGGAGCTCTTGAGGAACATGAGGTTCATTCTCAAACACATCTAAACCAGCACCTCCAATTTCTCCTTCTATCAAACACTTTACCAATTGATTTTCATCAATAAGACCTCCTCTCCCAACATTGACAATAAATCCTTCTTTTCCTAATGCCAAAAGGACTTCACTGTTGATTATGTGTTTTGTTTGCTCATTAAGTGCACAACAAATCACAAGTGCATTACTATTAGTTGCAAGGTCAACAATACTGGAATAAAAAGGGTATGAAACAGAGGACCTTTGATGCCTAGAATGGTACAATATTATGCAACCAAAAGATTCTAGCCTCTTTGCAACTTCCATGCCAATACTTCCCAATCCAACAATCCCAACTCGCTTGCCTGATAGCTGAAACATCAAATCTTTTACTCATTTACATGTAATGCAGCTTCAAATAATATAGGTACAATAGAAAAAATTCTTTTGTCAATGAACTTGATTTATGATATAGCATTATGACATCGTTCGATCCATGTAGCAAACCCCACCTAATGAGATAAATGTTTGGTTGTTGTTATTGTAATAGAAAATTTTCTTTCTCCGGTACAGCATTATGGCATCATTACAATGCAGCTTCAAATGATATAGGTACAATAGAAAAATTTCTTTCTCTGGTACAGCATTACAATGCAGCTTCAAATAATATAGGTATAATAGAAAAATTTCTTTTTTCAATGAACGTGATTTATGATATAACATTATGACATTGTTCGATCCATGTAACCAACCCCACCTAATGAGATAAATGCTTAGTTGTTGTTATTGTAATTGAAAAATTTCTTTCTCTGGTACAGCATTATACAGCATTACAATGCAGCTTCAAACAATATAGGTACAATAGAAAAATTCCTTTTGTCAATGAACTTAATTTATGATACAGCATTATGTCCGTTCGATCCATGTAGTCAATCTCACCTAGTGAGATAAATGTTTGGTTGTTGTTATTGTAATAGAAAATTTTCTTTCTCTGGTACCTCAGTTGAAGAATTTACAGTTTTTTTTTTCAAGATTCTGAATTTACTTCAAGCTTGTAAATCATATGTTTTAATTTTTTGGTGTTTAATCAAGACATAACTCTAAAGATAACTCTTAGGCTTTATTTGGTTGGAAGAAGAAAATAAGAAGAGAGAAATATGTGGGAAATAGAATGAAGAGAGAGAAAGAGATGAGAAATAGGTGAGAAATATAGTGGATTTTAGTGTTGTTTGGTGATTGTTTATTATCGGTCTTCCCTGAACAAATATTTGTCGTTCAAAATTATATTTCAAACTATGTCCCGGATCAATGAAAATATTCATATACATTAAAAAAATATAATATTCATTATTTTTATTTTTTGTTTCAATATCATTGTTCTAGGACATGGTTTGGGACACAGTTTGAGATAAGAGATCTTGCTAAATCTTCCTCTTTCATTTTCTCCTCACATGGGAGGAGAAAAATATTTAATGGGTCCCACACCTTTTTCTTTCTTTCTCTTCAAACTCCCTTAAATCAAATGAGAGAAAAACTTTATTTCTCCTCAACTTCTCTCATCTCATTCTCTTTCTCTTCCTTTTCCCTTCAACCTCAGGAAAGAAAGGCTTACACAAGAAATAGTGGTTAGGTATTAGCCCTTCCTAAATGGCAGCTACAGAATCCGAACCCCTAACGTAAATGAAGGTAATAAGTAAAAATTAGAAGGACTGAAACGAAGGAAAAATATAGTGGCTTACCAAAAAAAAATAGGAGAAAAATATGTATTACATGAGTTTTATACATTTGTCACTATATCATATATCATTCATATTTAATCACTGTTGACTTAAAAAATAATACAAATGAATAGTGGTGAATAATATACTTAATGTGTACAAATCTTTAGAGTAACATTATTGAATGATATTACACTCAAAAAATATATCTAGAGTAATTTTTTGTGAATAGGTACCCAAATCCAAATTAGTGATAATATAAGGACTAATAAATAAAAAATAACGAATAGGAAAATCCAAATCAATAAAATATAGGGTGGGGGTCAATTAAGTTTTATTCTAAACTTAGTACATATCTTAATCATCAATTCTAGAGAAATTTAATGGTTTAGATCTATATATTAATTCAATCATTAGATTTCCTAGAATTAATGGCTAAAATGTGTAATAAGATTTTTAAATTTACTCTTACTTCCTCCTCTAAAATATAAACCACAATAAAAGATAGGATAAGATAAGAGGAAAAAATAAGAAGTATAAACCTTATAACCAAGAGGAAAATCCCACTCGCCACCGTGATTCCGCGTCCGTACATATCGATCCGCCGCAGAAATTTTCCTCATCGTGTCAATGAGCAAAGCCACCGCCTTATCAGCAACATCCTCCGACAACAATCCTCCGGCACCGGCAACATTGATTTGACGGCGGCGACACTCGTTCAGGTCAATGTGATCCGTGCCGGCACTGGTGGTGACGACAAGGCCGAGAGACGGGAAGAGGCGGAGGAAATCGGCGGTGAGGGTGAAGGAGGCACTGCAGAGTATGGCTCTAATGGAAGGAGGGTGATTGGAAATGATGAATTGATGAAGTGAGAGATCTGAAGAATTGGGGTTTATGAAATTGAATTTGTGAGAGTAAATATGTTGAAGAGTTTCATAGCATGTTGGAGGACCAAGAACTAACACTTTTGGAAAAACCTCCATTTGTAATAGTGGAATGAATAAAATACTATATCATTATTATTTATATCATATATATATATATATATATATATATATGGGTTTGCTAATATGAGTAATAAAATATATATAGTAGTGTGTACCAAAATAATTAGTCAAAAATATCAAATATTGTTTAATTCAATTAAACATGATTTCAATGTTAGTTTAGTAAATAGATTAAATTTTTTTTATCCTCTCATGCCAAACCCTCCAAACTCAATTCATTTATCAATTTCTCTCCAACAAACTCTATCTCTAACCTTTCACCCACCTTCCACAAATTGGAAAAGTAAACCTTCCTCACCCACCTTCCTCAGTGAATCCTATCTATCTATCTATCTCTCTCTATCCATACTCATGTCTCTCTCCAAAGCTACCTTCCTCACCTCCGAACCGCCACCACCTTCCACCCTCCACTGTCTCCCTCCGCTTCCTCTCCTTCTCTTCCCCAGAAGTAGCCGCCGTTGAACGCCGCCGCAACAAGAAATGGAAAATTGGTATTGAAAAAATTGGGGATTAGAGTTCTTAGTTAGATTAAAGAAATGAGTATGAATGTTTGAGATAGTAGGTGAGAGGAGAGAGAAAATAATAAATTATTATTTTTAATTTTTAGAATAATAACTTGTCAAAATACCCTTATCATTACTACTTATTTCAATATGATATTAAGGGTATTTTTTATCCAATTTTTATGGTATTGACAGCTAACATATACCTAACTAAAAAATAGAGTTACCATGTTACCAAACCCCATATATATATATATATATATATATATATATATATATATATATATATATATATATATATATATATATATATATATATATATATATATATATATGAGGTTTGCTAATATGAGTAACCTTGTTTTTTAGTTAGGTATAGGTTAGTAGTGTATACCAAAAAAATTAGTCAAAAATATCCTCCATTGTTTAATTCAAATAAAGTATAATGTTAAGGTTAGTTTAGTAAATAAATTATAATTTTCTCCCTCTCACCCAAACCCTCCAAACTCAATTCTTTCCCAAATTTCACTCTAACCATACTCTATCCCTAACTTATCATCCACCTTGCACAAACTTTTCACAAAGCCCTTAGAGCCAGTGTACCGAAAGTTGGTGTTGTCGCCTAGGACAACCCACCACCAGAGAGAACCGTCCATTGATTCAAACTCTATTCCTTTGAGCTTTTCTTTGAGGAATAATTCAAATGTTAATTTGAGACTGCAAATTAAACTAAGTGGTTAAATTTACAACAGATAAAATCCAAATTATATGTGAATTTGGTGTGCCCTTCTATTTGTGAATATTGTGTGTGGTGTGCCCTTCTATCACACTATTAAACCATTATTTCTCAATAGTAGTTGTGTTTTGGGCAAAGACACAACTTTTTGTATTGCGCCTATGTGAGTTTGTGGAAGGTGGGTGACAGGTTAAGGAATAGGGATGGAGTTTGGTTGTAAAGAAATTAGCAAATGATTTGAGTTTGAAGGGCTTGGGATGAGAGAGTGAGAAAATTTTAATCTATTTACTAAACTAACCCTAGAATCATGTTTAGTTGAATTAAACAATGCATGATATTTTTTACTACTTTTTTTAGTACATACTGCTAACATGTACCTAACTAAAAGACAAAGTTACTCATGTTAGCAAACTCCTATATATATATAAGAGTTTGTTAACATGAGTAACTCCTTTTTAGTTAGGTACATGTTAACATTGAGTACCATAAAAGTTGAACAAAAAATACCCTTAGGCTTCATTTGGTTGTATGAAGAAAATAAGAAGAGAGAAATATGCGAGAGAAAAAGTGAAAAGAGATGAGAAATTGAGTGGATTTTAGTGTTGTTTGGTTGTATGGAAAAAGAAGAGAAAGAAATAAGTGTTTCTTCCTCACTCTTCTTTGAACAATGATTTGTCGTCCAAAATTATGTTTCAAATCATGTACCGGATTAATGAAAACATTCATGTCAATTACAAAAAATATAATATTCATTAATTTTTATTTTTTTGCTTCAATATCATTACTCTGTGATATAATTTAAGACAACAGATTTTGGTTCATCTTCTCCTTTCATTTTCTCCTCACTTCGGAGGATAAACAAATTTGATGGGTCCCACCCACTTTTCCTTTTCTCCCTTCAAACTCCCCCCTAAACCAAAGGGGAGAAAAACTCTAATTCTCCCCAACTTCTATCCTCTCATTCTCTTTCTCTTCTTTTTCTACTCTACCAAATGAAGGCTTAATCTTACATTGAAAGGGTATGTTAGTAAGTTACTATTCTAAAAATTAAAAAATAAGAATCTATTATTTTCTCTGTTCTCTCACTCAGCATCTCAATCATTCAAACTTTTTTTATGTGTAAGCTCTTCAAAATTCAACACAAAAAAGGTATAGCAATCTTAAACAAACAAAACTGTTAAAATACAACTTAATTGTCACCATCTTCTTCTTTCCCATTGCCCCATTGATTTTGCGATTCAATCTTAAAAATTCACTTGGAAATTTAAGAAGCAACTAGCACTCAGATAAAGGTTAGAATTGTAGAAGATGGGAGATGAGTGAAGATACTATATCAAAATAAGATGAATGAAGATAACATATCAATTATGAAAGGTGAAAAATTGTAACTGAAAAAATTGGGGATTAGGGTTCTTAGTTGGATTGAAGAAATAAGGTTGAATGTTTGAGATGGTGAGTGAGAGGAGAGAAAATAATAAATTGTTATTTTTTAATTTGTAAAATAGTAACTTACTAACATACTCTTATCATCAGTATTCATTTCAACGTAAGATTAAGGGTATTTTTTGTTTAACTTTTATGGTACTCAATACTAACATGTATCTAACTAAAAAAGAGGGTCACTCATGTTAGCAAACCCCTGTATTGGTCGGTTTCCAATTGAACAGTATCGGTCTACGACCATTTTTATTTAAAATTAATTTTTAATGGGAAAAAATTATTAATTTTTTTATTGATTTTTCACTATTAATATATTATATATGTATATCTTATTTTACCAGTATATCGTTTAAGAAATGAATCAGTGAATTGGGTTTGATAAGTATGATGCTATTAATAATAATGAGTACAATGATTTATATGCAATTAACATATATTTTATTTTTTCCAATATATATTTAGGATCATCAATCTTCTAGTTCACATGGGTGGATGTTAATGTTATTTTAGAAAGATAATATAGTCCACCTACAATTTTGTTCCATGTAAAAAATGATGCATTTAATTTCTTAATAAAACCTAAATATTTGTTACAACTGTTAGAAGACCCTTACCTTGTTTAATGTTATAAACTAACTTTGTCAGTCTACGTCGTGATGCTAATTTTTTTTAACAAAGTTGTAAGCGGTTAGTGGGTTTTAATTGTAACAACATTGTTATTTGTTTTATGATTAGAGATTTATTGACTCCAATAGTAAAAAATTTAAACTTATTCTACATCTTAGTCATCAATTCTAGGAAAATCCAATAGTTTGAAATAGTGGTAGATCTAAACCGTAGATTTTCCCTAGAATTGATGGCTAAGATGTGGAGTAAGTTTTTTTAAACTTACAATTGAAGTAAGTGGATCATCACCCTTATTTTAATTGTTCATTAATTTTTTTGAAGTACATGTGTCATTATCTCATTCATTATTGGATCATTTAGTACCGGAGATTATCCTGATCTCACAATGAGGTAATTTTGTTCATCTTCTTCCTCCACATTTTCTTTCTCTTCACCTTCCAATGCATTTTTCATTTTTCATCATCTTCATTCATGGCAACTTCCATCATTTTCAATTTTTACATCCAAATTCCACAACCAAAATTCGGTTTGGGAATAAGCTTTAAATTCAAGCATTTTTATTCTTCATCATCTTCACGCATGTGATGACCACCATCTTCTTCAAGTTATTAGATTTTTATTAGATATATTGAAAAAATAATTATTCTAGTACAATCATGGAACATAAGTTTACATAAAAATAGGGAGACAAATTTTGCTCAAACGAAAAAGATGAGGGAACAAAATTGTACTGTATAATTTTTTGGTGTCAGATAGAAATGACACATATAATGCAATGTTGAATAATATATGTTATGTTATAAATATCATTAAGGTTTTGAATGGAAAGTTATCATAATGTCTATTTTTGAAAGTTAGAGAATAAAAATCACACATAAAAAATAAAGTGTCTAAAATTGTAGAATGAGGGACAAAAAATACATTTTAAATTGAATCCAAAAACATTTGCAGAAACATCAAAAATTACATTTTTGACTAAGGCCAGGAGACAAGCCAGTAAATTGACCCTTTGTTAACTATAAATCTAATATGATTCCACAATTATTTAATTTGTTACCTTTGGATTTCATTGTTACTATATAGTTTGGTATGAGAAGAGATTTACTTACTTCAATAGTAAATTTTTAAACTTACTCTTTATCTTAGCTATCAATTTTAGGGAAATTCAATGATTTGAATTAGTGAGTAGATCTAAACCATTAGACTTCCCTAAAATTGATGGCTAAAATGTGAAGTAAGTTTAAGAACCTTACTATTGGAATAAATGAACCTCTCCTCACAGAGTATTGAGTCTAAAACATAAAAAATATAATAAAAAGAATATGCCAAAACATCAAAAATATATAGAAAAGTATATTCAAATTACCCTTAAAAAGTTCAAATTAAGTATAATGATTTGCATATATTCTCATGGCATCTACATTCACAAAGTGACATTTTATTCTTAAATTCTTTATTGAGTCTTATTATATACTTCTTTAGTGTGATTTTTCACATTCCCTTGCAAATTAAGCAACTCAAATTATTATTATTATTTGTTCTTAGATCACACCTCTTATATCTTACACTACTTACCTTTAGGGTCCCCATTCTCATGTTAGAACCCTAACTACTTATGTAGCCTCATGTTCTTTTCTAAGAACCTTACATGCTATTGCTCTACCTTAAATTGCCACTTGTTATGTGTGTATATATATATATATATACATATATATATATATATTGTTGGGAAGTAAGTCTCACATCGCTCACCTCATTGTCTCTAAAATGATTTAAATACATGTTTAGTTGCTCATCTCATTGAACCTTAACATATTATCAGAACTAGAGTCTAATTTCTTTCCAATTGTCATGGGCCAAAAGATGTCCTTTAGTTATGGGTCAAATGTAACATTTCGCCTGGTCCAACAGACTTATGTGGAGGAGACGTGTTGGGAATTAAGTTTTACATCACTTATCTCATTGTATCAGGAATGATTTAAATACATGTTAGTTACTCCTCTTATTGCCAATTGGTTTGAGATTAAATATATATATTAAAATGTGCTAGGACCTAGGAATGAAGATTATTTGTCTCAATATTTAGTGTCTCATTGTTTACCTATCCAATCAGAAAATGTCAACTAGTTAAGAAAAAAATATAAAAACAGAAAAGAATATGTTTTTACTACTTTGTAGAATATAATTGGTTAGTGATATGGGGACATAAATTTTTAGGGACATAGATCATGATCATGGCATAGAGCCTAGAAGATAAACTTTTGGAACCGTTGACAAAGCATAATTTAATACCACTATATACCCTATATTGTTCGTCCTACAATGAATTGCACACAAAGTATGGATCATAGGCGATGATATATATAATAAAGTTGTGGATTTGTTAATCTCAGTTTTAAATGAAGAATTTAAAAAAGGGTTTTTTATATAAATAATAATTAAGTTAAATAATTACCATTTACTTGATCCCTAAAAGTAATACTTATTGATAGAGACAATAAATGAAATTAATTTATTAATCATAATTTTAGCACAAAAAAATAAGTATTGACCTTTAAATAATTGTTATATACATAAATAATGGAGGTTGTTTTGACAATAAAAACATTACATTGTCCATGACCCTTACTTTTTACAGGTTTGATATAACTATCCTTGCACTTTAGAACACTCTTTTTTTAATTACTATTATTATTTTGAAAATTATTTGTGTATCTTATTATTAATTTCATAAAATAAAATTTATCATAAGATTAGCTTCTCATTAAAAGGAGATTAGTTTTTGCATATATAAAAGGAAATAAATTTATATGTGGTGCCAAAAAATGTAAATTTAATTATGGGTAAGGTATTATTTATTTGGACATGTGATTTCTTATGTGGTATCTCTAGACCTAAGTAAGGCATTAGGAGCATCCTTTTCTAGTTCTAATTCTTGAAAACGATGAAGATGGGGAAGAGTAGTATATGGAAAAAAACGAGTAGTCAAAAGAGGAGTAGTGTATTGAGGAAGATACTTTGTTTTCCCTTATGTATTCCAGCTTCTTCTTTTTAAATTTTTTATTTAATTATTAATTAAAATATATTTTAATTTTAAATCTAGATTGTTGATATTTATTTTGTCATGTATCGAAATTATACCCCAATACCCAGTACTGGTCTCTTCAGTACTGGAGATGAGTCTTTGCAAAGGATAATGTATTTGAAGATCTTTTGTATGGAGGTGGATTCTCAAACAACAATCTCTCATGTTGAGGTATGTTGTGTTGACAGTCACCATTGATAGAATACGTTAGAAATTTATAATTAACATTTGAGTAATATATATTAAATATAATTATAGTAATTATTTATTGAATGAATTTAAAATAAGTGGTCTAATATTGATAACATGTAGTACTTCTAAAAACTAATATGTGCCTAAGAGTGGATATCTAAGTTGGCCCATATGGGTAATGAGAGCCATACATGCTAATACATAAGAGTTATGGTCTCCAAACACTAAATCGTAAAATTGTTTTCCTCTCTCCCCATCAAAGAGAAAACATATGTCTATTGATGAATTCAAGGATTTGGTTGACGAATATTATCATATCACCGATACTATTAAGGGATACCAAAAGAATAGATCTAAGAACTATACATGCAAGCATGCATCACATAAGGAGATTGTGAATGGAAGCATGCATCACATAAGGAGATTGTAAATGCAAGCATGCATCACATTGATTTTGTGAAGACAAAGGTTGAAGACAAAGTTTAAAGACAAGCTTAAAGATATTGACAAATCAACAAACAACAAAGTTAAGGCTCTAGTTCACTCAAATTAAGTTCAAGCATTCAAGAAGATCTAGAGGCTAAGTGTCTTTCTATTATCTTATGTCTTAAGATGTTTGATTGAGTAGAGTCTAGGCTAGGAAAACCTTAATAGAAGTCTCACAATGTTTAAATAATACATCATTCAAAAACACTCATCATACTTTTACAAATCATGTAGGAAGTTCATATCATATAAAATAAGCTTTTCAGAAAACCACTAATCGATTAAGGTTTAGTTAATTGATTAAGCTATGCAAAATGGGAACCTGTTAATCGGTTAAGTTATGTACTATTCAATTAATGAAAGTTACAGTTTCCAAAATCTTGATTTTTAAAGAATCATTAATCGGTTAAGTAAAGTGTTAATTGATTAACAATACCAGAAAACAAAACTGTATTTTAAACCAAATTTTCCCATTTGCATCAATGAAGCACGACATAGATTTCATACACGAAAATCAGATTGTATCTTTCACTTTCATATCAAAAGATAGATTTTCCAAAGTGTTTCTGAAAAGAGAGAAAAGATAGATAAAAAGAAAACTTCACGAGTCTTTAGAGAAGTTCTTCAAGATTTACATTTTCATATCCTTTACAAAGAAACCTTGCATCTCACATCATTATACTCTAGTTTTGAGAGAACTTTTAGAGAGATACTTAAATTCTTGAAAGGTGTATATTAGCACAATTTAGATACAAATATTCATTTGTACACTTAGTTAGACTTTGGTATTAACATTTCTCTTTGGTGTGTGGTATCACCAAGAAGAAGAAGATTGGTTTGGGAAACCCTGGTTAGAAGTGGCGAGGAGCCATTAGAAGTTAGGTTCATTGTACAAGAGTCTTGGTATGAGAAGCCAAAAGTGGTTGGGTCGTCCATTAGAAGTGGTGAGGAGCCATTAGAAGTAGGTGAAGACAAGCCCTTTGAGTCCATGATTGTCTTGGTGGAAATGTGTTTGTAAAATATTGATTCCACAGTGAATAAAATCTACCAAGATCGGAAGGGGAGACCTAGATGTAGTTTGCACGTGGACCAACAAATGAACCGGGATAAAAACCATCGTCTCACTCCTCTTATTCCTTAACTCTTTATGTTTTCGCATTGTTTGATTTACTTAACTTGACATTTATATTTTCTTGTGTTAATTGCATGTTTTGTTCTGTGTCATTAGCTGCATGTTATCATCTATAAGATTGCATATAAGTTTAGTCAAATGTTTGTATCTTGGTGTTTAAAGAAAACAAGTTTTCAAGAAACTTGAATTGATTAATCGATTAAGTTCTTGAGTTAATCGATTATATGCAGAAGCAGATAATCGATTAAACAATGAGGAAATTCATAGAATATTTTTGTTAATCGAATAATGATAATCTTATACTGAACCACCTATTCACATCCTCTAGGTGAAGTATAGAGTCCTTGTGTACCAACAAGAATATGAATCCAAATATGTGTTTGTATTCTATTATTATGTGCCATAATGAAATTCAAGATAAAGTTCATCAATTAAAAGGATTCCAACATGTTCAGGCTTTTTATCCAAAAGGTAGTGAGAATGATGAATTAATGGTTGGCATTTTTCTCTTCAACATGTTTATCATGAAGAGAACAAGTATTTAGATGCTCTAGCTAATAAGGGGCACTATGGCAATTTCTCTTATGACTTGATTTATTTTTCTCAAAATTACTTAGAGGGTTTGCAAGTTTGTTTTTAGAAGAAAATTAAAGAAAATAGAAGATTTAAGAATTATCTTACAAGTATATTTCTTGATTTTAAAGTCTTTCTCTACTTCTATTGTCCTCTTAAAAAATATCTCTCAACGAGTTAGTTTTTGGAGGATGATGGAAGGAATAAAAATTTTTGAGGGATATGAAATATATTTGTAATATGACTTTTAAAATTCCGCGTTTCCTTTCTTCTCTTTTAAAATTCAACTGAAAACATATTCTTAGTGTCTTTGCTAAGGGAGGATATTACTGGGTTGTTTTCCGGCATAAATTTTAAAATAACTTTCATATAAAATGTAAAAATAATAAATTTGGTTTATACACATATGATTGTTAAGATAAAAGTTTGATGAATTCTCAACCATCAAATATTATAACATATTCTTAAACGGACTCTGTTTAATATGTATGTATGAAATATTAATTTTCATATTAATTAGTACCAAGTTGAAATATTTAATTAGTGAATCTAACTTCTAATTTTCACAAACATGAGTGCATCATGAAGTCTTTTGTCTCTATTAGCGAAAGGCAAAACAAAATCTTTTAACAAACAAATACTAAAAAGACAAAACCACCCCTCGATCGGTTCACATGAACCGCTCATCCTAAGGCCAATCTCGAGATTCCACTTAATGTCCTTTTCGACCAAAAGTTCCATGCCCCGCAAGTATGTGCCTCTTGTTCTCTCCACGTGTCGCACCAAGGTCATTTCTTAAATTTCTTAAACTCTTCATATTGTCTTAATCACTAAGGAAATGTATCTAGAATAATAATTTATAGAATAAATTATACTAACATTCACTGCTTTTAGTGAAATTATATAAACTATTTCTTCAGTTTTACACCTATAAAAATCCCATAATTTTAAACATATATTGATCACTATTGCATGACAAATGTGATTTTTAAATAAAAGAAATGATAAATGTAATTAAGTTAAACAAAATAAGGTATATTAGGTAAACAAATGCAATAGAATACAAGTTAATACATTTTATTATTTTTTGTTCATTATAATACAGTATAAGAGTGATTTAAATAATATTTTCTTAGAATTATTGGTATATTTTGTAATGAACCAAAAATAATGAAAATGTATTGATTCGTATACTATTTGAATTTGTCTTCAATGTATATCATATTTTGTTTAAGTTAATTACACTTATCATCTTTTTTATCTAAAAATCACACTCATTTCTCATGCATAGGTGGTTAGTGTAATATATGTATATAAATTAATGAGATTTTTATAAGTGCAAAATGGAGGGTTGATTTATATAATTTCACTAAAACTCAGAGGGTGTTAGTATAATTTACTCTAATTGATATAATCTTTGTTATAAGATATAATATAGTCTTTTTATAAGACACTTTATATTTTTATACCATATTTATTATTTTTCCTTATTTGCCCTTATTAAAGGTTTTTTTTATTTCAATAAATTGTTAACTAAGAAGAAACATAGTTGATGTTAAGATAATAATATTACAATATTATTGAAAAATTCAAGAAAAATAATTACCTTTATTGGTTTGTACAATTTACTTAAAATGTCTTATAATTAGTCTCCATCCCACAAGGATACAAAAAAACATTAAAAAAAGGTAAAAAAGAATAAGAGGGAATAATTTTTAAATGCTCCATAGTCATTATTACACAATTTACAATTTCATAATCATATATTATTACATCACAAATATAATTAATATTTAACAAAAAGTATAAATAATGAAGATTGATTTACAAAAGTAAAACATTACAATTCCAACTCAATACATCTTTTTATTTATTTCTGAACTCATTATTCAGCAATTTCAACTATTATTGTTAGGAGAGAATGGTTCGACCATAGACCTATAGAAAAAGTGACTTCGGGCAGGTCAAAAAATTGCTCAAATAGTCAAAGCCATTTTAAACTATTTGAAATCATGTTTGTCCGAGTTAAATGCAGAATAACTCGGGTTGAAGAACCGAACAATTTACTCTAGTTGAAAACCCCCAAAGGAAACAGAAAGTAGAGTGCCTGAAGTCTACATAACCTTAACTCATTTTCTTCCCTTGTGGTTGTCATCTTGTTCTAGTAATCTCCCTTCACCTGTCATTGTCATTGTCGTTGTTAGTGCAGCGGAAACGATCGTTTTGCAGCGTTGGTCACAAGCAATCAAATAATGCATAGAATAAATAGAAGAGGGGAAACAAAGATTTTGGTAATGGGGTTCGACCAATTGTGCTTACGTCCTCGGGAGCGTTGAGCTGCTACCAAAATATGATTAGAGAATAATGATTACAAATGCTAGCACACTCATGAGCCCAAGTGTCCATGAGATGTTTCTATTTGGTGTTTATATCTAGTATACATTATAATAAGACATTATAACAATGGTTTTGAGTCCAATATATAACATTGGTTACTCTACTCTATTCAAATACTAGGTGATGTGAGACTAATGTAATAACATATTTCAAGCATCCACAACAATCTCCACGTTGATTGAAATAGACGAATATTTTGCTCATTAGGAAATCTACACAATAATCTCCACCTTATCGAATATATGACTTCACCTTGCTCAATGCATAAATCTCTAACAACTCTACATAAGAGTCTACTCTCCTTCAACATAAATCTTCTGAGTATCCTTGAATGTTCCCAAGAGCCTATCTCTCCAAACTTTTAGTGCAACTTCTTGTACCGTCATCTAATGGAATAAGCCGCCTAACCATCAATTGCTAGGAAGTCTTTCGATATATGGAACCTCTACACAAAAGTTTACTAACAACCTCCGTCCTCTTAAAAACTCAGTCAAACTGAACCTTTGAGCTTCCATGGAAAGCCTCAACTGTTACCACTATTGTCTAGTCCGACAATCATAGTTCAAAAGAACTATCATACTCCACCATAAGGAGTATACCCACAACACACACCCTGCATAATGCTAACCAATGTCCGTGCCACACCCTTGCATCCAAGTCAATGCTCATGTCACACCCTACATCTCTACCAATGTCCGTGTTACAACTTGCATCAAAGTCAATGCCCATGTTACACCCTGCATCAAAGTCAGTCAGCGCCTCTGTGACATGGATGCTTGAAATATGGACATTGACTTTGATGCAAGTTGTAACACGATTATTGTGGATGTTTGAAATATGTTATTACATTAGTTCCATCATGAAATATATATCATGAATCTACAACATGGCTTGCATAAAGAAAACAAGCATTTATTGGGTTTGGGGTCTGAGTATCAATTTTATCAAACCCAAAAAATTGAACTCGGGTAAAACTCAAACCTAAACCCAATTAGAATGGATTTTCCCAATTTAAAATCAAATTAGGATCAGACGAGTACCCATGAATTCGGATTACATTGTCATCTCTACCTAACCGACTAAAACCTTTATAGGACCTCTCTAAGTATGATGTAATTAGGGTATGATAATATTGGTTTCAGCCCTTCTCATTTATTATTAGAATAATATTAAGGATACTCCAAAGATAAGTGAAAAATTCAATGGTTTAGATGTACTTTTTAATTCAAATCATTGAATTTTTCACGAAAAAATGAATAAAATGTTTTCTACTCATTCTTAGTAGATCCCTTCCATAATATTAAACTACAAAAATGAAAAGAAAAAAACGCCCCAAACTTTATTTATTTGCAGGGAGGGCCCTATTAGGCTATTACCTAATGAAAATCCTCTCTCTAGCTTGTGTTCCTCTTCCCTTTGCTTCTTCTTCTTCTTCTTCTATTTTCTTTTTCGAAGATTCAAGGGTTTTCAATAATTCCCAGATCTGGTTCTAGGTTTTTCATCTTTACATTATATTTACAATCTGAATTATTATTCTGCTTTCATTTCCTTACCAAACTACTGTCTTTAAGTGTGTTTTTGCAATATGATTCCTATTTCTATGTATCTATGTATGTCTATAGTTGAACCTTTTTCTGTTGGGTAACACTTTTTATTGTTGTTGTGAGAGTTTTATGTTGTAACTAGATGTGTTCACATGGCCTTTGTTAAATTTGTTATGTGGGTAGTTACTGTTATTGCTCTATAGTTTTGTGTGTTGTATTATTAGTTTTTTGTTTTTTTTAATGTTTAATTCTGATGGTAGAATTTTAGATAAATAAAATAATAATCTTTGATCTGTTTGTGTTAATCTTTGTTTGATTTAATATGCAGAAAACTGGTTATATTTTCTATGATGGGTTTTCTCTGCCTAATTCCTTGGTGTTATTTTTTCCATTTTCAATAATTCCCCCTTATTTTTTATGTTTTAAATCTGATATTGCTAAACAATGTTTGAATTTGGTGTTTTGTATGCTTGGTTAAGGTGGATTTTCTCTGCATGACCCCTTGATGTAATTTTTTCATATTTTAATAATCTTACCTTATTTTTAATGTTTTCAGTATGAGATTCAAAACAATGTTTTGATTTGGTGTTTTGTATGCTTGGTTAAGGTGGATCTACTGGTTTGTTTTTCATTAAAGTTGCAAACTTTACTTCACTATTGTTGATTATTTTATGACTATAATGTGTGTATTTTTAATGCATATATATTTTTCATAAGTACCATATGTTACTAACATGCATATTGTTTTTTTATACCTATCTTATGATTAAGTTATCTTCATTGAGTTGTTGAAATTTAGTATCATGTGTTATGTTGGTTTGTTTATTTATTTACTTGAGACTTGAGTTGCTTGTTGTGCTTAAATTTCATGCAGGAGCAAGTCTACATATCTATAGTGTTCTTTTGTATGTTTCGAAAGATGGATTCTATTGGAAAAACTGCAAATAAATTCATGTACTGAAAGGACTTTATGACCATGGAGTTTATTCCAAACAAAACGAGAATGGATACGACCCTTATTAAACTCGCAAAGGTCAGAGAACTCATTGTGATGTCGTCGGTTTTTCTTTTTAAATCTTTGCTTTGATTAATGCTTTTAACATTTTCGCCGTCGTTTTTATTGTTTGTTTCAAGTCAAACCTATAGTTAACAATCTCTTCTAAAACGATACGAGCTTTCTTGCTTATTGAAATGAATCAACTTTCTCTTCTGTATTCTGATCCTCTTTGCTTGGTTTTTCTCCCTTCTCATTTCATAATTTGATATCTACTTTTACCTACTACGATTGCAAGGCACTCCGCATTTATACTTGCTTATGGCAACTTATGATTTTTTGGGCTAATAATGCTTACTATAACTTTAAATACCAAAATTCTATCTCTTCATGAACGTCCCTTGTGGCTAAATGCAGTGCAAGCCGTCTTCCATTGTACTACCTATTTTGAGATATATACTCTTTGGAGACATATGAGATTCTTGCATAATCTTTAGAGTATTGTACCCGAAAAAGGGCGGCTCAGTCTACAAGGCTTTCACTCAGTGGGGTTTGAGGAGAGTATATGTATGCAACCTTACCCCCACAAGTGGAGAGGCTGTTTCCAGGATTTGAACCTGTGACCTTATGGTCACTAAGCAACAACCTTACCGTTGCGCCAAGCTCACATTCTATATTCTTTATTGTACCGTATGGTCTAAATTTTGCTTTAATCTTTTGACATGATGGCACAATTTTCATTTACGTGAACATGTCATCTTCCAGTTAGGTAGATGCGGTACTCTGTGGAGGATGGAAGATTTTCCCCCTTCTCGGTTTTCATTTTTTATTTGTTAACTAGAACTTACACAGTTAATTTAAGATGTAATGCTTAGATGCCCTTTTATGTTCTTACGAAGGGTGAATACCTGAAATCCTGCATAAACAACCATTGCATCTTGTCATGTAATACTTATTTGGTTCACATCTTTTGCATGGCTTGCTGAATTGAAAGCTACAACTTAGTACTCATAACTCTTCAAGAGCAAGATACATGATTCATTATTTGCGATGGCTTTTTTTGGCTTCTCTTTCTCATATAATGAATTTTTTCTTTGGTGAAGCTTGTATTAGTATTATGTGGTTTTTAAGATCAAGGTTTTTTCCTCAAAATTCGAAAATGTACAGTAGTATTCAGAACGGATGTATAGATTTTGACGGAGATTATTTTTTAAGTAACTGTTTGCGGTAAAAATTTATATAAAAAATACCTAAACTATAATGAAAAGTCACCACTTTATTTAGTGGAAAAAGTTGACCTTTTTTTAAATAGAAGAAAAGGCATTATCTTTTGCGTCCAGTTTATATTTAGATAGGTGTCAATTGGCACTGATGCATATATGACACACTGTTTTAAATTGTGGTTGCGGTCGTGATTGCTGTAGCGGTTGCGGTTATTGCGATTGTGGTCATTGCAGCTGTTGCAATGTGGATTGCGGTTGTTGTGGTGTGAATTATTTTGCGATTAAAATAATATTTTTGAATCCAATGCGATCTGATGCGGTGGCCACCGCAGCTGTAATATGGCGGCCACATCAGGTGATGCAGTCCCCACTTTAAATCACTGATGACACGGTTTATGCAGACTGTTAATTAAAGCTGTTAAGTATGAAAAATATTTTGTCAGAGAAGATGCAACAATATTTCAATCATGTCTATTATTTTACCTTGAAAGCATTTTTTGCAAAATGCTTTTCTCTCCCATTTTGGCCATTCCATATGTTTCTATGTATGATTACTTAATTTCTCTCATGTATTATTGCTATGTGGAATGATCTTTCTTAAACACTCGGCAAGAGTTCACTGCTTACTGTGCACGGTCAGCACAAAAGTAGTATTTAAAACGTTTTCGATGTTAGATGGCAAGGTATAATTTAAATCTACAACATTAAATCTACATGTGCAGTTTAGTTCGAACTTTGAACTCCTGGATAATTCAGACAGAAATTCTTGCTTTACTCTGTACTTGTCATTTGTAATTCTGTGACAATATGCTTAAAATATTGCATGCCTTCTCTCATTATTAAATTGAGAATTTTTTATGTTCATGTTTCAGGCGAAAAGTGAAAAACTTGATATCTCCTTTATTTTTAAATTATATGAACTACCCTTTCAGTCTTAGCAGTAAAGGGTTATTATATATATATATTATGGATGCATTGTTGGTTAAACAAAGAAAGATTTTCTCCCCTTTAAGTATTAATTCATATATTAAAAACATGTTTCCCTCTCTTCGTCAGGGTTGATGAAGTGTAATGATTTGTTCGGAAGGAGCACCTGAAACTTCAGGGATATAGTGAAGGGTTTCTTTCCAAAAGACGTCGTAAGATATTTTTGTTAGAACTAAGATACAGTGAAATTGGATAGATCAGATTCATCAGGCTTTGTGAGTGGTGGGTGCTGTATATCGGAAGTTCTTTTTGTATCCGTAAATTTCTGATATATGGATCTTGTAGTAGCATGTGGTAAACTGTTCTATTACTTCAAACTTCTGTAGCTGTATTGCACAACATCTGGATAATGGATTTAAACAAGAATGCCGTACTGTCTCCTCATGATGCCGAGTTTAGGAAAAATGATGATTTCAGTGATACTACATTATGCTTGAACGGCATTAGAGAAACCAACAAGGCTAGTTATAGATGTATTGAGAGCAACCTTGGGATGAAGTTTTCCAATGTTCCTGATGATGGCTGCAGATTGGTTTTGGGGTTGGGCCCGACCCCGATGACAAACAATGATGAATACAATAATTTGGGCTTTAATAAGAAGAAATCATTATCCAACTTCTTTCCTCTTCAACTTGGTCTTTCTGGTGGAATTACTGAGACATCAAGCATGCTAGACGGCTCATGTTCAACCGAGACTGATGTGAATATGTCAGGTTTTTCAAGCCAAGGATATGCTGAAAATAATTTTCTAATGATTCCTGTTGTTGATGAGGGTTCTACATCAGCAAAGAAATCTTCAGGTGGCTATATGCCATCACTTCTTTTAGCTCCAGGAATGGGTCGGGCTAATTCTTCGACGCAGACACATGAGCTAATTCTTGGTACAGAAACTCAGCTTTGCCTAGATTCTCCGAATGCTACAAGTTACTCTCTTGGCACCGCATCAGGGCTTCAGACATGTATAACTTCAGAGAACCGAACAAGCAATCTTAAGAGATGTAGATTTTTTGGGTGTACAAAGGGAGCTCGAGGTGCAACAGAGCTTTGTATTGGACATGGTGGTGGACAGAGATGTCAGAAACCGGGATGCAACAAGGGTGCTGAGAGCCGCACTGCTTACTGCAAGGCCCATGGTGGAGGGAAGAGGTGCCAGGAATTAGGGTGTACTAAAAGTGCTGAGGGAAAGACAGATTATTGCATAGCACATGGTGGTGGCAGGCGATGTGGGTATCTAGGTGGGTGCACGAAAGCTGCAAGAGGCAAGTCAGGACTTTGCATTAGACATGGAGGAGGTAAGAGATGTCGGATAGAAGGTTGCACCAGGAGTGCTGAAGGGCAGGCTGGGTTGTGCATCTCTCACGGGGGTGGACGCCGGTGTCAGTATGACGGATGCTCGAAGGGTGCACAAGGGAGCACTATGTTTTGCAAGGCGCATGGTGGTGGGAAGCGTTGTTCATTTGCTGGTTGTACCAAAGGCGCTGAAGGGAGCACCCCACTGTGCAAGGCACATGGTGGGGGGAAGCGGTGCCTTTACAATGGCGGTAGCATTTGCCCAAAAAGTGTACATGGAGGCACAAACTTCTGTGTGGCTCATGGTGGTGGAAAGAGGTGTGCTGTTTCTGGCTGCACAAAGAGCGCGCGAGGCCGTACTGATTGCTGTGTAAGGCATGGTGGGGGAAAGCGGTGCAAGTTCGAAGGTTGTACGAGAAGTGCTCAGGGAAGTACAGATTTCTGCAAGGCACATGGCGGAGGAAAGCGATGTAATTGGGGAGATGGGAAGTGTGAGAAATTTGCAAGGGGAAAGAGTGGTCTCTGTGCTGCTCACAGCAGCTTCGTGCAAGACCCGAGATCTAACAAGGGAAGCCTAATTGCACCTGGAATTTTCCGCGGCCTCGTACCTTCTGCTTCCACTGCCTGTAGCAGTTTCGAGAATAACAACTCTTCCTCGGGCTTAAGCAGCGTTGTCTCCGACTCCCACGATTCTATGGAAGCACCACCAGCTAAAAGACAGCACCTCATACCCAAGGAGGTTTTAGTCCCACTGTCAATGAAATCACCATCATATCCATATTTCTTGACTACCAAGAAGCCTACAGCGCAAGACAGAATAATCACCCACAACACAACTGACACCCCCGACTGCAGCGGTGTTCGAAAAGGCCTCGATTTCCATCTGCCCGAAGGCAGGGTCCACGGTGGTGACCTCATGTTGTACTTTGGAGGGAATCTTCAAAATGCACTTGATGGTATCTGAAATAGGGTGGAGTCTTGGTGACTCAGAAGTTATAGATCCATTTTATTTTAGGAAAAATTAGGGAACCATGTATGTATCATGGACTTGTGTATAAGGCTTGTGCTGCGTGTTCAATAACTTGTGTATAGTCTCTTATTGTTGGTGGTACTTCATCAGAACTATGTTTTTCATTATTCAATGTAACGTGGCATGACATTGTTAAACATGTCTCATAAATCTATTGCCACTCCTTTGCAACCAAATCATTGTCTTAATAAATGAAGTCTCTACTTTTATTGTTTTGTTATTATTTAGCACGATGCTCAAAACTGAAACTTCCAAGCTCGTATTTCATGACTCCAAATATTTACTCTACTTGATGCAGATCGAATTTATCATACCGTATATGCCGCATATCTAACTCAACTGTGTACCTATACTCGCAAAATGACCATAAACATAAAAAGATAATGTACAGAAGTTGACGAGTTAAAGAATATATAAATTCATGGATTCATACACCTATATCTTAAGGTTTTAGATTAAGTTATGATATCAAACTCATTTATATACTTCTCAGTGTTTTAAGTTGCGATAATGGTTACAGTTGCGATTGCGATAATGATTACGATTATTGTGATTGCGGTCATTGCAATGCAGATTGCGATCGATGCGGTGTGTAAAACAATATTTTGAATCCGATGTGGTGTTTGATGCGGTCCAAATACACTCTGATGCGGTTGTGTTGCAATATGATGCGGCCGCATTGTAATTCGGAGTCATACCACAATTGCAGTGTAATGTAGTTGCGGCTCTATTACGGCCGCATTAGTTAATGTGGTCCGCAATTTAAATCAATGGTAGTTAAAGATCATGTAACTACCAGGTATAAATAAGAGGGTTTTTTTCTGAGAAGAACTGTGATACTCAAAAGCTGAACCTTTTTCTTCTTCACACTCTCTCTGCTTCGTTCTTTTTTTTGCAGAAGAAGCAACCACACTATAAAACCACACCGAGTTTCTATTTTCGTAAATGTAATTTCTCTTTGATCAGTTTTCAACTTTCTCTGTTTCTCGATTTTCTTTTCAAGGTGAATTTCGTTTTCTGCTATCTCTTGCGTTGATGTAACCGTTTTTATGTTTTTCGTGAAATCGATGAAAAATTCACAGCATAACCGATAATCGAAATGAGAGTTTCAATTTCGTTTCAATTAAAGGAAAAAAATCGCGATTCGAAACGGAAGCTTTTTCAGTGTAACAGCTTCGCGTTTTTTTCTTCTTCTTGCAGGATGGAAAGTGCACGAAGCAACAAGGTGAAGTTGAGAATTTCGAACGAAAACGTTTCGCCATTGAAGATTGAAATGAACGATTATCAAAGAGGGCGTTATCTTCAACGTTATGCGGAGAACATCGACACCGGAGGCTCACCGATCACGCGCTACTTCTTCGCCGGATCTCCTATCTTCGGAAAGGTCTCTCCCGGCGGCGAGACTTTCACTTCTCCGACGTTCGGCGCTAGCAAGTACAGCAGGTCCACGAAATCGTCCGGTAACAACAGTTCTGGTAACAGTGGCTTCGGTTTTCGCCCTAGATTCTCGCTCTCGCCGCTTTCTGCGGTGAAGAACTTGGAGATCGCGCCTCTTCCGGCGATGTACAGAACGCCGGTGAAGGTTGATGAGGAAGTTCTGGTGATGGATGACATTCAGGTGAGAAGGTCTTCGTCGTCTTCTTCCAGTCGAGGCTTGTCGTCGTCGACTTCATCGTGGTCGCCGCCGTTTGTGAAGAGCGTGTCGAACACGGAAAGTGGTAACTGCCGCTGCAACCCCAAATTGCAGGTTGGTTTCCCGCCATAATTATATAAATTTAATTGTTGGGATATTCTCTCAATAAGTTTTCATTTTTTATGCATTATTATTTAGAGTGTAATATTGCTACATCGTTTATTTCAATTTAATAATTAAATATGAATATAAAAGGTGAAAGATGACATAACACTATATAAAATTCATACACCTATCATTGTTGATTCATAAAAAATTAAATCTTTGTAAAATTTCAATATTCATGAAATGGTACAAACTACATTAGAGACAAATATTTCAATTTCATTATATTTTTAATAACAAAAATATTATTTTAATATACTTAAAAAAATAAATGTATCATTATATGTGTTAGTTTTTTTTGTTTTTTCAATGAACTTTCCATTAATCCATACTCAAACTACATGCAGGCCGTGAAGGAAAAAAGAATCTCCCACTAATAAATTTGGTTGATCATTATCTGTTATCATCCCAAATGTATTGTCAAGTAATAACATCTTCGTTTTATTGGCTTAGTCATAGAGCACGTGTAAATTTACGTTGAAGTTGGTATGCACAAGAAACCATGAGGGGTTAATGTCAGTATGAGTTTTAGTAAAGTTTAGAACCGGTCAAATAATATTTTGTAGCCCATTTTGAATTTGTAGGATGAGTTTTTTGCATTTGGACAACGAACTAATTTGTTTCAGTAATTCTAGTTGTTGCCTAAGTATTCAAGTATTGGATAGATTGTTCAACATTAAACGAAAAAAGATTGATCTTTTTTCTTAATATGGATTGGAAGTGTGCCTAGAGAATAATTATGTACTAATTGCTTGCCAAAATATGAAAGAACAAAGGTTTATTGGATGATTAATCATTACAAATTGTAAAGTTGATCATTCTATCTACTATAATGATCAAGTTTTGTTAAGGTTTCATCTCAAAATCAATGCCCAATATGTATTTAAACTATTCCCGAGACAATGATGTAAGCGATGTGGAACTTACTTCCCAACATATCCCCTCCACACAAGTCTGCCGGATCAGGCGAAGGGTTACCTTTGACCCATAACTAAAGGGCATCTTTTAGCCCATGACAACCGGAAAAGAAGTTGGACTTTGGCTCTGATACCATGTTAAAGTTCTATCTCAAAACCAATTGGTCATGAAATGAGTTGTCCAACATGTATTTAAACCATTCCCGACACAATGAGGTAGGCGATGTGGAACTTACTTCCCAACAAGTTTATTATGTGGAAATAGAAAATAGGTAGGCACACGTAGCGTAGGTCTTATGGATATTTTAGTAAGGGAATGGAGCATTCATGTTGCAATTGGTAATTGGTAGGGAAGGAGAAGAGAGAAATTAAAGAAAAATAGCATTTTTCCTCCTTTGGCTTAGGAGAGAGTTTGAGAATAAAGAGTGAAAAATGCAATGTCACGTAAAAAATTTCTTTCTCTTCTAGTGTATGAGAAAATGGGAGGAAGAGTGAGATAAAAACATTTTTTTCTTTTCTTTTTCTCTACAATCAAAACAATACGAAAATCCACTCTATTTTTCATCTTTTTCTCACGTATTCCTCTCTTCTTACTTTAAAATTTGGAACATTCCTCTCTTCCTCTCTTCCTCTCTTCTTACTTGAGAAATTGAACCTCATTGTATTGAATTGCATTTTATTATAAAGTTCTAGCATATACTCTTGTAAATGGAAACAAGCACGTAGCATGCATTTCTGAGTGTGAAAAGGAAATAAACTTAATGTATTTGGTGTTTGATGGATTGATGCCTATTATAGTTATTTAGTTATTAACCTTACACAGATAAACATCTTGCAGGTTGCAGGAGGAAGGGGAGAGCTTCATCAAACTCGTCCCTCTCAATCAAGAGATGTATATCACCATGTCCTTCAATATGTAATTAACACTTTATCATAAGATGCTATTATAAGTTATTACCTTATGAAATGATATAAATATATTGCAGGTTGCTCGAGGAAGTAAAAAGCTTCATCCAACTAGCCCCTCCATGATGCTTAAACCTGAGGTAAGCAATAAAAAGCTGTACATCACCATGTCCTTTACCATATAATTAACACCTTATCATAAGATGCTACTGTATTTGTTACCTTATATTAAAATAGATATGTATTCTATAATACAATCGATTAACAGTGTAGTTAATCGATTATCTGTATATTGTATAGTTGTGATTCTGTAAGAGTGTTGATTTCAGTTTATTAATTGTAATATTGTATTCGTCAATCGATTAACAGTATAGTTAATCGATTATCTGGTAACAGTTTCTGTTTTTCTGTTTCTAGTAGGTGTAGTATATAAAAGGTGATTCTCTTAATCTTGGTACTCACTTCATCTCATTCATTTTCATTGGCATTCAATAATGAGAAGTTCATTCATTTCAATGGAGTCTTAATTCTCCATTCTTTCTTTAGCTTTCTTTAAAGCTTTTTTTCTCATTCATTAATGTTTTTTCTCATTGTTCTTGTTAATCAAGAAAGCTTCTTACATGACTCCTACTATTTTAACAACTTATAAAGATGAATACCTTGCAATTAATTCTTTCTTCTTTGGTTGTGAAATCACAGTCATCAAAATCAGCAACAAGTGCAGGATCAAGCATAGATGGCCGGTTTAGCCGCTTATTTACCGATGTAGTCATACCATCCAAATTAGCTTCTGGTGACTGGTCACCATTAGATGATGATGAAATTGAGATTTTCCTACCAAATGGTTCAGACAAAACTCCAACAAGGGATGAAGTTCATGCATACATTTGGAGCACTCTCAATCAACCCATTACTAAAAAGAGACTACCAGTATTTGAGTCAATCTGCAAGGAGTATGAGGAGCTAGATTTCCTCAAGCATCATCATACATGGCTTCCACCAAGTCCAGAACAGTATTCCAATAAATCGGTGAGTGGTTACTGATCCCAAATGATTGATGATGGAAGGTGTTGCTATTGCACATCCTCTTTAGATGCTGTCAAATTCAACACCATACTTTCTTCTGCATTTTGAAAATTTTCCCACTTTATGTGAATACATTCATTTCTTTTTTTTGAGAGGTAAGTGAATACATTCTTGGTTTGCTATATTGGTAAGTAAACATATTAATAAATACGAACATATAATTGAGGATAAAATGTACATGCTTATATGAGAAATAGAGTGAGCATGGTCTGGTTTAGTTGAATAAATAGTAGTCTCTTCATTATATGGACATTATTAAAGCACATTGTAGCGTCTGAATTTTTCAGGTTCAGTAGATGAACAGCAGCATTAGATTAATTAGTATGTTGGTGTTGCACTAACCTCCCTCAAATCCTCATATTTAGTCAGACAAATCGAGGAATTATAATAAAATGTACATTACCTGAACAAGCCATAAAAAAGGAGCATATATAGTTGGAATAAGTGAGGCTCGATTTTACCCACTCACCACCCAATTTTGTACGGTTATGATTTGCCCAAATATGATCAGGTTTCATCGGATCTAAGGTCGGGTTCAGGTTCAAAAATTAGACTCGACCAATATTTAAGGTCTTGTAAGCCACAAGCATGGCTCGACTCATTATCACTAATGCATGATGTTTGTATGTGTGTCAATTTAATTTTGTAAAGAGTAATGATATCTCTTTGGTCGAAAGTATCATTGAATCTCCAGTTTATTAATGATATATACATTATTAATAATATATATCATGTCAAATTACATATTCATAACAATAAATAACATTTTGAAGACTTTATCTAACAAGGATATGCATTATATTTAATCAAGTCTATGTTCGGGTTCAAACATTGTTTTGCCACCATTTTAGATCAGGTTAACTTCGAGTCTATGGTCGAAGTCAAGGTCAAAAAAATAATCCAACTAAAATTTAGAATTGATTTGTAAAACTTCATATTTAAGTAACTCAAACCTCTTATACTTGAAAACACCAATAAGTGAAAATGATTGAATTGCCAATGGTCATTTCATGATGAATGGGTGAAGATGGTGTTATATATGTGGCAATGGAGTGAGAATGTAGCTCTAAAAGATAAATGGTTTTAGTGGTATTGGACCACACAATAATTTTTATATATGTGGTTTAGGATGAATGGTCTTAGACACAATTTATTTCAAAGATACTCCTATATTTTTAATTGGATAATAAACTATCAATGATTTAGATGTATCTTGGATCATTAATCATGGACCACACCATAATTTCTCTTTAATTAGAACGAGTCTTAGAGTAATCTAAGTGTGAAGAAATCACACATTGCGTAAAAGTTAATGAGTTAAAGACCATATAAGAGAATAGACTCATAGACATAATATCTTAAAGGTTTTGGATCAAGATGTGGTGTCAATTTCACTTGTTTTTATCACTTAAGTGATATCACATCCGGGTATTGAAGCAATAAATGAGCGATAGATCATGTGAAATCCTTTGAAAAGTCTTCTTGACAAGAGGCGACAAGACAAGTTTACGATGATTCAAGTAGATAGAGAATTGAGTTATAGTGTACAAAATCCTCAAAGTGGAGTAGGTTATTCTTGATTGGAGATATTAGGTAATCCAAGTTTGAAGAAGTGAATGAGTTGAAGAAAATATAAATTGACGAAACTATAAACCTAATATCTTAAGGCTTTTGATCAAAATATAATGTCAAATTCAATTATATGCTTTCTTTCACTTACACCACATATAAAGAATCTCTCAACACAAGTAGTGATGAACATATATTTTAGATAAAATTGGGGTTTATACCTAAATATCCTTGCCTAACCTATTATAATATGATAGTTTCTTATTAAACTTACTAGATAATCAATTCTTAACAGGGTTAGCATCCTCTCCATTAATGGAGAGACAAGTACATTATAAACCAATGAAAAATGCAATGTTCAATAACACATGCATCCTTTTGATTACAATACAATTACAATTTTGCCATTAAAAAACAAAGGAAAAAATGCATTTGCATCTCCATTAATGGAGAGAATCCTAATTCTTCTTAACAAGTTCCAAGATGCTCTCAGCTCTCAATTTGGACTAGTCAGTATTAACTATTGAGTCGGTAATGTTAGATTAATACTTATAAAATCACTTTAAAATAGGGGTAAAACTTATATCTCACTCGATCCTAATTGTTGGTTAGATTACTTTTTTAAACTTGAATTAGACTCCAGATCGAAGCTAAACTGACCCCAAATGTGAAACATATTAGCCTTTGAACTCGAACTTAACCATAGACTGATCAATATAATGCATACACATTTTAGATAAAGTCTTATTATTCTTACTTGTTATGGATATATAATTTGATATATGAAATAATATGTATATATTATTAATCTTGTATATATAATAAAAGAATTAATGAGTCAATGATATTTAAACATTATGTACACAATTGAATAGATAAACATGCAAACATCATAATACCCGATCATAAATATTAACTAAATTTAATCTTTGAACCCGAACCTAACCATAAAACCAATGAACCTAAACATATTCAGGCCCGATCATGTTCGATCAAATTTAGTGAGTAGATAGTGTCAAATGCTGCCAAGTACGTTAAGAATTTTAGCAACTTAAGGTTTTAATTTCCACGTTTTTTTGTCTGTCTTGCTCCTAAAATTTATAAAACTTTTGGTTTTAGTTCCTACTGTCCTAAACATTTTTTTAAACGCTGGTGTAGTTTTAAGGAGGAGAAAAACTTTATAGAAATAAATACAACACTTCATAGACAAGTATATTTATGTTCTTTTGTACTATAATTAATGACTAAATTTTAATTAAAATTAAATGTTTAATGTTAACAATATTTTATTGGTTGTCTCTATATACATGCGTCTTCATACAAATCTTTCTATTAAAGGAGTGTCACCTTAGTTAACCACTTGCCTAAGTATAATATGAGGTGACACCAAATGAATCGAAAAAAGTAAATACTTTTAAGAATCAATAATATTTTCGACTAATGAGAGAATCACCTAACCAAAAACCGAGCATCATTACCTCCTGAATGGGATATATAAATTCACAACAAGCCCTATCTAATAAACCCACTAACAAAAATGGAAATGAATTGCTCTCATAATTTCTCCCATACCTAAACAAGAGACAGGATGTATAGAAAGAGTATGAATATCCAATCAATCTTGTTCCAAAACCTAATCATTGCATTCAAATGACATTCATCCCTTTCCCAGGAATTATAATCCACATTGGCATTCAGGGATTAGAGGGTGAAATTGTTACAATGGTAGAGTTAATGTTTAATGACTATGAGTTTACATATTCAAATTGTGATCTTTGTTTGAGGAATAAATTATGTATGGCTACCCAAACTCATATTCAATGGTAGAGTTAATTCTCTTTTGAAGCATCAACAATTAAAGTAAAATTTACAATGTGTTGATTAAGTGGTATAAGACCCGGCTAAATTCTCACGAAGACTAAAATGTTAAGGGTTTGATTCTTGATAACGATACTTGTTAGGATGAATTATTACACCCCCTAAAAGGGATATTCCTTACACAAAATGTGAGAAAATATTTTTGGTAGTATAAAAAAAATTAAAGTAAAACTTTGTGTTCTTAGGCATGTCATAGAAGTGAGGTTTCATTCAAGATATTTTATTCAAAAAATAAAATAATGTTACATAGCAACTTCTAGTTAGGCATAGTAATGAGTCTGGATAGGTCTACGTAGTGCACTGTCTGCTCCGTTTAGCTAGATATTTAGGGATTGAACCTATGCGAGTGCTTATTGGGTCTGCTACCCGTTGGTCTTTGGGTACCTAATGAATTTGCTGATACTCAAAAATTCAGAAAATATTTAGAAAATTGCAAATAACTTATACTTTTTTTTGTACATGTTTCTTATAATTATATGTTATTTTAGACAGTCAAAATAATAAGAAAAATAGTAATAACAATTAGAAAACTTAATTAAAATACAAGTATATAACTTTAAATTGTCACTTAAATATAATTTAAAATAAGATAATAAAACATATTAAAAGTCTAAAATCTCTTCATCAATATAACATTATACTACATTTATAGATTAACAAATATAATAGCAATGTTTAATAACATAACATCATAATTATAATGAAAAACATTTTAGTTACGTTATTATATATATTTAGGAATTGCAGGTTTGGATAGCCACAGATTTGGTACTGTAATACCCAAATTTATTTAACAATGAGTTTCAAATTCTCCAGTCCCAACATGTTACAAATATTACGAGCAAGTATTTATAGGTCCTGGTATCATTGTCATCCCAACTTCTGACAATGTGTTTGGAAACCTTAAGATATGCCTATTGCATATGCCTATATGGTATATGCGCAAAATGATATGTATCTATATAAATTTAGAGTTTACTATATATGTATACGTTGAGAATGTAAGTTTTGTAAGATGTCGAAAAATTATGAATCATTCATGTATGTTATTTTACTTAAATGATTAAATATATAAACATGCTGCACTTTTATTGCTAATTTGCTACATATAATAATATTATTTCATTGCTTAATCAGCTTGTAACCACTGAGCATCCTAATCATCTCACTCATGCTTGATTATAAACATAAGTGTGATTTTTCAGTGGCAAGAACATCATAGAGACCAAAACTCCATTACTTAAAACAAATAATTAATTATAGTTGTTGTCTCTTAATGCCACCAAAGAAACTACATGCCCCAAGTTTTCAAAAGCTTTAGGTATTTGTCACAATTTATGTGCATATAGAGACATAAAGGGTAAGGCAAGTGTTTGACATATAGAGTCTTGGCAATTATTTAATAGTGTTTTCTAGGTATCATATGGTTCTTTTAATGATTGGCATAAAGTGCAACTAGCTTGAATGATTGTGAGGCCAATACCAATATAGCTTTTGAGTGAAGTTGAGAGTTAATTACACTCGCACCCCCTAAGTTTTAATGAAATTATATAGACCATCTCTCCATTTTTTTACCCTACAAAAAGTCTCTGGTTTTTGCACATACATTACACAAACTACATCTGCATGTGAAATAAGTGTGCTTCTTTATATAAAAAAATATGATAATTGTAATGAAGTTAAACAAAACATGGTATATCGTTGAAACAAGTCCAAACAGTATACGAGTCAACACATTTTCATTATTTTCCGTTCATTATAATATCATATAAAAGTGATTTAAATAATATATCATTATAATTATTGATACATTTTGTAATGAACCAAAAATAATTAAAATGTATTGACTCATATACTATTTTGACTTGTCTCTAGAATATATCATATTTCGTTTAACTTCATTACACTTATTAACATTTTTTATGTAAAAAATCACTTATTTCACATGCAATGGTAGTCTGTATGTACAAAAATCAGGAGTTTTTTTTGTAGGGTTAAAAAATGGAGATATGGTATGTGTAATTTTACTAAAACTCGGGGGGTCATTGTAATTTACTCTTTATAATAAGTCATCATAGAACCATCAAAGGTCAACAGAAAAGCTTAAAATATGTCAACCCCACAAAAAAGATTGCATCATAAAAGGAAAAAAGGTGTTCATAGGTGAAAATGATGATAGAGATCTGAGTGTGACAAAGGAAGAGAGAATTTGTTGCCTAAGGGACAAGGTTCTAAAATATAAAGGAAATGATAAGTGGACAAACTGCCTAGTAGAGTGCACTATGATAGCTCAATAGATACTAACCCAAATAAGGGCCATAGAAACAAGAGTAATGATATATTATCCTACAAAATTCTCCTACAAATCTTCTTACACCACAAGAAAGTGACATGTCATTTGCAAACCAATCATTAATAAACAAAATATCATTTTGTAAGGCAACAACCAGGATGAAATAGTATTTAATCGTGGAAATGCCATGTCAGGTGCACCTATCAGAATCGGAACAGGCCAAACAATGTTACTTATCTTAGGGTTTAGGAGGATATATCATTTTTCTAGAAAGAAAAGAGTTTATCTTTTGGCATACCAAAGTACTTGAAAATACAATGTATACCAAAAAAGCTTTGTTAGGTATGACAACTGCTTTGAGGGGAAGAAAAACAGTGTCTGTGCATTTTACATTGGCCACAATATAACAGTAGATGATGTAAGGAAATGATCATATAGCACACAACCTAAATTACAATTATGTCCAAACTTTATAAAGAAAGAAAATGTGCAATAAGTTAATAACTCATAAACATGGGGGAAAGTATATATCCAGTATCCAAGTCTTATCTTATTACCGGTCACTGAAGGTACAAACTTCGTGAAAAAATCAAGTTGGAATAGAAAAAACCCCAACTCGGAAGGAATTTTACAATTATTAAACAAATTCAATCTTCTTTATCTCTGAGGATTACAAGATTCATAAGTAAATATTAAGAACTATCTCCTTTCCATTTTTGTTTAAAATCAAGAACTAAAGAAAATTTAGTAATGTAACTATTCTAACCTGAGAGAATAAGTAATATATAGGAAATCAAGACAAGGTAGAGGCAAGATGATCAACAATAAAGAAATAACTTCCTACAATCATGAATGATGCAAACCCGGAGCGCGCCATCCTCAAACCAATGCCACGGAACAAGAGATTCCTGTCTCTAGGGTGGATCCCAGTATATCTTTCAAACTTGTTTCCTGGTTGTTTCCACTTCAGAAACTTTCTCTCCATTGCTATATACTGGAAATCAGACAATGTGTGAATTACTATTTGAGTGGATGAAATTTGGAAACACATGAAAGTACAATTTTTTATTTTACTTAACTGGGATATTATTCAAATGTTTGGCATGATATAATGTACTAAGCTATTATTCAAATGTTTGGTATGACATCATTGTGTAAACTTAAAAGTAATAATCATTAGTATTATCTACACATATACTATGCCTTTGTAAGTCTGAATGGAAAATATGATAATCTGAAATTAGCATCTCTGTAATGTTTAGCATATCATTGTCTTGAAGAAACACCTCGGTTTAAATGCAGAGTGATTAAAGAGATATTGTATATATTACCCAAAATGTAAAAAGAGAAACTCTACATTTGACCGTGTTTGTTTTTGGTTTTTGCATGTGGAGACTATCTTATCCCCATCTCCTTTGTACTCCTTCAGTCTTTGAAATTTAATTTTTATTTTAGTCAGAGAAAAGAATTTAGTTAAAATATTACTGTGATGCCAAATCAGATAGAAAATAATGAAGCACACCCAAAATGTAAATAGTAATTAAAACAGGAAGAACACAATCCAAAAGTTTTACAAACTGCCAAGTAACAGCTAATAATGTTCATACCGTTGGCAGTACAGTACATTGTGATCTACTTCTTGCCGTATCAAAACCATGAGAAGCAGCAGCAGCAACTGAAGCCGAGAATCCAGCAGCAAGACTAACACCCAAAGGAGATAATGGCCCAATTTCTTCATCTGACCTGAGTCAGGCAGACAAGCATGCTTAAAGAAGAAAAGGGGCAACTAAGTTCAACTAAGGACCACATATTTTAAATAATTTCAAAGCGCTAGTAATGAGTAAATATATATTTAATGCATCAAAAGTATCCAATAGCTACCACACATTATCACAGATAAAAATCATAGCAGGGACCACATAAAAAACTATGAAACAAACAATTGAGCACATATAAATAGGCACTTCTGGAGTAGATTACTAATTTCATGGGAATTGCAAGTGCAAGTGCAGAGGATAAGGTATCCACCTAAAAGAAACCAAAGGGCACAAAAGCAATGACCAAAAAAATAGCCCACCAACCTTAACCATAGTTTACTGAACAAGGTCTCAAAATGAAGAACATTCAATGAACCTAAAGGTTATTGCAAATCAATCTATGTCCAAGGAAATAAAAAATATAGCAGAAAAAATAGAGAAAATGTTAAACATCCTCAGCAGCAGTATGATTATCCCCTAATCACAATTTTTTAAGATAACTGACAGCTTTCATAAAAACTAACAGCTAAACAATAGCAGGAAAACTAATACAAATGAAATTTCAATTTTATTAATGAATAAGAAATGAACCTGGGTGGAGGATTCATCCCCACAGCCTTCCAATCAAGCATTGCTTGGTGTAAAAATTGCCAACTCGAAAAGAATACACCACCAAACACAGAATCTCGAACAATTCCAGAACGGAGACCTCTCCATAGTGTGCTCCACCCTTCTAAAGATATAATATCAGATGGCCTTTTCACAGTGTAAACCGGTGGTGGCTTCCCAGATCCCGTCATTGTCCATGGATACTCCAGCAAAGCACCTGTCATGTTAGTGCTTCTGGTTGTAAGGGTGGACATGAGACCACCATATTGGTTCAAGGACCTCATGTCTGGATTACAGCCATTAAGTAATCTAGCAATTAAAGGAGGACGGGCTCCCTTTTCTAAAGCAAAGGTAGAGCTCGGAATGTATGAAGCAGAGGTAACCTGTGCACGAACTTTGACAATCTCAAACGGAGAAGTTATAAATGTCTCAATGGCGCCAGCTGCCATTCCAGCCAAAAGAGCCTCAGAAACAGAGATATAATTATCTTCACGACCATCTGCCATAGTTAATGTGAAAATAGAAAAACCAAACTACTGACCATTAGGTTAAACAATCAAAAAGCATACCAAAATCACATATTGCAACACAATCTAAAGTCGTAGTGAAACTTCAATCTTGAATGGTCGACATTAAAAGAAATAAGTCATATTTATTTAAAAGAGACTAGTGCTACTTCCTTTTATGATAATTTATATGAAATAAATTGAAACAAAACTATTAATCACGCAAAATAATTTGAAGAAGAAGGTAGGAATAGGAATTACCTTTATAAAAGGCTGTTAGAATTTCATAGACCCCAAATCGCGCTCCTACACCAAAAATCCTTCCAAGTGCAAACCAGCCAAAACCATTGAATAAACCTGAAATGCCCCAATATAACAAGACACCCGTGTTAGGATATAGTGTAATTGAAATTGTACACTGAACAAATAGGAAAGTCCAGTTAGTTTTATAAAATCAGTAACATTGGACAAAATCTGAAAATTGCAAAACAACTGTTACATTCTATTGTTCCAGTGCAGGAACTACTTACTGCATCATATCTAACTAGGAAATTTCAAAATTAATCACTAAGAAGACATGAGAAAAAAGTAGACCAGTCCAATCTACAGAGATAGCAAGGGAATATAAAGCACAGAAGTTAACAACCATGTTTAGTAACCCAACAGTCTTATGTCTGAAATGCACACATACATTTGAATCTAGTTCCAACACAAGGTTCATTATTTAATCTAAGAAATTATTGAACACCCCAGCAGAGAGTTAAAATGAAAGTTCCCCATATGCATATTGAACACCCAAAAAGAAATGAAAAAACATAATAAAAAAATTGCTCAATTAATTGTGGGTGGGAAACAATTAAGCATACCTGAATTACCAGACAAGGATAATACTCTCAGCACAAGTTGGGCAGCACCCAATTCCTTACCACAACTTGAACCAACCTAGGAATGAGAAAAGAAAACAAAAAGACACGTTTTGAAGCAATTCAGAAGTGATCAGGGGATAGTTGGCATATATCATAAACATAAAAGGGATGGAAATGAAAAAGTGAGAACCTGAGTAAGGACTTTGATGGTGTCTAGAGGATAAGTGAAACCAGTGGCTAAAGCTACTGAACCAGCAGCAGCAATCCCATGGACAGCAAAAATCTGGTTCTTGGACAAATCATCCATCTGAAAGGTGAAATAGTGATTACGGTAATGGAATGACGAAATACATCTGCCCTCCCCTAAATTAAAGGAAGAATTTAAGGTTGTGTTGTACTTTATCACCACCTCACTGAAGCTCTACAATGTTGTACCTCATCAGCCATGATGCTGTCAATACAAGCTACCCGACCCCGACCAGGCTCGGATTTCAGGATTTGCAGGCAGGACCATAAAGCTCGGTCTCAATTCGGTCAAGAAAAACGGATACACAAGCCCAGCCACATGCCGGACAGGCTTGTTTGAGCCAGCTCGAGTAGCCCGACAGTGAAAAAAAGACAAGGGATTCACTTCCACTAATTCAGATTATAATGTCAAATTGTTCAAGAAACACAGACATGCAATGAGCTTACTAATTCAGAAAGCTATAAACCCTAACACTCCTCAAACAGTGAATTCATTCCTAACCATGATCACCAAACTAGATTGTAAAAGAGTATAACAGTGAGATAAAATTCGACTTTCAATAACAGAACTAATTCAAAGCAAGTATTATATCAGAAACTATGAACCCTAAGCCCCAAAATAATTTTCAAAAATTAAGTGAACAACAAAGACAGTACCTATTTAACAACGACGATGCTTATGGCGGTGACTATATTGGTGGTTGCTCATTACATGTAGGCCATGGTGGTGGCCGCCGCGATAGCAGAAGGAGGGGGTAATGGAATAATGGAAGTTCGTTGCGCGGAAAACGACGGAGAGTTGGATTGGTGGTGGCGGCGGCGGCGGGGTGAACGTGGTGGTGATATGGGGAAAAGAATTGAGAGTGTGGAACTATTTGTGGCAGAGGAAAGAAAAATAAATGAGAAACTGAGAAGAACATAAGAAAAATAAATGAGAAATTGTTTAGGTCTTGTTCATTTAGCTAACATATTATTTAAGGGATGAATTCATTAAAGAGTAAGTTTTTTAAACATACTTCATATTTTATTAATCAATTCTAAGGAAATTCAATGGTTTGAAAAACTTACTCTTGAACCTAAACATATTTAATGGAAAATAAATAAGATAAATATCACATTATGGATTAGAAAATAACTTATTTCTTTTAATATGAGGATGTACATATCTCTATACAAATATATTTGTCATATACAAATATATTTGTCATGAGGTTTGGAGAATGACTTATATGGTACCTATGTATGAAAAATAATCAAGAAAATATTATCAAATATCTAATTTTAATTAAAATTTAGTAAGTAATAATAGCATAAAAAACATAAATACACTTGTCGTCAAATATGACACAAGGTTAGAGTTCTTCACGAGAATTACATCATTATATTAGTGGTAAGAGCTTTTCCATCACCAAACAACATGTTCATTTTTATTTAGGTCTTATACATTACTTTATAATTTATTACAACTTTCCATGAAATAAGAACATCTATCTTTTTCTCACAATAACAAACATAATTCTTATTTGGGTCCCACATTCTTAACCAAACTCCTATCTTTTTCGTTATCTCTCTATGTTATTATTTATCTTTCATTGTTCTTATTTAATAAGAGAATTAATAAAATAAGAATGACACACTCGAAAATAGAGTAAGAATTTTCTTATTTTCATAAGAATAAGTTAAGAACAACTCATTAGAGATGCTCTAAGAGCAACCACAATGACAAACAACATTTTTATTCTTATTTGAGTCTTACAAATTGTTGCGCCCGAATTTTCAGCCATGCGGCCTCTTTAGGAGTCGCCACCACGTTTTTTATGGTTAAAACGTAGAAAACTCGTATTGAGCCCAAATAGATAAAATTGGTCTTTTAAATCAGAGTTTGAGTTCGGGAGTCGATTACAGATCGGGAAGGTATTAGCACCCCGTCCGCTTGCAATTAAACGGTACCCTAACTAATGACATGCATTTAATTTACCCTTGATTTATTAAAATTAAATTGTTAAAACAAAATATTTATTTTTTATTGTTGTGTCTGACAAGAGTTTATCTTACTCCTACGTATCCCCAGGTGCAATAGGGAAATCAAGATTCTGTAGTTTTTTAAAAATCGTTTGTTGAATTGGTTTGATTGAGAGTAATTAAAAATTGGTTTGAATTTAATTAAAGTGGGACTAATAGACGACGAGTCAACATTGACTATTTACCCTCTTTCCACTTCGATAAATAACAGAAGAAGTACAAGTGACCGCGACCGGTTCACAGCTCGAAGTGAGGAGAAAAATGCAATACAATTTGTAACCCCGCGATTGAATCCCAAAAATATTTTTTTAAAATAACTTAAACATTTTTAAAGAAAAATGTATTAGTAAAAAGTTGATATTGATTATTAATTAACTTTTTACAGAAGTACAAGTGACCACGACCGATTCTTAGGTCGAAGTAAGAATTAACTAACAACATAAGATATACCCTCACTATTAAATTCTCAAAATAATCT
This sequence comes from Lupinus albus, assembly GCA_009771035.1. NCBI lineage: Eukaryota > Viridiplantae > Streptophyta > Magnoliopsida > Fabales > Fabaceae > Lupinus > Lupinus albus. The sequence goes on from CM020010.1 coordinate 15,444,372, forward strand.
AACAATTGCACTTGAATTCTAATTATTGGATAAAAAAAAGTTTTATATTTTATAAAAAAATGAATGTATAAGCATGGGGTAATACTACTAGGATCAATGTTGAGCTATGAATGGAAGTAGCAATGTTCATAAAAAACTAGTAATTTTACCGTTACATTATGTTCATCTATATCTATATTAGAATTGAAATGTCTCATCAATTACTAAAATATACCATCACATTTGTGACACCTAGATTTTTCAAGGTAATTTCTATAATTACACATTTTTTATTTATTAGAACAATTAAAAATATTGACAATTTGTATTTTAAAATCTCACTTCAAAGTCTCTATCTTCTAATTTAATATTTGCTTTCTTCTTATCGAAAAACACTACCCTCATTAAATTAATTTGTATTTACTTTCATAACCTTAAATTTTGTAGGCCAATAATTGCTGGAAAAGCCCAATAACATTAAAAAGGGGTTGAGTATTGGGGAATGGGCATTTTAGGTCTTCTCCTCTCAAAAGAAGGGACTGACTGTTTGGGAGCCGCCGGTGAAGGCTTCGCTCACGGCAGCCCACGGTTGCTGCGACGAGCCAGTGGTGGCCTTGGCGTGGCGCCGTCGGTGGTGTGCGTCCTTGACTGGACGCTGGTTTGATGTTCCTGATTTATTCTTTATGAATGTACATGATGAATGAACATGTATTATAATCTAGGAAAGCTTGTAATTTAAACATAAGTAGCAATGTAGGTACTGTTAAAAATATGAATCCTTCTACCACATAGACACAATATGAGAAATGATTGTAATACCCAACAAATACTAACCTAGATATGTTGATTATGATGGAGAGTACTTTTTTCCTTGCTCACCTTTCAACTCCTTTGTTTCTTTGAATTAGTTCACTCTTTCACATATTGTTGCCAAAAATCATTTCCACTTATTTCTCTCTTTCTGTAACTCCCCCTTTTCTTTTATAGACAAAATTAAAGGAAATTTTATGTGTATTTTAAGGACAAAATTATAATTTTATTTTAAACAAAAATTATATAAATATCAATGTATATTATTTTCCATTGTTTTTTCATATCAGACACTCAAACTTCACACCCACTTCTCCATAGAACCTAAGCAACTTCCTCCACTATCTAAGACAATTTCCTATCATCTAATTCCCTTTTATTTTTAATTTTTTCTAATTAATAATTACATAAATATATATATATATATATATATATATGTATATATACTTTGGATAAAATTGATGATTCTATAAAACTTAGTTATGTATTTTTATGAGCTGGATAAAAGTGGGTATTCATATACATTAGTTTATAGTTTATTACATCTCCACATAAAATAAAAATAAAATCTAATTTTTTTCATAATGGCAAATATCATTCTTATTATTATTTGCGTCCCAAAATATATACATTTTCCCACATCATCTACCTCTCTCCTCACTTTTATGTTGTCTGATAATTGTTCTAATTTAATAATAAAATTCAGAAAATAAGAATGTCACAATGAAAAACGGAGTAAAAATATTCTTATTCTCCAAGGAACAACCATTTATATTTTTATTCTTCATCCAGAAGATAAAAGATAAAGATTGAATGAGGTACAAACTATGAAATATAATTTATTTTACTAACATAGGTTAATAAAATATAAGGTAGTTTGTTTAATCATAAATTCTGAGAGCAAACTTTCATAATGTATGTTAAAAATATACATCTCAAGTTCCAAATGTTTTTATAAATAAGTAAGAAATAAAGTTAAATAAATATATTATATGAGTATGGGTAGGAGAATTTCACACACACCTGCACATATCTGTATGGGTAATACAACATGTATTGCACATGAATTGCATTAAATGGAAAAAACTACCTTCCAATGTGATTTCATAACAAAAATAATATACATCATTGTGTTTAAGGTGCCAATTAAGATGACATTGCATTGACACAAATTGTATTAGGAAAAATGAAAAGAACGATATGAATCAAAAATAAACCTTGATGCTTGAGAGGTACCGATTTCGAGAGTCGATGTTGGCTCGCTCTTAGAGTGTCTAAATATAGAGTTGTTGCTGACTCATCTTATGTCATCTTGAAGGAGCCCTCGCCTATCGGTGCTCCTCCTCGTCGTCACGCCACTTTGTCGCGATTGTGCATGGCTCGTGAGTTCTTGAATCGTGGTCTAAGACACTTGCTCGTGGACCTCGCCTTGTTGCCATTTGGTTGTTGACTTACAAAGTTAAAAGGGAGGGAGTATTCTGATTCCATAATCTATTTGTTGAATTAGTGTTAGGGATTTAGGTATTTATGTGTCAATAAGGGAAATAAAGTAATTAAATATTTTGTGGGTCGTGAACATGAGTATTTGAAGAACTCTTTTCTATAATCCATGGGTATTGGTTTATGACTCCTGCCTTGTGCATTTCATCCATACTTAAGAAAATCATATTGCATCTCTCATTTCAAGCAGTGAATCAGTATGATATAATAATTATATTGGTCATGTAGTAATATTAGTAAAAACTGTCCAAAATCGATGAAAACTAGTCATATTAGGAATGGTAATGAGGCGAGGCGGGGTCGGATTTGTGCTTACCCAACCTCGAATCCAAAATCCAAAACCCGAACCCGAATTAAGCGGGGTTGGAAACAATGATACCATCCCCGAACATGTCGGATTTCGGGTAACCCGAATCCGAAAAAAATCCGAACGAAATATATATTTATATATATATATATATGAAAATTATATATATATATATAACTTTTATATATGTATTTATGTGTAATTTTATATTTTCATATATTAATCGAGTTCAGGTATGTATTAACAATACCAAACCCGAACCCGAACCCGAAATTTGAACTTGGGTAAAATTCGAACCTGAACCCAATCACATCGAGTTTTCCCCGTTAAATTCGGGTTGAGTTCGGGCGGGTACCCACGGGTTCAGTTTTCATTGTCATCCCTAAGTCATACGAGTCAGTTCTCATTTAAACTGTATCAGTTATACATATCGATTTTCATTTAAAATTACAAATTCTTATAGATGTACTTAATTTCTTACCAAAATATTATTGTAGAGAATCAAACATACAACAATTACCTTTGTTTAAACTTCTAAAATATGATATATCACATAGTCACACATTTTGTTTCAATAAATGGCTTAGATAAAAGTATTTATCACATTTTTATAAATTTTTAACATTAATGCTAGTAAAATATATATGTAAATCTAATTTCACGAGTGTGTAGTCTAATTAGTGAACCACTAATTAAATTGTTGTACCATCATGTGACTGGTTTGATAATTGATGTACTATTAATAACATTGATTTTATCCACAAGGTACTCAGAAGTCCTAGTTTTTTGTCATCTCTAATTTTGAGCGACCAGAATATATTTTGGATAAAAAGAATACATTCAAATAATTTAGTGACATAATGAATTTGTGGAAACAAAATATATTATAACCCTCAATGAACTTTGTTTTTAGAATTTTGATAAAAAAATATAGTTGGAAAAAACAAAATACATTCATGACATCAAATGTATTTGTTAAGCAAAATATATTTGGATAATACACAATCAAAACCAATTTCATTTCGTCTAACAACCCGCTCCAGAAAAAACCAAAAATAAACCAATGACATATCATTATATTTAGGGTTAAAATGAGCTGAACCGAATATTCAACCCAATAAAGATTTATTCAACTTAAAACTAGACTCGAATTCGATACGAGTTACTTTTTCATGTCAAGTTCGACACAGTTATAGTTCATGGACTGTTCGATTCAACTTGAATTGGTTCATTTAAAAAACTCAAATAATTAATTCATTTTTAAAAAATATTCCATAAGATTATATATATAACATTGTTCATGAATCATAATATAATAGCAATAAACATAAAAATTTAGTATATATATAAAAATAAATAAAATTCATCCTCACAAAAAAAGAGATTTGGAAGGGTATGTATGTTCATGATATGTTATATTTGGTATGGAAGAAATTTGAGCTGAATGATAATGGAAAGAGTGGAGTTTAAAGCAATGGTATGAAACTCGAGCGAAACGTCAAAACGAAAGAAGTCTCATATTAGGTTTAATCGGTTAAAATGGTTAAACAGTTTCGTCTGACCGAGTGATTTCTTACGTAATTAATAATTTGTATTTATAAATATATAATTATATATAAATATATTTTTTATGTAAACTTAATAATCAAGTATAATTACATTAAAATAACATATTTTCATCATTTTGGACTCGAGTAAAACAAAAAGATTAGATCAATATTCCATTTTTTTAATTTTTAAGTGAACTGTCCGGTTTATTTCCCGGGTTAATCCAGTTTAATAGGATTTAACACGTTCGAACCAAAAAATTTCCAGTTCAAAGTGGTTTAACTCTCATTCCATTAAGACCGTAAACCAGCGCCGTTTTCAAGTCTGATCAGCGGTCAGACTGGTCGGACCATCCAGTACGGTCCAGTTCTCACTATGTGTAGTGAAACTGAGAGATGCATGTAAGAAGAAATGTAGGAAAATGTTGAGAGTTTTAAAATAGTGTAATATCTATCCATTCTCATTATAAAAATTTATATAAAGTGAGTATATAATCAATAATTCATTAATATTACTTTGTTTTGAAGAGCCAATAATGATTAAAAATAAATGATAGTTGATTGAAGTTGTATAAAATTCTTACACTTAGTGCATGCATATTTTTTATTTTTAAAAAGCCACAAAAAATTTAAAATGTAAAGTTAAAAAACAAACTATTTTTTATGGGAGAAGATTCACTTACTTTAATAGTAAGTTTTTTAAACTTACTCCACATCTTAGCCATCAATTCTAGGGAAATTCAATGGTTTGAGTTAGTGAGTAGATCTAAACCATTGAATTTCCCTAGAATTGATAGCTAAAATGTGGAGCAAGTTTAAAAAACTTACTCTTATAGTCAATGGATCCCTCCTTATTTTTTATTACTACAATTATTACTAGTGTGGGATAGGCCTCTCATTGCCCATTATATTAACTAAACGATTTTTATATATAATTATAATATTTTTTTATATTATATCTACCTTATATTATAATAATTTTTTGTCTTTATTAGAATGTCTTGAAACTTGAAAGTGATTACCTAAGAATTTTTGTTGTTGTAGAAATTAGAAAACGTCAATTAGAAAATAGAAAAATATAAATTATATTACGGTAATAGTTATACTATATTTTGATTATTACTAGCTCCATGTAGGATCTGATTAATCTGACTCTGGGCCTCAAAATTGAACGAAAAGCACCACAAAGCCCAATAATAAGAAACCCTAATTTCCAACCCCATTAAAACCTAGACACTGTGATTCTTCAATCTTTTAGCAGCGCACAAATCAACTAATTCCATCGTCTCCACCGTGCCGCCACCACCATGGTAATCTACTCTTCTTCATTGCTATCTGATAATCATATAGGTTCTGTGTTTTACATTTTCTGATCTGTTGTAATTTGCATTGCATGTTCTATGACCTAGCATAGATGAATAATAATTGATGCGTGTTTTACTAATATGTCACCAGTTCAGTTAAGGTGTGTTTGCGATTTGAGTTTTGGAGGGAACTAATGAAAGGGAAGGCTTCAAAGTCATTCCATGGCGCTGAAGTCTTTCATTCCCCATTATCAACTTACAAATGGACCCTTGCTGGACAACAACCAACTCCTTTAGATGGGATAAGACTGTGTCCAATCAGTGTTTTAAGTTGCGGTTACGATTACAGTAACAGTTGCAATTACTGCTATTGCGGTCATTGCGGCCGTTGCGATGCGTATTGCGATTGTTGTGTGATGTGTCCTGATGTGACCTAAATTTGGTTCGATGCGGTTGCATTGTGGCCTGATGCGGCCACATCATTGTGATTAGGAGTCACACTGCACTTTCGGTGTGATGCGGTTGTGGCAGTCACCACATCCGCAATATTGTGGCCGATCAGGTGTCCATCTAACCACCACAGACCCACTAGGTGAGAGGGTCATGCAATGAATCACTTTTTTTACTTGTTTATATTTATGATTTTTGTTTTTTTAGGTGGGGGCCTCATGCAATAGGCCAACTTTTTTTTACTTATTTATATTTATGATTTTTTTATAGGTGAACGTTCCAAAGACAAGGAAGACTTACTGCAAGAACAAGGAATGCAAGAAGCATACACTGCACAAGGTTACCCAATACAAGAAGGGTAAGGATAGCACTGCTGCTCAGGGAAAGCGTCGTTATGATCGCAAACAGTCTGGTTATGGTGGTCAGACTAAGCCTGTCTTCCACAAGAAGGTATGAATGAGAGGTTACCCTAATTTTGTAGGTTTAGGGATGGATATTGAGTGTAGCATCTATTCATTTAATGTTAACTTTTAAAACATTGTTTGTCTATTGTAATTTTAGAAGCATTTTTTATGTTAGTATTGTATTAATTTTATATCTTGTTTCTTAGCTCTGCCATGCCTTCTAATAACATTTTCCTGTATTTAGATCCCTTATGTTGGATTTATGTATTAGGCTTGAGTTTTGATTGTTTTATTATGTTTCAATCAGCTTTCAATGATCATCTTAACAAAAGAGTGATATTTCCCCAAAATGAACTAAAACTAAGCTTATTTTGAAAAGGAATTAATTCCCTTGGTTGCATTTGTTAATGATAATTAGCAACTGAGCAATACACTAAGTTCTCAATTTGTCTTAAATAGGCAAAAACCACCAAGAAAATTGTCTTGAGGTTGCAGTGCCAGGGTTGCAAACATGTCTCCCAACGTGCTATCAAGGTTTGCATATATTTTTCATGGTAAGTCATTATCGTTTGGCATCAGGTATGTAATGGTTGGAACATGTTTTTTGTTTTTGCAGAGGTGCAAGCACTTTGAGATTGGTGGTGACAAAAAGGGCAAGGGAACCTCTCTGTTCTAGGTGGAGAAATATAATTGGCAGCTTCACCAGTTTTTGTTCAATCCCTTTTTATTTTGCTTGCTATTCAGTAATTTCCCCTTTGTCTAAACATTGAAATTTTCTGTTGCCTATGAACATCTTGAGCTATATTTTAATCTAGCAATACTGTGTTCGATAACTATTCCAATAATGTGTTTGAGGTTACTGTGTACAAGATGGTATATTAGAATTTCATAATTCTAAATGAATTAGTTTTTTAAAATGATGACAAGTAGAAAATAGCCAAGGCATATACACCCCCAAAGTTTGAAAATGATGATAGAAAGCAAATTTAAAAAACATGAATCAAATTCAAAATTCTGCAATTCCTAACACAGTGCAAGAACATGGTATATATGAATCTCCAATTCTGCAATTCAAATGCCTTGCATAAAAATGAGTAAAATTTAACATCAACTATCATTTTTTCTATGAGTTTTAGGCTATGTTTGGGAGTTATGAGGGAAAGAGAATGAGAGGGATTAAGAGGGAAGGATGAAGGAGGAAGAGAAGGGGAAAGGAAAACAATCTCATCCCTTGTTTGGGAGTCTGAAATTTAGATGATAGAGGGGGTAAAGTAAGATAATGCACAATAATTTTGACATTTTGTCAATAGAAAAATCCCAAATTAGGAGAACTATGAAAATAGGTACATGAAGGGTTTTATAGGGCTTTAGAAATCCTTCAAAATCTTTTTCTCTCATTCACTCAACTCCCAAACAAGGGAGGACTTTCTGAAGCCATTCCTTCCCCTCCAAAACTTGATTCCCAAACAAAAACCTTAGTGTAGTGAGCATCAATTTTACGAGTTAAATTATGATTCTTGGCTAATTATTTTTGACAGAATATTGCTAATCAATTATGTGACTGAAGTAACTTTCTAAGAGGGGAAACGAAAAGGAATAGTACAACAATCACACTTTTATGAAACAGTTAATATACAAGAACAATTTTCACACAAGGGGAAATAGAGGTTTATTATCAGTCCAAATAATGATTTTGTACCTTATAGATTAATGATAATAATAGTTACCATAGTTTTGTGGATACTGAGGATACCCTCCCATGTAAGTATTATTATAAGGTTGTAGCTTTGTAAATGCATCTTGTCCTTGCATGCCACTCCTTGCATATTGCTGCCACATTATCTGTTCCTCTTGTAATAAGCTTTGTTTCTTCTCAATCTCTGACATTTGCACATAAGCTGGAGGTGCCCCTCCCATTGAAGCTGCAAAAGGATCTGCAAATGCTAAATTTGAACCACTCCCTAATGTTGTTGGTGCTGGCAATGCTAGCATTGCAGGCCTTACATCTGACCCTAGTGCAATACTGTTAGCACTTCCACAAACTCCATAACCCGGTCCTTCCGTAGCCGCATTTGTTGATGCTTGTTTATACATGCTATCAAGCAGAAGTGTATCAAATCCACCACCTAATGATGGTTTCTGGTTTGGCAAGTTGCTTGGTGATTGGATCAGTGATGTTTCCCAATCTCCCTCATCATCAAAAGCATGCCATGGAAGTGCTTTTGTGACACTCGGTGTTGGCACTGGTGTCACACCGTCGAACAATGCCAAAGCCAGTTTGTCACCATGTTCTTGATGTGTTACCATTTCATCTACTGGATTCAAAAGATCGCCTTCTGTTTGCACTACTACTACCTTTTCTTCTTTTGGCTCTTGTACCTTGATCTCTTCCTTCACCTTTTCCGCTAGTTCCTCGTGGAATGTTTCTGGTGCTGGCAGTGCCTTTATTGCATTCCTATCATCTTCTGTCTCTTTTTGTTCCTGTGCTTCTACACGGTCATTCTTCTGTTCTCGATGTTTCTTGGTTTGTGCTAACATGGACTTGTCTTTGATGTAGTCATCCATGATTTCTAGCTTCTTGGTTGTGACCCTTTCAATCTCAGGGTACTCGGAAGAGCGTCCGATTCCAGTACTCTTCGACCAGCTGTAGAACAAGTCTAGCTCATCATATTGCTTTCCAACTCGGCAGAAAATGTCATACACCCTAATGCATTCCTGCACCTCCATCTCAGTGAAGCGATCAATTAAGTTACCTAGTATTTCTGTCATTTCATGGTATATTTGAATACTCTCTTTCACAATGGGGTAGATAGCCACTATCACAAGTCGATGAGTTTTTGCTCCCCCTGTTAAGTTGAAATATACATGAGATCGCTTTTTATGTATGTATACATTGTTTATATATCGTAAAATACGTGTCTGCATTAATTAAAATTTCTCATCTGAAAGGTATGTTGCATGCTGATGCATTTTTGAGATAGCAACTAGTACTAATTATAGGCTGAATGTAAATTGATTCACACTCTTCAGGATATTAGTTTCAATTGTGAACTATTTAATCAAGATGAAAGATAATACATGACAAGTTTTGAGTGCAAATTTTGATGCTTATATGTAAGATTCCTTAAATGTAATGTAAAAAAAAGTCATTTTATAAACCCAATATGAAGAATTTGCATCTTTTTTAATCATGGCATCTTTTATGAATGCATATAGCTTCTTGTATATGAAAAGGAAATCAAGCTTTATCAGATCAATTTGGTTGTTGATTTCATCACATACCTGTGGGACGGCAAGCTAAAAATCGCTCGAGCAGCAACTGCAAATGTTGCATCTTTGAAAATAGTTGCTCATTCTTCATTTCAGGCAGTGGTGTAGCTTTGATTTCTCTATCTTTTTCCCTTTCTGTATATTTATCTAATTCTCTTTCTCTATATCTATCTCTTTCGCCTTTTCTAGGTTCCTCTTCATTATCATCGAGTCCGAACCCGCTACACCTTCCACGCCTGTTTTGCATCCTGTACTCGAGCCTTTCATCTAGATACAATGCATACGTGCGCACAAATGCAGAGAAGTCCCATGAATTAGATTTTTTGTTGTCCCTGAAATCAGACATGTTGAGAAGGCGAGTACCTCGCCGAGTGGCGAAGAATATTTCCTTCTCATATGCAGGATCACCATCTGATAGCAGCCTTTGAATCAACATAAGTGTTTTCAGTGTCACTGTCCAACTGTTTGTCTTGCTGAGACGCCGCGAGAGCGTGTTAACACATGCACTGATGAACGACAACGAGTAACTTGTTAAACCGAGAATCTCCCGAATGTACTTTTCTTCAGCAGGGTATTCATCATGCCTTGTTGCCTTCACAATGGCCACATCAAGGTCTGCAAGTGAGGCTTTGCTTCCCACCTTGGCTAGGCCTATGCTTGTTTGATCCTTCACTGCTCCAATGGCTCTTCTCAATGTACTTGGAGACATGTTTTATCTTAAGGTTCTAGGAACTTGTTCCAATTTGGTCTTAAGGTTCTAGGAACTTGTCCCAATTTGGTCAGGTCCAAGCTTTTATATGTTCTAATTTTGTAGCACTGAAATTGGTTGAATATGACCTATAACAATATGTTGAAAGTTGTTGTACCCTGTAAATTTATTAAATCCATTGTCATAATTTGCACATAGGACATTTCAAATTATATCAACTTGAAATCATTTCCTTTTTGCATAAATTTTAACAATAAGTTTCATGTTACATATAATTGGAAAGAAAAGTATAGCATTACATGCATGAAGATACTTCCAAAAATACTCATTTTACTCTCATGTTTTTCAACCGTACGAGTCTGTCACTCCAAACTTCAAAAACTCAAAATGGTTCCTAAAAATTTCAAATGTGAGTTAAGTTAGTCAATTTTGTAGTCAAATTAGTCCCTATAAGGTTTGTAAAACACGCTAAAAATGACTAATTTGATCAACATTTGAAATTATTGGGGACCATTTCAAGTTTTTCAATTTTCGACGGACCAAACTGGTAAGCTCGAAAAACACAAGATACTAAAATGAGTATTTACTAAAAAAAGTTAATGATTTCTTAGCATAAAAAGAATGGAAAAACAAAGAGTAAAACTAGGATGATACCTGCTTAGAGGGCACAAGAGGGGCAATAGTTAAGATTGTGAAAGGTGATTCTTGTGTCATAAACCCCTACAACATATGGATCTCATTGCATGCAGAGAAAATTATTATTATTATTGTTGTTGTTGTATTTACCTCTATAAGTTTAAAGAGGGAAAAGAATAAGGAATAGAATGATAGAAAGTTGTTTCTTTCTGTCTAATCTTCCTTCTTCCCTTCCCTCTGTTCCTCTCTGGGTCACATCATGCCTCAATTTGGCTAAATATTCCCTTTTCTTAGCATCAAATTGTGGAAACCAAATGAATGAGTTGTTAAGACAAATATTTTATTTTCTCATCACCCTTTGACTTTTTCAGGGGAACAATGTAGTTAACTTTTCTAATTAAGGAGAATGCTAAAATTTCCAAAATAAGAAATTTAAAACTTGTTTATTCATTTCCACATTCAATTTATATATCATATTGAATATAAGTAACCCCTTTTCTAGCTTAGTGTACATTTCTTTGTTTAAATCTCTCACCCTAATATCTCATCACCCTCTATAATTACTTAATTGGAATTGTAGTGCTACATTTTAATTCCAAATCACATTTTTGAATTCCAATTTTTCAAAATTTTAAAAATCATAAGTTGGTGGCTATGGCTATAGTGAGGTGGTGATGATAAGTTTGGAAGTGTCCTATCATAATTCTAGAACTGGTTATCATTAGTAGGTCACTAAGCTAGAAAGTATTGTGTTAAAATGCTGATTAAAGTTTGGATGTTTATGATTATTACTTTTAGACTGACCAAGTTAATTAAATATACTACAAAAAAGTATAAATATATTTTGTCACATCAAAAAATGTTCCAACTATCATAATAACTACTTAACTTAAATGTATCGATTTCTCTCTCATATTATCTCAATTTAGAAGAAAAAAAAGTATTGAATAGAATCCATTAAGTTCTATTTCATTCTACATGTGAAATGCAATATAGCCGACCCTATGATTGAATAAAAGGTGAATATTAGGCAGTAGAAAATTAACATTCAGGTAGCCTATTCTAGTAGGAGGAAGTATTGGTTGCTGTTGTAAAATGCAACAATTGTATAAACAAGAAATCTGGCTCTCATGCATACAAAAAATATGGCTCTCATGCATACAAATCTATAATCATATAGTGCTACCCAATGATGTGAAAGTCGAACCGAGCAGTCTAACGATCTATCCACTAGCCAGTACCCAATGATGTGAAAGTCGAACCGAACAGTCTAACAATCTATCCACTAGCCAGTACCCAATGATGTGAAAGTCGAACCGAGCAGTCTAACAATCTATCCACTAGCCAGTACCCAATGATGTGAAAGTCGAACCGAGCAGTCTAACGATCTATCCACTAGCCAGTACCCAATGATGTGAAAGTCGAACCGAACAGTCTAACGATCTATCCCCCAGCCAGTCTTGCAAGCAGCACCGGTTGACTCTATGTATATATTTTAGGAGAAGACCTTCGCCAAATGTATATGAACAAGCTGCTTGCAACTATTTTGACTTAGTGGCTCTATTTAGATTGGTTGGTCAAGCTCAATTATTTGCCACAATGACTCAATAGATGGGCAACAACCCTACCGGGCACATAAATACACTAAGCGTGCCACCCATCAACTTAAAGAGTTGGGCTCCTCTCCTGTAATGGAGAGGCCAGTGAGCCCTCGGATTGCAACACGTGGACTAAAAAAAATGGACGGCTCAGATTTAAAATCGATTACACTTATTTTTTTTTAAAAAAAATAAGTGTAATCGATTACACATTGTTTGGTAATCGATTACAACGCTTGATGTAATCGATTACAACGCTTGATGTAATCGATTACCAAACAATGTGTAATCGATTACAAAGTGCATTTTACATGTTGTAATCGATTACACTATACTCGTAATCGATTACAACATATTAAAAGCATCAGATATGTGCATTTTTTACTTTGTAATCGATTACACATTATTTGGTAATCGATTACATCAAGCGTTGTAATCGATTACCAAACAATGTGTAATCGATTACAAAGTGCATTTTACATGTTGTAATCGATTACACTATACTCGTAATCGATTACAACATATTAAAAGCATCAGATATGTGCATTTTTCACTTTGTAATCGATTACACATTGTTTGGTAATCGATTACATCAAGCGTTGTAATCGATTACATCATATTGTAATCGATTACACTTATTTTTTAAAAAAATAAATAAACTAATACAATTTTAAATCTGAGCCGTCCATTTTTTTTAGTCCACATGTCGCAATCCGAGGGCTCACTGGCCTCTCCATTACAGGAGAGGAGCCCAACTCCAACTTAAATACCCATGCATCATTTTATTCCCTAGAAAGGGAGTCTCCCGTGACTCGAACTCATGACCTCATGAACACATAATACTATTCCCATGAGACAACTTAATTGTAGCGACTCATGAGAATAATGATTATTTGTCCCTGAGGTCATAGGTTCAAGTCACGGGAGTCTCCCATTTGTGGGGAATAAATTACTGCAGGAATAGTTAAGCTGATGGGTGACATGCTCAATATATTTATGATCCCGAGGTCATATGTAAGGATTGGGATGTAATAATAGTGTTATATTATTACCCCTAAATTGTTTCACATTGATGCTATAAAATCTCAATTTCGGTTCATAATCATAGTGTATAAGTTAAGTAATGCAAATATCTCAAATCTGATAATAGGTAGGTGGAAGAGAAAGGAATTGGTACCACAACTCAGGTTTCACTATCACATTATAGTAAGACAAATTGGATCTAACCAAGCAAGCTTTTCCTACGACAAGTTGACGGTATGAATCAAATGACGCCATAATGAATACTTTGCTCAACGAATCAAATATCTTCCAAACAATTTGCACAATCATATAAAAATTGGAACCCTTTTCTTCCAAACAATATCTTCCAGCTGAAAAGTTTTTTTTTTTTAGTTTAGAAAACAAAGCATGCCCAATTAGCAACAAAGGAACCCAGTGATGTATCCAAAAAGATCATATATGTAGCCAAGAATCCTGCCAAAAGTTCAATAACATTAATAAAGCAATTGGCCAAATCAGAAATGTAGCAAATAAGGTGTATGAGTCAAATATTCAATAATTTACCAGCTGAACCATTTTTTACTCAAGGCCCTAAAACTTTGCCCCAAAATGAGAGGAAGCAAACTCTACTTGGTCCTTCCAAAACCATGCATGAAAGTCACTATTTCACAAGATACTCGGAGGAATAAATGATAGCATAGAGCACAACATCAAATTTGACCATAGGCTAATGCATAAGATTTCAACAGACGAAAAGATCAGCATTTAGGAACATAATAGAGTTTGAAACATGTGCCGAGTATCGCTTATCAAAACACTGGTAACATTGATCCATCAAAACAACAAACCCCAGAACATCATGAACAAAAGAGAAAGCTGAAGCAGTAACAGCAACCCCTCCAATTTCGAATCTGCAAAAATAAAATATGACAATAACAATTTCATTAGAACCAAGAAAACAAAGTGGGAAAAAGGAGGGATCAATTTAGGTTGCTTAATACCTCGATGAGAGGACTAGATTGTATCAAAGAAAGCCTCCCGATCAGCGTCGTTCATATGGCCCAGCACGATCACGATGATGTCGATCATTTCCAGACTCTCCACGACTACCAGCATCCCTGTTGCTCCCACCAGACGAACGATCTCCATTTCTATCAGGACCATAGCGACCACCAGCACTACTTCCACCATATTTACTTTCCCTGCCACCATACCTTCCTCCTCTTTCCCCTTCACTAGGGCACTCTCTAGCAAAATGACCAGGTTTACCACATTTAAAGCATTCACCACCATTGGATCCTCGACCACCTCCATAATCGCGATCGCGACCACGATCACGACCACGGTCGCGGTCTCGGAAGCGATCACCATCATCTCTAGTTGATCCCTGCTGAGGCTGAGCTTTATCAACAGTAATAGTTCGGCCATCTAAATCCATCCCATTCATGGCATCAATAGCATCTTCCATTGCTTTCTTTTCATCAAATGTGACAAATCCGAAACCACGAGATCGCCCAGAGAGTTTGTCAACAACCACCTGCATAAAAAATATGATGAAAGAAAATGCTAACCGTCTAAAATCAACTATCACATTTAGAAAATTAGCCTTCAATTTAAATTATATTACACTGACTTGTTTTTATCTTGTTTACTTGATTTACTAATAGACAAGTTCAGTATATACTGCAATTCTCCACAGAAATAAAATACAAATAAATGCATTGCAAATCTCAGCCTGAAGTACACAGCATAAACCAACTTCTAAGCATCACCATGCACAATTGAACATGATATAAGATACTGACAACAACAAGTGTAGCAGGAACTATAATGACTACAGCAATAATATGATATTTATCACCTTTGCATCAATAAGCTTGCCAAACTTATCAAATGCATCCTTTAACTTCCTATCAGATGTTGACCATGCAAGGCCACCAATAAAGCAACGATATTCCTCCACATCTGACATTTTAAACTGCATATTTTCAGGAAAACAAGCATTAGCAAAGACTGTTTGAATTAGCTATGCAGAATCAGTCATCCCAAAATCTACATAAATAAGTGGAAGAAACAAGACATGCAAATAAACCCAAATAACTTCAAGCAAGAAGTTAAATAATGGACAATAGAAAAAGAATATTATGACTTAAAGAAGAAAATAGCACCAGTACGCTAAAAAAGAAAACAGAACTGCCTAAACACACTATCCTCCTTCCTGATTTTTAGCATCTAAGTTACAACAACATAAAAGTAATCGATCTTGCTAAACAGCGTCAATGTTTTAAATTGCACTCTACAACTGTAATGTTATGGTTTTGGGAGTCTCCGAATCAACCATAGAATATTTTTATTGAAAAGTGGTGTATTTAACATATTGGAAACTCAAAAGTTGTAGTTTCCAATAAACTTCCAATCTTTTGATTCCATATAACAAACTCGTCTGTGCTTGAATTTTTTATTAAGGTTAAAAATTAATACCAAAGTGAAATGCTGCAAGACTTTTCTTCCAGAAGAGGAGGTTTCCCTTAAAAACCAGGGTGAAATTTTCGGAGATTTTTCGTACACTTTCATAAAGAGTTTATCTCCGGCCCTTAGAACAAAATGTCACAATTCACTACGCAGACTCTATGGATATAGGAATAAATAGAGTTGAAATGGACATGGTTAAATAAGAAATTGATATATTTCATTTGGAAATTTTCTGAAAAGCTAATCATGGTACAACTGCAATATAATTTTTCAGAAAAATATTAAATGCTATTCTAAGTAATAAAGAAAGTCTATATTAGACACTTATTTCATCCCAAATACTAATTACAATCCAATGGGAAACTGTTGAAGAAAGAAACAAAAGAGGGCGACCCATTGCATGAGGCTCCCACCTAGTGGGGTATGGGGAGAGTAGATGTGCACAGCCTTACCCTCGCAAGCGGAGAGACTATTTCCAAGATTTTAACCTGTGACCTCATGGTCACTAAACAACAAACTTATCATTGCGTCGAGTGAGTAGTCTACAAGTAGTACTTTTGTCATCAGAGGTAACTGGTCTCTTAATAATGGAAATCATTACTTACTATAGGGTCAAGCTTTCCATCATAGCCGTGTGAGTTTTCTTTTTATCATAGCCGTGTGAGTTTTCTTTTTATCATAGCCGTGTGAGCTTTCCATCAAGCTTTACTCTCACAAGTGAATAAACTGTTTCTAGTTGTGAGTAACAAGAAAACTCACACGGCTATGATGGAAAGCTTGACCCTATACATCTTTCAGGCAATTGTGAAAGACAACTCGACAAAAGCTATAAATTGAATTTTAAAGCGGACACACAACTAAGTAGTTTAGAGAGTGATCCTCAGCGCAATAGTAAGGTTAATTACCTCGTGACCTGTAGGTCATGAGTTCAAATACTAGAAACAGTTTATTCACTTGTGAGGGTAAAACTGTGTAGATCTGACCTCCCTAGACCCCACTATAAGTCGGAGTGACCACCCTTTTTACACACAACTAAGTAGTTAGCTTCTATGAAATATCAGTTCTTCATATTCAATATGAAACAAAACTTGTGCACTTTTCAGAAGATCGACCACTCTTACAACTTAGCAGAAAAATTAAGCAGCACAAAGCATTTGATCTATGATTGCACAAAATCTAAAAAGATCCACCAAAATTAAAACCCAATACAGATACTCCCTTAATTCTTAAACAAATCAGAAGAAACATCATACAAAAACAATAAAAATACAAACTTTATTAAACTTGTCAATTTTAGGGCACAAATTCAAGTAAACCCAACAATTTCTAAACATTAAATAAACAAAATTCATAACCATAATAACCTTCCAATCGATGTTTCCAAGCAAAGTGAGACAATATGAAACAAAAATTGAATAAAAATGTGAAAGAAGAAAAGGAAATTGAATAGATAATTGGAGAATATAAAATAGGGAAAGGAAGAGTACCAGTGAGTAGTTATGGGAAAACGCGTGGAAGAGTTGAAATTGAAATTGAAATTAAAATTAAAATTGAAATTGAAATTGAAGGAAAACCTAAGAGAAAAAAAGGGAAAGGGTGAGAATTAGAATAGAAAATTAAGATGCCACTTTTAGTAATAGATATCAAATAGGATAAAATATAATAAGAAATATTATTACATATCACTTTAATAATAAAATAAAATTAGTTTGTAAGGATATTAGATTAGTCCGAGTTCGAGGTATAGAGACGTGTGTAAATGTAATGTTCATATATTAAACATTTATTACTAAATCAACTTTATGTTTGTTTGAATAAAACTAGTTGTGTTAGTCACTTAGTAGTGCTTAATAAATAGTTAATTCAAATTGTGTTTAAAAATATCACTTATGTTTTATAATTTTTCTCTTTTTTGATTGTCTAAATAACATATAAGATTGTAAAAGACACACAATTACATAAATTATTCACAATTATTTTAAATATTTTTGAATTTGTATGTACTCGTAGATCCGTTGGGTACCCAAAGACCCACAAATAGTAGACTCAATCAATACCAACACAAATCTCAGGTGAGTCTGAGTCTAAAAATAAAACAACTGAATAAATCTAAATAATACACTACTTAAATCAATATATACATTGTCATTCCTAATAGGAGTGTAAAAAAAACATAATATTAAAACCATAAAACCACAATTACAAAGTATAATTTATAATACTGGCATAAGGAAGATTTATAACCTTTAAAGTTCTTTGTTTTTGTTTTCTTTGTATGGACTAGAAGTGTCAAAACGGGCTACCCGTGTGGGTTTGGGCTAAACCGGGCCGGGCTAAAAAGCATAACTTTTTTAACACAAACCAATGCAACCAAATTTATAGATATAATGTCATATGTTTAAGTTAAGACGTGATGTCAAATCTACATATATGATTCATAACCTAACTCATTTATTAAATATCTTATTGTTATTAGACTTTCAATCTCTAACCAATATAATTTGTAACTTCACTTCAATATAATAAATGGATACACTAACATATAATGTCACTTTGGTTTGTAGTAATGATAGTATAGACTCAAATTCAGAATAAATTCTATGTGTCGAATTATAACCACCATCATAATAATTCTTTACTTTGTTATAGATATCTTTTGTATGCTCTTTACCAACATTTTCATTGTGTACTGTTATGTTAAATTTGGTTGTGTGAAATTCTCTATGGTAAACAATTAAGTTGTGATTCGTTGTAAACGTTATTTTCTTTATTATGTTGTTGTATAAGTTAAATCTAATTAAATATACAATTATGAAAAGAAAATAGAATATATATAGTTTAATGTTCTCATTTAATTTGATACACTATTTTGCTAATGTGCTTAAAAAGATATTAAGCAAAATAAGAAAAATAATATAATGTTTAACTTGATAACATTATTGTAATTTATAAATATTTATGTTATAGACATTACTCTATTTTTTATTCAAAGTTCATAACACGATATTTATCATCTATTAGCTATTTTTTATTGTGTAATTTCATTAAAACTCAGGGGGTGTAAGTGTAATTTACTCTTTTTATTATAAGTTATTTTGTAAAATAATTTTCACTTTAAGCTTATTACCAAGCCAAATGTCCCAAAAAAAAAGTTTTAAAGTAAATAAAAACGGGTAGCCCGAGCCCCACGGGTAAGCCCGACCCGAACCCAGTTTTAATATAGTCTGACCGGGTCGGGCTAAAAAGCCCAGATTCACTAAAAAGTGTCAAATATGATACCCAAACCCTACAAAACTCCGGGTTGTGGCGAGCCGGCCCGCACAGGCCCGCCCATTTGACAGCTCTAGTACGGACTAATGCAGAGTTATGTTTTGTTCTATTGTTTTAAGTCTAACAAGTAAGATACATGTGCATGCACACGGTGATAGTGTTTTTCGAATGATTTATTTAAAAAAAGAGAAGTAAATATTAAATTAGAAATATGATAATTATTAAGTCATTGAAGTTATTTTTATGTATCATTTGTAAACTAGAGATATTGACAAATAAGATATTGTAGATAATTTAATATCAACCAAAAAAGTTAGTATGAAAAAAATTGTATATAGTTATTGTTGACATTTTAGATTTTTATGATAATTTCAATTTTTTATTAAAAAGTAAAGAAAATAAAATATTATTAACCTTCAAATTATAACCAACACAATTTATAAATTTTAATATATGCGTGTGATTTTAAATCTCCCATACCAATTCTAAAAGTGATAAGTTGCAATTTTTAGGTAATAAATGATTTGATATGATTACACCTAAAATTAGAATAATAATATTAGGAAAATAATTAATTCAAATATTAATAAAATTTCAATAAATTTTATTTGTGATTCCTTAATTTTAGGCAATGCCTAAAATAAATTTATACTCATTTATTGTTTAATTATAAAATAAATAATAATAAATATGTATTTCTTAATTTTAAAAAGAATAAGATATATGTATAACTCATAATAATTATGTTGTCCAAAATATTGCAGTATGAAAAGAGTAACAATGAGAAGAAAAAACTATTCAAAATTTTCTATCTGAATACTAATTTCAATTTTTTTATTAAAAATAAAGAAAATATATTTTTTTATTTTCACATTTTGTAGAAGATGACACAATTAAGTATGTAGTTATTCACGTGTTGTAACCGGTCAATTTAGACTTTAAAATATTTTCAAAACTCAATTAAGTATGTAGTTATTGTTACATTTTATATTTTTTTTAGTAATTTCAATTTTTTTATTAAAAAGTAAAGAAAATATTATTACAGTTTCTATTAAAAAGTAAAGAAAATATTATTAACCTTAAAATTATAACCAACACAATTTATAAATTTTAATATATGTGTGTGATTTTAAATTTCCTCTACCAATTCTAAAAGTGACCAATTGCAATATTTAGGTAATGAATGATTTGATATTTTTTTTATAAACCTGGGAACCAATATATTAACTTAGAACCAAAGATACAAGAGAGTTACAAGAAATTGCACCTATAATTTGGTAATCCTAACCTATTTCTATTAACCTCCTCAAATATGAATCTAGGAGTAACATCCCACCAAATATACACTTGAGAAGAGACACCAAACGCAGCTAGCATATCCGCACAAGTGTTACCCTCCCTAAATATATGAGAAACTTTAAACCTCATTGAAGAAATTGGCATCAAGTAGACTCTCCAATTATTCACCAATCTCCAAGGGATAGATCCTTTCCCATGAAATATATCCACCACTGTAGCCGAGTCGCTTTCAAGCCAAATAGCTTTCCACCCTTTTTGGTGCTCAATCTCAATTGCCATAAAAGCAGCTTGGAGCTCAACAAAAAGAGAATCCATAACTCCAAAGAAATCTGCAAACGCATCCCTGAAAACTCCATTGAAGTCTCTAAAGATGCTTCCACCCCCAGCAAGCCCTAGTGCACCATGAGCTGCGCCATCCGAATTAATTTTTATCCAACCCATCATAGGAGCAATCCAAACCACCTCCTTGAATCTGGGAGCTCTCGGAAAATTCGGCTTGACATTAAACTCCATAAGAATAATAAAATTATGGACATAATTATTTGTCAAGAGCTTTGAATGATTTCTAGATAAAGTTGTAGCTAATTTGATTTTAGCCTTAGCTTGCAACAAACTGACAACTTTATCTTCAATTCTTCTTTGATTCCTACAATACCAAATAGTATTAACCGTATGGATTATGGCAGCAATCAAAACACCTTTAACATGGGGCTCCAATGACCATTGCAGGCTGATAAAATGGAGTCAATTGAGATTGTATTGATGTGAATTTGAAACATATTACCAAGTCAATCCCAAAGCATAACCACAAAGGGACAAGTCAAGAACAAGCGGTGTGAAGTCTCGGTCTCAGTGTTGCAAATACTGCACCAAGAGGCCAAATGACAACCTCTTTGTTGGAGGTTCTCATCAGTTGGCATTTTGTTGTGAAAAAGCCTCCAAGTTGTAAATGATTTTGATGGGGGAATTGAAGCAGACCAAACAAATTTGCACCAGTGCTGCTCAGCAGCCTCCTGCTTTATGCAAAGAAAAGCATCCCTTAAAGAAAGAACACCATCCTTAGTACCCTTCCAGATCAGCTTGTCCTCAGTATTGAAAATGTGAAGTTTAACAATATCATCCACCACATGAGGATAAGCTTCTGCAATGACCTGTGGATTGTCAATCCCAACCTTTGCAACCAGAGAGACGTGTAATTCAGTAGGAATGTTGAACAGATCCACCAACCACCAACCAAAAAGCATGGCACATAGCCTTGTCCCAATTCATGCCATATAGATGACTTGTAGTACCTAGAACTTTAAAAGAAGTACACACTGTCTTCCAAGCTACAGTGACCAATTTTCTGGTTCTAGTATCACCAAACCAGATGAAATTTCTGATGCACCTATATAAATTTTTTATCAAGCTTGAGGGCCAAGCATAAATGTGAAAAGAATATGCAAGCATGCTATGAATGATTTGATATGATTACACCTAAAATTAGAATAGTAATATTATGAAAATGGTTAGGTCAAATATTAATAAAATTTCAATAAATTTTATTTGTGATTCCTTAATTTTAGGCAATGCCTAATATAAATTTCTACTCATTTATTGTTTAATTATAAAATAAGTAATAAGAAATATGTACAACTCATAATAAATATGTATTCCTTAATTTTAAAAATAATAAGAGATACATATAACTCATAATAACCATGTAGTCCATAATATTGCAGTATGAAAATAGTAGAGGAGAAAAAAAACAATTCAAAATTTCTATTTGAATAGTAATTTCCATTTTTTTAATTAAAAAATGAAGAAAATATATTTTTTTATTTTCACATTTTGTATAAGATGACACAATTAAGTATATAGTTACTCACATTTTGTAACCGGTCAATTTTGACTTTAAAGTATTTTCAAAGCTCAATTAAGTATGTAGTTATTGTTGACATTTTAGATTTTTATGGTAATTTCAATTTTTTTATTAAAAAGTAAAGAAAAAATTATTACAGTTTTTATGAAAAAGTTAAGAAAATATTATTAACATTGAAATTATAACCAACACAATTTATAAATTTTAATATATGTGTGTGAATTTAAATTTCCCATATCAATTCTAAAAGTGATCAATTGCAATTTTTAGGTAAATAATGATTTGATATGATTACACCTAAAATTAGAATAGTAATATTAGGAAAATGTTTAATTCAAATATTAATACAATTTCAATAAACAATAGAGAAATATATAAGAAATCCATCATTTTTAGCAAAATCTCTCTCAATCCGAAACACCATTTAACACACATTCTTCCTCTCAAAAAACAGAAAAATATTCAATATAATATAAAGATGAAATAAAAAAAGATAGAGATGAAAACTTTATAATAAACGTGAAAAGGAAATGATTTGTAATAAAAAGAAAACGAAATGTAAAAAATAAACGGTTCCATCGTCAGCCTGAGATGGTTACATCTGTTTGTAACCATTCAGAAGTGATGAGAGTGAGGGTGGTAGTGAGCATACACAATGAGAGTGAGGGTGAGACTGTGAGAAATTGGTTACAAAGTGAAGAGAGATGTGAGAGTGAAAATGCAAAGTGAAGAGAGATGAAAGAGTGAGATTTTAGAAGATAGAGACTTTAAAGTGAGATTTTAAAATGCAAATTGTCAATATTTTTAATTGTTATAATAAATAAAAAAATGTTCAATTACAGAATTGATGTAACACCCTAAATTTGAGTCTTCAAGATTATAGTAACAGTCCTGGAAGCCTCGCTTGAGCGAGAGATGGCAAATTTTGGGCTGTTAACACAGTGTAATCGATTACACACTCATGGTAATCGATTACATGCTGATAAACTCATCAGACATGTACATCTGACACAATGTAATCGATTACACCATGTTGGTAATCGATTACACCATGTTGGTAATCGATTACACCATGTTGGTAATCGATTACATCATGACAATGCCTCTGTAATTTACATTGTGTAATCGATTACACACTTCTGGTAATCGATTACATCGTATGAATGTAATCAGTTACACCATGTTGGTAATCGATTACATCGCGACGATGCCTCTGTAATTTACACAGTGTAATCGATTACACTATACTTGTAATCGATTACACTTATCGCAGTGTCTATAAAATAGAAACCCAAAACACATTTTAGGGTTAGAACTTTGAAGAGAAGAGAGAGAATAGAGCTTTTCAAGAGCAAAGAGCCTTAGGACTCATGTTAGAGCTTGAGAAGAGGTAAACCTCTTGTTCCTAACTCTTCTTCTTCCTCTCTAACTTGTTTTGGGTATGTTGGATTTATTTTCAAAACATGAGAAACCATGGAAACTCATTCTTTAGAGTTATGGTTCGTTTTATGTTGTTTTTCTCTTGTAAACTCTTGAGTTGTAGTTGATATTTGATGAATGGAAAAGTTTTGTGGGTTATTAATGAAAAACCCCAAAAACCCCCAAAATGAAGATATGGGTATAAAGAGAAAGAGATGAAATGTTAGATGTGGATGATGAGTTTGTGTTTTGATGTTGATATATTAGATAAACATGTATGTTTTGATATTTGGAAACTTGAATTGAAGTAGT
The DNA here is from genome assembly GCA_009771035.1 of Lupinus albus. Taxonomy (NCBI): domain Eukaryota; kingdom Viridiplantae; phylum Streptophyta; class Magnoliopsida; order Fabales; family Fabaceae; genus Lupinus; species Lupinus albus. The sequence continues at coordinate 15,468,521 of CM020010.1, forward strand.
TTTGGAAATATTGAGAATACATGAATCCCTAGTGTATTTGATGATGAAATACGAGTTATTTATGTGTTATTTTGAATAAATGTCTGACATCGTTGTTATTGGTGATAATGAGGAAAGATCCTAAGGTTGGAGGAAATCGCGGAGGAGACTTTTAAAGTTACTCGGAACCGATCTCCAACGCTCACCGAGGTAAGGGATAAGTGTCTCTAAATCATACTTGCTGATATGAATGAGGTATGTGAAAGAGGTAATGGTTTAATATGATGTGTCTGTAATTTATGCATTATGTTGGAAAATGCGTGACTTTTCTGTTATAGAAATGAAATAAACATTTATTGGGGGAGTCCCAATGGAAATAAGACTCGGAAACATTTATTGGGGGAGTCCCAATGGAAATAAGACTCAGAATCATTTATTGGGGGAGTACCAATGGAAATATGACTCAAAACGAATTCAATCTATTTGGGGGAGTACCAAAGGAAATATGACTCATAACGAATTCAATCTATTTGGGGGAGTACCAAAGGAAATATGACTCAAAACGAATTCAATCTATTTGGGGGAGTACCAAAGGAAATATGACTTATAACGAATTCAATCTATTTGGGGGAGTACCAAAGGAAATATGACTCAAAACAAATTCAATCTATTTGGGGGAGTACCAAAGGAAATATGACTCATAACGAATTCAATCTATTTGGGGGAGTACCAAAGGAAATATGACTCATAACGAATTCAATCTATTTGGGGGAGTACCAAAGGAAATATGACTCAAAACGAATTCAATCTATTTGGGGAGTACCAAAGGAAATATGACTCATAACGAATTCAATCTATTTGGGGGAGTACCAAAGGAAATATGACTCATAACGAATTGAATCTATTTGGGGGAGTACCAAAGGAAATATGACTCAAAACGAATTCAATATATTTGGGGGAGTACCAAAGGAAATATGACTCATAACGAATTCAATCTATTTGGGGGAGTACCAAAGGAAATATGGCTCATAACGAATTCAATCTATTTGGGGGAGTACCAAAGGAAATATGACTCAAAACGAATTCAATCTATTTGGGGGAGTACCAAAGGAAAGATGACTCAATAAAAGTAACATTATTGGGGGAGTACCAATGAAAAGATGACTCAATAAAAGTAACATTATTGGGGGAGTACCAATGGAAAGATGACTCAATAAAAGTAACATTATTGGGGGAGTACCAATGGAAAGATGACTCAATGAAAGTAATATTATTGGGGGAGAACCAATGGAAATATGACTCAAATGAAAGTAATATTATTGGGGGAGTACCAATGGAAATAAGACTCAAAATGAAAGTCATATGCATGCTATAGGATATATAGTATGAGATATATATTCTATAGTGTGAATATGAATGATAAGAAACGTAAATGTCACATGAAAGTCATATGCATGCTATAGGGTATATAGTATGGGATAAATATTCTATAGTGTGAATATGAATGACGAGAAATGTGAATGTCACATGAATGCCGTATGCATGTTATAGGATATATAGTATGGGATATATATTCTATAGGGTGAATATGAGCGATAAAAAGGAAGATGTTGAGAAAGAAAGTAATATACATGCTATATGATATATATTGTGGGATATATATGTTATAGGATGGATATGAATAACGAGACCGATGATGTTTCGAATGAACGTAATATGCATACTATAGAATATATATTATGGGATATATATACTATAGGATGAATATGAGTAAAGTGGAAATTAAAGGAAGATGATTTGAATGTTTATAATTCCGTATGTGTGTTTATGAATTACATCAAAGCTTGATTGTATTTGAATGTGGATTATCATGTGATGTTAGTTTTGAACTAATGACTTACTCCCTTTTGTTTTGCGTGTTGTTTATGATAATCTCATTATAGGTAAATGAAGGATTTTGAGGATGAAGCTCAAATAGGAAGCCTTTGTGTCTATTTACTTGAGTGTCTTTATTGCTATTTGACATTGTAGTTGATTCGATAGCATTTTGGGATAAATGTAATCTGATTAGGATAATATGGTGACATGTAGTTATGGACGTTATAACCTTGGAAAACTCGTAACTGGATGTATGTGGTAAATATTATCTAAATGAATTATGTTTTTCCGCAACATAAATTTGTATGATAATATAATAGGGTAAAGGGTATTTTCAAATAGTGATACTTGAGAGTTTTTGTAACACCCCAAATTTTAATCTTTAAAATTATAGTAACAGTCCTGGAAGCCTCGCTTGAGCGAGAGTTGTCTCGCCTGGGCGAGAAATGGCAATTTTGGGCTGTTGACACAGTGTAATCGATTACACACTGCTGGTAATCGATTACATCGTATTAAAAGCATCAGATATGTGCATCTGACAAAGTGTAATCGATTACACTCTTCTGGTAATCGATTACACTCTGCTGGTAATCGATTACACTCTGCTGGTAATCGATTACACTCTGCTGGTAATCGATTACACTCTGCTGGTAATCGATTACACTCTGCTGGTAATCGATTACACTCTGCTGGTAATCGATTACACACTCGTGGTAATCGATTACATCGTATTAAAAGCATCAGATATGCGCATTTTTCACGTTGTAATCGATTACACAATGTTGGTAATCGATTACAACCCGACGACACCTCTTTAAAACAGAAACCTAAACACATTTTTGAGTTAGAACTTCGAAGAGAAGAGAGAAAGAAGAGTTTTTCAAGAGCAAGGAGCCTTAGGACTCATCTTGGAGCTTGAGAAGAGGTAAACCTCTTGTTACTAACTCTTCTTCTTCCTCTCTAACTTGTTTTGGGTATGTTGGATTTATTTTTAAAACATGAGAAACCATGGAAACTCATCCTTTAGAGTTATGGTTCGTTTTATGTTGTTTTTATCTTGTAAACTATTGGTTTAGAGTTGGTATTTGATGAATGGAAAGTTTTATGGGTTATTCATGAAAAACACCCCAAAAACCCCAAAATGAGAATATGAGTATAAAGAGAAAGAGATGAAATGTTAGATGTGGATAATGAGTAGTGCTTTAATATTGTTATATGAGATGAACATGTATGCTTTGATATTTAGAAACTTGTATTGAAGTAGTTTTGGAAATATTGAAATATGAGATGTTATGCATGTTTTAGATGGTTGAATATTGATGATGAATATTTTGTATGATTAAATGATGCAAAATAAGTTGTTTATGTGATATTTGGAATAAATGACTAACATTGTTGTTATTGTGGAAATGAGGAAAGATCCTAAGGTTGGAGGAAATCGCGGAGTAGACTTTTAAAGTTACTCGGAATTGATCTCCAACGCTCACCGAGGTAAGGGATAAGTGGCTCTAATTCATACTCACTGATGTGAACGAGGTATGTGAAAGAGGTAATGTGTTGTAAGTTTGATTGTTGTTACCCTACCCGAATAGGGAGTGGTTTATTGTTGTTACCCTACTCGAAGAGGTAGTGGTTGACTGTTATTGTGTCCTACCCGGAGTGGTAGTGAACTGTTTGTTGTGTCCTACCCGGAGTGGTAGTAGACTGTTATTGTGTCCTACCTTAAATGGTAGCGGACTGTTATCGTGTCCTACCCGGAGTGGTAGCGGACTGTTGTTGTGTCCTACCCGGAGTGGTAGTGGACTGTTATTGTTATCCTACCGGGAATGGTAGTGAAGGATTGTGAAGTAGACCTACCCGATGTGGTATGGAGTATAATACTAGACCTACCCGATGTGGTATGGAGTATAACTAGACCTACCCGATGTGGTATGGAGTATAACACTAGACCTACCCGATGTGGTATGGAGTATAACACTAGACCTACCCGATGTGGTATGGAGCATAACACTAGACCTACCCGATGTGGTATGGAGTATAATACTAGACCTACCCGATGTGGTATGGAGTATAACTAGACCTACCCGATGTGGTATGGAGTATAACACTAGACCTACCCGATGTGGTATGGAGCATAACACTAGACCTACCCGATGTGGTATGGAATATAATACTAGACCTACCCGATGTGGTATGGAATATAACTAGACCTTCCCGATGTGGTATGGAGTATAACTAGACCTACCCGATGTGGTATGGAATATAACAGTAGACCTGCCCGATGTGGTATGGATGATGAACTAGACCTGCCCGATGTGGTATGGATGATGAACTAGACCTGCCCGATGTGGTATGGATGATGAACTAGACCTGCCCGATGTGGTATGGAGATGTAATTTGATCTACCCGAGGTGGTAGGAGATTATAGTGTGAAAGAACTCGGTGAATACGATTAATGATGAATACGACATATGAGAAACAAGGACGTTAAAAGCGAAAGTCATATGCATGCTATAGGATATATATTATGAGATATATATACTATAGGGTGAATATGAATGTTGGAAATGAAGACGTTAAGGATAAAAGTAATATACATGCTATAGGATATATAGTTTGGGATATATATATACTATAGTGTGGATATGAATAATGAGAAGAACGATGCTTCGAATGAACATAACATGCATGCTATAGAATATATATTATGGGATATGTATTCTATAGGATGAATATGGATAACGTAGAAATGAACGAAAGAAGAGATGAATGTCTGCATTTACGTAATTGTGTTTATAATTTATATTAAAGTTTAATCGTATTTGAAATGTGGATTATCATGTGATGTTAGTTTTTAAACTAATGACTTACTCCCTTTTGTTTTGTGTGTCGTTTATGATAATCCCATTGTAGGTAAATGAAGGACTTTGAGGATGAAGCTCAATTAGGAAGCTTCTGTGTTTAATTACTCGCTTGTCTGTATTGCTAAGTGACGTTGTAGTTGATTTAATAGTATTATGGGATGACTGTAAATCCGTTTAGATCAATACGGATATGTGTAGTTATGGCTTTATAACCTTGGGAGACCCATAACTGGTTGTATGTGGTAAATGCTATTTGAATGAATTATGTTTTTCCGCAACATAAATTTGTATGATAATATAATAGGGTAAAGAGTATTTTCAAAGAGAGATACTCGAGAGTTTTTAATGAAGGTGACGACTGTATGTAAGAAAAGATTAAAATAAATTAAAAATTTTCAAGGGTAGATTTCGGGTCGTTACAGTTTTCAATGAAGGTGACGACTGTATGTAAGAAAGGATTAAAATAAATGAAAAATTTTCAAGGGTAGAAAAACGGGTCGTTACAATTGACCTTGAAAATTCAGGTGTCACAAATGTGGTACTCTATTTTAGTAATTGAGGACAAATTTCTATTCTTGTATAGATATAGATAACTAGGGTTAATTTTCTCTAGTTTTTGATTCTTTGCATCACTATAGCTTACCACCCATATATTTTTCTTTAATGGAAAAATAAGTATTTGATTTTACTCGTGTTTTTAATAACAAAAATGTTATTCTATTATATATAAAATGATAAAAATGTGTTATCATGATATTATTTCCTTTATTTTTTATAATATATACCTCTTTATTAATTAAGATGATTCATACTCACAAGTTAGTAGTTCTTCTTTTAACCGTTAGGTTGCTTTTTCATAAATCAGAAAGACAATGAAAAATAGATTGAACTCAAAATTCATATTTTGTTGGCATTTATATTGGTGAGATAAATAGTAACTCAATATGACATGTTACCGTAACTTGCAGCAATTTTAAATGGCACGAAATAATATTTACTGGCTGAGTCACGACTAGATCGCTCTCTTTAAGACGTTTTGTGGCACGCTCAAAATGTGCAAGTAGACTATCAACCACGTCGTCCCCATGATAAAATAGCACAGTTCTCTATTATGCGATTTCTTACTGCACTGTAAGAATCGTTCTTAAATACACCCACCACAATATGGCTACCAATGCCAATTCTCGAAATTCCCACAGTATGGCTACCAGTGCCAATTCTCACACTTTGGCTACCAGTGTCAATTCTCGCACTTTGGCTACTAGTGCCAATTCTTTTCCCACAATCTGACTACCAGTGTTAGTTCTCAAAATTTCCACACTTTGGCTATTTATGCCAATTCTTTTCCCACAATTTGACTACCACTGTCAGTTCTCAAAATTTCCACACTTTGGCTACCTGTGCCAATTCTTTTCCCACAATTTGACTACCAATGTTAGTTCTCGAACTTTCCACACTTTGGCTACCGTGCTAATTCTTCTCCCACAATCTGATTACCAATGTCAATTTTCGAACTTCCCACTATATGGCTGCTTGTGCCAATTCTTAGTGCCACGGAAAGAAAGAGGGAGAATTTTGCCGGAAATGCATCGGCGAAAATTATGAGGGAGAAAGAAAAAGTTAAGTAAAAACGTACTCAACTTTGGTGCGAGAAAATATGAAGGGAGGATGATTCTATTTATAGCATGAGATTTTGTCAAAATTCTTGCATCCTCCTATGTGGGACTTGTGAGATTTTTTCAAAATCTTTCAATGTGGGACTTGTGAGGTTTTTACAAAATTTTCTAATGTGGGACTTGTGAATTTTTCTAAATTCTTCCAATGTGGGACTTATGAGTTTTTCAATTTCACATCCAAAGGTCCCCACTAATGGCATCCAACTACACAAGTTCCAACAATCCTCCACTTGAAATTAAAAAACAATTTCCGAGAATTTCTATGGTCTCATTAAGATTGTGCATAAACAAAGGTGTCGTTCGACTTGAACCTTTGCATAGTGAGTAAGATCCATATTTTACTAGAGTGACTCGTAGTCTTGAACTCTATCTCCGACATCAAACCACACACAACCTTTTCAAAGGTGTATTCAATAAAGCCTGTGCGTTAAAGGTCATGCACGTCTATCCCAATTTAGTGAACGCTCTAGAAATTTATGCCCCTAGATTTCATAGAAAGCGGCCCTTACTTTCACATTCATATAGGTGAGTCTATCAAGAGTACTCTTGTAGTCTAGGTACTCTACTCCAATTGGAGTATAGATCTCATCAAGAGTTTAACTCATCCTTACATATACTGCAAGAATCATGCTTCTTATAATTTCATAGCATGTTCATTCTCATATCACTTCACGACTTGTTATTACTCATTGAACCTACTTCTTGGGATCTCCAGTCAGTTAGGTCGGGTTACCATCATGAGTGATCTTCATTCTAAAGACAATAGTCTCATAAGCTTAGAAGTATTATGGACTTTCTCTCTAGCTAGTCCTTTCGTCAAAGGATCTTCTAAGTTATTCTCAATGCGTATGTGATCCACTCTAACAGCTCCTGTAGAGAGAAACTCTCTAATGGTGTTGTGCTTACGACGTATTTGTCATTTCTTACTGTTATAAAAACGATTCTCAATCTTTGCAATAGCCGCGATACTATCACAATGGATCAACACAACTGATATCGGTCTTTCCCATATAGGAATCTCAGCTAGCAAGCTTCTAAGCCAGCTTGCTTGTTCACTAGTTGTTGAGAGTGTTATCATCTCAGCTTCAATAGTGGATTGATCCAAAATAGTATGTTTCTTTGACTTCCAAGAAACAGTTGCACCAGCTATACTAAATATATAGCCACTGGTTGCTTTGGAATCATCTGAAAGAGTGTTCCAATCAGCATCGCTGTATCCTTCCAGGACAGCTGGAAACCTTTGGTAATGTAAACCAAGGTTTATAGTTTCTGAAGGTATCTCATTACCCTTTCTATAGCATGCCAATGCTCCATACTAGGTCTACTGGTAAACTTGTATAATAGGCCCACAATATAGGCAATGTCGGATCTAGTGCAATTAGTGGCATACCGAAGGCTGCCAATGATGCTAGCATACTCTGTTTGTCTTACATCTTCTCCAGTGTTCTTAAAATGTTTTACACTTGGGTCATATAGTGTGCTAGCAGGTTTACAGTCAAAATATTTATATTTCTTTAGGATCTTTACTACATAATGTGGTTGATCCAAAGAAATTCCTTCATTTGACCTAGTAATTTTTATACCAAGGATTATATTTGCCTCTTCAAGGTCTTTCATATCAAAGTTGTTACACAACATTGATTTCACATTATTCACAACATGAATGTTGGAACCAAATAGTATGTCGTCTACATAGAGACATATGATAGTGTAAATGTCATTTTCTGATTTGTAATAAATACATTTATCACTTTCATTCACCTTAAACTCATTTGATATGATTAAGTTATCAAACTTTTCATGCCACTGTTTAGGTGCTTGCTTAAGACCATACAATGACTTATCTAACTTGCAAACTTTATTCTCTTGCCCATGGATTACAAAACCTTCAGGTTGTTCCATGTAGATTTCTTCTTCCAAATCACCATTTAAAAAAGCGGTTTTAACATCCATTTGATGTACTACTAAATCATGTATCGCAACGAGTGATATTTGTACTCTAATGGATGTTATTCTAGTAACAGGTGAAAATGTATCGAAGAAATCTACATTTTCTCTTTGTCTGAAACCTTTCGCTACAAGTCGAGCCTTGTATTTATCCATTGTGCCATCAGATTTCAGTTTATTTTTCAAAACTCACTTACAACCAATCGGTTTGCAACCAGGTGGCAAGTCAGTCAAATGTCAAGTCTTGTTAGACTCTATAGAATCCATCTCATAATTTATGGCTTCTTGCCATAAATTAGCATCCAAGGAAGTCAAAGCTTCTTGGATAGTTGATGGATCATCCTCCAATGTATAGACCATATAATCACGTCCATACTCTCTAACAGTTCTTGCTCTCTTACGTTTTCTGGTTCTATTTCTAACCCATTATCAAAATCCCTAATCACAGGTGTGTGACTAGTTGATGTGCCCCCACTATTCCTCTATTTAAAAAGGAATTTCTTTTCATTAAAGTCAACATCATTAGACTCAATGATCACTTTGGCTTTAAGATCATAAAACCTATACATCTTGCTGTTCATAACATACCAAATGAATACACATTCATATGCTCTACTAGCGAGTTTAACTCTCTTGGGGTCTGGTATCCGGACATAAGCCAGACAACCCCAAGTTCAGAAATAAGACAAATTAGGTTGTCTATTCTTAAAGATTTCATATGGGTATACTTTGCTCTTAGTCTTGAGGACTCTATTTAGCACATAACAAACAGTCAATAAAATTTCACCCCACCAAGAGGGTGCTGCATCAGAACTTAACATGACAGCTACTATTAATTCAGTTAATGTTCTATTCTTTCTTTCAGCTTTATCATTCATTTTAGGTGAATAAGGTGCATTTGTTTCATGAATAATGTCTTTTAATTTATAAAAATCATTTTTAGATAACTTAGGAATTAATTCTAAGTTACTTAAATTCGAAATATCACGTTTATTAATATGACAAAGCCTAAAATGTTAAATGTTAAAATCACACAGCATGTAAATGGAATCAGAAATTTTATTAATAGAAACTTCAACATTTAACTTAAACATGCCATCAGTGGCGTACCTTTCCCTACAAATACCCCATTCTTAGTCAGAGTATACAAGTCTGCTCCTATGGTCTGGGTAAAACCAGCCTTATTAGTAAGAAAACCTGAAACTAGATTCTTCCTCATCTCTAGAGTATGCATCACATCTTTGAGAATCAGAGTCCTCCCAGATGTAAACTTCAGCTCCACATCACCAGTTCCAGCAACAGTAGTGGTGTGAGAGTCTCATAGCAGCACTTTCTTGTTATTAGCATTTGTGTATGTTTTGAACATAGCACGATCATAGTAGACATGGCGGGATGCACCAGTATTTTCCCATCACTTCCTCCAACCATAGTGACCTTAGTTAACACGGCCACAAGTGGATCCTCAACCATGTTGGCTTGTGGAGGATGATCCATTGGTTGGTTCATGCACTTGCGTTCCATATGACCTGACTTCCAACACTTGAAGCAGATAAATGGGTTGCCAGAGTCATTCTTAGTAGGTGGTTTAGCATATTGGACCTTTTCAGGGTTCCAATTCTTATTGCGACCGATGTTCTTAGCCTTATTCCCATTGCAGTTCTGATTCTTAAAGTTGATGCCCGAAGGCTTCAGAACCGCACCTGAGAATTTCTTTCTAGTGCTATTGCTTGATAAAGCCAACACTTCTTCGTTCTGATCTTGCTTACGAGCCTCTTCCTTAATGCGAAGACGAATGATCAGAGATTCCAAAGAAAATTCTTTGGTCTTATGTCTTAGGACGTTTTTAAACTCCTTCCAGCTAGGTGGCAGTTTGTCAATAATGACAGCTACCTGAAATTGCTCATATAAGGGCATACCTTCAGTGATAATCTCATAAGCAATTTTATGTATCTCGTGGTACTGAGATTCTACTAATTTATCATCAGTCATCTGATACTTGAGGTAGCGGCTAACAACATATTTCTTAATTTCAGCTTCCTCAGTATCATATTTCTTTTTTAGTGCTTGCCAAACTAATTAGGCAGATTTATGAGATGTAGTAATCATATAGATCATTTGACAACCCACCAAGAATTAAATGCTTACATAAGTAGTCATTTTCATTCCACAGAGCTATATCAATATCTAGTTTTTCTCTTTCCTCTTTCTCAGCTTCTTCAAGGACCACTAGGACATCATCCTTCAAAACATGGGCAACCTTTTTAACCGTTAGGAAAAATTCCATCTTGGTTTGCGAGCGTTTGAAGTTAGTCCCGTCAAACCTAAATGGTTTGCTTAGGTCGAAGCTGTTCGGACCTGTAATATTATCTACGAGTGCCATTGCAGTAGAAACGTCTTAAAATTGTTGTTATCGTAACTTGCAACAATTCTAAATGGCACGAAATAATACTTACTAGCTGAGTCACGACCAGATCGCTCTCTTTAAGACGTTTCGTGGCACTGCCCAAAAAGTGCAAGCAGACTATCAACCACGCCGTCCCCAGGATAAAACAGCATAGTTCTCTGTTATGCAATTTCTTACTGCACTGTAAGAATCGTTCTTAAATACACCCACCACAATATGGCTATCAGTACCAATTCTCGAAATTCTCACAGTATGGCTACCAATGCCAATTCTCGCACTTTGGCTACCAGTGCCAATTCTCGCACTTTGGCTACTAGTGCCAATTATTTTCCCACAGTCTGACTACTAGTGTCAGTTCTCAAAATTTCCACACTTTGGCTACACGTGCCAATTCTTTTCCCACAATCTGACTACCAGTGTCAGTTCTCAAACTTCCCACTATATGGTTGCCTGTGCCAATTCTTAGTGTCACAGAAAGAAATAGGGAGAAGTTTGTCGGAAATGCATTGGCGAAAATTATGAGGGAGAAAAAAAAAGTTAAGTAAAACCTTACTCAACTTTGGTCGAGAAAATATGAAGGGAAGATGGTTCTATTTATAGCGTGAGATTTTGTCAAAACTCTTGCATCCTCCTATGTGGGACTTGTGAGATTTTTTCAAAATCTTTCAATGTGGACTTGTGAGGTTTTTACAAAATTTTCCAATGTGGGACTTGTGAATTTTTCTAAATTATTCCAATGTGGGGCTTGTGAGTTTTTCAATTTCACATCCAAAGGTCCTCACTAATGGCATCCAACTACACAAGTTCCAACATGACATATTTCATTGGAAATTTATTGCTCATTAAAACTTATTCACCAATCAATTGTATTGTACCAAATAATAATACACTACCTTGATCCTTTTTTATATTTATATTTGCTATAAAAAAAATTTCATCCTAATTATTTTGTTAACTTTACATTAACCGTTTATATTTTATTATCTTAGCTAAACTCACAAATTGCAATCATTAGTGTGGTGGAATAGAGAGAATAATAATGGATTGAGAAAATGGAAAATAGTGGTCCCAAACTATATTTCCCTATATTTGAAAGTATTTATTTTTCACAAAAAGAGAAAGGATTTATTATTTAAATACAGAATATAAAGGGATGGAAGGCACTCTTACTAATCTATCTATATTTACTAGCGTGTTGACAGGTACTGCCATGTCTGTCAACTCACTTTCCTATCGTTTGTAAAGTGTAGTTTATATGTAATAAATTGTATTACATATTATAATTTGCATATATTTAGTTGGAGTAGTTGTTCAATATTAATGTAGTGAACATAACCTAAAATTTAAAATAGATTATATAAAAATATTTCAATATTAATATTACAACTATACTATACCATTTCAATTATAATATTAAATTTAGTAAATAATCATATAATCATAGTCGGAATATCAAATTTCTAGTAGATCTCTAATCTTAGCCGAAAGAAGGTGATTTTTATATAAATAATCACAGATAATCATATAACATGACATAAAGTTACATCATAGATTGCAAAAGAGCAAGATTGTTAATAGAAAAAATCAAACAAAGTTCATTTGAGTAATGCATAAAAAGTAAACAATAAAATAGTAACATAAGGCTTAAATACAAAAAAAGCTATATGTATCTCAAGACCTATAAAAATATTTATATGCCCGTTAAACGAAGTGTCCACATACCATAGACAAAAGTCTTAAATATGGACAATAGATACAATAGACAAATATAACATAATGTCACAAAGGGAAATTAGAAAACAAATAACAACAATAAACTTGTTTAAGAAATTACAACAGTAAAAATGGCACTACCATTGTAAGAGATAAAATGGTAGTGCATGTTTTTTTATCCCATTGAATTGCCGAATATCTAGATAAACATCATCATTTCTCTTTGCATGTTATTACAAAAATATATAGTGCTGTACTTTAAAATACAACCATTTTAAGTGAAAATTAATTCATTCATCAAATTTCAACGTAATTTTAAGAGTAAATTACACTTATACCCTTTGAGTTTTAATGAAATTACACAAATCACTCATTCTTTTTTTGTCCTTACACAAATCACTCATCTCTCCTACACAAACCACCCATAGTTTTATACATATATTACACTGACTATCCCTGCATGTTATAAAAGTGTAATATTTTAAACAAAAAACATGTGATGAATGTAATTAAGTTAAACAAAATATTGCATATTGTGTAACAATTCAAATAGTACAAAAACGAATGTTTTATTATTATTTTTGTGTCATTACAAAATACATTAATAATTTCAAAGAAATGTTTAAATAACTCTTATACTATTTTATAACGAGCCAAATAATGAAGACACATTGGTTTTTATATTATTTGAATTTGTCTACACAATATACAATATTTTGTTTAATTAATTGCACACGTCACACGTTTTTTTGTTTAAAATATTACACTTTTATATCATGCAGGGGTAGTCAGTGTAACATATGTACAAAATTAGGGGTGGTTCGTGTAAGGACAAAAAAGGGAGGGGTGGTTTGTGTAATTTCACTAAAACTCAGGGGGTGTGAGTGTAATTTATTAAACGTTAAACCTTGTTATCAAAATACATGTCCAATAAAAACATTAAACAACTTAGCACCCAATAAAGAAATAGATAAAAAAATTACCTATATTTCAATATTTGTTGGTATATATTTGTTTGGTCATAGTAATACAAATAAACTATATATAACAAAATATGATATGTACTAACTATAGTAATACAAATAAACTATAACATTTTTGGAATTTTTTTCAAATTGTATATGTTCCACCTGTTAAAACAAATTACCTATACGAAATTGTTGACGTAAGAATGACCTAGCAATTTGATGTACCGATGTCAATCTCGTTGTAGTTGAAATATGCTGAAAATGATTATGAATAGAACCTAAACTTACAACAAATTAAAGTTAAATAAAAAATATTTCTATATTAAAATGACGACTTTAAAATGAGTATTATTTGAAATGTTTTTTAATTAGGGAAACATGATATGTAAAAAATGTAGTAATACCTACTTCCGCTCACCTTAAAAGCTTATTATTGATTTTTTAATCAAATCAATCAACAAAACTTTGTTCTTTCATCCCATGAATTTAAGATAAAAATGTTAATAATAGAAAACAACAAACTCTTAGGTTATAAGTTATATTTAATATATCTATAGATAATCGAAATTCACATGAATTTGAAGATGTATGTAAGACAAAAAAAATTAAACTTTAATGAAAAATATACTACACAAAGGTTTAAATTTTAATTTTTTTTGAAACTAAGCCCAACATAAATTTATGTTCTACCTCTTCCTTATTAGCGAATTTATGTATAGTACAAATAGTTAAAATATCATTCAATAATTTTTGAGTATAATATTTATATATAATCATTGTAAATTTTTATATATGATTAATATATTATTCATTATTGTATGTATTAATTGTATTCAATAGTTAATAATAATTAAATATAAATAATAAATAATATGTTAACATATAAAAAAAAGTGTAGATAGTCGGTTAATGTATATAAGTTTTTGTCTTAATTGTTTAACGAACAATTATAGTTTTTGAATGTTATTTGAAAGAAGTGGTGAGGAAATAAACAAAGTTTGTAATAAGTGTTAATAGTAAAACTTAGTCCAATAGCATATTAGGGTTTTGATAACAAAGAACCTAATACCCAAACCCAAATCTCATAGAGACCCAACAAAATATAAACAAAAAATTTGAGCAAACCCTACGCCTCTCTCACTCTTTGGCGGAAGAAGAGATTGATCTTCACTTCTCTAATGGTACGTATCTACGTTCTCTCTCTTCCTCTTTTGTTTTTATTCATTTTACGTTATTTGTTTTACAATAATTACCACTCTATATTGTGTGAGAATGTAGCTTTTGTTATATGTCTATTTGTCTACAATATTCTTTTTCTCATGTTATTAGTAGAGCACACGTTTAATCATGTTATTACAATGTAGAGCACACATTACTCCTTTTACTCATAACTCAAAAGATTATCCCAAACGTTGTGAAAGTGATAGCGGGTGATGGAGGGATATGTACAATCCACCACTTTACCTTTAACTCTAGTGAGTATACTCTTTTTCTTATCTTATTAATGGGAGATCGAGTTTATATGTAAATTTGTCGAGTTCATCTTCTTTATGATGTTATTATATTACTTACAATTATATTATTTTACATATTTTCTTATTTATTACTAATAAAAATTGATTTTTATAACAAATCTCACATGTATCCTCAATAAGGTATCAAAAGGAGAAGATTTTAGACATATTAGTTTATATCAATGTTGTGAAACCCGAGCCGGATATCAAGCCGAAATAGCTTTCGTATTAGGTCTAACCGGTTTAAGCAGTTAAGCCGTCAGATCGGACCAGATGATTTTAAATATAATTAATAATGTCTATAAATATATAATTATATATAAATGTACAATTTTATATAATTAATAATTTTATATAACTATATTGAAATAACATATCTCTGTCTATTTTGGACCGAAATAGAACAAAATAATAGAATAATGTTACATTTTTTTAAAATTTTAAGTGAACCGCCTGGTTCAATTCCCAGGTTATTCCGGTTTCAACGGGTTTAGCACGGTCGAACCAGAATTTCTCCCGTTGAAAGTGGTCCAACTACTCATTCGGTTAAGACTACAAACCAGAGTCATTTTCAAGTCCGGTCAGCGATCGAACCGGTCGGGCCGTCCCGTTCGGTCCGGTTATCACAACACTGATTTATATTTTAACTTATGTTGTGATTAATAAATTTTATATGGAAAGTATTGATTTTATTTTCTTCAAAATTATTTATTTTATTTTGTTGAATGATTTTATTAATATTTTTTATGGATTTGTTGTGCGTGCACTGATATTATGAATTTATTTTTTAATTGCACCCTTATTTATTTTACATTTTAGCTAATGATGTGACTAAGTAATTCCGCATCTTGGAAATTAGACATAACATTTTCTTCATTGATTTTATTAGTATTTTATGGATCTATTACTTATTTATAGTTAGTTAATATGTTATTTTCTAAGCCAGATCCATCTTTTATCATATAGATAGATAGATAGATAAAACATTATGGGGTTTCATAGTGAACATTATTTTAGAGGTATTATAATTTGCATAAATACCGATGATGAATATATTGTGCAATCTGTTTAATATGATGATTTTATATAAAACATTCATTAATATGATGATTTTATATTGTGTTTACTGTTTCATAAAATTGATGTGTTGATATACGTGGCAATATTGACATACAAATAAACAGCCACTTTTGCATCAACAATATTGACATACAAATAAAGAGTGGTTTACCTTGATATTATGAGGAAAGAGAAGAGAAATACCTAATGTTAGAGGAGAGGATGTAGTATTAGTGCATAATAAATTCATACTTTTATAAGTTGTTTTCATGTTTATAATTCAGTTATTCAAAACAAAAACTGCAATATGCCATGTTCCAAAAAAAAAAATGCAATAAGCATGTTCCCAAAAAAACTGCAATAAGTCATGTTCCAAAAAAACTGCAATAGGTCATGTTCCCAAAAAGAAAAACTGCAATAATGCAATGTGATCTAGTAGTTTACACATCTGAACCTCAATTGAGAAATAACATTAATATGGTAAGTGCAATAGTGCACGTTAATGAATTTTATATGTTTTATGTACAACATATAAAACTGCAGTTAATGAGTGATACAACATATAAAAATAATTCAGTTTTATATGTTTGAAGCTTGTGGATAATTCAGGTGCACAAACTTACATACAATATTACTCAAACTTCTAATATGTGTTTATGAATAATCATTCTGAAGGCATTGTATAATGCTTTCATATTAGTTTGAATAAAAATATACATATTAGTTTATGAATAATCATTCTCTATTAGTTTATTTTTTATTCATAAACATGTAGACATAAGAAATCATTAAATTACGTTATGTTTCGATCTAAATTTGAGAGTATTACATAAGTTTATGAATTTATTAAACTAATAGAGAATGATTTGTTAATATTGGATCGTCAGTTTATATGTTTTCTGTACAATATATAAAATTGCAGTTAATGAGTGATTTGGTAATCTACATATAAAGTAATAATTTACATAGATATTAAATTATAAATTGTGAGGGTAAAATAGGTAATAAGAAATTATATCATGAGAAGTTAATTTAAGTTTTCCCTTTGTTAAGTAGTATAGATATCTATATCTATACTAATATACTAATATAACGGGAAAACATGTTATAACTGCCAAGATGATGTAATTTTTAATTTCTCATATTGTCCTCCCTAATAATTATCTATATCTATTCTATATTCTATACTTTCTATACAGATATACTTATTTATACTACTTAATAAAGGAAAACTTAAAATAACTTCCCAAGATATAATTTGTAAATACCTATTTTACCTTTTAGAATTTATAACTTAATATCTATGTACATTATCCCTTCATTTATAAACGGCTAAGTGATGCAGTTGAGCCTATAAAAGTATAAAGTTATTATGCACCAATGTTTTATCATAATTTATGAATAACTAAATTATGAACATGAACACAATTGTATATGCATCACTTCATTAATATTGAACAACTACTCCAATTGAATATATGGAAATTACAATATGTAATACAATTTATTACATTACACATTTATTGCATATAGACTACGACAGTGCCTGTCAATACCCTAATACTAATATAAAGGGAAAACATGTTATAACTACCAAGATGATGTAATTTTTAATTTCTCATATTGCCCTTGCTAATAACTATACCTCAATAATCAAAAATATTTATTTCATCTATCAACTCCATAACTTAAATTTATCTCATTTATTGCATGTAGACTATACATTACAAACAATAGGAATCAATTGGTTAACATTCATAAATTTAATACGCTAGTACTAATATTATATTAATACTAGTATACTGGTACCATGATTTAATTAGCCATTTATTAAATAAACCTAAGTTTATATATATTATGATAAATATAATAAATTTATGTACCTAAACATTATTATTTGTAAAATCTCTATTGTGCCCCTTTGAAAAATATTGAGTTTTTCAATCACAAACTGGTTTTGTTGATTGTTACTAAATGATACAGTTTGGTCGGTATTTTCTATATTGATTGATTTTGATCGGCATTTATCATTTAATTATATGTTTGATATAATTATCATATTGTACTGATTTAAAAAGCATTTATCATTTAATTATATGACTGATATAATTATCATATTGTACTGATTTAAAAACTAATTTATCTGTTTTCTGGTTGAATCAATTTCTTTGACATGATTAGGTATTAATAATAATAATAATTCAGTCATAAATCTCTCAACTTTTCAATTTGATATTTGATAAAAATAAATATAGGAAAACTTTTTTCATTGATCCCACAACACCCATAAAATATTATTTCTTTTCCACCCCAATTGAGTATTGAAAGTTTATTTCCAATCAAGAAAGAGAAACTATTTTGCTGATCTACCATTGTTCAATTGGCAGGAAAAAAAATGAAACAAGAAAAAAGGATAAAGAAAGTTTCAATGAGGAAAATTCATAACCACTTTTATAATGATATTTAAACATCCTTTTCTCACACTCTTTTTTACATATACTTTCTTTATAGCCATTGATCCCCTATCATTATTGTTTTTTGAAATGAAAGTGTTTTGATCAATAATTATAAAAATATGCATAAAAAAGATTGGCATATATCACATGTTCCACACGTGTCTCACTCATTAGCCCGGACCAATCAAAATGTTAATTTTTTATTACTTTTTATTTTTAAAATAAAAAAAAAAAAAGATGTGATACTATTATTTCCCATCATTCATAATACCAAACCACTAGACCCTATTGATTTGGTTAACCCAAAAGTGACTGCCATAGCCATCCACCCTCCAACAAGGACCCTTATACAAGACCAAAGTTTAGGTGTCTTTCCAAACTCAGCTCCCAAAATTCCAATAACCATCAAAGCCAAACTAGCCATAGCCACAACCACCAAAAGCCTTGACCTATAATCACTTATGAATGCAGCTGAAAGTAAAGGAACCAATGCACCCATAGTAAAAGATAATGCAGATGCTAAAGCTGCATGCAATGGATTAGGTAATGATATTCTTTTTTTCTGTATTCTCATATCAAACCCTACTTTCTCACACTCTTCTTTGTAACCATTCATATTCATATCTCTTTTCATTTGACTAACCTCAACTTCATATTGAGTGTAAACAGAAACAAACTCTCCTATAGCCATGCCACAAGCTCCTGCAATGGATCCTGCAAAACCAGCTAGTAACATGGCTTTAACATCTCTTTTAACAGCTCCAACACCCATCATTAATGATGCAACAGAAACTAAACCATCATTGGCTCCTAATACTGCAGCACGAAGCCATTGTGCTCTTTGTGTGTAGTCAATGTTTGTGTTTTTGTCTTTGCTCATTTGGGTTTGGTTTTGTTCCATTTCATTTTCATTTTTTGGAACTACTGATCCTACATTGTTTAGAGAGACCAAACCACAGGGTGCATTTGTAGCCATTGGTGATGATAACAAGTAAAAGAGAAGATTCTTGAGCAAATTGAAGAAGTGTGAAGGTTCAAGGCTTTTAAACAAAAAAAGAGAGGAGAATATGAGGGATAAGTATATAATATATGATTCATATGTTTATATATATACCCTATGAAACGATTATTCGGTTGGCCGAATGAATAACAAATTAGAGAAAATATGAACATGTAACTTGTTAAAATAGACATGTATAAATTAAATTTTAATGTGTCAAGTGATTGGATCATAAAAAAAAGATTTTATTAACCAGCTTAGTTGACAAGAACCCAATATATATAATTAGGGTAGTTATCACATTTATTATATACTAGTGTGTCGAGAGGTATTCCGTGTTTGCCGACCCACATTTTTATTTTTAAGATAATTATATCACATTTTTATATTAAGTGAGTTTATATGGATTGTGATATTATTAAAAATTGTCATTAAACAGGTTTGATATTTTTGGTGTACATAATTTCCTCTAACTTTCAATACTATTTTTTAATTGTGGAAGAAAACATAATAATAGTTAATTAGAATGACAAAATAGATAATAAAAAATTAAACCATATTTAATAGTTATAACATATTTTGACTTTATAATAAGTATTGATAATGACTATTTTTAAAATGATAATAAAAAATTACGACAAAAAATATCTTAATCATAAATCGTTTTCTCCATGCATGCATTATGAGATATTTGGAAGGGCAAGAGAAAAAGTGTTGAAATATAGTATCTTGTGCCCAATTTTTTGGTGGATCACCTCTTAAATGACTTATGAGAATGATGAAGGAGATTATATGTTTTTCCTTATGTTTTGTTGTTACCATCATATTTTTTTATGGTCAAAATATAGAAAATATTCTTTATGTTTAGTAGGGATACATTGGTCTTTGATTTGAAAATCTAGACTCGTGGGTCAATTACAGATCAGGAAAAATAATAATAGAACCCATATGCTTGTACTAAACTATACTCTCACTAATTGCATGAATTCGTTTTATACTCCGAAGTTATTTGATTATTTATTTATAAAGGGAAATATTTTTTTATGTATGTATGTCCATGAACAATAAGGAATTAAGATTAGGTAGTTTTAAGATAGACAATATTTATTGGTTTATCTATTATTTTTAGGAACAAAAGCGGCTTATTGCAACCATTCAAATGGTGAGTTGAAAAAAATAAATGAATACTCACGATTCTACCTCCATGGGCAATGCAATTATCATTTTTTTATTTTTTAGTTGGATTGAGAAATAATCATATTTGTTTTATTATTGCTTTCATTGTTTGTTATTAAAGAAAATATTTATGATAACTATTTTTATTTATTTTTGAGGAGTTAATCACTAGCCATTAGGGGTATTCATAATCAGTTTGGATCACATTTTAGGTAAAAGAACATGGGATTCAAATATATAATTAACTTGTAGTTCAGTTTAGTCTAATTTATTTACATTAAGATATTCAATTCAAATATTATATGTGTCATTACTAGACAACATTCTCACTAATTATATTAATTAATAAAATATATTTTATTAATAAGTAAATAGAAAATAGAGAAGCAATCATGTAGTAGAATGATATAGAAAGAAAAGAACCACATAAAGCCGGGCGATACACTTGATAAATTAAGACACATTTATAAGGAAGAATTGACACATTTTGAACTAATTGTATACTTCCCTATTAATACGTCAATAATTACCCATTAAACCGGGGTTTAAATGATTTTTATTTAAAAATAAAATAAAATGGAGGGAAGTAACGAAAATATATTATTTAAAAATGTGGTTAATTTTTAGTGGTTCCTTGTAATTATGTTATCCAACCATTATCAAATTTATTTATTAGGAGGTGATTTGTTTCATATAGTTGGTTTGATTTGGAATTGTTATCCATAGCTTATTTCTTATTACAAATTTAGGTAATTATCATAAATATGTATCATATGAAATCAAATATGACTAGGTTGTAGGAATTTGATAAGTTTTCATCATTTTATTTTGTATTATTTTTTCAAAAAAAATTAAATATTATAAAAATAATGTGTCAAACAAATTTAAGTGTTCACTTAGACGTAAAATTATGAGGAATATTGCACATAATGCCTCTTTCTACGCTTCAATAATAATGGGGTGTCATTACTCACCTGAATCACTTCCTCTATTTGATTATTTTACGGAAACGTAATAATAATAATATAATCTTTTAAAAAAATGAAACTCTCTCATTAATGACCTTTCGTCATTACACAAATATGTAGAGATATATACATGTTATTAAATGATGAAAGTCACAAAAGGGGACAAATTGTGTACTTTTTTATTGCTACAAAGGCCATCGTAATTTTTAAATGAAAATATCATATGACCTCATAAACAAGTATGAAATTTAAATAATTTTTTAGTTAATATACCTAATAAGCGACTTAGATTCTCATTGTTAAGTTTGGGTGTAGCATGTTCTATTGATCCAAGACATAATTTTTTTATTATCAATATATATTAAAAGTAGAGAAATGTATGCAATCACATTATAATTAAACTGTCATGAATGAATAATATATTGATTATGAATAAATTTTTATATTGACATTTCATATATATTATAATAATAAAATTATACAATAAAAGATGGACAACTTGTACCTAGGAATGACAACGGGGCGGGTCGGAGTCGGTTTTGTACTTATCCAACCCGAGTCCAAAATTTAAAACTCGAACCCAAATTATGTGGGGTTGAAAACAATTATATTTCTATACGTGTATGTCAAATTTATATATATATATATATATAGCTTTTATATATATATTTATGTGTAATTTTATAATTTTACATATATTAATCGAGTTCGAGCGGATTTGGGATAGAGTATCAACTGTACCAAACCTGAAAGTTGAACTCCAATAAAACCCGAACCCGAACGCATTTACATTGGATTTCACCCGTTAAATTTGGATTGAGTTCGAACGAGTACCCATAGATTCAGCTTTGATTGCCATTCCTACTTGCACCTCATTTCCCAAACATCTATTTGCCTTTGATGTATGTGAAAGTAGAGTATGGAAGTACTAACAATATGAATCAATAACCCTTTATAATGATTTGGCTTACTCTCCCCACACTAGTTAGCTTTTGAAGAATTTGACAAATAAGGTGCAATATTCTTTATCATTATACATGCTTTCATGATGGAACCCCCATTCAATCATTAAAACTTTGCACATAACTCTGTATTTATGCAATTGAGAACTTATTTACCTGTATCTAGACCAATCAACAAATCATAGGAGGAGAATAATTAATTGGATAATAGTAGCAGTGTAAAAGTTCAATCCAGTTCAGTTTTTGGTGCAATTTAGTGACCGGACTGAAAACGCCACTGCCGTCGCCGGAGGAGAGAAACCACAAACTTTTTCTTCTACTCTCCTTCCTCTAATCTTTTCTCTCATCTTCTCACCTCTCTTCTCTCAACATCATCTATTAGACAAATGAAAAAAAACAAAGGACCCCCTCCCTAATCTGATTTCATTCGTAGTGGGCCTTTTTTTTATTTTATTTTAATTCTTTTTGTTTTGTTTTTTTATTAGGTTTTTTTTGTTTATTCATTCATTACCTTTTACCTATAACCGAATATTATTCATTTAAACGTCCCTTGAGAATATTATTCATTTAAACAAATTTATATTTTTATTCGAACGAATTTTAATGGAATTTTTATAGCAAGGTCATGGTTCGAGTCGACTCTGACTTCTCTAATAATTGGAAGAATGTGAGCGACCAATACCGTTTCTAAACTATTAATTTCATATTCCAAAATATGTTAACCAAAAATTATCTTATTTACTTAAATATATTTTTACTCAAACGAATTTTAATGGAATTTTTATAGCAAGGTCACGGTTCGATTCGACTCTGACTTCTCTGAAAATGGGAAGAAGGTGAGCGACCAACACATTCTCTAAACTATTAATTCCTTATCAAAAGTATTTTAGAAAAATCATATTATACGACTTAACTACTTCAGCATCTTTTCAAACTACTCAAACCAATTCAATTATTTTTCAAACCAGAACTACGTGGCCTTGATTTCCCTATTGCACCTAGGGATACGTAGGAGCAAGATGAGTTCTTGTCAGACACAACAATAAAAAATAAAACATTTTGCTTTTATAATTGAATTTTTAACAAATTTACTTAAGGGTATGAAAGACCATGTAATTAGCGAGGGTACCGTTTTAATACGGGCGAACGGAATGCTAATACCTTCCCCGGTCCGTAATCGACTCTCGAGCTCAGAATCTCTGATTAAAGACCAGATTATCCTAATTAGGCATATTTAGAGTTTTCTACGTTTTAACCGCAAAAAATGTAACACCCCAAATTTTAATCTTTAAAATTATAGTATCAGTCCTGGAAGCCTCGCTTGATCGAGAGATTCTCGCCTGAGCGAGAAAGGATCACCTGAGAGGGTGAAATCCTGGACTATACTGGAGGATTCTCGCCTGAGCGAGAGTTGTCTCGCCTGGGCGAGAAATGGCAATTTTGGGCTGTTGACACAGTGTAACCGATTACACACTCCTGGTAATCGATTACATGCTGATAAACTAATCAGACATGTGCATCTGACACAGTGTAATCGATTACACACTCCTGGTAATCGATTACACACTCCTGGTAATCGATTACATCGTATTAAAAGCATCAGATATGTACATCTGACACAATGTAATCGATTACACCATGTTGGTAATCGATTACACCATGTTGGTAATCGATTACATCGCGACGATGCCTCTGTAATTTACATTGTGTAATCGATTACACACTTCTGGTAATCGATTACATCGTATTAATGTAATCGATTACACCATGTTAGTAATCGATTACATAGCGACGATGCCTCTATAATTTACACAGTGTAATCGATTACAAGTATCTTATCGCAGTGTCTATAAAATAGAAACCCAAAACACATTTTAGGTTAGAACTTCGAAGAGAAGAGAGAGAGGAGAGCTTTTCAAGAGCAAGGAGCCTTAAGACTCATCTTGGAGCTTGAGAAGAGGTAAACCTCTTGTTACTAACTCTTCTTCCTCTCTAACTTGTTTTAGGTATGTTGGATTTATTTTCAAAACATGAGAAACCATGGAAACTCATTCTTTAGAGTTATGGTTCGTTTTATGTTGTTTTTATCTTGTAAACTCTTGGTTTAGAGATAGTATCTCAAGAATGGAAAGGGTTGTGGGTTGATTCATGAAAACCCCAAAAACCCTAAAAGTGAAAATGTGGTAAAAGGAGAGAATTAGTAAAATGCTAGAGGTAGAAGATGAGTTTACCCCAAATATTGAAATATGAGATGTTATGCATGTTTTAGATGGTTGAATATTGATGATGAATATTTTGTATGATTAAATGATGCAATATAAGTTGTTTATGTGATATTTGGAATAAATGACTAACATTGTGTTATGTGGTGGGATGAGGAAAGATCCTAAGGTTGGAGGTGGTGTCGGTAGAACTCGAGAAGTTGCCAAGAACCGAACCCCAATACTCACCAAGGTAAAGATAAGTCTTTAATTTTGCATTTGAAATAGAAAATGTGTATTTTCTGGTTATGCAAAGATTAAGTTGTAAATTACGCATTTAGTATAAACATATATGGGTGTGTTTATATTAAAGATGACGTAGATTTACGATAAAGGAAAATGTGAGTCTTTTCTGGTTATGAAATGAATAAGTTGTAAATTGCGCATTTAGTATAAACATATATGGGTGTGTTTATACTAAAGTAGGCGTAGATTCACGAAAGATGGAAAACGTGTGCGTTTTCTGGTCATGCAATAATTATATTGTGAATCACGTAGTTATTATAAACATATATGGGTGTGTTTATACTAAAGATGGCGTGGATTTACGGGAAATGATCGATGGTGAATTCAATGAAAAGAAAATATATTTTTAGCCGACCATAAATGGTTAGCGACTTCGGGCCGAGTTTACGAGGCAACACTTCGGCCCGAGTTTACGAGGCAACACTTCGACCCGAGTTTATGAGGCAACACTTCGGCTCGAGTTTATGTAGCAACACTTCAGCCCCAGTTTACGCGACATGTTTTCTTTATAAAAGAGATGAGAATTTGTTTTTAGCTAACCCTAAGGGGTGTAGCGACTTCGGCTCGAGTTTATGTAGCAACACTTCAGCCCGAGTTTACGTGGCATGTTTTCTTTATAAAAGAGATGAGAATTTGTTTTTAGCTAACCCTAAGGGGTGTAGCGACTTCGGCTCGAGTTTATGTAGCAACACTTCGGCCGGAGTTTATGAGGCGTGTTTTATTGGTAAAAAGGATGAGAATATGCTTTTAGCTAACCCTGAGGGGTGTAGTGACTTTGGCTCAAGTAATGCAGCAAGACAAAATGAATTTCGGAAATGGTTTACTAACCCTTTTTTCTAATGTGAATTATCTTATAATGACGTTTATTGAATTAACGACTTACTCCTTTGTGTGTTTTGTACTTTTGTCATTGATAATCTCATTGCAGGTAAATAGATGAATGAAGTATGCTAGGTCGGGAGCTTTAGGAGCTTTAGACTTCGGATTCACTATTTATGTTTTTGTATCTTAAATGACTACTTGCGGATATAAATTATTGTAATCATAGCTAACCATTAGTCGGATATTTGTAACTGGGTGTATGGTTATTTCGGAGAACTATACTTATGGGGTCTCATTATCCGTGAGACATTACGAATATGAATTATGTTTTTCTGTCAAATCAAGTGTAGGTGATTATGAAATTTGAAAGTATGATAGTAAGTGTAGGAAAATGCATGCAAAATGATTAAAATGAATGAAAAATTTTCAAGGGTAGAAAATCGGGTCGTTACAAAAAAACGTAGTGGCGACTCCAAAACAATTGAAAGAGGTACAAATCGACTTCGCCTCTCCTTAAGTCGCAGGACCGGTCTTCCAACTGAAAATTGGGCCGCGACACGGGTCTTGTGAATTTTTCCAAATTCTTCCAATGTGGGACTTGTGAGTTTTTCAATTTCACATCCAAAGGTCCCCCCCACTAATGGCATCCAACTAAACAAGTTCCAACATTGTTATGACAATTATTTTTATCACATTTCAATGTTCCGTAATGTATTCGAATGATTTGTGGTGCCCTTGAGGTTAGAAGATACAAAACAATGTCTTTTAATATCACAATAAAATGTGATAGTGGTGTAATATTTAACATGATTAACAACTTAATTGTCAAATATGATATTGATGTCCAAAAAACATCTAAAAGACAATACTAAATTCCTAAATAACATCTACATAAGATCTAAACAGTACTAAATTTGTTACAGTGTTATCTAAATGTTATACCATCCAAAATTTATACATATACAATAACATTACGTAGGCCGGTCTGTTAGTCTTAATAGAGTTTTTATAAGGTCTAAGCCTGACCTATTTAGGTTAAATAGGCTACTGGAGAAGCCTAAGTCTGATCTGTTTACTAAAATAGCCTAGCCTAATCTGACTTGTTATAAGCTATGTACTAAACCCCTGATAGGCGGTCTGACCTATTTCTACCTTTACTTAAAATAGAAAAATGAAATACTTTTAAATTGATAACAAACCCAAAAAGGAGTATGAACATTGCACTGCTATTACTTGTGGTCACATGAAATATCAATAAGGTAAGTCAGGGTTGACTATAATTGATTGGGTGATAAGCTTTTAAAGAGAAATGAAGTCAAAATGGGTAAATTGAGAAAAATAAATCTGGGTCTTACGACTAATTATGAATGTTTATGATTAAAAGTTATTTATTAGTTACATGATAGTGATATGCATGTATCTTCTAATCTTAACAGTTTAGATAAGATGTAACACTCAATATTTATTGTTCTCATTTCTCACAGTAACACACTGTTTTCACGTGAATAGCTATGTATATATTTAAAGAGAGTAAAATATTTCCTCACATTAGGAGATAAATTATCTCGTGTAGCCAATAAAATTAAAACTTAAAAAAATAATACATGTGTCATAATTTTAATGGTCGGATGATATAACTTATCTTCTATTAAGAAAATATATTAAACTCATTATTTTGATTAGCCAAATAATCACTGAATGTGTCATCTATCCAATTGTGAGCCAACAAGTAAAAGAGTAATAATATTAAGAAAAAGTAAAAGAAAATAGAAAAATGAAAGAATAGAAAAGGACAAAGTGTGGTGTGTGTTGTGGGTCTGAGTGAGTGAAATTGATAGAAGAAGCGTCATTTGTGAGACACAGACAATAAGAGGAATAAAGTTGGGTATCTTCATTAGATAACTATTGTCTTGTTTCAAGTGTTGAGTATTGAATTATGGTAGAGCTGGTTTATTTGTCTCTATCTTTTTGTTCCTGTTATGTTGGTTTATTTGTCTTTTCTCGTTCCTGTCATGTTCATAATGAATTATTGACTCAGTTATATTAATGATATAATAATTGTAGGAGAATATATCATTTTTTTCCCTGTATATTTAATTCATGTGACACAAATGAACCGGACAAAAACGAACTGGACCTAGACACTCTTCCAATGTGTATTTATTGCATTTTTATGTGTGCCTTTAATGTTAGTTTCCACTCTATTTATTAGTGGAAAATGACACATTTTGATTCTCAGCGTTAATGTTAGAGTAAATTACACTGATATCTCATGAGTTTTAGTAAAATTATATAAATCATCTCTCCATTTTTTACACCTACGAAAATCCCCCTAATTTATAAACATACATTGCACTAACCACCCCTACATGATAAACAAATATGATTTTTTACACAAAAGAAAGTGATAAATGTAATTAAGTTAAACAAAATATGATATATTGTAGAAACAAATTTAATAGTATATGAGTCAATACATTTTCATTATTCTTTGTTCGTTATAATATAGTATAAGAATTATTTAAATAATATATCCTTAGAATATTAAAGCATTTTGCAATGAACAAAAAACAATGAAAATGTATTGATTTGCATACTATTTGGATTTGTCTCCATAATATATCATATTTGATTTAACGTAATTACACTTATCATCCTTTTTATTTAAAAAATTACATTTATTTCTCATGCATGGGTGGTGAGTGTAATGTATGTATAAAAATTAGAGGGAGTTTGTAAGTGTAAAAAATGGAGGGATTGTTTGTAAAATTTCACTAAAATTCAAGAGGTAACAGTGTAATTTACTCTTAATGTTACATAACAAACCATCAACTAACTTTTTTTCCTATCTTACAAGGTGGGCTTTGATGATATTGTATTTTCCTTTTCCAATTTGGTGATAATGCTATTTTAATTGGGGAATATTTGGAGCAGCCTTACAATAAAATGTGTCCTAATATTATTCGAGCTTTATTCCGATCTTAAGGTTAACTTTTCTAAAAGCATGTTTCTTGGGATGAACGTTCTTGAGGATGAGATGAAAGTCTTGGCTAGCTTGATGGACTGAAAGGTTTGCTACCACTCTATATCTCTTATTTGGGGATTTATGTGGGTATTAACCACAAGTGTCGTGAGACTTGGTCTCCACTCATCAACAAGTTGAAATCTAGACTAACTACTTGAAAACCCAAACATATATCTTTTGATGGTCGTGTCATTCTAGTAAATGCCATTTTATCTGCTTTACAGGTCTACTTATTGTGTGTCTACAAAGCTCATGTTGTCATCGCCCACCATATTAAAAAAAATTCAAATGTGATTTTCTCTAGGGTGAGTCTGAGGACACTAGGAAAATCAATTGGAATCAATGGGATAACGTGTGCAAAGATAAATTTGTAGGCATGCTTACGGTGAAAGACATTAATCTCTTTAACCTCGTTCTTCTAAGCAAGTGGAAATGGAGACTTCTTCATGAAGATGAAAGCCTTTGGAGTAAAGTGTTAAATTCTAAATACAGTGAAGTTATCTATGACCCGGTGAGTGCAAGGGCTACTACTTATTCTACTAAAAGCTCACCTTGGTTTAGAGACTCATGTCATCTTGAGATCCAAGGGAAGGATAACACTCACTTATTTCGGATAATGTTATTCGTAAAATTGGTGATGTGAAGACTACTAAATTTTGGCACCACAATTGGTTAGGCCTCCATGATCGTAGGTCCAAATAGAGTAGGCTTTATATTTATAACCTTAGTTTGTATAAGGATGCTTCCATGAGTGACTTAGGTAGCTGGCTGGAGGGGATGTAGGTGTGGAACTTAACCTGGAGAAGACAACCTTTTTCCGGGGAGCTCGAGTTGATTTCTAATCTTACGCAGGAAATTCAGGAGTGCATCCCTAATTCTTGGATGTGGATACTATGAAAAATCTAGGCTATGTCATCCTAACACATACTGATTGTTTTTTTTTTTGCAGCAAAGGATATATATACAGTTGGTAGGATTTTAGCATTGCTCTTCCTTTCAACCCTATTTTTTACTTATAATATTTTAAGATAAAATTTAAATAACCATACTTATAAATTTTTCATCAATTGTTATATACCCTAGTCGTGATGTTCTATATGAATACAACAATTTTGATGCTCTTTTGTTGTTTTCTTCACTTACTTTCTACAAATAGTATACTCTTACACGAATCAATTTCTTCATAGAGGTAATCACGTATACTATTTTTTGACTACTCGGGGTATCATCACTATGAGATTTAATTTTTTATATATGAAAAATAAATTTTAAAAAAGAAGTTTCGTACAAAATTTGTGTGTCATCGTGGAATCCTAATAAAAACATAGTTTGATCATGTAATATAGAAATTTAAGATACCATTTTTTATCACTTTCTACTTGCAGTCCATTTTACCATTGTCACACAGTACACATTTTTACAATTTATTCTACATGTTGAGAAAGAATGAACTTTGTGAGAGTGTGAGAGAAAGTGTGAAGTTTTCTATTTAAATATTAAATAATATCAACAATACTCACTACAAAAACATCATTAAATCTACATTTTCAATAACGCTCACTAAATTGAGCGATGTTGATTTTTTTTTAATATCCAACCATTAGTATATATTTTCTTACAATAAACTCAACATAGATTTTGTTTAATTCATATAAAAATTGTATGTGCGAAATTTAATAGAATTTTTTAGAATATTAATAGATGAATATGCATGATAAACAATTTAGAATATTTAGTAGTTTAAATAATAAAATACAAAAACAACATTCTTATATTTTTTTAACTTTTATTTCAATATTTATATATAAATAATTGACAACAGAATATAAGATTTTAGAATTAATATATAATAGAATTAATAATATTTTCAAATACACTAGTTTTGCAACTACCTATAAGAAATGTCAAAATACAAAACATGTGATTCAACAATGCTCACAATAAAAAGCATTGTTGAATATGTGAGACTCAACAATGATGACTTTACTGAGTGTTGTTGAATCTATAAGTTATAAAACTAACATTGTCTACTTCATTGAGTGTTGTTGATTGTATAGATATAACTGTATTTGCTTCATTGAGTGTCGTTGAATATTGTTCCCTTAAACTCTACCTATCATTGAACAACGTTCTATGCACGAGTGTTATTGAATGTGCATTGTTAAAAGACAATTATGGTGTAGTGAGTAACTATTTAGGAGGAAAAAATTGAGATATTTTGATTTTATATATTAGTACATATTGATTTATAAGAATGTTGTTGATTTTTTTAAACTTGGAGAAAAAAACCTCAAAATGTTAATAATTGTCATATTATGAAGAGTCAAACTTTGAGATGATAGAAGAGTTAGCGAGTAATAATTGTCAAGTGATAATAACATAATTTGCTTCTAATACTAAGGAGATCAATCTTCACGATTGATTTATGAAATTTTTCATGATGTCATTTTTATAAGCATATATTTTGTAAGGAAAATATTTTTATAAAAATGTGTATTCAACACTGGTAAGTGCTAGAAAATTTGGAGTGTGCTTTGGCTTGCTTCTATTTGGTCCTATTTGGCTAACTAGGAACGATCTAGTATTCAACAATCTCTTACCCCCTATCACTTCAATGCTGGATTCAACTAAGGTGAAATTATGGCTTTGGATTAAAAATCAGGCGGGGATGGAAACTTAGATTATACACATTGGATTTCCAATCCGCTAGGTAGGATCAATATTTTCTTGTCATTTGCTTTCTTTGCTTTGTAAATATTCTTTCTTTTAATAAAATTTTATTTTGCCGATAAAAAAAATGTGTAACTAAACATGTAATTATGACTCGAATAATTTTGCAAGCTCTTCATATTGTGGTATAAAACTTAAATTAAACTTAACTCATTTAAATAATCAATTTAAATTTCTATTTTGAATTTGTTTATTTAGCCAAAAAAACAAACTTAATAAATTATTTAACTAAGTTAAGCTCGAATAATGCACCTACCAATAAGGCGTTGTTGGTCTAGTAGTGTAACACTCTATTAGATACTCATGATAACTAAAATGTCAAGAATTCAATTCCTATGAGCGACATTTGTTTGGAGAGACAACCAAACACCACGAGAATGATTAGTTCCTTACCCATAGGGTATCATATACACCTATTCTTTTACATCTCTACACTTAATGGACTTATTTAATGAAGCTCTATTTTGGAAAAATATAAAAATCACAACCACATTAATACGTCAAAATGCTTTGTTTGAGTGGAGAAAAAATATATATTGCCAAACGATTAATACTCTCCAAGATAGATCAAATAAAAAAAAATCCTAAACCAGTTCAGTCAATTCTCATCACAATGGGAGTCATAAAAGTGTTTTTTTTTGTGGTTAAGGTGAATGGCTTAAGGAATATAGTAAATGAGGTTGTGAGATCGAGTCTCACCCATAACAAATTTAAAAAATAAGAAAAGGAATTATAATGTAGTTTGAGTTAACAAATTTAAAAGTTTGTTACAGTGATATTATATTATTCATCATTCATATATTAATTATTATTAACTCATAAGGAAAATTAATTAATACACAGAATAATAGATAAAGTATTAACCATGGTGTGTGCAAATTTTAACTCTAGGGCACAGTCTTTTTTGCCTCTTCTGCTTTGGGCTTCTTCTCTTCTTGAACCTTTACCTTCTCTGTCTTGGGTTCTTCTTTCTGGGGTTCAGCCTTAACCTCAATAACCTTCACTTCCTCTCTTTTCTGGGGTTCAGCCTTAACCTCAATAACCTTCACTTCCTCTTTCTTCTGGGCTTCCTCTACATTCTGATGACAGTAGAATGTTGATATTTTTTCATGAGAATTTCAAAGTTTTCAGGCATTAAATTTGACAAAATCCAAGAAAAATTTCAGGGTTTATGAACAATTTGTTATTGAATATTTGTAATGCTATATGCAAATATTAAAAAGCATATGTATTTTAAGATATTTGCAGTTTACTTATTTTGATTAAAAAATTGAGAGTGTACAATAAATTGAGTTATATATATACAACTTATTTTTACAACTAGAATTCACATCCATATGATTGTTATAGTCATATTTATATATGATATAATACTGTAATTTCAAATACCTGATATTTCAATATTCATCCATATTCATATTAATATTCATTGTCTATATATTGTTAATGTTCAATCTCAAAATCAATTGACTATGAGAGGAGTAGTCCAACAAATACTTAAATCATTCTCGAGACAATGAGGTAGGCGGTGTGAGATCTACTTCTCAACATGCCTCCTCTACATAACTATGCCGCAAAAGATGAATGATTTGGGTTATGGCTCTGATACCATGTTAAGGTTTCATCTCAAAACCAATTGACTATGAGAGGAGTAGCTCAACATGTATTTAAATCATTCCCGAGACAATGAGTTAGGCGGTGTGAGACTTACTTCCTAACATATATCTATGCTATAAAGAGCATCTCTTTAGTTGTTCTACAAATATTATTATGATTTTCTGTATGTGCAAGTATCCATTTTAGTAATATTCTTCGTCATTGAGACATTGTTCTTTAATCTAAAAATTGAAAAGCATTTAAATGACCCTTATCATGTTATGGTAATTACAAAGAAAGTCTAATTTCAAAAAGAAAAAAATTAGTACCTTATTGAGCAAGGTACCTAGGGATTTATCGTCAGAAGAGACTTGTGGAATCTCTTCTGCCTTGGCCTCAACCTTTTCTTCAACCTTCTTCTCTTGCTGTTGCTCAACCTTAACCTCATCGGTTATAGGTTGAGCAACTGGCTCGGGACCTTCATCAGTCTTAGGATTGCTACCACAATTGCCCATGTTGAATGTTTGAATAATTGGGAGAATGAATCAAGTTTTTTGCTCCTTGATTGTCCTCCCTATTTGTTAATGAGAGAAAGCACTCTAACAATGTTATGAAAAGTTAATATTAATATAGTATATGCTTTTGACCCCTAAAAGGGTTTATAAAGGGTCCTATCACCTTTGTTTTGGATTGTTGCCTTCCTATTATTATTGGCTTGCATAATTTTGAGGAGGCCTACGGTTATCATTACTATAATTCATTGCTCATATTTAGCAAAGGATTGCAACCTTTCTCCTATTGGATGAAACTTGGAAATTAAAGTTAAAGAGGTTGTAATTGTAGTCAATTAAAACCAAACATTTGATTTAATAACTATATATTAAAATAGCTACATGTTGTTTACATAAATATGAAAAACAATATAGTTTATGCGATTTTGGTTTCCTTCTCATTTAATTTTGTTCAAAAATGTTAAATTCTTCTATTGAGTTTGGTTATAAATTCTTTAACATGCATATACGGATGATGTTATATATTATAAGATAATATTTTGTTTATTTGTCATTGAGTTATAATTGAAACATGTGATTTTCTTGTAAATAAGAGAATTTATATACTAATTTTTTTTAGGATATATCATTTTCTTTTCCTTTTCAAAATGTCATTATAACTAATATACATTCACACAGGCAAGGTAATTCTGGCTTTTCATCTTATACAATAGATCGTTTTAGTACTCATATCAGCTAAACTTATGGTGATTTGAAAAGCATGTAGCTAGCCCATGTTAAAATAATTAAAATAAGAATTCAAATTAGAACTAAGAAAAATAAGAATTCAAATTCCTCAACTGAATCTGAGTGGTTAAAATATTTATTTTAATAAATTGATTATTTTATATGATTCAATTTATGAATCTTCTAAATTAGAATTAAGAAAAATAAGAATTGAAATTGAAATTCCCCTACTAGATCTTAAAATATTTGTTTTAATAAATAAATAATGAATTGATTATTGTATGTGATTCAATGTCTCCTTTTATGTGAAGGTGGTGGGGTGGACTTTGGACCGATCTGCAAAGATCTGATTTTGGACTATCTCGGGTGGGTATTGTGAAGACACTTCGATCCTCAAGTGAATATTAGTGAAGATATATAGAGAGAAATCATAGAGAGAATATAAGAATATTAGAGTGTTAGTGTAAATTTCCTTATGAGGGGCTCTCCTATTTATAGAAATATTGACTGAAGCATATTCCATAGTGAGATGCTTTAATCACGAGGAGTCGTCTTGCTAGGCCTGCCCAATTTGGTGTGGACTGCTTTATCCATATTGGGCGACCCTTTAACGTTTGTGCTCTGACTGACATTCTGACTTATCTAGGGAAGGTCCTTTTGTCGCATGTCTAGGCTGCTATAGTTGTAAATTAGGCTTGTCCTTGTAGCGTATATGGCAAACGGAAGCCTGTAATACCCACAATTTTTTATTGTTTTATTATGTGAACGAAAAAACTTGATTTACTTTTGTAGACTTATCTTAATAAAAATATAATTTTTTTAGATGAGTTGTAGATCTTTAAATGATTATCTTGATCATCTTATATTCTTTTCATTTGAATCGTTATCTTATTATAATGTTTATCTTAAACTAATTTTATAGTATATCATATTATAATCATTAATTATTTGGGTTAATCTTTAACAAAGTTATCTCACTAAGATTATCTAGATATTATATGTGGTTATTATTTTGTGCTTATCTTATCCATTCTAACTACTTTAATGATAAAACTAAATTATTCATAATCTTAGAAGCATGAGAAATTTCATTAGTATATTAGGAGAATTCATCATTTTGATAATAATCTAGTAAGTTATATTTGATATATTATTTATTATAACATTATCTTTCTTGTGACTTTTGATTAAATTGGTTATGATTATCATAATATTTATCATAATGTATTTAAGATCATATCATTGTCTTTATATTTTCTATCTTTTAATCATTTTCTCCCTAATTGTATTTCTTCCTAATTGTATACAATCACTTTATCATGTATAATATATATATATATATATATATATATATATATATATATATATATATATTAATGTTACAATGTTAACATATATGTTGTTAGTAGTATTATTATAATTATATATGTATATATATAAATATTCAAGACACTTTCCATTTATTCTTTCCTTAATTCACATTTTATTAGTATTATATAGTTATATAATCCATGCGTAATATTTTTATTATATATAACCTTTTATTTCCATGATTTATTGGTGTTTCAAACCTAGTTTAGTATATGTTAGCCAAAATATTCTCCTTGTAGTTTTCCTCTTCTACACAAAATCCTAACCTCCACCTCCATCATCATCTCCAACAAAATTTAATTGTTCAATTTATTTCTTTGCCACACACATCAAAAACCTAACTCCAATACATGGTTTCCTTAAGGCTTATTTTAGTAGCAGATTGATGTGTGTTGCTCAATCATACTCCAAGACCATTTTGCTTTCTCATCATATTTTCATAAAAACAAGTGGGTAAGATTCATTTTGTTATTATTTGTTTATTGTTGTTGTAGACTTTTCCTTCTCAAAGTAGTAACTACATCATGTATATATATTTAGCATCATTCCTCAAGTATATTTATTATATAGCCTTCAACACTTAATAATTAATAACATGGAAAGTCATTTTCCTTCTTTTTATATCATAACTGTGACCAACTAAAACTGATTTTAATTGGTTTTCATTTAACATTTTTAAAATATTGCAAGGGTCTGATTTACAAGTGATTCAAGTGGATGTTAGTAGTAAAGTTTATGATGATGGAACAATGTTAAAGTTATGAGATAAAGCGCCTCAGGTGAGGGAGAAGACAGTTGTGGTCTTAGAGTATTTCATTGAAGTCCTTTCATTCCCTCAAAATTCGGAGAGTCTTGTAGATTAGGAACTCCCATGGGAATTTGTTTTCCATGTAATAGTCCTTAATCTTTTCATGATGATGTATATAGTCTTAGATGTTTGATTTGCTGGAAATATATGTGTGTGAACTTGTTTTTGTTTAACATAATGTGAGGTACTCGCTTATGGTATTACATCGTCATGAGCGGTTGCTAAATATTCCTATTTGTTTGTATGCATGTGAGAATTTGTGATAAAATTTGATGATTGATTTATGTGGTAAAATGTTGTGGCAAAGTTTTAATTTTAAAATATATCAATTGCAATGGTTATATTGTTGCTTGTTGTATTATTGTATTGATAGGTAATGCAAGTTGATTATTCTATTGATATGAAAAATATATAAGTTGATTGTTGCATTGATATGAGAAATACATAAGCTGATTGTTGTATTGATACGAAAAATATATTTGTTGATTGTTGTAGTATATGAAAAAGACAAAAGTTTGAAATTGAGGTCTTATCCGTATATTGGATCACTAAGTTAGTATCTTGAGCTCGTCCTGAGGACATGGCATAGTACAAATGCATTGAGGCTTACACAACTAACTTAGGTGGTATTTTTAAAATGATTGGATTTTATGAGAGCCAATGGCTATTCACACATTAGAAAGTGTAGTGAGATTTGAGATTTTTCCCAATGATCTTTGATCACTAAGTTAGCGTCTTGAGCTCGTCCATTGGACTTGGCATGATAAAATGCATTGGGGCTGAGATGACTAACTTAGGTATTTGTTGAAATAAAAATTGGCAAGACCTTGACTAAAAGATTTAATGGGCTAACTTCGGTTAGTGTGCAGCATTGCATTCTTGTATTTGGAGTTGGAGAAAATAGAAAGATATGGTGATAAAAATATCATTGCGGATTTAGATAGGAGTGACAATGACGGTGATTCATCAAGAAGCCTTGAGTGATTGCTTAGGTGGGATAGTCCAGTGAGGGTCCGGGTTCATTACTCGTATGACTAGGATAGTCCTACATGCAAACTAAGTGGTCTCTGACACCCCTTGCGCATTTCATGATCGGTAGAGTGGAATCCTAAAACGGATTGGGCTTACCACGTAAGCACCTCAGATAGAGGTACTGGACAACAATTGATATTGTTACTTACCGTTGTTAAGGATATTTATACTCTTGATTGCTTTCCCACTAGGATCTTGGCCTTCGGGTATTGTAATTGCCCTCAAGTATTGTAATTTTGATGGAGATTGGTTGGTTGAATTGCATAAGCATTGCATGATAGATATATTAATTGGGGATGTGAATATCCTCTTGTATAAGACACTAACTTCATGCATCATTTGCCATTGTTTGATTTTAGTTGTTATATAGGTTATCTCAATTTAATGTTATTTCTCTAAGTATTTCCACGTTGTGGTCGTCGTAGTTGGTTTTTACTCCATTCTTTGTCTTTTTCTTTTGTCTATACTATATATATGCTCAGGTTTATTGTTGTTGCACTTAGGATATCCATTGATGGAAGTATAGAGTAGAAGAACTTGGTTTGTGTATTAATTAAGTAATGTCTATGTGAGGATTATTGACTCTGATTTAGGAATACCCTTGGTCTTTTTGAACTGATTTTTGTATAAGTCATGTTTTATGAAAAATATTTAAGAATGATTCTTTTTGCACATATGGTGTCTTTTATAATTATGTTGATAAAATTAGATTAATGATTTTATAAAGTTATATAATTTAGAAGGGATAATTATATAAATTATGGTTGAATTTTGAGGTTGACGTTAATGCATCGTTTTGAAGTTGAGATAATATAAATTGCTTTCGCATTTTGAACTTGAGAGGTGAAAGATTTTGAATTTACTCTAATTTTCTAACATGTTAAGTTTATATTTCAATATACATTCCCTATATTTTCTAGAATAAAGCTTAAATTTTGTAGTTACAAAAATGGGTGTTACAAAAGCCACAATTCTTAGTTCTCATTGGTGTGGTAATTTATTCTCTATTACTTGTAATTCTCTCTGTTCAACCTTTGCTTAGTTATTATGTTTATGAGTTGCTAAATGTCTTCATTGTTGGGATTGAATATAATTTGATATTGATTCAAATTTTTAAATTTTCATTATGCTTTGTTTAGTTATTATACCTTTGTCCAGTTGACACATCTTATTTTCTCATAAATGTCATACTTGACAAGTGAGGCTAATTTGTTGATAAACAATATCTTGTCACTCTATGTTTTTCACAGCCCATCTTATTCTTAGTAGAGTCTTTCAGTGATATATTTCAGTCATCTATTCAATTACTTTTAAATAGTGAGCATAAATGCTCTGGCTAATCCTATTGACGGTTGAGGATAAATTTCAGCTTTAGAATCTCGGTATGTTGTAGTCCATGTCCTATGCTCATTTGTTTGTGAGGTCCTTCTCTTCTATTGCTTTTAAACTATCTTACATGTATTACGTGTTTTTATTTGTTGTTTCATTATTCATTCAATTATTTATTAATTATTCTATATCTATGTATGGTTCATTTTTTAATAATTATTTTATTTATTTAATAAAAATAATAGTACAAATAGTATTAATGTAAATAATAATCATTAATTAACAATAATAATAAAATGATAAGTTGTTATTTTATTAATAAATGTAATTAATAAATGATAATTTTGTTTGAAAATATAATTTTAGTAATAAATAATAAATGGATTTTAAAAATATAAAATAATGTTTTTTTTCATATTTAATGATTAATCTCTCAACATAAAGTATAATACAGATGGACGAAGGATCGTGATATTACTTCCATTCTTCAGACCATCTTTAAATGGTTGTGATACGTCAATTCCATTTGTTAAAATTTAATATTCTATAAATTAAAAACTAAAATAAAAACTGTTGATATGATAAATAGTTATTAATAATAAATGAGTAAC
Source organism: Lupinus albus (assembly GCA_009771035.1). Taxonomy (NCBI): domain Eukaryota; kingdom Viridiplantae; phylum Streptophyta; class Magnoliopsida; order Fabales; family Fabaceae; genus Lupinus; species Lupinus albus. The sequence goes on from CM020010.1 coordinate 15,508,154, forward strand.
AAAAATAAAACTTTTGAGATAATGACAAATAATGATAATAATAAAGATTTTCTTTAATGATAAATAATGAATGTCACATTAAATAAATGTGAATTTTTCTTAATTAATTTAAAAAAATATAATAAATAATGATTTCATTAAGAATGGAGGAAGAGTTATGAATATTCGCTTCTTTTACCCAACTCATCCTTGAAACTATCATGATATGTTGCTTTCATTGCTTAAAATAATTAAAACACCTCAACCAATGAGACATTTTGTACAAAAATTATTTAGTCTTTATTTCCCTAATATACATAGCGATATGCAAGAGTCAGATACATATTTGTTAGACACGAAAAATATATTTTTGTACCTTGTAAATAGATAAATAAATAATTAAAAGAAATAAAAATAAGTATAGGGTATAAATTAGTCTAAGCGACTAGCGATGTTGCTGGTACCTTCGCTCATCCGTAAACAATTCTCGAACTTAAAACTCTAGTTTAAAGACCATCTCATTCCAAAATTGGGATAAAAATAATTTTCTATTTTCTTCTGAATAACATAGTTGCGAAGCCAAATCATTTAGAAAATGTTGAAAATTTCTTCTCCAATTATTCCTAAGTCATGTAACTAGTGTTAACAGAAAATCGGATCGTAACAAAATGGAAAGGATGTGATCGTCTCCCTTCCTTTTTTTTTTTATTTTTAAGCGATTGGCACCCCTCGTTTGGTATTACCTCACATATTTTTTTAATTAATTTTAATTTGGACCCTCAAAATTTATTCCCTCTATTTTATATTTATTAGAAGTAAAATATGATTTTTCCTTACCTTAATTATGCTACTTTCCTTACTATCTTCACTTTATTTATTGTATCATATATTCATATGATTAAGGATATTCTATACACGCTTGGTTGTTGAAGTTGGAATTGACTATTGACACCTCCATTAATAGTGATAATAACTAATATAACAAGGGAACCTAAAGCCATATCTTGATTTAGCTACACATTTTCCAATTGGAAAAGATAATTTATTATGTTGATAATCCTTTACATTAATACTAGGTATGGAAACAAGCTAGGCACCTATCACATACCTATAACAGGGCTTGTCATACCTTTTCTATAAATAGGTGAGACTCAGACTTTTAAAAAATATATTTAGCTTGATAAATCAGACTTTAGGCCATTTAAAATGTCCATTAGACCTATCAGGCTAACCTATTTTTATTATATTATATTATGTAATAATTATATTATACTATTTTAATATAACTAATATTATTAAATATAAGAATTTAATATAAAGAATGAATACAAAAGTATAATTTAATTTTGAATGTTAGATGAGCCTAATTAAAAGGTAACCTTTTTAGTCTGTTTAAAAGCGGACATGTTGGCCTATATAAAGGCCTTAGAGCATAACATGACTTTAAAAATGCTAATAGGTTAGGTAAGACTTTTAAACAAGTCAGAACTAGGCTTTAATTTTAAATTCTAGAAGCAAACAATCAAGCACATGCTCTTATATTCTTTATATGTTCGGTCTGTTTAAGGAAAATTATGGTCTGACATGTTTCAAACCTTAATTAGAAGGCACATAGTCTAGTCACAAGTGAATCTCATCTATTACATCTTCATTGTGTGATTTGATCTCTCAAATTCAACTATAAAAGAACACTCAATTCTTGTCCATACACATAGTAGCCTTGCTTATCTAAATTCTCCATTTGTTCAATTAGAATGTTGTCTCTTAATATATTTTAGCTTATTGTTCTCCTAGTGGTATAACATTAGGGCTTATCCCTCCACACTATGCAAAATCACCTTTATTCATTCCTAATCTTACTTTTATTGAAAGAATGAAAATGTTAGTACAACAAACACAAGCATGTATCAAACATTTATCCGACATGGTTTCATCAACATTTCATCCCAACGGTTCAGAATATTCCTTATAGAGAGGCACAATTCTGATGCCCATAATAAAGCGGATACTCACCGGCGTTCGTGGTAGTGGAGGTTGGCTTTGACACCTTCAATAATGGTGTTTAAAAATCATGTTGTTGGTGATGGGCACTAGGGCTACAAACATATGGGCACATTGTGAGGATTGTTATCTCAATCTTGGATGTCATTGTTACCCTAAAAAGGAAGATTACTTTCCAAATTCCAAATCCAAATCTTACATCCCCTTAAACCCCAATCACATTATTCTAAGACATATAGGCGTGATACTAAATCTAAAGGCTTTTACACGAATGAATTTTTCATTTTCCCTCTACTCATTCATCATCACCCCATTTAAAATTAGCCAAGCATTGTTTTTAGTTGTGGTATTGATAATTATTCTCCACAAGCAATGATTAGGAATTACGAAATAGTAAGGGTATTTGGTTTGGGAATGGATAAAACATCCTTTATAATAGAAACACAAAGTTAGGGAAGATTCTCATACTGTTTCATACATATGGATATTCTGAATCCCCCACCATTATTGTACTTCAGGATTGGCACCAACATAAATCCACCAACAATCTCTAAAATTGCAAATTTCGTTAAATCCACTACTCCTGTATACTTTGTGAATGTTGCAGACCTAGGAGTGAATAGGGAATGACTTCATATTATTGAAAGAATAATTTATTTTGACTATAAATGTCCTAATGGGTTTGTTGTTGATTTTAGAGCTGCAATGTCATACCTGACTAAAGAAGCATATGGCATACTTCTGAATAAATTGGATAACCACTTCTCAAAACATAAGGAGAATTTAGGAAGGGTAATTAAAAAGAATGGAGTTGTTATTCATGGATCAAAGGAGCACAAGGGTACAACAATGTTCTAGGTATCACTTACTACTTCGAAGGTGGTGATCAAGTGGACGTAACTCCTGAAGACACTATTTTTAGGCAGACAAGGCCATGACATAGAGAAAAATTTTGTTCTGGTGATTCTCCAGGATACAGGGGGTTAAATATCTTAGGAGCATTTCATAAAGTCTACTACATGTTCATATATAATATCAAGAATAAGACAATACAATTTGGGTGAGAGGGTTATGCCAAATATGGCTTATTTTAATATATGAATGAATCATGAATTCAATAAATAAATTAGCTAGGGTGCCTTTTATTAATTGACCCTTCGTGATTAACAAGTTGTTATCATGTTAACTAATCACTGCTATTTCTTTATTAGTACATGCATTATATTTTCTTATTCTCTTCACATTGTGAGAGGTAAAAACATTAAATCTATAATATGATATATTTTTCACCATAAAACATTAAATCTATAATATGATATATTTTTCACCATAAAATATTCTAGAATATTCTTCTTGATACCCTTCTTTTGATCGTATTTAATTAAAAATTCTTATCAATCCATTAACAATTATTAGCTTAAACACAATTAATATAAGTTGGTCCAGGCCATAAGTCTATTATCTTTTGATAACTTATATTTGAAAGGATATTTTTTAAGGTGAAGATATATAAAGGAAGAAGTTAAAAACAAATGTAAGATACAGTAAGGATAGAATTAAAAATCGAAACATGGAACATATGGCTTGATCAATATTCATTTTCTATAGCATCACTTCATTAACACCATTCGCAACATAATATTTGTGAAAACCTTATTTTGTCCAATACTACAAAGGTCAATGATCTTTCTAAATGAATAAATTCAACTGTTAATAGTTATTTGTTGATTGAATGAATAAATCCTATCAGTTGATATGTGTTATATGTTCCTTTAAATGAATAAATCCAGCTGATTCTTAGGAGTTATATATTGATTTAAATGTATAAATCCTACAGTTGTAAAGAGTTATCTATTGATTTAAATGAATATAGTATATTGGTTGTTAAGAATTATCTACATATTTAAAAGAAAATGAATAAATTTAACCACTTGTTAAAAGTTATATGTTGAATTAGGGTTAGAATCAGAGAGATGGAATTCTATTGCTTTTTGAATTAGGTTACATTTCTTATAACTATTCATTTTAAAAGTGCAGATTCACCATCACAAAACCTGACATTTTCAAATATAAGTAAACCCTCAATCTCCTATTAAAAACACACCAAAAATACACAAAATTTGATGTCTAAGTTTTTGTGTCTAATCCTTAGTAGGTAGTAGCCTTTAAATTGTCGCCACGTGAATTTCTCAGAATGCGAAACGTGTCATTCATGTCTCATGTCATGTTGGCGATCCTAACCCCTAATTGTTGACTGCCATATGGAATTTCAACTATATTTTTTTCATTTTTATCCATTTATTTATATAATTAATAACATTAAATTTTTAATTTTTATTCTTTATAAATAATAATAATAATAAATATTTTTAAATTAACAATTATTAATTTATTGAAATTTTTTTATATAAATAATAGTAAATATTTTCTTTATATAATTCAATCAATATTTTACTTATAAAAAATCAATATTAAATAAAAATTTAAAGTATTTTTAACATATTAACTTAGTAATTTTAAGAGTATGGTTCAAGGTCATGGTTACCTCTTTTCTATTGACCCCCTTTTTTATAATAAAATTAAGTAAAGATTAAAAGGAGTATAACGATAAAGGTATTATCATTCACTCTTCAAGTTGAGACACAATAGCGAATATAGGAATGCTAGTTCACTCACTTGAAGTGAATAGACGCATGATGATAAATGTAAAAATCCTTTAATCCTATAAAAAATATTCAAAGAAGACGAGACATGATTGATATGACAACGGTGAACTTTTAAACTTGTCATCGTAAGAATAAAAAATGAGAACAAAAAGTAATTTGTAGAAGAGTGGTAAGAATCTTGTGAAATTTTAAATTTTACATTCATAAAAATAAAAAATATTTGACAGTGTAATGTAGTATCTAGGAACAAGTTTTGAAGTGGTATATAGTCTTATGGAATTAAATATCATTATTCCCCAAATATCATAATATTATTCATTATAATTCAATTCTAAAATGAAGAGATAAATCTTATCAACCAATTGAATTTATTCATTTAAATTAACATATAACTCTTAACAACACTAACATTTATTCACTTAAAAGATTATTCACCATTGTAAAATTATTTTTTAGTCTTTTTTTCACTTTATTAAAAATTATTTAAATAGGTCGGTTAAAATTAGGTATTCACAATCGTGCTAATCTCATGTTCCTACAATATTTGTATCTTTGGGTCTATAAAAATGACATATTCATGGGAGAAAATTGAATTATTTGGGCTTTGGAGGTTTGACGGGGCGAACAACTAATTTTCAAATACGAGATATGTAACGACCCGATTTCTACCCTTGAAATTTTTTTTTTCATTCATTTTAATTCCCTCCTACATACATTCATCATCTTACTTAAAACCTTCAGGAATCATTCCTTAAAAATACTCTTTACACCTATTATATTATAATATAATTTAAATTGCGGAAAAACATAATTCATTCATTATTATTCCCATTGGGTACTAAGAGCCCAAAAGTTATAATACTCCAAATATAACAATACCCATGGTTACGAATACCCAATGAATGTCAACCATGGTTACAATCATTCAAATCCACAAGTAGTCATTTAAAGTACAAAAACGCAAATAGTGAATCCAACGTCTAAAGCTCCTAAAGCTCCCGAACTAGCATACTCCATTCGTCTATTTACCTGCAATGGGATTATCAATGACAAAAGTACAAAACACACAAATGAGTAAGTCGTTAATTCAATAAACGTCATTATAAGATAATCCACATTAGAAAAAGGGTTAGTAAACCATTTTCGAAATTCATTTTGTCTTGCTGCATAACTTGAGCCAAAGTCGCTACACCCCTCAGGGTTAGCTAAAAGCAGAATCTCGTTTCTCTTAAAACAAATCACGCTTATATACTCAAGCCAGAGTTTACGCTTCTATACTCAAGCCAGAGTCGCTAACCATTCATGGTCGGCTAAAACATATTTTCCTTTCATCGATCTCCTCATAAATCATTTTCATGCTTCTATACTCAAGCCAGAGTGTATGCTTCTATACTCAAGCCAGAGTGTATGCTTCTATACTCAAGCCAGAGTCGCTAACCATTCATGGTCGGCTAAAACATATTTTCCTTTCATCGATCTCCTCATAAATCATTTTCATACTTCTATACTCAAGCCAGAGTGTATGCTTCTATACTCAAGCCAGAGTCGCTAACCATTCATGGTCGGCTAAAAATGTACTTCTTTTTCATTCGTTTCACCATAAATCATTTCCGGTAAATCCACGCCCACATTAGTATAAACACACCCATATATGTTTATACTAAATACGTGATTTACACTCAATCATCGCATAACCAGAAAGTACCACATACTTTCCTTTCCGTAAATCTACGCCTGCTTTAATGTAAACACACCAATGTATGTTTATATCAAATGCGTACTTTACGTATCAATCATTGCATAATCAGAAAACTCACATTTTCGATTCCAAATGCTCAATTAAAGACTTATCCTTACCTCGATGAGTGTTGGGTTTGGTTCTTGGCAACTTCTCGAGTTCCACCGACACCGCCTCCAACCTTAGGATCTCTCTTCATCCCACCACATAACACAATGTTAGTCATTTATTCCAAATATCACATAAACAACTTATATTGCATCATTTAATCATACAAAATATTCATCATCAATATTCAACCATCTAAAACATGCATAACATCTCATATTTCAATATTTGGGGGTAAACTCATCTTCTACCTCTAACATTTTACTCATTCTCTCCTTTTACCACATTTTCACTTTTAGGGTTTTTGGGGTTTTCATGAATCAACCCACAACCCTTTCCATTCTTGAGATACTATCTCTAAACCAAGAGTTTACAAGATAAAAACAACATAAAACGAACCATAACTCTAACGGATGAGTTTCCATGGTTTCTCATGTTATGAAAATAAATCCAACATACCCAAAACAAGTTAGAGAGGAAGAAGAAGAGTTAGTAACAAGAGGTTTACCTCTTCTCGAGCTCCAAGATGAGTCCTAAGGCTCCTTGCTCTTGAAAAACTCTCCTCTCTCTCTTCTCTTCGAAGTTCTAACCCTAAAATGTGTTTTGGGTTTCTATTTTATAGACACTACGATAAGTGTAATCGATTACAAGTATAGTGTAATCGATTACACTGTGTAAAATATAGAGGCATCGTCGCTATGTAATCGATTACCAACATGGTGTAATCGATTACATAAATACGATGTAATCGATTACCAGAAGTGTGTAATCGATTACATTAATACTATGTAATCGATTACCAACATGGTGTAATCGATTACATTGTGTCAGATGTACATATCTGATGCTTTTAATCATCGTGTAATCGATTACCAGGAGTGTGTAGTCGATTACCAGGAGTGTGTAATCGATTACCAGGAGTGTGTAATCGATTACCAGGAGTGTGTAATCGATTACCAGGAGTGTGTAATCGATTACCAGGAGTGTGTAATCGATTACCAGGAGTGTGTAATCGATTACCAGGAGTATGTAATCGATTACCAGGAGTGTGTAATCGATTACATTGTGTCAGATGCACAGGTCTGATTAGTTTATCAGCGTGTAATCGATTACCAGCAGTGCGTAATCGATTACACTGTGTCAACAGCCCAAAATTGTCATTTCTCGCCCAGGCGAGAATCCTCAAGTATAGTCCAGGATTTCACCCTCCCAGGTGATCCTTTTTCGCTCAAGCGAGAATCTCTCGATTAAGCGAGGCTTCCAGGACTGATACTATATTTTTAAAGATTAAAATTTGGGGTGTTACAAGATATTCACCCTACTCACTATGGACACATTTGTCTAGTTGTCACATCTTACTTTTTCATAGTTGTTTTACTTCACAAGTAATGCAAATTTGTTGACGAAAAATATCTTATTCCTCTACTGTTTTTGATAACCTATATTTACCTTAGTAGAGTCTTTCAATAGTATGGTTCGCTCATCTTTCCTATTACTTTAAAAAGTGATCATAAATGCTCTGACAAAACCTATTAATAGCCAGGACAAATTTTAGGTTTACAATCTTGATATGCTATAGTCCATATCCTATGCCCATTTATTTGTGAGGTCCTTTTCTTCCATTCCTTTTAATCTATCTTACATGTATTATGTGTTTTTATTTGTTGTTATATTGTTCATGCAATTATCTATTTATTTATTATTCTCAATCTACATATGGTTCATTTGTTAATACTTAATTTTTTATTTAATATTAATATAATAAAAATAGTAAATATAATATTAATGTAAATAATAATCAATAAAATAATTAATAAATGATAATTTTTGTTTGAATATATATTTTTAATAATAATAATAAATGTTTTTATAAATAAAATAGTGTATTTTTCATATTTAATAATTTTTCATATTTTTCATAATATATATGAAGTAAGGGCGATGATGTCACATTGATTCATTAGTCTATATTTGAAAGACCATGATACATTAATTGAGTTCGTTGAAATTTAATCCAATTTTTTTTTAAAAATAAATAAAAAAACGTTTGTTATGAGAAATAATTACTAGTAATCTAAAAGTAAAAAAATAAAATTATGACATAATGATAAATAATAATAATAATTGTTTTATTTAATGATAAGTAATGAATGTCATATTAAATAATTATGACTTTTCCAAATGAAGATACTTTGATATGATGAATAATCTTTTCATTAGCAATAGGGGTGAAAACAAGTTTGACCACCTATCAGACGCCTATAACAAGGCATGCGAAACATTTTGTGTAAATTGACTGACATATTAATTATATTATAGTATTTTAATATAACTAATATTATTATATATAAAATTTTAATATAAAGAATGTACACAAAAGTATAATTTAATTTTGAATGTTAAATGAGCCTTATTAAATGTAGGCTTGTTAGTCTCTTTAAAAGTGAGCATGTTGGTCTATTTAAAGGCCGTATAGCATAACACACCTTTAAATAAGCTAACAGATTAGACAAGTCTCTTAAACATGCGAGCGTTAGTCTTTAATGTTATTTTACACAAGTAAAAAGTTGGGCTCATGCTCTTATATGCCATATAGTTTTAGTCTGTTTAAGAAAAATATGGTCAGACCTGTTTTCGCCCTTAATTACTAGGCATATAGTCTACTCATGGGCGAATCCCATTTATTACATCTTCATCGTATGATTTGATCTCTCAAAATCAACTATAAAAGAAAAATTAATTCTTGTTTATACTCATTGTAGTCTTGCTTATCTAAATTCTCCCATGACTTCCATTCAAGTGATGTCTCTTATTTTTAGCTTGTTGTCATTGAGTTTAGCTTATTAGTCTTATAGCTCTCCTAGTGGTTTAACACTAGAGCTCATCCCTCCACACTCTCCAAAATCACCTTTATTCTTTCCCGATCTTACTTTTATGGAGAGAATGCAAATGCTAGTACAACAATCGCACACACGTGTCCAACATTTATCTGATATGGTTTCAATAACATTTTATCCCAACATTTCAGATTATTCCTTACAACAAGACACGATTCCAATGCCCGTTATAAAGAAGATACACGGCTGGTCCATGGTTGTGGAGGTTGGCATTGGCACCTTTAATAATGGTGCTTACAAATCACACACTTTGGTGATGGACAACGGGGGTTCAAACATATGGACACAGTGTGAGGATTGTAAACGCATACGTGGTGGATGTTGTTACCCTCAAAAGGAGGATTACTTTCCAAATTCGAAATCCAAATCATACATCCCATTCAACCCACCATCACCTTATTCTAAGACATACGGGGGTGGAACTAAATCTAAAGGCTTTTATGCGATTGAAACTTTCACTTTTCCTTCTACTTCTTCCTCATCTCCCCATTTAAAATTGCCAAACATTACTTTTGGTTGTGGCACTGATAATTATTCTCCACAAGCAATGGACAGGAACTACGAAATAGCAGGAATATTTGGTTTGGGAATGAACAAAATGTCCTTTATAAAACAAATAGAAACACAAAGTGGGGGAAGATTCTCATACTGTTTTGTACGTATGGATATCCAGAATTCGCCACCAATGTACCCCAGGTTTGGAACCAACATAAAGCCACCACCAATATCTAAAACAGTAAACTTCGTTAAATCATCTACTTCTTTGTACTTTGTGAATGTAGTAGACCTAAGAGTGAATATGGAACGACTTCATATTAATGAAAGAATAATTTATACTGACAATAAACGTCCTAAAGGGTTTCTTGTTGACTCAGGATCATCCATGTCATACCTAAGTAAATGAGCATATGGCGTAGTTGTGAGCAAATTGGATGAGCACTTCTCGAAACATAAAGAAGAATTTAGGAAGAGGAATACTAAAGAATGAATTTGTTATTCAAGGATCAAAGGAGCAAAAGGGTACAAAAATATACCAAGTATCACTTACTACTTCGAAGGTGATACTCAATTGGATGTAACTCCAGAAGAAACTTTTTTTACTATGACAACTCCAGGAGGTTGTGAAAGCTTTTGTTTGACAATTCTTCAGGATACAGGTGGGTCAAACATCTTAGGGGCATTTCATCAAGTCAACTACAAGTTAATATATAATACCAAGGATAAGACACTCCAATTTGGGCAAGAGGATTGTGCCAAAAATGGTTGATTATATTCATATATGAATGATTAATGAATTCAATATATAAATTAGCTACAATTCCTTTTATTATTTGACCCTTTGTGATTAGCTAGTTGCTCAAATGTTAATTAATTAGCGCTTTCTCATTATTAGTACATGTACTATGTTGATTTCTTCTCTTCACATTGAGTGAGATGAAAACATTAAACCTATAATATGTTATATTTTCCTTTGTTCGCCTTTAATAAAGAATACTTATCTTTCAACTAACCCCTATTGCCTTAAATGGAGTTAATTTAAGTTACTCAAGGCTACAAGCCTATTATCGCCTGATAGCTTATATTTGGAAGGATATTTGTTAACATGAAGAACCAAGGTTAGACACAATAATGGTAAAATTAAAAGTCGAAATACATAACATATGGCTTCATCAATATTCACTTTCCATCATCAACATCGCTTCAATCACACCATTCATAACATAATATTACAAAAGTCTATGATCTTTTTAAATAAATAAATTCTACAAGATATTAAGCATTATTTTTCGATTAAATAAAATATCCCAATGTTGTTATGAGCTTTATGTTCATTTAAATGAATAAACCTAGCTAGTTCTTAAGAACTATATATTGATTTAAATGAATAAATCCTACAAGTTGTTAAGAGTTAGCTATTGATTTAAATGAATATATTCTCCTAGTTGTTAAGATTTATCTAGATTTAAAAAATGAATAAATTCAACCAATTGTTAAAATTATTTATTCATTAAAGAATGAATAAATTTTATTAGTTTATAAATCAGAGATTGAATCCTATTGATTTTTGGAACATGGTTACAATTCTTATCACTATTCTTTTTAAAAGTTGCATACACCATTACAAAATCATACATTTTCAACTCTAAATAGGTCTATGGTCTCCCATTAAAAACACCAGAAAATACACAAATTCTCATATTTCCCTTTTTGTGCTTTTTCTCTGGTAGGCATAGCCTTTAAGCCACCGCCATGTGAATTTCTCAGAACGCAACATGTGTCATTCATGTCCCATGTTCTGTTGGAGATCCTATCCCCTAATTATTGATTGTCATGTGGAGTTTCAAGTATATTATTTATTCAATTTCATACATTTATTTTTATAATTAATAATATTAATTTAATCATTTTTCTTGTTTATAAATTATAATAATAATAAACATTTTAAATTATCAATTACTAATTTATTGGTTTTTTTATAAATAATGAATATTAAGTAAAAAATTAAAAGTATTTTTAATTTATTAACTTAAGAAGTTTAAGAATATGGTTCAAGGTCAATGTTATCTCTTTCCTATTTACCCCCCTTTTTAATAAGAAAATGTAGTAAGGGAGATTAAAAGTATGATAGAGACTAAGGTATTATCTTCCACCCCTTCAAGTTGAAACACGATAGCGAACATATCACTACTACTTCACTTGCTTGAACTGGATATGTAGATAATGATAAATGCTACATAACTGGAGGAGATCCACTTACTCCAAGAATAAGTAGAAAAAACTTACTCCACATCATAGTCATTCATTCTTGGAAAATCCAATGGTTTAGATTTACTCACTAATTCAAACCATTGGATTTTCCAAGAATGAATGGCTATGATGTGGAGTAGATTTTTTCACTTACTCTTGAAGTAAGTGAATCCCTTCCCTAACTAGATTGTTGTCCATATTTTATTTGGGAAAATTCAATTACGGTCTGTTGAAATTTATTTTGAAACTATAAGCATTCTATCATATATAGAATTAAAATTAAATGAGTTGTTTGAATTTTTGACTTTTTTGTTTTAAGTATCTAACCATGATATCATGAGAAATGCTATCTTCTCTTATTAATCTTTCTACGAATACTCCCACACATTGTTAAAAAATTAAGATTAATAAATATTTTGCTGATAAAACAAAGGATCAACTGATGACATGTGTGAATTTTAAGTGGGTGGAAGGATGAATTATATTTACTATTTCTCTAATATTGTTTTCTTTTGTGGTATAATGGGAAGCTATGGAGAATATGGCAGAACTAATAATTTCTTATTCTTCTACTCTTTGATATTCTACTAGGTTGGTATATCTAACATGTTAGATACTTGAATATTTGGATAAATGTGGCTTAATTTACTCCATTCTTTATTTGGTTTAAAATAGAATGATTACTGGTTTTTTATGTGGAGTTCCTTAACATGTTATCATTAATATGACAAGTATCTCCTGATGAAATGTGGGAATTATGAAGTAGATCGATCTTGCTCATGACTTTGGCTAGATTTTGATGAAAACACTGACATCAATAAAATGTAGAAAAGGGATTGAAGACCTTATAGACTTATAAGCATGCTCATCAAGTGATCAAGATCTTTAGCTTTCTAAGTTAGGTATTTCTATCTTAAAGTCTCCTTACATAAAGTAAGACTCAAATGCTCTTAAAAAAGGTTTTGAAAATATTAACTTGGTTTGAAAATGATTTCAAAAATATGAAAACAAAATTTCAAAAAGTTGAATAACAGGTTAATTGAACTAAGTAATAGGTTATTGGGACAGGGTAATGAGTTACCCTAGCATAATAACATGTTTTAGGAAAAAGTAACATAGAGAATCTGGTTACTCAACCGAGTAACCGATTATTCTTTGGATAGAAGCTTTTGGTAACCGATTATACTAGTTAAGTAATTGATTATTCAAAGCTCTTACAACAGTTTTCACATTCAAACTGAAACAACTTCGAAAATGAATAAATGTCTCTCCAATCAACTTCTACCTCTTGAAATGGGTATGTTGGCTGGTTGGAAGCCTTTTAAAGGTCCGTCCTATTCAGATTCAAAATTAATCATTCACTACAACTTTCTATACACTTTTTGCAACAACTTAGTCAAATTTTATGATTTTATGAAAAGTTGTCTAATTGTTTTTCAAAACAAGTTTCTACACTTGATTTTCACGTAGAAAACATTTGAGCATTTGTGTATTACTTAGAGTGATTGACATGCAAGGATTGAAATCTCTAACATTCATATTACATAGCAATCCTTTCCTTAGACACAAATTCTTAATTTATCAATTTTTTTTTGTAAATTCACGATAGGGTGTGGTGCAGAGAAATGCTGATAATATAGAATTGATGTACTTTTAAATTAGTAATATTTGTGATTGTAATCTAGGAAAAAGTCTTAGAGTTAGATTTATAAAGATTTGACAATCTCTTATTGTTTGAAAGAGGACTAGATGTAGCCTTCGATATATCAGTGTTATCTATTTTCCCTACTCTTTCACATTATGCATTTGTTTTTTTCTAACATAGCCTTCTGATGCATATCTGATTTTCATATTTTTTCCAAGTAGCAAAAATGTTAATTAAGTTGAGAAAAAACTAGAAAACTAATTCACCCTCTCTTAAATATCCATCTAGAATTACAATTGACACTAGAGAAAAGGTTGGGAAATTTATTCCCTAGATCTTAACTTTCTAAGATGATCTCTAAGTCCTTTCTAAGAGAAGGTTCTAACATAAATCATTATCCAAGTTTTGTTGAGAATGCTACAATTTCTAGAAAATCCATACGAGAATCTTTACCGAGTCTCATGATTTAGACATTTGGAATGCAATAGAAGAGGATCCATAAATTTTGAGCGTAGTTACTAATGGAGTTAAGGAATCCAAGCCATAAGGTGTCTGAAATGATGAGGACAAAAATAAAATCCAATATGACCTCAAAGCCAAAAACATTCTTACATCTGCTTTAGGCATAGATGAGTTCTTTAGAGTATAAATTTGAAAATCAAACATGACTTCAAAGCCAAAAAATTATGACATGTGATTAGGAAATTTGGGATACTCTTAAAATGACTCGTGAAGGGACTCAACAAGTCAAGAGATCAAGATTCACTACATTGTCACAAGAATTTGAGATATTTATAATGAAACCTGAAGAGAAAATCATTGATCTTCAAAATATATTTACTCATCTTACCAATCATCTTATTGATCTAGGAAAAGTCCTATCTAATAGTTACCCTAATCTTAAAGTCCAGAGGTCTTTAATTAGAACTTGAACAATAATATCTGAAAAAAAGAGTATTTCAAAACTTTCCTTGTGCATTTTATTTGGTAAATTATAGGAACATGAGTTGGAGCTAAGCCAACTTGAATGAGGAACAAGAGAAGAAGCCCAAAAACACATCCTTAAATTTGAAGGAAGATTCACGTGACACATCCGGAGAAGAGTCATATGAGGATGGAATGGAGGACATGAACCTGCTGGTCAAGAAGTTCAGTAAGTTTCTCAAAAGAAACAAAGGTGTCAAGGTTCCCAGGCAAGAGATTCATAATAAGCAATGATGCATTAACATAAGGACATAACTTCATGGGAAGTTTAGAGAATAAGACAACAAAGAGAGCATACATATCATGGAAAGATAACGACACTAGTTCCAATTTAGAACATGAGAGTGAGGAACAAGTGCATCTATCCCTGGTGGCATCTCACCAATCCATGATGATGAGGTAAATGATTCTGAAAATTTAGATAAACCTTCTTATGATGAACTTCAAAATCCTTTTAATGAACTTCATAGGGTATATATGAAACTTTCAAAATTGATTTTAAAATAGAAAAAAATCATATTACTGTTTTCGAAAATCATAACAATATATTAATAAGGGATATGGACCTATTAAAGGTAAAGTATTTTAAATGTCCTAAATGTGATACTCTAGAAGCAAAATTTTCTTTATTAAGTCAAGAACTTAACTGATTTAAAAAGAGTAGTCATAACATGGACAACATCTTGAAAAAGAAAGACATACCAATGACTGAAGAGGTCTAGGCTATTCTAATTGTCAACATTCAAATAGCAAGTTGAAAATTGTCTTTATGAAAAATAATAAGGTTAACATGCAAAAATTTCAAAAGGAAAGTATCCATATAAATCCTTTGTTTAAAACAAAACCAAGGATACGTCAATATTAACCTAGTTGCTTTTATTGTAAAAATATAGGTCATACACCTGATTCATATTATAATAGGAAAGTTGGTATTCCAACTGGCCGATATAAATTAATTGAGAAATGTGCTAACCTTGTACGACCCAACTCATATTGGGTACCTAATAAAAACATTTAATTGTTTTGTAGGTGTGCTTGAAGGCTACAAATGAAATATGGTATCTTGATAGTGGCTATTTAAGCACATGAGAGGTGACTAGAGCAAATTTGGAGTTGGTCGACTTGGAAGGCCACCTTCTACAACCATTGAAGGAGTGCTATATGTTGAAGGCATCGAGCATAAATTTTTAAGTCTGAGTCAACTTTGTGACAAAGGCTTCAATGTAGATTTCTACTCTAACAAATGCATCATTGAAGATAAGGTAATTCATGATACTAATTTCATTGGAAATTAGATTAATAATTTACATGATTTCCTTAAATGATATTTCTTTAAGAGTTAAGTGTCTAGTTGTTAATAAAAGGAACAATTGATGTAGGACTATGGTATCCTAAGGGAAGTATATGTGATTCGGTCAGGTACTCAGATTCAGTTTTTGTTGGTTGCAAAATTGAAAGGAAGCGTACTAGTGGTACATGTCATATTCTTGGAAATCTCTTAGTCTCCTAATCATGTAAGAAACATGCATGTGTTGCTTTAAATATTGCGGAGGTAGAATACATAGCAGCATAAACTTGTTGTGCAGATGTGTAGTGGCTCAAACTACAATTACATGGTTATGGTCTAGAATTAGGTTGCATTCCCTTGAAGTATGATAACACTAGCGCTTTCAACCTTACTAAGAATCCAGTAATGCATTCTAGGTCCGAACAAACATATATAAGGCATCACTTCCTTAAGGATCATGCTCAAAAGAATGATGTGCAATTAGAGTTTGTTGACACTTGTGATCAAGTAGCGGACATATTTACTAAACCCTTAGAAAAAGAACCTTTTTTTTTCAAAATTAGGAGAGAATTAGGCATAATAGCTGAATCAGACCTAAGTTAAATCATCATTAAAAGTTTATAAGTTTATATGTTTGCTTTATGACATATTATGTATGCCTACTTGTTCATATGATTGTTTAATTTTATGGGTGTATAACTAACTATCCTAGCAGGGTAACCAATTATCAGGTATTGAGGTACATGAATAATGAAAATATGAAGGAAGTAATCGATTTCTCTCAATGAGTAACTGATTACCGAAGAAAATTAAAACATTTGGGTAACCAATTACTCAATCGAGAAACTGATTACTCGATGAACAATTCTGAAAATCTGGGTATTCGTCGAAGGAGTAACTATTACTCTAAACTTGAGTAACCAATTACTAAATTCTTTTGAATATGCTCAATTATAATTTCCGGAACTCCTTAGGCAACAAAATCTTTGAGATTTTTTTAGAAAAGAACGCCTATTACACTAAATTGGTGAGGGTATTTTACTGCAATGTGAAAGTTAAAAGAGACAAACTCTTTTCTTCAGTTTGCATAAAAATGCCAAGCACTAGAGCCGAACTCGGCTATGGACTTCAATTTACTTCGAAGGAGATTGATAGAAAGAGGTTCTACTACTCTTTGTGTAGACTCCCTCAAGAGGAAATTGTGAGCAAAAAACATAAGGTAGTGGTTGAGTTTGTTAAAAACCAAGATATCCTATATGTTGGGAATCTCAACCTAGATGATTGTGTGTCACACTATTTCTTAAGCTATGTTGTAGTTTCCAAATTTTCCAATTATCCTCAGATAAATGATATTGAATAACCTGTTAATTCGACATTTCAAAACTGATCTGGATTCTCAACCTGACCGTCCACCCTCTCAATCTCAATTCAATCCCGCCTCATCCTCTTGCGAGCCAAAAAATCGTATGATCATGAACGAGTTGATCAATCTTCGAGGCTACATCACTACAAGGATGGATGCCCTAAATGCTCAAAACCAACAAGTCCAAGCTGAAGTCACACGACTATGCAATTGATGGACTAAATGGAAATCAATGATGATGAGTAGGAGAATTCTTAGATATAAGGTTTTGTCTGTTTTGATTGTAGCTTTGATATTTCTTATCTTACGATGTATTTTGACTTATGTGGTTATTCTTCGATGCAATTCCTAGTTATGAATGAACATTATTATCGCTTCAATGTTATTGCTACTGGTTTAATGCTTTATATCATTTTGATTAAACACTTAAACACATTGTTCATATGATCCGACCTTGACACAAGTATATATATCTTGTATCCCCGCTATATTTATCTGTATTTTGCCTATGAAAAAACATGGTTTTTCCTTCTTTTTTATGAAGTCAAAAGGGGTAGAAAAGTTGGAGTTGTGCTTTCATGATTAACTCTAAACACAAAGGGGGGGGGGGGGGGGGGGGGGGGGGGGGGGGGCATACAAGATAGGGGAGCATACACAAACTAAAAGCTTACATATCAAGATACATGTATGCAACATCAACATCTGACCTTGACTAGGTTTTGACAAAGATACCAACATCAACAAAAATAAGAAAACTGATTGAATACCTTAAAGATTTAGTACCATGTTCATTAAGTGATCAAGACCTTTAGCTTTCAAAGTTAGGTGCTTTTAAGTCTCTTTACATAAACTAATAGTAAGACGCTCTTTGGAAAGTGTTTGAAAATATAACTTGGTTTGAAAATGATTTCAAAAGGATGAAAACAATTTTTCAAAAACTGTGTAACATGTTACTTGAACTGAGTAATAGGTTACTAGGACAGAGTAACCGATTACCCAAGTAGAGTAATAAGTGACCAGGAAAAAGTAACATAGAGTAACCGATTGCTCAATCGAGAAACTGATTACTCATTGAACATAAGCTTTTGGTAACCGGTTACACTAGTCGAGTAATCAATTACTTATAGTTGTTATAGGAGTTTTCAAATTCAAACTACAACAACTTCTTCCAAAAATGAAAAAATGCCTCTCCAATCGACCTCTACCTCTTAGAATGGGTATGTTGGTTGGTTAGAAGCCTATTTAAAGGTCTTTGGCATTCGGATTCAAAATCAATCACTCACTACAACTTTTTGCAACAACTTAATCAAATTTTCAGATTTTTTGAAAAATTGTCTAAGTGTTTTTCATACCAAGTTATGCACTTGATTTTCAAAAAGAAAACACTTGTGAATTTGTGTATCACTTAGAGTGATTTACATGCAAGGACTTAAATATTTAAGAGTCATATTAAATGCAATCCTTAGCCCAAGAAACAAATTTTTCATTAATCAGTTTTCTATAAATTTGCCATAAGTGGTGAAGGGAAATAGTGATAATTTAGAAGTGGTGTACTTCTAAATTAGTGAGATTGGCGAGTGCAATATGAGACAAAGTGTTAGAGTTAGATTTGTAAGAATGGTAATTTACACCAATAAGTCTTAAAACTAAATTTAGGATTCTCATTCCGGTGTATATAGTACTAATTGGATGGATTATTGAGTGGATTAAAAATCGAAATTTCCCTTACCATTGTAAAATAAACGGATTATGATTATTGAAGATTTTGACAAAAGAAGAAGAACAACGAATTAAAAAGGATTTGAAGAGAATAGAAGAAGAACGAAGGGCAACAAGAATGTCATGGCTTTGGATGCACAAAGAGAAAGGATTGGGCAAGATGAAGAAATAAAAGATAAATCTTTTGAGAATTGAATGAATTTCATTGATCTAATAATTTAACACACGTTTACACACACACATACACACACATATATATATATATATATATGAGGAATATGTAATTTCCCTTCTAGAATACAATAAATTCTTAACTAACTAACCAACTAAGTAAAAACTAACTATAATCTAATCACTAACTAACTTTCAACTATCACTAGCTTTTCCAATAAGCTAATCACCCCAATTTCTTTTTGCTTGCTAGTGAAGTTAACTTGCACTACCTTATACACGATTTCTCTAACTTGATCTATTCCTTTGATTGAATTGTTCAACAACATTCTCATGGTTTTCAAAGGTGCTCCACGAAATTAAGCATTTACTATAATGTATATACATGACTTATTACATTGGGATTTCAATGATTTTCACGCTATTTTCCCTTCTTTTTGGTACATTCTATAGCTTCATTTTCTTGTTGATTCATTACATCATTTTATGGGATTGAGAATACTTCATGAGTTATAAACGTGTTCCTCACAATGTTTGTTATTGACTTTAATAATTGCTTCCTATCCTTTTGTAACATCCTTGTTTCTAGTCTTGCCTTTCATATAAATGATGTATAATAATAAATAAGGTAGGCCCAAGATGAAGCCTAGCACATTTGAGAGTATCATAATAAGAAGAAAAACAATGACAATTTGTCAATTTAGTTTTGCTTTAACCTACAATTTGTCAATATTATGGGAATACTATTTTAGGGTGCAACCTACAATTTTATTGGATTATTCAAGGCCATGCAAAGATGATAACTATTATTTCAAAAACAATTAGTAATGGGAATTCTATCGTAATTAATTGGTGATATGAGATTTATTTCTCAACATCTTCTTCGTAAAACATGTAAAACTGTTCCGTTGAATATAAGACTAACAACGAGAATAGAATTAAGAATGGTTTCTATCTCATTGAAATTAACTAACGATATTAATGAGGTTGACGTGTCACATTAAGTAGTCCATTGAACATGGCACATGGCTTCAAGTTGTATAACTTGTTTTGTAACACATGATAGCAATGAGTCACATGTTAATAAGAGAATGCCATGTGGCACCACATAAGATATCATGTTTCTAACTGGTATCAATTGGTATCCCAAATAAGTGTGGAGTGACTAGACTTTGCCTTAAACAGGTCGAGCCTATATAGTATATAAGAGTCTGGGCCTCACCTGTTAGCATGTTAAAAAATATCAAAGTTTAGGTCTGACATGTTTAAAAGTCTGATCTGACCTATTAGCTTGTTTAAAATCCTGTTAAAGTAAAGAACTCAACACATTATGTATAAACTATGAAAAATTATTATAACAGTAGCAATTAGTGTAAAAAAATTTATATTGTTATCACAATTATTTCCATCACCTTTCAATATTGTATAATATATTCGAAGAATTTGTAGTGCCTTTGAAGTTAGAAGATATAAACAATATCTTTTAATATTATAATGAAATATGACACTGACGTGATGTTTCATATGGTTAACAACATAATTGAAAAAAATATGATATTGATGTCGAAAAAACATTAAAAATACAATATTAAATTGTTAAATAACATCCAAATAACATCTCAACAATATTAAATTTGCTACAAATGTTGTCTAGATGTCATACCATCCAAAAGTTATAAATATATAATAACATTACATAGGTCGGTCTGTTAGGCTTAATAAGCTTTTTAAAATGTCTGAGTCTGACCTATTTAGGTTAAATAGGTTATTGGAGAAATCTAAGACTGATCTTTTTACGAAAAAGGCCTAGTCTGATCTGGTCTGTTATAGGCTAGGCATTAGGCCCCTGATAAGTGGCCTAACATGTTTCTACCCTTAATCGCAAACACATATAAAAGGGTTGTTAAATCCACAATGACTTACTTGACACTAACCTTTCAACTAAAATTGTTATTCTAAGTTGATTTCAATTGAGTTGGTTTGTTTGTTTGATTATACTACTAACTTAAATTTGATTTAATTAAACTAGTGGAATAAAGATGTTGTGATTGAACTTAATTACCTACTCACTATCTATACGACTCAACAACACAATCATCTAGCTATGATTCTTTCATAACAATGGGACATCAATGGTACTAAAAGTTAATGTCTTAGTCAATTTTGTAGAATGTGAAGTAAAGCTCTTTGTCTAACAACTTTATCCATAAGATGAAGAACTATGGTCCACAAAACATACCCTATGCTTAACAATTATGCTTGTGAAATTTTGTTTTAATGTAACACCTCAAAAGTATTAATCGTCAATTAGCTCTATGTCTAGCAACTATACAAACAAGATGAAGATATATGATCTATTAACACACCTCCACGTCTAGCAACTATGTTAACAAATTTGAAAGTTATTTAGTGTTCATGTGATTCTATGTTTAGCAACCATATTAGCACGTGAATAAGTGTGACCATTTAGTACAAATTTACGTCTAGAAATTATTCAAAATGATGAGTTCCTAATTTCATCTAAAAATTAAAATTTCTTCATATGTCCATCAATTCAATAATATCATACAAAAAGATTCTCAATCTCTAAGTACAAATTAAGCATAGTAGATAACTCAAAAAAATAAAAACATAAAAAGTAAGCATAAATATGAATCAAAGTGTTATATGTTAAGTGAGTATTACATCCAATTCTAACAAAAGAGGAATTTAGCTAACCATTTTCATGATAATTATAACAAAGATAAAATGAGAAAAATAAAATTGAAAGGAAAAGGAATTGAATTCTCTAACCTTTCCGATTGCTTTTACATTTCGTAATGGCGTGAAATGTTTGAAGACGAAAAACGTTATGAGATGTTTTTCTGAATACCAAATCATGTAATAACATTCTCATATTCTTTTATTCACTTTACTTTTACATTTCAAAAAACAATTATTTTGAAACATATTTAACTTGGGGATTAATAATCATAATTATAAAAAATAACATTGAAAACACATGATATAAGATAGAGTAAATTACAATGACACTCCCTGAGTTTTAGTGAAATTACACAAAACACTCACACTTTTTTAAAACCTGCACAAAACCACCCCTAATTATATATATATACATTACATTCACTACCAATGTAAAAGAGATAATGTAATTTCTTAAACAGTAAAAGATAACGAGTGTAATTAAGTCAAATAAAATATGATACAATGTGAAAACAAATCCAAATAGAATAAGAGTCGATGTATATTCATTTCAAATTGCATCAATAATTCTAACGAGATGTTTAAATGACTCTTATATTATATTATAACTGACCAAAATAATGAATAACATCGACTCTTATACTATTTAGAATTGTCTTCACACTGTATCATATTTTATTTGACTTAATTATATTCGTTTTCTTTTATTGTTTAATAAATTACACTTATCTCTTTTATATAGGTAGTAAGTGTAATGTATATATATATATAATTAGGGGTAGTTTTTGTAGATTTTAAAAATATATGAGTAATTTGTGTAATTTCACTAAAACCAAGAAGATGTCAGTGTAATTTACTATAGATAATTATTTTCTTAAAAAACATTATGAACACAAAAACAAATAGGACCTAGCCAACACATACCAAGAGACAACAAAACAACAAAATTGCAAAGAAAATGTGTCAAATATTTGACTAGCCTAACTCTTCTTCAGTTAAAAGTGGGGCTGTTGGATTTTTATTTTAGCCACATGTCAAAATCATAATATGGTAATGGAGAGGAGAGGATCCAAATTCATAAAAAAAGGGATGACGTGGCAAGGCGTGTTTGAGATAAACGGTTTATTATGGCTGAGTCACGTGAAAAAAATCACGTAAAAAAATCTCTCAACTGAAACACTTTCTATATCTCACGTAAAAAAATCTTCTTAAAGTTTTATAATACCAAATAGAATGATGAATAATTTAAAAAGGGAAAAAAGTAGAATGATGAATAAATTATTAAATGTTACCTCCTCTATCACGTTATTTTTATTTTTTATTTTCTTCTATTGACGTGTGTCTTCTCTGTATTCTTTATAATAATTAATGACACCACTTATACACATGGCATTGGTGACACATACAAATCAATATTGCAAATGATTGGTATAATACATTGAATTGTTCAGATACCAAATTTAATCAATAATGTTTTATAAAAGTAATGAGCTATGACATCAAATATTAATGTACATTTTGTTAAATAAAATGTTAACAATTTGATATTAAAATAACACCCCTCTCTCTCTCATTATTAGAGTGGCATATAAATGTTTTTGTGCTACGTTACCTACTAAAAAGACCAACCCTCATGAAACTTGAATGATTTCAGTACACAGTATAGGGTAATCCCACTTTTTAAAAAACAATAGATAATAATACTTTTTGCTTATTTTTAGTACATTTTTCTCTTTTTTTGTCCTCATTTTCATATCATTGGTGTATATAAATGACAAGGGGTTGATCAACTCAAAATAGTTTCTGTTCCTGCATGATATTGAGGGCTTGAGTAGAAAGAAATAATCAAGAGAGAGCATGGCTATTCTGGGAACTGACAATACTTTGGCTTTAACTTTTGGAATACTAGGTAATGCATAAGGACCATCATCATCATATATCAATCTCTTTTTGATTTCTAAAAAAAAAAAATTCTTCTTGTTTTTCTAGTGTCTTTGATGTTGGAAAGTTTATGTTTTAGGATTATTTGACCCACTTATTACATTCTAGGTGTAACATTTTGGTTTATTACTAATAAGGTTTTCACAGAAATCATGACTAAGAAGCTTAAGTATGATTTTTTTGTAGGGAAATTGTGGATGCCAAACATGATTTTAGTGGGAACTTTTTTATTTAGGTCTTCATAAATTCACAATCTCTCAACTTGGTTCATGCCCTTTCATCTCCTTGTGCATTTGATTTTTCTGTTTCCTCCATCCATTTTCTTTTCCTTTATTTGTTACTCATCTCTCACTTCTATTGGCTTAATGAACAGATTTTGAGTTTCATTTCCTCCATTATTCTCTATTTTAATTAATGAATAATTTATGAGTTATTTTTTCTATAGCTTTTCTAGTGGCTTAGAATAGAGTCGGGTCTCATCGGGTCTCATCGGCTCTATGTCGTGTTCGGGTTTAAAAATTAGACTTTGTCAATATTTAGGGTCGGGTAAGGGATAAGCATGACTCGGCCCAGAACCGTCTCATGGTTATTCACTCATCATGTTTGTATGCGTCTCTATCCAATTATTTTATACAGAGTAATTCTTTTGTAGAAAGTATAATTGTTTCTCTAATTTTTTATCAATTATACCTCATTAACAATATATACACATATATAATTTTATATGTCAAATTATGTATTCATAATATTAAATAATATTGAAAATGTTTTATCTTAAAGGGATATACATTATATTTAATCGGGTCTAGGGTCGAGTTTGGGTTCAAATGATGATCCGGTGGACATTTAGGATTGAGTTAGTTTCAGGTTTAGGGCCGGTTCCAGATTCAAAAAATGACTCGATCAATATTTAGGGTTGAGTAAGAGACAAACCTTACCCGACCCAACCCGGCTCATGCTCGTAATGCACTGTATGTTTTAATTGTTACTTTATTAAAATCTAATCAAGTTAACAAATATATTTTTTTGTTTAAAGTAAATGAATTAACATCTTCTCCTTTTGATGATTTTGATGATGCATAGGTAACATCATTTCCTTCTTGGTATACATGGCTCCCATGTAAGTATATCCATATCTCAAATGTGTGTTTGTTCCACCAAATTAAATTAACTAATTAAGGACACAACTCCTAACTTTATTTTGAATAGAAAATATAAAAGCAAATTTAATTATTATATTATTATTCACTAACTATGTTTACATTTTTTCTTTCTAAATTGTAGGCTAACATTTTGGAGAATATACAAAAGGAAATCCACTGAAGGTTTCCAATCATTGCCTTACCTTGTGGCATTATTCAGTTCTATGCTTTGGTTATACTATGCCTCTGTCAAGACAAATGCTATTCTCCTCATTACCATTAATTCAGTTGGATGTGTGATGGAGATTTTCTACATTATCATCTACTTAATCTATGCCCACAAAAATGCAAGGGTATTTAACAACTACTTATACCAAATTCTATAATTTATCACCAAAATTATTTAATCAAATTGCTAGAGTATAACCATATGTTAACTAAGTTGAGTATCAATTTGATTATGAGTTTTTAATTGTAGAGTTTAACCATTAAACTACTTATGGTTATGAATTTGGGTTCCTTCACCTTGATCCTCCTCATCACTCACTTTGCTATACCTAGTTCCTTTCGTGTTAAAGTTGTGGGATGGATTTGTGTATCTGTTTCAGTAAGTGTCTTTGCAGCACCTCTAAGCATTGTGGTGAGTGAATGTTACAATTATTGATCAATACATTTGGTTAAAGCTCACATTCTAATAAATCATGTGTTAATTCTACAATCTATTAATTTATTTCTTGTTCTTCAGGCACGGGTTATTCGAACAAAGAGTGTGGAGTTTATGCCATTTTGGTTATCTTTTTTTCTCACACTTAGTGCCATAATGTGGTTTGCTTATGGTGTCTTTCTCAAGGACATATGCATTGCTGTAAGTATCTAATAAATTAATAAAGCTCATAATGTTTTAAATTATGGTTGAAATAATCACCATTATAATCAATGTGATTGTGTGGACTTTGTTGCATCAACCAAACATGTTTCACTTACTAAATATGGGAGATAGATTACCTGTCTCATACGGTGTCTCACTTCCTCACTCGGATCAATCAAAATGTTACCATTTGTTACTTTTTATTTTTATTCATATAACAACATTCTGATTGGTTTGGAACATGAAGTGGGACACCATATGAGACATTTGATCTCTATCCTTAAATATGGGTTTTGACTTTAGTATAAGTTTTGTTGATCATATCTACCAATTTAACAATAAACTTTATAGGATGTAGTAATTGACATTTTTGAAATTATAATCTTTTTATTAATAAACTAACTTTTCAATCTTTTAACCATTTACTATTAGTAAAAACTTATTTCAATGAAGTTAATATCTTCACTTACAATTTCTTAGATTCCCCAAGCTTAGTATAGGTTAACTCAATTTTAGTTAAGTCAATATTACTTTTCTCCATTTACTTAGGTCTCTTATTGGTTGATAAGACAATAACACATATTAAAGCTTATTGTATGAATTCTTCTAACAGTCAAACCAACTTAGTTAACATTTGAGCTTCAAATAAATAACAACAACAAAATTTTCTCTTAATTAATTTAAGGTAAAACTTTATTTCCTCAAATTATACTTCTCCTATTTAAATTGCGGTTACGTTACAATTAACTCAAAACCACAATATTGCTACCTAAGTGCAATTTAAACCTTGTACTTCCCCATTTAGTTTAATTTAACTATTAACCAATTCCATAATTGGTTTAATTATTCTTTTATTCTCATGTGCAGATTCCAAACGTGTTAGGTTTCACACTGGGGTTATTGCAAATGGTGCTATATGCTGTTTACAGAAAAAGTGGAGCTAGAAGAAATGGCGTTACAGAAGAAAGGGATCAAGCATTAGAGTCAACAAGAAATGTTGTTGTAGGGATCCCTATGAGAACACATGAAGTGTTCCCAACCCCACTTAATGATGCTGGTAATGTGAATGAACATGGAATAGTAAGTGCAAATGGTGCAAAAGAGAAGGGAAATAGCATGGAAATCAAGTAATGCCTTGTGTAAAAACATGCATATGTTTATCTTAAGTGTTTTATCTCATGGTGTACCTTAAAAACCAAGAGTATATGGTTTTATTCTTATATGGTTGCTAATAAGCAAGTTACTATCTTTCATCTTTCTGTTCGATGAAGTGTGTAACTTTATATCTTAATCAGTCACATGACTCCACCTATAGTGGGAATAAGATATATATATATATATATATATATATATATATGGTTAATGAATGTTTTTATTAGATAATTAATTATTAATTGTATGCTTTCCCTTTTCATACTATCATACTAAATGCACTTAATTTTCATCATTAAGAATGGTATAGACACCCGCCCATCAAAGCCATACCAATGTGGCTACAAAATGAAGAAAAAAAAACAAAGGGCTAAGAGACGGACTTGACTTCAACTCATTTTTGACTCAATAAGTATTGACTCAACTTGAGTTGATTTTTAAGCTAGAACTGGACTCGATTTGAGTTTGCGGATTGTTCGATCTAACTCGTTTGTTTAAATTAATATAGTTTGTTAAGAATTTACGAATTGTTTATTTTAACTCATTAGTTCGATTGGTTAATGGTGATATTTTACTTAAGATGTATAATTCAAAGACTCTCTCCATGCGTATGTGTATATATGTGTTTTTTAATTTTTTTTTAAAATAAAATAAAAACATTCATTGGTATATGTCAAATTTGGTGGTACATTATGGTATTAGTTTTTTTCTTTCGGATTGGTGTATTATAGTCTTATACTATATTATTTATCTGACTTTTTTGTCTTAGTAACAAGTGAGTCGAGATACAAGAATTGTTTCAAACTGCGAATTGTATCACCTGATACAACCACAATATTGTAATTATAGTGATTGTCACAACTGAATCACCTTGCCGTTATGATGTGATATTGAATCACAATGATGTGACTGCATCAAACTGCATTTGAATCATATTGGATCATATTTGTGTTACATTGAACTACATCAAATTCAAATAGGTACAACCACAATTCAAAACAATGGATACATGTATTAAACTGTGCCTTAGGACTTGATAGTTTTATACTACCAATCTTCCTATTATCATTCCTAATTTTATTAGTTGTCTTATTTTGTTGTGTAACACCTCATCCTTGATATATGCCCCACTAGGCCCATGAATTTATTAAATGTGTCACCCTTTAAGTTTAAATATTTCATGTTGTATTTTATTCTCCGTAAAGGGAACCTCTCGCGACTCAAACCCATGAATAGTCACAAATTCCATATAGCGGCAAGTAGTAATGACTAAATAGAATTTGTAACTATAAGTCCAAAATATCATAGTTCAAATCGGGGGAGCCTTTGAAGAGAAATAAAATTTTGTTGATGATATTTAAATTAAAAGGGTGACATAGTGAATAAATTTATGAGCTCCCAAGAATAACATGTCAAGTTAGAATGTTATATGTTATGTGGTCACTCTTATAAGTTTTATTATTCAATTCGTTGTTATTAGGATAAAGTTGTCCAAGTAGGATGAGTGATAGCCACCCCAATTGGAAAGACTAATCTTTAGTATTGAACATTGTTTGACCAACTCAACTTGTTGAGTAAAAAACAAATTCATCACTATTCTTAAGTAGTGTTGTTATGTTTGTCCGTAGTGTTGTAAATTCTCCACAAAAAATAATGTCATATCGACTACGTACACGACAACCTCGTATGTATTGTATAGCATTTGCCCCCAATAAGATGCAATATTTGAATTTGTTGATACCGTAAATTGCAGCAATTTTAAATGGCACGAAATAATATTTACTGGCTGAGTCACGACCAGGTCGCTCTCTTTAAGATGTTTCGTGGTACTTCCCAAAATGTGCAAGCAGACTATCAACTACGCAGTCCCCAGGATAAAACAGTCCATTTCTATGTTATCGAATTCTTACTGTACTGTAAGAACCGATATTAGATACACCCACCACAATATGGCTACCAATGTCAATTCTCGAAATTCGCACAGTATGGCTACAAGTGTCAATTCTTTTCCCACGATCTGACTACCAGTGTCAGTTCTCGAAATTCTCGCACTTTGACTACCAGTGCCAATTCTTTTCCCGCAATCTGACTACCAGTCAGTTCTCGAAATTTTCGCACTTTGGCTACCAGTGCCAATTCTTTTTCCGCAATCTGACTACTAGTATCAGTTCTCGAAATTTCCACACTTTGGCCACAAGTGTCAATTCTTTTCCCACAATCTGACTACCAATGTCGGTTCTCGAATTTCCCACAATATGGCTGCATGTGCCAATTCTTAGTGTCACGGAAAGAAAGGGGGAGAAGTTTGCCGGAAATACATCGGCGAAAATTAGGAGGGAGAGAGAAAAAGTTGAGTAAAAACGTACTCAACTTGGTGCAAGAAAATATGAAGGGAAAATGCTTCTATTTATAGCATGAGATTTTGTCACAACTCTTGCATCCTCCAATGTGGGACTTCTGAGATTTTTTTTCAAAATCTTCCAATGTGGGACTTGTGAATTTTTCCAAATTCTTCCAATGTAGGACTTCTGAGTTTTTCCAATTTCCCTATAACATAAGTTCCAACAGAATTGGTTATCCTGATATTTACAACCACCATTGAAGGGAAATTATCATAGTAATTCTTGTGCATGATGATAGTAATTTACAATTGGTAATGAAAGGGTACTAGTAAGAGGATCAAAATTAAATGTTTTAACAGGTACTAGAGAACAGTAAAAGATTGCAACTTTCTGGACGTAAGAATATGTTCTCACTATCCCAGAGTTTTAGTTCAACAAAACACATTTTAGAGATATAACAGCTCATTCCGGCGTTGTCTATATATGCACAATAAAATATAGGTATTCTTTAAGAGCGTTTTTGTGGGCATTATTGTATGTATTATATACAACAACACCTCTTTCATTGAGCGTTGTTATATATGTGATAAATCCAACAACCCGACTTTGTTGTGTGTTGTTGTATAATCATATAACATCGCTAACTGTCTATAATGTGTGTTGTTGAATTGTATATATACAATAGCGATACCTATAACGAGCGTTGTTGTATTAATCATATATAACAGTGTTGTCTATAATGTGTGTTGTTGATTGTGTGCATACAACAGTGATACATACAACGAGGGCTGTTGAATTGTATATATGCAACAATGTTCCCTACAATGTGCGTTGTTGTATGTAATCTATATAACAATGGTTGCTAGAACTCTCATTAGCATGTGCTGTTGATTATTGTACACATTAATACTTGTGTATGCATTTATCAACAGAAAAAATATATCATGTCAATTATGTTTTGGTAGAGTACATAAAATTACAAACAAATAATGTAAGTACAATATATGTAAATTACAAAAAAAACAAAATTATGTTATAATTATAAAAAGACATGCATATATATTTCATTTTCTTGATCGTTTTTGGCTTGTAATATCCTTATTTGGAGGAACATATTGATTCACTCAAAGCTAGTCATTGTGATCATCTCTTGTATATAAGTCATCATTCCTACTTTGTATACGCTCTTCATATTCTTGGTCATCAATATTATTCATGATTATTTTGTTAGTCAAAAGAACATGATGTACCATTTCATATTAGTTGAGTCACTAACATAAAATACTTATTGAGCTTGTGATGTTAGAATAAATGGCTCATCTTTTATCCTGTATTTTACTCCCCACAAATGGGAGCCTCCCGCGATTCGAGCCCATGACCTCAAAGACAAATAGTCATTATTCCCATGAGTCGCTACCATTAAACTATCATGGCTTAACGGTAACATGACTTGGGTATTATAATTTTTGTTTAATTTTGACGTACAAATTATATATATTTTATTTTGATAGATCCTAATCTTTATCCCCCATATGGCCAAGAAAATGTCAGGACCATCCATGATACACTGTTATTGTAAAGATTTATATAGAGTCAGTGCATCATTCATCTGTGTTAATTTCTTTAAATAGTCAATGAAAATTAAATTTAAATAATGAAGAATACAATAATAATATATGAAACTCATACATTGTTGGTGCATACTTTTTCTCTCTAAATGTTATACTATTAAAGCTATCCATTAACAATATTTCGTTTAACGTGATTATTGTTACTCCAATCAACCAACCCTCATGTTATTATCTAACCTTGGGATAAACATTTATGCATTCGATACAACTTTGGACTTCTATTATCATCTTCCAATGTAACATCATCTCTATCCTAGTAGGATCCACCCTGACAATTACCGACCAAGACAATTCCACCAATAAAATCTCCTATTCCTTTTCTCACAATATACTCAATGTCCTCCTTCTCTTTATTCCTTACACTATATTCATAGGAAAATGATATATCCTCTTATTAATTCTCGTACATATGTTACTTGTAAATCAATCACTAATAAATAAAATATCATTTTATGACATGTATCACTTTTTTATGGGTAAGAGGATTTAATACGAGAGGATATAGCATTTCTCATATCCATATATTTGTTTCAGGTTTGAAGTACCAAATTCGTTGTCTGGTCTATATGTTTTTTCAATTTTTATATGGGAATGAATCCACTTACTCCAAGAGTAAGTGAAAAAAACCTACTCCACATGATAGTCATTCATTTTTTGAAAATCCAATGGTTTGAGTTTGTGAGTACATCTAAACCATTGGATTTTCCAAGAATTGATGACTAAGATGTATAGTAGATTTTTTCCACTTATTCTTGAAGTAAGTGGATTCCTCTCCTTTTTATATTATTATGAGAAAAATAATACATTTTTATATTATCATTACATTATTCATCAATTGTGATTTGGTATTTATGATAAGTAATGAAGCTTATTGTTTGCACAATTTCCAAGTAACTTACATAACGCGGGTGGGTCATCAATATTGGAAACCAATCTAAGCTTAAGAGCAAGATCACATGTGCTTCAATTTTATTTTATGAGGGGTGGGGGTGTTTAGTTGGACCAACAAATGTCGACTACTCAAAGATTGGGGACATTTTTCTTTGGTCTTCAAAAAAGTTGGTTTTCTTTTTAGAGGATCGAGAAAGGCACATTATTAAATCAAAAAATATAATGAAGAGGAAAAATGAATGTACATAGTTAATCATTTATCATTTGTATTTAATCATTCTTAGTTCTTCAAAATAATAATATTATGAATAATAGATGATATACTGATAATATATAAATCTTTATATTAACAGTGCATAAATATTACACTCATAGAATTAACATGAAACATTTTCATATAAGGGAAGAAAATTGATGGGGAGAAGATAAAATAAGTAAAGAAAAATATGTATCTACTGACAATGTAATAATTTTTCAACCATTCATTTTTATTATCATTGATTTTTAAATAAAGGTAATGCAAATAACTAGTAGATGATATATTTAATGTGGATAAATCTTTACACTAAAGTACATAGATATTTACAGTAAAAAATTATTGGTAGAAATAAAATGATGAAAAAGTGAGTAAATTATATGACTTGTTTGATATACACAATAATATTTTTTTTATATTATCTTTAATATTAAATTATAATTTAAAAATAATTATTGTTAAAGTAAATAAATACATATTCTTTTATTAAATGTAGTTCAAATAATAGCTATCCATTAAATAATATTTGTGATGAGAAAGATGGAAGACAACCAATGTAGTTATTCATTTTATGTGATCTTTATCATTCTGTGGAAGTATGAAATTGTTTATTCCATAAACCCAAATGTCTCTTTCTCATTTTCTATGTTGATGTTTGCATAAGAAAATTGATGTCAAACCCGAATGAAGATCTCCTGTCCCACTTCACGTCCATCTATGTACCACACCAATCAGATTGTTTCATTTATTTAAAAATGAAAATTATAAAAACAAAATTATATTAATTGGTGGAAGCTTATTGGGCGAAGGGACATGGCTTTTGGGACAGATGATCTGTGTCCGTCAAACCCATCACTCTCATATCCACTTCTCTGGTCAACCAGACTGAAAAAATGGAAACTTTAGCCTCCTTCTCTCATCTCATTTTCATTTTCTCAAAATCACCTCAACCAAATGATGAGTTAGAAATAGCACTAGTGCATGTTTTAGTTTGGAACATTCAGATATTATAGAAGGATATGTTTGGAAAATTAGTCTGTAAATGCGACCTTGTAGTTTTGTTATGAAAAGCTTATAGTAGTGTAAATGATTGAATTAGAATAGTTCGATAAAAATAGTTTTCAACAGGGGTGTAAGCGATTTTATGATTTTGAAAATTTAGGATCGGCTCGAATTGAACCGATCCACAAATTAAAGAAATAACATTAGGGAATAATTTTGTGATGTTGTTTGAATTCTTTAGCCAATTTTGTCTGAATTGTACTGCTGCTAAATTGTTATATATATTATTACTTACTAAATTTTTATATATGTGCTACTTTTCTAGGGTCTTCATGATTTAGAACATATCTTCTTACTTTCATGATATTAAGTTTGAAATTATTATATATAATAAATTTTTACATATGTTACTGATTATTATATATGTTTCTGTTTGTGAATTGTAATGTTATATATGTTATTAATAACTACATATGTTACTAATTATGAATTTTACGGTTATAAATGTTACTAATTGTAGATTATATGAATATATGTGGGTCATTCTTTCTCTTTTTCCTAAATTATATAGCTTACAAACTTATGATTTTCAACTTGTTATTGTTTTTTATTTATGGACAAATATCTCATTCAATACATTTTAAACTTTTAATTGATATGAGATTTAAAAAATAGGAAAATCGCGAACCGAACTAAATCAAAGATGATCGATTTTGTTACGGTAGTAGAATTTACGTTTAGTTGAGGTGAAACTTACCATGCTTTTACATTATGTTCCAACGAATTAGTTAAATGACAAAAAGAACATAAAATATTTATTTATTATTTGCTTAGTTATTTATTAGTTAAATTATAATTTTTCATTGAAGTAATTATATATTATATAATTAAATAAATAAATGTAATATGTATATAGTTAAACAAATAAATAATTATATTGCGCTTTGGTAAAATTATTTCTAATACTTATTGGTTTATAATTATTTTTGTTTAGTTATTTACCATTCTTATTAGTTATATTGATGTAATTAATGTTATCTAATAAAAATATGAAAGGATAAAACCAATGTTATGAAATCCGAGTTCATGATATTTCATATTAGGTTTAATCCATTTAACTGATTAAACTCTTTCATATGGCTTAATGATATTATAAAATTAATAATGATGTATAAATATATATTATATATAATTAGTATTTATAATTATATTGGAGTAACATATTTTCACATGCTTTTTTTAATTCTCTAAGTGAACTGTATGGTTCGTTTTCCTAATTATTTTAGTTTAAACATGTTTAACACAATCAGACCAAAATTTATCCATATCAAATTGATTCAACGTCTCGTTGGGTAAAGATTGTGAGCTAAGGCCATTTTCAAGCTTGGTAAACGACCGGACCGGTCGAACAGCACAATCCGATCCGCATAACATTGAATAAAATTTACATCAACTATTGAAAGCTTTTACATTTTTTTGGAAATCTACTTAAAATATTGAAGTAGCTTTCTAAAAGTTAACTTTCAAAGACTAAAGCTCACTTTTTAAGTTACAAATTCTTCAATTTACTTCACCTAAAGGGTTTCTAGTAACTCATTAATTGAATCAAAGAAACAATAACCTACCTATTTGCATTTTTTATCAGATTAAGAAGAAAGTAAATATGATAGGACCATCACAGTTCACACACTTAAACGATGGTGACTCATGTATTCATTATTATCCAAGTAAAAGGTATAAAGGAAATTGCAGAGAAAGAAACTGTTGGTCCAAGATTAGAAATTTCACTTAGTGGCTGAGCTTCAGCCACTCATGCATTGGGTGCATACATGCACAAGAAAAAAATTGTATATTATATTATTGTGTTTAATATTTTTTGCAAATCTGCTATATAAAATTGCACATATATATAAGACTCATTTATCATATTGATGTATTTTAGATCACCCAATAAATTTAGGACTGTTTCAAATTTGTCACCAAATTCACTATTTTGAGAATTATTGATGCAGTTTGTAACGAACAAAAAATAATGAATAAATATTGACTCTTATATTATTTAGATTTATCTTCGTAATATACCGTATTTTGTTTGACTTAATTACATTCGTCACCATTTTTTGTTTAAGAAATTACAATTATATCTCTTACATGGGTAGTCAACGTAATGTATTTATATAATTCAGGATGATTTGTGTAAGTTTAAAAAATGAATGAGTGATTTGTGTAATTTCACTGAAACTCAAGAGTTGTCAATATAATTTACACTATTTTTTATAGGAAAATGTTAATATGTTAGTATTTTGTTCTGCGTAAGACTCGAAGCTACAACCTCATTTTATTCCATTCTTTAAATCATTTACCATAAACATCAGAATACCTTATTACTCCCAAAATTCACTAATATATGATCAATGATTAGGATTTGGTTTGGGTTATTGTTTCAGTAGATAATTATTTCTCCAATAGGTGGTGCATCTTCTCTCTAAATTCTTTGAACCAAAAAATATTAACAGAATGACACCAATAATTATACGCATGGCAACATATACAAACCTATACTAGAGATCGCTTAGATATATTCGTCTGTTAAGATACATTTTTTAGTTTATGTGTTGGATCTTATGAGTTAATTGCATTAATTTGGTTCAGATAACAATTTATATTATGATCCGAATAATATGGTGGATGCGCGTCTAATTAATAGCCACAAACAGTAATAATATCAATTATTAAAACCATTAAAATAATTATTAAAAAATACTGAATATTTGTAAAAAAAAATACTTTAATGAAACCAAATGACTTATATTGTTTGGAGAGTAAATTACACTAACACCCCTGAGTTTTAGCGAAATTATACAAACTATTCCTATATTTTTTACATCTATAACAACTCCTAGTTTATATACATACATTACCCTACCAAATGGTGTTTCATTCTTTGTCCTGAGCCAATAAGAATGTTACGTTAGAGAATGAGATACTGTTCGGGATAGGTGATCCCCATCCCAGAAATAAGGTGATTGTATTCAATAAACACATGTATATGCAAACTTCACTCTACGATTCATGGTAACACACATGAAAAGTTCATCCAGGAAAGGTCGTAAATTTTTTTTTTGCCACTTTCATATTATTATTAATTTGAAAATAATAATAATAATTTCTGTTATATTATGTTTTCTTTTAATTTTTTCAAATTTTATACTCACTTTTCACGTTAGTTGTGTATATAAATAGGACATAGGGCTTCTCAACTAAACCTTGCCAGCTTCAGTATCTGCATGAGATAGATTGAGGAGTTGATTAGGTGAAGAAGTGAAAGAGAGAGAGAGAGAGAGAGAAAGAGAGAGAGAGAGAGAGAGAGAAAGAGAGAGAGAGAGAGAGAGAGAGAGAGAGAGAGAGAGAGAGAGAGATGGCTCTTTTAGGCATTCACAACACTTTGGCTTTAACTTTTGGCATACTAGGTAAACCTTGAGGTTCATCATTGTTGCAAAACTTTTTTTATATTTTTCTTCCAATCTTTTATATTATAGTATTAGAATGTTGGGTTTAGTTAAGAGTTCTACAACAAAATGCACTCAACTAGTTATCTAGGTTCTTGCATTTTTCTATCTAGTAGGGATTCTCTCCATTAATAGAGAATGAAGTGATGTGTAAAACAATGTAAAAAGAAAAATGAAAAGACAATTATGTTCTTCTATTTACACATATAATGTCATTTTTATTCTTAAAACTAAGTGTAAAAATATCACTTCCTTCTCTCCATGAATGGAGATGATATTTACTTTTATATGATTCTACATTTGATTTCCTTTGTCTTTTGATTAATAATTATCTATCACTTCTATTGAAAATCACATTTTCCTCATTATTGAACAACTTATGAGTTTCATTCCCACCTATAGATTCTTTCTTTTTGTTTTATGGGCACATTCTTTAGTAGTTTTTTCATGCATTCTGTTTTAACTTTTACTTTAAAAAAATAATGTAGTTCTATTAACATGTTTTTATTTTGTTGAAATTAACATCCTCCTTTTGATGATTTTTTAACCTATAGGTAACATCATTTCATTCCTAGTGTACCTCACTCCCATGTAAGTATATATATATATATATATATATATATATATATATATATCAGTATCTCAATTAAGAATGCATATGAAATCAATTTTAATTATTATATTATAACTATATTACACTAAATATGTTTCCATAATCTTAAATTGTAGGCCAACATTCATCAGAATATACAAAAAGAAATCCACTGAAAGTTTCCAATCATTGCCTTATCTTGTGGCATTATTCAGCTCCATGCTTTGGTTATACTATGCTTATCTCAAGACTGATGCTATTCTCCTTGTTACTATTAATTCCATTGGATGTGCCATTGAGATTATCTACATTACCATGTACATAGTCTATGCACCAAAGAGTTCCAGGGTATTTAATACTTCTCATCTATCTAAATTGATAAAAAGATCGACCACACACAACACCCTCGACATAACGTAAGGTTGTATGTCTTGTGACCTAGAAGTCACGGATTCTGAAATCATGTAAACAATATGTTTGCTTGTGTTGACAACATACATCGAACAAAACTCTTCTCCAGTACTAGAGAGGAGCCCAACCCATATACATCTGCTTTGCTTATTCCCCCACTAGGCGGAAATTTCAAACATTGAGCCACCTTTTTTTATACAAAAAAGATTGATCACACTAATTTTCTTACTAATTGACTAATTTAGCATCCGCATATAATACTAATTTTTATTTATTGTAGAGTTTAACCATTAAACTATTCATGGCGATGAATGTTGGCACTTTCACTTTGGTCCCTCTTATATCATACTTCGCTCTACCTAGTTCTTCTTTACGTGTCAAAGTTGTGGGATGGATTTGTGTATCAGTTTCAGTAAGTGTCTTTGCAGCACCTCTAAGCATTGTGGTGAGTAAATGTTACAATTATTGATCAATAAATTTGGTTAAAGCTCACATTCTAATAAATCATGTGTTCTACAACCTATATATTAATTTATTTCTTGTTCTTCAGGCACATGTTATTCGAACAAAGAGTGTGGAGTTTATGCCATTTTGGTTATCATTTTTTCTCACACTCAGTGCCATAATGTGGTTTGCTTATGGTGCATTCCTAAAGGACATATGCATTGCTGTAAGTTTCTACTATATTAATATTGATTCATGAATCAGCAATATTTTAGGGTTGTAGTATCCATTGTACTTCATTCAATATAGTGATGATCATCTGTCCCAAAATAATAATGTTCCTATGTCCCAAACCAATCAACTTCCTCTAGTAATATAAAAATTTTATTTTATATTTTTATAATTTTTCTTTATAATGAGGTGACACTTTTTCATTGGATCGGGACAAGATTTTGGGACGGGAATGGGAACAGGTGGCCCTATTCCATTCAATAAGTTGTATTATAAAAAAAATATGGCTTTAACTATCAAATTTATTAACTAAGAATTTTATCTTTATTTTAGTTGCTCATCATTGACATATTTTTTCATTGTGATTTTAATATGCAGATTCCAAATGTGCTAGGATTCACTCTTGGTCTACTTCAAATGTTGTTGTATGTCATTTACAAGAAAGGTCCAACTATAAAAAATGATGTTATAGAAGAGAGAGAGCAAGAACTAGATCCAATGAGAGACATTGTTGTAGGAATTCCATTGAGTACACGTGAAGTGATCCTAATTTCAATTAATGATCATGTGAATGAACATGGTAAAGTGGATGCAAAAAAGATGGAAAATAGTGTGGAAATCAATGAATCTCCAATGTAATAATAATTTGTGTATGTTTCTATTAAATCTTTTTATTTCATGGAGCATCTTTCAGACCATGATGAGGATTTGGTTCTTCTATAATGGTTGGTTATATGTTACAACTTTTATATTGTTACCAATGGATCAAATATTAATAGAGTGATTTTCCTTTTACTCATATAAATTATATATGTTTATATACTTTCATTAAAGATAAATGTTACTTTAGTGATCAATTTTTGGACTATGAGGTGATCCTAGTCTAAGTTAATAATCATGTGAATGAACAACAAAAAGTATGTGTAATTTAATGTTTTATTTCATGGAGTACCGATATGGTTATTTATATGCAATTTATTGTCTATCGTTTCTTACATTTGTGACCTTGATAATGTTATAAGTTAAAAGCAAATTAAAATTTAATGCAATGATTTCACTATATTTATGGTTGACCCCATTTATTTCCTTACTTTTCAATGTCAAATACTCAAAGTTGCTTAAAAAATGCTGACCTGACCTAGCGAAGGTCATGTCAATGGCACATGTAGTTAAATACTAAAATAAAAAAAATATGAATTTGCATGAACTAAAATCAAATTTTTTTGTTTTAAAAGAGACTAAAAAAATTATATTTTCTGATGAAAATTCCTCACTCCTTCTTCTCAAATCTACGTACCCACCTTTCTTTTATAACTCTAACTCCAATTCTGTAACACTCCCACCATTCCATACTCCACATAGTGGTGATTGCATAGAAAAAGACTTGCATGAAAATGTAGGTAAAGACAACTAATAAAATATTGATAACATATTAAAATTTTAATTCTAATTAAAATTTAGATCTAAATTATAGAAGATAATTGCACTTGTCTCTAAATATAATATGTTAGATTCGTCTTCACCCAAGTTTTTCTGGAGAGAAAATTTTAGCTCTAAAAATTCTAGAACCCAGAAGAAAACAACAACCATTACTTAGAAACAACATTAGTGTCTCCAAAGCAACAAACTTTGTTTCCAACTTTGTGAGTCCTAATGTTGGTGAACTTTAGTTGCATGAATCAAACCATATAAGTTCCTTCACCCTTCTCCATTTATATTCCTACTAGAATTTCGTTCCATCACTTGCAACCAATATCACATATTGACATACTAAATAGCAAATATTTGTTTCTTTTATCCATGATTAAATGTACTAAACAAATCTCATTAATATCACATATTAACAAATTTGAGCATGGGTGTGAACTTCGCAGTTTCAACCGGTCGATAGTCTCAAAGATGCATCTCCTATTATATAAAAGAGACAAATTTCATCTACTTCACTCTCATCCTTTCAAATGAGATTTTCATCATATATTCAAGTTTACACTTTAACATCACCTAGTGGATTGAAGTTCCAATACTTCAAACATATGCAACTTCTCATAATGGGAATCATACTAACTTTATTGATTAGACTGCGACCGATCAGCCTCCAGCGATCGAGGAGCTTCTAACCACCGAAGAGTTCTATTGTTACTAGTGTATGAGAAGAGTGAAGAGTCACAAGTGAGATACAATGTCTTGAACCAAAACCTTAAGACATTAGTTTCATAAACCTTTTCCACTTATAAAGTCTTTCATTTTTCCCCGCATATCCAATGCGGGACTCCACACTTGAATAAACCAATCAAACTTCAAGTTGAAGAAAAACTTATCTCAATGTCATTATCAAAATCACTTATGATACTCGAATTATGATCATTTTAGCATTTACATGCTGGCTCAATGTAGTAAACAATTACTCATAATGTGTGCTCATGTGAGGACTTTAATATACAAGATCAGTCATCAATAGTCTCCATGCAATTACTCGTGTCTTTGTGTAGAATAATACTTAAGTAAGAAATATTAATATAAGAATAGTATTCTAGTTTTACCGAAGACTTCACAATCAAGTCATCCACTTAATATTCTATCATATGGAACCGACCATATCCAAAGTATTTTATTATATTTAGGTTACAAGTGAACATAAATATGATAAAGATTTTATTGTATGGTTATTAATCCATAACTATGGAGGAACTTGTGTTTGTCTTTACGATATACAGCAACATTTGCATGTATTTTGCTTTCATTGTTAACTCTCATACATAAAGCCAATTGATACATTTTGTATAACTTATAAATAGTTATTACGTGATCATCTTGTAAATTTGCTAAACAATTTTGTATATCTCCCACATTTTGTGTTGTAATGCTTGCTTTAAATTTGATCATATTATTGCATGATTATTGAATAAGTTGTTTAGTCTCTTATTTGTATTATTTTGAACTTACATAACTTAACAATTGATACATTTTTCAGACATGGGCTTGTATTACTCGTCATCTCATGCATTTTACTTGTTAGTATCTAGACATAGAACTAAACTTGTAATTTTATAACTCTCAAAATAGGTGACATAGACTACTAGACATAGAGATATGTTAGACGATTCATATAACTTTATTGTGCTAATATAGACTACTCGACATAGAGGTGGATTAATAAAGTGTTAGTATAAACCAATACATTGGTGGCTAATACAATTGAGATGTTACATTTAACTCAAATTTGCATGTATGAACTACTAGACATGAGGCATGTTATACGGGTCATAATTCTTAATCTTATGAGTAAAGTTGTTAGACATAGAGCTTTGTTGCATAAGTTGTTAAACTGACTAAGATATTAGATTTTAGTAAGTTTGAGGTCATTGCAGGGAATAATCATTAATGAATTAATTTACTTTAAAAATCAGGTGTGTACGAATGTTCAATCCCAGCTCTCCTTCTCATTATTTTGCAATTTTGAGTATTCTTGTCATTAATCAAACAACTCATTATAATAATGGCTTAAAACAATAATTGTTAATTAAAAGACTATAATTTAGCAAGTCCTTATAAATACGACAACCCTTTTCAATCACTTGTTTATAACATTGTTGGTAGTTTTATACTCTGATTTTCTGATTAACAGTCACCCTATCTAGCCATTAACTTGTTGGTTCAACTATCATTAACTTGATACCCTAATTCACCTTGTCTAACCATTCAACATCAATAGATTTCCCACACCACCACCATCCATGTACCCAACATGACAAAGGAGTTCAACTTGATAGCATGGTAAAGGCGTGATAAAGGCCTTAAAACACCCATTTAAACATACTTAACGATCCAAAAACTTTCACAATTTTCTTATGTAATTCTTTGCAATTTTCATACAACTTTTGTTCCAAACTTTCAGAATTTTTTGAAGTTGCATTGAGTGCATGTTCTAAAGTTTTTCCAAACTTAAACACATTTAAGAGCATTGTATACTAAGTATATTAAGAGCAAGATGATTACAAGTTATAAAATTTTTATATCTTGTAAGACAACCCTTG
Source organism: Lupinus albus (assembly GCA_009771035.1). Classification (NCBI taxonomy): domain Eukaryota; kingdom Viridiplantae; phylum Streptophyta; class Magnoliopsida; order Fabales; family Fabaceae; genus Lupinus; species Lupinus albus. The sequence continues at coordinate 15,550,610 of CM020010.1, forward strand.
CCCTAGAAAGTTTTATTCACTCGTTGTTGTAAACCATTCATCACAAGGGTGTGGTGAGAAGGGGGGAAAGTACATGGAAAGGCTATTTTCCAAGGGTGTGAGGTATTAGTGAGTGAGTGATGTACAAGGAGTCTCGGTGAGAGAATTTCTAATTTCTACTCATAATATCTAGTAAATAAATCTTTTGTACTGCAAGAGTACTGGATGTAGCCTTCGGTGGACAAGAAGGTGAACCTGCAGTATAAAAACATCGACGCAATTTTTCTCTTCTCTTTATTATCTTGTTTTTCTGTTTTTATTTGGTGATTTTTATGCACTATTTCCGCTGCAACATATTCCGATTTTATAAGCAGAAAATTTGGCCATGAAAACTAGCTAGTCAACTAATTCACCACCATCTTAATTGTCATCTAATACTTACATGCGACACATATTGTAATGTAAATTTTTTTGTGATCAAATTTTTTTTTTGGATTCAATGCGATACAATGTGGCTTGATGCAGCACAAATGCGATCCTATGCGGTTACACTATGACTCGATGAGACAACATTATTGTGATTCAGTGTCACACTAAAATTGTGATTGTGACAGTCACCACAACTATAATATTATGGTCACATCACCTGATGTGGTCGACAATTTAAACCAATGGTGTTTATTTAAACGAATACATTTGAATATTGGGGGTGACTATTCATAAATTGCGGTTGTCGTCACATTTATGGTTACTATGATTGTAGTAACTATATTCGTTATGATATGGATTGTGACCATTACAATGTTAATTATTTTATAATTAAAAATTATTTTTAATTTCGGTATGGCCTAATGCGGTCACATCATTATAATTCAGTGTCATAGTGCAAATGTAGTATGATATAATTACAATGGTCACTATAGTTGTAATATTGTGACTAAATCACTTAATATGGTAGTGTATAAGAGGTTATAGGATCACCACCACTCCACTGACATTGAAATTTAGAGGAGCACTTTGGATTATGACTTTTAATATATGGGCAGACATGCATAAGCATTGTGATTTTTAGAGTATGTATGAAAGTTAGTTTTTGAAGGGGATAGAGGATATATTTTTCAAATGTAAATTAAGAGATTTATATGATATTTTTATAAATAAAGAATGATAAGCTAAAGTTCATAATAATATATGATTGTAGGGTTGTAGTGAGAAAAGAATCTAAGAGAATAATAAATTTGGGTCTTACAACCAATCGTGGATGGTTAGGATTAAAAGTTAGGTATTAATCATATGATAGTCATATGCATGTATCTTTTAATCTTAATCGTTCAAATAAAATCAAATGATTCATATTAATTGTTCTCATTTCTCACAATAGCACTTTATTCTCACGTGAGTTGTTCCCTATGATAGTATACCTTATTTATTTATAAAAAAACATTATATTACTTTCTTGACATAAATTTGAAAAATATATCTTTTATTGTACTTCAAAACCTAACTTTCACATGTATTTCAACATTCTAGCAAATGGATATGAATGATAGGGTTTAACACTGGTATGAGAATATAAGATGGGTAGATTCGTCCATTGCAATGATGAATATTGAACTCCTATCTGTTTAATATAATGTTGTTGAAGACAAAAGTTAGAAGTAATTACTTACCTATATACTATATAATAAAAAATGGTTATGCCATGACATTCTATTACAAGTGTCATAACCTCAACAAAAATTTTCCCTCCTAAAACACTTCATTTTTCTTAATGTAGAGTCTCTCACAGGATAAAAGTACACCCTACCTATTGTTCATTACCTATTATTATATTATTTAATAACATATAATATCATAGTTTTGAAAACCGTGCCGTACCCGGAAAACCGGTGAACCGGACCCCTAACCGGTACGATACGTATGTTATACCGCATATGCAATAGAACCGGTCAAAACCGGTTGAAAACCGGTCAAAACCGGTTTAAACCGGTTAGTTTGTACATTATTTTTTTTTTTTTAAATTTCAAATTTTCAATTCTTCACCAATTCTTCAACTTCAATGATTGATACTTGGGTCATTTATTTGTATTTTGCGTTTGTTAAGTGATAATTTTGGATAAATATATGTTTTGTACTTTAGACTTTGATTTTATTAAAGACTTAATGTTGTTTTTTTGTGTGAATTTGAAGTAAATTATGAATATGGATTATAAATATGAATATCTACTTATTTGAAATTTTTTGTTATAGGTTTACATATATATATATATATAAGCAAGTATGTCCGGTTTAACCGGCATGCGGTTTAATTACTGAACCACTGTACCACTATACTAGTACCCTAACCGGTTTGATAACCGGTACGGTTTTAATAACATTGTATAATAATACTAAAAATGATGGACCACAATAAAGACATATTGTTCATTACTAAACATATAATAATACAACTCACATGCAAGATAAAAATACATTCATACATATTGTTCATTACTAAATATATTATTTAATAAGACATAATAATAATAATAATAACATTTAATATATATATTATATATGAGGAAAAAATTCAACACTATTCATTTTCACATGTGCCACAACCACGTTCATTTTTTCCGTGTCCAAACTTCGTAGGCTAGCATAATTAAATAGATGAAATAGTAATTACTAAGAGGGGTTACCCTATGATTGACACTTGGATTTTTCAAGGGCAACTTTGTCATTGCATAATGATTTTTTGAATATCATTGTAATGTAAATTGTATGATATGTTTCTTTATGTATACATTTAATATTGTTGTGGATACTTTAGCTATTTCATCTTTACTACATTAATCTCATTTATGAGTAACATGTGTTTTTAATCATTAAAATATACGGGTCACATGTTCGTTCTTAACAATAGGAATGCACATATAACATATGTATTTTTAACCATGCGAATGTATGAGTAACATGTATGTTTTTAATAATATAAATGCACATATAATATGTATGTTATTGTTCATGCAGCAAAAAGTACCGCCCCGTGCATAGGCACATGTAACTTGCTAGTGTATAAACCGAAATAAGATGATGTATAAGACTCGCAATGTTATATGAAATTAAATGTTGGACTATAAAATATCAACAAGATAATAAATTTCACGTAGCATAGATAAAAATATTATGTTTGATGAGTGAACATACTAAATAAGATAGGACTTGAGTGATTACATTGAACACAATAGATAAGATTGTAGAGTCATGTCTTATATAGTCGGGGCATGTATGAATTTGATTGTTATATAATGAAATAGTAAAGATCGACATTTTATCAATGAACATAATATATTACATAACATCATCGTTCGATCTGTATAGTTGACCTTACCTGATGGAAATAATATTTTGAGTTATATTCTCATAAGTTCAATGTGTTAGTGATGCAGCTACACTAAACTAGAGTCTAGAGTTGAAAATAAGTTGATAAGCACTGCAATGGGTCAAGAGTCATGGAACTTGACAAGAATCTAGAAGTTCTTAAGGTCCACTTGCTATCATAAACCCAGTAGGGTGTTCAAATCCAAAAACAGAAAAACAAAATCTGATCCCACAAAAACTGGAAATTGATCAAAACCAAACTTTATAAACTCTTATGTATATCATGTTTACCAAATCTGTAATGAAATCTCAATTTCTCAATACATGAAAACAAATGAATTTACAAATAACGGCAGTTCAATTCCACTGCATTCAAATTCCTTAAAGTATTTACCCGAGTTCAACTTTCAGGTTTGAGTTCGGGTTTGGTACCTCACCAGTAAGCCAAAAAAAAAACAGACTTTCACTTTCAATTTACCTCCACATATTTTCTTAGGTTTTACCAAGAAAGAACAACAAAAACACTGGCATTGAGAAGATAGATAGAAATATTGAAGAACAGATAAAGAAAAACATTTTACTTGCAATTCATAAGCAAGATTAACACCATCAAATAAGAAAAGACTATGGAGGACATCTTATTGAACTTTCTCAAATAGGAAGAAGAATGGGAGAAAAACATGCATGCCTTTGAGTTCATAATAACAATGGCAAAATCAAGGTGTTTGATAATTAACTATTCGTCTTCAAAATTTCATCACCTAAAAGCGGCTCCCACAATGGATGTAAATCTTCTCTTATGACTCTGACCTCGCACTATAATAACGCTGCTTCGTTGATCAAAGACATGTGACTGGTCAGCAGTAACACTTGCAGCGCTACAGATAAATCTCTGGTAATCATACATATTACATGTTAGAATTCAGGTGATGCCAATTTGTCAACCAAATGGTTTTAAACATATCCGACTTCAATGGCTTCAACAAATAAAGAAAGCCATGCTAGATTTCTAGGGAGCTCCAACGACGAAACTTCCTTTTATATAAATGAAACCAAATTCACTACTCAAACATATTTTTGAAACTCGAAGGTTAAAGGGACATAATCAATTGTAAGCACATTCTTATCCAAAAATATTTAAGAAGCACAAATGAGCATGAACTTATCAAGACATAGAACAAAATATATTAATACAGAGAGGAAAAGGAGCACCACAGATTTTATTTGATTAATAATTGATTCTAAGCTAGACCTAGTAAACATAAGGGTGATACTTAAAAATTAAAATAACAGTTTCACATCCTCAAACAAGTACAGCTTATCAATCATCAGAACAGGCCTTACTTTAAGTATCTCTACTTTACAAAATATTATCCAGAGCACATGTAGAAGCTCATGCTAACAGAGCACATGAAATGCTTTAAGGGTCTTTTTGGGAGTTCAGATTTGGAGGGGAAGGAATGGAAAGGGAAACCATCAGAGCTATGAAAGGCGGCCAAAACCCAACTCACAAACTGACCGTAAAGGGCGGCCAAGTGTATGAGTCTCTTACCTAGTGTATATGTACACAACCTTACTCTCATAAGCAAGGAGGTTGTTTGCAGGATTTGAACCCATAACCTCTAGATCATAAAAGCACGCAACCTTAGCGTTATGTGGAGGCTTACCCTCTCACATGAAATGTTTTACCTCAAACAAAAGTTTATATATAAACAAACAAATAATCGTTTAAATCATGGCAAATGTAACTACAATTAATATCAATCCTGGCATGGCAATTATCACGTATTGTTAAACATGAAACAAAACTACACACACCAGAGAGGGTTGGTTCAATCTTTAGAGCTACTGATAAGCCTAGCGCCGAGCCGATCAAGCTGCCTAACTTTCGCAGAAGCCTTCAAATTTCCATCCTTGAGAAAAGCCTCCACCATATGTTGCCCAATTATGTTTCCTTTCGCCTCGTCATCAATGACAGCAACCACGGTAGGGCCAGCGCCACTAATGGTACATCCAAAAGCACCAGCCTGAAGAGCAGCCCTCTTAACAGCCTCCATTCCAGGTATCAAAGGCGCGCGCCGTGGCTCAACGATCTTATCCGATGACAATGCCTTCCCCAAACACTCCACATCTCCTTGCAGCACTGAAGCTACCAACGCCCCCGCTTGGCTACAATTCCAAACATGGTGCGGCATTCCAATCTCGGCCGGAAGCGCCGCTCTCATCTTTTTCGTTGGTGCTTCAAACTCAGGAGTCACCAACACAAAGTACAAATCCTTATCAACAGGAAACTTAAGTTTTATCAAATTCAAAGGCTCATAGCTTTGTATCAAAACAAATCCTCCCATAATCGCAGGTGCTACATTATCAGCATGATAACCAGAAACCTTCTCTTCCGATTTCAACGACGCAAGTACAAGTTCTTCAAAACCTAATTTCCGTCCAAATATTTCATTAACGGCGACGGCGGCTGCGGCGGCGCTAGCGGCACTAGATCCAAGACCGCTTCCAAGAGGTAATCCCTTATGAAGCTGAAGCGAGAGACCAACGGATCGAATTGAAAGCATCTTCATGACTTCAATTGCAGCGATACCGGCGCAATTGTAGATCGGATTCTTGCTGAGCTTGTTGTTGTTATCACCGGAGATATGAGAAATTGAGATCTGACCGGGATGAACGTTAGGATCAACGGAGATTGATACGGTGTCGCCGATTCCGTCGACGGCGCAACCAAGGAAATCGAAGCCGGGGCCGAGGTTAGCGACGGTGGCGGGAGCGAAGGATTTGACGGAGGTGTAGATTGGTTGAGGATCGGAAGAGAGGTTGGAGCATTTGATAATGGTGAAATTGGAACGTGGTTGTGAGAAAGTGATAGGTTTGTGAAAGAATGTCGATGGTGGAGAAAGGAAGCATGTTGTGGCGGTCATAGTCATAGTTAATGGTGATTGATACAATACTATGATTCCTCTCACTCTTCTTGTATCTATCTCCCTTTGATAAAACCTATGCTAGTGTGTTAGGTAGGGTATGACTAAGTGAGTTCTCAGGGAAATTTACGTGGATAGTGTAGTTGGAAAATTTACGTGGATAGTGTAGTCAAATTACATTATTACATGTATAGTGTAGGTTTATAATTATTTACGTTTTTAGTGTAATTTTTTAGGGAACTGTTGATGGTGTCCACGACTTTAGTGATGTCGTGGACGGAGAATGCGATTCCTAGGGGGAAGTCGTGCATCCCTAGCATGATTTCTGTAGGGTGTCAGTACACCATGAAAATCTTGGACATGAGACACGATTTCCATGCAATAATCATGGAAACCAGACACAATTTCCATACAATAATTGTGCATGGACAATGAGAGATCCCAAGCCTATATATAAATCCCTCCTATTCGCAAGAAATCATAGCGCAGTACAACATTTTTGGCATATGGTAACGCTTTTTAGTACAATGGTTCAAAAACCGTGGCCATAGAGAACAATAGGCAACTGTTTTTTAAATTGTTCTCTTATACTTTTTTTTACGTTTGTCAAAGGTAGAATAGGTTGCGGTTGTATTTACAAAATCCCAAAAAAAATTCTCATAGCATCCAATCACGGTTTTATTAGCATAGCCTAATAATTTATCACAAACAATAGAGAAAACCGTTCTCTATATCAAATTTATCATGACAATTACAATATCACTCTCACTCTCACTCTTCACCTCCTCATCCCACTCACTCTGATCCACATCTCTTCACGTCCTCGCCTTCAACCTCACTTTCACCCGTACTCAAAGTCTCTTCGTCTCACCCTTTTCAAACAATTTCACTCACTACACTTTGGTGTTCCTCTTCTCACTCTTTTCTTTATGTTTTCCCTATTTGTTGGAAATGTGTTTAAGATTTGCTTTTCTAATGATTATCGTATGATTTAGTGTTTGATTTGAGGCTATGTTTGATTTTTAGTTTGATTTAGGGTTCTATTTGATTTGTAGTTTTGTTTTATTTAAGGTTTTCTTCGATTTGGGGTTATTTTTTATTTAGGGTTCTATTTCATTAATTTAATGCCTATACTAGAGCCTTTGTTTTCATTCCATGTTTTGTATCAAAATAATCTACTTAAGGCATGAACTAGATAACTTCATTCTTTAAGATTAGAGTTTTCGTTCTTATGCTGTGCATTGGTATTTATGCATACATAGATTATTATTTTTGGTGAAGATGATTGCAGATGTGGATCTAATCCAAGAAGAGGAGGTACATAATGTATTTACCATGATTTATTCAATTCTTTCAAGCCTTTCATCTTCTAACATATACATATACATATGTGTGCAAGAAATTGTGTGTGGTAATATTCCCAACCAATAAAAATATGACTTCTAATTTATGGAGGTTCCATACTTTGGTGATATATATGTTATTATAACCTGGACCTCATAAACAGGTAAACCCATTTATTCTCATCTCATTTGCTTCAAATATTATAATGATATCATATTTCTTGTTATACCATATTTGTTATCTTTATTATTATTGTTGTTGTTGAGAGATGAGGCCTATTTGTCATCTTTGCATGTGTATTTGAGTGTTGTAAGCTTAGTTCTTTGACTTCTTTCAATTGAATTTTGTTAACAACTTTGATATCTACTTTATCTTAATCTCTATGATAGTAGCAAGTTCATATTAGTAGAAACTAGAATGATTTGTCATATGTTGATTTTTCATACAACAATAAAGTGCTTCTTAATTCTAGAGTACATGCTTAATCGACAACCTTAATCATTGAAACTCAATTTAGTCCTAAGGTTATTCGCACTTTTGTGATTTAGTTTAACCAAAGGAAAGATATTCTAGAATACTAGTTGTATTTAGTGTTATGTTCCTTTTATGTTTCTTATTCCTTGTTCCTTGTTCCTTGTTTATGGGGTGGGAACAAGGTTCTGTTATTGTTATTGTTCTCATTGTTACCTTTTATATTGTTGTTGTTACTTGTATCTTTTCTGATTGGTCCTTTCAGCTTGCTTTGGATTGATCATAAATAACGTACCAAGTTATAAACATCTCTGCTAAGTGCTCAATACGTATCAAGTTGAGTTTCTTACATTATTTATGTTTCCTATATACTCTTGCCATTTGTGTAATATGACGACAAAGTTATTCTTAAGTTGATGATTAAATAAATATTATATTTTAGTAATAAAAAATGTATTGTGAGACCAAATTTTTATGTTGTATATATGGACCATGCACATGGTTTTCATATTAGACCATTTGGCAACGGTTTTAAACCGTTGTTATTAATGATGATAAAAACTACAACTTTTTATATTGGTAACGGTTCTAAAACTGTTGTCGTTAACAATGACAAAAAACCGTTGTCTATAATATGTATTAGACAACGGTTTTTTTTAAATTGTTGCCGAAAACTAAAAAACCGTGGTCTAAACAAAAGGCAACACCTTAGATTATCAGAGTTGCATAATCGTTGCCTATAACAAAGAGAACGGTTTTTTTGACTATGACAACGGTTTTTAGCCGTTGTTGAAAGTAAAAAATGTGGTAGTGGCAGAAAGCACCAAAATATACTATTCGCAAGAAAATATACTGGGAGCAACAAAATATACCGAGAGCAACAAAATATACTAGAGACATTGCTAACCTAAGAATATTGTTTCATAATTTAAAAAGAGCGGTTCCTAATCTGAGAAGAGTTACTATATAAGGTAACTAAATTTATTATTTTGTAGTTTTAACTATTTTTTGGCTTGTTATTTATCGTTGGTATATGTTTACACGTAGATGGTCATTATTAGAGATATTGTCAGTGATTTTAGTGAAAAAGAGGACATTGAGCTATGTAGTGATAATGATGACGATGTTGAGATTGCTACTAGTGAACCGATTAGCATAATATATGTCACTCCTTCATCTTTTTTCATTACCATTGATTCTTAGGCTGACCAAGATTTTGTAGATAAAAGTAATAATTTAAATAATTATTTCGATAATGATTTGTTTATTGGTATGCAATTTGAATCAATAAAAGCAACAATAAATGCTATAAATAGTTTTATATTAAGAATTCTATTGATTACGCTGTTGTAGAGTCCATGTAAGATAGATATGTTGGACAATGTAAACATTTTGGTGCTGAATGTCAATGGAGAATTTAGACATCAATTAATGCAAGCGTGATATATTGGAAATTAGAAAAATTAATGGAACACACACTTGTGTATCCACTTCTATTACCCAAGATCACACGAAATTGAACTCATCATTCATTGCAAATTGTATTATTCAGTTAGTATTCGAATATCTCGATATACCAATTAAAGCACTAGTAAAAGAAGTAATCACTCGTTTTGGTTATACAATGACGTATAGGAAGACTTGGACTGCTGAACAAAATAGCAATGTTCCAAATTTATGGTGATTGGGAGAGATCGTACAAGGAGTTACCTCGTTGGTTGAACGTTGTCGAGTGTTATGCACCTAGTACAATTGTAAGATATGCAACATCTCGCCATGAAGACGGTAGTAATTTAATTCTTGGTAGGATATTTTGGGCTTTCAAGCCTTGCATTGAAGGATTTAGATTTTGTAAATCAATCCTTCAAGTGGACGGACTTTCCTGACTGAAAAATATACTGGAACATTTCTAATTTCTAGTTCACAAGATGGTAATAGACATATATTTCCAATTGCATTTGCATTGTCGAAGGAGAAACTAAAGAAGTCTGAGAGTGATTTTTATACAATGTTCGGACATATGTTACCCCACAACCGAATATATGTATAATATCATATAGGGGTACAGGTTTGTTGGGTGCACTCCGTACTGAGCTGCCCCAATGGTGTAATGCAAAATCAATATACTATATTCGTCACGTTGCTAGCAATTTCAACAAGGAGTTCAAAGATACTGATGTTCTTAAAGAAAAAGTCATCGAAATGGGTATGTATTAAATTATTTATTGCTTAATAATTTTGTATTTTAAAGTATTTATTTTATGTGAATTATGTTAATATTGATGTACATGTTGTAGGATATGATTTAATGCGAATACTTGATGTTTTGCATTCAAAAAATCTAAGAGAAGCATCTTGGTTAGACAACATCCCAAAAGAAAAAATTGACACAATCATATGACGAAGAGAGACGATACGACCAACCTAACAGAGTGCGTTAATGATGTTTTGAAAGGATCAAGAACTTTGCCCATCACTGCCCTTGTCAGAGGAACATACCATAGGCTGAATTCATGGTTTCTTCACCATAGAAATGAAGCAACCACTATGATATGGGCAAATCATATATATTTGAAGAAATGACTAAGGTAATCAATGAAAATAACCGTAAAGCTACATGTCAATTAGTTCGTAGTTTTTCATGGGAGTGAAGAGTCTCCGAGGTTGAGGTTGTTGGTAGAGATGTTAGTCGACATTCTAGGGTATACACAGTGACACTAATCCAAAATTAGTGTGATTGTGGAGAATTTCAATAACTTAGATTGTCATGCTCTCATGCCATTGCTACATGCATGTGCATCATTGAATTTAGATTATGAGCAATTCATTTCGCTATTTATCGGTCAGATAACTTATTGAAGGTGTATGGACATGAGTTTCAACCAATTGGTAATGAATAATATTGATTTCCTTATTGAAGACCAACCTTCATTCCTAATCCTCTTATGAATGTACACAAGGGTTTTGCCAACATTCTTAACCTGAAAAAGAGAATGGGCTTTGATGAATCCAGAAACTTTGAAACTTCAGGAACATAATAGATCTGTAGAACTCATCAACTCCTTTGACCAAGTAGTAGTTAAATTATTTACCTAGTTAAGCATTACAAGACACTTTAATTTATATCAAGATTGAATCAAAATGATATTATACATCTAGAAGAAGATTTCAACTTTTTCTTCAGGTATGCTTTTACATTTCTGCATTTGGAAATGCTTATACTGCATACAGTTATAAATATTACATATAACTCATTTGATGTCATCAACTTTCAAGAGGGATATGAAGAAAACACTTATTTTTTCTCTTTGGAACCAATGAAGGATGAACTCTACTCAGTTGAATTCAGTTCAACAACCACTATACATGCATTTTTCATTTCTGGTGTGTTTGTAAGTAGCCAGAAACTACCAAGTTCCATGAACAAGAATGAACTTCAGAAGAAAGCATATACAAATGTTAGTATCTCTTTCACACCAATTTTGTACCACCTCAGTCCTGACATGCGACATCTCCCTCTCCCGGACCCATGGATACACTGAGCGTGTTATCCAACGAAATTTTGAAATTTTGTTCACAGTGAAGGCATTTTTTGATGAGGTAACAGTTCCTATAAGGCATTTTGTTCACACCAAAATTACCTCCAAATGCCATCTTTAACCCATATAAGCTCACTTTGTGATCTAGTGACAGTTCCTATAAGATCGATAAATGTCTGCACACGTAAGATTAACGAAGGAGAAGAAAAAGGAAAATATATATCTGAAGCGTTCGAGTGGTTCTAGACGGTGAAGGTGCTGAAATCTAATGGCGACAACAATGTTGAAATGCGTTGGTGATGAAGAAGGGGGGAATGAGAGCTCCATGAGAAGAAACGTGTGAGAGAAGGAGAATGCTAGGGTTCACAGTTTGAAGAAGGAGAAAGCTATATAGTAAGAAAAGAAGTTTATCTAATAAAGTTGAGGTTAAACAAAATAAAAAATTAATAAAAGCAATAGAGAATGGTTTTAATAAACATAAGAAGCCAATGCTGTTAAAACTGTGGTCTGGTTTTGAGAATAATACGACAACAATATCAAAAATTATGATCTAATACAATGAATAAGTAAGAGTTCTATAATCGTAGTTTTAGAGCACAAAAAGCCATTGTTTGAGAATAATTACAACAACAATATTAAAAATCATGATCTAATACAATGAATAAGTAACGATGTTAAAACCGTGACCTATTATACTCTAAGACCACAGTTTTAAAATTGTTAAAAGTGGAGGCGTTGCCGTAAGCAAAAAAAAAAAAAAAAGTGGTAATGGTGATTTTTAAATACTTTGAAGGTTTTACCTGCATTTCTTCTAAGAAGCAATTTTCTGAAGAGAAAATGGAAGAAGGCCATGACAATGGCTCTTCAAGATCATCATCATCCAAAAATCTCATAGTTCAAGTTCTTAATCCCACACTTATTTCCATCTTACTTAGCTTTTACAAATTCTCTTTCCACTATGATGAATATAAATACAAACAAAACCAACCTTATATGGTTAGAGGACACAATATTTATATAAACATATATCATATCTTTCATTTTGCATGTGTTTTGTGTATATTTTTCTTTTTCTTTAACCCACACTATAAAGTTTTGGTTATATTTGTTATTGGTCAACACAGAAGTAGACACAAAATTATATGTAAATAAAGGCATGTGGAGATCATTAATTATGTTTTCATAATACAAACATGATTAAAAGTTTAAGAATTTAATATATATATATATACTGATAGGTCTTAAACTCATTAAATGTAAAATTTTGTATAATCATTGAAGGAATTAACAATGTCTCTATGTTCATATAAAATGTAAGCCCATAGAGGCATTGTTAATCCCTTCAATCATTGTAATAAAATTTTATATGCAAAGAATTTGGACTTTAAGCACAATATCTTCCACATATATATATATACATATATATAAAACAGAAACTCATAGTTATATACATTAAACTCTTAGAATTTTAATCTTGTATTATAAAAACAAAATTAACAAAACCAAAATGCTTGTTTATTTATTTTAACCAATAACAAGTATAATTTAATCCATCTAGTGGGGGAAGAAAAAGAATACAAAAGATATAGAGCACACTCAAGCAAAATGAAACCCATGATATATGTTTATATGTATATTGTGTGTACTCCAACCATATAAGGTTGGTTTGGTTTGTATTCATCACTATGGAAAAAGAGAATTTGAAAAAGCTAAGTAATTAAAGATGGAAATATATTAAGAACCTGATGATGATGATCATGAAGAGTCATTTTCATGCCCTTCTTCCTTTTTCTCTTCACAAAATTGCTTCTTTGAAGAAATACAGGTGAACATCTTTGCTCTACACAACAATAAAAACTAGTAAATATACTTATTATATGGTTAAATCAGTGAGCACCAGAAAATGTTAACAGTTTGAAAATTTAAGTTAGGAATGAAAGAGAACAACCACATCAAAGTTCTTTTCTTTATCAATAGCATATAGAAGAAAATACTTTTTATTTTACCTTTCAATATCAATATTATATATATTTGGAAGTGCTGTGAAAAGTATATATTATGTGGTAAATAGAAACATACATTATTCATTTCTAAAATCTTCCACTTATTGTATGGATTACTTTATGGATAATCAATTTTAGTCAAAGTATTTAAAAATCACAAATATTTATACACGAATCTTCCCACAATACCTTAATATCTTGTAGTTATGTTGAAATATGATAGAGTTAAAAAAATATTATTTGATGGGCATCTTCATTTTTAAGATTTGATAATATTATTAGTGATGAAACATACCTGAACAAACAAAGAGGTTTCATCTTTTCTATCTAGTTAGTGAGAGACTACAATGAAATAAAGAAGTATATCATTTACTAAAGATAAATTCACTTAAAGTATAACATTTCTTGTTTGCATAAAAAAACACTAATAAAAGATAAATTCAAAATGGCATATAAGCAATCAAAATATTATCATATAAAAATACAATAAATTGTTCCATAAAAATAAGATTATATATTAAAAAAATGCGGATATCAATATAGGGTTGGGGTGAGGTGTACGGGGCTAAAGACACCAAAACTTAAGTGTTAAGATTAGCAAAAGAAGTTTCAATAAAAACCATAGGATTTATCGGGTGAGGTGAGGTTGACAGCTTGATACTTAGGGGTTAAGATAATGGAAGAAGTTTCGAGAAAACCATAAGAGATATCATGTGTATAGTGAGGCTCACAACGTTAAACTTAAACGTTAACATTGAAAGAAGAACTTTTGAGAAAAATAATACGAAATATCGAGTTGGGAGGGGCTGACAACATGAAATTGAACTGTTCAAACTGAAAAAATAATTTTGGATAAAAAAATGAGAGATACCCACTCAATTTTCATAAAATTCACTAATATTTGTAAAATCAATTATTTATTATTACATTTTTCTTTTATTTGATATTTCAATTTAAAGAAAAGCTTCTCATTAAATTTCTATTTAGAATTTAAGAAAACTCTTTAACAACAAGGTAAACATTATGGGTAAGGCTCAAGCGACACTTCCCTGATTGATGTCCAAACTATTTGTGGGCTTCTTACCTAAGCGAGAGGAGTGCACTGAAGCGTCAGTTCCAGGATTGAAGCACAAGCACTTTGTGGGTTTCTCACCCAAGCGGCATCTGTCGCCCAAGCGAGTCTGTGTGGATAAGCTTGCTTCTTTTGGTGTTGGTAATAGGATGTCTATCATAGGAGTAGACTTGGTTTACCTATTTATAAGTTTAGGAACTTGTATTCCTTTATGTATGCTCTTGGTTAATCTTTATAATATAAATATGTGGGTGTAATTACACCTTTGCTTTAAAAAAAGTGTAAGGTAAGGTTTTATTTTTTTTATCCAACTGTAGAGATATAACTTTTCTAGTTTGTCTTTCCCATCTCCATGAAGTGTTTAGCAGCAAAAAGTGCAGAAATAGGAAATAATACGTTATAAAATATAAAATATAAAAGAAATAGGAATAATAGGTTTCTGTGATCAATGGGTTGGCAATAATAAAGTATACTTATAGATGGAAAAGCCAAAGGAGGTGGAGATAGTTAGGAAAAAGAATGGAATAAGGTAAAGAGATAGGAATGTAATATTAATAATGTATACATAATATGATTAAGTATTGTGTAACCCAAGATAAGAGGACATCAATTTAGATAAAAAGGAATTTCATAACAAGTTCATAACATTATTATCTTGGAATGTTACTATATAAATAGTATAGGAGATATTACTTGATAAATTATCGCAAAAAAGATAAATACTCATAAAAGATATAGATTCACTCAACTATAAGGTAATCAATAAAATAATTGTTTTTAAACATCAAACAAAATTCTAAACTTATTTTAAGTAAACCAAAAAACCTACACATATTGGATAATCGTTCACATATTTACTACTCATCTAAAAATCACATTTATTTTTAGATAAAGCTATAGTGTTTTCACTCACATATTAATAATATAAAATGGCAAGTGTTATATTTGTGTACTTGAAGTTTGAGAAAATATGATAATATAGTGACAGAAATATCAGTGTATAATTGGATCGAGACGACAATGATAATGATTTGATAAGAAGCTAATCAATTTATGGTCTTATTTCATTACATGTATGATGAGAATAATCTCACTTGCAATCTAAGCTATTGTGACATTCACCTATACATTTCAAATTAAATGTCCAAGAATATGATTGTTGATATGGCAATTCGAAACCTCAAAACAAAACTGCATTGACAAAAATGTTCCAAATATTAGCCAATGATTTCACAACATTTTTTGGGCATTACAAAAATCTTTAAATGTGTATATAATAGTGCTTGATATTTCAGAAACTATATAGATTATCAACATTTGGAATTGAAGCAAAGATAACGTTTTTACACAGTTTCATAAAACAAGTTTATTTCATCCAAAAACTGATTGGCTTCTATATTGTCTATAACTCTTTGAAACCACAAGAAGGTTTAGTAACGAGCATTATATGTTCTAATTGGTCAATGTAATTCTTAACAATCATCATGTTGGGAACAAGCGAGCAATCAAATAGTAAAAGATAATAGAAGAAAATAACACACGAAATTTGGTAACGAGGTTCGACCAATTGTGTCTACATCACCGGGAGCGTTGAGAGGCTACCACTATGTATTAGAGAATAAGGATTTGTGTTTAGTTATCGTTCTCCTTGTTACATTATATTTACATAAACATAAATATATATAGTCATCTACCCCAACCTTTTACATCAGCCCAAACCCATGATTTTTGTACTACACGTCATACAATAAGGATGTAGATACTTAGTCACCATATCTCATAATCAATTAATCTTTACCTCATGCATATTCGTTTTTAATCTGGAGGAATGACAATATAATCAACAACATATCTCAAATAGGAACATGTAGCAAACCACATAGCATGACATACGACTTTTCATGTTATAGCTTGTTCCACTGTTACAAAGGACTAACATTCCCTTCATTATCAAATGTCATTCATAGAAGAAAAAACCACTTTCCAAGACAAAATACATAGTTCTTTCAAGTATTATTCTTTTGAAATACTAACGAGTTCCTTAAATATCCTATGGTGACATCAACAGAATAAACACTAATCCCTTCCCTTAAGAGAAGTTCTGACTCCCATAGTCGGCACTGGCTCCATACTACTAGCCTGGTCAGAAATCTCACATAGATTCCCAACCGCCACAACTTTGTTAGCACTATTCAATCATAACATGGTTCGCTGTCAATCGGTCTATTCCTAGAATTAAATCTAACTGGAATAACGACAAGCAGATTGAACCTACGGTAAATATCACACAATTTACCACAACCGGACACTAAAACATAAACGTCGACACCACTACCAGCACACAAGTTGGGGTGGACACAACCAAGTCGGGAGAAATGACTTAGTTTGCAATTTCCGCCGGTTTTCACATTTAACACATATAAGGGAGTGTGTCGCTCCCGAATCAACAACACTAAACAAGGAATACCTGTCACCATACGTTTAACTCGGATAAAACTGTCAACACCGGACGTATCTGTACCACTAACGGTGCTCACTTGGCCCGTTGTACTAGGGAAAAAGAGAGTTAGAATCAAGAGATTTACCTCCACAACATTTACATTCCGAGTCAACTTTGGACAAAACCTTTTTATATGTTCCTTTTTCTTGCAGTGGAAACAACAATTCCCCGAACCCGGACAAATGTTCCCGCATGCTTCCGCTCACATTTTCCGCACATAGGAATTACTTCGGGTTGAAATCCTCCAACAGTAGGCTTCGACCCCTGATAACCATGGTTACGATGGACACTAGTTAGGGCATATGATTGTTGGCCTTCATTCCCCTTCTCCTCATACATCCTACACTAGGTCAAACCATCCGCTTCCGATGCCTCTATACCGCACATGGTAGCCACTCTGCCGATAGATTGAGGTCGTCCAGTCCCCATAGCATTCATACTCTGCTGTAACTTAGGATACCACCTCTTGATATGTCCGGTCTCTTTGCAGTAAAAGCAGCGATTTGTCGTTCCAGGACACAATTCTCCGACATGACTTCGGTTACACTTGCTGCACCAGGATGGAGAGTTTAACCGTGACCCTCCGGCATTTGCATGGGTCCTCAACCCATGCGAAGTATAACCCCGAATACCAACAGGTGGAAAATAAGGCTTTTCTTCGCGAAACATCTTGTCATTGCCTCTTCCGTGCACAAAGTTTCCTTGAGGCCCGAAGTCCTTGGAAGGAATGGATTTGGAGGTCGCCACTCCATCCGCCTTCATGTTAGTACACTTCATTCCTTGGACCCACTCAATAGCAGCATTCGGAGCGAATCCGATTTGAAACTGAGAGCCTGAACCTGGCGCCACGCTCCGATTCAGATTTTGTAAATTCTCATTCATGCCCTGGAGCACCCCTACCAGCTGTGTCAACAAATCATTGGGAACATTCTGACTCGTTCCTCTTTCTCTTTCGGCCATGTGTACTTGTACTCATACACTTGTCAGTAATTGAATGTTAACTAGACAAGAATCACATAATCACCTAGCAATTTGTACAAACCAAACAATTTAAGCACATCAAGGTCACAAAGAAGCATGTAAAGCCATACCCTAGGCCGCAGGATTAACTATGCTCTGATACCATATTGTAAGGACCCAAATTCCACCCTTGAAATTTTTTCCTTATTTTATTCATCCTTCATACATTTCCCTACGACTTTTAAATAAACATACCAACCACTTAAGTTAAGTCTCATTTCCCCACTCATACCCATTTCATAATCTCTAAATAAAATACATATTCGCATAGCAGAAAATCATAATTCATTCATGCATCCCGGTAACTACCGCATACAATTAGCTATGGGATTCCAAAATACCCATAACTACGAATATCCAGAGTTACAGAAGAATGAATATAAGGACTTCCAAAAATTTAAAAGCCTCTAAGCTCCTAATCAATCGTCCTTACACCTTCCACCTACCTGCAATGGGATTAACATTGACCATGCACAGAAAACACAAAGGAGTAAGTCGTTAACGTAAAATAATGTCAATATACGTTAATCCACATTTTAATAAAGTTAAGTAAAAACTTAGAGTTAAATACACTTAAAACTATTTCCTTCGTTTACACTTTTGAAAACAAGTTGCATAACTTGAGCCAAAGTTTGCTACATTACTTGAGCCAAAGCTTGCTACATTGCTTGAGCCAAAGCTTGCTACATTGCTTGAGCCAAAGCTTGCTACATTGCTTGAGCCAAAGCTTGCTACATTGCTTGAGCCAAAGCTTGCTACATTGCTTGAGTCAAAGCTTGCTACATTACTTGATCCAAAGTCGCTAACCAATCATGGTTGGCTAAAAACGAGTTTTATTTTCATTGACACTCCACCAATACACAAACAGTGAATCCACACCATCACCATTACAAACATACCCATATATGCTTGTAACAATTTAGTGATTCAGTATTCATTTCATTATTTCGAGTTTTATTTCCATTGACACTCCACCAATACATAAACAGTAAATCCACCCCATCATCATTACAAACATACCCATATATGCTTATAATAATTAAGTGATTCACAATTCATTTCATTATTCTGAGTTTTATTTCTATTGGCACTCCACCAATACATAAACAGTAAATCCACACCATCATCATTACAAACATACCATATATGCTTATAATAATTAAGTGATTCACAATTCATTTCATTATTCCGAGTTTTATTTCCATTGGCACTCCACCAATACATAAATAGTAAATCCACACCATCATCATTACAAACATACCCATATATGCTTATAATAATTAAGTGATTCACAATTCATTTCATTATTCCGAGTTTTATTTCCATTGGCACTCCACCAATACATAAACAGTAAATCCACACCATCATCATTACAAACATACCCATATATGCTTATAATAATTAAGTGATTCACAATTCATTTCATTATCCATAACCAGAAAATTCACGCATTTTCCATTACAGTGCATAAGTTAAAGACTTATCCTTACCTCGGTGAGTGTTGGGGGTCAGTTTTTGAGTAACTTTACCAGTTTCCTCCACGATCTCCTCCAACCTTAGGATCTTTCCTCATTCCCACCAATAACAACAATGTCAGTCATTTATTCAAAATAACACATAAACGACTCATATTTCATCGTCAAACACACAAAAGTTTCATACATGTTCAAAGTTTCTAAAACTACTTCATCAGGAGTTTCCAATCATTCAAGACATACATATTCACCTTGTATTCAACATTAGAACACATACTCATAACACAATCATCCTCATATCACATAATCTTTTCCATCTGTTGCCATTAAACATTTATGACCCAATCATTGTTCATCATAGTAAACATTCACCTCTTATAACAAATCAACAACTCATAACACCTCATCATTATAAATACACCACACACAACATATTCATCATCATATAACATTTAACACATTTTCTCTTATAACCACATTTACCTTTTGGGGGTTTTGGGGTTTTCATAAACCAACCCACAAACTCTTTCCATTCTTTGAATATTAACTCTAAACCAAGAGTTTACAAGAGAGAAACTAAATAAAACGAACTACAACTCAAAATGAAGAGTTTCCATGATTTCTCATATTTTTTAGAAGAGATCCATACCCCCAAAACAAGTTAGAAAGGAAGAAGAAGAGTTAGAAACAAGAGGTTTACCTCTTCTCAAGCTCTAAGATGATTCCTAAGGCTCTTTGCTCTTGAAAAGCTCACATCTCTCTCTTCTCTTCAAAGTTCTAACCCTAAAATGTGTTTGGGGTTTCTATTTTAAAGTGAACTCGTCGGGTTCTCGCTCAAGCGAGCCCATTCTTGCTCAAGTGAGAAAATCCCGCCCATTTTAAAAACTCAGATCTGACCCTCTCGCTCAAGCGAGGGATTTCTCGCTTAGGCGAGGCAGCTCTCGCTCAAGCGAGAATCCTTTCGCTGAAGCGAGGATGTTACAGCCTCGACAGGTCTTGAATGCCACTTTTCTTTCCCAGGCGAGACAACTCTCGCTCAGGCGTGGCCACTCTCGCTCAAGCGAGACAACTCTCGCTCAAGCGAGAATCCTTCAGTATAGCCCATGATTTCATCTGCCTAGATGAGCCTCTCTCGCCTAAGCGACGATTCTCTCGCTTAGGCGAGACTTGTAACACCCTAAATTTAAGTCTTTAAAATTATAGTATCAGTCCTGGGATTCTCACTTGAGCGAGGGATTCTCGCCTGGGCGAGAAAGGCTCACCTGGGAGAGTGAAATCGTGGACTATACTGAAGGATTCTCGCCTGAGCGAGGGTTTGCTCGCTTGAGCGAGAGTGATCTCGCCTGAGCGAGAGTTGGCTCGCCTGGGCGAGGAAGGCTTAACTGGGAAGGGGAAATCCTAGGCTATACGGAAGGATTCTGGCCTGAGCGAGAGCTGGCTCACCTAGGCGAGAAAAGTGATGTTTGGACTTGTCGAGGCTGTAAGATCCTCACTTGAGCGAGAGATGCCTCGCTTGGGCGA
Source organism: Lupinus albus (assembly GCA_009771035.1). NCBI lineage: Eukaryota > Viridiplantae > Streptophyta > Magnoliopsida > Fabales > Fabaceae > Lupinus > Lupinus albus. The sequence goes on from CM020010.1 coordinate 15,571,824, forward strand.
GAGTTCCCTCGCCTGGGCGAGAGGGTCAGATCTGAGTTTTTAAAATGGGCGGGATTTTCTCGCTTGAGCGAGGCTTGTTAGTCATTTAGAAGCTTGATTCATGAAAAGCCCAAAACCCTAAAGTGAAAATGTGGTTAAAGAAGAAAATGGGTAAATTGCTAGAGGTTGAAGATGAATAAGCTTTCTAATGTTGAAAAATGAGATGAATATGTATGTTTTAGATGTTGTAAACTTTTGATGAAAGTAGTTTATCAACATGGAAAATGTGTTAAATATCTTGTGTGGTTAAATAATGCAATATGAGTTGTTTATGTGATATTTGGAATAAATGACTAACATTGTGTTGTATGGTGGGAATGGGAAAGATCCTAGAGTTGGCGGCGGTGTTGGTGGAACTAGTGCAGTTACCAAGAACCCAACCCAACACTCACCAAGGTAAGGAGAAGTCTTTAATTTGTACTCTGAATGGAAAATGTGTGTATTTTCTGGTTGTGCAATGATTAATTGGTGAATCACGTATTTATTATAAACATATATGGGTGTGTTTGTAATAAGGATTTCGTGGATTCACCGGGTATGATTGATAGTGAAATCAATGAAAAAGAAATGTATTTTTAGCCGACCATAAATGGTTAGCGACTTCGGCTCGAGTTTATGTAGCAACACTTCAGCCCGAGTTTATGTGGCAATACTTCGGCTCGAGTTTATGTAGCAACACTTCAGCCCGAGTTTATGTGGCAACATTTCAGCCCGAGTTTATGTGGAAACACTTCGACCCTTGTTTATGTGGCAACACTTCGGCCCGAGTTTATGTGGCATGTTTTCTTTGTAGAAGAGATGAGAAAGTGCTTTTAGCTAACCCTAAGGGGTGCAGCGACTTTGGGTCAAGTAATGTAGCACGGAAAATGAATTTCAAAGTGATTTACTAACCTTTTCTAATGTGGATTATCTTATAATTACGTTTATTGAATTAATGACTTACTCCTTTATGTGTTTGTGCTTTTGTCATTGTTAATCCCATTGCAGATAAACAGGTGACATGAGGTGGTCTCATTTTTGGAAGCTTAGGAGCTTTATGTTTTGGTTTCACTTATTTGCACTATTTTGTACATGAGTGCTTATTGGATTAGTTGAAATATTTTGTAACTATGGATATATAACTTACATGATTTATTGTAACTCTAGATATTCATAGCTATGGGTATTTTGGAAATCCATAGCTAGTTGTATGCGATTGTTGCATGACATATTGAAATGAATTATGATTTTTTGTCGAATAAGTATGTATGTCATTTTGAATTTTGAAATGAGTAGGAATGGGAAAGTGAGAGTTCAATGTGGTTGTTGGAAATTGTCGGTAAAATTTATGAGGAAATGAATGCATAATGAATAAGATAAGAAGAAAATTTTCAAGGGTAGAATTTCGGTCCTTACAATATGGTATCAGAGCATAGTTAATTCTGCGGCCTAGGGTATGACCTTACTTACTTCTTTGTAACCTTTAGTTGATTTAACTATGTGATTTAGGTGAAATATTGTGTGATTATGTGATGATTTATCTAGTTAAACGTGGTTTACTGATGAACGAATGAGTGCAGGTACCCGTTACTAAAATGTCTGGAAGAGGGCGAGGAAGGGGATCGGGTCATAATGAATTGTTGGCCCAGATTGCGGCAGTGCTGACAAACATGAACGAGAACTTGCAACGACACTAGACCCGAGTTCACAGCCTTTGGTTCCACCCGGTCCGGCTGAGTATCGAGGTTTGGATGAGTTCTGTAGGAGGAACCCCAGTCCGTTTGAATTATCCAATACAATCCATAGTTAATATATTTTAATGGATTGTGTGATATCAAATCCTTTTAATGGATTTAATGAATATCCATAGCAATGTTATTAATATCGTAACAGTCATCAAACCGGTATGGGTACTGGTATAGTGACAAAACAGTTCAACTGGTGGTTCACTAATTAAACTGCATATCAGTGAAGTTTGATATACATATATAATATATTAACATTAATATTGAAAAATTAATTGCAAAAAAAAATAAATTTTTTTATTTTCATTACAAAATTAATTTTAAATAAAAATCGATCATTTTGAATGGTATAGTTCAATTGAAAATCGACTAGTATGTCTGGTTTTGGCCGGTATAATTGCTTGACTAGTATAATTTCTGTACTGTACCGGTCTTGTGACCGATTTACCTGTTGAACCATCTGGCACGAACTGATTTTTACAACTATGATTCAAAAGGGTGAGGGTGGAGTGTGGGGCTGATGACATCAAACTTAGGTGTTAAGTTTGATAAAAGACTTTTCAAGAAAACTGTAGGGCTTATTGGGCGGGGTGGGGTTGACAGTTCGATACTTAGTGATTAAGATTAACAGAAGAAGTGTCGAGAACAAAAATAGGAGATATTAGGCTGGTGGGGCTGACAACATCAAACTTAGGTATTAACATTGATGGAAAATGATAGCAACCTCCTTGTTGGGGTTGGTATTTCTAGATGATTGTTTTGCTTGAAGTTGGGCTAATGATGTGAAAGAGACTTTTTGTTGGTGATTTTGGTTGTTTTATGTGAGTTTGGTTGGCTTTTGGCTTTTGTTAGGCTAGGGTTGTGTTTGGGTATGCTCTTGGCCGAGAGGGCCTAAATGTGTTGGCTATTGTGTGGGTTTGATGTTTGGCCGAGAGTGGTTAGTGTTTTGGTTTAAGTGTCTCGGGTAGGAGTGTGGTTGTGTTTAGGCCATGGCTTTGTACTTGGCTCGGTGGTTTTGTGTTTGGGTTTATGAGGCCGGGGGATGGAGGATGTGTGAGGTTGTGAAGGATAAAAGAAGATGAAGAAGATAGAAGAATGATGGCGCCACAAACAAGGTTGTTTGATAAGCCTAATGAAGTTCGCCACAAACAAGGATGTTTGATAAATAAAAACTCTTGGTTCAACCAAGAAACTTAGGAGAGAATTCTCACTAATATGCTTTTGCATAAATTTCAAGGTACTTTATTCATATGGTGTAGTTTACATATATAGTATGGGCTGGCCGTGAGGCTTCCCTTCTATTTTGAAAATGTAATTTCAAACTACAAAGTTTAAAGGATAATAAGTGCCTAATTAAACTTAAGCTATACGTGCAATTTGTATTAAAGGCCCTAGTTTGAATTTTGATTCGGCCATGAATGACAAACCAAGCAAGCTTCGTGGGATGCTTGTCCATTTACAATTCCCTTTAAGCCGAGGAGGAGAATAAGGGATGTGTCTTCACTCTCTTTTGAATTTGAAAATAGACCACGTGTGGAGGTTTACTCAAGGCTTGTTGTTTGGCCATGAATGCATTAAAACCGAGAGGAAGAAGTGGGATAGTGCCTTCAAGTCTTGTTTGAAATTGTGCTCAGCCCATAATTGAATTTTGAATAAGACTTGATTGAAATAATGGCTTGGGAGGAAAGTGTGGGATTGCTTTAAAACTCCTCTTTAATGTTGTAAGCCTCTCTTAATGGTTGATTCAAATTTGTATCTAGCCTTAATGTTCCTTGTTTAAGCCGAGCTGAATGTGTGGATTGCTTGCCTTATGCTTGGCCGTGTTTGAGAAACATCATTTATGAATTGGCTGAAAATGTGGCGCCTTGGCCTAGTCAGCATGCTTGGACGTGGCCTTCACACATGAAGCGGAAATAGTGGCGCTTGGTCTACACAACAAGGTTGACTGGCCTTCAAGTGTGACACGGCACATGGTGCATCTTGGCCAGGTCAGAGGCGGAAAATCCGGCGCCTGGTCTAGGTCAGCTGGCTTGGTCAAACTTTGGCTTTGGCCTAGTCAGCAGCAAGATTGGGCCGTGGCTTTCATGGCTTGGGCTGAAATAGAGGAGCATTTGTTCAGTCTTTAAAGTACACGTGCATCCTATATTAAAAACATTTTATTAGATGATAATTAATATAAAGGCAAGCTAACTATTTTAATAAAACGTGGTTGGACCACTTATTAATGGCTTAATGAAAAAAGAAATAAGGTAAAGCTTCATTCTTGGCCGTGGCCTTCAAAAGGCTCATCCTCTACAAGGAGGTAATTAATGGGCCTCATATTGTCACTTAGCCCAAGTGATGCTTGAAGACTTAGCACAAGTTGGCCAAAGGCGCTTTAAACTTTCTTGGCCCTGGCCCGAGTTATGGGCCCTCTTAGGCCCATTTGATCATCCAAGTTGATTTTGGTGGGTTGCTATCAGAAAATGTTTTGGAAAACAAATAGGAAATATTGATGGGGTGAGATTGACACTTGCAACATGAAATTAAAGCGTTATAATGGAAAAAAAAAATCATAAAAACAATATGAGATACCAACTCACTTTTCATAAAAGCTGATATGGTAATATTTGCATGTTCAATAATCTTTCAGATATACTCTTAATATTATCAATATAAAAAACTATTTATTATTAAATATTTCAATTAGGCATAAATTAGTTCACAAACCGCCTAGCAACAATAATGTCATCGATTTCAGTCCATTAGTCCACAAAATTTTTAGGCATAAATTATTTTCTGGTCCTATAGGCATTTTAGTTTTAGTCATTATAAAATAAATTGGTTGATGTCTAAGGAAGATTGTTTAAATATGTATTTTATAGTCAACATAAATCGTTTTCGAATTTTTATCCACAATCATAAGTAGTCGATATTTTTGTCATTGAATCTGTCTCTTAGCATTTGAATGCAAGTTAACGTTTCTACTCATCTTGAGCCCTTGTAGTAATGGTAAGAGTGACAAATGGATGAATTTTGTGTATTTTGATTAGAATCTTAATAAATGAGTGGAAAGTTACCCACTAGTCTATATTAGATTCATTAAATCATACTTTGAATTATCCAATACAATCCATAGTTAATATATTTTAATGGATTGTGTGATATCAAATCCTTTTAATGGATTTAATGAATATCAAATCCGTTTTAATAGATTGGATGTATTGGATGATATCCAATCTATTTTTTTTCTTCCAAAAAACCTTTTCCAAAATCATCCATTTTGGAAAGAATTTATTAAAACAAGTTTTTCTTCAACAAAAAAAAATTGCACTTCTTTAAAGGCATTGGAAGCAATAAGTCTTAGATGAGGTTTTATTTTCCTTTCTATGTATCACTTTGACTCTCACCATTAAAACAATGGTGCATTTTGATCAATAACTTTTCTAGTTTGTCTTCCCATCTCTCAAATGCATAAAGATAATGGAGCCATAACTCCTTTAGTGTTCAATGAAGTGTTTAGCATCAATAAAATGAAGAAATGGGAAATAATACTTTATAAAGTATAAAGGAAAAAGACATGATGTTTCTACGATCAAATAAAACTACTCAAAAACAGCATCCATTAAACTAGAAATAAAGTGTGAAAGGTAAACATGCATGTTGTCAAGCTTGGAGGAAAAGTAGTTGGGGATTTTGATTTTTATATAAGATTATGTGCTCATTAATTTCCTCAGATTTATTATACTGCAGATTTTAGCAAAAATGATGTTGTTGTTAGTATACATTGTTTATTTGGTTAATTTTAATATATGTTGTATAAGGACTAACATGTTGTTATATAGTATTTTGAGCCTAAGATTTTCTACATATTCGAAAAAGTTTAGCGAGAATTGGATCTTTTCTCCGTAAAAATGAATTGGAGCTAAGACAATAAACCTAAATGATATTTTTGGAAATGTGGAATTTAATGAGTCTAGAACGAAATTTTCACACACTTGAAAGTGTAGTGTGATTTGAGGCTTTACTCGTTAGTATTGGATCAGTAAGTTAGTATCTTGAACTCACCCATTGTTTTTGAGATTATAAAATTACTTGGGGGTTGAGACAAGTAAGTTATGTGATATTTGTTGAAAGAAATTGAGAAATGTTGACTTAGTATGCATGCATTATTGCATTTGTGTAGTTGATGTCGAAAAAAATGGAAAGATTCAACGATTGAAATATCATTATGTATTTGGATAGCGATAACAACAAGGGTGAGTTCCCAAGAATCTTTGAGAAATTCTTAATAAGGATAGTCGAATGAGGGTCTTAATTTATTACTCTTATCACCAGAATAGTCTCACTTGTAAATTGAATGCTCATTAATATGATTTTTAATATTGCAATTCCAAACATCAAAACAAAAGGGCACTAACAAAAATGTCATACATTTTAGCCAATGATTTCATAACATTTTTACACATTAGAAAAATATTTAAATGTATATATATAAACCAAGGCAATGCAAACATTAATGCATGATATTTCATCAACTATATAGATTATCAACATTTGGAAGGAAAGTTAAAGTTTCTACACAGTTTCATAAAACAAGTTTATTTCTTCCAAAAGTTGGTTTGCTTCTCAATTTGCTATAACTCTGTTAAACCAGACGTAATCATTTTTAGTAAATATCATTATTTGTTGCTAATTGAACAATGTAATTTTTAACAATCATCTTCTTAAATTGATACTTTGTTCCATACCCATATATTTCTTTTCCTTTTCTAAGGCCCCAATTTCTGTCATTGATGAGATTGATAAAATTTAAAGAAGATTTTTGTGGGATTGATGGAAGAGGAGAAAATGTATTCATTGAGTGAGTTGAAAAAATGTGTGTAGTTCTAAAGAGAATGGTCGGCTTGGGGTAAAAAATCTCTTTTTGTTCAATCTAGATCTTTTTGGTAAATGGAGAGGGAGAATGTTCAAAGAGAGTTTCCCTTTGGGTTAAAGAAAGAATGTTCATGAGTGTTTTAGAAGGGGTTCGTCTTGGTGGAAGGATCTAAGTAATCTTAGTAACCGGGAATGGGTGGTTGGTTGATGGCTTTCGTAGAAGTTTAGGGCTATGGAAGAGATGTAAGATTTTGGACATATGGGTGGGGGTTAATTGTGGGCTTGCTTAAAAACTTATTTCCTAGATTGTTTCAGGTAACTCTTGATAAAGATGTCTCAGTTAGCGATTTGGGAGAATGGAACAACGAAGTATGGTCCTGAAAGCTCATATGCAAGTGAAGACTATTCCTTTGGGAGCAAGAGGAGAGAATGAAGAACTCATTGGGAATTCAAAATGCCACAGATGGATGAAGTTGTGTAACACCCTGTTTTGTAACTTAGAAATTAAAACTTCATTCTAGAAAATATAGGGAATTTATATTGAAAGATAGACTTAACGTCAGAAAATCAGAGTAAATTCAAAACATTTCGTCTGATGTCGTTATTTCCTTTCATTCCAACAATCAATTTTCAAACTGATAACATTTTCTAAACGTTACTAATTTAACTATATATAATAAGTATATTTGAGAGTTTTTGTTGTTTTATAGAGCAATGATGTTTACCTGCATTTCCTCAAAGAAGCAATTTTTTGAAGAGGAAATGGAAGAATGCCATGAAAATGGATCTTCAAGATCATCATCTTCCAAATGTCTTACACCACATGTTCTTAATCCCACCCTTATTTCCAACTTACTTAACTTTTGCAAATTCTTTTTCCCATTATGATGAATATAAATATAAACAAAACCAACCTTATATACTTCTCTATTTTTTTTGCATGTGTTTTGTATTGTTTTTTTCTTTTTCTTCCGCACTTGATAGATTTAATTATACTTGTTATTGGTCAAAACCGATGTAACTAAAGGCATTTGGGATTTGTTAATTATATTTTATAATACAGACACGATTAAAAGTTTAAGAGTTTGATATATGCCTATAGTTTACATATATTTTAAACTCTTAAATTTTTAGTCAATTATAAACATAATTAACAAACCACACATGCCTTTAGTTTGGTTATCACCAATAACAAGTGTAATTTAAACTACCTAAAAAGAAGATATAAAACACATGCAAAATAAAAAAGAAGATAATGGTTTGGTTTCATCATAATGAAAAAAGTGAATTTGCAAAAGCTAAGTAAGTTGGTAATAAGGGTGAAACTAAGAACCTGCCATGTGAGACTTTTAGAAGATAATGATATTGAAGATCCATTGTCATGGCCTTCCTCCATTTCATCTTCAAAAAATTGTTTCTTTGATGAAATGCAAGTGAACATCATTGCTCTGAAAAACAACAAATAGTAGCGAATATACTTATTATATGGTTAAATCAATGATATCAGAAAATGTTAACAGGTTGAAAAATGAGGGTTTGGAATGAAAGAAAATAACCACATGAAAGTTTCTTTCATTATTAATGGGATATAAAAGAAAATACTTTTTTTTTTTTACTTTTCAATAAAAATATTCTATATATTTGGAAGTGTTGTGATAAATATTATATGGAAAAAACAAAACATACATCATTTGGATTCTAAAACCTTCTGTTTGGTTTGCTTATCAATAATCAATTTTAGTCGAAATAATTAAAAATCACAATAATTTTAGACAAATATTTGTAGAGTACCTTTATAAATTGTGTAGTTATGTTGAAATTGGATAGTTTTAAAAAAGTTATAATTTGATGGAGTTCTTCTTTTGCAAGATTTGTGAATATTATCACTAATCAAACATACCTGAAGCAAATGCAGAATCTTGCCTTCTAAAATATGTCATGGGTGATTGGAAAGTCTCAGGAATAATAACTATTTGTCCTTGAGGTCATGGGTTCGAATCGTGACAGCCGCATGTTCCATTTTGTGGGGAATAAAATATTGTATGATGTATTTAAGCTGGTGGATAACACGCTCAGTGTATTCATAGATCTGGGGGTCACATGTCAGGACTGGGGTGTCACATGTCAGGACTGGGGTGTCACATGTGAGGACTGGGGTGTCACCTCCAGGAAAAGTAACCCCTTCTAATATGAAGGGAAAGTAACTCTCTTTCTATCTCCTTATTGCATGAGGTATATCACTTACAAAAACAATTCACTTAAAATATAACATCACATCATGTTTTTTTTTTATCAAAGTCACTAACAAAAGATAAATATAAACATAACATATAAGCAATCAAAATATTATCATATACAAATACTATAAATTGTTTCGGTAGAAATAAGATTTATTTTCAGATCAGAATTAAAAAATGCAAAGAGATACAATTAAAAACTATCAAGAATTCAAAGGTTCAAATTCAGATTTCAAAATGCATAAATTTTAAAATATTTAAAATGTTACACATAAAATAATAAGAGGTGAGAGAAATTTCAGAGGATACAAATATTAAAAGATAGATGAAGGTGACAACATTTGAGGTTGTATTTATATGCAAAGCTTGTGGTGAGGTGAGTGGGGTTAAGGACACCAAAACTTAAGTATTAAGATTGTCAAAATAAGTTTGAAAAAAAATCATAGGAGTTATCGAATGGGGTGGGGTTGACAGCTTGAAATTTACGGATTAAGATTGGTGAAAGAAGTTTCGAGAAAAACAATGGAAGATATCACGTGGAGATGAGTAATTGGCAAGGCGTTAATATTGGTGAGAGAATTTTTTAGGAAAATAATAGGAAATATCTAGTGGGGTGGGGCTAACAACACAAAAACTTACGTATTAAGATTGACAAAAGAAGTTTCAAAAAAAATCGTAGGAGTTATCGGATAGGGTGAGGTCAACAACTTGAAACTTAGGGGTTAAGATTGATTAAATAAGTTTCCATAAAAAACGTATGAGATATCACGTGGAGTAGAGTAATTGGCAACTTCAAACTTAGGCGTTAATATTGATGAAAGAAATTTTTAGAAAAATAATAAAAAATATTTAATGGGGTGGGGTTGATATCATGAAACTTAAGCGTTAAAACTGACAAAAGATATTTCTATAAAAAATAATATGAGTTATCCCCCAATTTTCATAAAACTCACTAATATTTGTATGTTCAATCATTTTTTAGAGATAGTCATATTTTGGATATAACAACACTATTTATTATTAGACTTTTTCAATTCTTTGGATTTGAAGAAAACCTTCCATTTCAATTTGTATTTAGAATTTATAAATATATTTTCCACATTCTACCCACCAACGTTAATGCCATACCTTTAAATCCACAGTATTTTTTAGACACAAATGTATTTCTAGTCCTCTTGAAATTGATGCATATTTTTAATTTTAGTCCATATAAAATAATTGATTCAATTCATTATAATTTTTTAATTATATGTTTTAGTCATCATAAATCTTTGCTAAATCTGTATATTTATGTCATTGAATTTGTTGTGACCATTTTGAAGCTAAGTCAACATTTTTACTCACCTTGAGATTGGGTGCATGTCATCCAATTTAAAATTGGATGTGTTGAATGGATATCTAGTCTATCTATTTTTTGTGTTACTTTTAAATTGAAACTTAAATCACTTTAAAAAGATGCCCTTAAGAAAGTTATAAAAACAACCATTTAACGAAACACTTTTAAAATAAAAACCTTTTAAATTAAACTGAAATCACTTTTAAAAAACTTACATCGAAGCTAAAATCATTTTTTTTAGTTTTTCTTTTAAAATGAAACTTAAAACACTTTTAAAAAAACACCCTTATCAAAAATCATCATTTTTAAGAAGGTACTAAAAACAATAGTAACTATTTTAGTAGGGGTGAGGTTGACAACATGAAACTTTAGCATTAAAACCAACAAAAGAAGTTTTAAAAAACAATAAGAGATTACACTCAATTTTCATAAAACCCACTAACATTTGAATGATCTTTGAGAGATAGTCTCAACTCTCAATATGCTCAATATAACAAAACTATTTATTATTATATTTTTTTTTCCATTTCTTTAGAATTTAAGAAAATTATTTTGCACATTCTACCCACCAAGATTTTTTTTCCAGAAAAAAGGTGCAAAAGCACCCTGGATATATTAGATAAGAACAAAGTTTACAAAAGAAAATAAACCAAACTACAAATACTTGAACCTATAGTAATGAAGGCCATTTTGCTAAAAATCCTAGCTCATGATGCAGGATGATTTAATTCAAATCTTAACAGAAAGAGATTCCTACATCATGCAAACCTTAACCCTTTTTAACCAAACAACAAAAGGAATGGTGGCTAAGCTTTTAGGAAAGATGGAGATTCCTACCCACCAAGATTAATGTGATAGTTATTCACATACATTTATTACTATAATATTTATGCATTGATGTAAATAATTATGTACATTTAGTGCATCATCCATCATTCACTTATATTATTTTCATTTAAGAGTTAATGAAGATAAAATATGAACGTTGAATTATATTATGAAAATGTAAAAGTCTCTTACATTATCAGTATATATATCTTTTTCTCTAAATTTATTTATAGTTCTAGTGAAAAATAGCCATTTTAATTTTAGTCCTTGTAAAAAAAATTGGATGAAGTCTTTATGATATTGTTTGAATATGAATGTTGTAATCAACATATTTTCTTAATCTATCCACCATCATTAATAGTTGATATTTCTGTCATTTAATCTCTTTCTATAGTATTTTGAAGCTAGCCTTTATAGTAATGGTAAGGTTGACAAATGAATGAGTTGAATATATTTTGAATAATTAGGATCCTAATAAACATGTGGAATACCAATCCATATAAAATTGATTAAATCATACTTTGAATTATCCAATTCATTCACAATCAAATTCATTCCACGTTTAGCCCATCATATCTAATTTTAGCCATCAGTTCTGCTACCACTTGTTGAACAGACATCGACTGAAGAACCTCTAACCTCTGAGGTGTCTCATTGTTAATCAGGCATATGAAGAGTGGAGAGTCACTTGTGACATCATATCTTTTCTTTATGCCATTCTTGCATCACAATGCATTGACTCCTTTTGTATAAATAACCCTCTTAGGGGCCATCTTCTAATAAGATGATAAGAGATATATTTAGTATTTTTGCTTTAATGGCTGTGTTTTATTTCTTACTGCTTGGTGGTTTACTATTCATACAATGAAAGTTTTGTTTTATCATCACATCCTTCTGTAACGACCCGATTTTCTACCCTTGAAATTTTTTTATTTATTTTAATCCTTTCTTACATACAATCGTCACCTTCATTGAAAACTCTCAAGTATCACTCTTTGAAAATACTCTTTACCCTATTATCTTATCATACAAATTTATGTTGCGGAAAAACATAATTCATTCAAATAGCATTTACCAGATACAACCAGTCATGGGTCTCCCAAAGTTATAAAGCCCATAACTACACATATCCGTATTAATCTAAACGAATTTACAGTCATCCCATAATACTATTAAATCAACTACAACGTCAATTAGCAATCAAGACAAGCGAGTAATTAAACACAAAAGCTTCCTAATTGAGCTTCATCCTCGAAATCCTTCATTTACCTACAATTGTGATTATCATAAACAACACATGAAACAAAAGGGAGTAAGTCATTAGTTCAAAACTAACCTCACATGATAATCCACTTTCATATACAATTAAGCTTTACTATAACTCGTAAACACACATACGGAATTGAAAACATTCAAATCATCTTACACGTTATTCATATCCACCCTATAACATATATATCCCATAATATATATCCTATAGCCTGAATATTACTTTCTTTCTCAACATCTTCCTTTTTATCGCTCATATTCACCCTGTAGAATATATATCTCATACTATATATCCTATAGCGTGCATACGGCATTCAGGTGACATTCACATTTCTCATCATTCATATTCACCCTATAGAATATATATCACATACTATATATCCTATAGCATGCATACGACATTCATGTGACATTCACATTTCTCTTCATTCATATTCACCCTATAGAATATATATCCCATACTATATATCCTATAGCATGCATACGACATTTACATTTCTCTTCATTCATATTCACCCTATAGAATATATATCCCATACTATATATCCTATAGCATGCATACGACATTCATGTGACATTCACATTTCTCTTCATTCATATTCACCCTATAGAATATATATCTCATACTATATATCCTATAGCATGCATACGACATTCATTACTCCGAGTCTTATTTCCATTGGTACTCCCCCAATAATATTGATTTCATTTGAGTCATATTTCCATTGGTACTCCCCCAATAATATTACTTCATTTGAGTCATATTTCCATTGGTACTCCCCCAATAATATTAATTCGTTTGAGTCATATTTCCATTGGTTCTCCCCCAATAATATTACTTTCATTGAGTTATCTTTCAATTGGTTCTCCCCCAATAATATTACTTTCATTGAGTCATCTTTCCATTGGTTCTCCCCCAATAATATTACTTTCATTGAGTCATCTTTCCATTGGTTCTCCCCCAATAATATTACGTTCATTGAGTCATCTTTCCATTGGTTCTCCCCCAATAATATTACTTTCATTGAGTCATCTTTCCATTGGTTCTCCCCAATAATATTACTTTCATTGAGTCATCTTTCCATTGGTTCTCCCCAATAATATTACGTTCATTGAGTCATCTTTCCATTGGTTCTCCCCCAATAATATTACTTTCATTGAGTCATCTTTCCATTGGTTCTCCCCCAATAATATTACTTTCATTGAGTCATCTTTCCATTGGTTCTCCCCCAATAATATTACTTTCATTGAGTCATCTTTCCATTGGTTCTCCCCTAATAATATTACTTTCATTGAGTCATCTTTCCATTGGTTCTCTCCATATAATATTACTTTTATTGAGTAATCTTTCCATTGGTACTCCCCCAATAATATTACTTATATTGAGTCATCTTTCCATTGGTACTCCCCCAATAATATTACTTATATTGAGTCATCTTTTCATTGGTACTCCCCCAATAATGTTACTTATATTTCGTTTATAACAGAAAAGCCACGCATTTTCCAACATAATGCATAAATTACAAACGTATTATTTTAAACCATTACCTCTTTCACATACTTCATTCATATCAGCAAGTATGATTTAGAGACACTTATCCCTTACCTTGGTGAGTGTTGGGAATCGGTTCCGAGTAACTTTAAAAGTCTCCTCCGCGATTTCCTCCAACCTTAGGATCTTTCCTCATTTCCACCAATAACAACAATGTCAGTCATTTATTCAAAATAACACATAAATAACTCGTATTTCATCATCAAGCATACAAGGGATTTACATATATTCAAGATTTCCAAAACTACTTCAATACAAGTTTCCGAACACCTAAACATACATGTGCATCTCTATAACAACATCATAGCACAAACTCATCATCCACATCTAACATTTCATCTCTTTCTCTTTATACTCATATTCTCATATTAGGGGTTTTTGGGGGTTTTCATTAATAACCCACAAAACCTTTCCATTCATCAAATATCAACTCTAACCCACGAGTTTACAAGAGAAAAACAACATAAAACGAACCATAACTCTAAAGAATGAGTTTCCATGGTTTCTCATGTTTTGAAAATTGATCCAACATACCCAAAACAAGTTAGAGAGGAAGAAGAAGAGTTAGAAACAAGAGGTTTACCTCTTCTCAAGCTCTAAGACGAGTCCTAAGACTCTTTGCTCTTGAAAAGCTCTTTTCTCTCTCTTCTCTTCAAAGTTCTAACCCTAAAATGTGTTTGGGGTTTCTATTTTAAAGAGCAGTCGTCGTAAGTGTAATCGATTACCATATGGTGTAATCGATTACATAAGTTAAAAATTTAAAATACAAACCTTGATGTAATCGATTACAATGTGAAAAATGCACATATCTGATGTTTTTAATATGTTGTAATCGATTACGAGTGTAGTGTAATCGATTACATCATGTAAAATACACAAGTCTGATTAGTTTATCATTATGTAATCGATTACTAGGATTGTGTAATCGATTACACTGTTCAACAGCCCAAAATTGTCATTTCTTGCCCGGGCGAGACAACTCTCGCTCAGGCGAGAATCCTCCAGTATAGCCCAGGATTTCACCCTCCCAGGTGATCCTTTCTCGCGTAGGCGAGAATTTCTCACTCAAGCGAGATTTCCAGGACTGTTACTATAATTTTGAAGACTCAAATTTAGGGTGTTACACCTTCCATTTTAGAATGCCACAAATTCATATACACTTTATTGTGTTAATCAAATTACACAATTAATAACCTTCTCAAATTACACTTTAAATGTTTATATCCAATTAAATTGTATTTAAGTATGCAGGGAAACATATATTAGATAATGTGCTTTGCATTTGTCTATTCTTACACTGTACATTTTCTAACTTATAGATTACATAATGATATCTCAAGAAAATGGTAGTTGGCTAGTAGAAATTATTAGAGATTCATTACGTCAGAAATCGTATTTACCAACGGTCCTTCAACAGTGTTTCCTAGAACTATGTTGTTAAATACAAGAAGAAGGAATATAAACAGCGTCTGATTAAGCAAGAGCTGTTAATATTAATAAGATGATATAAAATAAACAGTGCATATGTGAATGTGCGTTGTTGAATAAGCGTTTGGTTGAATTAGTTCTCTTTAACAACACTCCTTTTTTACTGCACTGTTAATAGGAATCTATTCAACAACGTCTTTTGTTGTGTACGTTGTTGATGAGATATCTTCTACAATGTTTTCTTCAATGAGCGTTGTTGATGTAATATCTTATATTGTGCTTTCCTAATTGTGTGTTGTTGATTTGATATGATGTTAAAAATTTATAATATCTAAACAACATTCTCTCATGTATTAAAGTGTGTTTGTTCCCCAAAATTATTTTGCTTCGTGATGTGGGTTTCGCACACCTGCCAAAGATTTTATTAAAAATATCATTTCCCCATAATTCTTTGAGTCTATATATTTAGTTATGGAATGATTGAAATTCATTGTAGCTACATCATTGAAGGAATGAATTTCATTAAAGATATTAGTCTATTTTCTAAGAATACATCATGGAAGATTAAATTAAAATTTTCAACTCTTCCGCGGGTTGAAATATGTGAATATCGATTTGTAACCATCATTACAAGCTAATATTTCAAGATGGAACAATATCGATGAGGTGATTCATTTTTTTCTATTTCATTATTCATATTATATTATTCATCCTTAGTCAATATTCATTAAATCTTATGAATATTCTTACAGAGAATTATTCACGGTTACAGGGGACGCTGACCCAAACTATGTGGAATATTTTAATTATCTTTTTTGCTTTTAATTTCTATTTTGGATGATTTCTATTGTGCAATGAACATTCTATTTGGCAATGAACATTATATTTAGGTAATCGTTCAAAAATGTATAGATTGTACATGTATAGATTTTAATTAGCTCTTTTTTAATGTAATGATAATATTCAATGTAACATATGTAAAATGTATTGTTCATTTAATTTTCAATATATACAACGGTACAATTTTCAATTAACATTTATCTCTTTTGTTTATTATGTTTTTTATGTATGTATTGTTAACATTTAGCTTTTTTGTTCAATGTTCAATATATACTTATTCGTTTGTTTAAGTGATTTAATGTGTCGTAAGTCCAAGAGTAGCCTTGAATGCAATTGGCGGGTGTAACAGTGCGTGTTTCACAACGCGCTGATATATGTTCAACAACGCTTCTTTTACGGTGCAATGTCGAATATGGAAACACATGTATATGCAACAGCGCACATTTAAAGGAGCAATGTTGAAGATGGAAACACATGAATATGCAACAGCGTAATATTAAAGGTGTGTTGTTGAAGATGGAAACACATGAATATGCAACAGCGCACTGTTAAAAGAGCATTGTTGAAGATGTTGCTCTTTTCTTATTTTTAATATAATAAAGTGAAAAGTAATTCTATATATGAGTTATTATGTTTAAGTACTTTTTTCTAAGTTATTATGTTTAGTTAATTTTATATCTAAGTGATCAGGTTTATGTAATTTTATATCTAAGTTATTATGTTTAAATAATTTTATATCTAAGTGATTATGTTTTTGAAATTTTTAAATATTTATGTTTTATATTATTTTATATCTATGTTTAAGTGATTGGATGTGTCGTAAGTCTAAGAGTAGACATGATGGCAATTGACAGGTGTAACCGTTCACGTTTTTAACTTATACATATTCAATAGCACTTGTTTCAAGATGCACTGTTAACTTATACATATTCAACAGTGCATCATTGAAGGTGCGCTGTTAACTTATACCTATTCAACAGCACCTCTTTGAAGATGTGTTGTTGAATATGACATTTAACAGCGCATTATTAAAGGAACATTGTTGAATATCGGAACACATGTATATTCAACAGCACACTCTTAAAAGCGCGCTGTTGAATATGGAACACAAGTATATGCAACAGTGCACTCTTAAAAGATAGTTGTTGATTTGTTATGACGTTTAAATTTTTAAAATATTAAAAGTCGATACACAAACGTTTTGTTACGTACCTTCTCAAAACCTCCAACACTCTCAAACCTTATACCTTCTGAAACACTCTCAAACATTCAACAATGACTTCCAAAATGAAGAAAATGAACTTGTTTCTCAAACCCCATTCTCTTAGAAACGTACTCCACATGGAGTCACATCCATGAAGAATATTATTTGTGCAAGGAGTAAGAATGTCAAGTTACACGTTCAATGGAATACGAAGGGCCAACCATTAATCAATAAAGGTGGAAACACATTGGTTAGCTACATTAGAGTATTGGTTAGGCAGAATATGTCGATAACATTCCATTTTTGGACTGCTGTTAGACTAAACTCAATGAAAGATCATTTCATGCAATGTAACAGTATCTTTATGTTTATGTGTTTTCATTAAATATGTGTTTTCGTGCAATGTATATGTATATGTTTATATGTATTTTGGTGCTTTAGAACCTTTGCCAAAAAAAAGTGTTTTCATGCAATGTGTATAAGGCAAATTGCATGTGATGTTAAATCTTTTATTTATCTATTTTCATGCAATGTGTGTAATAGTTTTAATTTATTTATCTATTTTAGGCAACTTTTGATATTGGTGAGGAGCACAAGCATTACATCCTCAAATCTACCAGCAAGGCTCTCCGACAATTCTGAATCGATGCCGACAAATGTGTCAGAGATGTTAATGGCAATGTCAACCTCAAGCCTCCAATCAAATATGCAAATCTCATTGATGAGGCGGATTGGACAGAATTTGTCACTTTTCGCACTCAAGATGACACTTTCTTGATAAAATAATATTCTTTGTACTAACTTTATTCTTAAGTTTTTCTGTATATATATCATTGTTGATGTTAATGTTTTTTTTGTTGAAAAAAGTAAGCAATAAAAGCCGCAAGAGAACATCTAAACATTGTATCCATATAAAGCTTCTCGAATGGGATATAAAGGAGTCGAAGAAAAAAATATAAGTAATGTTAATTTGTATGCAATTAAGTACATTATTAATTGGTTAGGTTTTGTATCCATATCTAATAATTACATTATTATTAGTTATGTATTGGCAGCTCGAGCAAAGCGACACAACTTCTAGTGCAGTAGACATCGATGTTTTGTGGGTGAATGATCGTAAGAACAAGGAATGTGTTATCGATATAACGAATAAGTTCAAAAAGTAGAAAATCGTGTTGTAAGTGCTTATCGTTTAATTAAACTTGATTTTCATACTTTCTTTATCAATGTGATTCATTAATAATATATATTTTCTTGATGTGTCAGGTTATCCCATTTACGCGAGTAGTGGGTGTTGGTACGGTGCACAACACACCGGATGTCATACTGCATAATACATGTATCCCACTCAATCATGTGAGGGTCGCAATTGATATTGCAATTGAAGACGATACATTGGTGCCAATTCATCTTGATGAGGATATCATCACATTGGGAGGGCTATAGGCACTTTTGTGTCTTGACCAGTACATCTTGTAGATGTAGTTCCTACTAAGGTATGATTTTTATCTTATGCTCATTCATATTATATATTTATTTTGATTTATAATTGATATGCTATGTATTGAATATTTCAAGGAAAGGTGATAGTTAAACATAATGCAACATTCCATCCTAAAGTAGAACATGCATCCAAAAAGACCAAAGTGGTGAAGTCCAAGCTTAAAGAAAATAAGTCACGATCTAAGTCATCAAATAAAGAATCGTCAGAGGAGGTGGTCTCCAAGAATACCAACTACTATGCACAGCTGATGAAGCATGTTCATAAATTATTTGTCGATTCTATTATTATAATATCATTTCTCATTCCCGTCTTCGGGTTTTGCGTCGACAAATATATTGGTATCAATGAAGTGAAGGATGTATACGATCAATTGGATCGGTGCATCTGCATATGTGTATATATGAGGTAAAACATATTTTATTAACTTCTCATTTTCGCACTTAATCATTGATGTGTTATAATTAACTAACATTTGTGTTATATGTTAGGTACTTGTATGACAACCTTATTTCCAAAAGGAATAATGAGCAGCCGGGACATGTTGCATAAATTCTCATAAAGCATAAAGAAGATGGTAATTTATTCATTGCACCTTTTAACATCGGGTGAACATCATTTTTTTTAATTGTCTTTTTAGTATTTTTTTTGCTTAACATTTCCTAACTGTATGCATGTGTTTTCTTAGGTAACATTGGGTTTTGGTTGTCATTAATCGGATCAGTCAACAATTGCATTATCATAATTCATTGAAACATGGCAATCCGAACAAGTACCCCGCTATGAAATAAACTATTTCTAGGTAAGTGGACCACTCATTTAAACTTTCTGATTTTTGGTGCACTTTCACTTTCCTAGTTGTTTTGTAATCACATACATTTTCTAATGTTTAGGGCACCAAATATATATATAAAGCCCATAATATTCGTACTAAATCTACATCAAATATCACATGGACTCATGTAAAGGTATTGACACTAATCATCTCATCAAACAATTATATGTATTCATAAATTCAATTATGCATGGTTATACTTAAATGTTTACCTGATTTTATTTGTTAACCCTCTGTCAAACCAATGACAAAGATTGCAACTATTATGTGATGAACTTCATGAAGGAGATCATTAAGCAATGGTCGGCTCAAGTCTAGGTTAATGTAGATTCATATACAAAAGATCAAATCAACCAAATTAGGGATGATTGGTCAAAATATTGTACTTTCTGTTAAAATTGTGGAGCTGTTAAATAGTTCTTTTTCTTTTTGGTAGATTAGGAAAGATTATGTACTTACTGTTAAAATGTGTAGTTGTTATATGTATATATATATAGATATTTTGGAATTGTCAATTTGTGCCTATTTTGTTCAATGCATTTTGTGTTCTCATGTTCTTGATGTATTTTTGTTGTTGCTCAATGCATTTTGTGTTTTGATGTTTTGTTGTATGCTTGTGTTGTGTGTGTGCTAAATTGTTTAGATTTAGGAAACATGACATTCAAGCATGCGCTGTTGAATTAAACACATACAACAACGCACATTTACATATGTGTTGTTGAAGGGAAAATGGAATATGTTCAACGGCGCTCCTTTCTACATGCGGTATTGTGTATGTTCCATTCAACATCGCTTGTGAAAAGGTGCGCTGTTGAATTGAACATATACAATAGCGCACCTTTTAACATGTGTTGTGGAATAGAAGAGTTTCCCCACTATATATTTATGGGGTATGTTTTACGGTGCCCATTTCCAAATGTGTTATTGTATATGTTCCACTCAATAGCGCGTGTGGAAAGGTGCGCTGTTGAATTGAACGTATACAACAGCACATCTTTTAACATGCATTGTGGAATAGAAGTTATACAACAACATACCTTTTAACATGCAATGCGAGATAGAAGAGCTTTTCCACTATATGTTTATGGCATATGTTCAACAGCACCCCATTTCAATTGTGTTGTTGTATATGTTCCATTAATAGCGCATATGGTAAGGTGCATTGTTGAATTGGATATTGTTAACATCGTCTTCTCAAGAGAGCGTTGTTGAATGCTTATCATAAAAAACTTAAAACCTCCCCACATTCGAAAACCTCTTTCACTCTAAAACTCTTTTACTCAGCAGCAGCGAAACTAGTTCACTCTAAATCTCAAAATATTTCACTCATTCAATCTCAAAATCATTTATACATTCAACATCAAAATCATTCACGCATTCAACCTCCAAAATCATTCAACATCAAAATCACTCAACGCATTCAACCTCAAAATATTTCTCTCAATCAACACCGAAAGTTCACTCATTCTGCACCGAATTGAAAGTGAATTTTCCTTATAAATATTTGCTTTCATCTTATTACATGAGTTTTCGTTAATGCCCGAATTTAAAGTTCAATCATACACTCATTTAGCTTGTATTTAGTTAGGATTTCTCATTTAACTTGTATTTAGTTAGGATTCCTTATTTAGCTTGTATTACATGAGTTAGGATTTTTCCTATTTGCTTGCTTTGTGAACTTAACTCAACCTTTTAGGGATTTATGTTCCTCGAATTGAAAATTCAATCATACACTCATTTAGCTTGTAGTGAGTTAATGTTCCTCATTTAGCTTGTATTACATGAGTTATGATTTTCACTAATAATGTATTTGCTTGTAAGGTGAGCATTGACTCAATCTTTTAGGGATTTTCACTCATTTGCTTGATAAGTGATACTGAGAAACCATTATATGATGGTCGTATTAAATTCACAAAAATGACAGCTGTGTAAAGGTTGTACAAGTTAAATCTATTAATGGATGGAGTGGTAAGAGTTTCATAGACGTACTTGCACTTCTAAATTATATATTGTTCGAGGATAATGTACTTCCTTCTCGAATCTATGAAACTAAACAAATGTTATACTCCATTAGCATGGACTACAATAGGATACATGCTTGTAAAAATGATTGCATCTTATTTCTTAATGAATATGCTTCGTTGAAATATTATCCTAAATGTAATGCACCGCGTTATAAGAAATAGGAAATAATACATTATAAAATATACAAAGGAATAGACAAAATGTTTCTATGATCAAATAAAACTACACAAAAACATCCATCAAACCAAAATTTCAAGATAGGTTTTTCTCATTTGGAACCAGAGGGTTGCAATGTGAATGAAAAACTAAAAGAGAAGTGAAAATTCAATAGAATGACCTATTGTGCATTACTTTGGTTCTCTCCAAAGGACAGTAATATAAAGAGAAATGGTTAAAGGATCCATTTTAATCCAAAAACTACTAAGTCAATAAGCTGAAAGCATTGAATGAAATACACTGATAAAAGCCTAGCAAAAGCATGATATACCCTACATTTCAGAAGTATCTTATTGAATAATTGGAAACTCTAATCTATTAATTATCACTTCAAGTCTACATTATCAGAAAGAGTTGCAGGATCTGCAATGGGTTTACCAGCTTCAGCCAAACTTGTTTCATCAACCCCTCTTCCAGAATCATCCTCTAATACATCATCCATCATGTCATCTTCTCCGACGTTTATATCTTCGACATCGTCGTCATCTTCATTGTTGCTTCCGTCGGGTATTTTTCTTTTCTTGGGACCATGCTCCAACCTATGTGTATCCAATTCTTTGTCCATGGTTTCCTGTAAATCATGTTCATTGTTTCCTTTCCTTGCTTTTCTTGCATTCTGCCATCTCTCCATATCCTTCTCAACATTGGCTAGGTACTGCTCCCCAATCTGTTTCTGATACTCAGACAATTCCTCTCTCCTTGCATTCTTCCATTCCAGAAAAGCCTACAAAGTGAAAATAAATATTTGGTATTACATAAAACCACAAGAAAAATAATTTTTACATATTAAAAATAATAAAATCACCAAATTATAAGGCAAGTATGGGTAGTCATCAAATTAGAGACTCAAAAAGCTTGAAAAGCTTTGCTCAACTTTAAGTTCAATATACTGAGCTCAAATATCATATCAGCCTGAATTGTATTATTTATATATCTTTAGTATTTAAAATTTATTTTTCAAGACCAAAGTTCGAGATGGGGTTGGCTAAATTTCACCCATATTAAGTATGGACTTGAACTACCCATGAAACATCGAAAGGAAAATAGATAAATAACAGAGACTTGACCAAGATCACCCCGCTAATGCGGGAAAGAAGGCTGGGAATAGTGGCTTAGAGATGATATATAATAAAAACCATAACAAATTATATGTCTAAGCTTGACAATCACTTCAAAGTTTCAAGTTCCAAGAATTAAAACCTCTTCTTTCGACATCGCAGATGATGCAGCTTCATCATCCAAGGGCTTCTTCGGCAAATAGTATATTGGAGGCTCTGCCTTAGTCCTGGGAGAAAATGCATGCCACATTCAATCAAACAATGATCCAAAATAATAAAAGGAAAATTTTAATATTTCGACCAAAAATCCTGCAATTAGCAGGATGCATCCAGTCATCAAGTTACTTCAACACTACAATACACATGGACAGAAACTTATCTTGGTCTCAATAAAATGTGAATATGGACACTTTTGGACCAAAATTAAAAATAACCTGCAAAGAAATAAAACAAATCGTGATGTTTAAAATTACATGTGTCTAATTGTTGAAGTGACTAGCAAACATGAGAAGATTCCTGCCCCATAAGTTAACATTTGAAGGGGACAAACCTTATAAAATTGCTTAATTTTTTATGATGCTCACTCCACTGAAGAAACAGCAACTCCAATTTCTTTTCTTCAGTCTTAGCAGCCACGCGTGCCCTAAGAGTCTGATGGGAATACAGGAAATAGGGGAACAAACAGAAAACCAGAAATGTTAAGTAGGATAATATGGAATTTTGTTGTCAATTATGAAGAGCAGAGAATTGTTATCATTGGAAAGCCAACCAGGTCTCTCCTCCGCTTTTCAGCAATCTGCTCACGCTCTTCTATCCTCAACCTTTCACTTTCTTCACGTGCTCTTTGCTCAGCCTACAAAAACATCAGTGTTTGAGATAATTATGAAGTGTTTAATGTTACACACACACACAGAGAGAGAGGTGGCAAGAGAGAGTCGGTGTTTGACAAGGAGATTCTCTCATACAAATAAAGCTCATGGAGGTCTAACTGCATTTTTCCATTTTATGAGGAGAAGCATAACCGCAATAACTATCAGTGCAGACAGATAGGTATTAGACTCACAGTTAATAAACTAGTTGAAGTGGATTGAGTAAAGAAGGAATCGAGTGGGAGGGCACTTAAATCAAGTGGGAGAGAATAAAGAAGGAACCAATTAGTATTTACTGTTTACCTAAGGTGGGCTATGAAAGATGAACAAGGCTGTTATTGGATAGAATAAATATGGAGTTAGAGAGGATGATTCAGATCAATGAAGAACTTGTAAAGGTTTAGGGTTGGGGCAATTGGACAGAGACTGCACTTGCATCTCTATTTTCTTCTTTCTTATTCTACCATTAATCTTGCCTCTACTTTCTACCACTGTAATTGGAGCTTGCTTCCTCTGTTTTCCTATTGTTTTCTACTAATAATATCAGTTACTATCAATCGGCTAAAGAAAAATTGAATGTGCTCTATACCCCCACAATTAGCTAACAATAAAAAAATTTGTTCTAATTTTAAATATATACCCATTGCATATAAAACCCAGCTATAAGAACTTGTCAAATGGTTATTTGTGAAAAAATATGAACATTCCCAAATAATGCATTCATAAAAATGCTTCAGTGGGTCTATAAAATGGATTTCATATATAAAAAATAATTATAAAAATAGTGGGCCTAGTAAGAATTTATCAAGAATAGTATATTCAATTCTCTGAATAACCTTAGTATAAGAATGTATATATTCTCTGAATTATAAAAATAGAGCACACTCCCCGTGGTTTGAACCTGGGCACTCTCATTTCAAGTCGTGCAACTCTACTAGGTGAGCTGACTCTTGGGGACAGCACAAGAATGTATTATATTTAAGACACAGGTACTACAAGACTACAAGTATTGCATATCACAAACCACTTCTTAGCTGGAAGAAGCTTCATACAACAATAAGCAACTTACTCTTTGCAACGAATTGGATCTCCGCACATATGCCTCTGTTCCGGAGAGTTGCCTGTCTTCCTTTCGAAATTTCTGGAGCAGTAAAAAGAAAACGTATAAATTAGACCTATATATGTGCATCAATAGCAGTAATGATAATGATAACAATGATAAAATCAGAATCTGCTCATATAGAGGAGCGGTTATAAACTACTGAATTGAACTCATTCCACGGTAGTACAAATGTGTACCTCCAAAGTTCCGAGAAGCTGACCCAGCATTCTTTTATTCCTATTAACCAAGCGTGGATCCTCATCCTTTGGCAATACCCTGGGTACATGTTCTGCAGTAGGAATGTCGAAATCCTTACAAGAAATGACAGTTAAAGAAACAGCATTAGATTATATATACAAAATCCTAATCAACACAATCATGAAGGAAAATAAATACACTAGTATTTACCATCCTGGAAGTTCTTTGGTTTTGATGATTAAATGGCTTGCTATCACTGTGGGGGGCTGTGGCAGTCCCATTAGTCTTCACTGCAACAGCATCTTCTTCAGGCAACTCTCCGTCCTCAACCTTCATTCATTTCGAAATGGATATCAAGTTTCTATCTATCATTCCTCTAAGAGTAAATCAAATTTGGTCCTTAAATGATAAACAGCAATCATAAGTCCCTGAACGATAAATATTACTCAGGAGACCCCAGGTGTGCATTTCGTCATTCAAATTAGTCTCAATCATTTAACATAAAGACACTTGAGACTAAATCAAATGACAGTATACACACTCAAATGAGATTGTGTTTGGATATTTCAATGATGGGTGGAATGGAGTGGAGAGGATGGAACAAAACAAAGTTACCATACTATTTTTTGAATAAGTTATGATGAAATGGAGTGAAATATAAGCTGGTTCAATCCCATTTCATATTTTCATTCATCTAAAAACCTAGATTGGGGGGGGGGGAGAAAAATAGACATATTGGATGGAACGGAATTCATTCCACTCAGATTCTATTCCATCGTATTTTAAACAATTCAAATTATGGAGTCTAGTATCATTTCGTTTCATTCCACTCCATTCTATCTATCTCCAACAATCCAAACATAGCCTGACAAGAACGTGAAGAGTAATTTCCACCATTCAGAGACTAAGAGGGTGTTTGGTTTAGAATAATTTCGAGGAAAAACAGTTGTTACTTCTCCAAAACAATAATTTGTAGAGGAAAGAGGTGTTAGGCAACAACATATGCTCCTTTCAGAAGAAAAACATTGAATTTTTAAAAATGGATTTTTTTGGATACTGAGATTACTTGATAATCAGACTATTTTCAAATCTGAGATAAAGTAACACACCCTAATATGATCAACATTGTATCTTTCATGAACTAATTTGACCATTTAGTCATTCTACTAATTCTTGAAATAAATATAACAACCAAATAGTAGGTTTAGCACTAGTACTACTACCTTGACGACAGCCGACGAAAGTCTGCGCTTAGCAGGAGGTTGATCTTCCAATTCATTCCTCTCTCCCTGAAATATAACCAAATTTAATTCGTTATTAATTTTAACAAAGATGGTGACTCCCTGACGCAACCGTGTTCAAATCCTAGAAACAACATATTCCCTTGGAAGGAACAATAAGACCATATACATCCAGTGATTTAAATTGCAGACTGCATCACCTGACGCGGACGCAATATTGCAGTGACCGCCGTAACCACATCACACCACAATTGCGGTGTAACTACGAATCACAATGATGCGGCCCATCAGACCACAACGCAACCGCTTCGGACCACATCAGGCCGCATCAGATTCAAAAATATTGTTTTAATCACAAAACAATTCACACCACAACGGCCGAAATCTGCATCACAACAACCGCAATCACAGTAAACGCAACCGTTACTGCAATTGCAACTGCAACCGCAATTTAAAACAATGTATACATCTATCAACCCCAGACTGGGAGGAACATGCACTAGGCCGCCGAACTACATTCCCCATATATATGATTTTCTAAGACTCCACTAAGTGAGAGACCCGTGCCGCAATTTAAAACAAAAAAAAAAAAGAATAACACAAATTATTGCATACATGTGGAGGAAACGGTCGTTGACGAATTCCGTTGCGAGAAGCAAGATTTGAGAAAGCAGATCCTCTACGAAGGCCACGAGGATCTCGAAGGCGTTCAGTAATCTGAAAAAATTGGGAATTTGATCAAATAAAATTGTTAGGTTTGAAGAAAAATGCAATTAAAGAAAAATGCAATTAAAGAAAAAGAAAGATCCTATACATCGCGTTGTTGACGAAGAAGTTCATCGATCTCTTTGCGGAGTTCTTGTTCGGTCTTTTCCACCGCCATTGAAATGATGCACCAGTCACTGTGTATACCGAATAAAACCCTTGCCTTAACCAAACCCTTCTTTTTCAGCTTGGTAACCTTATAAATTATTTATTATAAACTTTAGAGTAAATTAACACCATAGTTTTAATTTAATTATTACACAAATCATAAATCTCTTCTTTATAAAAAAGGGTGTTCGCGATCCATTTGGATCGGTTTTTAAGTAAAAAATTACTCAATCCAAATACGTAATTAAGATGCGGTCCAGTCCGGTCTATTTAAATTAAAATGTTTGATTCAATCCGGTCCAAATATAATATGTGGTTTCGGTTCGGTTTGGTTCGATTTTTTATAAAAAACTAAAATTGGATATACACTTAAATACTAGAGTTCATGAAAAAAATAAGATATTGCATATGGGTCAAGATACAAAATTAAATTGAAAGAAAAAAGCAAGAGAAAAATTTTATGTAGGACCTTAGCTACCTAACTTAAAAGTATCCACAAAGATACCTAAACATATATAACATCAAAATAATCATATGATTCAATCAATTGAAACAATTTCATGTTTAGTAGTATTTTTTTAGCAACCATTATCATCAACATTAAGGTATTTTATGGGAATGGATGAGAAATATTTGTAAATATCGAGTGTCTAAAAAAATGACAATTAATAAGCATAAAACAACGAAAAAATACTTAAAATGGTTACTCTTAAAAAATTTCGGTCCGGTCTGGATCTAAGAGATGAAACCAAAAATCGGACGAGACCAATTGGTCTTTAAAAAATAAATCCAATTCGATCCAAACAATTCGGTTTTTGCAATTTTGGATCGATTTTTGGTTTTCTTTTTGGACCGGTCTGGATTTGAACACCTCTATTTATACCTACATAAATCATCTAATTATATACATATAGTAAATTACATTCATACCCCTTTTAGTGAAATTACACAAATCACTCTTCTTCTTTTTTGTCCTTACACGAACCACCCCTTAGTCTTACACGAATCATCCCTAGTTTTGTACATATGTTATAATGACTAACCGTACATGATATAAAAGTGTAATATTTTAAACAAAAAACGTGTAATGTGTGTAATTAAGTTAAACAAAATATTGTATATTGTGTAGACAAATTCAAATAATATAAGAATCAATGTGTCTTCATTATTTCACTCGTTATAAAATAGTATAAGAGTTATTTAAATATTTCTTTGGAATTATTAATGCATTTTGTAATGACACAAAAATAATAAAGAGATGCTGACTTTTGTACAATTTGAAGTGTTACACAATATACAATATTTTGTCAACTTAATTACACTTATCACACGTTGTGAACACTCAATTTTGTCCGGCCCAAATACATAAAAAAAATTGATAATAAATAGCAAAGAAATTCAAAACTGACTAAACCCCACCCACCCCCAATTTCTTCAGGTGTCTTAATGAGAAAATTCTCCCAAATTATACATTCATCATCTCTTATAGCTTAAACAAATCAACACTCAATCTCTCAAAAGGAAAAGAAATCAAATCATCATCAATTCAATAAAGGCAATCAAACATGATTCCAAAAAATAGCACTAAATAAATATATTTAATACAATGAATCAACACTCATTAATCAACATAAACCCAAAAGGATGACACTAAGGATATGCAGATTAAGGATCATGGTAAATTAAGCATAATTAGGCAGCAATAATGATTAGCATTAAGGTGATAATCAACAATTATAATTAGAGCATCAAATAGTGGTTTCAATAAGGCAACTAGAGATTGAGAGAGAAAACTAAGGCAATAAAGAGCATTAAAACCATGATTGGAAATAGGTATATATCAATATAAAAAGAGAATAAGTAGATAGGCAATGGGTGATTGGATACAGATTAGAAATTGAAGAGGTTCTCATGAACCTCAACCATTTCAAAAGGCAGTCAGAAACACACATAAAGATACTCACACCACATTAGACAGATTTTTTGGCAATCAATAAACACAGTGTACCTATCTATCTCTTCCATCTCTAATCCCTCTCATCATCTCCATACCTATACACACATACATACCATAGACCGACATAACCCCCTTCCAGAAAAGCTTCTTACTTTTACCATTCGCCACACCCACACTCCTGAATCTCCAAATCGGCAGTCCCAAATACACAACGCCTGCATTCATACATAAGCATATTCGATTTCCATAGAGAACATACACTTTTTCACAAGTAACCAAAGTACATTAGAAGAGATATCATACATCAGTTAGGGATCGTATAATACACACAATCTTACATACACCCAATAGAGGAATTAAAAAAGGGAAAGGACTCAGTCATCACAACAAGCAGAATAATACAAATTCAGTAATTCTAGCATCTCAGAAAATAAGGCAAAAGGTAAAAGCATACCCAAGTAAGTCATTTGTTCAAATCATTAAATAACAATGCATTTTTGTGCATCCTGAATACCAAACAATCACACATAGTCAATAGAATTACCCTTACTTATTTGATTTTCAACTATTGATCCAATGTTATATGCTTAGCACATGTATATGTGTTTTTACTATGTTGTTTAGAAACGATTATGTCCAAATCAATTGATTCCATAGAAATGGATACTAACATTTGGCTAAAAGAAAAATTTCCTAGTGATATATGTATCAAATAATGCACTATCACTACAACATACTTTGTATTTAGTGGAGGTTTTTTTTGCAATTAGTGGAGGTAATATAACTAGTGGAGGTTTCAGAAACCTCCACAGTTATGACCTCTAGATGCGTTTAGCGGAGGTTTTAGAGAACCCTTGGTATTGACAAATTTAGTGGTTTATTAGTGGAGGTTTTTAACCTCCGCTATTTAAGGAGATTTTTGACCTCAACTATTTGACCTCCGCAATTTGAGGAGATTTTTGACCTCCACTATTTGAGGAGGTTTTTGACCTCCACTATTTGAGATGGTTTTTGACTTCCACTGTAGGATTTTAACCTCAAATTAATTTCATAATTTAACAAATTTATTCTCATTAATTTATAATTATTATTTAAATATAAAATACTAAATACAAATGCTCTTAACAATAATAAAATTTCATTGAAAATAACTAAAAATAGTCTCAAAAGCAAAATACTGAATGTTGCTAAATTTAGAGTAACAGAATTGAAAGAGTTATAATTCGCACTTCATTATAAATCCAAATACACCATAAAATCTCAAAATATTAAAAGCAGTCTCATATGACACTTTAGAAAGAAAATACATAACATATATCCTAAATGTTGCTAGCTCCAGATGATCCTCTTGCACCCAAAGGTGTATCAGACATACTTGCATCATCATTTGCCTGAAATAATAAAATAAAATCTAATATCATAAACTATTAAATAACTGAACATTCAATATACACATTAAGAAAATATAATATACAGAGAATACATATAACACATGTATCTTCTTATCCTAAGTCATGTCCGAAACATCTAGTCCATTCATATATGTAATGACCATAGTTATGGCGAACATAGGTGTCAACATAGGAAGATAGTGAGTGTATAGAAAATAAGATGTCAACATTAAGATTGTAAATAATATGACAATTTTCCATTAGTTCTGTGATGTTAAAATCTTATTCAATGATACATGAGTTTAAAAATCAAACTAGAAACAAAAATATCATGATGGAAATCATGAGGAAGAAGAGAAGAGATTGGATAGACACAGAAAATGAGGGAAAAATTATTATGGTTGTATTGAATTATCACCAAGTAGAAAAGTAAATTTAAATACATAGTTCAAAAATAAGTAACTAACTTTAACTAACATCCACATAAGGAAGATAGTTAAAGAAGGAGAAAAAAGATCCTCTACAATACAACTGATGGGAAGCTAATCTACGACCTAAGCTATTACTTCAGTAACATGCACTTCCCTTCATCCCCACGACATCACCAATGTGGATGAGTTTAACAATATTCCACAATGCTAGATACTATTTTTTAAACATTATCCATTATGTGATAGAATTGATGAGATTCATTAAGTGAAAAATGGAACTTTAGTAAGTCCATCATAAAATTAATCAATAATAAATCGGGTACTGAGAAATATGGGTTAATTAACTAGTGTTAGTATTTCTATAGGAGCTGTAAGATCATGTGAATCCAGCAACTCAAAAAAACAAATGGAAGAAAGATAGTTTTGGTCAAATGCAACACCAGCCTTATTACCCCCAAAATGGAGTTACTTTATATCCTCAAACAACCCAATAAAAAAACATGTATTCAAAAGCATGGATGCAGAGTTCAGTGCCTATTTGTGGTCATGTATCATGTCCTGTTTGTGCAATGTTCATTGTTTTAGTGGTGTCAGCATGAACATAGGAATCAGCATAGGTGTCAGCATGAACATAGCAAAGGTTTGCTCAGATGACCCAACAACAATAACAAATGGAATAAGGCAAAAAGCAACATCAAATAGAAACAAACAAAACATTGAATGTAATAGTGGTAATCGCACATACCTGATAGTGAAGGGTCTGTAGGATTTATTGTTGGTGAAGAATGAGTTGAATCTTCTATTGGAGATGCAACACGTTGTGATTGAGGTGCTGATTTGAATGGATTCTGAAAACTTTTCACTTTTGGCATGTCTTTATATTCATGTAAAAAAAAATAGAAAATGAGATACAAACAATTAGATAATAATATGACATAATAAGTAACTTCATAAAGGAAATGAAACAACAATAGCATTAACCATGTAAAACAATTACCTTTGAGAAAGTATGATAGTAATTATAGTGTGATTATAGGATATGTCTCTGCCATTTCAGAAAACCACATTTGGGACATGGACATCGAATTGTATCCCCAACAGCTCCATTTCTATTGAATGATTATATTTGGAAAAATATCATTTTTGGTAACAATAACTAAATTCAAAGGTGGAGCAAGACTAACAACACATTCTATTAAAACATTTTTCAATACAAAGTGTATTATTGCATGGAATATATGAGAAAACTGAAATGTGAAACTCATTTGGTTAATGTAATTTTACAGTCCCTCACATAAAATTCACTCAGTAAAGTGTTAAAGCAAAATGTTGCAAAGAGAATGTTGCTATCATTTTCTATCTTCAAAACTTAATAGTTTAATCTAATTAAAACTGAAGTAAAATGTTATTGCACTTATAATGTGGAATTTGATTATATTACACATTTAGTCTATTGTGACATGGACCTGTGAGTTGTGACCCTATAAGAATGTAAGAAAACGCGGCACTTTTCTGCAGGCTCAAAATAATAAATAAAATAAAATTGCACAAGTTGTTTCTGTTTGTAAATATTTTAGAATAATACGGCCAGAAAAGTTTGCAGTTCAATGGCGCACCGCCACCTCGCTAGCACTAGGTATCAGAATCACTCGCACTAGGTTACTTTGAATAAATCTCACCAGTCCCACGAAATTGGTGTCTATATGTCCCAAGCTAATCACATTGTACAAATTATAGTCATATCAATCATCGCATTATAAGAAATATGATCACATATTGCACAACTTCTGCTTCATCAAACACAACATAAGCATCCACAACACATTTACAATTGAAGTACATAGTAATTTCCTCAAACACAACATAAGCATCCACAACCAGAATTTACTAAATTATTTTAGCCAACAATTTCTTAAACACACATATTATCATCATCTACAAAAGCATTAAACCCTAAAATTGAACCTGAGAGCTGAGAAAATAAAGAATATGAGAGCTGAGAGTTGCATTATTGTGAATCTGGATGAAGAAAATGAAGAATCTAAATGTCTTAGTGTCTTGTTCCAACCAGATCTGTGAGCAATGAAGAATGAAGAGAGTGAAGAATGAAGTGGATGTGAGGTTGAAGAAAGTGGAGAATGAAGTGTATGTGAGGTTGAAGAAAGTGAAGAATGAAGGGAGGGAGGTTCAACAAATTATTTGAAAGTGAGGAAAGTAAAGAATGAAGAAGGCTTATGAAGGAAGGCTTTTTGAAGAAATTCTATGTTAACACAAAAACTTATTTCTATTTGACACATACAAATATGTCAAACACTTATTTGACACCTATGAAGTGAGGTTATAAAGCAATAAGTTAACACTGGAAAACTTATTTTTAATAGTTTAGGAATGAAATTTTAATTATTCTTAAGTGTGTGAATTAATTTTTAGTACATGAAAAATATTATTAAGTTATTCTTAATTTAAGGTTGATATTATATACATGTGTTTTTAATCTGGGTGTAAGTTTTGAGTATTGCTATTAAACTCATTAAATTCATTATTTAAACGGATGAATAGTGGAGGTTAAAAACCTCCACAGATTAAATAAAAAC
This sequence comes from Lupinus albus, assembly GCA_009771035.1. Lineage (NCBI taxonomy): Eukaryota > Viridiplantae > Streptophyta > Magnoliopsida > Fabales > Fabaceae > Lupinus > Lupinus albus. Next base: position 15,605,429 of record CM020010.1, read on the forward strand.
TCTCACTATATATTTAATTAATTGTCTAACTTGTATCATTTAATTTTTTGTGGAGGTTTGAATAACCTCCACGAGAAAACCTCCACTAAATATAAAGTTTCTTGTAGTGTATCTTTATTCATTTTATCGAAATGTTTTAAATAAAAATTATCTTATTATTCAAACGATTTTTAAATGGAATTTTTATAGCAAGGTTATGGTTCGAGTCGACTTTGACTTCTCTGAAAATGGGAAGAAGGTGAGCGACCAATACCGACTCTAAACCATTAATTTCATACTAAAATGTTTTAAATAAAAATCACCTTATTACTTAAACGAATTTTAATGGAATTTTTATAGTAATGTTACGGTTCGAGTTGACTCTGACTTCTCCGAAAATGGGAAGAAGGTAAGCGACCAACACCGACTCTAAACTATTAATTCCTTATCAAAGGTATTTTAGAAAAAAAATCATATTGTACTTCAACATATTTTAAAACTACCCAAACCAATTTAATTACTATACAAACCAGAACTACGTAGCCTTGATTTCCCTATTGCACCTAGGGATACATAGGAGCAAGATGAACTCTTGTCAGGCACAACAATAAAAAAAATAAAACATTTTGCTTTAATTATTGAATTTTAATAAATAATTGTTAAGGGTATAAAAGTCCATGTTATTAGTGAGGGTACCGTTTTAATACGGGCGGACGGGGTGCTAATACCTTCCCCGATCCGAAATCGACTCCCAAGCTCATAATCTCTGTTCAAAGACCAAATTATCCTAATTGGGCATATTTAGAATTTTCTACGTTTTATCCGCAAAAAACGTAGTGGCGACTCCAAATCAATTGGAAGAGGTAGAAATCGAGTTCGCCTCTCCCTAAGTCGCAGGGCCTGTCTTCAAACCGAAAATCGGGTCGCGACAGCTGGCGACTCTACTGGGGATAACCCGTAAGAGAGTCAGGTCCAGAGCCGTTAATTACATGGACTTAAATACCCCTTTTTGTTTTGTTTGTTTGTTTATTTTTAGAATAAAATATTAAATGATATACTTTATTGTTTTATTATCTTTAAATTCTTGTAATTATTTTTGCATCATTTTGGGGGTGGGAAATCGTGATAAGGTTCATAAGCTTCCCCACACACTAACACTATACACTCAAGTTGCACACACATATGCCCTAAACCCGGGTATTAGTGATTAAGATTTAAGATAGAAGGGACATCTGCTTTGCCGGTAAGTGACCTCGAGTCACATCTGGTATTAGCGGAATGGACCACCCAGATCGTTCCTGGTATCATGAGCTATCGGCTTGGAGGGCTCGATCCTTCTCATTTCTAGCCCATAATATTTGGTTTCCTTTCTTTCGGGACTGGATGCGATCTGGTTACCTATAAGTCTAAGGATTTTATCAAGTTCACTATAAAGAACACCTAATAACTCGCCATAGGGTTGTGACCTTTAGACTGTCATAAACCTGGTAAGTGTACCTTGTTTAGGACACAGGAAGCATAACCTAAATTTTATCCATCATAATTTGGGACTTATGTCCCACATAAAAATGTTCATGCCTGAGTGTTGTAAGGATGTCATTGCACTTAGATGTCCTTATGTCACAAGGACGGCTAAATCATATGATTCCCTACTATGGGCTAAGCGCCCTAGGGATAATTTCTATTCCCTACCATGGGCTAAGCGTCCTAGGGATAATTTTCATTCCCTAACATGGGCTAAGCTCCCTTGGGATTAAATTTTTGATATCTTAATAAATACAGAGTTTTACCGTGTAACTCCAAGCTTTCCTTAACAATATAATAAGTGTCAAATCTACCATGGCATCTTACTATATTGTAAATTAAGGCTATATTCCCCTAAATAGGGCCTATCACGCCCTACGGACGTACAAAAGAACCATGTTCTTGCATTACAACATCATGCATATCATTCATTCAAAAAAAAACATTATCCTAACATTCATAAAAAATCATATATAATCAAAAATCAAAATATCGTTCATGCATTCAATAGTAAAAAAATGGTAGAAAGAAATCAAATTGATTTCTTTCTACCAAACTATCCGGACTATCCGGATTTCTTTCATAGAATTCTGACAATTTGAAAAAACCGAGTTGACCGCTAGAACTACCACTACTAGTCTTAAAAAAAAAAAAAATAGAGTTACTCTTCAATTGAATTAAAATTTTAATCTAAAATAAAATCAAATTTGGATTGATCTTTTGTTCGAAAACTATGAAAGTCCAATTTTGATTGTTGTGTTATAACAGAAAAGATAAATCGGTGAAGAATAATAAATCTTTTTTTTATTGAGCGTGGTTGTTCATTTTGATGACTTTATGGTATGAATTCTATTTTATCATATAAAACTCTACTACCTTCCCGGATCATGAGTTTCATCTCTTGGGCATGCATGCATAAAAAAAATAAGATAAAAATAAGTCATGCAAACATTCATGCATTTCATACACAGAAAAAATAATAACATGGGTGCATATATTATGATCCCAAACATTATATCCTCATGACATTCATGTATCTCAACCATTCATGTACCTCATATATAATTGAAAAATCATTTTTGCATACATTTCATACACATATCAAGGACACTCACGATTGGAAAAATTGATAATTAAAGGTGATGTTATTGGACTCGGCTGAAACGGTCTAATGATGAAGAAAAGATCTTGCTCTTGAGCCTGCACAGGATAAGCCAACTATCTGTATTGATACACCATCTTCAAAAACAAATTTGCAAATTTTCGGTCACATGGAGAACCTAGTTGTCCATGATAATCCCAGTAACTCCTCTGCTCCCAACAATGTAACAAATCCTCAAGATTGGGAGAAAATTAAGGCGATCGAATCAAGAATTAAAGCCATAGAAAAAGCAAGTTCCTATGGTATGAAGGACGTCACGAGCTTGCGATTGGTCCCGAATGTGGTATTACCACCAAAGTTCAAGATGCCATAATTTGAGAAATATCGAGGAACTTCTTGTCCTAAGGATCATCTCACCATGTATGCTAGGAAAATGACTCCCTATATCGAGGATGACAATTTTATAATCCATGTCTTCCAGGAGAGCCTTACGGGAGTTGTCATCACTCGGTACACGCGTCTTGAGCGTTCTCATATCAAATGTTTCAAGGATTTGTGTAACGTTTTCCTTAAACAATACAACTACAACATTGACCAAGATCTTGATATAATGCTACTCAAACAGTTGTCCAAGAGGAGTAACGAGACCTTCAGAGAGTATGTCCAAAGATGGGCAGGGTTGACCGCTCAGATGAAGCCCAAATTATCTGATGAAGAAAGTGTTTCAATGTTTATCGATACCCAGCAATCACCCTTCTTTGATCGGGTGATTGGAAATGTTCATTTGGATTTCCATCAGTTGATAAGAATATGGGAGAGAATTGAGAATCACTTCGGGAGCGGAAATATCAAGAAAAACTTCGCTAACAAGGTTATTCCAAGTGATATTGCAAACGAAGATATGGAAGAGGAAACTTCATTCACAAAGATCCTCAAACAACCTCAAACACCTTATTTTCCACATGTATCATGTTACACCTTTACAAATTGAAGAGAAGGGCGGTCCAGACAGCGAAAAATGAAGAGTTTGTATGATCCAATCCCAATGTCATATGCTGAATTGCTGCCGCAACTTTTCCAAAGATCATTGTTGACTCCTATCCCCCCGAAGAATGTGGAACCGCCATACCCACAAGGATTCAACCCAATTGCTAGTTGTGAATATCATATTGGGGCAATTGGTCATTTCACAGAGGATTGTGATCAGTTAAAAAGCAAAGTGCAATATCTGATTAACTCAAGATCGATCCGATTCCAGGGAAATGTTTTGGTTTAAGAAATACTTAAATCACCTGGAGTAGTCATCCTGGTATTACCCAAATGGTGTAATTCAACTCAACTGCTCTCCCCAAGGCTTTAGAGTCATAAATAATGGGGCACTTATGTTTATCTTAACATGAATAAAGGTTTCTTTTCTCATGTACATCTTTTTAAAGATTATATACTAATGCATTGATCATGCAAATTATTATTTAACAAATCTCATTCCAACAAAAAGAACAAAAAAACAAGTCAAACCAAATTAATTCATGCATTAATATGAGATATTTGATTCAATAATTTATATGAAATGGAGGATGATGCAAATGTAAGACCCATAATAGTGCAAGTCCTTAAGCAAAAAATTTCTAATGACAGAAGGAATCCTCGAAAATATCAAACACAAAGAAGATATCCCTAGTCACCCAATTCGAGCCTTAGACTCTATGAAAAGGAGATTTCTTTTAAATACCCACAAAATATGAAAAACCTGGGGCAGGATAATGATTCAATTGTTTTCCTTGACATTCATTTACTAAAATAATAAACACACTCTACTTACACCATTTGTCATATCTAAATCGATGAGTAAAAACCCAAAAAAGAGTCCAATAAAGATGTTTATTGGTCAATGTGTGAAAAAACAAAAACACAAAAGGAAAAATGCAAAAAAGGGCCAGCTGAGATTTCAAAATAAAAATCTCAGGCAAAATTCAGGGCAAACAAAATGCACTATCAATAACTGCTAAGAGGACAATTCAAAATCCTATCGGAAAATTATCGCCTAATATTAGGCTTTCGCCTCTCACATCACAAAGAATCAAACAAAATCTTAGTACTTGAATGTCATGACAGAAAACTGTTAAATTAGGAAAATGGAGAAAGGAGAATGTAGGAAAGGGTTTGGGAAACACATTTTTCGAGCTTTATCCTTTTCTTGAAAACCATTCGTCAGGCCAAGATACAAGCTTAAAAGACCTTGTTGAGGATTCGATTTGCCTAAGGTATGCACTTTGTAACACCCTAAATTTGAGTCTTTAAAATTATAGTATTAGTCCTGGAAGTCTCGCTTGAGCGAGAGATTCTCGCCTGAGCGAGAAAGGATCACCTGGGAGGGTGAAATCCTGGGCTAGACTGGAGGATCCTCGCCTGATCGAGAGTTCTCTCGCCTGGGCGAGAATTGGTATTTTGGGGCTGTTGACACTGTGAGATTCTCGCTTGAGCGAGAATCCATCGTTTGAGCGAGAGGGTCAGAACTGAAATTTTAAAAAGGCGGGATTTTCTCGCCTGAGCGAGAATGGGCTCGCTTGAGTGAGAACCCAACGATTGCTCTTTAAAATGGAAAGCCCAAACACATTTTAGGGTTAGAACTTGGAAGAGAAGAGAGAGAAGAGAGCTTTTCAAGAGCAAAGAGCCTTAGGACTTATCTTAGAGCTTGAGAAGAGGTAAACCTCTTGTTTCTAACTCTTTTCTTCCTCTCTAACTTGTTTTGGGTATGTTAGATATATTTTTCAAAATATGAGAAACCATGGAAACTCATTCTTTAGAGTTATGGTTCATTTTATGTGGTTTTTCTCTTGTAAACTCTTGGTTTAGAGTTGGTATTTGAGGAATGGAAAGGTTTTGTGGGTTGTTCATGAAAACCCAAAAAACCCCCAAAATGAGAATATGAGTAAAAAGAGAAATAGATGAGATGTTAGATGTGGATGATGAGTTTGTGAATTAATGTTGATATATAAGATAAACATGTGTGTTTAGATGTTTGGAAACTTGTATTGAAGTAGTTTTGGGGATCTCGAAAATATGTGAATCCCTTGTCTGATTGATGATGAAATATGAATCGTTATGTATTATTTTGAATAAATGATTGACATTGTTGTTATTGGTGAGAAGAGAAGAGAGAGATCCTAAGGTTGGAGGAGATCGTGGAGGAAACTGGTAAAGTTACTCACAAACTGAACCCCAATACTCACCGAGGTAAGGATAAGTCTTTAATTTGTGCATTTGAAATGGAAAATGTGTGTATTTTCTGGTTGTGCAAGGATTACTTGGTGAATCACGTATTTATTATAAACATATATGGGTATGTTTGTAATAAGGATTGTGTGGATTCACTGGGTACGATTGATAGTGAAATCAATGAAAAGGAAACGTATTTTTAGCTGACCATAAATGGCTAGCGACTGCGGCTCGAGTTTACGTAGCAACACTTTGCCCTGAGTTTATGCGACAACACTTCGGCTCGAGTTTACGTAGCAACACTTCGACCCGAATTTATGCGGCAACACTTTGGCTCGAGTTTATGTAGCAACACTTCGGCTCGAGTTTATGTAGCAACACTTCGGCTCGAGTTTATGTAGCAACACTTCGGCTCGAGTTTATGTAGCAACACTTCGGCTCGAGTTTATGTAGCAACACTTCGGCCCGAGTTTATGCAGCATGTTTTCTTATAAAAGAGATGAGAAATTGTTTTTAGCTAACCCTAAGGGGTGTAGCGACTTCGGCTCGAGTTTATGTAGCAACACTTCGGCCCGAGTTTATGCGGCATGTTTTCTTATAAAAGAGATGAGAAATTGTTTTTAGCTAACCCTAAGGGGTGTACCGACTTCGGCTCGAGTTTATGTAGCAACACTTCGGCCCGAGTTTATGTGGCATGTTTTATTGGTAAACATGATGAGAAATCGCTTTTAGCTAACCATAAGGGGTGTAGCGACTTTGGCTCAAGTTATGCAGCAAAACAAAATGAATTTCAAAAATGGTTTACTAACCCCTTTTATAATGTGGATTATCTTATAATGATGTTTATTGAATTAACAACTTACTCCTTTGTGTGTTTTATACTTTTGTCATTGATAATCCCATTGCATGTAAATAGATGAATGAAGTACGCTAGGTCGGGAGCTTTAGGAGTCTTAGACTTTGGATTCACTATTTATGTTTTCGTATTCTAAATGACTACTTGTGGATTTCAATTATTGTAATCATGGCTAACCATTAGTTGGATATTTGTAACCATGCGTAACGTTATTTTGGAGGATCAGAACCTTTGAGGTCTTAGTACTCATAGGGAATAATATGAGTGAATTATGTTTTCTGCAATATGAATTGTATGATAAGATAATAGGTTAAAAGATTTGTTCAAGAAATGATTCATGAGGACTTCTAAGTAAAATGATTATGTATGTCATTATTGATTCAGGGATTGAGTGTGAGGAGGGAAATAGATTTTGAAGTAATGATATTAAATTGGTAATGTGAGTTATGAGTGATTGCATGGAATTGAATAAAAATGAGAAAAAATTTCAAGGGTAGAATTTGGGTTCTTTCACACTTGGGCGAAGAAACACTGACTTTATAAATCTCGTTGAGTTTTGATGAAAATATCTCACTTTTAAATGCATCGGATTTAATTCCAACCATTCATTACCATCACTACTACATCGACAATAAAACAAAAACCAAATTAGCATGATCATTGTTTTTAGTATTTATTTTTAAAGAGTTGTGCATAAAAACAAGCTTACGGGAAGTGAAAATCGAAAGAATGGTGTTAGTCCAAACTGGGGCAGTTTATGAGGTTTGATATCCGCTTTCGAATAGAAAGTACCAAGAAACCCATAACTGACGCAAGACCGAAGTTACTCCTCACGAATCAGTCCAAAATCTCTCAACCAAGAAAAAACAAGGTCTTGTGTTCTCACGTTGAACTTCAAGGGTGACTAGTGCTTTCATGCACTTACGACTTCACTTGAGGGTGTTTTTTTTAAAATAATATAAAAAAAAACAAAGAACAAAAAGAGAATGTTAGGTTGAAAACCCACAAGGGCAACCGAGGAAAGGAGAACGATGTTAGGTTGAAAACCTACAATGGCGACTGAGTATCATAATAAAAACAAAGAATTCCCGACAAGTACCTACACTAGGTACTCTAAGCAAAATTTAGGGAAAAGAAATGAATACCCTCTAGTGAAGACTCATTGTTGCTCATCCTCAAATGTGCAAATTGTGATAGTTTTTGAAGTCTGGATCATAACCTTCATTTGGAAAGACTCTCACCGAATCTTTGGCAAAGATACTGGGGAAAAATGGATGGCAAGATGCTGACAGATAATCCCCTTTAACAAAGATCAACATGGATCACATTTCAGTCGAGTCCATACAAAAACAATTTGCTTGATCACAACATCACGAACTAGAACATATAGGCATGCATTACTCATACACGACATCACATGCATCATTCAAAATATGATAACATCATAACATACTATCAAGAATTCAAATCATTACTCTATATATTTTAAAAGTTTGCTTTCCAGGACCCCGAGCCTGAAGTGCTTTTAATTATAACTTTCCAGGACCCTAAGCCTGATGTGCATTTATAAATTTCCAGGACCCCGAGCCTGATGTGAATCTCGAGCCACTGAGTGCTCGCATATAACTTTCCAGGACCCCGAGCCTGACGTGCTTTTAATTATAACTTTCTAGGACCCTGAGCCTGGCGTGCTTTAAGAACTTTCCAGGACCCCAAGCCTGATGTGATTCTCGAGCCACTGAGTGCTCGCATAGAACTTTCTAGGACCCTGAGTCTGACGTGCTTTTAATTATAACTTTCCAGGACCCTGAGCCTGATGTGCTTTTATAACTTTCCAGGACCCTGAGCCTGATGTGAATCTCGAGCCACTAAGAGCTCACAAATTTATTTACTATCTCGAGCCATTGAGTGCTCGCAAATTTATTTACTGTCTTGAGCCACTGAGTGCTCGCAAATTTATTTTTATATCGAGCCACTAAGAGCTCGCAAATTTATTTTACTATCTCGATCTAGTGAGCGCTCGCAAATTTATTGTCTTGAGCTATTGAGTGCTCACATATTTATTTATTGTCTTGAGCCACTGAGTGCTCGCATATTTACTTTATTGTCTTGAGCCACTGAGTGCTCTCGAGCTACTGAGTGCTCGCATATTTACTTTATTGTCTCGAGTCACTGAGTGCTCGTATATTTACTTTATTGTATCGAGCCACAGAGTGCTCGCATATTTACATTATTGTCTTGAGCCATTGAGTGCCCTCGAGCCACTGAGTGCTCGCATATTTACTTTATTGTCTCGAGCCACTTAGTGCTCACATATTTACTTTATTGTCTTGAGCCACGGAGTGCTATCGAACCATTGAGTGCTCGCATATTTACTTTATTGTCTCGAGCTATTGAGTTCTCGCATATTTACTTTCTTGCCTTGAGCCACTGAGTGCTCGCATATTTAATTTATTGTCTTGAGCCACTAAGTGCTCTCGAGCCACTGAGTTCTCTCGAGCCACTGAGTGCTCGCATATTTACTTTATTGTCTCGAGCCACTGAGTTCTAGCGAATTTATTTTATTGCCTAGAGGGACACATGTATTCATACATTCTTGTTCTAACTGTTGCATTGGGTCCATTGTCTAGGCCTCGACAAAATTCATGTTCATTTCTTTACCAGTTACTTACTATGATAGCATACAAACTTTAGTTTATTTGCTTTCAAGTAAGCAACAAATAAAGAGGGGCAGCTCTGAACACCCAATTTTGTCCGGCCCATAATACCTTCCAAAAAAAATTAATAATAAATAATAAGGAAATTTTGTCAATTCAGATTGCCATTTATACTGTCTGAAAGCAATGTTTTAAATAAATAATATTCGGTACTAAAAAAGTGACATAATACATCCAGCTTTAAAAAAAAGGGAAACTGAATTCCCCCTAATTTCTTCAGGTTCCTTAACGAGAAGATTCTCCCAAGTTATATATCCACCATATCATATAGCTTAAAGCAAATCAACACTCAATCCCTGAAAATAAAAAGAAATCAAATCATGAGAAGAAATCAAATCCCTGGATTCCATAAAAATAATACTAAATAAAGGCAGTAAATCATCACTAATCAATCAAGATAATTCCAAAAGAGATGACACCAAAAATATACAGATTAAGAATCTTGATAAATTAAGCTTAATTAGGCAACAATAATTACTACCATTAAAGTGATAATAAAAAATTATAAGCATGGTATCAAATAGTGGTCTTAATAAGGAAACTACAAATTCAAATAGACAAATAAGGCAATGAGGAGTATTAAAATCATGATTAGTAATTTAAAATGATAGATGTAAAAAGGGGATAATCAGATAGGCAATAAGTATGGGAATACTAATTAGAAATACAAGGGGTTCTCATGAACCTCAACCATTATAAAAGGCAGGCAGCTGGTTCAAATGGAGACCTGAACAAAAAGCAACATATCGCTCTCAACACTCTTCTTACTTTCGCTATCTACAACATATACCTTATCACACACAATTCCATAAGAACGTACACACCATAACATACACAGTTCCTACACATCATTCATAACATACAAAAACCTACATATACCTAGAGAAAACACCCAAAAATAGCCACCTATACTGCATCATCCCATAACGAGTACCAACGGTAAAGATCAACAGGATATCAAAAAAGGAGGATCCCAGGCAAAAAACCAAGGTTGGTCAGAAATCAAAGGTTAATATTTAGAAGGTAAGAGACTTGGTAAGATGTTTATCCTATTCATGTAAGCATAAGCATTAACATGTGGTTCATCATATGACATCACCCCTAATACCAATTAAAGACTAAACAACCTCTAATCAAAATATGAAACGTAGGTCATAAGGAGTGTTATAAACTAATCAACCTTATGTTTATTTACCAAGCTTTCTTATTTATTGTTATAGTTGTATAAATAATCATCTCGTGATTTAAGTTAATGATTTTAACCCCCTTTATTTTTGCGATGAATTAGAATTTTGAAAACTATATTTATTATATTAATAGGAATCCTAATGCGCTCTTAAAAAATAATAATTATAAATGAGTTTTTTTAAATGGAATTTTTATAATAAGGTCATGGTTCAATTCAACTCAGCCATCTCCGAAAATGGGAAAAAGTTGAGCGACCAACACCGTCTTTAACTATTAATTCCATATATCAAAAAATATTTTAAATAAAAATTATCTTATTACTTAAACGAAAATCGCTTCTCCCTAAGTCGCAGGGTTGGTCTTCCAACCGAAAATCGGGTCGCGACACACGTTTTTTTATTTAAAATAATACATGTTTATAACATGCACGAGTAGTCAGTGTAATATATATACAAAACTAGAGATGGTTCGTGTAAGGACAAAAAATGAATGGGTGGGATGTATAATTTCACTAAAACTCATAGGGTCTGAGTGTAATTTACTCATACATATATTACATTAATTATCTTTATAGGAGAATTAAATGTAATCTCTTAAACAAAAAAAATAATTGTAATTAATGCAGATTGTAACTAATAAAAAATAATAAATACACATGTTTATTATACTATTTAGACGTGTTTCTCATCACTATTTTTTCTTTAAAAAATCATACTTGTCTCTCTTATAGAGGTTTTGTGTAATTATATACACAAATTAAGTATGGTTTGTATGACTAAAATTTAGGAATATAAGTGTAATTTATTCTTTAGTTTTTTTTTAAGTTTAATATTTTTATCTTATAAAAGACTTATTTTGTTCCCTTGAAATTATTGTTTTTATGAATTTCTTCTAATTTTTAGAATATTTTAGTCTTTTAGGTATTAAGTCTGTACACATTAATTTATAAGAATTAAAGTGTATATTTCACTCTTAATTTTATTAAAGAGTCAATAACTATTAACATATGAGTGATAAATTATATGTTAATAATGAAATAAATTCTTACAACTACAACTATGTGCTGTTTTAAAAAAATGTTTTAGTTTCTATGGATTTGTTGAAGTTAATTATGTGTCAATAAGATGCCGTCAAATAATTAGTTGATATGTTTTATACGCGATTTTTAATCATATTATTTATTGTTAAAATCAAATTTTTGAAATATCAAAATCAAGGATGTTACCTAACTTAAAAAGAGAAAAAGATGTATGTACCGATAGTGAATGAGTTTTATATACTAATATTGTATCATTCACCATTAAAATTTAATTATTATTGATTTTTCTTCAAAAAAAATTATCCAAATGAATGGTGAATAATATAGTGATTGTATATAAATTTTTATACTAATAGTGCATAAATATTACACTCAAAATTAAAACCAAAAACTTTGAAAATATACTTAGCCCCGTGCTTTAAACATTGTCTCATAATTTTTATTCGTGTGAAAGAAATCTCTTGAAGTTGATATTCTTTAGCATTAATGATTCTGATTTTTTTTTAAATTTAAGGTTTTGTTTGGGATTCTTATTTTAAAGGGAAATGAGAGGAATGGGGATAGCTTAAGAGATATTCCCTTGTTTGGGAGTTCATTGAATGAGGGAAGAATTTTTTATGAATTTTTGAAACCCATGAAAACTCTCAACGTAACATACCAATTTTTATGGTCCCCGGATTGGTTTTTTAGGTCAAAATATCTAACTAGAGGTGTCAAAATAGGTTACCCATGCGGGTTTGGGTTAGCCTGTATCGGGTTCGGGCTAAACCGTGCCGGACTAAAAAGTCCGGATACAATTTAAGTATATGAAAATGTAGCCCAAATCCGCCCTAAGCTGGTTTCGGGTTGTGGCGGTCCGGCCCGCATAATATTAAAAAAATTAAAATTTAATGTATTTAATATATATATATAACATTTGATATTAACACATAACTTTTTTAACACAATTGTTATACCTAATGCAACCAAACTTATAGATATAATGTCATGTGTTTAATTTAAGACGTGATGTCAAATCTACGTATATGATTCATAACATAGCTCATTTATTAAATATTTCATTGTTATTAGACTCTCAATCTCTAACACAATATAATTTGTAACTTCACTTTAATATAACAAATGGATACACTAACAGATAATATCACTTTGGTTTATAGTAATGATAGTATAGACTCAAATTCAGAATGAATTCTATGTGTCGAATTATAACCACCATCATAATAATTCTTTACTTTATTATAAATATTTTTTGTATGTTCTTTACCAACATTTTCATTGTAAACTGTTATGTTAAATTAGGTTGTGTGAAATTATCTATGGTAAACAATTAAGTTGTGATTCCTTGTAAAAGTTATTTTCTTTATTATGTTTTTGTTGTATAAGTTAAATCTAATTAAATATACAATTAGGAAAATAAAAATGGAATCTATATGATTTAATGTTCTCATTTAATTTGATATACTATTTTGCTAATGTGCTTAAAAGGATATTAAGCAAAATAAGAAAAATAATATAATGTTTAACTTGATAACAATATTGTAATTTATAAATATTTATGTTATAAACATTACTCTATTTTTTATTATAAGTTATTTTGTAAAATAATTTTCACTTTAAGCTTATTACCAAGCCAAATGTCCCAAAAAAAGTTTTAAAATAAATAAAAACGGGTAGCCCGAGCCCGACCGGTTTTAATATAGTCCGGTCGGACTAAAAAGCCCGAATTCACTAAAAAGTGTCAAATATGATACCCAAACCCTACAAAACTCCGGGTTGTGGCGGGTCGGCCCGCACAGGCCCGCCCATTTTGACAGCTCTATACCTAACTATTGTTATTAACATTTTCTAATTACATTTGTATCCTTATGTCATTTATGTTTTACCACTAGGTTTTTGTTGTTTCTATTTCTCCATTTGTGTGTGAAACTCTCAATCAAGAATGATGAAGTTATCTCCATTTTCGTTGATACACGATTAATAAGTTTCTCCTTCTTCGTTGATGAACGGTTCACATTTTTCCTCGTTCTTGATTCTTGTTTCTGCATTTTCTCTCCAGATTTTGTGATTTTCATTGGATTGGAGGTGATTGCTAACCGACAAATTTGTAAAGAAATTATCAAATGGTGCTACAAACAAGTATAAGGAAATAGGATTGTTGAATCCACACAAACTTGTTTGATACTAGCATTTCAAACTAAAAAGTGTTATTCTAAGTTTATTTTTAAAAAATGTTTTGGTTAGTTTATTTGATTAACTAATTACTAACTAAATGATTAAACTAATTGGGATAAAAGTGTTGGGATTGAATTTTAATACACACTATCAATAAACACATGATTCAAATATTTTAACTCATTTAGTAATGTTTTTTCCACACAAATGACCTCAAATGTACTAAAAGCCAATGTCTTAGTTAGTTTAGTAGCTTATGCAATAAAGCTATACGTCTAGTAACCTTACACATAATATGAAGTATTGTGACTCGCAAAATCATATCTCTATGTCCACTAGTCTATCAATATGGAATATAGTAAATAATTGGGATAAAAGTGTTGGGATTGAATTTTAATACACACTATCAATAAACACATGATTCAAATATTTTAATTCATTTAGTAATGATTTTTCCACACAAATGACCTCAAATGTACTAAAAGCCAATGTCTTAGTTAGTTTAGTAGCTTATGCAATAAAGCTATACGTCTAGTAACCTTACACATAATATGAAGTATTGTGACTCGCAAAATCATATCTCTATGTCCACTAGTCTATCAATATGGAATATAGTAAATGAAACACCTCAATTGTATGAACCGCCAATGTCTTGGTCTATGTTACGTCTAGAAACTTTACACATAAGATGAAAAATTATGACTCACAAAATCATATCTCTATGTCTAGTAGTCTATGCATATGAAATAAAGTAAATGCAGCACCTCAATTGTATGAACCGTCAATGTCTTGGTCTAAGTTATTAGTTTATCAAAATAGCTCAATATCTAGTAACTAAATTAACAAGATGGAGATATATGAACAATTAAGTATACACCTATGTCTAGTAGTCTATGCTAACAAGTTTGAGAGTTATAAAGTTATCGAATTAGCTCTATGTCTAACAACTTATACAAGAACATGCATGAAATAACAATTTGATATAAATATATGTCTAGCAAGTATACCAAGTGATGAGTTATATAAAGTCATCATAATCATGCAAGGATTTCTCTAAGAATTTCATTCACAAAACAAACAATAAGATGATAAAAGATAAAGTAAACATTAAGCGCATATATAACTCAAGAATCAAAATTTCATGAGCTAATATAAAATGTATCAACGAGTCCACATCAAACTTGTATCACATTCAATCCCAATAAATAAGGAACTTAGCTACTTATGTTCACAAAATGTAAGTAAATTAGGGATAAAATATAGGTCATGGGGTGATAGAACCACACACAATTGAGCATATATTAACTCTTCTAGTACTTACATATTGTTGCCATGACTCAAATGAGTCAAACTACAGTAAACACTAAAATAAATTGAGTAGAAAGTGCTCATATTTGAATATATGCTTTACAAATCCAAGTTAAACCCTTTAAATAGTGTCTAAAATTTGGCTCTCATGTTGAGTACACCGCCTTACGCTGAGTGCACCGCTTTATATAGCCAGATGCGACCTTTCAGCATATTGCCTTGCGTTGAGTGCACTTCCATGCACTGAGTGCACCTCCCTTTTCCGCTGAGCGCAAACTTAGCGCTTAGTATATATGAAACAATGTTTTCGCCTAAAGTTTCTAAGTTGCATTGAGCGCAAGAATGGCACTTAGTACAACCAATTTTTTTATATTTCCTCGATCCGACATTTCATATTGAAGATCTATTTGTTAGGAACGACATATCTAAAATTCAGCTCGATTCAACGGTGAATGAATCTAGTGTTTCAATTTTACTCAGACTACTCATGACTGAATCCTTGCTTTTGTCGGTAACTTAGCTTTCTACAATAATTTCTTTAGTTTTGGCCTACAGAAAAACGCTAAAGGTTATATTTGGTAATTTAATACATTTTATGCTTTTAGGATCAATTATCAAATAAATTCGATTAAGTAAAGAGTTAAAGTGCCATAAAATTGATAGTTAAAATACAAAATTTTGTCACTTAATAGTGATTCAGCTTTTATGATATGTTGCCTTATGAATCTCAACACTCCTATTTTCAATATTATGTTAAATTTGTCACTATAGGTGGCCAATCTGTATTCTAGATCATGTTTCTTTAAGACAAATGCAGAATTGTTGTTGATCAACCATTAATAGTTGAGATTTTTATGCACAATTTTACTCGGACTACTCATGTCGGCTTTTAATCATTTTTCTTGTGTGAATTGTCTATGGGGATCAACAACATTTAATTTTTGTTGGGTTATTTTGTATCAATCATGCTATTTTATTTGCCTTGTTTCTTAGCTGCACAATGGATTTTTTGTATGTCATTATTTTAAAATATTATAACAAGTGTTAGTCCATGTTATGTTGCACAACATTTTTTTCTTCCACAAAACTTACATACAATTCACTAATGTACAATTCTTTATGTTATTAAGTCTCTCTCTTTGTTCAATCTCTTCAATGATTAAGTGGTGAGTAGGGATGGCAATGAGTACTTGGATCTGCGGGTACCCGCAAATATTACCCGCAATGGGTCGGGTTTGTGTCCATGTTTTGGACCCGTGGGTAATTGAGACCCGTGATTTTAAGATCCACTGTTAGATGGGTCTGGGTCCGGGTAATGAGGTACCCAGACCTGTGCGTACCCGAACCCGTTATTTCTTCGTAAATCTATATATATATATATCATGTTAATTTATATTGTAATATCATATTAATTCATAATTGTAATATTATCGTAATATCATATTACTTCATAATTATAATATCATATTAATTCATAAATGTGATTGTTATGTTGTTAAACTGTAATGTTATATTGTTAAGCAATGATATGATGTTGTTAATTCATATGTATCATGTAATGTTATGTTAATTGAAGAGTTCTTACTAAATGAATTTTTAATGTTTGTTTTATAATTTTTTTCTCTTGTTGATTGTCTAAATAATATATAAGATCATAGTAAACATATACACAAGTGTATAAATTAGTTGCAATTATTTTTAATATTTTTGAATTTATGGGTACCCATGGATCCGCTAGGTACCCAATGACCCGCAGGTAGTATACCCAGTAGGTATTAGCACGGGTTCAGGGCGGGTCTGGGTCCAAAAAATGAAGCAACGGGACGGGTCCGAGTAGTGCACTACCCGAACCCATCCGGATCCATTGTCATCCCTAGTGGTGAGTGAACACATGTTACATTTTAATAGGCTATTAGCATCACTTATACATAAGGAACTGTATCTAAGTTTTGTCTTTTTTTTCATTATTATGCATGTTTCAATTAATTACATGTGATGCATTTATCATCATTCATCATCACAACTCACTTGCTCGTGCATGTACTTCAGAAGCAACAGCCGGCGCCGCAGCCACTTATGGTGTTTTGCATTATTCTTGGCTACTAATTAATTGTTATCATTCACCAATAAGACGTTGATCTAATGATATAAGATTCTGTTATATCTTAAAAAAATCAAAAGGTTAAGATTTCAATTCCTGAGAGCAACACTTATTGGAATGACATTCACGTAGCCAACAATAATTAATTTCTTACCCAAAAGATAATAATACCCTAGATAATACTAAAAAATTATTCTCAAATGTAAGTATATTGTATTTACTGTAATTTTGAAAAATTATGGAAAATATGGTTTTGGCTGCAATTGTTTGCTAAGGTTTCAAGACAACAATAAGATAAGCAATGAATGGTATGTTTTTCCACCATGTATAATCCAAAGTATTGGCGAACCAAATAATGAGAACTTTGATATAATATGAAAGGGTTTTTTTGGATCATGAAAAATAAAAAAATTGAGCTTTAACTTTGATAATAAGTTAAGTTTTAATCTCAAAATTAATCAACAATGAAAGAAGGATTTAAACTATTTCCATGAGATAAAGAGACAATGTGAGATTAACAAACAAACTATCATAGCTTTCTTAAATTAATTTTAACTTTTAAGTAGTGTTCTAAGAATCGGATCGGACTGAACGGTTCGACTGCTAACACCCTTAATTTAAGTCTTTAAAATTATAGTATCAGTCCTGGGATTCTCGCTTGAGCGAGGGATTGTCGCCTGGGTGAGAAAAGCTCACCTGGGAGGGTGAAATCCTGGGCTATACTGAAGGATTCTCGCTTGAGCGAGAGTTGCCTCGCTTGAGCGAGAGTGATCTCGCCTGAGCGAGAGTTGTCTCGCCTAGGCGAGAAAAGTGACATTTTGGACCTGTCGAGACTGTAAGATCCTCGCTTGAGCGAGAGCTACCTCGCCTAGGCGAGAGTTCCCTCGCCTGGGCGAGAGGGTCAGATATGAGTTTTTTAAAATGGGCGAGATTTTCTCGCTTGAGCGAGAAAGGGCTTGCTTAAGCGAGAACCCGACGAGTTGCATTAAATGAGAAAACCCCAAACACATTTTAGGGTTTAGAATTGAAGAGAGGTGAGAGAAGAGAGTTTTTCCAAGGACAAGGAGCTTTGATACTCATCTAAGAGCTTGAGAAGAGGTAAAACTATTAATTCTAACTCTCTTCTTCCCTTTGAAACTTGTTTTGGGTATGTTGGATCTCTTCTCAAAATGAGAGAAATCATGGAAACTCATCCTCTAGAGTTATGGTTCGTTTTATGTCGTTTATCTCTTGAAAACTCTTAGTGTAGAGTTGGTATTTAGTGAATGGAAATGTTTTGTGGGTTGATTCATGAAAACCCCAAAACCCCCAAAATGAAAATGTGTCAAAAGGGAAAATGGGTAAAATGGTAGATGGAAAAGATGAGCAGGTGTTCTAATGCAAAAATAGAAAGTAAATATGTATGTTTTAATGTTGGAAACTTCTAATGAAAGTGGTTTTGGAAAATGTTGGAAATGTGTGAATGTCCTATATGTTTACTAAATGATATAGGTGTGTTTATATGTTGTTGAGAATAAATTACTGACTTTTGTTGTTGATTGGTGGGGATGAGGAAAGATCCTAAGGTTGGAGGAGTTGGCGGAGGAACTTGCAAAGTAACCCAAAACTCATCCTAACACGCACCAAGGTAAGGAGAAGTTGTTAATTATATATGACGGTAGAAATTGTGTGGAATTTCTGAACATGTATATGATTAGTGAATGACTTGCCCAACGTGGTATTGCGAATGACTTGCCCTATATGGTATTATGAATGACATGCTCTATGTGGTATTGCGAATGACTTGCCCTATGTGGTATTGTGAATGACTTGCCCTATGTGATATTGTGAATGACTTGCCCTGTGTGGTATTGTGAATGACTTGCCCTATGTGGTATTGTGTATGACTTGCCCTACGTGGTATTGGATTGTATGTCTTGCCCCAGGTGGTAATGAAAAGGTAAATGTATATGTGGAAGGTAACGATATGAGGTGGTATTGATGAGTGAGGTGACAAGGTATGGTAGGGATGAACGTATAGACCAAAGATGATGAATGAGGTGGTATGAGACGGGAAATATGATATGTTGATTTTATCTTTGAATGCCAAGTCGTTTATTTAAACCTTTTAAAGTGTGAATTATCGCTCAATGATATTGATTGAATTAATGACTTACTTCTTTGTTGTGTGTATTTGTCATTGATAATCTCCTTGCAGGTAAACGGGATAGTTGAGGATGCTCGGTCCGATGCATTAGGAGCTTAGAACTTGGAATCCTTATTTTGCTTTTTGTTTGATGTAAATTGCTAATTGGATGATTGTAATCCTAACTGGTTTATTTTCTACATTTTTTGTAATGCTGGATATTTATAGCTATGGGTATTTTGGAATCTCATAGCTAGTCATATGCGGTAATTACTGGGATTCTGTCTTATAAAGAAGTGTCGTAGTATGGTATGATAACTGAGTTTTAAGTAATGAATATTGATTAGTTAAGGTGTAGTGGAGAATGTAAGAATAATTGGATTAAAACAAGGAAAAATTTCAATGGTAGAATTTGGGTCCTTACAGCTCTGTTTTGTAGTCTTAACCAAATGAGGGGTTAAACCGCTTTGAACTGGATAAATTCTGGTCTGACTATGTTAAACCGGAATAACTCAAGAAGTGAATCAGACGGTTCACTTAAAATAAAAAATGAAACATTAGTCTAATATTTTATTTTAATTCGGTCCAAAAAGATAGAGAGATGTTATTTCAATATTAATTATACTTAATTATTAATTATATACATTTTTGCATTTAAATAAAATTATATATTTATAGATAAAAATTATTAATTATATAAAATCATTCGATCAGACTCGATGGTTTAACTGTTTGAATCGATGAAACATAATATGGAACCTTTTCTGATTTGATATATTTGGCTCGGGTTTCACAAGATTGATTCTGAATCGTCTAAAAAGGCCACATAAGTGGCCACTCTTCTACCCACCTAACCCACTAAATTCCACTCCGCAAATTAAAATGTAATAATAAAAATAAATATGTGTTCAAATTTTTATAAGTGGCAATAAATTTTGCCAAATAACAGCCAGAAACTTGTTCAATTAGTAAAGATTGAGAAAGAAATACATCCATATGTATGGGATGTCCATTATAGTTTTCCTTAATAATTTGTGTAACTTTTGCCACTTATTTTATGGACTTATAGTATTTAAAGTTATAGTATAATATAAATTAAACAAGTCATGAATCACAACAAAGATCTTTAGTATTGGAGAAAGAAATGTTATCAAACACGAAAGAAAAAATAATATGATATGATAATTTCATCCTTTTATTTAATGGAGAGTATATTTTTATCATTAAAAATAAAAACTCTCCCATTGTTGTTCAAAGTTATGATACATAAGTTCAACAAGAAATCATATAAAGTTTAGTTAGAGACAAGAGCTTGAAAGAATCTAAGTCTAAATTTCAACAATTATTATTAATTTACATACTTAAAGAGTTAGCTAGAGTACAATATAACTTTTATTAATGTTTTGGTTGATTATTAAACTATATATAACGTGGGAGGTAATGAAAGAGTATAATAAAAAAACTACCAATGTACTATAACTAAATTATGAAATACGTTTGAGAGATGAGTAAGGATCTTCTTCATTAATGGAGAGGTAAGTACCATAAAATTACAAATGAAAAATAATATAAGAAAACATTTTTATTCTTTTGTATATAATGGAATAACAATTTTGTCGTTGAAAATATAAATAAAATGTGATATTTGTCTCTTCATTAATGGAGAAGATTCGAGTGAGTGCATAGGTTTTAATAGTCTTTAAATTGAAAAATTCAAGATCTAATCCCTAGGTTTTCTCTTCATATGGGATTTCGTAAGGGACTCATATTCCATAGTAATAGGTGATGATGTCACATGAAATCATATTATATTCATAATGTAAAGTCTTTGAATTTTTCCCACTTTTCACACTTTATAAAGCAAATGAATCTTGTCAAATTGTTCTCCACTAGCACCCTCTTTCAACTTTCAATAAATGGGTTCAATTTCCACACTAAAATAACAATTTTTCTTATGCTACTCAAAGTAATTTTAAGGTTTTTGAGAGACTTGAAGGAATAATATAATTTATATAAATTATGAAAGTATTCAACCCGGACCTTATTACTTCATGCATGAAATTATTATGCAATCACTCTTTTAAATTGCGCACCACAATTGCGATTGTGGTATCGATATTGTGATTTTAGGAGCCTTCTTGATGGCATCACAACCATAATTACGGTCGTGTCGACTAGTTTTTTTTAACGACAAATGATAGTATTTATTGTAGGTGAGACTCAAACTCTCAACCTCCTGCACTCCATATTTTCTCTTTAACCACATCAAATCACCTTATAACTTCTTCTTTTTAATTTTTTAATTTTTTTGTGGTTGAGACCCGAACCTACAACATTACAACCTTATTCACTCAATTCCTGAAACCTTTCACATTAACTGTCAGATCACGTTATAACTCTCTAACCATCGACTAGTAAACCTAACATAACCACAACGTTAACCATAATCACAAATTAATATAATGCAAATCACATATAACTTGAGAGACTTTAAATGAGAAGCAACAAGGGAAGAAGAACTCAAGGGCCAAGGCACATGTGCATTAATTCTCATCTATGTGTTAGGAATTGAAATTTGTATTATTATTATGACGAGTTTGTAGGAAGAAGCACTATGGAATCCGTTAAATAGGTTGTTAGACGTGGCTATATAATATTAAATATATAATTTAACTCTTTGTTTGGTAGAGGAGAGTTAGGAAAGAGAGAAAGGGGAAGAGAGAAGTTTGAGAGAATAATGGAGTTTCTCCCCTTTGATTGAGATGAGAGAAAGGAAAGAGATAGTAAAAAAGTGTGTGGGTCCCATAAAATTTTCTCTCTTCACTTATAAGGAGAAAATGAGAGGAGAAAAAAATAACATAAGAAAACACACATTTTTCTTATTTCTCTTCTTACTTTCTGTTATACTAAACAATACAAAAATCATCTATATTTCTCACATTTCTCTTTCTTCACACTATCTTTATCACATTTTTCTCTCTACCCATTTTCTTTTGTTAAACCAAACCAAACAGAGCCTTAGTGATGTGACCCTTTTGTGGCTAATTAAGTTTTTTTTTATGTAGTGTAGAGCTTGAGATTCCTAAAGCCTTGATTTGATTCTTAATTATACTAGAGGGCGAGTAAAGAGGTCAATGACCTATTATCAATTCGACTACGCTATTAATGGATTTATTTATATACACTCCTCTTTTGCAAGTAGTTCATATCAAATATTTTTTCATCTAATTATCCATTTAATTTTATGAGTTGGTAAAATTGGTCAACACATAAATCCCTACAATTAAACTCACAACATTAACAATACAAAAATGCAGGTTAACTAGCATTGATATCTGAAAGAGACATCCATTAAAATAGAAATTTGATCGAGAAGAATGAGTGACATAACAAGCCGATCTTACGATTTTGAATTAATGGGCTATTTATAAAGAATGAAGATCATTTGTCTAAAAAACGTTCAATTCATCTCTAGTATTGGAATATGAGGAGAAAGTTTAAAAAAATCATTTTTTATTGAAAAATTACATAAATTTATGGTCGTCAAAAGATTTTTTTTAACATGTGTCGCAATCCTCATCTAATACTGAACTCTCTAGTAATGGTGAGTATCCCCATTCCTAAAAGCATGTCCCTAACTATGTCACATTTCAATAAAATTTTGACACCTAAAAATTGAGATGTATGTTTCTCACTACTCAAATTTTTTTTAATAGATGTGTCATAGTTTCATTGGATTTTCACATGTTTGGGTCAAGGTTGAAGACAATGGATCTATATTCATTTACAAATTACTTATCAATAAATTTCTCACATCAATAATAGAGCTCAAACTTGTTAATATAAGTTGAATTCTACTAACCAAAACCAACCTTCTTCCTATGCTTGACTCTAGGTAACCCATCTTGTGTTTTGGTCACGTGGGCTAAAAGAATATATAGTAGGGTTCCCACTACCTTCCAATATATATTAAATTTAAGCTAGAATCTTATAGATTAGTTAATTTAATTGGGGGCTCATTAATAAGCCAAATAAAGTCAAAACTTGTTAGATGCACCCTTGTGTGTAATTAGTTTAAAATAAGGAACTTCTTTGGGATTAGAGAATTGACTTTGGTGCCTCAAAAGTAGCATTTATATCATAAGAGAGAGGACAAAGGAAATGATTCTTCTATGCTCAACTTTGTCTTAAATGGGTAAAGGGAAGAAGAACTTACAAAGATGGAAATTGATCTCTCTTTGAAGATAAACCATGATGAGGATAATGATGAAGAAGCAAAGGTAAATGAGAGAGTGGAAGAGAATGATGAAGTGCTAGAAATGGCAAGGAAAGAGAATAATGAATATGTTCAAGAAGCCATAGGTGGTGAAATTGAACATGATGCTTCACTTGTAGAATTATCTTTGCAAGATAACACAAAAACAAGAGAGGTATACAATTTCTCATTAGTGTCAATCAGATCCATATCTATATCGATATTTATATCTATATATTATATTATCTTCCTTCTACCTTATTTCCTTATGTTGAATTTTTTTTTTTTTTTTTGTAATTTAACCACTAAGATTTTACTATTTTACCACTTAAAGTACTTTTTTATGCATGGATGTGTAACTTTTGAAACACAAGTTTATTGATAGAGTTTAATTAATTGCTTGTGTAATATGTATAATATGTATAATACATGTATATGCTTAAGGATGTGATTTTCTTGAGCAGTTAAGTGTATTACAAGTGGAGATGGATAACATTAAAGAGGAAAACAAAGTTCTAAGGAAAGTGGTGGAACAAACAATGAAAGACTACTATGATCTACAAATGAAAATTTCAATCATCCAAGAAAACAATAAAAGAAAGGTATATATAATAATAAATCACATTGTTTATTATATTATTATAGTCATCAGTTGAATTATGATGGATGGAGTTGGTGTCATCAATCATGTCCCGCCCAATAGTATAATATCACGTATGTTATTAAAAAATATATATTCTTATGTGTCATTTCATTGTCCTTGTTGAAACAAAGATAAGACATTATATGGCATTATATTATTGGACGGGACATAATTGGGAACACCAACTTGGGACAAGCGATCTCCTCTTCCATGATCCCTATTTTATGTCTAATAATGAATAAGATATTTCATTTAGGATCATCAAATTTCCCTCTCACTTGAAGACATAGCAACCACTAGCAATGAAGGATCATCAAGAATTCTTGAGATCTTCAATAATACCAAAATCCAAAGAACTTCTTCTCCATCTCCACCAAACACCAATGATAGTTTAAGTGAAAGTGAATTGGGTTTATCACTAAGGTTAAACGCAAGCACAAGTGAAAAACAAAAGGAGGAAGAAGAAGAAAATGAGAAGGAACAATTGGCAAGTTTATCACTAAGGTTACAACAGACACAAAACTTGTCAAGTATTGCTACACATGTTGCTTCATCCCCTCATAATAGAAAGGCTAGGGTTTCAGTCAGAGCAAGATGTGAAACAGCCACAGTGAGTCCAAAATCTAACTCAATAATACTATCCACACATATATGAATATATTTCTACGATTTCTTATCGGAAAGATTCACTTACTCCAAGAGTTAGTTTAAAAAACTTACTCAACATCTTAGACATTAATTCTAGAGAAATTCAATTGTTTGAATTTGTGGGTAGATCTAACTCATTAGATTTCCTATAATTGATGGCTAAGATGTTATAGTAAATTTAAAAAACTTAATAAGTGAATCCCTCCTCATTTCTTATATACACTTAAACTATTGATTGTGTCATTTCACATAAATATAATATGAGATGATGTACTTAGTACTAACAACATTGTACAATGTCATTTGCATAATAATTTTTTATGTTAAAGCTAGACAATTAATTTCCTTATTAAAGAAAAGGATCCATAATTTATGTTTCCTCTTATTTTATTTCTTTTAAAAAAATAGTCAAACTTTTATGTATGATATCTCTAAGAAAAATAACATTTTTGTGGTTCTAATCTGAGGTGTTCAATCATAATTATAGCTGCAATATTATAATTTTGATAGTCAATAACCGACATTGTGGACATTATGATTTAAAACACAACATAACAATAACCATGACCATGATTTTAAACACTGTTATTATGCATTCATGCTAGCTTTATGATCTCATTAACAATAAGTGGTAAGAATCCAAAGTTTTCTTATAGATGAATGATGGATGCCAATGGAGAAAATATGGACAGAAAATTGCTAAAGGAAATCCATGTCCAAGAGCTTATTATCGTTGCACTGTGGTGCCAGGGTGCCCCGTTAGGAAACAGGTAATTCTCAACTATTTGCACTCTATTGCATACATTACATAGATCACATGTCTCCAATGGTATCACATTCTCTATCTCAGATCAATCACATATTGCCACATGAATGAAAGAAAATTTAAAAAAATAAAAAAGTAACATTCTAATTGGTTTAAGAAATAGAATGTGACATTTACCTAGAATTTGAAGTGGAAAAAGGCATGTGAAAAAGATTACACATAATTTAATTAACATAGATCTGATGTTTTAGATTATTCACATATGTTGTCTCGCGCTAATGATATTGAAGCAAAAACAACAATAATAATAAAGTTTAATTAAAATCTCTTGTTTTCATTTGTGCGAGAAATCGTATGATACAGAATCTTAGACATGAAATTTATTGTAACCATTAAATTTAGTTTGGAACTATATATGCTTTTATTTTTATGTTTATAATTCTTATGTCTTGCTATATTAAATCTATATGTATAGGTACAAAGATGCATAGATGACATGTCCATACTAATTTCAACATATGAAGGAACACATAATCATCCACTCCCTATTGGTGCAACTGCTATGGCTTCAACATCATCAAGTTCCTTTGTATTATTGGATTCAAGCAACCCTATTTCTCATATTGCCACCTCTACTTTCACCCAACCATCATCATTTCCATACCCACCTTCAAATTTTAGGACCATAAACCACAATGACCCTTCCAAAGGGGTTGTTCTTGATCTCACTAATAACCTCAATGACCCTCTATGTTTTCCTATTGGCATAAGGTCCTCCAATGCAACAAATAAACCTCTTTTTTCTTGGATGGCAAACAAGTACCAAAGTGATGGTAGTAGTGTAATAATGGAGAATTTTCACAACCCTAGTACTAATTATAGACCAGTAGTGGGTCGAGATCATGATCAGAATGTGTCTACAATTGCCTCAGATCCTAAGTTTAGGAATGCGGTTGCAGCAGTCATAACATCAATTATGACTAAAGAGAGTCATGGTGGTACTTCATTTGGTACTAGGAGTGTCCAAAATGGTGTCTCTAGTAGCAACAACAATTGGGTCTTAGATTCTCTTTCAAATAATGGCAAGTCTACTTGATTTCTCACCTTTAAACAAATTGAGATCATACGTTTGTTTGAATAACAGATATCCGCTATTCATGTCATGTCCAATACGTTGTCCCACACCAATGATAATGAAGCAAAAATAGTAATAATCAAAAAATTAATTGACATGTGATACTTTTATTAGCGCGAGACAACGTATGAGACATGATCTGAAACAGCATATCTTTGTTTTTTGTTGGAAGGCCAAAAAGTTGATTAAGTTTATATACAAGAGTGTGAACATAGTATTCAAGTGACTACTTCTCAAGCATTATATTCGAACATCTTCAATAAGCAAGCTATATTTGAGGAAAAAGAGAGACAAGTATTTAATTGATTTTACTTGTATTTTTAATGGTAAAAGTGTTATTCTATTATATAAAAGAATAAAAATGTTTCATCATATTATGTTTTTCTTTGTTTTTTTTAGTACTTGTCTATCTTGCTTATATTTAATTTGAGGTGAGGATTCTTCTTTTTCCCATGTAATTTGATCTTTTCTGTTGTTGAGTTAACTATTGTGAAGAAAAGTTTTTATTAGTAATTAATTTGTTGTCATACAATTATTAAGTGTAGGACTTTCAACTAACTCAGTTAATAATAACAAAGGCTTCATTATTAACCTATTGAAAAGCCTTTCTTAACTTACATGTGTTTTCTAGTCTTGTAATATACTCAGATAGAACCAAGTTGACATATAGTTGAAAAAAATATGAATCTAGAAAACCAGCTTCTATTTTTTTTTGGCAACTAGGTCCTCATAAATATTGCTAAATTGGAAAAATACCATATTCATTTCTTAATTTTCTTAATTCTTACCATAAACAATCTTCCATTTAAAGAAGCCTAAAAACATCATATAATCAATTAATCTTATATGATAATCAATTATTGTGTATTGTTTAGTTCAATAAACTAAACCAACCAAACTAACGGAAATAATTGAACATATAATCGAATAAAGAATTTGTTAATCGATTAACGACAAAGAATAGCTAAGTTGTCATTCTTCTCCAATTGATCCATGTTACTTGCTCCTTTGATCATAATGCTTCTTCTTCGGTGGGTCCATTTGGCTTATATTTAATAATAGAAAATAAAATTTATTATGCTCTTTATTTAAATTATTACGTTAAATGTAATTATATATGTACTGTAATTGTGCATGCACGTGCTTTTATACATATACATCTGTTATTTTCATTTTATAAATACCATGTTTCTTTATTGGTCTTCTTATGATGTTATTTGCCTATATTACTGTCACAATATTTCCAGCTGTAGATTCAGCAATTATATATTTCATTATCCTAAGTTATAGACTTTATAATGCCGCATTAATTCTACTCGTCTTCATACAATATATATATATATATATATATATATTAAAATTCAATTATTAAAAAACCACAACCAGATGGAACAGAACCATATAAAACCATTAAAAAAACAAATATATATATATAACATATTTATTATCTATTATTACTATAATAAAATCGGATAGATGCTTCCGCGGTATAATCATTTTAATCATGTGAAACTTGAGTCGAACATCAAATGGGAAGAAGTTTTGTATTAGATTTAACGGATTAAATTATACGATCGAACCAGACAATGCTATATATAATTATATAATTATGCAAAATTTCATATGATTGCTAATTGTGTATAATCATTTTGAAGTAATATATCTTCTTATTTTTAGACACTAATACAACAAAAAAATAGAGTAGTATTTCACTTTTTTAAAATTTTAATTGAATCACCTAATTCATTTATCAGGTAATTACAGTTTAACTGTGTTATTCTAGTTTAATCAGATTATTCTGATTTAATTGGATAAATGTGGTCAAGATAGAATTTCTCTGGTTCAAAGCGATAATTCTCTCATTTAATCAAGACGGTAAATTATAATCATTTTTAAATCTTGTCACTAATAAGATTGTCATGTCCAATCATGTCGTCACAATATTAATCTTATCCTTGCTTATATATTTCCAACTTGTACCAAGCCAACTATAAATTGAATAAAAAATTTAAAGATAATGAAAATTCTAATAATTACCATGTAATTAAAATCATAGTTATCATTATCATTGAAAATAAATTTTATATCTTTATTATTATAATTTTTTTCCATATATTTTATTATATTAAATTTATTAACTATAAAACACTGATATAGCTATTATATTAAATTTATTCAACTAAAGTAATAATAGAAAATAGCTACTTACTACTATAAAGAGAATTTGTGGTTAGAATGACATTATAACTTGTATTTCTTTTCTCTCTCTTGTGATTCAGAAATAGAAATAACTTTCTATGATATCCATTCACTATGGTATAAAGCTTTGCTAGATTGCATAAAGATTAAAAAATTAAATATTTAATTTATGTAAATAATATTTATTAAAAAGATAGTTATATGCCCTGAAACGAATTAGTTTATTACCCATAAACTGATAGTGCAAAAAAAAATGGATGACATTAAAATCAATTGGTACATCTTTAGAAAATGTCTTCTTGATGTGAACTATAAAAATATATTATTTATTGCTGCTAATGATTAATTCTCTCTATCCATATTTATAACGGATTAAGAGATAATGATATTTAAATTTAAATTGTGTTGCAAATTGTGTCATAGATTAATGACATTTAAGTAAAAGCAGAAAAAAGTTTTTTTTTTAATTAACATTATAAGTTTTTATTGGTCCATGACATAGTTTAAAATATAATTATCCATTTATAACTTATATTCTATAAAAAAATTCTCCTCGACTATAAATAGTTTTATAATATGTAAGTAGCATTAAATAATGTATACCTTATATATAGTTTATATGTATTACACTCTACATATTTTAATAAACATTTCACTCACGGGAAAATGATTAGATAAAGTTATTTTGGGATGTTAGTATTTTTTATAAATTTGTGACTTTTAACTACTTTTACCTCATTTTCTTAATATGTGTGAACTAGTTATGACTATCTTATATATAGGGATAGAGGAAATACAACAAAAGTAGCAAATGTTAGAAAACTAAATTCAATATTTCTCAATGTATTAAATTAATCGTTTTCCAATATAAAATAATCATTTTCTTCCTTACATAATAGTAACTATTATGTTCTGTGTTCTTTTATAGGGGATGAGTTGAAATTGTAATATATAAGTGTTCAAATAACATTATTTAACATAGAAGTAGAGATGATCATGGATTGGTTCACTCTGGTAAGGCTTGTCCCTTACTCGATATTAAATGTTGGTCGGGTTTTTTTTAATCTAGCTCTGGACCTGAAGCTGAACTGACCACAAATTTTGATCGAGTCAACTTTTGAACTCAAACTCGACCCTAGACCTGATTAAATATATTACATACTACTTTTAGATAAAGTATTCCCAATATTACTCAATTACTATTATGAATATGTAATTTGATATGAAATTATATATCTATATATTGTTAATCATATATTTGAAAAAAATAGAATTAATTATACTTTCAACTAAAGAGATATCAATATATTTTATATCATTGAATAAACACACATATAAAATGATGAATATCGATCGAGTCTAATTGTTAAACTCGAACTCGACGCTAAGCCGAATTAAACCTAACTATATTTAGAACTAATCATGATCGGATTAAACTATGTAAGCGAGTATAGTTAGGTCCTAGTCACTTAAAAAAGTGGTTGATGTCAATGACCCAAACAAGTTATGATGATAGTCCCACTGGGCAATGCATGCATGCTAAGAAGCCTAGATTTAATATAATCTTCATATTTAGATGTATGAGCTTATGAATTAACCACACCCATTTTACCTGCTCTACTTTCATGTTACCTTCAATAGAGGAAAAAAATTTCACACCCCAAATTTAATAAAACATGTCACATTCTTAAAGAGTGGAATATCTATCTATCTATATATATAATATAAAGATTTATCCATAATTAGTGCATTATTAATCATTTATTCGTATTACCTTTATTTAAGAATGATGAATAATGTAGCGACAATGTAATTTTTTTTACACTTTCAATGCATAGATCTTTTTCCTCTTATTATAATTTTCTCAAAATACTATTATTCCTTCAAAATTCGCCCTAATTTTGTTTGTCTTCTCACTCCATTCAATAGAGAAAGAATTTAACATTGAAGGTCCTATTTGAATTAACACTCACAAGTGGCATGGACAATTTAACATTAAAGACCCTAAGTGCTTTATGTGGAAGATAAAGAAAATAAAATAATGTAAAGTATAAAAAAGATACTAAATTGAAGAAGGTGGCATTGACAATTATGAAGAAAATGAAACATAGTTGATAAGAAATGGGAGACATTAAATGATTTTGTGGGGTATGAAAAGGTATGTGTTTTTGTCAAAAATTATTGGAAGATGGGGGAAGTACAAAAGTGCATATATGGATTGGCATGCAACTAAGTAATTCATCTCACGCTCATAGATTTATACATAGATAATATATCAATTACTATCTATTTTGTAATATGTTTTTGAAAAATTAATGATAATTAAATATGAATAGTAGATGATATAATTATAGTGTATAAAACTCTTACACTATTAGTGTATATATTTTTTCTCAATATATATATTAATTTATTAATTTAAAAGCTTGCTTAACAGATAGATCATAATTTCACGTCCTTATGTTTTGAAGGTCATAAAAATTGAGACAAAATCACATGTCTTACTTTACATGATACTTTATTTGTCAAAAAATATATTATTAGTTAAAATACTAATTTAAGCTAAATTTATCAAGTAAATTATTGTATTTTGTTCAGATATCAAGCTTTGATACATGCAATAGGAAGAGGGTAAAGGTTACAATCAATCAAACTAACTCAATATTTGTTTGAAACTCAACCAGTCATTTAACTAGATAAAATTTGTTCATAAATCAAATGAGTCGAATTTGAGTTAAAAACTAAATTCATTAAATAAACAAATCCACCTCGAGTCAATTACAATTTGATTTGTTAAGTTTATGAGTTAGTTCGGTTATATAATATATATATATATATATATATATATTACATGAGAGTGACACAAGAATAAAAATTCTCATTTGCAAGAGCAATAAAACATATTCATGCAACTATATATGGATAATTAAGATTAAAATCTAGTTATTCATTAGATGATTACATAAAAAGTCATGTACGTTTATCTTTTAATTTTCACAATTCAATAAGATCCATTGATATATATTATTTGTTCTCATTTATCATATTAACAATTGTTCTAACGTGTGTCACTTGCTATACATACCATGCATATACATGTAGACAATATTTACTGCATTAACTTTAATTATAATTAGTAAGGACATTCATTATTAAACTCACATACTTTATCCACGTATAGGTATAATCCACTAATATTATATAGGCATTTAACTTATATTGATGATTGACTTAAATTTACTTAGTTAACTTAAATGAATTTTATTTGTGCCGAACTTGGTCTAACTAAATAATTCGATATTAAACTCAACTCTAACCAATCCTTAACAAGTTGGGTTTAGTTAAGTTTGATTTGACTCCTTTTAACATGTGAGAGTGAGTGTGACATATATGTTTCATTTGGGTATCCTTAACTTTTGGGTAAAGAATTAAGTGTGACATATATTTTATCCATAAAATAATAATTTGTAAAATGAATAAATATATTAATATAACCAACCTTTAACAAGTGTAATATATTTACGAGTAAATACACCGAAGTCCTATGTGTTTTAGTGAAATTACACAAAACACTCATTCATGAGAAATAAATGTAAATTTTTTAAATAAAAATGATAATAAATGTAATTAAATTAAACAAAATATGATATAATATGAAGACAAATCCAAATAGTATACGAATCAATACATTTTCCTTATGTTTGGTTCATTACAAAATTGTATAAATAATTCTAAGGATATATTATTTAAATCAATCTTATATTATATTATAACGAATAAAAAATAATTAAAGTATATTGACTCGTATACTATTGGACTTGTTTCAACAATATACCATATTTTGTTGAACTTAATTACATCTATCACTTTTTTGTTTAAAAAATCACACTTATTTCTTATGAAGGGGTGCTCAGTGTAATGTATATTTATAAATTAGTGATTTTTATAGATGTAAAAAATGGAAAATTGACTTATATATTTTCACTAAAATTCACGAAATATTATTGTAATCTATATTATATATAAAGCCAAAACATGAAATAACTATCACCGTATCAACATTTCAATTACACAATGAATACATAGTTGTGTTATAAATTGATTTAAGTAAATAATTAATAGCAAGTAGGACAGATATGCAAAGAAAACAACACAACCATAGAAGACAACAATGGAATTCAAACTTAACATGAATACTAAGAAGAAACCCCTCAAACCCCATCTTCAACGTCTCAACGCTGTTAAGAACTTCGATTACAAACCCCCAACAACACCCACTACTTCATCTCTCACTTCTTCTTCTTTGGACCATGAAAATGATTTCAGGGTCACAGGAAATGATGGAGAATTCGAACGAATCTTCCGAAGTTTGGGGCTTTCTGGACCTGAAGACTTTGCTATTCCAACTGCAGATTGGGAAGCTCGAAAGGCTCGTTTTTCTGCTTCTTCTAATGATGGTAAGAACAAGTTAAACGAAGAGGGTGAAGTTAGTGTTGTAGTTTTAGATGAATTAGGAAATGGGGTTGTTAAAAATGATAGCTTTATGATACCCTTTAAAGGGGAACATGTTTCTTCTGATTCTAAGGTTTTGGGTTGTGAAAATGAAGATGGGGTTGTAGGAAAAAAGCCTCCAATTTTGGTGGGTTCTAGTTGGGGTTTGAATTTGGTGAGGAATTTTGATGATAGTGGTGTTGGTGTTGTTGATTTGTTGTGTTCTTCAAGTGAACATGATGTTGTTGGTAGAGTGAGAAATGGGGAAAGGAGCATGATTTTTTCTGATTCGGGTTCGTTTACTACTTCGCATGATGATGATAGTGATGTTGGTGGTGAAAGGGGTTGTTCTGGTTCTGGTGTGGTTCATGAATTGGTTCATAATGTTGTCTCAACAAATGGTTGGCTTAGAAGATCTTTCTCTTCATGGCAAAAGGGTGATGTTTTGGGAAAAGGGTCTTTTGGAACTGTATATGAAGCCTTTACCGAGTGAGTGTTTCTTTTATTTTTCATTTCGATTCATTCTTTTGGATAATTAGTTCTTTGATGACTAGGTTAGAGATTTTTAATGTCTGTGTTGTTTGAACTAACTTGAGCTTTGAAGAAAAAACCCTGGTTTTCTGGTTTTGATTTCAACCAGTGTGTTTTAAATTGCGGTTGTGATCACAGCTACTGCAATTGCGGCCATTGCAGCCGTTGTATTTTGTAAGTAAACAATTATTTTTTGAAATCGATGTGGCCCGATGCAGTTGCATTGTGGCCTGATGCGGCAAAAATGCGGTCCGATGCGGTTGCGTTGTGGACTGTCACACCGCAATTGCTGTGAGATGTGGTTGTGGCGGGCACCGCAACTGCAATATTGAGGCTGCATCATGTGATGCGGTCCACAATTTAAATCACTAATTTCAACTTATCAACGTGATGTGAGCTGGGAAGCACAAACAATTCAAAAAAGCGTCTTGTGGATATGTCAGACACATATCCCTATTGGATAACTTCACAGACAGTTCGGAAAACTAATAACTGTATTATAAAATTTTACACTAGTTTTTTGAATTTTTATACCGTTATATATGAAATTGCCACACTAATTAGATAAACCCCGACATTTTGTTATGTTTACAATGACCATACTATTTTTGGAAACATTATTAAAAAGAGAAACCTAGTGAACAAGGCTCCCATGTAGTGGGGATGATAGATATGACAGTCTAACCTCACAAACAGAGATGTTTTTTCTAGGATTTGAACCCGTAATCTCTAAGCATCACCTTTTTTTTTAAACATTACTCCTGTACTTATTCAAATTTGTTGTGTCTCATGTCTGTGTCGTATTTGCGCTAATATTGCCTCTGTACTTCCTAGGATTTAAGTATTTAGTGTTTCGCTGCAATTCACTTGTAGGCAAGTTGTAAGAAATGAAAAAGGTAAATTTGCATAGATAAGTGATGTCTTTAATATTATTGAAGAGTGATACACTTAATTTCCCACTGTAAACTTTCCTTTGGTTGATTCCTTAATTAGCAAGACGGTTATCTCCATTACTAAAACTTTGTTCAGATTTTGTCTTCCAATTTCCATAGAATGTGAATTAGTTAGATAGTACTCTCTCCGGTCCTTCTTATAACACACAGTTTTGATGATTTTGATCCTTTTTATACGGCACTTTACATTTTCTATATGGCGTCTATTGTTTTCCTCTCATTTGCCTTTTGTTCATTAATAACAAAAGTCTGTGAAGTGCAAAACTCAAGTGAAGTGGTGAGGAAAAGTTCTGCCGTTTTCATGAATGTTTATAAGGCTGGTCATGCTTAATTGCTTTTAGGAGCAGTTTATTCTGTAGGCTCATTTAGAAACGCTTTTACCTACGAATATTTTTAGTGTCTAAGGCATGAACTTAGATTGACAACTTCGCCGCTGCTTTATAAGAAGAAATGATTTGGAAAGTTTCTCTTTAATAGAACGTTCTTGAAGCACTAACAGTTACACAGACTAACTATCCTCCAATACTCTTATAATCAATTGGCCTGGCCAGGGTTATAAAAAAGTTACAACTTGATATAGATTGATTGCTAGTGATCGTAGTGAATATTTTCTTAAACAAACAAACGAGGAAGATTACAAGATAGGAGCATAAGATTTTCTTTATGTACAGGGAGAAATACATTAAAAACACCTCACAAAGAGAAAAATAAAAAACAGTGAAGACCACAAGTGTGATTGTTTATAGTTGGCACGAGAAACCACCACTGTTGTGGTGCTAAAGTGAAGACAGAAAAGGCCATTTAGATTATATCGTAGAGTAAGTATTGGTCACTAGTAGGCTTTTATTTTTGAATTTTCAGTTATCGAAGTCTTCTGTATCCACAGCCGATAAAGAGAAATGGTAAAGCGTATGAAAGATTTGGGTATGAAATGGTGTGCAAACGAGTCAGACCGATACAAAAATAAGAATTTGTTGATGAAAAAAATCAAATGAGTAATTGAATAATTTAATGTTTCATGTTATTCTTCATGCTCATGCGTACTTTTCATACCATATAGTGGTGCTGGCCGATAAATCATAAGAGTCCAATTATGTTAATGGTCTTGTTGCACTGGTTAAGAAATCAATAAAAGGAAACTTTGCTTTCGGAAACCAAGTCTCACTTTTCAAAATTAAATACATCATTTCCCCATGCAAAATTTCCTTTCTTGATTCGGAAGGGCATTGATTAGCATTCCCCTTATCATAATATCAAGTATGCTGCTCCATTTTGGTAGCTGTGTAGTTTATGTTGTTGTCAGAGATAAAATACGCATTTTTTTCATGCAGTGATGGATTCTTTTTTGCGGTGAAGGAGGTGTCTTTGCTGGATGAAGGTAACCATGCCAAACAGAGCATTTTCCAACTTCAACAGGTGGGAGGTCATAGACTTGTTGTTTAAGCTTATAATATATTGTTTACTTGTTAATTCCATCTTACATGGCAATATATAAAACACTTGTGGTTTTTGTTTCAGGAAATATCTCTTTTGAGTCAATTTGAACACGAAAACATAGTTCAATATTTAGGCACAGACAAGGTATGGTCTTATCTAGTTGGCAAGTCTGTTTTATTCTACCAGAATATGATATTCTAGGATGAATTATTTCATTTTCTGGTCCAAGGCAATCATTTTGCAAATTTGAAAGCATTTAATTAGCTGAAAATCTCTTTGTTTATTAAGCATCTTGAAAATTGTGACAATTCTATTCTCACAGAAGTGTATATTCTCTTTTGTTTATTTTGATGAATATGAGTGGAGGAAATAATATAATAAGAGGGTATGAGATACGATTTGACAGATGGAACGAGACAAGTGTTTCATGGTTTGGGCTATTTAGATGATATAACAACAAACACACCCTTTTCCCACTGGCTACATGAATCAAAGGGTGTCACTAACTCACTATGTTCTCTCAAAAACCAAATGTTCCGATAGGCCATTTATATGTAAACTCTTCTAATTGTTTCACATAGAGCTTTTCTTTGTTTTCTTCTACCTAATTGTTGGGATATCCTCCATCTGATCGAGTGTAAATGAAGGTTTTATTGGTCTTCTTCTCACATAACCAAATCATCTTAGACACAATTCTACCATCTTTTCCTCAAATAAAAACTATTATTTTGGATCCCGGATTTAATTCAACAAAATAAAAAAAATTCATCAATCAATTTCATAGTACCCCTATCAAAGTGGTGGATTAAGTATTTTAGGCTTTTAATGTAATTTGAAATTATAGTCCATACATACATTTATTTGAGAGTGTTCAGTTGTAAGACCCTTAATGTTGTGTTGCAGTTTAAGACCCTTAAAGTGTTGTTTTGCAGTTTAAGACCCTTAATGTTGTGTGATATGCCTATATCTAAGTTTTGAAAATCATATTCACATTAAAGTTGCTTCTTTTTCTTCCCTTTGGGTTGAAAGTCTTTCCTTTTCTTACTCTATTATGCACTCGTTCTAGTGTTTACGAAAAATATTCTTAGACGGTTTCCTAGATGCCTTAATTTATCATATTTGATTGAAGTAGCTTAATGTTTGTTCGACTATATGAATTCGTTTTATTGGTGGACTATTATTTAATGCCTGGTTACGTTCTTTTTCCTGTTTTTTAGTATGGTGGTTTAGCAGTCTGCTCTTTTAAGTAAATACCTAGTGATAATTTTTTGAATCCAAAATAGTCTAAAGTTACTGTTTATTCTGACCAAATTGATATCATCCGATGACTCATAATCATCATTTGAGGCCATTTTGATGTCATTCATCTTTTGAAGATCCGACTGATGTTCCGGAAAAAAATTGTCCAGTCCTGTTGCTTAACAGCAATTGCATTTCTAGTGTTTTTACTCTTCTCCTTTTCCGTGTTATTTATGTTTATAATTTGTCTTTCGCAGGACGAAAGTACACTATATATCTTCCTCGAGTATGTGTCAAAAGGGTCATTGGCAAGTCTCTATCAAAAGTATCGTTTAAATGATTCTCAAGTTTCGGCATACACTAGGCAGATTATAAGTGGCTTGAAGTATCTTCATGATCGTAATGTGGTCCACAGGTAACACGAGTCGATTTTCTTTCTTTATACAATGCATTGACTGTGACTATAGATAGCAATCTTATTTGGGTGAGTTCGATGAGGAAGTTAGCAGGTTTAGTTAATGATGTTACACTGCTTTGTGGAGGGCCAAGGGATTTTTATTCCGGGCGGGATAATAGAAGGGTTCTTCACAAGCTCATAACTGCAGTCCCTCTGTGTGTGTCTCTGCATGCATGTGTTACATTGACTTTGGATTTTTAAATGCTTAACTCTGCATGCAAGTATGTAGAGTGAAGAATGCTTAACTCTGAATCATTTCAAAAGATACTTGCTATTCTGGATTTCGGTTTCTTCTTTTGGCTCCTGACGATTGTGTTTGAAATTAATATCTCACTTTATGTGCTTTTGGAAAACACCTGCAATGAAAGTTAGATGCAGTGCTTAGAATTGATGTCTGGAATATCTTGAGTTTACGTTGATTTTCTATATTCTAATTTTTAACTAGACTATTCAATTTTAAAGGGATATCAAGTGTGCTAATATACTTGTTGATGTGAGTGGGTCAGTCAAGCTTGCAGATTTTGGGTTGGCAAAGGTAAAAACTTCTTCAGTGAAATTGAATTTCCGTATTCAGTGTCTTATCGATGCAGAGTCCAAATATTTGCGGCGTGAAATTATATTATTGGTTCTTTTATCTCTACAGGCAACCAAATTAAACGATGTTAAATCAAGCAAAGGCTCCCCATACTGGATGGCCCCTGAGGTTTGCCTTATCTCTGCTCTTGCATAATTTGTTATGAATTATTCCTTCCGTTCGAAGAACTAGAATGAGATGATATGATCGTCGAATTCAGCAGTTGTTAGTCTATGCTACATATATCCGAAACGGCCATATGTTCGAACTTTCTGTAACAGCAGAGAGTTCATTTGTCGATAAATTACTCTTCTGCCATGTATGCTTCTATTTATTGTTTTGTGCCGAGGTGCAGATTATCTTGGAACTGTAGTTTTCCCACCCATTTTTAATCTACAAATGTCCAATGAACCGAGTAACGAAATCGTGCTATCGTTAACTTTTTATTGCGACCGGTTTAACTTTGAATTGTTTGACGATAGGTTGTTAACTTAAAGAACCAAGGTTATGGACTAGCAGCCGATATATGGAGCTTAGGGTGTACAGTTTTAGAGATGTTGACAAGGCAGCCTCCTTACTCTGATTTGGAAGGGGTATCTAACATTTCTTATTATCAATTTTTCTTTACCTAAAGTATCAATACTTTCTTATATAGCATCTT
This sequence comes from Lupinus albus, assembly GCA_009771035.1. NCBI lineage: Eukaryota > Viridiplantae > Streptophyta > Magnoliopsida > Fabales > Fabaceae > Lupinus > Lupinus albus. Next base: position 15,644,751 of record CM020010.1, read on the forward strand.
GAAATTTGGGTCATATATGACTTAGTCCATGATGTTTTTAAAAAACGCATATTTCGATCCCTAACTTCTGTAAAATGATCAAAGCGACCCCTGGCGGAAAATATACCAACATTAGAAATCGAAATACATGTTTTTAAACTTTAGGGACTAAGTCGTATGTGACCCGAACTGGACGAGTAATTTTCCCTTATTTTATTGACTGGAGTTTACCTTCTGTTGCTTTTAAACTATTTTGTGTACCAAGAGTTTATACTAAGCACAAGAGACTAAACTTCTCTTTGAAATTAGATCACTAGTGACCCATATATATGTTGTTTCTGTCACAACAGATGCAAGCATTATTTCGGATTGGCCAGGGTGAACTTCCACCTATTCGTGAATCTTTATCAAAAAATGCTCGAGATTTCGTTCTTAAATGCTTGCAAGTTAACCCGAATAAACGCCCAAGTGCGGCTCAGCTAATGTATCATCCATTTATAAGGAGACCATTTCTATCTCCTGCAAGTCCTTCTTCTCCACATAGTAATATCTTTCGGTTTTAAGAGATCGAGATCTCAATCACTTCTTATATTGCCACTGAGAAGGTCAAATTCATCCTCTATTTTCTACAGTTTATTCCAGCAGAGTGAGTGATGCACATTTTGGATTTAGTCTGGTGGAATACACAGGAAAAGTTTTTGTAGGTTCGCCGATATCTACTGGATTTGGAACTCCAAACTCGAAGCTGGTTTCGTTTTCTCGATCATCTCTTATATTAGCCCGCCATGTTGATTGCGTCGTGAAGGCAAGGTTCACCGAAAACCGGTATTGCATTATCAAGAGTCCTGAAAAGATAAATTTTCACCTGTTTGCTAAATGAGAATTAAGAAGAAATTATTGCATGCTCAGGGAGTAGCAATAGATGCACACACAATAGTGAAAATCTTTCTGGAGTAAGCATTTGTGTTGCTTTCGGGTCTGTTTGCGAGTTTGATTTTCGAGGGCAATGATCACAGCCATGAAATACACTTGTGAGATAGCTCTGAAGCCTTCCATTTTCATTCATTCTCTTCCAAAACCCGACTCACAAACAGACCCTTAAAGCACAGGGCTCTTCATTTTTATCTGAGTGCTCTTTACTCTTTAGGGCAGTCTGCACCTACCAGGAGATTGCTATGGCCACACAATTGGCCATTTTGTGCATAGATTTTGTACTTTTTGGTCACATTGCTTGTATTATTGGTTTTTGTATGACACAATTCTGGAAACATATCTATTGTCCCACAAAGTGTGTCAATATATGTATTGCTTGCTATGATTGGTTGGAAAAAATATATTTAAGTTAAAAGTATAATAATTAAGTATTTTTCTGACCAATCACAAAAGTGACACATGAATAACACATTTTGGAACAGAAGATGTGCTCCCGACAATTCTAAATGACCATGTGGTTGCTCATAGTTAGAGTATACATAGTTAGTGAGAAAAGGGGTGGCAACTAGCAAGCAATATTTGCTTTGTAAGCTTTTTTGTACTATCTTTTTATTAGTGTATTTTTTCATGCAATTAAACAGTATATAACTATAACGCTTTGTTTCTTCTTCTTCTTCATGAAACTACAATAATTTATGGATTTGTGACTTTTCATACTTAAATCTTATAGGGAAAGATGCACTAAAACAACTTAAATTTCTTGTCACTTGTAAATTGATACCATGGACTATTAAATTGTGCAATTTGATCCTTAAAATGTTATAATTATACTAAATGATCATTTCATAAATTTCTTATTAAGTTACTAATAGAGAAACATGTGGGTAAATTTATCAAGATAGTAAAATGATACCCATTTGTTTTTATTAACTTTTATTATCTCTTCAAATTACTATATATATAGAAATTTAAAATCAATTACGGGTTTTTAAAAAAATTAGAAAACAAAAACAAGGTTTAAAAATTAAATTCGTATTACTCTAACTTAGATTCAAGTATAACATATAAATAGTCTTATTTGAGTATGATTTTTAGTAGGATGTTGCAAAAGATTTTGGGATAAAATAAGCATTACTAATGATGAGATTATATGGTTGTTTAGTCATTTTGTTGTTTAGGAGACTTACCTATCTAAATGCATTTAGTAAAATTTTATAATTATATTTTTTTTTATTTCTTATTATTAATTATATTTTTAAAGAGAAAATAAAAGAGTTTTCGTACATTCTCATTATTTTCTATCTTTTAAATTCCACGCTCCCAAACATGGAAGAGTTAAATTTAATTTGTCTCATCTCATTCCTTCCTCTCCTTATCTTTTGATGCATCTCTTTTCCTTTCTAGCATAACTCTCAAACATTAAGTTAATGATTTTGCTACTAAATCACTTAATAATAATTCTAATGTGTTAAAATTAACAAATATACATTGCTTTATATAACAATGTGACGGTATCTTAACTAATAAACCAGGGTTATTAATACTGTATCGGTCATCAAATCGGTAGGAGTATTGATATAGTGGTATAGCGGTTCAATCGGTGGTTCACTAATTAAACCACATACCGGTGAAGTTAGATATACATATATAATATATTAACATTAATGTTGAAAAATCAATAAAAAACAATAAAAATTTATTTTCATTAAAAAATAATTTTAAATAAAAATCGATCGGTTTGACCAGTACGGTTCAATTGAAAATTGGTCGGTATGATCGGTTTTGACCGGTATAATTGTTGTATCGTACCGGTATTGGAACCGGATTACCGGTTGAACCGGCCGACACGAACCGTTTTTACAACTATACATTAAACAACTAAGATAATAATATCTTAAATATGATAAGATAATATTTTAGCTAACTAATAATTGAGTGACAAAGATGATATTCTAATAACTAAAAGATAACAACATTCTAACTAAATGATAATAAAATATTAACAGATAACAACATTCTAACTCATAACAAAATCCATAGGTTATAAAAGTTCCTAGGTTGTAGAAGCATAACCATTGGGGGTTTGATTTTGGTCTAGTAAATGGAAAATGCTTTATTGGGAAAGGTTTGTCTTTAAAAGTCTAACATCGATGGAGAGATTGAGTTGAAAAGTTTACATAGGATAAATTTTCATATTTTTTTATGAGCCAAAGGGATAAATTTTCATGTGACTATTGGCTTTAAGATTTTGGTCCAAAAATGATATTTTATGAAATAATAAAAACAAAAAAAAACCAAAATTTGGCATGCTCCATGGAACCATAGTTTAGTGTGATAGCTTAACAATATAATATAATATTTGTAACATGTTAGCAATGATAAGGCTTTTCACACAATATTTAATTTATAAAAGTTGAGAAAAGAAGTAGACCATCCAATAATTTAAACGAAAATCATATTCATAATATCATTTCTAATTGGATAAGAATTTTTATATTGTCAATATATCATTTATCGTATGATTGTTGACTCTTAAATTAAAAAATAAAAATAATACATATGGACACTGATAAATAATATAATAAAAATATATAAAACTTTATGTATATACTATATATTATAGAGTAAATTATATCATACTGCATGAGTTTTAGTAAAATTAAACAAATCACTACTCATTTTTTAAAACTACATAAGTAAAACATAATTTTATAAATACATTACACTGACTATCCCGAAGGAGATATAAATTTAAATTCTTAAATAAAAAAGAATGATAAATATAATTAAGTTAAACAAAATATGGTCTTTTATAGAGACAACTTCAAATAGGATAAGAGTACCTCTTCATTAATTTCGGTTCGTTGATTTAAACACCTCCTTAAAATTATTAATGCAGTTTGTAACGAAACAAAAATAATGAATATACATATTGACTCTTATACTATTTGGAGTTGTCTTCATAATATATCATATTTTGTTTAACTTAATTATACTTATTACTATTTTAATTTAATAATTTACATTTATCTCATAGAGATACGTAGTGTAATGTATATATAAAATTAAAGATGATTTATATAAATTAAAAAAAATGATTTTTATAATTTCAGTTAATTTATTCTATTTAATATTATTCTAAAGCATTTCTCATCAAAGAGGAAAGGTAAGTTTACATTTGGTGTGTTTATGACTTCATGAAACGCCATGATGACAACACTCTGAAGTTCACATGTATCCAAATCCAGATTTCCCATTAATGTGCTTCCATTTAAAGCTTTTAAAATGTAATCAAATAAAGAAAAAAAACACTTAAGAAAACATTGTTTTTTCTATTATTGTAGGGAATATATTTTACTTGTATGGTGATTTTTTTCCGTGAGAATAAAAACAGAATTTTATTATCAAGGCTAATCAAATTTATATAACTTTTAATATTTATTTTTTAAATATCTAATTGAAAAGTATATACATACACATGTGCAAAACTGTTTGATTAGATATATAAGAAAAACATGTTAAGAGTCTCTATAACATTTCTGAGATACTATTTTTTGTAACTACTAATGCTATCTTTTTAGCCTACTGTGTAATGAAATAATTTTTTTCAAAGGGTGTGAGTATCCCTTCTAACGGGTGTCATTCTTTGAAATGAAAACTTTGATATTTTAATTATATTGAGTATCTATCGGAGCCTTATCAATAGATCAACCCATAAAATCAGTATTGAAAATTTGTACTAATTACAAAGTCAATTTTGCCTTTTATCAACACAATCATTTTGATACCTATAACAAGAATTGAACCTTTAAAATCATATTTTCAACATGAATATATTTTAGCTATAAATTAATATCGAAAAAATTAATAGTACTAGTGATTTGAAAATAAACAAACACTTACAGATAATTTGGAAAATAATAATTTAAAAAGAGAATAATTAATTTGTAGACCTTAGTTTTATATATATATTATGTGCATCGATGCTTTCTAGAATTTGACAATAAAAATTCAGAATGTAAATATTATCTAGATGACAATAAATATTTTTGAGTGGACATCTTCTGTCTAAAAAAGTATATCACTAACTGTGTCATTACTTATGAATGATCATAAAAATATTTAATAATTAAATTTTTAACTTAAATATTTTTTTCAACCAATCAATGCGAGAGGAGATGTGGTCCTAACATACCCATACGGCCATACCAACCACAAGTAGCGTGAAAAGTCAATTTTTATTAAAATGTTTAATATTAAATATTTTAACTTTTAATAATATTAATTAAATTGTATAACAGCAACACAAAACCTTAAAAACGCATCACAATTAAAATAAATTTTGTAAAAAAAATATAAAATGTTGTTTTTATTAAAAAATGTAGGAATTTATAAAGTAGAATAGAATATGCTTGATTCATGTGCGAATCAAAATGACCTTGGTTTTGTGGAAGAGACCACGTGAAACCCCACTTTCTCCCAACCTCTTCAGTTACACAAGGACCGTGACATCCACCCACCATTGGAGCGCGTGAAAGTCATACCAACTACCTTCTCATTTTTAAAGAAATACTCTGTTACTCTCAAGATATTCCCTCAAAAGTGTAAGGGATATACATCTTAATTGTTTATATTTATTTACTAATTTAAATTATTGATTTTTTTTAAAATTGATGACTTATATGTGAAGTAATTTTTTTTTGAAGTAAGTAAATCATTTTTCAATGTGTAATATACATACAATTAAAAATCATTTATATTATTTTTTAAATAATAAATTATAATTAAATATAAATATTAGATAATACAATAGCAATATATATAAAACTCATAATTATATATTTTAAAATTAATTTTTTAATCCAATGACTATTACAAGAAATGAATAGTATAGAACATAAAATATTGGTATGTAGACATATGGAGGATAAGACAAATCATACAATCATTAGATTTTGAGAATGAATTACTCTAAGATTAAAAATTTTACTTCACATTTTAGCCATAAATTTTAAGAAAATATAATAATTTATAATTTACATTTATTTATTAATTCAAATAATAAATTTCTCTAAAATTGATAGTTAAGACAAAAAAATTACATTCATTTACCATAGTACCCTTATGCGAGAACAATAATACATAAAAGAGATGAAGACAAGGTAGCGTAGAAATAACTCTTTCTCTTATTCCCATTTCATCGCCTTAGCTTTCGATCTTTGTTTACAGAACAACCCAATTTCTCTCTCTCTCTCTCTCTCTCTCTTAATTTTCCTTCAAATTCGTTTCCTTTTCTTCAATTTCAACCTTTTTCTATTTCAATTTCTTCGTAGCTTCTGGTACGACCACTTTATTCTCCTTTTCTCTTATGCTTTTCAGTTGAATTTTAGATTCAATATGTAACATTGTAACACTCTTCAATTTTTCTAACAACTCTGTGTTTTTTATTTTTTTGTTTTTTGAACTGTTAATTGCAATAACAGATACCCATTTGGCTTAAAATTATAGCAGGAAGTTAAAGTTTCAAACTTTCTTCCATATTCCTTTGTTTTCTCGATTTCTAAACATATGGGTATTTTTTGTTTTATCCACATTGATTTTCTGGATAATTATCTGTTTTGTTTTTTTTATTTCTGAAAAGTTAGTTTTTTTAATATTAGTGTGTATGATTAGATCTAAGGTAGATGGATAAAATTTACCGCCATGTGTTTTTCATCTTAGCATCATATTCTACTTAATAATTTATTAACCTTTTTTATATTAAAAAATAATAATAATTAGTGTTACTTTTTGTTGGTTGTCTTTGCTTGTTATTGTTGTTTTTGCATCTTACCATGTTGTTTCCTTTTGGTTAATTTATATGAATCTCTTACTTTGTTTTTTTTTTCTTCTCTTTCTTTATATTCAATTTATTTACTGCTAGATGCACTTTGGTCTCTCAAGTTAATTTGTTGGATTCATTACCTCAATTGAAAACTTGGTTAGTTTTTCCCTTTTCTTTATTATAGCTTGATGATGCATAACATGCTTTGATTCAGAAGTCTATAATGGAGGCTCCATTGTTTGCAGAATGGGGCTATTTCAAGAATTCCTTTGCTATTCTATAATTGTTTGCAATTTGCATTCAGTGCTTAGTTAATTGTTGCCAATTTATTATTGATTTTCAGTCTGTTAATTAGATAGACTTGTGTTCATATTTTATTCAGCTCTCTTCACGCAATTTAGTTAGTAACAGTGTTTTAAATTGTCGTTGTGGTCATTGCGTTATGAATTTTTTTGTGATTAAATAAAAAAAAAATCAATTCGAAATGGTCCGAGGCCTGATGCGGCCTAAATGTGATCCGATGCAAGTACGCTGTGACCTGATGTGGCTGCATCATTATGGTATGGTGGAACACTGCAATTGTTGTGTGATGCGCTTGTGGAGGTCATTGCAACCGCAATATTAAGGTTGCATCATGTGATTTGGTTTGCAATTTGGAACAATGATTAGTAAGATTGTTTTTTAATTACAATTAAAAAATATAAGTGGTATCCTTTTTGAGCTTAGAATTGTGTTGGTTTAATTCTCAAATAGTTTCATCTTTTTTTCTTTGCTTAGAATATTTGTTATCCCACTTTTTGAGCTTATTAGATGTTCAGAACTTGTTTTTGTACTAAGAAAAGTTTTGCGTGAAGGAATTTTGTACTATGATTATGTCTCCGGTTTCTTTGTAGAGGCTTGTCTGGTAAACATATTCATGTTCTAGATTCTCGAGTCATGTTTTAGTAAGCCAAAATCTATAAGGGTGTTTGATATATGTTCTTTGTGTTATCCTGGCTGGCATGAATGTGATAACGTGCTTCATGTGTTTTACACATGAGCCTATCTTAACTGTTTTAAATGTCTAGAATATTGCCAAAATAAGCAAATAAAATCGGTTTAACTATAATATTGCATGATTGCATCTATCTTTTAGAGGGATTAGACATAGAAACTACATTTTCTGGCTTCTTCTAAGATGATGCCGAATATGCTATTTCTTTATATTCTTTCTCCTATCTAATGAGTTTTTTTTATCCAAAATAAACAATGGACTTTCCTAGATGTGATACTGATAGTTATCAATGAATAATACTCTTAATTTATAGGTTCTGGTTGATGTATTTTTCGAACACTAGATGAAATTTGCATTGTAGAATTTAGTTATTTCTAGTTGGTTTATGAGAAAATTGACATGCAGTCTTATGTGTGTTTATCATCTGAACTCTTATGAAATATTTGATCATTAATTATCTATAAATGGAGGACATGTAATCTACTATTTTACTAGTGTTTGATGAGTGGTTCAAAGAACTTCGTAGGAACAAATCACCTTTCTGCATGATCTAACATACTTATATCAGTTGCTGGAATTTCTTTAGGCCTAATGGAGAAAATCACCTGTTTAGATTCTCTGATGGGACTTCTTGATAACTCTTTGCAGTTAGGTTTCTATATGATTGAAAAATCGTGATGTCGGAATCTAAGGTTTCTTCGTAAGCCTCAATGAATATTTAGTGTGTCTGAGTGTTTGTATTCATTGGTTTATTTTCGGTGGTAAAAAATTTCTTTAGTAGACTTGAGTCTAAGTGTTTTACACCATGGATCTTTGGGGGTTAGACCACTTTTCTATCGAAGTAGATTTGCTGAGAAAGATAAGAGACATCTTTTGTAGTGACCGAATAATTTAATATGTAGGCATCTTAGGAGGATTGGTTCTCCCTCCTATCTTGTGTTCTTTTTTTTTCCTAATATAATTTCATCCTTTTTTAAATGAAAAATCGAACGAAGTTTACTACATGTTACAAAGGGTTGGGTTCACCATAGAAAATGAGTAAAACTGGATACATGTCGAATTCCGTTGTTTCCGATCACACAAGTATTGTAGGATTTGTTCATATGTACTCGGCATTTGGAAATGTTTCTATGAAATCAAGAGATCTTTTTATAAATAACATTAATACAGACTGCAGTGTCTTCTTTCTTTTACAATTCATATTAAAGATATGTACAATAGCATGCACTATGTAATTTGACAAACTAATCTTTAGATCATCATTGTCAAAGTCCTTTTAATATTTTGCAGCTTAATTTTCTGCTCAAACTGAAATATGGCAAAAGGAAGCCGAGGACGACACAGAATTGCGTCCCGACAGTACAGACTGACTCCGTATCCATTGGTTGCTTGCGAAAGAGATATTTGCCAAAAGAAATGCTCGAAATTCCTTGACAAGAAAGAGTGGGAAGATGTAACATGTTCTGTGTGCATGGAATATCCACACAATGCTGTTCTTCTCCTCTGTTCTTCTCACGACAAGGGTTGCCGTCCCTATATGTGCCAAACTAGCTATCGTCACTCGAACTGCCTTGATCAGTATAAGAAAGCTTACACTAAAGTTACGGATGACTCCATCGGTGATCCAGGTGCGCTATTGGATACAAACTCGGTCGTTGACAAGAGTGAAGTCGCGGAGCTTGCTTGTCCCCTATGTCGGGGTCAGGTGAAAGGTTGGACTGTTGTGGAACCTGTGCGGGATTATCTGAATGCAAAGACGAGAAGCTGCATGCAGGATAACTGCTCGTTTGTTGGTAACTATAAGGAGTTACGGAAGCATGTGAAGGCAGAGCATCCCTCGGCACGCCCACGTGATGTAGATCCTGCTCATGAACGAAAATGGAGATGGCTTGAGTGGGAGCGTGAACGGGAAGATGTTATCAGCACAGTAACATCAACCATGCCCGGGGCAATGGTTTTTGGAGATTATGTTATAGAACGACACCATCGTAATGACTTTGATTCAGATGATGAGGGTGGCACAAACAATGCAGAAAGAAACGGAAGAGTTCAGATGGGTATAGAGGCAATGAATTTCTTCCTCCTGATGCATGCAGTTCGCCAAGGGAATGACCTTAACAACCTTACTAGACGGATGATGCCCGATAATGCGGCTGGTGAGGTGGATTTCTCAAGCGAAGACAATGATAATGGCAGGTACAATGAAGGTGATGATGATGGTTTATCTCTGGTTAGCCATGGAGTTGTATTGGGTCGTGCTGGTAGGAGGCGTAGACGGAGAGAAACACACACAAGGATTGATGGTAGTTGAAACATTAAGCATGAAGGAGGAGGTTGGTTTCTTAGGCATATAAAGCGCAGTCCAGTGCACGTGGCTCTCACCTCGCACGATCTTCCGATAATTTGGTTTGGTAGGCATATATTAGCAGCAGATAATTTGGCACCACCTTAAAGTGGTGTGTTAATAACATTTGGATGGTTTCTTACACAGAAACTGGAAAATCAAAAGATGGGTCATTTGTATGTATTTATTTACTTTTGCAGTAACTTCATTTACATGTACATTCTTACCTTCCTCATGCAAACATTTGCATATTTCTATTGTGAAATTTACTCATGTAAACATTTGTTTCCATCAAATCTTTGACATTGCCATGTACAGGATTTAATAGTTGCTAACATGCTTTTTTTTAACTAGTACACAAACTAAGGTAGTGTTTGGATGATGAAATGTGCTTGGTTTATTTTATAAAGAGTGGAATATCTACTCGGTGTAAAAATTTATAGTTAGTTAATACATAATTTATCATTCATTTATAATTTTTTAAAAGTCAATAATAATAAAAAATGAATAATGGATGTTGGACTAACATTGTATAAAACTCTTACACAATTGTTATGATGAAACTAAATAAAGATTGGTCTAGTAGTGTAAGGTTCTATTGGATTAACAGAAAGAACAAAAGGACAATGATTCGATTCTTGAGAGTGACATGTGACAAACATACATATGGATAAAGGATAATTAGGAAAGCTCTAAACAACTTGGGTATGAGGTATGCCATATGTTTATATGATGTTGGTAGGCTTTGCTTCTGATGTATCCATATATAGAAAATTATTAGATACTTTTGTGTATGCTCATTCATTTTTACACTTGTGTTATTAAATAGAAAATAATAAGAATTTAGTTTTATACTCTTCTCACTGTTGCTAGTAGATATCATACTCATGTGACTTAAGTCTATGAAGAACTATTGAAATCATATAAAATGATTTTAATCAAAACAAATTGTATGAAATTTGAATAGTATGTTATACGACATTAATTTCATCTTTCTAAAATATATTACTTTTAAATATCTAATTTAAAAATATAAACATTTTTAAAGAAAGTCAATAGCGAGGTTACAACTCGTATTGCATCTTTCTCCTCATTTCGAGCCGAGAACTGGTCGCGGTAACTTCTCAATGTTGACTCGTCGTCTATTAGTCTCAGGTCAATTGAACTCAAACCAATTTTCAATCACACCAATTTTCAATCAAACCATTTTTAATAAAACCAAAACAATAAACGATTTTCTTAAAGAACTACGTAGTCTTGATTTCCCTATTGCACATAGGGATACGTAGGAGCAAGACACAAATAAAAAATAAATATTTTGTTTTAACAATATAATTGTAATAAAGTAAGGGTAAATTAAAAGCATGCAATTAGTTAGGGTACCGTTTAATAAGGGGCGGACGGGTGCTAATACCTTCCTCGATTCGTAATCGACTCCCGAACTCATGACTCTAGTTTAAAAGACCTATTTTATTCAATTTGGGCATAATTTGAGTTTTCCACTTTTTAACCGCAAAAGACGTGGTGACGACTCCTTAAGAGGTCGCGCGGCCGAAAATCCAGGCGCTTAAACTTTTTTTTGTTGTATAAGCTATGAACTAGCTTATATTAATGTGATGTTAGTGATAGATATTCAATTTTCCATTAGCTTTGTTGTGTGATATTATTATGAGATTCAATTTTGCTTTAGGCATTTTCATTCTCCTACCTAACTACTCTAATGCAGCCAATCAAATTTATAAATCATACAAATTTATAAACTATGTTTAGAGAAGCCAATTCAAGTGAGTTATTATATCTTATAAACTAATCAACTTATAAAAGCTTTTATAGAGCAAAATAGCTTTTAAGAACACCTTTAAGAATAAGAATGAGTAAAAGAAAACATAGTAAGAATGTTCTTATTCTATTAAGAACACCTTTAAGAATAATCTTATACAAAATAGCTTGATTATAGAATTTGATTCCATTATTAAATGATCAAATCCCAAGCCTTGTAAGCTTGATTTTAAGAGCTCCTCACCTTTGTATCAATAATATATATATATATATATATATATATATTTTGCAATGTTATTATTAAAATATACAAATATTACATTCGGTGTAAAATCTTATTCTATTTTTTTTGGTTATGTAATGGTAGAACCGTGACATTGAGAATTATGCATATAATGTTTTATAATTTATAAATTATGAAATTATATATTTTTCTGTTTTTATGTTGTATTCAAGTCAAATATAATAATTTCAGTATTAATAACTATAAGAATAATTTAGGGAAAACTTGATATAATCAATTACTCAAAGTTTTAAATGAACTATATTAGTTAAACTTAGGTTTAAGTATTTAAATAAGCTAAACATTACCTTTAAAATTTGCTCGTACAAATAAACAAATTAAAGTAAAACTTAAATTTAACTCAATTAAATAAACAAGTTAGGCCCAAGCCACCACCTCATTTTATTTTCCTTCACATGCTAATCTTGAGTACATGACTTCCTTGCACCTAATTGTTTAAATAATAATAATAATGAATCAACCCTAAAAACAATGGTTATTTTCTTTTTAAAGGAGTGTAATATCTATACATTATTAATATAAAGATTTATACATATATAATATATTTTCACCCTTTATTTATATTATTTTTTCGAATAGTTAATAATGATTGAAAATGAATTGTGAATGATAAACTCACAATATATAAACAAAAAAGGTAATAAGTGTAATTAAGTTAAACAAAATATGGTATATTATCAAAAAAGTCCAAATAGTATACAAGTTACTACATTTTTATTATTTTTTGTTCGTAACAATATAGTATAATAGTGATTTAAACAATATATTGTTAGAATTATTGATGCATTTTATAATGAACAAAAAATAATGAATATGTATTGACTCATATACTATTTGAACTTGTCTTCACAATATATCATATTTTGTTTAATTTAAATGCACTTATCATCATTTTTTTGTTTAAAAGACCACGCTTATTTATTATACAAGATAATCAGTGTAATGTATGTACATAAATTATAGTTTCTTGTAGAAGTAAAAAAGAGATGAGTGATTTGTATAATTTCACTAAAACTCATGGTTTAAGTATAATTTTTTTTTTATCATTTTTAAACTATTCCATTGGGTAAGGGTGTGTGGGTCTGGGTTGGCAGGTTAATGTTTGTCCTTACCCAACCCTAAATATTGGCCGATACATTTTTTTGAATCTAGACCTGACCCTATACCCGAAGTTAACTTGACCCTAAATTTCACAAGGTGAGTTTTTAAACCCGAACCCGATCATAGACCCGATTTGTATAGATAAAGTATTATAAATATTATTAATTATTGTGAATATGTAATTTGATATATAAAATAATATATGTTTATATATATATTATTAAAGATGTATATATAATGAAAAAAATTAGAGAAACAATGATAATTTCGACCAAAAAGTTATCATTAGTCTCTACACATTTGAATAGAGACAAGTACAAATATCATGAGCGAGTGACCATGAGACGGGTTGAGACGAATCATGTTTGGTCCATACCCGATCTTAAATATTGTCTGGTTCTAATTTTTGAACCCGAACTCAACCATAGACCCGATGAGGCCCAACTCTGTTCAGGCCCGATCATGGTCAAATCATACTAGATGAGCGAGTAGGGTCGTGTCATGCTCACCCCTACCATAGGGAGCGAAGCTACAAGATCGTGTTGAGTTTAAAGTTTTAAACTAAATGTTCAATATGGTGTTTGCTTGTCATAAATAATAATTTATAGTTTTTGCTTATTTAAAAAAAAAAAGAAATTTAAAGTTGTATGGCCTATTATATTATAAACTTAACTTATTTTTATGGAAAAAATTAAAACTCTTTCACCATGAGTTGCTTATTTTAAAGTTGACTTATTTTTTATATTTTAAACTTAACTAATTTACTCTTCTGCCAAATTTCATATTAAAAATGCACATCTCATATTTTTTTTAAATATTGATAATAATTTACATATTTTATTTCATTTTAAATTTTAGCCTTACGATGAAGTAATAAAAGTTAAAAACTATAGTAAAATTTATATGACAATAAATATTAGAAAATGTATATTTAAGAATAAGTAAAACAAACTAAAATAATTACAACATAAACAAATAAACTCATATTTTTATTTATAATTTACTCTCTAAAAAATAATTTTTATACATTACCCAAACGAAACATATTAGCTTATATTCAGTTTTCAACTAAGATATACAAATATAAACAAATTATAATCTTAACATATTACAATTTAAATTAAAAATATAATTTATACCAATCACATGTTTAATAGTTTATTTATGTACCATTTATTTTAGACAATAAAAAATGTATATTAGATGAATGTCTAAATGATATTTCGAAATAAATGTATTGAATTAGTTATTTTTAATTATTCAATCTAACTTTCAGATATAATATTTAATTTATTATGTATAATCTTAATTAAGTTTTGCCCATAGTGTTTGGTGTAAGGCCTGTCTAATATTTTTTCGTACACATAAGTTTATATATTAAATTTCAGTTTCTTATACTAAAATGATTCATGTCCTTTTTACTTAGATCAACAAACATTTATAATTTAAATTAAATTTGATTATTTGGGCACTGACAATGGAAATTAAATTAAAATTGGGTATTTTTATATGACTAGTTAAAAACACTAGTCAGAATGTTAGGTAAATAAATAATGAATAATAATTATATTATATTAAGTGCACATAAATTTATAGATCAAACTCCCGAGTTTATACTTAAATGATTCAACCCTTTTTACTTGCATCAGTAAACATTAATAATTTTAATTAAATTTATTTACATATACATTAATAATGAAAATGAAATGCACTTAATAAATCAAATTAAATTTGGATATTTATGTATGGTCGGAATTAAAAAATAGTTAGAATATGTAAGGAGGACAAGGATGATGCAACATTCAATTGAGGGTGTGCAAATGCACACCTTGATTTTTTTATATAATAAAGTTTTATATTATCTATGCATTCTTTGTTTGCTTCATTATTCTCATTTGATTGTTTCTATTATATGTTTAACCTTGTTTCCATTAATCATTAACTAAGTAAATATCTATTAATTATAATAAATTACATATTTATATTATACCTCAATAGTTTTTATAAGAGTATGGACACATGATTTTTGCTAAATTGATTTGATGATGATGTATAATTAACTTAAGACTTATATTATTAATATAATATTTGAAAGAATCAATAACCTTTCATATAAATTGGCTAGAAGTTAAAGATACATTGTTTACCCATTAGTTTCTGAACATGATTCATCTCCAGTACTGGAGAGTCCAATACAGGGAAATGTGAGAAGAGTGACTTTTCACAAATTTTAATTTAAAAAAAGAGTAAAAATCTAAACCGTTTAAATTTTGATTTTAACACGTGTCACAATCCTACATATGCAATGACCTCTCCTGTAATGGAGAGGAGCCAGACTCTTAGTTTTTATTCTTTTGAAGTTAGTAATGATTTTATCTGTTGTCACAACAATCCTAGAAAAATTGTTTTCAATTATGAAGTTTATAAAAATTAGGTTGTGTAATTGAATGAGAGATACATGAATAAATGATTGTATAATGACTTATATTGATTGAGATTTGCTTAACAATATTGTCAATGAGTTGATCATTCAACTATTTCAAAATATGAAGTTGTATATAACTATATATATCAATTATGATCTGTATAATTTAGGTTATTAACTATATTTAAATTTTGTGATTTTGACGTTAATATTTTTATTTTTTAATATAGGATGATATTTATTATTTAAATTTTGGACATATATTGGGTCCACTCCTAAAGGATAAAATATTAGATTCAGATGGCCATAAGTAGCCTAAATAAATTATTAATGGACTATATTTTATTTATTTTTAACTCATATTTCAATATCCAAACTACATATATTGAAGATGATGTGAACTTATAAATGTTTGATAAACGACACCTCAAGGCTAGTAAATTGAGTAGGGTCTCTTCTAAACTAGATTTAGATAAACAACTTAATATAATACTAGTTTTATCATTGATATTAAAATGATATTGCTTTGAAATTAATAATAAGCATATGATATATTATTATAATTTAGGTGTAAGAAGTTGTGATATAAAAAAGTGGAATAAATTGAATATTAGATATAGAGTCTATGGTCTAAATCGCACTACATCCTTACCTATCTATCTCTCTCTATTTTGAAGAACTTTTTTTATTCCTATTTAAAAGTGAAATAGTACATTGATACTATGTGGATTAAGGTACATGTTTTTTTATTCTAAGACAAATAAATAGTGAACCTTCTTCATACTTAAAAGAGGTATATTAAAGGAACAAATATCTATTATCTCAAAGTGTGTTTTAAATTATCTCTCAAACCAATGATAATAAAGGAAAACCAGAGTAATTAATTTTAATTTTTAGTTAATATGACATATTTTTATTAATTTAGAACATGATTTAAGACATGATTTAAGATAACATAAACCGATTAAAAAGTTAGGCCAAGATAAGTTCCCACATTTTGTTTTGTTCTATCTCCACCTTAGATAAGAGGAAGAAAAAGGAAGCAATTAAGGAGATAGATGATTTGAAATGATATTCAAAGTGGCATCACTTGTCTATAATGCATGGACCCCTCTTTTGTCTCCCATATAGTTATGGAATAAGAATTTTCTCTTTTAATGGAGAGACAAATACCATACAATAATCAATAAAAAATAATATATAATAATATTTTTATCATTTTATTTATTATGTAGTTATATTTTTGCGATTGAAAACACGAGGAAAAATAAACATTTACCTTTCCATTAAACTCCTATCTCTTTCCTCTTCAACACATGTCATTAACTTTGAACAAATCATTTTTTAAAATAACTTATTTTGCTATCTTTACGCAACGGTAAAGTTGTTATCATTGAAACAGAATCTCTGATTGTGAGGTAAAGTTGGATACATTTACGCCATAACCAACTAAGTGAGACCATGAGTTCTTTTTTTATACCTTATATATAGCTAAATACCACCATAAATAACCACACATAAAATAACATCTAGTATTGAACACACACATATATATCTATATATAGACCAATTCTCATCCCAAAACAAGGGGAAAAAAACATCAAAGGGAAACACAATACAACATTTTTGACATGTCTGCATCCGTGGCTGCTGCCGCCGCCGCCATTTCCGGCTACCACAACTCCTCCAAAAGAGATCACACCGAGCAATTACCATTAACACCACAAAGAGTGCAAGTTAGTGTCCTTCCTGTTTTCAGTAGGTACGATATATTATTTCATGCACTGCTTTAAATTGCATCACACAACTCTTAGGAAGTAAATCTCACATCGCCTACCTCATTGTGTTGGAAATTGTTTAAATACTTGTTGGTAACTTCTTTTATTGCCAATTGTTTTTAGATAGAATTTTAACATGATATCAAATAACTTTTCGCCTGGTCCGGCAGGCACGTAACCGCAACTTTTCATGATAACCGGTCTTGAACACATTCAAACCACTTATTAGGGTTTTGACTATACAATTGCTTATGAATTTAAGTACTTTATTAGGGTAACTTAAATTATTTACACAGTTATGAGAAGCAAAAGAGAGATGATTGGAACAGTTTTCAAGAGTACATGAAGAATCATAATCCACATTTAACTCTTTCCCAATGCAATGGTGCACATGTTCTTGAATTTCTTCATTACTTGGACCAGTTTGGGAAAACCAAAATTCATGCTCAAAATTGTTCATATTTTGGTAAATTATACCAACCAGGTCAGAAATATGTTTCTACATTTATTACATTTATATAAGCAATATGATAAAACCAAAATTGTATAAATAATATAATTTTCTTTTGTTTTTTTATATCATATTTACCATTTCCTGCTAGAGAGATTCAATACTGGAATATGATATCCAGATTAATTTCATTATTTATAATAATTTTTTATCTAAAAATATTTTAAAATTTGTACTGTTAAAGTTTTTCTCTGGTAATGGACCCTCCAGTAATGGAGAGATTCATTTTCCTATAAGATGTGTCTATATTATTTTTTAAATAAATATATGAATAATTTAAAGAAAATGACATGAATATTCTAAATAGTTGATGGAGAATGTTAATAGTAAGGAGATAAAAGAAAAATGGTTGTGTGTAATCATGAACATATTATTTACCATTTATGTGAAAAATGTTATTCATATTTTATTTTCAAGTAATATAATATATGTCATATGTTTAATTATGGCATATAGTGACTAAAGATGGAACAAAAAACTATAGTAGCTAAAATTAATATGACTACAAAAGATAGAGTATAAACATATATTTAAACCTATTCTATATACATGAATGACAAATAATGATTGAGAATATATATATATTATTTTTGAAATGTATGTAGAAGAAAAGTGAAAATAGAAATAACAAAAAAAATCAAATATAGTATCACATATGATGCAATACAGCATAATGTTTAAAGTGTGATGTAAATTAAAAATTAATATTATATTATGGCTCTTCAATAGGTCCATGCCCATGTCCATTGAAGGAATCATGGAATATCCTTAATGGTGTGATATGTCGATTGCGTGCAGCATTTGAAGAGAATTTTGGGTTCTATAAGATGAACCCTTTTGGTGTAGGTTCAGTGACCCTATACCTTAGGGAAGTAAGGTATGTTCAAGCCAAGGCTAGAGGGTATATAGTTTATGAGAAAAATAAAAGGATGAAATAGCCTTATCAATAAAGCAAAATGGGTCCATATCATGATGATGAAAGATAACAATAATCAACAAAATAATGAGATAGTGATGAGTTCAATATCATTGCATAATTCATATGGGTACGGTGGTGCTGTCTTTCTTCACTTGTCAAATTCCAATGGGACCATTCCTATGGCTGATGCTAAAGTTTTATATTTCTTATCATAATAAAGAATTTATTCTTATTAGGAGATAACTTATCTTTTTAAATATACTCATTATTTGACATGTGTCTTGATTTTTCTTTTTATAATATATCTTAAAATGAAAATTTCTAGAGTGAAGAAAAAAAGACACATGTCAAACAATAAATAAATTTAAAGATATAAGTTATTTTATGGTATAAGAAGATATTTTATTCTCCCTTATTTGTGTATGTAGTTGGTACTATCTATATTAATTTTGAGACAAGATAATAAATAAATTTAAAGAAATAAGTTATTTTATGGTGTAAAGAGATACTTTATTCTCCTCAGTATGTAGTTGGTACTATCTATATTAATTTTATGAGACAAGATATGTGGTACATGTTACAAAGAATATGGTATTGCAATACATAGAATTATGTAAATATGATTTAATTAGAAAAAAATGTATGTAGTAAACAATGTATGAGTTTTATATATTATTATTATATTATTCACTATTATTCATGTTCAATTATTATCGTCTCTTCAAAAAATATAATACAAACGAATGATAAATGATTATATATAAATCTTTACACTGAGAGTACATAAATATTATAATATTTTAATTATTATGTATCAAGCTTATAATGATTAATGTGAAGACTTAATGAATGTGGTAAGAGGGTAGGGCTCACATATGCACCAAATGTGGTTATTAATAATCTAGTACTTTATCAGTCAAGTGTCTAATTAACAGTGAAATTTCGTTAATTGCTTTGGATTTAGTGTAAGGAAAAATATTAAGGAATTGACGTACCATTATTATATTTTTGTTATAAAATACTATAATTTATCCTATGATTAGCATAATTAATTACATTAACTTCTCTCGTGGTCTTAGAAAGATGAGAACTAAATATATAATAACTTCGTCTAAGTTTCATCTCACTAATTTATAATACTTAATTAAGAGTAGAATCAAATTTGAACGACCTATACTAGTGAAAAGTTTTACCTTCTTTTTTGGAATATCCTTTCACCCAATGGATTAGAGATTAATTTCGAATATGCTGAGAATGAGAAGGATAATAAAACTTTCCCTAAAAAGTATTTAACACAAATGTGTATGACTCAAACATATGAATAGTCATGTGAGAGTTGATAGACACACTTGCTAGTATACATTAAGTGATTTTGGTAATGTTTATTATACAACTTTCCTTATCAAAATTTTGGGTTAACATGCTTATAAAATTATAATTCTTGAAAAAGGTAAATATTAATTAGAAGTAAGTTGAAATTGATTTTTCTATTGTCTAAAGTTATTAAGAACTAAAATTAAAAAATTATAAATTAAATAAAGGGAGAGATCCACTCACTCTAAGAGTAAGTGGAAAAAACCTACTTCACATGTCATTAATTCTTGGAAAATCCAATGGTTTAGATATACTTACAAATTCAAATCATTGGATTTTCTAAAAAAATAAATGATTATGATATGAAATATGTTTTTTTCACTTACTTTGGGGTAACTGAATCCCTTCCCATTAAATAATATGCAATTAGAAAAGTTATATGTGCAAATAATATTTGAGAACTAAAACTGTTTAATATTTTATTTACTTATAAATCCAATGACGCCAATCAAAGCAACCCAACTTTAGTTGGCTTGTTTAATTAAATTAGCAGAAAATATTTTAAAAAATCAAACCAATTCAATTATTTATATAATTAAATTAGCAGAGAATATTAATGCAAGAATTTTTTACATTATTAAAACATTATTTATATATAATTAATACAAACATAATCAAAACATAATTTATTGACTTTTAATAATATAAATAATACACAATAATTTCATATAAGTTGCTCTCAATAATATCTTAGCATACAAGTAAAAATTTATAAAATAAAAACTACTCATTTCTGATAAGTTACACATACATTCTTCCATTATAAGTTTATTGATTTAACTAATCCAATACCCAATTTATAAAACACATAAAATCAAAGTCAAATTTACATGCTACACACCAATCAGAGCATTGATTTATTCTAAAAGCAACAATTTTGGTTGAGACATCAAAAGAGTAATAGTCACATTGAAAGGTGTTTATAGATATATCTGTAAGAACAAACAAATGAAATATAATTCAGATCCAAATGAAATATAACTCACATTTTCAACCCATAATGTTGCTATAAGCACAGTAGCTTATAAGGGTAAAGTTTTAATGCCTTTGAAGTATTCATGGTCAAGTGCATTTCTTGCAGTAATTCTTTTGCTAGGATCCAAGCACAGCATACTCTGAAATACACAATAGTTAGCAACAGATAATAACTAAAGCACATGATCCTTGCATGCAACTAGTATCTAAATATGGATTCATAAAAAACAGTATAAAGGAAGTAAATTCAAATGTCAAATCATCTTTTATAATATGATAAATCAAATACCGGAATGCATTTTTACAACATAATCCTACCATACAGATTATATGTAAATTGCTAGGGATGAATGTTGTAACACCCAGTCCTGACATGCGACCATCCCGACCCACGAGTACACTGAGTGTGTCATCCCTTAAATATCTCATGCAGTATTTTATTCCCCGCAAAAGGGAGCCTCCCGCGACTCGAACCCATGACCTCAAGGACAAATATTCATTATTCCAATGAGGCGCTACCATTAAGCTATCATTGTGACTATTTGTTGTTGAGGTCACACGTTCGAATTGCGGGAGGGCCTCCCTTTGTGGGGAATAAAATACTGCGGGGGTATTTAAGCTGGTGGATGACACGCTCAGTGTATTCATGGGCCGGGATGGTTGCATGTCAGGACTGTGGTTTTTTACAAATGTGAGGGAACAACTAATTTTAGTTAGGCATTCAAGGGTCATTCACTAGTTTCTATCCTTTCAAATTAATTAGGAAAATGAATGATAAAAATCTCTTACCCCATTCTTTCAGTTCAAAGTTCAAACCTAAATGCAAGTTGAACATTATTAACCAGTAGAGTCTTGGCTAATGAAGTTCCTTACAAAAGCAATAAAACAACAATAACCAAGCCTCCAAGCCTTTATCACACTAGGTGGGGTCATCAAATAATGAAGTATTTCTAAGCTACGGTTCGTCATTAATGTGCCGATTATTATTGGTTGTGGCCATTCACCATCTATATTTACGCTTCCGACTACTGCTTTGAAATTCATTTCTTTTTTTGTCCCTGTTTCTTAACTGTAAACAGAACAGAAAGTGCATTCTCTTTTTCAACAATGAAACAATTAGCCTTCGGTTTCATTTTATCACAATAATAGAAAATTATTTACAATGTTTATAATTTTAAAAACATTATATCTGATGTTGCACTTACTTTAAGAAGATCAAGACCAGCTGGCTCAATATCTGGAACCAGAGTTGCTAGATCCTGCATAGTACAAGATAAGGTTAAGTTCCTGAAGCATTAAAAATCCAACATTAGTTCATGCAAGTTAAAGACAAACATCCATTTAATTACCTTAGCTGACCACTTGGGAAAGGCTGATTTAAAATCAGGCAATGAAGTCACTCCTGGCCATGTTTCTTCATTTGGTGTACCCATGATTCTTCATACAAGGACGGATATGTAAGAATATAAGCATACATTATTTAGCATTGTGAGGAAGAAATCAAAAATAGCGAAAGGATTATGGTCTATCTAGTACAGTATGATCGATCAAGTCATTCAGTTCTCTAAGCTAGGTCTTTAGAAAATTCGAATAGAGCGGGTAGTTGATAGTGCTCGCGAGAAAAGCTTTCCTCTTTCCTTTGTGCATCCTTCTTTTCCCATGTCTGAATGACAAGGATAAGAACTAGACTGCTTCACTCCTGGCTTTTCAACTAACTGGCCAGGAGAGTTTACTTATTACTTCCTTAGGACTGCAATAGGGCTTGCTTAGTCACCTCCTTAACTCATAGAATGCTTTCAAACTATCTTAACTGATCTGATTGTGACTTGCTTTGCAAATATAATATTTTTTAAACAATTTATTAATTAAAGTTCCAAACCGCTAAAGAACAATTTTAAAAGCCGGTGCATGCCTCCTCCTATGAGTTGGCTTTTGTTTGGTCTAATTACCTAATGTGGTATCAAAGCCTATCGTATTGTTGGACCACATGCAAAGGATGTCCAGTTCTAGGCATAAGGATGGGTGTGTTAAAGTCTCACATCGGTTGAATGGAATTTACGCAACCTTGCCCCTATGAGCTAGCTTGTGGATGGATTTAGGTCCCGTTATTCAAATATATATAGTTAGCAAAACCAATTATTCAACCAGAGTTTAAACCCATGAATTCTTGGTTGGGGTGACTTCTTAAGTTCTTATAGACAATGCAATGTATAAGGAACTTCAAAGAAACTTTATTAAAATAGAGAATGGGATAGGTATGAACATTTTACAGCTATGGCTGATAATAGTCTACAAGTTAACAATATTATGCTTCACCCCTAATGCTGAAGTAGTGAATGGTCCAATAAAAACATTACAGCTAAAGCAAACTATACACAAATGGCCCAAGCGCAAGAAAAATATTACAGGGAATTGTAAAAAAATATAGGAAATTGCATATTAGATATATAGAGAATATATGAACAATTTTTTTTTACCCATATTAAAAAGTTCAGTATTATTCATGAACTCACATGTGTTGGAACCCCCTAACAAATTGGAGATACTGAAGAAAAAAAAGAGACCCTTGAAATTACTACAGCATTATCATCCCAAGTGTGAGTTAGTGTAGTAAAGAAGTCCCACATTGTGTAGAAGTGACGAGTCAAAGAGCATATAAGCGAATGAACCCATAGACATATTGCCTTAAGGTTTTGGATCAAGATATGGTGTCAAACACACTTATATGCTTCTTTCACAACCCATGGAAGAATACTTTAGTCCATGGATGAAGATCTTCCATTGTTTGGACTCCTCAATCCCAATAATAAGAGTACAAACGAAATAGACTAAAATCATGGGTTTCTTAATGGTGCTGCATACAAGGAAGTTGCAAACACAGAGGGTTATCGAGGGAGTAATGAAAGATCCAAATAGGAGAGGTGATGGCAAGTATAGTGTGGGAAACAGGCTCCCGAGAAGGGGTTGCACCTCGACATGCATCAACAAGCAAAGAAGATGGCTAGAGTGTGGGAGCGCATGCTTGTCTGGTTAGGCTTCGTAGATTGGCAGGAGACAAACCCAACCAGCTACCAAAGTGATAACATGGCAAAGGAAGGAAAATGACTAGAAACCGGAGTTGAAACATGGTTGGTCAAAAACAATTCACTACTGCACAATGTGTCCATCAGGGTATGTGCGGATTAAGATTGCCTCTTCAGGATCTAGATACCAACATACCAGTACCACATGGAAAGAACCGAGAGAAAAGAGAGCTATATGATGAAATCCATGTGTTTCAACTAGGCAGTGTAGGCTTCTTTATATAGACTTATTGAAATAATTACAAAATAAAACTAGAAGATTCTAATTATATTTACATGATATACAATATGGTATGCCTATATAATATCTACATGATAATTACAAGGATTCTTTAAGAAACATGTTTTTTAAGGATAAAAGAGACAGGTTGAAACAATATCAGCAATCTCCCAATCATTGAGATCAATGAGCAGTTGGAGATATATGTGCCTTACATCCATTTTAAATCTAGATACTGTTAATGGATAGATTTTGTCTAGAAATTCAGGGGAATTGGTTTTCAAGTTCTTATCTGACAAAATATGATTTTACAAGGAAACTAACACTTAATGGCAAAAAACTATTCACCTGAATATTTTGAACAATTCATCAATCTCAGAGTCCCCAGGGAAAAGGGGTTGTTGGTTTATCATCTCAGCAAATATACACCCCACAGACCAAACATCGACTGGGGTGGAATAATGGCGAGATCCAAGCAATATTTCTGGAGCTCTGTACCACAGTGTCACCACCTGCAATGAATCACCAACAACTATAAATACAGAACAACAACAACAAACGATCCTTATTCCCACTAGGTGAAACAACTATAAATACAGAAACAAGAATAAATAATGTTTTCCCAGCCAATCTACCATAAAAACTTTTCACAGCATTTGTATGTTTTGTAAAGAACCTACACTTAGAAATCTATCAATTGAACAAAAATTTAATAATTCTAGTTGTTTTGTTAGATTGAGTGGGCCTAACTCCATCTTGAAAGCTAACTCTTAAGGAGAAGGTTTCCTAAGTCATTATAAAGGTTTATTATTCATATACTCAACAGATGTGAAACCTTAACACTTAACATAAACCACCCCGCAGACTGATACTGGAGAAATGGAGTGGGAAGTTTACACGTTTGGAGATCCATGTATGGTCCAACATAGGAAGGCTCCGATACCATATTAAAATAACTAAGCTTAGCTCGACCTCAAAAGCTAGCTCTTAGGGGGAGAGTTGCCCAAATAATTATACATGGTTCATTGCTCATATACTCAACCGATGTGGCAATTCAACATTTATAGTTTTTGAGTCCTACAATATCGACTATGATATGGATCACATATGATGTATACAAATATCAAAATGAACATGGACCTACCATTTTTGCTACCCATATTTAATTGTCGACATACGATCAACTTATATGCATGTTAAATTTAAAATCTATGTGAATGACAGTAGAAATAACAGGCAACTCTCTCACAATTTAAATCGGGAGTAGAAATAAAATTACCAAAGGTTTTCTGACTTTCTCCAATATCTATTGTAGTGATTTAGCTTTACAGAACAGTAAGTTTTTCAATTAAGTATAGGATTTTCTGAAAGATTCAACTTTGTATGGAGCATAAGTACATATTTCTTTTCTTCTACAGACGCCAATGAATGTCATACTTAGATTTTCTCCATGGACGTCAATATAAGGTAGCACACAAACCTCATGTGTAAATGTCCTGATAGGAATTCCAAATGCTCTAGCCAGTCCAAAATCTGCAAGCTTCAGGGCATTATTGCTGCGATCTATCAACAAATTCTGTGGTTTCAGATCTCGATGAAGAACTCTATGTGAATGACAGTAGGCAATGCCACAGAGAATTTGATAAAGGAACATCTGCAGAAAGATTTATTAAACAATTCAAACTCCAAATTAACGGATCCTCTTTGCCAAAATTAGATAGTTTCTTTTTAAAGCTATGACAAAATATATTCATATTAATGATGCATGTAAGGTGGAAATATTTGATCATGATCAAGCCTACAACAACAGGAAGGGAAGTTAATGGGAAACTAATGCAAATCTGCTCAAGCTTAGATAGTTCACAAATTAGGAGGCAGGTAATGAGAAGGGGAAATCCAATCAAATTAAAAGCTGCATTTCAGTGTAGCGTCTTTATTGACATACACGATGACTTGAACCAATATAATAAAGCTCTGTTCTAATTTACTACTACAGACAATATTTGAGCAACTTGCTACCAGACTCATAATTACCTTATTGAACCAGTTTGATTTTATATTTTCTTAAGAACAGAGAATTCCACTTGAGCACCTTTAGTTTCAGTAAGCACTGAACAGCTCCAACCAAAATGATATAAGTTAAACCAAATCAATGGTCTTCAGAAATGGGTAACTTTTATGAGCAACAACATAACAATCAACTGCTACCCACGTAACAGTGTAACATGACAAAATTAATGATACATTCATAATGTTAAGGTTCTTTGATCATCATCCACTCTCATATTTGGTTCATTTGATTTGTGGAAAGACAAGACAAAGGGTAACAAAATCACAAATATAAAATTGGTGTCTGATTTATATTTCTTGTTCATTCTTAGTCTGACAATTATAATTTCAACTATAAAAAATACAAAAATCTCATAAGAAAATAAAAATAAAACAGAGAAGCTACTCTATTAGGATATTTTTAGAAGGCTTGGGTTTAGTTTGTTTTATTTGATATTGTTAGTTGGTTAAAGTGTATCCTTATCCGCTAGTTGGTAGTCTATGTTTACCTGTTAGTCGGTGAAGATTATGTTTTTTTCCTTAGATTATCTTTATCTTGATTGGGTCGGGGTTAGATTATTATAAATGGGAGTAATGTCAGTAGGTTTTCATATCATGTTTTGAAGTATTGAGTTGTAAGGGTTTTCCCTTGGAAGAAGGTTCTCCTTCTTGGATTAATTTCAGTTTAATTTCAGAGTTCTATCTGTTTTCTATTTTTGTTTACTGTTAGGATATATTAAATCCTAACATACTCACTTTCACTTGTTGATGATCTTTTGCAAATTCTGGAGATGAATCCATGTGCTTCTTTAGATCTAAGTCAAGGTACTCAAAAACCAGATACAATCGCCTCTCACTATGCACTACATCCTGCAACCTGTCACTCACACAACCACCAAGCATAACTCAATAAGGAAATGGTTAATGATGCAAAGCATTAAGGTATAGGATAGCAAAGTAAATAACTATGCAAAACAACCTAGCTGAAGGATCTCATATGTAAGAGACTTAGACAAGTTTTACAGACAACACTTTCTTGGGTCATCCAATACTAATTTTTGGATGGCATAAATAATAGTATACCCCACAAGTAGCTTTTCAATATAGCTTTTAAAACAGACTAAAAAAAATTTGTCGCATAGGGGCACTATGATGGGACATAGAAAACCATAGGGACATTAAACTGAGGTTTTACCAAGATCAGCAGAAGAAATTGCAAATAAAAATGTTCACATAATCATTGACGCATCCTGATGTCAGTATGTCACCTACATGAAAAATCCACAGTCTGTCCAATAATATCTTGAGACATTTTTATCAATTGACCAAACACCAAAAATAAACAATTGAATGAAATTAAAGAATCAAAACAAGAATAAAAATGTGTCACAGGATGAGGACATCATTGTGAAGAATCTGAATCAATGTTAGCATTATTTATATGCAGCTATGATGCACGAATACTTCAAATTTGGTGAAATATCCATATCATCTCCATGTGTAATACCAATACTGGAAATGGTAAGATCCACCTACATTTGCATTTTTTGTAGATTTCTAAATTTTAACTGATCGGGAACATATAGAAAGACTTGTTTAATTTAAAAACACATAAATTATCATCAATCTCATCATATACAAGTTTAGTTGGCCGAATGCACGAGGCTCCCATCTGGGAAGGGTTATTGTATGCAGCCTTATTCCATCAAGTGGGGTGATCTTTTTTCAGCATTTGACTTTGTGACCTTCAGGTCACTAGACAACAACCTCACCATTACGCTGAAACTCACCCTCTATATCATACACAAGTTTAGCCATGCCGAAATAATCACATCACATATCAAACAAATCAAAGCATGTTTAGACATGTATTCTAATTCGAATGCTAAATATCAGTTATCTACGCAGATCGATGATTACAGTATTACACTATACATTTCAATAAGATTTCCATATTCCAGGCACATTAAATTACAAAAAACAAAAACAAAAAAACACAGAATGAATTTATATTTTTACATTCATATCAATATATCATAGCATTCTTTCTTAGCACATAGATCACACTATTAAACAAAGCAACACATTCCTCCACAAAAACTCAGTACCTAACAATGTTCCTATGCTGCATTTCTTTCAAGAGTGAAATCTCTCGAATGGCAGTGCTTGGAACTCCCTCATCTTCCTGCTCCAGCCGAATCTTCTTCAACGCAAATGTCGCGTTGGTTACGCGATCACGAGCCTTGTAAACCACACCATAGGTTCCTTCACCAATCTTCTCCACCTTCTCATACTGCAATCAAATTCACAAACACACATCAAAATATAAAGAAATATAAATAAATAAACAAATAAATAAAAATAATCATCATGCATATTCATGAATATAGAAAAATCTCAAGATTGAAAGATTGAAACGCAGTGTTGATTAACTCACTTGTTCCATCAGAAACTGAGTTCAAAGCGAAGTTCTGAAACTATAAAGAGAAAATGAAGAGATTAAGAGATGAGAATTTGAGTGAAAAAAGCGTGAGTTAATAAGATCTATGAAATTACCGGCACGAGAAAATGATGAGAAATTGGAGTGACGGTTACACTGTGTGAAGTGATTGTCTTGCTTTTCAGTCTCTGCCTCCACTGTGGCAAGAGTCTCTCTTTTCTCTCTTATTAGTCTTCAAAGGGTTCAACTTATTTTCCCACATGCCCTTTTTCAACTTTGTTTTTTCCTTTTCTAAATTTATTTTTCATTAATTTTCTTTAACGAAATTTAAAAATACGAGGAAATCGACCGATCGAACCGGCAGAACTATAGACGGATTAAGTAATAACTTTAAGAGGATCGACTTATATAGTTTGACAGAGTGTTTATATATGCTTTAAAAGATGAATTCGCTGTCACTTATCTTATTGGTGGTGGCTAGCGATTTCGATTTATACAAACAAATAACAAAATACAATCAGATGTGTTTCTTAAAGTAATCATATCTTTTTGGGATTGTGATCCTTTGTTCAACTCATTGTAACACGTATTGTCTATGACTTGTTGTCATCGTTACTTTTATTGGTTAATCACCGTATTCTATATAAGGTTTTAGAGTTAACGTTAACAATTACGAATGAAACAATTTTCCTAAATTAACACTTGTTAATTAGGGTTGTGCTTGTTAAGGGAGTTAAGCCAATCCCTTAATCATATTTAATTCGTACAATATTTACTTTAATTATGATTTAAGCTAAAGAACCGTTATGTCCTTCTATCTTTTGGAAATTTATAAACATTTGTCTAATATGTATCACAATTTATGGTAGTTAACTCTCACATCATCTTTCAGCATTTGGTTTAAGATTGAATTGATGTCGGGTTGAGTATGAGTGAATACTTGGGTCGGGTTTAAACCCAAAGTTTATGTTTATATCATATTTAATACTAGCATCGAACCTAAGGTAGGTCAGATCGAGCCCATAGATGGATTGGCTAGATAAATTAGAAATTTAACTAATTAGACTTAAAATATTTTATTTTAAAATTCTAATGGATTCAATGTACTAATCAATCTTTTGAATTCAACTCACTTAATCTATTTTTAATAAATAGATGAATTTACATGTGGATGAATGGTGAATCATAATGTAAAGGATTCTTTTAACACCCATTAGATCAACATTAATAATAATTTAAAATCATTTCCCTTAATTATAACCATAGTTAGACTATGGAATCTATATGATATATATATCATAAGTCATAATTATATTGTTCTTAATAAATTATAAGGTCATGACCCATCATCGGGCGAATAAGATCTTACCTATGTGATTATCGATCACGCTCGGATGACCGACCTAATTGAGGAAAATGACAATAATGATAAGACATGGCCTAATCAACACCTGCAAAATTATAGACAATGTTACAGAGCCAAAAACACCATCTAAACATTGTGGGCTACCCTCTACCATGGGCGGAGGACATGCCTAATATACAGGTACATTAGACATGCGACAAAATAACTCACAATGGTTAAAGCATTGTGCCAACCACAGTATAAATGCGGCAGGGCCACCAAACACGAATGAATCAGCTCATGCCAATTTGGGGAGACTTGGCAAAACGACTTGTCATAATTAAGGCATCTCATTATGGAATATGTCACACTCAACCTCTCTATAAATAGAGGAGTCCTCTCATAAGGAAGTTTACAATTGCATCTCATAGACAGTCTAAGGCCAACTCTTACCTAGATTCAATAGACAAATCAACATTCTAATCTTACCTCCTTCACAAATAAGAACACAAAGATAAACCAATATAGGTGACTTTATAATGATTACACCATAAACCCTTAAAACAATAATCAAACATTGTTAAAATAATTGTGTATTCTATTTCATATATAATCGATTAACTATATGGTTAATCGATTATCTAGGTAATTATGTATTTGTTAGTTAGGCAATGTAGAATATAACGGTGATTCCCTTAAATCTTTGTAATTCAATCATAATGAGAATAATCACAATAATGAGAGATTATTCCTTATCTTTTCTTTCTCTCATTATTCTTCTTTCTTTAAGCTTTCTTTTTTATTCTCTTATCTTTCTTGTTAATCAAGAAAGCTTTTTTCATGGCTTATACCAAACTTTAATAAACATAAAAATAGATTAGAAAGAGAATGAAGTGAAGAGCCATACCAAAATACACTGGATGTAATTGACAAATTAAAGTTTCTCATACTCTAAGTAAACACACCTTAAAGCAATGAGAGATGAATGAAAGCAAATCACCATACTCAAAGACTAAAATTGGAAGTTATATCTAAGGAATTTTTGTATCATACGTTTGATAAATACAAAGTTGACATAAGAAGATTTCATGACAACAAAGAAGTTAGGATTTACTTTATTATTCTCCTAGATTATGTCTTATATTGTATAATACATTTTATAGGTGTTAGATGAATGAGGTAAAGTCCTAAGTATCATAAAACACTCATATCATTGATCTAACACATTTTAAAATGATTCATGTTATGATATTTTTCTGAAAAGTGAATTATTCTCTCTGAATAATCGATCACACATTAATTATGAGAGGTTAATCGATTATGATTCAATTATCTAGGTTAATGTTGTTTTAAAACGATTTATGTAGTAGATAATTGATTATGTACGTATTAATGATAATCAATTATGAGTTGTTGAAAATAAGTAACTGATTATTAGTAACAAAAATTAAAAATAATTGTCAATTATTTGATTAATTAATTATTTACTTAGTGACCATTGTAACTATTGGCAATGTCGAAAATTTTGGTAGTTGAAAATGTGACTATCACACTTGTAGAAAACATGGATAAATGTTTCTCCATGCCCCTACATGCAACCATTTTTGAAGTGTGGTAGTTGTTTATTTGCCACTCATTAATGTTAATCAGCCACAATCTTGTTGTAGTGTATCATACGTAGGAGTAGGAATATGTCAGGTTGAACTAGTCCCTGACATGATAAGATTTTGCTCGTGTTTTAAACCCCTGAGTCTAACCTATTAGTCTATCATAGGTCAAAATTTAAGGTTTAACTTGGCGTATTTTATAGTTTAGTTTGATTCATAAGCCTATTTAAGAGTCTATTATCTAATAAAACTTATAAAATGACTTCCAATCATAAGTAGGTCAATAGGTTTCATAGGTAAATAGACCAATAAATTTATATATACTAGCATGTTGATAGGCACTGTCATGTCTATCAATCCGTTTTCCCATCGTTTGTAATTTATAGTTTATATGCAATAGTCGATAAAAAAAGTATAGTTTATATTCAATAATTTGTACTTTACACTTTGCAATTTATGTTAAATTTAGAAGTATATATAATATAGATATAAATTATTTATATAATAATATAATTCATGTTCTCTTGAAATGAAAAACGGTAGCATAATAACCATATAAATATAAATAAAAAACTTAGCAATTACCTTAGGAGTAACCACACACAAAACAATAGTTGAACATAAAATGAGAAGATGAGTTATATGATTTTTTTTTGTAGAAATCATAAAATAGAAAGGGCAAAATAGGTAATCACAAATTACACCATGAATGGTGGTTAATTTGTGTTTTGACTTTATTAGTAGTATAGATAAATAAGATAATAGAGTCTACCTATAATTATGTGAATATGATTTCTCATGTAATATTATAAATATTGAAAATATAAGTTATGATTATAAATAATGTATGTAATGGTCAAAAGTTGGCATGATAGAAATAAGAAACTTATTTTGAAAGCTTGAGCATGATATTTTTCAATTATATAGACTTTAAAAAGTTTTACCTCACTCTTTTATAAATAAACTAAACTAATATGATTGAAGGCATTGGACCAAATCATGTATAACATGTCATTACCAATGTTAATGTTAATGATGGTGAAACTAATATGATTGTTGTAATTTGAGTTTAAAAGAAATGATGTAGATAACATCTAAATTCAAATCCCGATAGTTGTACAGTTTTCTATCGTCATTAAGAAGTTATCTCTATAAAAATTTGTCCAACATATATTCTCAAAATGTCTCATCAAGCATAATAGGTGGGTCATTCTCTTCATGACCATTTGCACATTGTTAAATTAATTTGAGTATTTAAAATTGTAAACAAAATTAATTAAAGGCATCACTATGTCCCCACAAGTGAAGAAAAGAAAGAGGAAAAGGGAAAGTAGGAAGGGGAGGAAAACATTTAGAAGCTTCTCTTTGTCTAAAGCAACATTAATCAAAGCCTTCAAAAGTTTTCAAATTTTATCCATAAGATTAATGATTTTTTGAGTCATTATTGAATGTGTTCATAAAACTTTGACTTTTTAATCCAAACTATGGACTATGACTATGAATGTTTTTAATACTGTATCGATCATCAAATCGGTCAGGTTAGTGTTACATTGATATAATAGTCCAATCAGTGGTTTATTGATTAAATCACATACCGGTGAAGTTAGATATACATATATATTATACTAACATTATTGTTGAAACTAGTCGTATCACTCAATGGTAGACCATATTTTAGAAGTATAAAAATGTCTTAGTTGTGCGTTTGATCTCCCATACCAACATTTTGGTAAAAATAAGTCATTTTCATTATATTACAATTTTAAATGAAATTGACCGGTATGACCATTACAGTTTAATTGAAAATCAGTCGGAATGATCAATTTTGGTCGGTTTTAATCAGAATGATTGTATGATCGGTATAATAAACCTATATAGTTAGATCATTCATATTTTCTAGTTGTAAATTTTGATCTCATAAGATGATGAAAAGTGAGTGAACTTCCCCTTAAAAGTGGCTTCTCAAGCTACTCTCAACCATAAGAGAATGCATTTATTCCACACACACTCTTCTCTTTCTATTGAAGATTAAAAGAATTCAGTGATTTTTCTTGAATATTTGTTCCATTAATTTGTTGGGCTTTCCTCGTTTAATTGATCAAGAAAGTAATAGGCCCAATTGGAAAGTATGACCTTGTCACTTTGTAGCCCAATATTAGGTTTTCATAACAAATATTTGATGTACTAAATATATTCCAAATTTTGTTCTACACCAATAAAAATATGTCATATCAATTAAAATTTTAAATATTCATTTTTTTATTATCATATTATCATAGGTGCAGGATCAAATTTGAAACATGATTTAAGACAACAATCTTTGTCCCCAGCACAAACATTTCACGAGAGAAATATTTATCTAAATAGCATGAGATTGTGCTAACCATGAGAGAAATCCTCTAAAAAAAGAAGAGAGGTACATTGTAATCCTAACTTTGTATAAATATTTTTTATATTAGATCTCGTGTTTTTTTATATCTCAAGTTGATAAGATTTTCTACTTTAAAATCATACTGCCTTTATTCATGTAAGTCAATATGAAAATTATTTTTTAAAATTATATGAAAGGTGATTATAGTATTGTTAAAATGTGAAGTCATATTACAAGCAAAATTGTGGATATTTGTGATATCATGTCATTGACAATTTATGTGTCCCATAAAAATGTTTCAACCTCATCTTAATAAGAATATTAGATGGTTTTGGTTTTATGAGCCACTCGAATACTAGAAAGTGGAAAAAAAACAAAAGACAACATGGTAATTTCAAGGATTTTGAAAGAAGGATCATTGAAAATCATGCAAGGAAATTATTTTTTCCATGGAAGAAGTAAATATTGGAAACATACTTTGTTATAGATGATTAGGTCATATTAATTTTAAGAAAGTTAAAGTCATTATGGCTTCCAAAGTCATAAATGGGAGACAATCAAAGTAAAAAAATGGGTGACAATTGGAAGGTGTGGAGTTAAAAAGAAGTGGGTGGAGGTTAGGAGAATGAATTTAATGCATTGAATGCATAGAGTATCCATAAATAGAGGCTTCATTATTGTCAAGCGATTGGAGTGATTAGTCGTTACATGGAAAATCTAGGTCATAAGCATTAAAACGATGTTAAAAGAATCCTAAGATATATCAAAGGAACCTCAAATGTTGCATTATGTTATTGAGGATCAGAGTTTACTATTAGATGATACATTAATTCATATTTTGTAGGAGATCTTGATAAAAGAAAGTCTACTACATGCGTTCACACTTGCAAAAAGAGTGTAAGCTGATTATCCAAATTACAGTCAATAGTAGTTCTATCTACTAGAGAAGGTGAATACATGACAACTACCCAAACACATAGGGAAGCAATTTGAATTCAAAGGTTAGTGGAAGAATTCGAGTACAAATAATAGAAGATTATTATGTATTGTATGGTTTAGAGTGCCTCGTACATTGCAAGAGACCAACCTTTCATTCAAGAACAAAGGACATAGGAGTCCTCGTATGAATATGCGAAAGATTCATACGAAAGAGAACCTAACAGATATGATGACAAAACCAATTAACACTAATAAGTTTATATGGTGTATATCCTCGTATTACCTATGAGAAATGTGAGCAACATGGAACTAACGAGTTAAAAAAGGTTTTGAAAATTCGTCAAAAGTAACTTTAAGTGGGATATTGTAAGAAAGTTAAAGCCATTTTGGCTTCCCGATTCATAAGTGGGAGGCAATCAAAGTCAAAATGGGTGACAATTGGAAGATGTGAAGTTAAAAAGAAGGACATGTGAAGTGGGTGAAAGTTAGGAGAATGCATTTAATGATTTGCTTGTTTGGGGGTTTATAAATAGAGACTTCATTCTTCATTTATCTCATCCCAAGCCTTGAGTATATCAACCAATATTTGTAGTGTCTTCTTAGTATCCTCCTATTTCATATATAGAGAGGTGTATTTTCATATTTCAAGAGTGTGAGATTATTCTTGCTCGTGTTTGTTTCTTTCACCATCATTTTAAGAGGATTTTTCCATATCAAACATTTTTTGTCAGATCCTATTTTCTCAATTTCATTGTAGTTGTGTAATATTGTTTCCATAACTCTATTACCCAATGACAAAGTACTCAATATGCTTGCCAAATGACACTTAAAGGTATAAAAGGTTAGATTTTGGAATCTTGCACTGCTAAAAAAACAATGTATATTCATTTTTAGAGAGGAGACTATCCCTCAAGTAGACAAGAGATATTTGAACTTGTGCATCAACTGAAAGGAATTAGTTCATTACTCATAAAATGAGGCGATACCCCTAATTAAAATAAAATCAAATTAATAGTCCATGACAAATCATTATCCTTAATTATACATTAATGAGTTGAAATTATTATAATTAATTTCAAAACTAACTAATAAATTCTCATTGATCAATTGTAATAATCTCATGTGAAAAAGTCAACGTTCCTTCTCTAATCACATTTAATTTTCAGATAACGGCTATTATTCCATAATGTGTATCACTCCATGTTTGACTATATTTAATTAGTAAAAAATCCGTTATTGAATTCCGACTCAGTAAATTCATAGGCTCGTATGAGTTGCATTTCAAGGATAATATATTATACTAAAACCGGAAATGTGACACATTTAGTGAGTTCATGAGTCACATGTCAAGTGTGAAATGTTACACAAAATTGAAGACATTATATTTATACTTCAACTTATGCAATATTCATTAAACTATATTGATGGGTATCACAATAACATTCACATTCTCAATTTATCTTACACTACTTTTCTTCCAAACCCACTAAAAAAGTCATATTCTTGTGATCATTAGATCAAAACCACATCACTTTTATAGGCCAAAAACTTGTCCACTATTTTAATGGAAACCAAATCACTAAGTTAAATAGCCAGGTTTAATATAGAGCTTTTATTTTATACCTAAAATTGTATATCAAAATTTTATGTTGGACAAGGTTATTTGTTTTTGGATATTGCTAACCTAACATGTACTCTTAGATATTGGTTAAGTAAAAGAAATTATTTTATATTGGGAAATTATAAAAATTTAAAACTAAAAAACCTAGATTTTCAATACAAATTTTTCTTTAGTATATTTCTCATCTAAACCTTTGAATACTGGTTAACATGATTTTTTATGTCACTTCTATAATGGGTTTAACCCTTAAGTTTGTGTAAGTTCCTCTTTGTACTCACTTTAAAGATGTATATAGAAGATAACATTTTCTTGAAAAATTGATTTTTGTTTGTTTGTTGAAAAACCCTTATAATTAGAATATAAGTAAAGGACAGCTCAGTGCACGAATCTTATCTAATAAGATCGATCTAGAGAAAGTACATATGCACAATGTTACTTTGTAAACAAATAAGTTGTTTGTAGGATTGAAACCTAAGACGGCTCACTAAGAACATTTGTAATAACGACCAATTAATGTTTGAATCAAAAAAAATTCCGTCATCATTCCATCCCAGGTAATCTACAGAAATGCCTCCAATGGTACCACAATATGTTTGACGTACAACAATGTATTGAACGGCGTACAACAATGTATTGAACAACTTCGACAAGTCTGCGTGTAAGATATCCAACATTCGATGTTCATACATCAGTATCCATTATGTTCATATTGAAGATAACATATAGTATGTGTGATTAAATACACTCTACAATAGAAAGGAAAGTGCTTTTCACAATTAAGATTACTTAAGAGGTAGTAGGTAAAATAATGAAATACATAAGCAAAGTAAGATCTCATAATACAACATGTGATCTTCCAAATGAACAAAAAAATAATCACTTAGATAAAATAATCACTTGATGATTCTAGGTCTATTAGCTTGTGCTTTAGATCTAGTGCGGTTAACCTTCTTTGGGATCTCAGTGGTTAATGCATACATCTTCACAGCAAATAATTCTTCAGGGAATCCTTTCTGATCCTGATATTACAAAAGCACCTTAAGAATATTAATGTGGATGAGACAAAAGTGTTTTCTTAACATTAATATGAGGGACCAATCACATATATGATGTATTGCTCTCACATCCGAGTGGTATCTGGGAGGATAGATGT
The DNA here is from genome assembly GCA_009771035.1 of Lupinus albus. NCBI lineage: Eukaryota > Viridiplantae > Streptophyta > Magnoliopsida > Fabales > Fabaceae > Lupinus > Lupinus albus. Next base: position 15,682,819 of record CM020010.1, read on the forward strand.
ATGCAGTGTGAAAACCAAACTACACCGGCCGGTTCAACCGGAAAACCTGTCTACATACCAATACGGTACAACAATTATACTAAGCCAAAACCGGTTACACCAGCCGACTTTCATTTAAAAATAATTTTTTTTAATGAAAGTGACTTAAATATTGTCTTCTTTATTAATTTTTCAAACAATATAATATATATATATATATCTAACTTTACCGATAGGCGATTTAATTAATAAACCACAGTTAAACCGCTATACCAGTATTGTGATCGGTTTGATAACCGGTACAATATTAATAACATTGCTTAGAGATAACCAAGTATATTAGATCATCACCATAAAGGATATTAGATAAGTATATTGTTTTGATTTTTCTGTTTATTAACTTCAATGCAAGGGTTGATAAATACCTTTCAGCTAATATATTAAAAAATAAAATGATTTCATCATGATTTATTAAAAAGGTTATTATACATATAAGGGATTGATTTTTATCTCACAATTAATTCATACAAATCCCAAAAATTAAGATTATTAATAATTCAAAATCACTAAGAGGCAGTATTCATGTTTATTTCTAAAAAAAAAATATATTAGAATGCAAGAGAATATATCATAACATAAAGAATCCTTGTAGTCGGTTCGGGAGACTGAGGAACTTTAAAGGGCAGCTCAATGCACGAGGCTCCCACCTAATGGGATATGGGAAGGGTATGTGTACGCAACCTTACTTTCGCAAGTGAAGAGACTATTTCTAGGATTTGAAGCCATGACATTCAGGTCACAAGGTAATAATCCTTACCGTTGCGCCGAAACACGCCCTCTAGCCTCGGCAACTGGGCGGGCACGATTAGCTTTTCATATGAATAAAACAATGATTTACCTTTAATTTGTAAACATGCAATCCACATCTAGAGAAGAGTGTTTTGAAGTATGAATCAGATCTTGTAACACTTCTATCTTCGTTATCAAGCACAAATCCTGTAAGCATATAGCAGGAAAACATATTAAACCACCTCTGCTATAATACATTCATCTATCGCAAATGCTGAGCAGAGCTCTGGAGAATGTTATTCTCCATTAATCTTGCTCGAGATTTGCCATGTTTGGAGAAGAACGGTGCAGGCGAATGTAAAGTTGAAGACGGTATAATATTGGAAGTATAGGTTTCTGAAAATGTCTCGTAAACCAAATGTTTTTTATGTGCGCCGAAGGTTTCGGCGTCTCCTACTGGAGACTGATCCCCCTTTCGAGACATAGAGATCACTGAAATAAGTTTTGACTCTATGAACAAAACATTTTCTGTATCCCCAACGGGGATAAACACCCGACATTATAGTTAAGGAACCTGGTTATTTACTAACTATGTCGGACCTTGTTGGTCAAGATAAAATGCATGAAATCAATGATTCAGTGAAAATGGAAACACAGAAATGCATCAAAAAGCATAGTACCAGATCTGGCAATATTCTCCTTCAGGACAAACATTCCACCTGGTTTGAGGCCAGCCTGTAGTAATTAATGTATTTGTCAGTGCCATCGGAGTAAATACACGACGAAAGCGAGAATTAAGTTCGAATTATGTTGCAAAAACAGAAATAGTAGGTAAATATAAACGATTGACTCGAAGTCTCGAACAATCGGCTTAGACATGTAAGTAGCTCGAGTCCAACAAAACCATCAAAAAGTTAGCTACAAATTTAAACAAACTCATGTATAAGGATAAAACGTCACAGCTAAAAATCTTCAGTCCTTGAACCGAGGACAACATGATTTGACAATAAATCGGTACTTTATAAAGGTAAAGTCGCTATGTCAGGAAATTTCTTAATTAGATACTGCAGCAAATATCAATGCTTACAGAAAAAGAAGAATCGTTATTCATGGCTTAAAGCATGAATATAAATTGGAAGAGTTTGAAAGTCTCCTAGCCAACTAGGAGACTCTTGTAAAGCATGTAGTTGTGTTTCTTGTGAGAATGAAAGAAGACTTTCCAGTTACAAAAGGCAAAATAGACCAAGAAGTCAACATGCCGATAAGTAAAAAAGGCGGCCCAATGGACGAGGCTCCCACCTAGTGGTGTCTAAGGATAGATATACACAACCTTACCCTCATAAGCGAAGAAACTGTTTTCAGAATTTGAAGTCATGACCTCCAGGTCACAAGGTAGGCAAACTTACCATTGCCGCGAGGCTCACAAGAAATGAAAGGCAACATGATCGATTTATAAGTAGGTATGTATTCAGTCTGGGCTCAGGATCGATTTCATGGGGTAGTAAAAGGCAACAGCTGGTGTCGTTGTCAACAACTGAAGCATATCAAGCAGCGACTTGATCGATCAGGAAAATTCAGGGCTACAAGAACTTTTGAAAATCTGATTCAACCAACAGATTATGCTACATCTTTGTATAGTAATTTCCAATTAGCAATTTGTTTGGACGAGAACCTGATGTTTCATGATCACACTAAATGAAGTCCAAACTCACTTTGTATGTGAAAAAGTGTTGGGGGGAAGTACATGAATGGAGTTTGTCAACATTATTGATCAAGTGGCGGATATTTTTATCAAAGGACTCAGAGGTCTGAAGCAGTGTTTTAAATTGCGGTTGCGTCGCGATTGCGGTAACGGTTGCAGTTATTGTGATTGCGGTCATTGGGCCGTTGCGATGCGAATTGCGTTTGCTGCAGTGTGAACTATTTTGTGATTAAAACAATATTTTTGAATCCGATGAGGTCTGATATGGTCTAAATGCAGTCCGATGCGGTTATGTTGCGGTCTGATATAGCCGCATCATCGTGATTCGGAGTCACACCGCAATTGCGGTGTGATGCGGTTGCGGTGGCAACCGCAACCACAATATTGCGGCCACATCAGGTGATGCGGTCCGCAATTTAAATCACTAGTCTGAAGTTTGAAGAATTTAGAAGACAATGTAGTATGAAGGGATAAGAGAATAATAATCGAGGGGAGTGTTAAAGTAACAAGTATTATTTTTTATTTTAAGTTTGTAATACAACACCAACCAAGCCTTTATCTGATAAGTACCAGTACAAAAAGATACAAGAAAGATTGAAAGAATGCCCAATTTCCCCAAACAAGAATCCTTGGTTCTTGGTTTGGTCAATGTGAACACTAGTTTATTGAAAGAATGGAAAGATTTACAAGAAAAATGAATTGTACAGAATAGAGTCCCACGACCCTTCCCTTTGGTTCCTCAACCAATTCCAACTATTTTTCTCCTTCCTCTTTCCAAGAAGCCAAATCTCTATTTATAGACTAACTAACAAACTAAATGCTTAGGGGCATTTTAGTAAAAGTGTTATAATTAGGCAACCCCTAACCAAACTATCATATTCCCCTTTTATACACATTTTTAATACTAGGCCTAATCTTATAAAGTAACAAGTATTATTTTTTATTTTAAGTTTGTAATACAACACCAACCAAGCCTTTATCCTATTAAGTAGGGTCGGATACATGGATCGAACGATGGCATAATGGTCTATCATAAATTATGTTCATTGATCTCTAAGTCTTTCTTAATCATTTCGCCTATGTTTTTTCTTAGTCTCCATGTTCCTGTATGAATTGGACTATACTCCATTTTATCTACTCTCCTTATGGGGTTTTTATCGATCTCCTCCATACATGTCCAAGTCAGCTAACGCGTGATTCTATCATCTTTTCTACAATAGGAGCTACTCAAACTTTCTCCATAATGCACTCATTTCTAATACTATCTTGTCTAGTGTGTCCACTCATCCAACACAACATTTTCATCTCCGCTACATAGAGTCCATTCTCTTGACATTTTATCGTTCAACATTCGGTCTCATATAACACTATAGGTCTTAAGTCATGCAATAAAACTTCCACATAAGCTTGAGTAGTACATTTTTATCATTCAACCTACTTGAATTCTATGGTTCACACCTCAGTCAATTTCCTCATCGTCTTGTGTGATTTACCTAATATACCTAACTCTACTGACTTGTGGTATGATATGATCCTCGATCTATGAGTTTGTAATATATAACCAAATACACAAAGTCCTTTTCTATATTAAGAACATTCAAAATGTGCAATCAAATCTAAACTTGTCTAATGCAACAAACAGCACATGCATCACTATATAAATGCACTAACTTTTAATCTAAAGAGCCCACTCATTAGTCATTATGAACATTGCTTTTACCTACCACTTTTATTCTTCAGTAAAGTATAATATATGACAAATGTGACCAAAAATAAAATTTTCAAATTTCAACCATAGGACTATAGGAGACACCGAATCGATGAAGTAGATTACTTCATCAATCATGTAATTAGACATTTTGTGATTCTGAAGAATTGCTATATGAATAAAGGATATCAATAAAAGAAAGTACAAATTACCTTCGCCCGGTTAAAAAATGAAACAAAATCATCATCTGTAAGATGCCCAATGCACCATTGGACCCATATTATATCATATCTTCCAGCATCTGGTGTAAAGTCCTAAAAAAAGAAAGCAAGATGTTTCAATAACATCACTGAAAAATAGACTGAAGTTTTGAAATAATTATTAAAGCCAAGACAAGATTATCATGAATGTGTTTGGATTAGTGGTAATAAATAAGACTATTTCAATAATTGATTAATATTTATGTTTAATTACTGCTATAATCAATTAGAATATAACCAGTTGTATGCTCATATATTTTGCTGAAAATTTGTTTTAAATAATCTATTTCAAACTTTTAGCTTATCTGAAAAGTCGTTTTTTTTCCTTGTAAAAGGTTTGCCAAAGTCCTCTTAAATCCGAAACAGCTTTTTTCTTGGGATTTAATCCTTTTCCCAAACATGCTGCAAATGTGCCAATGGTCACAAAATACATATTTACTTATTTATTTTCAAAGCAGTCAGAGACATAGGGAGAGGGAGAAAGAGCTGAATTTGTCAGAGCCATCTATAATAATAGAAGGCTCGCACTTAGTGGGGCCTGAGAAAGGTAAATAGATGTATGCAGCCTTACCCTCGTAAGCGGAGAGGTTGTTTCTAGGATTTGAACTCGTAACCTCATCGTTACTGAATAACAACCTTACCGTTGCGTCAAGCTCACCCTTATAGAAATTCAATAAAAATGTGGGTGCTTCAATAACCAAGGTATACATCTATTTGATGATAAATATAAATTTTCAGATAGTTATTTACTTATCAAATGTGAGAGTTCATAAAAGTGAAACATACACCAAGATTTGCCTGGTTAAACTCTTATTGTCCCATAACGGCCATAAAATATAGAAAGAAAAGTGTTAAAAAACTTATCCATAACATAAAGGTCCTTTTAAAGGTTGAACCATTGAAGTAACTTATGTAATTATAAAGAAAATCTAGTTTTATTTTTTCAATTTTCAAGCAAAAAAAAAAACTTGGGCTCCTCTAAACTCTAAAGTGCATATTGTAATTTCGAGCCTAAAGTGCAGGAACTTGTACTACTGTCATTTAATCAGTATAACTTTATAATATTAAGCAATGTTGTGAAATCCGAGCCGGACATCAAACAGGAAGAGGTCTCGTATTAGGTTTAACCGGATTAAATGTTAAATCGTCTGGTCGGACCGGGTGAATTTACATATAATTAATAATTATTCATAATTATATTGAAGTAACATATCTCTATCTTTCTTGGACCAAATAAAAAGAAATATTAGAGTAGTATTTCATTTTTTTTTAAAATATGTGAACTGTTCGATTTAGTTTCCGGGTTATTGCGGTTTAACCGGGTTTAACACGGTTAGACCAAAATTTCCTCGATTCAAAGCAGTCTAACCCCTCGTTTGATAAAGACTGTAAACCAGAGTCGTTTTCAAGTCCGGCCAGCGGTCAGACCATCCAGTCCGGTTCTAATAACATTGGTATTAAGTAATTATACATAACGGATACATAAAGGGTCAAAAATTTACATACATTGAATCAGAAAAGGATTTTCACTCTCTCCAAAATGTTATGTTAGTTGTTGCTGCTTAATACCATGTGCATACTATGAACAACCTCATTCTTCTTTACTCATACAGTCATACTCTTTGGGGAATATAAGGTATGTAACATATTTGGATGAGAATTCGCACTATATTATTGTCGTATATCACCTCAGCCATCTATGATCTAACATGGCATATAAATTTAGGTAAAGTCGACAAACCTGAAGTGGCACACAATAAAAATTAACTGCTCTGTGTATATCTGAATTCGTTTGATATCCACGAGCTAGAGTTTCACGTGCGGCCTCTAAGAAATGTGATACTGGCTCAAGGAGATCGACCTGGATTTTAAACAAGTGAAAATAAAAGATGAATGATTAATTTTAAATATCTATAAAACGTCAAAAATGGAAACAGTCTCCCCGCTTGAGGGGGTAAGGCTGCATACATCTACCCTCCCCAGACCCGACTATGTGGGAGCCTCGTACACTGGGCTGCCTTTTTATCTATAAAACATCAAGAATGGAAATGAGGTATAATAAGTTACTATATCCATCTTATGTAATGAATAACTTAATTCAAATGTTTAAATCCTCATTCAAGTTCAGTTGGTTAAGTATATATTCATTATCGACATAAGGCTATTGGCCCCTGGCACTAAAATGCTCAGCCTGAACACGGCATGAAATACGATTTGACCTGACTGGCTAGCATGACTTGTACAAAAATTAGGGTATAACTTTTAATGACAAAAACCCATATATGCTCAACCCCAAAGGACCCAAAACAAGAAGTCAGATACATAGATCAAACAATATCCTCAAAAAATACATTTAAATATAAATCCATTGTAATGTCTTGTCAATGAATATGATTTATGATAAAGCATTGTGACATCGTTCGATCCATGTAGCCGATCTCACCTAGTGGGATAAAGGTTTGGTTGTTGTTGTAATGTCTTCTTCTCACTCTAACTCATGGGCTATCTTCTACTTGATGTACTCTTCTTATTGGCGCTTCTAATGGTTTATCATTGAATGGCCAAACCACCTAAGGTGATATTTTACCATCTTTTCCTCAAGTGCTACGCTTACTTTCTCTCTAAAAAAACCATTCCTATTCCTATCTTGTCTTGTAAGTCGGCTAATCCAACGCGACCCTCAACGATGCAAGACTGCAACACTGAGCTTATGCCTTGTTGGTTTTTACTGCCCTAACATTTAGTAAAATAAAGCATTGAAGCATCACAAGTCTTAGCTGTGAAGTAATATCTACTCCAAACTTGATAGGAACTTTTATATCACAAATAACTTATATCATGTCAAAATTCATCTCTAGTTTTCGATTGTGTTTTTTGCAATCTCCTCTTATTCTTTTCACTACCTCGTTGGATAGGATAAATGCTTGATATCATAGAGGCTTGAGGCCGTCAAGAAGGATTGCATTGATACACCTTCCCACTCCATGAACCATGATAATACACAGTACAATCCATGATTCCAAGCTAAGGTAGGCTTATACCTAGCAATAGTCTTGAAATATATACTAACAGAGGCTTATAACAAAGGAGGTTTTGAAAATAAATAGCTTGAGAATTCCCCAAGGCTATTTGAGATTCAAATTAGGGTATGCGTTAAAATTTTAAACAATAACAAGAGTAGTGCCACCAAAGTGCAACAATATGGTCAAAACAGCTTCAATTCGTACCTGAATACACCTTTCTTCTAAAATCCATTATATTTTTCGTTACACTAGCACCATGTTAGATATAACGGAATAGCCTCATGATTCGACTACATCGTGTGACACTTTACTGACTTTTCATTAGAATTGAAGCACCAACAACAATTACTTGAAATATGCATCAGTTGATGAGTTATAAAACACCAAAAGATGCTTGGAGAGCTATAAAACATTGACAAACGACTTTGTTGACATGATGTATGTCCAAAACCGAAGCTCTTACGACATATGCAGACACACGTATAATAAAAAAAAATATTGGCTACAATATAGTGAATTGTGAAGGTTTGTGTGTGTGGACTAAAACTCAAAGATAATATACATATGAGGAAAGTGAATATGACAAACCTCATTGAAGTATCTTATTAACAAATTTTTGGTGACTCTACCAATGCCAGAACCACAATCTGGAATTCAAGACAGTATAAGAAATCAATATTCAAAGCAGTTAACTTATTTCATTAAACAAAACCACAAACTAGCCATCTACCCCAACAAATAAAAATAACAATTCAAACGAAGTCTCTACAAAAAGGGCGGCCAGTACACGAGGCTCTCACTTAATGGGGTGTGAGGAAGGTAGATGTACGCAACCTTACCCTCACAAGCAAAGAGGCTTTTTGCAGAATTTGAATTTGTGACCTCATGGTCACTAAACAACAACCTTACCGTTGTGTCAAACTCACCCCTCGACTAAAATCTAATTTCATTTGAAAAGTTACAAACATGATAATTTAAATAAGAAGCAATGAGTGAGTACCAAGAGCAACAAGTGGTTGGTGTCTATTATCAACAGAAAAACGCTCAGATAAGAGAATCTTCAAAAAATCCTCACTGCAACTTATATCAGGTTCATTCACATTTGCAAAACCTCCCAATACTCCATCCACAGATGCATCAACACCCTGCTCTTGCAAACAAGAACAAAAAAAAAGCAAACTTTACAAAAACCCATTAATTGTTACCTCAAAATACAAACTTTACACCAACCCATTAATTATAACCTCAAAATACAAACTTGAAAGAAACCCTATAACACTAAAGTCCTGACATGGGACCCCGGTTGAGTTTGTCACCCATCAGCTTAAATACCCCTGCAGTCCCAACAGGGGGACTCCCGCGACTCGAACCCATGAACTCAGGGACAAATAGTCATTATTCCCATAAGTTGCTACCATTAAGCTATATTCATGGGCCCGAGGGTCGCATGTCAGGACTGGGGTATTATAAACCCAGTTTTAAAAAAATCAGAAACAAAAGAACCCAGTTCTGTTTTGTGTAAATTATGAAGAAAGTTATGAGTTTGAGAAAAAGGGTACCTCCCAATAAGTGACACCATCATTGTACCATTGAGACTTCTTGTTGGGGTCACCGGTATGTTCCTTCCACATCTCACCGGCGGTGCTGAATTGACGGCCATCTGAATCTACGCCGGAGATGTCCATGCACCTTATTTTATTATGCCTTTGAGGGAAAGAGAAAGAAAGAAGAGGAGAATGAAGAATAGAAGGAATAGTGAGAAGAGAAAGAGAGGGGACCCAAGTTACCAAACTACACAACATAGTAATATTGGTAGAGCCCAAAGTGATTCATGATAAGGATCAAATTAACTACCCAAGTGGTTATGATGGGCCTTTATGGTTGACTAGAGTTGGGCCCATATCATTGCCTTCTCCCTCTATCTACATGATCTATTACTTAGATATTTCTTTGACATGTACTTGTTATATTGATAGATGGAGTAGTGACAGATAAAAGCCTTGACATCTTTGGCAACCCTAGGCCGGTAGAAGAAATTGGTTGGACAACATAGGGTCAGTTTTTACCTCGAATGGCCCACCATTGGTGTTTCATGAAACTCTTTCACTAGGCAATTTCGAAAAAATTTCCGTAGTATGTATGACAGTCATGCTCTCATAAAATAGCAATCCTTATGAAAAATGAAATTTCACATTCCACTTCTGATCAGAGTTATGTGTTTGAATGAAAGCTTGTCTTTCTGGTTTGGTATAGTATGCGCATAATTGATCCAATATTTGCGGATATGGTAAAGATATAGATCAATAAATTGGTGGATTAACATTATGGCACTGACAAAGAGCATCAACAACTCGATTATAGGTGCCACTTCAATACTTAATATCATATTGAAATTGAATGAGTTTAGTGGCACATTTTGGTTTCTCTGGTGTGTGAAACTCTTGGGTCATCAAATGTTTTAACATTTGATGATCTATACAAATGTTGAATTTTCTTTAGATCAGATACTAACGTCATTTCTTTACAGATTCGATGGTCTTAAACATTGCATGCGGGAAAACATCTTTATACTAAAGAAAGCGATCAGGTGACCACCCTCATAGAGAACAATACCATTGATAATGGCAGAAGCATCAATTTTAACATAAAAATTAGGGAGAAATCGGGCATGATGCAACACTAGGTAGTAGTGATAGTTGTTTTTAAATTTGTAAGTGAAGTTCCTCTTATAGTGGATCATGTAAAACTCCTTTTTTTTAAGTGAACCGGTGAGACCCAAAAAGCCTTGAGTGTCGTGAGTGAATGAGGTTGTGGCCAATTTACCACAACCTAGATTTTTTCCTCAATCTGGTTGAACACCACTGTTTGAGATGATGTGGCCCACATAACCTACCGAAACAATACCAAAATGCACTTTGACAATTTGGCATAAAACTGGTTAGAAAACAATAGGTCTAACACAATTTGTAAGTGTAATAGGTTATCATTTAAGCAAGAGTTGTAAATGAATATATCATCAAAAAATACAAGAACAAACTACCATATATACGATCAGAGTAGGTCATTCATCGCAACCTGAAAAGTAGAAGGTGCGTTAGTTGGACCAAACCACATAACTAAAAATTCGTAGTGGCCATCGAAGATCCGAAATGCAGTCTTATAAGTATCTTAAGGGTGAACTCAAATATGATGGTAGTCGAACATCATATCAATCTTAATATAGACAGTTGTTCCCCTTAGTTCATCAAGTAATTCATTAATTGTAGGAATAGGAAAAGGATCGTGCATAGTGATAGAACTCAATGCACGATAATCAAAACAAAAACATTGGCTACCATCTTTTTTTTACTAGAAAAACTAGGGAAAAGATTGGGGTGGTACTTTGGGAATGTGAATATATGTAAGGTTTAGCATGCACAAGAGTTGAGTTAGACAAAAGTTGAATGGGATGGCCACAATCTCTCTTATGGGGGGAGGCCACATGGTGAGTGGAAAACTTGGTCATATTTTGTTAGGAAGGTTTATATTTGTGGGTCTATAGAGTTGGGATGTTGTGAGGTAGTGTCTGAGCTAGGGTCTAAGGGTAGAAATTAAATGGTATGTAAGGAGGCTATAGCATCAATGTGAACTAGACTAGAGAGTTGATGGAGGATAGAAGGTTGAATAATGGTTAGTGGTGGTATCTCATTTTAGGGTATATAATGATGTTCTTTCCCATGGTGAATGTCATGGATGGAATAGCAAAATCAGATGTCACACGTCCTAGTGTCCGTAACCATTCAATGCCCAAAACAACGTCAACACCTCAGGTGTCTAGGGAATGCGTAAAACTCTCTCGATCAGTGATGCTAGCATTATAGAAAGTCCATATAAACCAACTAAGTGATTCACCTTACATGTAAAATGAAATTATATGCAAGCATTGGTCTAAGGGAACTTGATATAAGTAGAAAAATTGTTCTGCCTGCAATAATCATTTCATTTGTTGCGATCCATCAAAATAGATTAATTGTAATTTTGGGGGTCTAGTTTGTGTAGGTAAAGAGTATGTGGGGTTAATGGTTGGTCGGTTATAAGGGCGGTGTGGGATGTAAGGGGGGGGGGGGGGGGGGGGGGGGGGGGGTAGGGTTATGCTTAGAAATGTAAGATGTAGAGGCTAGGTTTGGGGTCAAGTGGTTGAGGGGGTAAAAGGTGGATACATGCTATTTTTTTGAGATTGATTGCAATGCTTTAGCAATGGCCTCACGTCTAGCATATTGTTGTTCTTTATTTTCTTGTAACTTATCTACAAATATCTACATAAGATATTCATCAATATCCTTGTTGGAGCTTTTGGGAGGCATAATTCAAAGAATAGAAGCATCAATGACAAGGATCAAATTAACTACTCGCTTAATGAGGAGTGAAAGCAAGAAAATCAGTATCTTAGAAGATCTCTTATGATACAAATTATTTTATTATGATTTGTTTGTTATTTAATTAGGAGTATGATATTAGTATAAATATGAGTTAGTTGTAAGCCTTTTTTAAGACAATCAAAAAACACAATATCATCATTCCTACTACTATACAATCTACTATTTTTAGCATCTTATTTTCTCCTTCTATACCACAACCCTATAATTTCAACATGGTATCAGAGCCATGATATCCGTCTTGAGGAAAGTTTAGGCATGTGATCACAAGTTGGATTCAAATGATGTATATGCTCCAACTTAAAGGAATTGTTTTATATAGAATTTTTGAAGTGGTTCACGTTTTTTGTGGTTCAGATCTATCATGACCTATTCAGACCCGATCATGATCGGGTCCTACTCACCCCTATTTAGTATTGTAGTTATAACTCTGGAAGGAGGGGATGTGAAGTGACAACTCTTAAGAAAATGAAGACTCTCATGAAATCTTAGTATGTTAGGAACATGTTCACCCGAATACTAACGAAAGCATCACAACAAACCTCATGCTTTCTCATTTACACCTTATCCCTCTACCAAAACCCCATTTTCCACTGCCAATTTGATTCACCTTCAATAAAAGGGCATTGTAAGACTTCTCCTTAATTGCTTTCTCCACACGCTTTAGGTTGGTGACAAGGAGATCATCACCAACAATCTGCACTTGCTGGCCAATTTTAGTTGTTAACTTTGAATAGTGCTCTCAGTCATCCTAATCAAATGGATCTTCAACAATCTTGAGATTTTCTCTGATCCATCATTATTCTCCTCCTTCAAATTCAAGTCATATGTTTTGTCATTGTTCTCATAAAATTCAAAAACAGCAACATCCATTCCAATTATAACCTTTCCAGTATAGCCAGTTTTTTGCAATTGTAGTCTGAAGCTTTTATGTATTTGAAATAGTGCTTCCTGTCATTATTGTTGGAATTGTTGGAGACGTTCACATTAGTGGATGATGACATAAGCTAGCCGTTGAACAGGAAAAGCATCTTAAAGGCCACTCAGCGAGCTATTGTTGATGATCTCATTAGTATTGGGTATACAAATGAAGCCATGAAACTTAAGTCTAAAATTCGAATAGCTCGATTATTATATCTGAATATGTATTGATCATTGGAGGAACCTTTGTTGGCCTAACAAAAGGATGAAACTCGAGTTCATAACCCCGTAATTAGATCTTCATAACTGTCATGCATTGGAAGACTATAATTATTATGCTTCAACATATTTGGTAGTTTAATGACTCATTAGTCTACATTTTCTATGTTGTTTAGTGTTGCTTGTTACGCGACAATCATTATTGAAATTTCCTTCGGGTATTGAAATTGCGTTCGGTCTTGAAATTGCGTTCGGGTATTGAATTTCTTTCGGGTATTGAATTGCCTTCGGATATTGAATTGTCATGGTGGTTAAGCTTTGGGATAGCTTCTGCCTAGATGGTTAAGTGTTATTATCTTCATATTCTTCAATTTCTTTTTATGAGAGCTTGAAAAACTCATCATTGATCATTGATCAATTCATTTCAAATTTCGTCAACATTTGCAACCATTTGAAATTATGCTTGGGGAAGTTCAAGTAATTATTTTGTTTACTTTTATTTTAAAGGGAATATTTGTAACAAGCTAAGCTTAGTAAGCTTTAGCTTGAGGGGGAGTATTAGAATATATGGTATTATCTTATAATATCTTAAGAGAATATATCTATTATGATCATATCTTAGATTTGTTTAGAGTATCTTAGAATATCTCTTAGGATACAAATTATTTTATTATGATTTGTTTGTTATTTAATTATGAGTCTAATATTAGTATAAATATGAGTTAGTTGTAAGCATTTTTTAAAACAATAAAAAAAACACAATATCATCATTCCTACTACTATACAATCTACTATTTTGAGCATCTTATTTTCTCATTCTATACCACAACCCTATAATTTCAACAAATTATTCATAAAAAGTTATTGCATAAAATTTAAGTGTAATAATAAAAGTTCATTCTTCTCTTTCTACCTTGCATACAACTATTAGGTTATATACCAACATATCTAGATTTAGGGTTATTGCTAATAAATAATTTTTGGGCTTAGCCATAGTACTTTTAAAAATAAAACATTATTCCCTAATATAATCTAATAACCAAGTAGGCTGTAATTTAGTTCTAATGGGCATTTGTGGTTGATCTTGAGTTGGGCACGTATCACTCCATTTGCTATTAGGGTTATTAGGACACAACTTTACCCGCTCATCCAGTTTGGCTCGATCATGATCAGACTCGGATATGGTCAGGTTTTATTGGGTTTAGGGTCGAGTTCAGGTTCAAAAATTAGATTTGATCAATATTTAGGGCATCGTAAGAGACAAACATGATCTAACCGATCGATGGTCACCTATTTGTCATGTTTGCATGTGTATATTCAATTGTATATAAAACAATCACATCTCTTTAATACAAAGTATCAATAGTTCTCTAATTTTTCATTACATATACATATATGTACATTGTGGACTCAGGCTTCTTAAGATAAGGGAAGCACTTCATTCCACTTGTTCTAGACATACTCAAAACTCCTAACAAGCAAGAGAAATAAAGAAAACAATGAGTAAACAAGAGCTACAACAACTAGAATGTCAAATGATTAACAAAGTACATACATATATGTCGTTTCATATTTCAAATTACATATCTATATTAATAAGTAATATTGAGAATAATTTATTTAAAAAGTATACCCGATTGACATTTGAGGTCGGATTAACCTACAAGTCTAGTTCCAGATTCAGATATATATATTAACTCATGATGTAGGTGGCAACACATGTGTGTCCAAGCCTAGGTGGCAACACATGTGTGTGATGACCATATAGTGTGTGTTCTCCCCCACCACAAAATTAGAGTGATACATCTCAATTAACACATTTACTACTTATAAACATTTTTGGAGTGTTTTTTCTACCCAACATGAGATTTCTCCCCTTTTTTTATTTTCACACATACAAAATGCCAACAACCATTCATTCTCTTTCTTAGGCTTTGTCAATACTCTTCTTTTGTTTTCAACACATAATGCCCAATTTGTTTTGTTCGAAAAACATTGAACATGTATTCTTTAATATCACTCTCTTTTAAGATTTCCATGCAAAACTGAAACTCTTCACGAGCTTCCATAACCAGCTCTGCTCTGTAATGTAATCATCATGGACCCAAAATGCTTCTTCTTCACATCATAAAATTGTTCACTACTAGTGTTTTAAATTCCATTTCTCAATTAAATCTGTGACGATAATATTGCGGTTTTAAGAATCATCTCAATATTTGAGTTGTTCATCATGGTCACAATATTGTTTAAGGGACACAATTATGTCTATATCAGCTAAATTTTCCGTAATTCCAATAAACATAAGAGTAAATTAAATTACATTAACGTCTCCTCAGTTTTAGTAAAATTATATAAAGTAACTCCTCATTTTTTAAACCTACAAAAACACCCTAATTTATATACATACATTATACTAATCATTTATGTATGAGAAATAAGTGTGATTTTTTAATAAAAAAAATGATAAGTGTAATTAAATTAAACAAAATATAATATATTGTAGATACAATCCAAATAGTATATGAATCGTGTAAAGACCTAAATTCTACCCTTAATTTTTTTCCTTATTTTAATCAAGTTTCATGCATTTTTCCTATAAATCACCTATGCCAATTACATATCTTTATTCTAAAATCGCAATCTTCTCATTACACTCACACCATAATCCAATGACGACATACACAATGGTTTGACAGAAAAACATAATTCATATTAATGCAGCTCAATAACAACTGCATACAACTAGCTATAGGTTTCCAAAACACTCATAGCTACAAATATCCAGCGTTACCATCATGTACAAATATCATACTCATAGTTACAAATATTCAGTTTCAAAATACAATCAATAAATTTACAAAAAGAATAGGCAAGAAGACTTCAAAAAGCAAAAACCTCTAAGCTCCTAACCAAACCACCTTTACATCTTCCGCCTACCTGCAATGGGATTAACATTGACCATACACAGAAAACACAAAGGAATAAGTCGTTAACTCAATAAAAGTCAATATTCGTTAATCCACATTTTAATAAAGTTAAGTAAACAATTTAAAATTAAATGTACTTAAAACCTTTTTCATCGTTTATACTTTGGAAAACCATGTTACATAACTTGAGCCAAAGTTTGCTACATTGCTTGAGCCAAAGCCACTACACCACTTAAGGTTAGCTAAAACAGATTTCCCTTTTTCTTTGAAAACGTGCTATATAATTTGAGCCAAAGTTTGCTATATCGCTTGAGCCAAAGCTTGCTACCTCGCTTGAGCCAAAGCTTGCTACATCGCTTGAGCCAAAGCTTGCTACATCGCTTGAGCCAAAGCTTGCTACATCGCTTGAGCCAAAGCTTGCTACATTACTTGAGCCAAAGTTTACTACATTACTTGAGCCAAAGTCGCTAACCAATCATGGTCGGCTAAAAACGAGTTTTCTTTTCATTGACACTCCATCAATTTATAAACAGTAAATTCACATCATCATTATTACAAACATACCCATATATGTTTATAATAAATAAGTGGTTCACAACTCAATACATTATTCATCAACCAGAAAATCCACGCATTTTCTAACACAATGCATAAGTTAAAGACTTATTATCCTTACCTTGGTGAGTGTTGAGTTGGGTTCTTGGCAACTTCGCAAGTTCCACCGATACCGCCTCCAACTTTAGGATCTTTCCTCATTCCCATCATATAACATAATGTTAGTCATTTATTTCAAATATCACATAAACAACTTACATTGCATTATTTAACCATACAATATATTCATCATATTTTTAATGTTTCTAAACCACCTTTATCATGAGTTTACAATCATCTAAAACATACATATTCATCTCATATTTCAACATTAGAAAGTAAACTCATCTCCTACCTATAGCATTTTACCCATTTCTCCCTCTTACTACATTTTCATTTTAGGGTTTTGGGGTTTTCAGGAATCAACCCACCAACCCTTTCCATTCTTGAAATACTAACTCTCTAAACCAAGAGTTTATGAGAGAAAAACAACATAAAACGAACCATAACTCAAAAGAGTGAGTTTTCATGGTTTCTCATATTTTGAGAAGAGATCCAACATACCCAAAATGAGTTTCAAAGGGAAGAAGAGAGTTAGAACCAAGAGTTTTATCTCTTCTCAAGCTCTTGGACGAGAATCAAAACTCCTTGACCTTGGAAATGCTCTCTTCTCTCACCTCTCTTCAAATCTTAACCTTAAAATGTGTTTGGGGTTTTCCTCATTTAATGCACTCGTCGGATTCTCGCTTAAGCGAGCTCATTCTCGCTCAAGCGAGAAAATCCTACCCATTTTAAAAACTTAGACTTGACCCTCTCGCCCAGGCAAGGGAACTCTCGCTCAGGCGAGACATCTCTCACTCAAGCAAGGATCATCTCGCTCAAGCGAGGATCTTACAACTTCGACAGGTCCAAAATGTCACTTTTCTCGCCCAGGCGAGCCATCTCTCGCTCAGGCGAGAATCCTCCAGTATAGCCCAGGATTTCACCCTCCCAGGCGAGAATCCCTCGCTCAAGCGAGAATCCCAGGACTGATACTATAATTTTAAAGAATGAAATCAAGGGTGTTACAAATCGGTACATTTTTATTATTTTTGGTTCATTACAAAATGCGTCAATAATTTTAAGGATATATTATTTAAATCACTCTTATATTATATTATAACGGACAAAAAAAGTAATGAAAATATATTGGTTCGTATAATATTGGACTTGTTTCCTCAATATACCATATTCTGTTTAACTTAATTACATTTATCATTTTTTTTTTACAAAATCACATTTGTTTCTCATGCAGATGTGATCAATGTAATGTATGTTTATAAATTATGGGAGTTTTTGTAAGTGTCAAAAAATAGATGAATAATTTATATAATTTTACTAAACTCAGAAACTATGGATATAATTTACTTTAATTTAAATGAAAGAATATTACTACAATCAATACCACAACTATAATATAAATCTCTAGCAAACAATGTTAATAAATGTTTTTACAATCTTACTAAATCCTTTTTGGTTTGGGAAATAAAATGTAGCATGAAACAAGGTAGAATCACGTTCACACCATTGTTAGGACCAACCCACCAAGACACGTGTGGAACCATTTTATGATGCAGAAGTTGCATGCCATTCATTATTTCCACGGTTTTGTTACTGAGTGGTCAAAATTTTGGTAGAATAAGGTAACAAAGTTGATGTTTTTTGGTGAAATTTACATGTTAGTGCATACTTGTTAAGGCATGCATGTTTGATTCTCACTATATCTAACTTTTTATATCTTTTCATATTTAAGAAATAATTAAATATGGTGAAGTTTTTATACAATTTGACTAAAGTAATATCATTTAATTATATTAAAAACCAAATTGAAAATAAAGGTGGAAAAGAGAAGTTATAAATAAAGGTATAGTTGAAAAATAAAATATAATTATGTTTTGAGGGGATATGAAATTGAGGGGACATGAAAATAGTTTGGTTTATCATCTATTAACTTTAGAATCCAATATATATATAGTATCAGTGTAAAGATTCATTTATTTGTATTATTTTTTCTTGAAAAACCAATAATCATTAAATATGAATAATAAATGTTATAATAATACTGTATAAAAAATTGCATATATTTTATTCTCTTAACTTTATAGTTAAGACAAATCATTAGATGACATTTTCAATGAATTTATAATTTTAATTTATTAATGCATAGGTTTTGTTATTTGGTATTCCTAAAGATATTTATTAAAGAATACAATAAAGGAAAACATGTATTGGGTCTACACTCCTTAATTATTAAGGTCTTAAATTCATCATTTCCCAAAGTAAATTTAGTTCCTTTATTTTAAGGTCTTATATTGGGCAACCCTACCCAATATAATTTTTAATAAGAATTAGATTCAAGTATATTTGGTTTTAGGTGCATGTTTGGAACTGATTTTTTTTGTTCCAGACAACATTGGACTTTCTCTTAGACATATTGATCCAAGAATAATAGCATTAGCATGAGACACATCTTGCATAAAATTAGAAGTTAAGCCTCAAATTCATAGAATTATAGCATTAGCATGAGAGATGTCTTGTATATAATTAGAAATTTGTGTATTGGGACATTAACATGCCTTAACTCGTAATGTTTTATTTGTTAGTCGAGTTTTGGAGGGGAATGAAAAAAAAATGGAAGACTTCAGATTCATCTTATAAATGTATTTCATGATTCTGAAACATTATTTTTCTATTCATTTTTCTTCAAAATTCAACTTACAAACAGACCCGAAGTGGAAAAAGCAGAACTCTTATCTACCTAATTTTGCTTTAAGCAGCATTCAATCAAATCCAAAGAAACGACAAAGGGTAGAGATTGTATAAGTAACAAACAATGGACCATCTTTGTCTATAATCTTAGTTGGAAAATTTTGTTTGGATCAATGGACGGTGTGACAGGAAGAAAATATACAAGAAAAAACATGTCTACATGATTCAAAGGAAATATTGAGAAAAAAACTACAAGGAAAAATATATTTTTTAAGAAAGTTATAAATTGTTCATGAACAAAATTCTTATATCCATAACGAAAGTTAAATGTACATTATCATAAAATATAAGTCAAATTTTTACTAACTGGGACAATTTTAAATAGGAATGAAAAAAATTGAATCCTAAGTTTTAGATAATAAAAATCATTACAAGTTTGGTAGTTGAATGCTCTATCTTTCTATGTACTTGTTCCACCTTAATTTGGTAGAAGACAAACAAAATTTATGTGGCCAAACTCATTTTTTTATATATATTTTTTCTCTAACTTTTAACAACTTCATTCCTCACATATTTCTTTTATTTATTCCTCTTGAATCTCTCTCTTTCCTTCTCTATCTTCCACACACTCATACACATGTTTTGCTTATAAATACAAAGAAAATAAGATCCATTTGTGGGTAACTTTAAGCACTAAATTTTGTGTGTTTAAGTGAGTGTAGTGTGGGTAACTTCAAGTTCAAGTAATGATGATGATTATGGAGATGGGTTTTTGCATGTGGGTTTTTGTTCTTATGGCTATTAGTGTAACACTTTTGGTCCTAAAATATGTCCTTAAGAATGTAAATTGGTGGCTCTATGAGTCTCATTTGGGTATGAAGCAATATTCTCTTCCCCCTGGAGATTTAGGTTGGCCCTTCATTGGGAACATGTGGTCCTTCCTTAAGGCTTTCAAGACTAATGACCCTGAATCATTCATCTCCTCTTATGTCTCTAGGTAAGAGCCACCATCTTCATTTAACTTAATATAAGCTAATATAGTAGTTAGATTCTAATCATCAAAGTTGCTAGCAATTAATGTAAAATTATCAAGAAGTTAGTTTGGTAAAGGCATATAAAATTAATCCTCCAAAAAAAATGTACTGGTAGTAAAGTTAGAACGTGGATCACCTTTCCCAAAATAATAATATTTCTATGTCTCAAATCAATCAACTTCCACTAATAATTTAATATTTTTATAATTTTTCTCTGTAATGAAGTAACATTTTTTTATTAGATCGAGACAAAATTTTGGGATGGGAATTGAGACAGGTAACCCCTTTTCCTAAAGTTGGCCTCTTAATAAAATGAAAACATATCCTTAAAAAGAATAAAATGGCCACATCATCTTAATCTTTCTTAAAATAATGGTTGGCCATTGGAATCTCTAGGACTTTATTTTAAGTTATGGGATGATTATTTTAAACTTTCAAAGACATATTTGGTGACATTTTTCTTTGATCCACAAAGTTGGTATTCATTTCATCTTTTTACTCTATGAAATTTGATATTTAAACATTAAAATTTGCATATGACAAAATATTAATTTTCTAGCTATATTATTTTGAAGAAAAAAATTTAACATCAAGGGGTATTTAGTAATTTTACTATTTTATACTTGTTTATATTTTTATCTACCAAAAATAATTATGGTGTCAACATGAGAGTTGTACAAATAAACTTTCTCTTAACCAAAAGATTTGTGTGAACTTGTTTCTCACAAATTGGTATGTATATAACAACAATGATGCTTAATTACTATAATGCTTACTTTCCATATTCATGTAAGCAAGTTACCAAGTACAATAAAACAAGGACACTTCCAAAATAAACTATTTGAGTTGAGCTTCACTCCGATACCAGAGTCCAGTATCGGAATATGATGAAAAATGATTTGTTTTGTTCAATTTTAAATTTGTTATTAAAAAATAATTTAAAATCATGATCGTTAAATATATATTTTTGTCATATGTCATAATCTTCATCCAATATTTATTCTCTATTATTAGATACGACACCATCCAAAACTTATTTATTCTATTGACTTATCATGTTTGGTATGAATATGTTTTTAGATTATAATTATAAACAGAAAAAAAAATCAACTCTTCAAACATGAACATGTTTTTCTTTTTGTTTATGAGCTTTTTTACTTCCATAAACTAAGCTTATAAACAACAAAAAAAACAAGTAAAAACAATCATACCAAACATACATGTGGCTCACAAGTCACAAGCCATCATTGTAAGCAACAGAATACCCCCAAAGTCCATAATGATTTTTGTGTCCTTTTGTTATGTACAACCAAATTTTGTACAACAAAACAAGGGTTGGTTTAGATTCTTAGATGAACAAAATATTAAGGGTTTAATTCGTGTGAACTATACTTGTTGGGAAGAACACATACAACTCTGAAAGATATTAGTTTCTTACTTTAAGACACTGAAGAAATATTATTGGTAGTACAAAAAAACCAAATTTTATACAGGCAAATCTTATTATTTATACAACCAAAATTTGTGTATATCATCCTTTTTTAGGAGAGAAAGATGAAGATGAGGGTAGCTTCATTTCTTTTCCAAAAGAGGATGTTGCACAGTGTCCTACAAAATTGATTAACAAGGTTGTTGTATATGCTTCTTGCATAAGTGGACAATGGTTTTGCTTGGTTTAACACATTGTTGTGAAAATGAATAGTGAATTGATACTGATATGACATAATAATTATATCGTTTATGCAATCATACCGATTAAAATTGACTAAATCGATCAAAAATGGGTTATACTAGCCGATTTCCATTTAAAATGCACTTATCATACCAATTGATTTTCATTTAAAATTACAACTTTTAGTGACTTAATGTTTACCAAAATATTATTTTGGAGGTTCATGCAACCACTACCCTTGCTTAGAGTCTTCCACAAAGTTAAACATTTTGTTTTAACAGATGATATAAGTAAAAACATTTATCAATTTCTTTATTATTATTTCAACATTAATGATAGTACAACCGCTATATTATGATATACATAAACATGCAGAGAAAATATTCATGTACAAAGTTATGATAGAGCTATATACATCATCATTATTTGGTTAATAGTATGGTCCAAAGTGTATAACATAATCAAAGTCTCTAATAATCTTGTTATGTAGAAAATTTTGATAATGCAAACTCACTATTATGTTAATTGAATAAAAATGCAGATATGGAAAAACTGGAATATACAAAGCCTATATGTTTGGAAGTCCAAGTGTAATTGTGACAACACCTGAAGGTAGCAGAAAAGTTTTAACAGATGATGATAATTTCGCACTTGGTTGGCCTCGTTCGACAATCGAGCTCATCGGAAAGAAATCATTCATCGGAATATCGACCGAAGAACACAAGCGCCTAAGGCGTTTAACATCGGCTTCAATCAATGGCTTGGAACCGTTGTCTTTGTACTTGACATTTATCGAAACAAATGTGAAAAGTTCATTGGAAAAATGGGCTTCAATGGGAAAAATCGAGTTCTTAACTCAGGTTAGGAAACTTACATTTAAGATCATAGTGCATATTTTCCTTGGTGCAGAGAGTGAAGGTGTTATGGAATCCTTGGAAAGAGAGTACACAGCACTTAATCTCGGAGTTAGAGCGATGCGAATTAATCTTCCTGGATTTGCATTTCATAAAGCTTTCAAGGTATGTTGCTAAGTCTCTTAAGTCTTAAGCATCAAAATCTAAAGATACTTAACACTTACGAGTCGAGAGAAAACGAAAGGTTTATTACCATGGTCGTAGAGCCGGTTTTCCAACCGAAAATAATCACATGATATACTTGAAAGAATGTCATATAGGTATGTAGTCTTCAAATGAAACAGAAAAATGATTATTGTTATTTGTCTGCAATGTTTTACAATTCTACGATTTCAGGCTAGGAAAAATCTAGTGGCGATATTTCAATCGGTTGTGACCGAGCGAAGAAAACAAAGGAAAGAAAAGTTGTCAATAAAAGCCAAAGACATGTTGGATGCTCTAGTTGATGTTGAAGATGAAAATGGAAGAAAACTTACTGATGAAGAAATCATTGATGTTATGATAATGTATTTGAATGCGGGACACGAATCTTCGGGACATCTTATGATGTGGACAATCTTGATTCTACAAAAGCACCCTGAATATTTCCAAAAGGCTAAGGTATCAAGTTACTTTATCACTTTGAATTTGATGTTATTCTCATGTTATCTGAGATTTGACAAAATTTTACGTTTTCTGTTGATTGAATAGGCCGAACAGGAAGAAATACTAAAAAGAAGGCCATCAACACAAAAGGGACTTACACTTAAGGAAATTCGGCAGATGCAGTTTCTTTCTAAGGTTGATATGTATTGATTTCAAGATAAGATCAACTAATACTAGACCATATTATAACCATCTGTTTTAATATTTCAACATTGCATAGGTGATCGATGAAACGATGCGCTTTGTTACATTCTCACCGATGACCTTTCGGGAGGCAAAAGCTGATGTCAATATCAATGGTTAGCCAATGTTCTGCTTATTTATTTCGCAACAATCTAATTTCAAGATCACTGAAGAGTGAAGACTTTTAATGCATATATCTTCTCACTTTGTTGTTTCATTTGGAATTAGATGTAATGTAACATATGCACTTATGCAACATGATCTTCAAAGTTTTATTCATATTACACCGAACTGAACTAATCGTGTTTCGATTGTATAGGTTACACTATTCCAAAAGGTTGGAAAGTTCTGGTTTGGTATAGGGCTGTTCACCAAGATCCCGAAGTATATCCTAATCCGAAAATATTTGACCCTTCTAGATTTGATGTAAGTTGCAAAAATCATAAGTCTTTGAATTTGAAGTTAACAAATAGGAAAGTCTACGCATTCTAATAAGTCTTTGCTTATGTTCTTTATCATCTAATCTATCAATTCGGCTCATGCTTATTCATAGATCGCACGAAAAGCCGGTGAATTCCTTCCCTTTGGAGCAGGAACTAGATTATGTCCCGGGAATGATCTTGCCAAACTCGAAATCACAGTTTTTACTCATCATTTTCTTCTGAATTACGAGTGAGTAACCATAAACTTGTTCTCCCTCATTATGCCATTCTTACACTATCTAAGTATAAGAGAGTAGGAAAATAATTTTACTTTACTCAAAGCTTTTAAGTAAACATGTTAACCAAAGTATAATGCCTGAAATTGATTGTCTCAATAAGTACTTTGTTTTAGCTTTTCTTATTATACCATAAGAGTTGATAAATTCACTGCGTGTTTACGAATGCTCGATCCAAATTCGAAATACCATATGTACAAAATGAATCCACTTGTTATATGATTTCTCCTTCACAGAGATAGATATAAGATCTATGGACCAATTACTTAGAAGTATATTTTGTGAAATTTCGGGATTTTATGTGAAATTTAAGTTGAACTTGGTAATTTTTATTTTATTCTTCTAGGATGAAATGATAAAACCTGATAATGCAGAAATTATGAGAGTTGCACATGGTCTTAAGCAATATTTAATGGACTGCAAATCCTGAAGAAATCAGCATCATCATTAATCATTGGGCTCATTTACCGGTTTCGCCCATTTGGTCTTAAGCAATATTTAATGCACATGATTTTAAGCTCATTTGCCCGTTTCTCCCTTCCCGTTTGCCCGCCAAGTTGCGGATATTTTTATTCGACAACGCGAGTGACCAGCAAGCATACTTTAAGAAAAAAATAAGAAAATTTTAAATAAATTATGATGTAATGTGATTTTAATGCCTAAAAAAATATAATCTAATGTGATTTGTTCAACTTCATATAAAATATCGAAATTTGTGTTACTTTTTTATCTTCAACTACTTTATTTAATTTCTTTTTTTATTGGGGAGGGATCCACTTACTCCAAGAGTATGTGGAAAAACATCTACTCCACATCATGATCATTCATACTTGAGAAATCCAATGGTTTGTATAAGTGAGTATATCTAAACCATTGGATTTTCCAAGATTGAATGGCTAAGATGTGGAGTAAGTCTTTTTCACTTACTCTTGGAGTAAGTGATTCCTCCCCTTTTTTATTATATGATTTTTTTTAATTATTGAACAATGTCTATGGGTCGCCCACATGTCCGTTAGCCCGTTTTAAAACGAGCAGGATATTGAATTTTGTCCGTTAAGACAATGAGGACATCCCCTCGCCCGCTTAAATTTTTGCGGGCACGGGCAAACGGGTCGAGAAACCCATTTTACCATCTCTACCCTTAGGTGATCACCTCAATTGTCTAAGGCCAACCACGGCCCAAAGAGTAAATTAAATTGTTATTTAAATAACATATAGAACATTATGGTATCGTTGAATTTATGTAGTCGATCTTACCTAATGAGACTAAAGTTTGATGGTTAGTAATTAAGTAATTGTCACCAATTAGAAATATCTCGATGCCAGGGAAAGAGAACATTTTTGTACACAATATACAAGTGTGCCAATGTCATCCATTTATGATATAGTTTTCTTTGAATGAGTTGATTTTTTATATAATTAAGGGTGTCCTCTCATCCTATGGGTAACAGGATAGAGAACTAATTTTTTGAAACATGTGGTTGTGTCTCAATAAATGTTGCTCAACTAATCGAATTATTAACTTTTTGGTCTATCTGAGATTTCGGTTGGGTTTTACATTAGTACACCAACGTCTTTTTGGTTGTGTGAGTTGAATTAAGAGAATATAAAATATTAGAGAAGTTGTGGACTGATTTTGTTGAATATATTGCAGTGTTTAAATATATTTTCAAGATTGGGTCATTGGAATAACAAATGTTTTATGTTATTTGTTTTGCTACAGGCTTGAACAGCTTAATCCTAAATGTCCTATGATGTACTTACCTCATCCAAGGCCTGTGGATAAATGCTTGGCAAAAGTCCACAAATGTTTAAATGCTTCTACCTAATATGGTTGTTCCTCTTTCAAAATTTGTACTCACTTTTTCTATCAAATAAGTTTATGTTTTTAACAGACTTATGATGTATAATAAAATGGTATGTTATTTGAGTAGTAATGTTCTAAATAATCATTTTGAAAAAGAAGAAGAAAAAAACAATATTACTAATAGTATCAGTGGTTCAACCGGTAGTTCCTAATTAAATTGTATACCGGTGAAGTTAGATATGCATATATATTATAATGACATTAATGTTCAAAAAATTAATAAAGACTATGATAAATAATTTTATTTGCAGCATTTGTCAAAACGAAATTTGTGACTTGATGGTAGACCAAGTTTTAGAAGTCTAAACAAAGATAATGATTGTGTGTTTGATCGTCCATAATTTTAAATGGAATTCGGTCAACATGATCGATATGACTGATATTGTTAATGAAAACTGACCGATATATTTTTACCGATTTTGACCGATATAATTACATGACTGATATAATTAATGTATCGAATGACTATTGGAACTAGTTTATTGGTTTACTTATTCATAAAACACACAAAATGTGACTGATTTTATATAACCCAAGATTTTTTATGACAATGGAACAACACAAAGTTCAAACACATAAGAAACATTCCACATTTATTGTTATGGGAAAACAACAAAAAGACTAAGCCAATCACATAAACTCAAGCTATGGTTTGGTAGAGTCCTAAGAAAAGGAAGGAACATTTGATTCATATTTAATTGTTTATTTCTGAGTTGATTTCTGAATGATAATAATTGAAAGAAGAAAGCTTAGTTCTCTTCATTTTCTTTTCAAAAATAAATTCCCAACCAGATTTTAAAGGTATGAAGATCTTTTCTTCCAATTCATATTCCAATTTATGCCTCAGACAAATCAAAATGTATCATTTAATTCAAGAAAAATTATAAAGACATAAACTAATTTTTATATTATTCTGTATAATTATACTAGATAAGAACACAAAGATATTGTCTTTTTGGTATAGAGGATCCATAATTATGTTAAAGGGTTTGGATCTTCTCCGATATTGGACAATCCAGTATGAAAGGCCCAGAATAATTTGAAGTTTAAAAAAAAAATTAATTGAAAATCTGCACCGTTAATCCTTTTAAATGACATATATCAGAATCTCTGGGGTGTACTGTATATGATCTGAATTGTATGTTAAAGTATACAAATTTGATGACTTGGCTTTTTGTGTGGTTAGTTGTTGTCTCACACAACTTGAATTTTTACATCATTAATTATATATATCTTTTATCCCTTTCTTATACCATCAATATTCAAAAGGTAGCGTAGAGATATTTCCAAAAATAATAAAATCACATCGATCATATCATTGTATCTCCACTCTTTTCTAATTTCAGAAGTTTAAACAAATGACTAATTAGTCTAAGACATATCCTATCTTACCCACTATTGATTTCATCTAAACAATAAAAGTCATTATATTCCCATATTTGTTATATAAGTAATGGTCCAAATTATTTGGTTTTCCATATTTAATGGCATAGATTATTAATTTGTCTAATTATATTTTTATTATATCATATAATATAAATATAAATTCAACATGCAAATTTTTAAAAAATAATTGGTTAAAGTGCATGTAAAAATGTTTTACATCGACTATCATTAATGCATTAATACATTATTTTGTAATATCATGTTGACCGATACTATCGTGATCATGGAAAACTCGTAACTGGATGTATGTGGTAAATGTTATCTAAATGAATTATGTTTTTCCGCAACATAAATTTGTATGATAATATAATAGGGTAAAGGGTATTTTCAAAGAGTGATACTTGAGAGTTTTCAATGAAGGTGACGACTGTATGTAAGAAAGGATTAAAATAAATGAAAAATTTTCAATGGTAGAAAATCGGGTCGTTACACGCATATATATATATATATAAATTTCACACATATATATAAATAATATATATAATTATACGTTTCTTTCGAGTTTTTCGGGTTCGGGTTACCCGAAACCCGATTGAGTTCGGGGATGATATTATTGTAACCAACCCTGCTTAATTCAGGTTCGGGTTCGAGGTTGGGTAAGCACAAACTTGACTCTGGCCCGCCCGTTGTCATTCCTAATAATTGATATCAATTTATATATGTTACGTGAGTATGAACAAACTTTTAGTATCAACTGTATCTATATGTCCTATAATTGATCGGAATATAATAAAAAATTCAAAGTGAGAATAAAAAATACTACAAAAAGTGAGAGTTGATATAACAAATGAAATTGAAAAAGGAAATAACACATTTTTGAATGTTTGTTTTTTGGATTGATTAAATATCTATCCAAATGGATATATCAATGAATATTCATTAAATATTATGTAAGGATTCTAAACCATCTATTACTAAAGTTATCCACCTAATTATATTCATTTAAATCCATTAGCTTTAATGAATAGATTTTGATGGATTATATATTTTAGATAATTTTATCACCTCTAATATTTATCTTATAATTTTTTTTTAAGAAAGTATCAACTTTATAATCTAAAATCATTTTTCGCTGCAAAATCAAAGAAACAAGAGCGACCCATAGGAAAATATAATTAAATCAAAAACAATATCTTACTTCGTTAAAAAACAAATATAAACTGAACTTTTTAATTTAGAGATAAATGTATAGAATTAAATTTAAAATGAAATTAAAGATGAAGCACACTTAACGTGTTCTTTAAGTGTGAACTTTATTTTAAAGAAGGAAAATTTGGATATAAAAATTAAAGATGAGACACACTAAATGTGCGTTGGTCTAGTGAGGTATGCCTCACTAATCTCCATAAATATCCAAAAGTGAAAGGTTCAATTAATAAAAGTGTTATTTGTTAGAAGATATAATCATATATTTCGAAAGTGATTCTTTACCCAAAAGGTTACTAATATCATTGGTAATATAAAAAATTAATTGTTATTAGAAAGTTTAATTTTAAATTTCCAATTTTTACTCTTTGCAAGAAAAATTATTAGATGGTTTAAGACTAATTGTCCCAACCAATCCAATCATTTTCATTGGTAAAGCATTAATAAATTAAAATTAAATGAGTTTAATTTTCCTAACAATTTTGAAGACTCTCAATTATGAATCAATGAGTCAACTCACAATCAAAATCCATTATAATTCGTGAGCCAATCCTTCTTCTTTTAAAAATCAGTATTTTCTTAAGAATCAATTATAATTACCCTTACCTCACGCAAATATGATATAATTGAAATTATACCAAACTCTCTTAAATGAAAATGTATTTTTTAATGCAAATAAAAGGGAAAAAACATCTGTGACAAAAGCAAGCTTTCTTCTTACCAGAAACTTTAAAGTAAATATTACTATGGTCCTTTATAATTTTTGTGATGTAAAACTGATCTTTTTTAGCATTTTTATGAACATTAATAAATAATATTTTGACTCATATTCATAATATTTGAATACATTTTGAACATTTACTTTTTCAATGAACTAATTCCTACATATGAAATTATTGAAAGAAGAAAATGGATTTTTTTTAATTCCTTATATATTATATTCCTATTATGTCCACATCATAATATATCATTTTCCTTATCATCATATTATAGAATTATTTTCATCTTAATTTTTACAAAAATTCTAACTCAAATACGTCACTAAGTTTTAACCAAATTATTTTAACATTTATTATAATTCAATTAACGAATAAGTTACTTGATAACAAATAAAATGCAACTTTGTTGTTGATGGGTAGAGATTGTCAAAAGAGAGTTTTATCAAAATTTGAGTCTAGTATAAAAATATATTTTTTTCTCTCATCTCCCTTTTTGGATGTGAGTGTGTGGTTACTCCCTAATAAGTATTATTCATAGAAATCAACCATTAATGCTTTAATTTTTTTGGAATTTAGTGATTTCTTATACCACTAGACTAACACATTGTTCATAATATTAAAATATTTGCAAACACGTGATTAAACCGGAATGTTTTGTATGAGAAATCCAACTATTTACCCATTTTATTTATGTTTACTAGTGTGTCGATATACACTGTGAGTCTGCCGACCAGTATTTTTATTTTATTATATTAAATATTCGATTTTTATATATTTTATTTTATAGAATTAGAATGTTTTTTGTATTGAGAGCACTTTATGTTAAAAAAATCGTGTTTATTATAATGTTCAATTTAAGGTGATGTAGATGGTTAATGTGCTAATGGTAGTTACCTAGGATTATATTATTTTTTTATAGAAATTAAAAAATTTAAGGGCAAAGTTGGAAAGTAGAAATTACATTATAGTGGTAGTTACATCAAGTATTGACTTTATATATAGTATATGAGGAGAGATCCATTAACTCCAAAATTATGTTTTTTTAAACTTACTCAACATCTTAGTCATCAATTTTAGGGAAATTCAATGGTTTGAATTAGTGGGTAGATCTAAACAATTGGATTTCCGTAGAATTGATGACTAAGTTGTGGAGTAAGTGGATCCTCACCCATAATATATATAGTATATATAGTATAGATATAGATATAGAAGTATATATAGTAATAATAATGATGATTGTTAATTATTTTGGTAAAATTTAGGTTACTAAATCACAATGCTCAATTTTTATTTGAATTCCAATAAACAAACAGCCTTTAATAAAAGGTGCCTAAAATGAAGAGATAAAACACATGGCTAAGTTTGAGTGGAATGTGTTATCGAAATTGTATTTTGTATTTCAAAGTAGGGGAGGGATCCACTTACTCCAAAAAATACTTACTCTTCATCTTAGCCATTCAATCTTGAAAAATTCAATGATTTAGATGTACTCACCAATTCAAACCATTGGATTTTCAAGAATGAATGGTCATGATGTGGAGTAAGTGTTTTTCCACTTACTCTTGGAGTAAATGAATCCCTCCTCTTCAAAAGTATATTGCTCTGAATTGTTGAGGATATGGGTGAATTCCAAGATTTATCATATGTATCATCTAATAAGATTAATTGTTTAAAAATTGAATATAATTTGTTTAAAAGATGACCTATTTAAAATATTTAGGAACAAGTTTTATCATCCCACCCACACACCAATTAGATCTTGAAATTTGTATAATGCAATTAGTTGTTACTTTCCTTGTTAAATGGACATTCTTAACAGAATAATGTATCTCCTCATATTAGGAGATAATTTATCTTCTTCAGCCATTAAATGAATGACATGTGTATTGTTTTGTTTGGTTTTAGAAATATTTTTATAGAAAATGATTAAATGGTACACATGTCACGATTTTATTGGCTGAATGAGATAACATATCTCCTTATACCAAGAGATACATTATTCTCTTTTCTTAAGAGAATAATGTATATCCTCATATCAGGAGATAACTTATCTTCTTCAGCCATTAAAAGAATGACATGTGTATTGTTTTGTTTAGTTTTAGAAATATTTTTATAGAAAATGATTAAATGGTACACATGTCACGATTTTACTGGCTGAATGAGATAACTTATCTCCTTATACCATGAGATACATTATTCTCTATTTTTAAGAGAATAATATATCTCCTCATATAAGGAGATAACTTATCTCCTTCAGCCATTAAAAGAATGACATGTGTATTGTTTTTTTTTAGTTTTAAAAATATTTTTATAGAAAATGATTAAATGACATGTCATTATTTTTATAGATAACTTATCCCCTTATATGAGGAGATACATTATTCTCTAAATATCAGGAGATAATTTATCTCCTTCAGTCATTAAAAGAATGACATGTGTATTGTTATGTTTAGTTTGAGAAATATTTTTAATGAAAATGATTAAATGGTACACATGTCACGATTTTACTAGCTGAAGGAGATAACTTATCTCCTTATACCAGGAGATACATTATTCTCTAATGTATCTCCTCATATCAGGAGATAATTTATCTCATTCAGCCATTAAAAGAATGACATGTGTATTGTTTTGTTTAGTTTTAGAAATATTTTTATAGAAAATGATTAATGAAACACATGTCACGATTTTATTGGCTGAATGAGATAACTTATCTCCTTATATCAGGAGATATATTATTCTCTATTGTTAATTGATGAAATGTTTTGATATTGTGATAAGATAGTAGAAAATTTTATTCATTATTTACTTATTATGAGAATTCCATAACCCTTACAATTCATAATTTTAGTATCTTGAGCCCCCTTTCAATTTCATTCTTATATTGTCTTATCTTAATTAGGCTTGATATAAATTCAGATAAAAATTTAGCTCGATCTAACATTAGGTGCAGGGATGACAATAGGGGCCGAGCGGACATGTGTAATGTATAATTGTGCTCATACCCGTACTATTTGTGGGTCCCCATGCGGATAGCGGATATCTGTAGGTATCCAATGAACTTTCAATTTTAATTATATTTTTATATATTTTACAATAATTAATTTATAAAAATAATTATTAACTTAGTAATATGATATTTATATGATAGTTTTATGGTTGTAATTCCATCATTAAATTTTATTATGAAATAATAATAAAAAATACAAATGTAATGTTAAAATAATAATAATTAAGTATAAAATATATAAAATATTTAATTAAAATATATACGCTGGTACCCGCAGTGCCGAAATCAAGATATTCGTTCCCACCTATAAACTATTTTTACTGGTACTCATTGCAGATATTTTGAAAGATACCCACATATTGGATATTTTTACTATCCCTAATTAAGTGAGATAACAAAGTGAAGTACATACCTAATTAATATTATAATGGATGATTTAAATCATTAAGTCTCACTTAAAATCATGGATGGTTTCACAAGTCAAACTTCCAAATCACACTTAGAAATCTAATAAAGTATAAGTTAGATTTTAGAAGATACATATTTATTTTCATATTTGAGATATATTTTATAGATAAAATAGAAAAGGACAATTGTAAATTTGTCATATGATAATTATAATATGATAAATATTTTTATTTACAACATTTGTCAAAATAAAATGTGTGACTTGGTGGTAGACCATATTTTAGAAGTCTAAACAAAGATAGTAATTGTGTATTTGATCGTCGATAATTTTAAATGGAATTCGGTCATCATTATTGATATGACCAATATTGTTTAAATGAAAGTTGACCGATATATTTTAAATTTTTGACCAATTTTGACCAATATGATTATATGGTCGATATAATTAATATATTGTACAAATATATAGACCATTTTATTGGTTTACTGGTTGAACTTGTGGGTATGGTATATTTTTCATAACACTAAAAGAATGTGACTGATTTCATATAACCCAAGATTATGACAATGGATCAACACAAAGTTCAAAAAAACATTCCTCTTTCTTGGTTATGGGAAAACAACAAAAAGACTAAGCCAATCATATAAACTGAAGCTATGGTTTGGTAGAGTCCTAAAAAAAGAGGGAACATTTGATTCATATTTAATGGTTTATTTGTGAGTTGACTTTTGAATAATAATAAAGAAGATGAAAGCTTAGAAATCATAAAATATATGGTTCTCTTCATTTTCCTTTCAAAAACAAATTTACAACCAGATTTTAAATGAATGAAGATCTTCGGTTCCAATTTGTGTTCCGGACAAAAAAATGTGTCATTTAATTGAACAAAAATTATAAAGACATAAACTCAATGTTATTAAAACCGTACCGGTTATCAAACTGGTCAGGGTACTGATATATTGGTTCAACCAGTGGTTCAGTAATTAAACCGTATGACAGTTAAATCGGATATACTTGCTTATATATATATAAACCTATAACAAAAAATTTCAAATAAGTAGGTATTCAGATTTATAATCCATATTCATAATCTACTCCAAATTCACACAAACAAACAACTCTAAGTCTTTAACAAAATCAAAGTCTAAAGTGCAAAACATATATTAATCCAAAATTATCACTTAACAAACGCAAAATACAAATAAATGACACAAGTATCAATCATTGAAGTTGAAGAATTTGTGAAGAATTGAAAAATTGAAATTTAAAAAAAAATTAATGTACAAACCAAGAAAAATCGCCCCTTTTACTCTTTCCAAGAAAAATTATTAGATGTTTTAAGATTAATTGTCCCAACCAATCAAATTATCTCCATTAGGCATTAATAAATTAAAATTAAATGAGTTTAATTTTCCTAACATTCAAATTTTCTCCCTTGGTAATGGATTAATAACTTATAATTAAATGAGATTATTCTAAAATTAATTGAGACCATTAATTCTACATCATATAATAATATAGACTCTCAATTATGAATCCATGAGTCAATTCACTATTAAAATTCATTATGTATCATCCTTGTTCCTGAAAAATTAAAAAATTCAAAATGTTCCGGAAATTATTAAATATGATCATTAAAAAATTATATTTTGACTCATGTTCACAATTTTTGAATACATATACTTTTTCAATAAACTAATTCCTACATATGAAGGATTTTTTAATTCTTTCTAATACATTAATTAATATTTCATCATGTTGCCATATTTTATATATTATATTCCTATTATGTCCACATCATAATATCCTTTTCCTTATCATCATCTAATAGAATAATTTACATTTTAATTTTTTTACAAAAATTCTAACTCAAACACGTCACTAAGATTTAACCAAATTATTTCAACATTTATTATAATTCAATTAACTAATAAGTTACTTGATAAAAAAGAAAAATGTAACTTTTTTTTGTTGATGGGTAGAGATTGTCAAAAGAGAGTCTATCAAATTTTGAGTCTAATATAAAAATATTTTTTTTTTGTATTACTACCAAGTCATCTCCTTTTTCGGAATGTGGGTATGTGGTCACCCCCAAACAAGTATTATTCACAAAAATCAACTATTAATGTTTTGATTTTTTTGGAATTCAGCAATGTCTTATATATACTATTAGACCAATACATTGTTCATAGTATCAAAATATTTATAAACACGTGATTAAACCATATGTTTTGTTTGAGAAATCCAATTATTTACCCACTTATTTATGTTTATAGTAATAATAATATGATGATTATTAATTATTTTAGTAAAATTTAGGTTACTAAATCACAATGTTCAATTTTTATTTGAATTCCAATAAATAAACAGCCATTAATAAAAGGTGCATAAAATGAAGGGATAAAACACATGGCTAAGTTTGAGTGGAATGTGTTATCTAAATTGTATTTTGTATTTCAAAGTATATTACTCTGAATTGTTAAGGATATGGGTGGATTCCAAGATTTATCATATGTCTCATCTAATTATATTTATTGTTTAAAAATTGAATATAATTTGTTTAAAAGTTGGCCTATTTAATATTTAGGAATGTGTGGTAGACAAGTTTTACCAATCCACCCACACACCAATTAGATCTTGAAATTTGTATAATGCAAATTAGTTGTTATTTTACATGTGTAATGGATATTCTTAATTTATGAAATGTTTTGATATCATCATAAGATATAGTATAAAATATTATTCACTATTTAATTATTACGAGAATTCCATAACCCTTACCATTGATAATTTTATCGTGAGCGAATCAATACCATTCTTATCTTATCTTGTTATATCTTAATTAATTTATATATACTTACTTCCTTCGTGTTTAGGGACATGTTTAGCTTGATCAAGATTTGGTGTAAGGATGTCAACAAGGTCGGGTGGACACAAGTAGTGCATACCTATGCTTATATCTGTACTATTTGTGGGTAGGGGTACCTAATGAGTTTTTAATATTAATTATATTTTTATATATTTTAAAATAATTAATATATAAAAATAATTTTTACTTAAATAGTATGATATCTATATGATTATAGTCTCATCAATAAATTTTATTATGAAATAATAATAAAATAGAAAAATATAATGTTAAAATAATAATAATTAAGTATAAAATATATAATTAAAATATATATGTGATTACCCGTATGGTGGGTATTATGATACTCGTTTTCACCCATAAGCTATTTTTACGGGTATCTTGATGGATACCAACATGTTTAGTATTTTTGTCATTCCTAATTAGGTGATATAAAAATCTTATCCAAAGTGAAGTTCATCCCTAATTAATATTATAATTTATGATTTAAATCATTAAGTCTCAATTAATAAATCATTAATAGCAAATCAAATTTCCAAATCACACCTAGAAATCTAATAAAGTATAAGTTAGATTTTAGAAGATAGATATTTATTTTCATATTTGAGATATATTTTATAGATAAAATAGAAAAGGACCATAGAGCACAATTGTAAATTTGTCTACATAATGATACAATATGATAATTATACTAGATATATAATTAACGTAGTTAAAATTGGTTAAACAATATCATATTGCTTAAAACTAGTCTGTGCATGGAAAAAATTCTATTTTTCAAAATGACATAATAAAGATTTAAATCTTGAAATCGATAGTTATGCGTAACATTATCAACTATTGAGATATTTCAATAATTAAATTATATGTTAGAAATAATAAATTTATATAAGTAAATGTATTATATTGATTATTATATAATCCATAAATTATTTTTTTATCATAAATCAAATGGTAACATAATAAATCATCATAATATAATATAGTGTAATATTTATCAACTGTCAGTATAAAGATTTATACATAGTCAATATATCATCACCATTCACTTAAATTATATATATTTAAGAGAATGATGTTCAAATATAAGTGATGAATAATATACTGATAATATAAAAAACTCTTACATTATTAATTCATACATCTTTTTCTCTAAAGAGCTATTTGTTAGAGGGTATAATTATACAATCCTTCCCGATGTCATTTATATTAAAATATAGGGGATGAATCCACTTACTCCAAGGGTAAGTGAAAAAACTTACTCCACATCATGATCATTCATTCTTTGGAAATCCAATGATTTGAATTGGTGAGTACATCTAAACCATTGGATTTTCCAAGATTGGATGACTAA
This sequence comes from Lupinus albus, assembly GCA_009771035.1. Lineage (NCBI taxonomy): Eukaryota > Viridiplantae > Streptophyta > Magnoliopsida > Fabales > Fabaceae > Lupinus > Lupinus albus. Next base: position 15,720,087 of record CM020010.1, read on the forward strand.
GATGAGGAGTAAATTTTTTTCACTTAATCTTAGAATAAGTGGATCCCTCCCCTAAAATATATATGTTCAGTTGATGTTTATATTTTTTGGGAATCTTTGTTGACACTCATAGGAATAATTCGAAAATGATATATTCCTATAAATATATTGTATAAAATTATTAAAATACTCGTATTCTAAAAAATGTATTTTATTTATCATTTTAGATATATAGTTGAGAAATTAAAAGTAATATTTTTTGATGTAATATAAATAAGACAACAAATTTACGGTAAATAATACTTGAATACAACTATAGGACATAAAAATTGTTATTTGATTACTTATCTGGTAAGTATTTAGTATGTAAAATATATTTTAGATATTTATATTAACCTTAAGTGAAGGATGAATCAAGAGATTTAAAAAGTGAATTCAACTTGCCCAAAAATTTAAGAATATAATTGACAAAAACATATAGCATTAAAAACATAAATAAAAATAAGTATTATATTGACACTATATATATAATATATAAAGTAATAAATCTATATAAAAAGAAAATTTAGGAATGAAACTTAAGTACAATTTGAAATGTACAATTTTTAGATGTGTGAACAAAACATTCCAAAGCTATTCCTAGAGAATAAGAAATTATTAAGGAGAATAAAATATGTTATAGTATAAGGAGATATATTATTTCATTCTGCCACTAAAATTATGATATGTGTCATATATAATCATTTTTTATAAAAATATTTCAAAAAAACTAAACAAATTAGTACACATATCATACTTTTAATGGTCAGATGAGATAAATTATCTCATAATACGAGGATATGTTTTATTCATTGAAACATGAGAAAATATTTTCCTTAGGAAAGTTTTACTTCTATACATTATTCATACCCACTATTTCCTGAAGTATTTTTTATAAACCGAAACAAACACCCCTAATACTAATAATTAAAGAGTGGGATATCTATATATTATTATCTTAAAAATTTATAAAAAATGAATATATATTTTATTATTCATTTTTTTTGAAGAAAGAGTTAATAATAATTAAATATGAGTAATGTTATAATAATAGTATATAAATATCTATAGATGAGTACAATTTGAATGTTACGTTTAGAATTATGAATACAACATTCTAAAGCTTTTGATATGAAAAAATAAATATTATCCGTAAGAAAGTTTTACACATGTTAATATTTTTTTACATTTTAAACAAACATGTCTAATACATTATTCCTAACCACTATTTAGAGAAATAACTTTTTATAAACTGAAACAAATATCCTATGATACTAATAATTAAAGATAATAAAATGTATTTATCAGAAAATAATTTATCATCTTAAATTCACTTATTATTTGACTAATATCTTATTATTTTTTATTATAAAAAAAATCAAGACATGTGTTATAAAAAAACAAAACACATGTTATACAATGAATAAATTTAAGGAGATAAGTTGACTAATAAAAGATCTTTACTATAAATATAAATAAGATCATATACATCTAGTGATGGGTTATCTACAATATGAGAACCTCATACACGGGGCGAAACAAAATTACTAATCCATTAATAGATATAAATAAATCCATGTTGATTTATGAAAAGAACATAATTAGCATTTATTATAATAAAAAGGTTTAATCTTTGTGGAGAAAAATTTGATAGGAAGAGATAGAGAAATGGTGAAAATTTCTGTAGGTGGATATGATGATGGAGAAGGATCTAGCAACCCAAATCAGAAACGAAGAAGGTTGCATCATAATGATGAAACAGATGAAGAAGAAGAAGAAAATCAACAACAACAACAACCTCAACAAGAACAAGAACAAGAACAACAACCTCAACAAGAACAACAACAACAACAACATGGATTTGAGGAAGATAGAACAACTGAGGAGGATAATGAAACTGTTGAATCAAATACTAGGGATAGATCAATTTCTATTACCCTTATGGATCCTGATGTTCTTGATTGCTGCATTTGTTATGAACCCTTTAGTGCTCCTATCTTTCAGGTAATTCACTTTTCTTCAAATCTCATACTTTTTGTTTTTTAATCATTATTTTGGTAAATTTTGTGTTTGATTTTTCAATTCTGTGTTTTTTTGTTTTTAAATTCTGTTTTTTTTGTTTGTTTGTTGGGTTGTTTTAATGTTTTTTGGATTATTGTATGTGAATATTGGAAACATTCTATCTGCTTGCGGAATAAGACTGCGTCGTGGGAGCCTTGTGCGCTGGGCCACCATTGTACGTGAATACAACAAAGAACAAACCTTTATTTCACTAGGTGGGATCGGCTACATTTATGATTGTATGCGAATAATTGATTTTTATTTTGGTGAAGTGATTATGGAATATTTAAGGATAGTGATTTATGTTTTGAATTAAAGTGCAATTGGTGATATGAGTGAACTATATGATATTTGGTTAGAATGGAATTGTGTGGATTGGGTTTGTTGTTATTCTGTTTTTTGAACTATATGGAATGCAATTGTTGGATTGAAGTGTACTACTATGTTCATATTTTTTGGTCTGTATAGTGAGAACAGTGTTTTCGTTGAATGAGAGCACGATGTCATGGGTTTTCCTCACGCAATGGTAAGGTTGTTTATCTTGTGACCGTGGAGGTCATAGGTTCAAATCCTAGAAAAATCCTCTTCACTTGCGTTGAGCCTCTTGCACTGAGTCACCCTTCTTATTGCTAGAAGCCTACAAGTTTCGTACGAAATAAACTGTTATTATTAATTTTTAAATATAGAAATGGCTATATGATACATCGCAGAGAATCTGACTCTTTTCGTTTAGCTGTGTTTCCTGGTATTGATAAATGGAGAAGTATTGCATATACAATTTGTTAAAATTTTTATGTAGATTACATTGAGTTTCCTCATAAAACTTCCCAACTTTAGTTTAATCTACTAAACAATTGATGCATTTGAATGACTGTATTTTTCGATGTTGCAGCTGCACTGTAGATGATATTTATGTGGGAGTGATTGTTCACTTTCAAAACTTGCTAAAGCTTCTAGATTATGTGTTCCTTTTGCTATAAGTTGTTGTTGATCACTTGGTTGTCATTTGCGTTACTTTTTGAGCCGATGTGTGTCTTTTGAAGCACAAATCTATCATGGTAACCCGAAATTGTTCTGAAAGATATGTTCAAGGCTGGGAATAAGGTTGAGAAATTTATAGATATGCATGTTATTTTCCATTAGATGAAGTTTTGGTTGCACTATGCTATTCTGTTCCTTTTAATATGTGTTTCTTATTTTCACTATTTGCTGTTTCAACTTGCAAGCTTTTCCAAAAGCATCTGTTTTTAATTGTTTTTATCGATTTGTGTTTAATGAAAAAATCTAATTTGATAACTTTCTGTGTTCAAATGGCTATTCAGTGTGAGAATGGACATATTGCTTGCTCCAATTGCTGTTCCAGACTTGGGAACAAGTGTCCCATGTGCTCAATGCCGATTGGCTATAACCGTTGCCGAGCTATCGAGAAGGTCCTGGAATCTATTAAAATGTCATGCCTGAATACAAAATATGGTTGTAAAGAGAAGTTCAATTACAGCAAGAAAAATGACCATGAGAAGGAATGCATCTACATACCATGTTTATGCCCACATCCGGGTTGTGACTTTGTTGCTGCGTCGAAGGAGTTATCCCTCCACTTCAGCCATAGACATATAGGTTCTGCAATACCGTTTGTATACGATAAATTTCTGCCTATTGTCTTAAATATTGACCACAAAGAAATTATTCTTCAGGAGAAAAATGATGGTAGCTTGTTTATCGTTCACAATAGCCGTGAGCATCTGGGTAACATAGTCCATCTTGGTTGCATCGGCCCCAAATCGATAAAAGGTTTTCATTACGAGATCTTGGCTAGGTCTCAGGGAAGCTCTCTAATATTGACATCTTTGACAAAGATCATTCAAGGCTTCTTTCCTAATCCTCCTTCAACCGGGCGCCTTCTGATTCCATCCGATTTCTTCGGTGCTGGAACACTGAAACTGGATATTCGCATAAGGTCTCGACAACAATCCTTGACTGGACATTGAAGAAGGCTCTATAGTTTTAGTTTATTTCTGCATGTGTTGTCTTTGTTACCACTTAGAAGATCAAATTTGATCTCTATGGGGATATTTGACTTTACTTTTCTCTCAACATAGTTGTAGTAATGAAGTAGGAAGACATATATATGCTTGCATGAATGCATGGGATTATTGTTTCCAAATTGTCCTGTGAATATGGTGTTATACCAAATCTCTATTTACAAATGGATTATGTCTGAGTTAAAAAGCACTTAGTTATTAACAAGTAGCTTATTCAAGTGCTTTTCTTTTTCTCTGTTTGCCCTGTAACGTACCACAAACTGTTGCTGCTAAAACAGTTATCTACTCACATTGCCTGAATCTTCTCGTTAGATTTTTTTTTGGTATTATCAAGGGTATAGGGTAAGGAATTAATCCCTTTTGGGATGCGTGACTGCTTCTCCCAACAATTGTCGCTCATAGGAATCGAACCCTTGACCTTTTGGTCTTTCTGAGGATATAGTGCGACCTTAATGAAAGACTATGATGTTGAGTAAGTTTTTTCTACTTACTCTTGGAATAAGTGAATCTGTTCTCTTTATTTGTTTAAGACTATAATTTTATTTTTAAAAGTGAATTGTTGTCTAAGGACTTAAACTGTTTTATGATAAAACATGGGAAGGATTGTACTAACATGAATTGTTTCATTGCAAATTTTTATTGAGGTATCAGAACACTGGGCATAAAACAAGTTTATGTGAAATCAATAAAATAAATATGGAGAACAATTGCACTATAGAACCTGAAATTTCGATTTATGGGAGTAACACATATTGTGAGAGACAACCATATGAATTAATTCGTTACTTATAGGGTGACGAATACCCTTGATTATATATATATATATGGATTGACTTAAGTAAGAATAATTTTCATATAAAAATTGCGAGAATAATAAATATGAGCCTTAAAACCAATTATGAATGATTAAGATTAAAAATTAGTTATTAATTACGTGATAGTTCTAATGTTCTAACATGTTAATAATATTGGATAATGTAAAAAAATGAAATTAAAACAATACCATATTAGATGATTAATTTGTACCTTATAAGATACCAAATGTGACATCTAGAAATTATAGTAAAATCACTATCAGCATTATTGAATTATTTATTGAGATGAAATGAGTTAGGTGGGAAAGTAGAAATGAATTATTTTAAATAAGGAACATTTATTATATTTTCAATCAAACATTTTTTAGATCTTGAAAGCAAACAAAAAGGTTTACGTGTCATTCTCTAATAGATCACCTATTCCACTATACTCTACCTAAGTTTTGTTCTATAATAATCGAGTTTTACAGTTATCTACCTAATTATGATTGTTTTTAATTGTTTAATAAGTCTAATAATTAAGCACTAATCAGTCTAATAATCATCATGAGCACTACCACTTTACAATGAAGTACTATCAGCGTTAAAAATGTTTATAACTATTCAAATTAAAATGGAAAAAGATGGTAAACATAAGAGTTAATTATACTTATATCTTGAATTTTAATAAATATATACAAACCATCCCTCCATTTTTTGTACTTACACGAACTACTATTTTCTCTTTTACGAACGATCCCTAATTTTGTACATATATTACATTGACTACCCTTAGATACAAGTTAATATTTAAAAAAAAAACATGTGGTGAACATATTTAAGTTAAACAAAATATTATATATTTAGCAGACAATTCCAAATATTACAAGAATGAGTGTCTGTTTATTATTTTTGTTTCATTACAAAGTACATTAATAATTCTAAGGATATGTTTATATAAATGTTATATTATTTTGCAATGAATGAAATAATGTAGGTGCATTGACTATTATATTATTTGAATTTATCTACACAATATACAATATTTTGTGTAACTTTATTATACACATCACACATTTTTTTATAAATGTTACACTTATATCTCATTCAGTGGTGCCCAGTGTAATATATTTACAAAATTATGGGTGATACATGTAAGGACAAAAATGAAGAGATAATTTATATAATTTCACTAAAACTCAAAGGGAATAAGTGTAATTAACTCTAAACATAATTCAACCCCTTCAAAACAATCAAAGCAAGGAGTGACCAATACAAGAAAAAATCATAGCATTCTTCAATAGAAAATATTACATCTATTGGAAATAAAAAAGGCTAATAACTCTTATTTATGATACATCATTGATGATGACCCTTATACTCCTAAAGATGATAGTGGAATTTATGTGCCTAAATCAAACATGACTTTTGATTAGAAGATCAAATAAAAACTCTATAGTCTGCAAAAGTCTATGCATGTGAAAGATAATAGGATATGTGAGATTCACTTATTGTTGCTCATGAAAAAAAATACATTGCTCTTAAAGTGAAAAATAAGTGTAGAAAATGTGTAACTTCAAAAGCACTTGAAATAGGAAAGTATTTTAGAAGAACAAAATGTTTGAAATTAGATAAGACTATTGAAGATGATGAGTTGTCTCTTGTTACAAAAAATATGAAGAAACTATGAAACAAAAGAAATTTCATACAAGACAAGACTTACTTACAAGTATTAAAACAAAGAAAATAAGCTAAATGCATCTTATCCATTGTGAATTCAAGAAATCTGGACACATCAATACAAACTCCCCAAAGCTAGGGAAGCATACTTCTAACACTTCAAGTAAGAAGAAGAATGGCTACTTGGGATGATCTTGATGGAAACTCAAGTGAAAATAAAGATGAGAAGCATGAAAAAATCTATAGTGAATGCAAATTCTTAATTCAAACAATGAGGTAGAGAGTGAATTTGAAAAATTAACAAATGCATATGATGAATTATTAGAAGATTCAATTATTTATAATAATATTTTAATTAAGACTTTGACATTATGACATTCACCTCTGATAAAAGAAGAGATTGAAGAACATCTGATTCCATTTTGGTATCTCTTCTACTGTACTTTTTGGTTGCCTTTATCTTCATCTCTCTGCCTCCCCTTATGCATTCCTTAATGATTAAGAACTTAGTTTCCTTCATTCTCTATATAGAATTGCACTTTCTTTACTCAGCCAGTAATAATTCTCTAATTCTCACTGTATTTCTACTCATAAGATAGAAAAGCATGACATGTCTTTTCCAATGCTTAAGTGATCTATGTATAGAAGGGTATATGAGGAGTTATTGGAGAAAATAATTCATCCACTATCATGGAAACTACCCATAAAGTGAAAGGGGAGTTAGCTAACAATGCACCCCACTATTTTGATCTATCAATTGTCAACCACCATCACATTAGACACTTTAATTCAAACTAATAATTTCCAAGAACATTGATCACTTACATTGTTAAATTAATAAAACAATCTCCCACTTGGCCATTGTGATGACTTGAAGATTAATAAAGTAACTTTAATTGCACACTTTCATTAAACCTTACAAATCATCATCCGTAATTATTGAAATGATTGAATTATGGTAGTCACAAATTATATGAGACAACCTGATCTGTTCCATGTATCACAACCAACTCAACTCAAATAACTTTAATTTGATTTTTCATTTAACTTTCGAAAACTCACTAAGTTATCTCATTAAAACAATACAATTACTTTATTTAATATGAATAACTTCAACTTTAATTACGGAAACGAACTTTCATTGAATTCAAATGTGTCATACAATGATAAAAAAACATGTATACATGTATATAGACATCATGTACTATGATATTAACAAGGACTTTTTTTATAATGTCCATCCTTTCTACATGACCAATTTAAATCTTGGGTGACAATCCTTTAGTTAATGGATCCGCTATCATTAGATCGATACCAATATGGTCTATAGACACCTTCTATTTATGTACTTTCTCTTTAAATAATAGGAACTTTAAATCCATATGTTTGGTACCTCTGGAATACCTGTCATTTTTAGAGAAGAAGACAATTGCGAAATAAATAAAACTTCAGCGACCTAACTACACTATCTATAATGCCAAGCCCTAAAGTGAAATTCCACAACCACAATGCATGATTTGTGGCCTCAAAGCATGCCACAAACTCAGCCTCCATGGTGGACATATCAATTATAGATTGTCTATCGCTTCTCCATGATATGACTCCTCTAACCATTAAGAAGACATACCCAAATGTAGATTTCCTTGAGTTCATACATCATGCACAATGTGAACCCGAACAACTGATCACCTCAAAATGATCTGACCTTTTTTATACGAGCATGTGATCTTTAGTGCCTTGCAAATATCTACATCACAATGACTTAAGATTGATCTAACCATTTCAATTAGAGTATGATTCCGCCTTTCATCCATACAATTTTGTTGTAGTGTGTAAGGCATAGTGTACTGAACATATACGCTTCGACTTTCGAGAAACTTTGCAAATGGTCCTGGACATTGTCCATTCTCATTATACTTTTCAAGTTGCCTTTCAATCTCGTCAATGAATATCTTTAGGACATCCAATGATTGAGATTTGTCATGCAACAAATATAGGTAACAATAGCACAAGTAATTGTCTATAAAAGTGAAGAAGTACTTTTCACCACCCCAAGATGGAACATCAAAAGGGCCACAAATATATGTCCGTATCAATTCAAGAATTTTTCTACTTCTTGTGGCCGAGTTCTTTGATATGTGTTTAGTTTACTTTCCTTTAATGCAAATCTAAACAAATATCACAATCGCCAAAATTCGAAAGAGGTAAAATCTCACTTTTCATTAACCTCATTATCTTTTCTTTAGATATATGACATAATCTTTGATGCCACAAGTAAGTAGAATTATTACCAAAATATTTTAGCTTGCTACCAACACCATGTTCAACATTAAATAAAGATTTCTTAAATTTAAAATCAAGATTGGAACAATATAAACCATTTGTAACGACCTAATTTACACTTTAGATTTTTTTTTCATTTAATTTAACCATATATATTTTATTATTGAAACATAGAAGAGTCTCCTAGTCATCATAATACTATATTTCTCCATTTCTATTCATACAAACTATCATATAATCATTTATCCTTAACTTTCATACATTTACGTTCGAGAGTTGTAGAAAATCATAAGTCATATCAAGTTCATTAGTGAGTCTCATCATGTAGTAGTTTTTGAGTTACATAATGGGGATTGTCCCCTAAATACAAAGAACATCAATCCCAGACAACATGTTACGAATACTCAATCCCTTAATTACAATTACTAAATCTCCTAGAGCATTTAGTCATTGCAATCCGCTAATCTCCCTTTTTAACTGCGAGTCAATTATCATAAACAATGTAACACCCTAAATTTGAGTCTTCAAGATTATAGTAACAGTCCTGGAAGCCTCGCTTGAGCGAGAGTTGTCTCGCCTGGGCGAGAAATGGCAAATTTTGGGCTGTTGACACAGTGTAATCGATTACACACTCATGGTAATCGATTACATGCTGATAAACTAATCAGACCTAAGCATCTGACACAGTGTAATCGATTTAAGTCTTTAAAATTATAGTACCAGTCCTGGGATTCTCGCTTGAGCGAGGAATTCTCGCCTGGGCGAGAAAGGCTCACCTGGGAGGGTGAAATCGTGGGCTATACTGGAGGATTCTCGCCTGAGCGAGAGTTGGCTCGCTTGAGCGAGGGTGGTCTCGCCTGAGCGATAGTTGGCTCGCCTGAGCGAGAAAAGTGACATTTTGGATCTTTCGAGGATGTAAGATCCTCGCTTGAGCGAGAGATGCCTCGCCTGGGCGAGAGGGTCATGTTTGAGTTTTTAAAATGGGTAGGATTTTTTCGCTTGAGTGAGAATGAGCTCGCTTAAGCGAGAGTCCGACGAGTGCATTAAATGAGGAAAACCCCAAACACATTTTAGGGTTAAGATTTGAAGAGAGGTGAAAGAGTAGAACATTTCCAAGATCAATGAGCTTTGATTCTCGTCCAAGAGCTTGAGAAGAGGTAAAACTCTTGATTCTAACTCTCTTCTTCCATTTGAAACTCATTTTGGGTATGTTGGATATCTTCTCAAAATATGAGAAACCATGGAAACTCACCATTTTGAGTTATGGTTCGTTTTATGTTGTTTTTCTCTCATAAACCCTTGGTTTAGAGTTAGTATTTCAAGGATGGAAAGGATTGGTGGGTTGATTCATGAAAACCCTAAAACCCTAAAATGAAAATGTAGTAAAAGGGGGAAATGGGTAAAATGCTAGAGGTATAAGATGAGTTTACTTTCTAATGTTAAAATATGAGATGAATATGTATGTTTTAGATGGTTGTAAACTCATGATAAAGGTAGTTTAGAAACATTGAAAATATGATGAATATCTTGTATGGATAAATAATGCAATATAAGTTGTTTATGTGGTATTTGGAATAAATGACTAACATTGTGTTATATGGTGGGAATGAAGAAAGATCCTAAAGTTGGAGGCGATATCGGTGGAACTTGCGAAGTTGCCAAGAACCCAACCCAACACTCACCAAGGTAAGGATAAGTCTTTAACTTATGCATTGTGTTAGAAAATGCGTGGATTTTCTGGTTGATGAATAATGAATTGAGTTGTGAACCACTTATTTATTATAAACATATATGAGTATGTTTGTAATAATGATGGTGTGGATTTACTGTTTATAAATTGATGGAATGTCAATGAAAAGAAAACTCGTTTTTAGCCTGTAACGACCCGAAATCTACCCTTGAAAATTTTTAATTTATTTTAATCCTTTCTTACATACAGTCGTCACCTTCATTAAAAACTCTCGAGTATATCTCTTTGAAAATACTCTTTACCCTATTATATTATCATACAAATTTATGTTGCGGAAAAACATAATTCATTCAGATAGCCTTTATCACATACGTCCAGTTATGGGTTTTCCAGAGTTATAACGTCCATAACTACATATCACCATATTATCCTAATCAGATTACATTTATCCCAAAATACTATCAAATCAACTACAATATCAAATAGCAATAAAGACAATCGAGTAAATAAACACAAAAGCTTCTTAATTGAGCTTCATCCTCAAAATCCTTCATTTACCTACAATGAGATTATCATAAACAACACACAAAACAAAAGGGAGTAAGTCATTAGTTCAAAACTAACATCACACGATAATCCACATTTTCAATACAATTAAGCTTTAATATAATTCGTAAACACACATACGGAATTGTAAACATTCATAATCATCTTCCTTTAATTGTCACTTTACTCATATTCATCCTATAGTATATATATATATCCAATAATATATATTCTATAGTATGCATATTACGTTCGTTTCGAAACATCATCTGTATCGTTATTCATATCCACCCTATAACATATATATCCCATAATATATACTCTATAGCATGTATATTACTTTCTTTCTCAACATTCTCTTTTTATCGCTCATATTCACCCTATAGAATATATATCCCATACTATATATCCTATAGCATGCATACGACATTCATGTGACATTCACGTGACATTCACATTTCCCATCATTCATATTCACCCTATAGAATATATATCTCATACTATATATTCTATAGCATGCATACGACATTCATTTGACATTCACATTTCTCATCATTCATATTCACCCTATAGAATATATATCCCATACTATATATCATATAGCATGCATACGACATTCATTTGACATTCACATTTCTCATCATTCATATTCACCCTATAGAATATATATCCCATACTATATATCCTATAGCATGCATACAACATTCATTTGACATTCACATTTCTCATCATTCATATTCACCCTATAGAATATATATCCCATACTATATATCCTATAGCATGCATACGACATTCATTTGACATTCACATTTCTCATCATTCATATTCACCCTATAGAATATATATCCCATACTATATATCCTATAGCATGCATACGACATTCATTTGAGTCATATTTCCTTTGGTACTCCCCCAAAAAGATTAAATTCGTTTTGAGTCTTATTTCCTTTGGTACTCCCCCAAATAGATTGAATTCGTTTTGAGTCTTATTTCCTTTGGTACTCCCCCAAATAGATTGAATTCGTTTTGAGTCTTATTTCCTTTGGTACTCCCCCAAATAGATTGAATTCGTTTTGAGTCTTATTTCCTTTGGTACTCCCCCAAATAGATTGAATTCGTTTTGAGTCTTATTTCCTTTGGTACTCCCCCAAATAAATTGAATTCGTTTTGAGTCTTATTTCCTTTGGTACTCCCCCAAATAAATTGAATTCGTTTTGAGTCTTATTTCCTTTGGTACTCCCCCAAATAAATTGAATTCGTTTTGAGTCTTATGGTACTCCCCCAAATAAATTGAATTCGTTTTGAGTCTTATTTCCTTTGGTACTCCCCCAAATAAATTGAATTCGTTTTGAGTCTTATTTCCTTTGGTACTCCCCCAAATAAATTGTTTCCTTCTTTTTCCATAACAGTAAAATCACGCATTTTCCAACATAATGCATAAATTACAGACGTATTGTTTTAAATCATTACCTCTTTCACATACCTCATTTATATCAGCCAGTATGATTTAGAAAACACTTATCCCTTACCTCGGTGAGCGTTGGAGATCAGTTCCGAGTAACTTTAAAAGTCTACTCCGCGATTTCCTCCAACCTTAGGATCTTTCCTCATTATCACCAATAACAATGATGTCAGTCATTTATTCAAAATAACACATAAATAACTCGTATTTCATCATCAAATACACAAGGGATTCATGTATTCTCAATATTTCCAAAACTACTTCAATTCAAGTTTCTAAATATTAAAACATACATGTTCATCTCATATAACAACATCAAAGCACAACTCATTATCCACATCTAACATTTCATCTCTTTATCTTTATACTTATATTCACATTTTGGGGGTTTTTGGGGTTTTTCATGAATAACCCATAAAACCTTTCCATTCATACAATATCAACTCTAAATCAAGAGTTTTAGATAAAAACAACATAAAACGAACCATAACTCTAAAGAATGAGTTTCCATGGTTTCTCATGTTTTGAAAATAAATCCAACATACCCAAAACAAGTTAGAGAGGAAGAAGAAGAGTTAGTAACAAGAGGTTTACCTCTTCTCAAGCTCCAAGATGAGTCCTAAGGCTCCTTGCTCTTGAAAAGCTCTCCTCTATCTCTTCTCTTCGAAGTTCTAACCCAAAAATGTGTTTGGGTTTCTGTTTTAAAGAGGTGTCGTCGGGTTGTAATCGATTACCAACATGGTGTAATCGATTACAACGTGAAAAATGCGCATATCTGATGCTTTTAATACGATGTAATCGATTACCAGAAGTGTGTAATCGATTACCATCAGAGTGTAATCGATTACCAGCAGAGTGTAATCGATTACCAGCAGTGTGTAATCGATTACCAGAAGTGTGTAATCGATTACCAGAATTGTGTAATCGATTACACTGTGTCAGATGCACATATCTGATGCTTTTAATACGATGTAATCGATTACCAGCAGTGTGTAATCGATTACACTGTGTCAACAGCCCAAAATTGCCATTTCTCGCCCAGGCGAGACAACTCTCGCTCAAGCGAGGCTTCCAGGACTGTTACTATAATTTTAAAGATTAAAATTTGGGGTGTTACATAGCCGACCATGATTGGTTAGCGACTTTGGCTCAAGTAATGTAGCAAAATTTGGCTCAAGTAATGTAGCAAGCTTTGGCTCAAGCGATGTAGCAAACTTTGGCTCAAGTAATGTATCAAACTTTGGCTCAAGTAATGTAGCAAACTTTGGCTCAAGCGATGTAGCAAGCTTTGGTTCAAGCGATGTAGCAAGCTTTGGCTCAAGCGATGTAGCAAGCTTTGGCTCAAGCGATGTAGCAAACTTTGTCTCAAGTTATGTACCACGTTTTCAAAGAAAAAGGGAAATCTGTTTTAGTTAACCTTAAGTGGTGTAGCGGCTTTGGCTCAAACGATGTAGCAAACTTTGACTCAAGTTATGTAGCATGGTTTTCAAAAGTATAAACGATGAAAATGGTTTTAAGTACATTTGATTTTAAATTGTTTACTTAACTTTATTAAAATGTGGATTAACAGATATTGACTTTTATTGAGTTAACGACTTATTCCTTTGTTTTTTCTGTGTATGGTCAATGTTAATCCCATTTTAGGTAGGCAGAAGATGTAAAGGTGGTTTGGTTAGGAGCTTAGAGACTTTTGATTTTTGAAGTCTTCTTGCCTATTCTTTTTGTAAATATATTGATTGTATTTTGAAACTGAATATTGTAACTATGAGTATGATATTTGTACATGATGGTAACTCTGGATATTTGTAGATATGGGTGTTTTGGAAACCTATATCTAATTGTATGCAGTAGTTACTGAGCTGCATTAATATGAATTTTGTTTTTCTGTCAAACCATTATGTATGTCGTCATTGGGTTATGGTGTGAGTGTAAAGAGGAGATTGCAATTTTAGAATAAAGATATGTAAATGGCAAAGGTGATTTATAGGAAAAATGCATGAAACTTGATTAAAATAAGGAAAAAATTTCAAGGTGGAATTTGGGTCTTTACATGCATCACTTCTTACCACCTTGGTCATTCACCACCTCCAACCTCATATCTCATTTGGTACAGAACATATGTAATAACCAAACTGTGATGTTGCCTTTTATTACCATTCGGCTCATCACTAATTTAAAGTATTTCATTCATAATTCACACCATTATACTACACCCTTTGAGGGTCAAGATGTTACACTACGCCACAAAGGGCCAAATATTATTCTATGCCACGAAGGGCAAATATATTATTCTATGCCACGAAGGGCCAAGATATTATTATACGTCACGAAGGGCCAATATATTATTCTACGCCACGAAGGGCCAAGATATTACCAAACCATAATATACTCATAACCCGTATCTTCCATTCATCGATGGATTTCCATAATACACGCAGTATATAAGTATTTACACATTTAAATAATGTACTTCTCCCTTACCTGGATAGAAGCTAACGTTTTAGTTCTTCAACTTTGTTGGATTGTCCTCGCCTCCTCCAATCTTAGGATCTTTTAACATATCCCCATGACAACAACAATAAGTATCTAAGTTATTAGTCATGTCATACACTTAACAAACTTCACAACAACACATAACATTTATTCATGAAATAAGTTCATATATCCATTCATACTTAATTATAGTTCTAATACTCATTAAACATTCAAATAAGGTATATGTTCTCTTTCAAGAAATCTCATACACCTCTAAACCCCTTTTTAGTTTAATTCACCATTTCCTTTCAAAACTATTTCATTTTTAACCCAAGGGTTCTCAAAAACCAATACTATGTTAACCCCTTTTCGAAAATAGCTTCAAAACATCCATTTCAAGTATAAAGATTAGATATAACCAAAATACAACTAAAAATGAGGGATTAAACGATTTTCTTCCATGAGAGAAGATATCCTTATGAACATTAATAGGTTTCAATGCAAGAGAGAGAGTTAAAATCAAGGGGTTTACCTATTCTCAAGCTTTTTCCTTCTCTTATACACGAATGGGGGCAGGGAGCCGTCTTCTCACTTTCTCTTTTGCTAAAAAGTGTCCCAAATGTCAATTGGGACTTCTATTTCAGGGTTCAGATTATCGGGTTCTCACTTAGCAGAGAATGACTTGCTTGGGCGAGAAGCCCTCGACTTTTTAAATTTCAAACGCTGATGCTCTCGCTCAAGTGAAAATCCTTCAGTCTTCACAACCTTCCTCTCGCTTACTCTCGCTCAGGCGAGAATCAGACAGTCCCCTTAGATATCTCTCGCTTAAGCGAGAAACCCCTCGCTCAGGCGAGAATCACAGAAAAATCCTGGGAGAAACTCTAAGCCTCTCGCTTGGGCCAGATCCTCTCGCTTGGGCCAGATCCTCTCGCTCAAGCGAGAATTGTCTACTAATTCCCAGACTTCTTGAGTTTCACTAAACTTAGGAAAAATAAAATTTGAGGTGTTACATCATTCATTAATGCACCAATACCGGAATAGTATGAATGTTTATACAAATTAAAATAAGAATGCCCAATATTAAAATTAAAGCCTATACAATCTAGCATAGCAACACTAACCAAGTTGCTAGCACATTCAGGAACGTAAAGACATTTTTCTAGATCTAAATAGTTTCCATTATCTATGATGAATATGTATGTCCCAATTTCATGAACTCGTGCCTTCATTTTGTTCCCCATTTTAAGAAACTTCTCAGTTTCTTGGTTCCAGATTGAAAAGAATACATGCACAATATGTGACACATGAGTTGTTGTGCCATAGTGTAACCACCAGGTATTATCAAGAACCTTAGTAAGAAATGATTCATTTATAACGATAACAAAATATTTACCTTTCTTTTCTAACCATTTCTTCCTTTTAGAGCAACCATTATTTTAGTGCCCATTCTTCTTACAAAAGAAACACTTCATTTCTTTATGGATTTTCCATTCTTTAATGAAAATATTTTCCTTCCCCTTTCCTTTGTTCTAATTGCTTGACTTGAATCTGCTGGTGCTAACTGGCTTTTGAATGGACAAGTGAATGAAGTCATTTTTAATTTTCTTTAACCTCCCCTTCACCTTAACAAGTGTGACCTTTACTTCCTAAAAATTCTATTTCTCCTTTATGGTGTTGCAGTTCACCTAGAATTCCCATGTCATTCATTTTCGCAGCCAGATTTGTCATGCTAGTTACATGATCATGAATGGGCTGCGACTAGTCAAACTTCTTGGTCGTCAACTCTATCATGAGGTTTCCCACCGTAGACTTATTAGTAATGTCTGAATGGGAGTAATATTTGATCATCCTCATAAAATCTCTTGTATTATTTGTCTTAGACATAGATGGTTTGACACTGTCAGAGTTTGTCATTTTCATCAAGCTAAGACTCAACCTATTTAAACGCTCATAAGCCTCAAATAGAGTCTTATCTACCTCTGAGCTGATCTCAGTTCTGGTTGGTACATTATCCATAATGATGGTCAAGTCCAACTCGATCACACCCAGTGAGAACTGAATTTATTCAGACCAATCATCATAATTCAGTCCGTTGAACTTGACACATCCATTGCCTAAGACGAATGCATTGAATGTAGTTGAAATATGACAAACTCACTTTAATGCGTTGAATAAACCCTTATGAATTCAAACTAAACTTTTATTCATCCACTTAATTTATCTTTAGATAAAATTTAAATACATTAAACCTTATTAATGATACCTAATATTATTTTTTAATGAAAAATTAATCATACTCTTTAAACATGCGTGTTATCTTTGGATAAACGAGAATAAACGAATATGCTTAAAACTTCAATGTCATTAAATATATGCAATAATCCACCTTTGGGTGATCAAGAAATGCATTATGATTAGTCAACAAACTCAATTAATTATCATTATGACATCATAATCTTATTTATATGCAATGATCCACCTTTGGGTGATCAAGATATGCATCATAATTTTAAATGTAATTTATTTCAATATCAACAATTAATTTTCATACAGATATAATTAGTTCTCATTTTCAGCCATATAGTGACATTATTAAACATGTAAAAGTATTACTACTTTTATTGAAATAATTAAATTCAGATTGAACCAAAAGACAACAATTCACAATCACTTCATTTAGTAATAGTAAGTCTTTTGTTCTATTTTAATGTACTCATGATTCAATTTCAGGAACACAAGGAATGTCATAATGTTCCTATAACCTATTGTTCTGATATCAATTGTTAGTTTAAAACATTCATGAGACTTTAATGGTTCATACGAGCCCTTTAATTAGGATTTTGACATTATGATATGTACATGTAATAAAAGAAGAGGTTGAAAAATATCTGTTTTCATTTCGGTATCTCTTCTACCATACTTTCTGGTTGCCTTTCTCTCCACCTCTTCGCCTTCCCATATGCGTTCCTTGATGATTAGGAACTCAATTTCCTTCATTCTCTATATAGCATTGCATTTTCCTTACTCAACCACTAATGCTTCTCTAATTTTCACTTTGTGTTTTTACTAATAAGATAACAAAGAATGACATGTCTTTTCCAATGTAGAAGTGCTCTATTTATAGAAGGGTTTATGAGGAGTTATTGGAGAAAATAACTCATCCACTATCATGGAAACTACACATGAAGTGAGAGGGTAGAGAATTAACAACACACCCCCACTAATACGATCTATTAATTGTCAACCACCATCACATTAGACACTTTCATTCAAACTAATAACTTCGATGAATTTCTTAATTGTATTGATAAATAAAGTCCAGAGGAAATATTTCTCCTAATAAGCTAATTAATTATCTTAGAAAATCCTTTTAAAGGTATAACCAAAAGAAACTTAGTATTATTGGGAATACAAACCATATAGTCTAACCCGTTTGCAGATGAAGGATATAGAATCGAACACAAAAAGGAAAACCATAAAACAAGTTATATTATATTAAGCAATGCAACATTCATATATGATTGAAATACGTTGCAAAAAGAAGTTCCCGTAGACATAAAAAATAAATAATCATAATACAATGAACCCCACATATTATATGCATATCTCGACTTATTCCAAAACCCAACAGATTTCGCGTGTTACATGTTTTTCAATATCAGGCTCAACAAAACATATTAGATTAAATTATAATCCTAAATAAATAATATTTGAGGTGGTTTAAGCTTATTGAATACATAAAAACTTTATTATACAAGAAGACTATTTCTAAAGGTTGAATACATAGAATATAAGCGTTGAATATAGAAGCTATATGATAAAAAGAAAAATACTTGAGAGCATACTTTTTATATTTGAAGATATTTTATGTAATTGAGTTATAGAGACGACTAATTTTAAACTTATATATCTTCAAATACATTGAGTTGTTGAAATTCATAATAGAAATATCCTTTGAGATTTAAAGCTTAGAGAGACTTGGTATAGAAAGAATATTTGCTTAAGTGTTAGAGCGCATGGAGGCGTAGTAGTGAAAGAATACTTAATAAGAGTTAGTGAAGAGGTTTGGTAGAGAGAAAAATATTTGCTTGAAGAGGTTTTTAATACTCTTAAGTATTTAGGAAATATTGGAAAATTCTCATGGGAGATGGGACTTGACATAGTGTTGGGCTCCAATTTTTTTGGTTGTGCGGCCTTTTGGAGTCGTCACTACGTGTTTTGCGATTAAAACATTGAAAACTCTATTTTAGTTTCAATTTAGATAAAATAGTATTTTGAATTGGAGATTTTAGATCGAGAGTCAATTATGGATCAAGAAATATATTATCATTCAGAGTCCACCCATAACAAAACAATACACAAACTAATTGCATTAATTAAATATACCATTGATTTATTTTACTAAAAATTAATTTATTAAAGACAAATACTTATTTTTTATTTTTGTGTCTGCAAAGAGTAAATCTTACTCTTAGGCACTTATTATTACTAAACTTTGTAATTTGAATTGCATTTTCGAATTAGAAGGGAAGCCTCACGGCCAGCCCATGCGATATATGTAAGTCTCATCATATGAAATAAGATAGCTTGAATTTTATGCAAAAAGACATTAGTGAGATTTCTCTCCTAAGTTTCTTGGTTAACCAAGAGTATAGTTCTTATCAAACATTCTTGTTTGTTGCGAAACTCATTTGACTTATCAAACACATCAGTTTGTGGCGCCATTCCATTTCAATCCTCTTCACCTTTTCTTATATCCAAACCGTAACCAACACATAACCAAACCATCATCAAGCCTCAGCCAAACACCATAACCCAACCTAACCGAGACCCCCTTGCCTAAACACTACCCCAACCATTTCCATACACTAGCCTCGACCAAAGACACCAATACTCCAGCCAACACCAAGCACACCAAACTCAACCAGAAAACTCACCAAATATATTCTCCTTCCCTCAAAGCCAAAAGCCAGCCGTGACCAAACAAAAACACCTAAAAATACAGCCAAAAATTCCTAAAGCTTCCTAGACCGAGCCTTCAAACAAAACGATCAAATTAAAATACCAACCCCCACAAGGAGGTTGCTATCATCTTATGTATCCTTATATGCACTAAGGAATCAAGATTATGTAGTTCTCGGTTTAAAGAAGTTTAATTTTATTTATTTTGTTACAAATATAATTGGTTAATTAAAAAGTAGTCACTTCAAGAAAGGTAAAGTAACAAAAACTAATGTCTGCACTGCATCTGATCTCAAACTAGTGTGAAGCAACAAAAGCTATTGTTTGCACCATATCCCATTTCAAAGATGTATTTTTATAAAATTATTAAAATTTATTCACTTTAATAAGGGTGAAGTAACATAAACAAATAAGTAGTGCACTTTTTATTTTGACCATCTTAAATGAGATATATAATAGATAAATAAAAATATTTAATTCAATGTTTAAAAATCAAAAGTTGTATTAAAAATGGAATTAAAAAATAATAAAAAGAGAAGAATATGAAAAGGAGGAGAGGAACAACATAAATTTCTCTTTGTATTTCACACGAGAAAGAATGAGGGGAACACCACAAAATTTTCTAGTTTTCTCTCTTATTATGTGTGTTTCTATGTCGACTTTTTGTGTATGTTTCTCGTGTATATTTCTAGTGTATGCTCAAACCTCTATTTATATGAGGGTTGACACATGTTGAAAATAAAATAAACTCTCTCTCATTAATAGTTTTAAATTTAATCAACTAAATCATTTTTTTTTATCCTGAATCAAATCCGTAATTAATTGATTTTATTTGAAATTCAAATGATATTGTAAGATTTCTTCTAGAATTTCCAAAAATATATCTTAATAATCTGATAAAGCAATAGAATATGAGTGCGCTAATCATTGATTCCACTTTAAAATTAAAAGTATTCAGTCTTTGATTTGGTAGAAATTTCATGGAGACTTTATAAAGTCTCAAAAACTATTGCATTACACATGTGAGTAAAAAACAATTCTTATATAAAGTCACACACAAAAAGACTAGAATAACTTTTTTTATTTAATTAAAAATGTAAAATCAAAAGGGGTAACTGGTAACATGTGTTCTTATATAAAACTGGAAATGTTATCCTACCATTCTTGAGTCAATTAATGCATCTTTTATGTTTATTTGTAAAAGAAATAAAATATTAGGAGGGAAGTTGACTATATATGGCCAATAAATGTCCATTAAGTCATTTAAACTCCCCTTTTATTTGAGTGGGAAATCTGAAATCATCTTCATCCTCAAGTTATTTTTTAAAACGAATTCTTTCATTTAATACTATTGTTTAGAATCAAATCTAATTAAAACATTTTTATCACATTAATTTTTTTTACTATATATTTTTCATTTTTCTCTTATTGTATTGCAAAAACATGTTTTCTTTAAAAGATATTCTTGTTGGCCTTTTTGGGCCGGGCAATGTTAGTGTTCATAAGTGTCATTCTTCACTTATTGTTTATGAGATAACAAACAAACCGAGATTTGAAAGATATCATGACAAGTAACTATTAAAGAAATGAACACTAATTTTGTCAAGTGTGAGAGAACCTAACTTGTTCAAATATTGGATGCCTCAAAATGAGGTTGAAACTAGCCAGTGATGCATGTTTAAATAAGATAACCACCAATTTGATGAAATAGTTCGAGAATCTGTTGAAAAGGAAACCATCGATTTGGTGAAGTAGTTCTAGAATCTGCTGACAAAGAAACCATCGATTTGGTGAAGCAATTCATGAATCCGCTGAAAATGAATCATCAATTTGATGAAGCTGTTCGAGAATTTGCTGAAGATGAACCACCAATTTGGTGAAGTAGTTGGAGAATATGCACAAGATTGGTGAAGCAGTTCAAGAATCTGCTAAAGAGAACCATCAATTTGGTGAACTAGTTCGAGAATCTGCTAAAGATGAAATATCGATTTGGTGAAGCACATCGAGAATCTGCTAGAAAGTAGGATTTAAAGTACACCAAAGTATATGGCCATGGAAGCTTAGATTGCACATCGAGGTAGAGGGACTACATAGTTTGGACTTGATGTCGTTTCAGAGGACCCGAAAAGTTTGGATTGCACGTCGAGGTACAAGACTCATAAAATTTAGATTGCACGTCGAGGTATATGACCCAAAAAGTTTAGATTGCACATCGAGGTACAAGACTCAAAAAATTTAGAGTTCACATCGAGGTAGAGGACCCGGAAATTTTAGATTACACATCGAGGCATAGGACTCGAAAAGTTTAGATTGCATGTCGAGGTGCATGACCCATAAAGTTTAAATTCAACATCGAGTAATGTAATGGAATGAAAGGGATGGGTGTGAGAGATGATATTATGTATGATGTTTGTCATAATGTCATGTATGGGTAATATAATGGAATGAAAGGTAAAACTTGTGCATCAATGTTCTATTGCGCTCATGATTTTTCTGTTGATATATCTATTTGTCTTTTATGAACTTGACCAAAATGCAACCCTTTTTAACAATTGTTGACCAGAACATGACTTTCGTGTCATTCTGCCCTAGTGTCATATCGAGAAGAACAATTAATCCCGACAATTTTTCGCACCAATATAAGTTGTTTGACTGCATAGTTTGTATTGAATATGATGGTCATTTGCATAAGGGTGTTCATTTAATTTTCTCTAATTTTTGTATAGTATACTTGATGTAGGTATCTGTAAGAAATTCTCTCCTTTTACAATGATACTAAGTCGCCTTTTTCGGTTTTTGACTTATCATCGTTATCATTTTATTAAGTTGCCCTTTTGGATTTTCAATCTAGCACTTTTTTGTTGTTTTTCTTTTGGCTGAACAACAATAGGTAAAATTGCCTTAGTTTTGGGTTTCACAAAAAATTTCCACAGGTGAAAACTGGGATAAACCCAAAAACCTATCCCAGTGTAAGAGTTATTCTTATATTCAAATTGTCGTGGTAGACTTTAATCTAGAAGGCATTTGACATGAGTCATCCTAAAACTGCCTAGTTTGGGAGGCTATTTCTCCTTTCCTTCGGTGTTTTTTTCATGCACAATTCTTTGTTTCATGGTTTATTATTGGTGATAAGAGAATTGAATTTGATGTGATGATGATAGTGAATGAAAAATTGAACTTGTATTTGGGTTTGGAGTGTTGATATGGTAATGACAATGATCTTTAAGAGTAAACGTATTCTATGCATTAAAGACGAAATATTTTTATCAATTTTTTTAGTTTATCGAAGTTACATTGATGTTTTTTTTGCCATTGTGTGCATTTAGGAAAATCGATCATTAACAAAGTCTTTTAAAGCTTGTATTATAGATTGGCTAAGGGGTTTTCAAGAAAAAAATGTAACTATCAAATATGTGTTTCCCATGCCCTTTCATATTTGTCCTATTTTTAGACAATTTTCTCACATGACATTTAATTATTAGTTTAAATTTAAATTTTATTTAATGGAATGAGTAAAGGCCTAAGATCAAGGTTGTAGCCATCCTCGATAGGATATGAGTGGTTCTTTTGGACGTCTTTGATAGTACATTTCCTTTGTCCTAAATTTTTGCTTAAGATATTTGCTAAGGGTTTTCATTAGACTTTTATATTTTTACTTTAATGTTATTTCGCACTTTGACCGATGAATAATTTTGTTTGACTTGACTTAGATTCATTATCATTCGTGTCAAATAGAGTGAATGGTATATGAAGAGATTATTTAATTTTTAGCAATTGAATGTCAAGGAACACATATGAAAAATTGTCCTCCCCGTGTTATTGATATTTTGTTGGTGATTATGGGAAGGCAGTCTCATTTCATAATATCTAGGGCTCAAATTGGGTGACTAGGGATATATTCTTAGTGTTTGGGAATTACAAAGAAACCTTATATCATAAAAAAAAAATTTGCATGAAGATGTACACCATTTTGAATTTTATATTTGCATTATCCTCCATTTTTTCTCATATTAATGTATGCATTAATTTACTTGAATTTATTTTTGTTGTGTTTTTTATGGCAAATATGATTGGTGTAGTGAAGTATGGAACATAATTTCACATGACCAATGTATTCCTATATACTCTTTATTCATGATCAAAAGGAAACCATATTTGAGTGTAGAAATGATTGACATTGACTGAGGTCTTGAAGTGAGGAGAATTCGAGAATAATCACCAATTTAGCTAAGGTATGAGACAATGCATCATCGTTTGTGGCAATTTTAGCTCATGTAGCCTTGATCACAAACAAGGGCTCCATATAATTGGGATCCTCTCAATCTTCATGGATTTATTTAACTTCAATCGTGATTGCTTTCATTTGATTTCAACAATAATGTTCTTAAAATCAATATTCTTCAATTGATGATTGCTCTTAGCAATGGATCATGAAATGTATGCAGAACAAACATAATTTTATGCATGATGTGCATGAAATGGAAAAAATTTCTCTATTTTTTTATCCATGTTACATGGATTGAAATGTAATTTATAATTCAAAATGGTGCATTAAATGTAGGTAATGTTGACCTTGAGTCTATACTACTTCAATTATTAATGAATTTAATGCATGGAAGTGCATGATATGTAGCTATGCAATTTTTTCTCTTGAATGTATGAGACTACTTGAAAAATTTAATTATGTGGGATGCATGAATATAACTATTAAATGCTGGAAGATGTAAGAAGTGATTTTTTATGATAATGAATGATGAAATTTAAGATGAGGTATAAAATGATATGATGAGATGATTGAGTGGAATGCACCATAATGCATGAAATCAATGTTTGAATGTTATATTTTTTATTTATGAATGCATGTAGATAAACAAATAAGTATATGAGTGTATGGAGTAGCACTCCTCTCCATTAATGGAGAGGCAAATGACTTTTTTATATGTATTCTAAGGGCAAAAGTATAATCTCCTTTTAAATAAAATGGATATAAATGTCAATGCATGTTATCTTTCATTTGATTTTTCATATCATTTGTCTTTATATTAATGAAGATAAGTCTCACTCTCGAGTGTATGGGGGATATTTTTAGGTAGACGAATGTATGATAAATGTTTATGGAATGGAAGAATGAACGTTTGAATAGTGATTGATTTTATTTGAAATTCAAATAATAAGGTAAGATTGATTTCGAAATATCGGAAAAGATCTTCTAATAAATTTACAAAAGGATAGAATATTACTATGATACTAACTGATTTGATTTTAAAATTACAAACAAATCATATGCTATTTTATTTTGGTGAGAATTTCATGGAGATTTTATAAAAAATGAAATCTTTGATTTTATATATTCTTTTTTTGAATCAAATCTAATTAAACTTTTTTATGATACTAATTTGTTTTTATAATATATTTTTTTCTTATTATATTTGTCAGAACATTTTTTTGTTCAAAATCATTTTAGTTAGACTTTTTGTTTAGAAAAATTGGGCGTTCATACATAGTTCTTGGTTCGATAAAATTGTATCAAGATAAAATCATTGTGTACTCTTCTAACCCTTAACTTTTACTGTTTTTATACTAACAATGAGAAATTGAACTTGATGTGTGTTAACATTTAAAAAATGTTTTAAATCGTGTGTTTAATATATCATTTTTGTGTGAAAAAGTTTTTATTTAAAAGAATGGTTTCAAAAAACTTAACCATCATAATTTAACCCCTTTCTACATGCTTTCTTTAGGCCTTAGAGTCTTAAGTTCTATTTAGAGTCAAAGCTAAGTACTTAATCGATGAAGTTATTCACAAATCTTGTACTTTGACCATTTATTCAATGAAATTTAAGTTTTTACATATCCTCACTTATAAAAAAAATTACATATGTTTTCCTTTTACTTACCTTTTTAATATTTTGATTGATGTCAAAAAGGGGAGAAAGGAAACTTGTTTTATGTTTTGTGTAAAAAATTGTTTTTTTAAGTGATTTTAACGATCGAATTAAATATTTTGTATTAATGATATTAATGATCATATTTAATCTCTTAATTTATTTTTCAAATACCATATGATTTATGATAATTCTAAGAGAATAAAGTCAGTGTTATGATAACCGGATCGGACGGTCCGACCGGTTCGACCGCTGACCGGACTTGAAAATGACTCTATCTTGTAGTCTTAATCGAATGAGTTGTTGGACTGCTTTGAACCGATGAAATTCCGGTTCAACCGTGCTAAACCCGGTTAAACCGGAATAACTCGGGAAAAAACCGGACAATTCACTTAAATTTTAAAAATAATGGGATATTAATCTAATGTTTTGATTTATTTCAGTCAAAAAAAGATAGATAAATACTACTTCAATATAGTTATATAAAATTATTAATTATATAAAATTTTAAATTTATATATAATTATATATTTATAGATAAAAATTAATAATTATATTTAAAATCATTCGGTCCAACCAGACGGCTTAACTGTTTAAACCGGTTATACCTAATACGGAAGTTCTTCCGGCTTGACGTCTGATTCGGGTTTCACAACATTGAATAAAGTCTTATTATATTAGGAAATAAGTTATTTCTTTCAACCACTAAAATCATGACATATGATCTATAGAATCTTTTTCTACAAAAATATTTTTAAAAACTAAAAAATAGTACACATGTCATACTTTATTTGTCAAAGGATATAACTTATCTTTATGAGGAAATACTTTATTCTCTAATTTAATATCATATTACTTCCATACCATTCTAAATGTTGAAGTAAAATATGCTCTATACTTAAACATATTATATGGTGTGCTCTACATGAGAGGAAACTGTATGTTTTATTTGTTTGATTATCTGATACATAATCAATAAAATTAGAATAAGTATTTGTCTTCATAAAAAATGATGTTAAGACCTCAATTATTTGAACACATTATAAGTATTAATCTATTATTTTGATGGTTCCAAATAACGTTCATTCAATTATTCTAACTATGCTTACTCTCCATAAAACAATAAGTCACAATTAAGGGTGTTCTACTTTTTTTTATCTAAAGAGCTTAAATAATAAATAATACAAGCCTAAATTTGAGCTAAATGGAAATTTAATGATGATCTAAATCTAAAATTTAAACAATTTGTCTTTATTTCTAGTGGAACAAACAAACTCTTATTTAAATTCATTAATTAAGAGAGAA
The DNA here is from genome assembly GCA_009771035.1 of Lupinus albus. Classification (NCBI taxonomy): domain Eukaryota; kingdom Viridiplantae; phylum Streptophyta; class Magnoliopsida; order Fabales; family Fabaceae; genus Lupinus; species Lupinus albus. The sequence goes on from CM020010.1 coordinate 15,747,290, forward strand.
AAGATGCACATAATAATTTTGTTATGGTGTTTATCATCCATCATTCATCATTTATATGACAATGTAAAGTTTTTTTACACTATATCATGCATTTGACTTTCTATTTTTTAAATAAAAGTAATACAAATGAACGATTTAAGTGTTGTCGATAATGGCCACCGTAAAAAATCATTATATATTTGTTTTTCAAAATAAAAAAATTGTTACCTATGTCACTATAAACACAGCAGGTTTTTATCCGTTGTTGCTTTATGTAAGAAAAATGTTACCTATTAAAAAATCATTGTATACGATAAAGACAATAATTTTTCCATATTAGATCACGATTTTGAGGCATTGTCATAGATCAAAAATGTAATAATATACGTAAATATTACTAATACTTCTATACTATTAATAAAGCCAAAACTCAAAATAACTATTCACCATAGTTAATTATTGATTTCCTATTTTACCTTCACTATATTCTAATTTCTACAAAAAAAAAACCATATAACCTAATGCAAATTATAATATATTCAACTACAATATAATTGTAATATATCTAACACGATTCATTTATTGCATGTAAATCACACGTTACAAATGATAGAAAAGCGGGTTGACGAACACAACAGTGCAGATCAACACGCTAATATTCATAAAAGTTAAACCCAAAGAAATTAATTTAGATAAAGGAGAAATCGAATGAGATAAAAAAAGAAAGTTGATATTTGGTCTACGGTAGTTATGGAAGTTTGTTAGCATTTGAATTGATGCTAAATTACTCTTTTTATTTTATTTATTTCAAAATATTTTGAAGTTATATTTAAATATATGGAAAATAATAATAAGTGTCATTATGGTATTGTTAAGTAAATAAAAAATGTTTATTTTGTATTGGAAAATAATGATTTTATATCTATACTACTTAATAAAGGGAAAACACAAATTAACTACCCACACATGGTGTAATTTGTGTACATATTTTACCATTGATAATTTAGAATTTAATGTTTATAAATAAACTTTGAGCATACAATTAATAAACTTCCATCAACTTCCATAAACTTCCATATTTACATCAATAAACTTACATAAACTTTCATGTAATTATGAATGTACATCATGTTATTTATGCAAGATGAATATATGAGAGAAATATTCAATGTAAATATGAAAAGATAATTGATAATTTAACTTTTTTAGTATATTTTTTTTGTACATAGCTTATTTGGAATATGAGTAATCATGAAGAGAACATATTATGAAAAAAATGTAATAAAAGTATACAAATTATTTACAATCCACTTACTAATGTTTTTATAGATGATTATTTCCACATAAATTTTTTACAAGGTGTTGGAATACAACAACACCCCAAATTCATTGAACAAGAAAGAATTAATATATGATTCATAACATAGGTTTATTGGTTTTTTGTTTTCAATGAGAAGAGAAAATATAATTAATGCATAAATATCTTTTATTAGAAATAAGAAAGGAGAATTATGGTCAAATATTTGATTCATCATGCTAAGTCAATATACATTTTATTAGAAAAATGTCAAATATTTAATCCACCCACTCAATATTTTGTTCTTCAATATAAAATAGAACATATAACACAAAATTAACTGAATCAACATAGAACATGTTCATCTCGAGAACATGTTCATTCTTAAGTAGTGAAGAATTGAAGTGCAAGACACCATCCATTCATTAATATTGAACAATTATCTCAATCGAATATATTCAACTGCTAATTATAATAACTAACACAATTTACTATATTAGATATTTATTGCATGTATACTACACATTAGAAACGATAAGAAAGCATGTTGACAAGCATGACAGTGTCTGTCAACACGCTAGTATCCATGTGAAACTTAGATTTTCAACATTAATTTACATCATTTGTTTTCCTTATCGAGTGCCACGATCATAAATATAATATTTGAATTTTTTTTTTAACTATTATTTTGATTATGAATTCAGTTAATATCATTTTCAAATTTAGGTTATGTTCGCCTTGAACATATTTTATTTAGATTTAGATATTTGTTTAAATCATTTATCTTGCACTGTGTCCCTCTATGCTACATTATATTTCATTGGTTAATAAATATTAAGTAATTTCATTTTTAAATGAAGTAATATAAAAACTTATTTTTATTTATTAATCAGATACGTTGGCACTTGAAGTAGCACACAATTGCGGAACAATGGAAAAATCCTCAACAAACATAAAATAAGTAGTAGAAAGTTTAAGTTTTTTAAACTTTTATTAGAGATTTTATTTACTACTATTTTTTTTTGCTTAAAAGTCATTCTCACAGTAAAAAAACATCTGTTTATGTGAATATAAAGTAACACATGTCATTGAAATTTTAAGCTCATTTATCCCTAAAAACATGCCAACAATTTTAAAGTAGTTTCTATAATCACATGATTTTTTATAATATACTACTATAATGATATTTCTAATTAGTGCAAAGAAGTAATTATAACTAAAACATCTCATTTAATTTGTTGATATTCTCAATATAATTAATTAATTATTGAATATCCATTTCATGTGATTTGGTCTCTAAAAAATAAAAGTCCAAATTAATACTCAAATATTAAGAAAGTTAAAATGATCCTTGTCGATAAAATACTACTAAAGACCAAATTGGCTCACAAAAGATTTTAGGTTTTCAAATTTTTAAGGCCAAATTGATCCAAGTGAATATTTAATCTTAATAAATTTATGGGTTGTTTAATAGGCTTTATCTCATGCATTTGACACTATGTTAAAATATTAAAAATTAAGTATTGTTGATCATGACTAAAGACTTTAAAGAAACAATCTAAAGATTTGTGTAAGAATCCATACTTGAATAATACCTCTATTTTATTTACTTTTCTTGATAATAAAAGCTGAAAACAAAAAAACTATTTATATAAGAAAATAAATGGGCCTTAAAAGAGAAAGCCCAGAAAGAAGGCCTTCATGTTGGTCCCCTCTTCGATTCTTCACTAATGCTTCTTTCTTCAAATGTCTAACTTCAATAAGTATTTTATGACCAATTATAAATGATGACATGAAATGTTACATTTTGTAGGACAATGGATGTACTCTCGAGCGTGACATTAAATCGGAATTGGATGAGTTTATATATAATTATAATTTTTATATATAAATATATAATTATATATAAATATAAAATGTTATATAATTAATAATTATGTACTAACATCTCTCCATCTTTTTTTATCGAAGTAAAACAAAAGATTAGAGTACTGTTTCGTTTTTTCTAAAAGGTGAGCTGTCCAGTTCACTTCCCGGGTTATTCCTCCTTAACTGGGTTTAGCATGACCTGACTAAAATTTGCCTTGTTCAAAGTAGTCCAAACACTCATTCGATTAAGATCGCAAGATAGAGTCATTCAAGTCTGATCAACAATCACACCAGTCAAATAGTCTGGTCTTGTTCGGTTCTCACAACACTCATATTATGACCAAATTTTTATATACATTAAATGTATTTGATACAAAAATATTTTTATTTAATCAACTTGAACGGTAAAATATTTTATTTTCAAGGTAATTTTAGTAATTGTGATGCAATTAGTGATAAATTCAACGATGTTTATAGATTCCTTAATTTGCACGATATTGTCCAAATTTAAATTATAAAAATCACCTTTATTTAATGACATTTTATTATACCGTATTAAATGGTAAATATTTAAGACTTAATATATACTTTGACAATATAAGAATTTTTTATATGATGAGTTTATCATTTATATGTTAAATTCTATTAAATAAATAATGGGAAAAAATAATAATAATAATTAAGTGCTATGTACAATGTACAGAAGTACAGATATTAAACACAATATGTACTGTATACAGATATTAAATACAATATCAGTTGTGAAAATTGTATTGAATTGGTCTACATTCATAGAATACGGCTTTTTTCTAGAACTTTCTTGTGGTTTATTATGGTGGATATTGGGGTGTTCAATTCAAGATTAGTCCAATAATAAAAGTGAACATCGATTCAAAATAAACTGAAATCACAAAAAACGAAATGTAATTGGATTGAGTTACATTGATTTTTTCAAAATAGATCGTTCCACAACAGGTTTTGGATCCAATTCTAGAAATCAGACCAATTCAAACTAGATCACATTAATTTGGCTTGTTAGGAATATACGCAAACAAAATTGCGATTTTAAGTATTCAACACTTCAATACAATAATATTATGAAACAAACTAAAATTTAACAATCAGTTAGTCATATGGTAGATTTAGTAATGTTCATTTTATATGACTAAAAAATATGTGTTTGCTAAGTAATATATTCTCACACATAGGTAAAAAATTTACACCGCATAAATTATATTTCTTTTGATAAATATAATTAAGTTGTTGGATTTCTTTTCTTTATGTATGTAGACATTATTGTGACAATAAACTTGTCATTTTAAAGTGTATTAAACTTAATATTTTAGTCACATTTATGATTTTTGAACTGTATATATAGAGTTCCAATCTTTTATAAAAAAAACCAATCCAAACCGCATATAATATTCCGATCAGATTGGATTGAATGTCTTTGATGTAAATAAACCAAACCGAACTAAACCACAAATTAACTATATGTTTAAATCAGCAATTTTTTTACCTACAAATTGATGCCAACTAACATTAAATAATCCCCAGTGAACACTATAAGAAGCATCCCATAAGCATAATAAAAAACAAATTCAGAATCTTGTGTATTTTGCTAATTACAATGGTGGTGAAAGTTTTAGGTCAACCTCACTATGCTTGCCCTAGAAGAGTGATACTGGGTCTTCTTGAGAAGGAAATAGAGTATGAAGTAGTCATTGTTGATGGCAAAGTTGGAGAGAACAAGGGACCTGAGTACCTCAAATTGCAGGTACAATTTTTTCCCATAAAACCATAAATATAATATGTCTTAATTCTTTGTTAGAGGCAATGCAATTTGATTTGTGTGCATTTGAACAAACAAAGTTCATTTTCATTTGTAATTAGAATGAGTTTATTTATAAATTTTTTTTGGTATAGTGAGTGATATCCGATTAGATTAGATATCGTAAAAAAGTTAAAGTAAGATATACGAGAATAACACTTATTAGGAGGTAATAACATATTTTGAAAATGATTAATTCGTTACGATAGCTTTGATGGTAGATGGAATTTAGCGAATTCTTAAAAAATTGTATTTCTTATTTTTATTTCCTTTGATCTTCCATTTTTTGTTTGTCTAGATTTCAAAAAATTTATATAACCCTTCTTTGATATACATATGCAGCCATTCGGATTGTACCCTACTATTCAAGATGGTGATTTTACACTTTTTGGTTAGTCCCTTTACATTTTTCCACTTTATGATTATATACCATGTAAATAATCATCACTAATTTTGGTTAGTCCCTCCTATTTACCCTTCTTTACTATGATTGCTTTAAATAAAGTATTGCTCTTTGTTATTTAGCTCTCTATATATGAATATCATTAAGAGGTTAAGAAATTTCATACATTCCCATCATCATAGCTCTCGAAATGCTAGATAATGTAATGACAATATACAACAACTCTTACATTATTAGTGTATACATATATGTTTATAAAGATATGATAACAATTAAGTTAATAATGTATATGCATTAAAGTTTTCTTGTATTTTTACGAGAGTTAAATGACATCATTTGAACCAACAATGTGTTAGTCTAGTAATGTAAGGCACCACTAGATCTCAGAATGACAAAAAAGTCAAGAGTTCGATTCCTAGAAACAATAATTGTTGGGAGGAACAATCACACACTCTAAAAGACCAATGCATTCTAAGATAAAAGAAAAAAAAGGATCATATAAAGATTAATGTGTTAATTTAATGTGAAACCATAGCTATCAAAATTTAGTTGATGTGCCATTTACTTATGCAGAATAAATCTACTCACATTAAACTATTAATACTCTATATTGAAACAAATTATGCAGAATCTCGAGCAATACTTAGGTATTATTCAGAAAAGTATAAAAACCAAGGAACTGATTTGCTTGGAAAGACACTAGAAGAAAAGGCTCTTGTGGAGCAATGGGTAGAAGTTGAAAGCCATAACTTAAACCCACCACTAATGCAATTAGTTATACATATTCTAGTTAACCCAGTTTTGGGTCGTCCTTCAGACCCAAAAGTGATTAAAGAAAGTGAAGAAAAGGTTGTAAAAGTGCTTGACATTTATGAAGAAAAGCTGTCCAAAACTAAGTACTTGGCAGGAGATTTTTTCAGTCTTGCTGATCTTACTCATCTTCCATTGACTTATTATTTGTTGGATCCATTGAAAAAAGCATATTTGGTGAGAGATAGAAAGCATGTTAGTGCTTGGTGGGATGATATTACAAGCAGGCCTTCTTGGAAGAAAACTGTTGAGCTTTACCCATTTCCTTTTTAGTTTCTTACTTTGAGCAAGTGTCGGTATCAATCTCGACATCGGCTGTCCTCAAATTGTGTCCCCAACCTTGACTCATCCAATTAGATTATGATTTTTTTCTTAAATTAAGTAGTGGGAAGTAAAGTTTAAATTGCATGTTATTTTATATTATGTGTCCAAATTTGATTGGATAAGACAAGGTTGGGAACAAAATTTGGGGACAGCTGATCTTCATCCGTGTGGATAACACTAGTGTTTTCTATTACCTTTCTTTAAAATAAAATGTTGCCTCATTTATATGTTTATGTTATGTTTGTTTCCTAGTTTTGTTTTATGCACTTATATGTAATGAGGATCATTGTTCTTCCATTCATCAATAAACTTTTGGTAGCTTTTAGTTGTTAGCTTGTATGATTGTGAGTTAATTTTTTTAAAATGATGAAAGGGAAATGAAAGACTTAAAAACTCTTACTGAATGTAGTTTAGGATTCTGATTTTTTTTACTTTCATTTTCTTCGCCTACCAAAGTCATATATCTTAGTTTTCTAAGAGTTTTATATATGGAGAATAAAATATTTGGATCTTTTGTCCTAGGATCTTTTACTAGATACAAAAGGTAATCATGTTTGTAATTTCAAAAATGATATTTCTTTGTGTAGAGATGACTCAAATAAGGAGCTTCTTCTATTGGTTATCAACTTTAAATTTCATAATGTTTGATGATAATGCTTGTAGTAAAAATGAATACTAAACAACAAAAATATTTAATCTTTTTTCTTATTTAGCAAACATCTTTTTGAAGAAAAAATTGACATATCATTTAATAAATGACATACGAATTAGCCCATAAACATTCTTGTCATTTTCACATTTTATAATTGGTTAATTTGAGTGTATAGTTAATCCCCATTCATATTATTTAAGATTGATTATATAATGTTTATAAGATATAAATGTAAAATATTATAAGATGTAGTTGAATATATTCAATGTACTTAACTTTATCTATTATTGAGTTTGATTGATACTTATGATGATCCCTTAGGTGAGGTAAAATGAACTTATTTTTGCAAACATTTTCTATTAAGCTTTTTGGAATAAGTTAAAAAAGAGTATATAATAAAATTAAATCCTTAGTTTAAAATTTGTAGTCTATGTTTATTTTTTGAAAAATAAGTTGAAAATATAAACTCATTTTTTTTCAAAAAAATAAGCCAAAAATAGAAACCCCAAAATCATGGGTTGGTTTATTTTTTTTAGCTTATTTTATCCCAATTTTTCTATTTCTCATTTTACCATATCATAACTTTATTTCTCTCCTCCTTTTTACTCTTCAACCAAACACCATAATTATTTACATCATCATCACCAAACTTCATAATTCTCATTTTCTTCTCTCTCTATCACCACCCAACCCCGTATCTATCTCGATCTGTGTCTCATTCCCTATCTCAGACCAATGACATATTATTACATGAGTAAAAAAAATTATTTAAAAACAGGGAATAATTTGAGATATGTAATTTCTTTCCTAAAGTTACATAGATCATATTGTATGATTTGTATCTGTATTCATAAAATAACTATAAGTGTAACACCCCGAATTTTAGTCTTCAAAATTATAGTAACAGTCTTGGAAACCTCGCTTGAGCGAGAGATTCTCGCCTGAGTGAGAAAGGATCACCTGGGAGGGTAAAATCCTGGGCTATACTGGAAGATTCTCGCCTGAGCGAGAGTTGTCTCGCCTGTGCGAGAAATGACAATTTTGGACTGTTGACACAGTGTAATCGATTACATGGTCCTGGTAATCGATTACATGCTGATATCTGATCAGACATGTGTAATTTTTCATTATGTAATCGATTACATGGTCCTGGTAGTCGATTACATGCTGATATCTGATCAGACATGTGTAATTTTTCATGATGTAATCGATTACATCATATTAAAAACATCAGATATGTGTATTTTTCCACACTGTAATCGATTACACCTTATGGTAATCGATTACATTCGTCACTGTGAGATTCTCAAGCTATAAAAGTGAAAAAGGGATCTAGAAACCCTAATCTTCATTTTCTTTCTTCCCCTTTCTCTCCCAACGGTGGCTCCACCCAAATGGACCATTTTTCCCTCCACTAAGCCTCCAAACTCATCAAAACCTTCCTCTTGCTTCATGGTGATACCTTTGGAAAAGCTTGGAGATGAAAAAGCAACAATGGAGGTTGAAGGAGATGAAGGGAGATGTGGCTCTTTCGCGGAGCAACGGAGCTTACGCAACCTAAGGTGAGGGAGAAGACCATTGTGGTCTTAGAGTATTTCATTAGAGTCGTCATCTCCGATTTCCCTCAAGAATCGGAGCACATTAACGGATAGAAACTCTCTTGGGAGTTTGTGATCCATGTAAGAGTCTTTATCTTACATGAGGATGTATTAGCCATAAAAGTGGAGATATATGTGTGGGGAAAACCGTTTATTTGAATAAAACTCTATATGCTCCTTTATGGTAATACACCGTCATTAAAGATGGTTCTAACGTTAATGTGTATATGATGAAGAATATGTTATGCGTGGTTTGTTTATAATAATTGTTATGTTGTGTGATAATGATGGTGTGTGAGATATTTATGGTCATAAGCATAAATGAGTATGTTGTAAGTGGTTGATTGTTATAAACATGTCTGGGTGTGTTGTAACAATGAATGTGTGATGAGTTGTGAATGTGTTAAAATGGAATGAGTATGTTTATCAAAATGAGTATGTTGTGAGTAGTTGATTGTTATAAACATGTATGAGTGTATTGTAATAATGAATGTGTGATGAGCTGTGAATGCGTTAAAATGGATAAAGGTATGTTTGTGACAGTGAAGATGTTGTATGTTATCTATAGTGATAAGATAATGAGATGCCTTGTGTTGATTGTGTATGACATGGATGTGAGTGTAATGTGGAAACTCGACCTGCCCTATGTGGTATGGATGGTAACTCGACCTGCCCGATGTGGTATGGATAATAACTCGACCTACCCTAAGTGGTATGGATAATAACTCGGCCTGCCCTATGTGGTATGGATGGTAACTCGACCTGCCCTATGTGGTATGGATGGTAACTCGACCTACCATATGTGGTATGGATGGTAACTCGACCTGCCCGATGTGGTATGGATAATAACTCGACCTGCCCTAAGTGGTATGGATAATAACTCGACCTGCCCTATATGGTATGGATGGTAACTCGACCTTCTCTATGTGGTATGGATGGTAACTCGACTTGCCCTATGTGGTATGGATGGTAACTCGACCTGCCCGATGTGGTATGGATGGTAACTCGGCCTGCCCGGGGTGGTATGGAAAATGAAATCGATGAATACGATTGAGTGTGAATACGAACTATGAGTAATGAGAATGTCGTAATGAAAGTCATATGTATACTATAGGATATATAGTATGAGATATATATCCTATAGGGTGAATATGAATGATGAGAAATGAGTATATTTGGACGAAAAAATATGCACACTATAGAACACATATTGTATGGGATGTATGTGTACTATAGGGTGAATATGGATAATATGTGATAAATAAATATGCACACTATAGAACACATATAGTATGGGATGTATGTGTACCATAGGGTGAATATGGATATTATGTGTTGATTGATATAAGCTTATTAAGATTGATGTTAGATGTGTGTGGTTTTTAATACTTTAATGTTATTACTCCATGTAAATCCACGCTACGGTCGCCGTAGTTGGTTCTTACTCCCTCTGGCTTTCCTTGTATGTGTTGTATATTTGGGTTCAGGTTGTGGAGGCAGCGCATTGGACGCTTGCGGAGAGGAGTACATGATAGAGTAGTGGATAATATGTAATCGATATGTTATATGATAAATATTTGTAATATGAAGAACATGTTAAAGTGAATTCATGTATAAACAACTTTCTTGTAAGTGTATAATGAAGTGGATCTAATGTTTGTATTCAAGGTAATTTTGAGAAAGTGTAATTGTATAAAGGATGTATTTGAACGGAAGTGTAATGACATGCTTTTGAAATGAAAGGGGTTTGGAATATTTCCGCCTTGCAAATTTATAAATGTATTCTCTCAAGTTTCCAAACTGTTCGAGTAATGTCTTTCAAAAGTAATTACTTCACTTTCACGAATAAGGATTTTAAAAGAGAATTTTCGAGTTATGAAAATCGGGTCTTTACAATAAGTAACCTCGAGAAAAACAAAACTTTCCTATGTCAATGTTTTGAAAAAAATAAATCTACTTTTTTGCTTTGGTGCTTAAGTAATTATTCTCATAAATCATGATACATTGGTATAACCCAAAGAATTGTGTTTAGGATCATTGTATGTTGTAATTATGACTATGTTTATTACATAAAAATGAAAAATTATTATAATTATGCACTATTAAATTGCATCCGATATACTTTAAAGAGATAAAAAGCTAATAAAATATTTCAATGATATATTCAAATTTATGAATGCAATAATGCAGTATTCAAATCGTATTCCTAATTCAAAGCATATAATTATGTAATTTTCCTAATTTATAGTTTTCTCGTTGTAACATGGTAGAATGTCTATGCCACTATAACAGTGATATATTCCTAATTTATGAATACAACATGCAACAGTTTTGAATTCAAATGGCTATGTTGATTGATGTAAACATGAAAATTTTATACAAGATAAAAAATAACAACCAAAATTGAAGAACAAAAATTGTCCAACAATACAAAAAATTACTGGAGAAAGATAAACACAGGCCTCAAAAAATGATTATGAATGAATTTGAAAAACCTTTTCAAATTAGTGACTTGATTTGTCAACTTCTAAAAAGAATAAAGTTGAGATATAGAAATCAATTACTTAAATGTTTCTTAGGTATATTTTACCTTTATATTTTAATTTATATAAAATTTCTTATAATATCATTACATTTCCATCTATTGAATTTCTGTAATATTCATCATTGATTCAGCAAAAGCAAAATACACAGAATACCAATGTGGTATTTAACATGGCTAAAAACAGAAACAGAAGGAAAACTAAAAGCCTACAAATAAGGAAAGTTTGTTACAGCTGCAATGACTAAGAGAGAGAAGAATAAAGAATGGACAAAAGAATTATAAGGCACTAAATAATAATCAGTAGGTAATAACTCTAATACCCTCCCTCAAACTGGTAAGTGTATGTTCAAAATTCCCAGTTTGCCAAGAAGATACAAGAAGGTTGATATGTCAAGAGCTTTAGTGAAGAGATCAGCAGGTTGTTCAGAAGTAGAGATAGGAAGCAAATGAAATAAACCAGCTTGAAGACGCTCTCTAACAACATGACAATCAATGTCAATATGCTTAGTGCGTTCATGAAACATGGAATTGGCAGCAATGAAACGAGCTGAGTTGTTGTCACAATAAAGAAGAGCAGGTTTGATGAAATGAATTGGAAAACTGTCAAGTAGGTAAGTCAACCATTGTAATTCACAAGTAGTTGCAGCAAGAGCTCGATATTCTGCCTCACACGAAGATCTAGCAACAGTGGTTTGCTTTTTGGAACGCCATGAAACAAGAGAATTTCCAAGAAAAATGCAATATCCTGAAACTGAACGTCTTGAATCAGTGCAAGTTGCCCAATCTGAGTCACTGAATCCTTTCAATTGAAGAACAGAATTTGTAGGATAGAAGATTCCCTGCCCAGGTGCTGCTTTAAGGTATCTGAGAATTCTTGTTAGAGCCTGATAATGAGCATTGGTTGGTGTATTCATAAACTGGCTCAATTGTTGAATGGAAAAACTGATGTCAGGTCTTGTGTTGGTAAGGTAAAGAAGCCTTCCAACCAGTCTTCTGAATTTGGCAGGATCAGAGTATGAACCAGAAGGATCATTTGATAGTGAAGTTCCCTTAGCAATTGGAGTTGAGGCAGGTTTTGAAGCCAAAAAACCAGTATCATGCAAGATGTCTAGTGTATACTTCCTTTGGTTTAGTGTTATTCCCTTTGTTGACCTTGCAACTTCAATACCAAGAAAATATTTTAATGGACCAAGATCCTTAATTCTGAATAAGGTGTGAAGCTTGTGTTTGACATTTGCAATCTCAGTAGCATCATTTCCTCCTAGGATTAGATCATCTACATAAATGAGGATCACAGTAAAGCTGCAGGATTGTTTCTTAGTGAAGAGAGAATGATCATAGGCAGATTGAGTGTATCCTATGTGCTTTAGAGTGATGGAAAGTTTTTGATACCATTCCCTACTTGCTTGTTTTAAACCATAAAGGGATTTGCGAAGCTTGCAAACTTGATTGGGTTTGGAACAAACTACACCCTGAGGGACCAACATATAAACATCATCTTTTAACTCTCCATGTAAAAAGGCATTGTTTACATCTAGCTGATTTAGTAACCAATCTTGAGAAGCTGCAATGGCTAATACCAGTCTAACTGTTGTCAGTTTGATTACTGGTGCAAAAGTGTCAAAAAAATCAACACCTTCTGTTTGATCATACCCTTTAGCAACAAGCCTTGCCTTCAGTCTTTCAACAGATCCATCTGATCTATATTTAATTCTATACACCCATTTTGAACCAATTGGTGTCTTGTCAGGTGGCAGTTCAACAATATCCCAAGTTTCATTGTTTTCCAATGCATTTAGTTCTGCTTCCATAGCTGCAATCCAATCAGGATAATTAATTGCTTGTGCATATGATTTGGGCTCAATATTTGTTGAGATGGACAAAATGTGAGAGAGATGTTTAGGAGAAATTGAGGAGTATGATAAGACAGAAGAAAGTGGATAAGTAATGTGTGAAGAATCTGTTTTTGTTTGGTTAAAAAAATTGCAATGGAAGTCATGTAGATAAGAGGGTGGATGACAAATTCTGGTTGATTTTCTTACTGCTTGATGTTGTGTAACAAAAGGAGGTGTTGTTTGATGGTCAGAATTTGTAGGTTGTGTATGCTGAGGTGAATCAGAATTAATAAGTGTATGTTGAGAATTGGATGATTCAGGTGTAATATGAGGTGTATCAAAAGAAATATCAAGAAGAGGAAAATCAGATGAAGAATTTGAAGAAGATTCAATGAGCATTGGAGCAGCAACTGTATGGTGATAAGGAAATTGATCCTCATAGAATTGCACATTTCTAGAGATGAAAATTTCTCTAGATTTTAAGTCAAATAGCACATATCCTTTTACACCAGTTTTGAATCCCAACATAATGCATTTCCTTGCTCTAGCATCTAACTTGGTGCGATGGCTAACCAGTGTGGATGCAAAACTCAGACAACCAAACACTTTGATTTCTTGCAAATTAGGCTTATTTTTATAGAGCATCTCATATGGTGATCTTTGTTGCAAAGTCTGTGTTGGAATTCTATTGATGATGAATGCTGCATGTTGAACAGCAAATGACCAAAAAATGTTTGGTAGGTGTGCATGGAAAAGCATTGATCTAGTAACATTGAGTAGATGCCTATGCTTCATTTCAACAACAGAATTTTGTTGAGGTGTCTCAACACAAGAAGTTTGATGGATGATTCCCAAAGTATCAAAGAATGAAGGCATTTTGAACTCAATTCCATTATCAGTTCTGATAACTTTAACCATTTTGCAGAACTGTGTTTGGACATAAGTGACAAAATTCTGCATCAATAATCTTGCCTCTGATTTATTTTTCATAAGATACAACCAAGTATGTTTGGTGTAATCATCAATAACAGTCAAAAAATATTTAAAACCATTGATTGAAGATGTAGATAAGGGGGCCCAAATGTCCATATGTATTAGATCAAATGGTGCTAAACTTCTTGTCACACTAATAGGAAATGGTAGCTTTGTCTGCTTTGCCAAATGACAGAATTCACATATTTTCTTAGCATCAAAGTAAACATAAGAGAAATCCTTACAAATATGTTTCAACACATCAACAGAAGGATGTCCTAATCTGTAATGCCACAAATCAAAACCAGAAGTCCTACAAATTGAATTAACCACAGTGTGCTTTTCAAAAGTAGGTTGTGATGGTGTGTTGAAAATGTATAAATTCCTCATCACTTTAGCATGTCCAATCATCTTCAAGGTATTGATATCCTGAATCATACATTGAGAATCATCAAAAATCACTCTGCATTTCAGATCAGATGTAAGTTTATGTATTGATATCAAGTTGAATTTGAATTCTGGAACAAACAAGGCTTTGTGCAATAGCAAATGTTCAGAAAACTTGATAATGCCTGAATACTTAGCTGAAACAATTGAACCATTTGGCAATTTAATAGTGACTGGTTTGATAGATTGATAAGACATGAAGCTAGATAAACAAGGACACACATGATCAGTAGCTCCACTATCAAGGATCCATGGATGGATGTTACCTGAGTCCTTGTGCATATTTGTTTCATCAAGAGACATGATGCTGAGTTGATTGACTTTGCTTTCAGAAGATCCAACCAACCCTGCATTGTTGAATAAGGTTGCTATCTCTGCATATTGAGCTGGACTGAAGTTCAATGTAGGCTTGCCATGATTTACATTATCCAGAACATCACTTTCAGTGCTAGCATCAACCATGTTTGTGCTTCCTGCATTATTCATTTTCTGCTTTCCAAAATTAGGTGGGAATCCATGTTTGTAATAACAAACATCAGCTGTGTGTCTCTCCTTTCCACAGTATGTGCAAACTTTTGGGTTATTAATTCTGTTTGCATTGTAACCTCTTCCCATTCCTCTACCTTTAAATTTTCCAGTCACATTTCCTTTTCCTAGAACTCCTTTCCATTGTGCATTATTGTTCAAAGTTCTGTTGGCATTTTCAGTTGCATTAAATCCATTTATGTTGGAATTAAATAAGACTTTCATGTTAGCATTAGTTAATTGCCTTTCTTGCTGCTGTAATAATGAGAATGCCTTGTTAATACTAGGTAGAGGTTCTAGCAGAAGGATTTGTGATCTGGTTGTACTAAATTCATCATTCAATCCCTTTAGAAAACAGATCACATATTCAGATTCTCTTTGTTCCTTAATTATTTTTACCATTCTGCATTTGCATTTGATAACACAAGTGCATGAAGGTATAGATCTCAATGCTTCCAAATCTTCCCAAACAGTTTTTAAGTCAGTAAAATAGTTTGAGATGTCTCTATCACCTTGCTTAATAGAGTGTAATTCTTGCAGCAAATCAGACATAGGAAAATGGTCACCTTTGGAGAATCTATCTCTCAAGTCATTCCAAAGCTCATGAGCATCCTCAATGTAAACTATGCTTTGATCAATCTGTAAAGTTAGGCATCTTGTAATCCATGAAATAACCATGGTATTACACCTTTCCCAATCATCAAAAATCAAATCATCAGGATCTGGCATGCTTATGGTACCATCAACAAATTTGAATTTGTTTTTAGATAGAAGAGCACGCTTCATTGCTCTACTCCAAGCATTGTAGTTCGTTCCATCAAGCTGTATGGAGACTAGAGTTGCTCCTGGATTCTCTCCAGGATGAAGATAGAAAGGATTTCGTGGATTTTGAGCTTCATTGCTGTTGAATTGCGAATCTGATTGATAATCCGCCATTGATGAATTTTAAGGTGAAGAAGAAGAGCAGAACAGTGATTAAAGAGGAAGAAGATGAGAAGAAAGAAAGAAAGGAAGGAAGAGTGCGCAACGGTATTCAGAGCAATCTGGCTCTGATACCATATTGAATTTCTGTAATATTCATCATTGATTCAGCAAAAGCAAAATACACAGAATACCAATGTGGTATTTAACATGGCTAAAAACAGAAACAGAAGAAAAACTAAAAGCCTACAAATAAGGAAAGTTTGTTACAGCTGCAATGACTAAGAGAGAGAAGAGTAAAGAATGGACAAAAGAATTATAAGGCACTAAATAATAATCAGTAGGTAATAACTCTAATACCATCATCCAAGGTATTACATCTTATATTATTAGTGCATATATTATTTTCTATCTTTTTATAATATACTAGTATTATGTTATTTATAATTAGCAAAAAACCTATGAAGTACAAACACACTTGATACATGTAACATGTTAAAAAATATATCTTCTAATTTGATTGTTTGTGATTATTATTATGGTTTATTAATAAAAAAATAAAGAACCTCATATATTATGATAAAATAATTACGATAATATAATTGATATACTTTAAAAAAATAACACAATGTTAAGATAATGATGAACAATAGAATTTTATTGTTGTTATTATTGTGATAATGATCATCATTATCACTTTTCAATTATATATCTGAAACATTATTTGATGTTGGGGAATATTATTTGTAAATAGGTTATTTTTTATTATTTTTATCATTACCAATATTACTAATGATATGATGTTTGAAATATTGGTTTTGTTATCAAAGTTAAAATTGACAATTGTTATCAAAGATTAATGAAGTATTTAGCAGTGTTATTATTACCGTACCGGTCATCAAACTAGTAAGAGTACTGATATAGTGGTTTAACCGATGGTTCACTAATTAAACCACATACCGGTAAAGTTAGATATACATATATAATATATTAACATTAATGTTGAAAAATCAATAAAAAACAATAATTATTTTTATTTTCATTAAAAAATTAATTTTAAATAAAAATCGACCGGTATGACCGGTACGATTCAATTGAAAACCGGCCGATATGACCATTTTTTTTACCGATTTTGGCCGGTTTTTACCGGTATAATTACATGACCGGTGTGATTATTGTATTGTACCAGTATTGGGACCGGTTCAACCGATCGACACAAAACAATTTTAATAACTATGGTAGAATGAAACATCTTATCTTTAATAAAATAAGAATTATGATGACCGAATATTCAAGTTAGTATAATATGATAAGAGAAAAAAAAATCGTTTAATTTTAGATTTTAGTCTTCAAATCACAAAATCTATCCTTCAAAAAAGATGAGATAAGACAAAAAGGAGAAAAGTAGAGGGGACAAAAGCAAGAATAATGAAAAGGACTTCTCCATTGAAATATTAAAGTCCATGAAATAAGTATATGATAATAAATAATATTAATTGTATATTATTATATGATCACATATACTTGTATAATATTCTATTTAATTTCTCATTCTACTAGGAAATCTATATTTTCACTTGATTATTTCAATAAGTTCTGTGTATACTCAATCATGTAGAATATAATGCATTTAGTATATATTTTCCTTATTGTGTATAATGATCATATGGAACACTAACCTGTTATTAGTTGTATGATTATTCCTTTACTAATTGTATCCTCTTAATAAGCATACAATAATTTTTATTTATTTACTTAAAAAAATTATTTGCTTAAAAGTTTTACCTATCATGATTTATATTTTGAATAGTGAATGCATATTTAAATCTAAGGTATGGATGGATTCATATACATATATATATATATGTATTATATAATATATATTGAATGTTTTTCTAAATCTTTAAAACAACTTTCCACATTTGTTTTTTATTTAATAATTTACATAAGGTCTAACTCTAATATATATATTTTTATATTATAAATGATATCCCTTCACCTTTGGTTAATGAACTAATCTCTTTCAGGGTATGTGGTTTCCCTCCCAACAAGTGTCGCTACCAGGAATGAAACCCTTAATATTTTGGTCCACCTGAAAATCTAGCGGGACTTTAAACTACTAGACCAACGCCTTGTTGACGATCTAACTCTAATATAATAGTATTAAGTAGGGGTGAGCAGGATCCGGCCCTACCCGCTCACCCGGTATGGCCCGATCGAGGTCGGACCTGAAAATGGTCGGGTCTCATCGGGTCTAGGGTTGGGTTCAAGTTCAAAAATTAGACTCAATCAATATTTAGGGTTGGGTAGGGACCAAACAGGACCCGTCCCATTTTCACTTTCTCATGATGTTTGTATGTGTGTGTTCAAATATATACAGAGTAATGATACTTTTTTGGTCGAAAATATCATTGATTCTCTAATTTTTCATCATATATATGTTTAATAGTATATATACACATATATTATTTTATATATCAAATTACATATTCACAATAATAAATAATATTTAGAAGACTTTATGTAAAATGAGTATACGTTATATTTAATTGGGTCTAGGGTCGGGTCCGGGTTTAAAGGCTGACCTGTGAATATTTATGGTCGGGTTAACTCCGGATCTAGGGTCGAGTCCGGATTCAGAAAAATGGTCCGAACAACATTTAGGGTTGGGTAAGGACAAGCCTTAACCCATCCCAACCCGTCCCACGCTCACCCCTAGTATTAAGAAGTTGATATGTTAAACTTTATTTGTATCACCATATTTTTTGCTAAAAGAATTATCCCTTAGTTATCTTGACTATTGATAGGCTATGACCCAATCATGTTATTGATGAGGGGTATATGACTTAATTACTATGATTGTTAATAGGATTTATGATCCAAATTTATTGATTGTTAAGGGGATCTATGGTCCAATTAATTTGTTTTTGAGGGGATCTTAGGATCTATGTCTCAATCGCATGAAGACAATTTTATCCTTGGAAAATGAGGTAATATATTCCTATGAACTCTAGCTGCCATGTGAGGGACAAACACCTCAGCTGCATGCATGTTGTGTGCAAACTTTTAATCATGAATTAGGGATAATTTTTAGTACAAGAGAGTGTATATTTTGTCCATAATATGTGTCACTCTATGTGTCATGAGTCGTGATTGATCAAAAAAATACTTAATAATTAAATTTTTAACTTAAATAATTTTTCTTCAACCAATCATAGTTGATGGCACATGTTATGACACATATTGTGGGATAGAAGATATGCTCTTGATACACCCTCACCCTATGAGTAAGAAGCTAATTTCTTTCAGGGTACGTGACTGTTCATTCCAATAAGTGTTGCTCCTAAAAAATGTTATGATGGGTATTTAGTGAGTTTTTATACCATTAGGTTAATGAGTTCTTATATTATAATTTAATGTAATGAAATATATTACCTTATACTATTTTTATGGACTTTTTTGTATTGGAGACGACTAGAAATGTCATATTTTTAAAGTTTTTAAAATGCCGTTAACCATATTTTTATCTCATTATATTTTAGTTTTCTGACATTTTAAGGTAATTGTCTATGCATGGGTATGAGTTTGAATCTGTTGAAGACTAATTGTCACAAGGTCATATATAGGTCACTTTATTATAATGTGTTTTTTTATTATAGAAATTGTTTTAGAGAATTTTTATGAAGTTTCAGTTGAGTTATGAATTATGTTCTACCATTTTAGTTTAGTATCCAATATCGTTGTAAAAATTCAATACATATTTGTAATGTATTTCCTAGTTATTTGATGATATTTATATATATTTTCACTAAAGAGATTATTAATAATAATGTAAATTTTAAGCTTGTGCATATTGTATCATTTTTTGTTATGAAAATTTAGGTGTTACAATTTGGTATCAAAATAATTCTATTCATTTGGTAGATGTTAATGAAGACTAGAGTTTTGGTAGAGTCTTGTTCTAAGTTTGTGATTGGACATAGTGTTACAACTTGATGCTAACATATACTATAACTTCATACTCATCACTTGATGCATATATAAGTTTTGTTTGATTAACTTCATAACAATTTCCTTAAATTTTGTGCAAGGATACAGTTTTTGTCAACTTATTTTGAGAAAAAAAAACTATCACATTTCAAATATTTGTTTAAATAATGATTTTATATGGTTGATAATTTTATTTTAATTGTTTGTTTGTGATTGTTAAAGAATTTGATTGCATTCTTTATAATTGTAGTATAGATATAATTATAGTTAATTGAATTGAGTTCATTTATTATGATGAAAAACTCAGCTATGATCCTCATTCACTCATTAATTCTAGTGTTTTCTATGACCATTCTATAAAATAAAATGTTTTGCCTCATCTATATGTTTATGTCATGTTTGTTTCCTAGTTTGCTTTTATGCTCTTATGTCTTAAATGAGGATCATTGTTGTTGAATGCATCAAGAAACTTTTGGTAGATCTTTTAAAGGAATGAAAGGAAAAGAGAAAACTTACATAAATTCTATGTGAGTGGATTTCGTGGTTTCAAAATATGTCTCTTAGTCTAAAAGTCATATTTCAACAACGATATTTCCCCATGAGGTGATAGCTCTAATTAGGGGTGAGTATGGTTTGGGTTGGGTCAGGTAATATTTGTTACTTGTCTAATTCTAAGTGTCGATTATAATAATTTTTAAACTCGAATATGGTTCTAGACCGGTTAAATATAATTTATTTCTCATCTTTTTAGACAAAGTCATTTCAATATTGTTCGTTCTTATGGATACATAATTTGACACTTGAAATTCATTTACATATGGTCATATATTTTGAAAAGGTTAGAGAATCAATGACAAATGAAATGATATACGTTATGTTGCAATAAATCAATTATACAAGAGTGTCCTAAAAAGCTAGATAAACTAATTAAAAATATGGAATTATACCAGTAGAAAAGTTGCAACAATTAGATGCACACAATTAGGGGTGACAAAATTATCCACAATCTATAATCCATCCAAATTAAATCCATCCAAATCCATCCATTAGAGCTAATGAATATAATCAAATGAATAGTGTTGATAATGGATGGATTCAATGGATATTCATGGATATATCCATTTGGATGGATACCCAATCCATCCAAAAAAAATGAAAAATAAAAATATTTTTTTCTCAAAACACACATACAAACTTCTTTCTAACAAAATGATTACTTCAAAAGTTGCATTACCCTTTCTAAAAATACTTTCATTTAACAAAAGCTAACTTTCTTCATCTATGGAGGTTTCTTTTTCCAATATCTTCATTCATTCTCATATTCATTATAGGTTTCATTTCTCCAATGGTTTATTTTAATTTTGATGTTTCTTCAAGATTGATTGATATATCTTTTGATTCCCTTCTATATTTAAAACCCTAACTTTTGTTTTTGGGAATTTAAAATATAGGTATTGAAATTCATCCATGAAGGACATTTAAAAATATCCTTTAATTTTGATGAGAATCTATTTTAATTTTGTGGATTGGTGCTAGCTAAAAGTTTATTGGTCATTTTGCCTTGTGTATAAAATCTTTTTTTTTACTTAGCCTTCACATAATTGCATTGAGTATTTAACATTTCTTGCCAATTCTATTTTTCTTGTATTCCCTTCAAATGGATATTTCAACTATCTATCAATCATGTAATTTAACTTTGGTAAATATAATTTATGTTTGTAACCAACCAAAAAAACATGAAGAGTGAGAGAAATAAAAAAAACTAATGTATGAATTTCATAATATACGTCAAATTTTTCTAACCACACTATCCTGAACCTCACTTGAAGGTTTTAAGACCATAAGTTTAAGCTTAACCACAAGATTTACCGTTAAAAGCTTAAAAGTTAATTTGGAAAAAAACTTCAAAAATTCACATTTTTTAAAAGTCAGAGGTTCAACTAACATGTATAAACAAATTGAGTGTGGTTGAGGCACAACTCTCTATTTGAGGCCCACCCCTCCCTTTTAAGCACAATTCTCTATCTTATTAGTCATGTCGATCTTAGGGTAGCTGGTCAACTATCGACTTGTAGACAGGTGATCCTTCATGATCAGATAAGTAATGAATTCAGTAAAAACTAAATATTGGTCTCACTAAGTGAAGTCGCTCACAAAACGAGTAACGAATTATAATTACTATACACATACAAAATATCAATCTTACATGATTGAAATCATGAAAGTAAGAGGTTCTAATTATTATAAATTCACACATATGAAGAAACAAATGCTACAAAGGTGATGTGAGCCCACAAATTGGTTGTCATCAATAGGGAACTAGGATTTTCTCAATTAAATTGTGATCCATAGTTGGTACAAGAAATTCTAAATTATGCAGAATATTTTCCTTAAAGTTGTATGAACACGTAATTTTGTCAACCCACTTTTTTATGAAAAATAAATAATTCTAATAAATGCATTTAAAAAATAATGATTAAATTAGGTATTTCTTCTTTCGTTTCACTTTATATTAAAAAGCATTGATAATTCTAATAAAAAATAATTATGATTAAATTATAATAATAATAATCCTAATAATAACTATAATAATAAAAATATTAAGGTAGATAATAATTTAAATAATAAGTAATTATGATAATAATAAAAATTTAAAAGGTTATAATATATTTTAAGATGAAAATATTTTTAATAATGAATAATAAATTGTGATTTTTTAAATAATAGAATAATGTTTGCTAAAATCCTTCATCCCAGTTTAGGGTGTAAAATAAGTAAATAATTAAAAAAAATCAAACTTTATGTAATAAAATATTTCATACAATTAATGAATGAATCATCTTAATATAAATGGACGGGCTAATTTGTGGTAATAAGTGAATTAATGAATGAGCATAGTAGTTCACATATTTTAATCATTTATGATTTGGTCAAACATGAAGATGAAGCAATGTCAAATGGTTACTCTACACAGATTCAATAGAACATGTTAAGATCTATCTATCATCTATAGATATTCATTTACATTAAGAGTAAATTTTTTACATCTTAGCCATAAATTTTAGGGAAATCCAATGGTTTAGATTTATCTACTAATCAAAACTATTGAATTTCCATAGAATTGATGACTAACATGTGATGTGAAGTAAGTTTAAAAAACTTACTCTTCTTCGAGTAAGTGAATATATATATATATTTCAATGCAAAGCATGAAGCAAATACACTTTTTATCATTCATGTACTTGTTTCTCCTTCATGCACCATAATTTGCACTATGCTGTGGCAACTTTAGTAAAAGTAAATTCTCTTTTCTCATCTTTTATTCATTCTTCTACATGTAAATAATAGCTAATTACTCTTATATAATTGAAATCCAAAGCTATTATAGTCAACGTCTTCAATGATTTCTGGATATCTAGATTATTAGACAGAAAGATACATATGAGATTTTATTTATGATAAAGGATGACCCACTGCTCTGTTTGATGTAGTAGTTTGGGCTGTTGTTAAAGTTTTATCTCAGAACCAATTGGTTATGAGAGGAGTAGCTCAATAGTTATTTAAATCATTCCCGAGACAATGAGGTAGGTGATGTGGGACTTACTTTCCAACATGCCCCCTCCACATAAGTCTGACGGACCAGGCGAGGGGTTACCTTTGACCCACAATTAAAAGGTATCTTTTGGCCCATGACAACCAGAAAGAAGTTAGTCTCTGGCTCTGATATCATTTTAAGGTTTCATCTCAAAACCAATTGGCTATGAGAGGAGAAACCAACATGTATTTAAACCATTACTGAGACAATGAGGTAGCCCATGAGAGACTTACTTCCCAACTATTGTGTCTCAGCCCGAGCGAGTGTGGCTGACCATTCTCTCCCACCACCACCAGCTACTGATCATTGCCTTGGTAAGTTATTGCCTGGAGAGCCTATTTCAATAGTTTATGATCATTGCCTAAAAATATTCCTTCATTCACTTTCCATTTCCATATGCACTTGCCTATGTATATTTAATGCCCTTTTTGACAAGTCTATTATTTTGATGTTTGATTAAATTAATTTATCACCTTCCCCTGTTCCCCCTTTGTTCTTGAGAATTGAAAAAGTCTTTTGTATCTTAGTAAAAATAAACAGCATCTAGATATAAATACATATGAATATACATCAAATTTATGATACTAATCTATGATAGAAGGAAAATCAAAGATGGTATCAGAAGGAAAAGTTGGTGAACCATTGAGTCCTGCAGCAAAGTTGTTCCATGCACCTTCCTTTAACTGTTATGTGATAGCCATCATGGGTTGCAAGACAAGCATCAATTCTCAGGTCATTAAAGAAGGTTTATGCCAAACTCTGCTTAACCATCCTAGGTTTACTAGCAAGCTGGTATGTTACTCTCCTAGCCTTATTTTCGGGATCTGGTTACTCTAGGAGTAAGTTAAAAAAACATGCTCTACATTTTAGTCATGCATTATATGAAAATCTACTTACTAAATGTTATACATAATTTATGGCATATAAAACAGCTTAAATCCCCAAATCACCCCATATATAATCCATGTGTTTTAAATTGTGGTTGCGGTTACTGTAATTGCGGTCATTGTGGTGTAAATGTTTTTGTTATTAAAAAATATTTGTGAGTTTGATACGGTCCGATGCGGCCCAAATGTGATCTGATGTGGTTGTGTTGTGGCCGACTCAACCACATCACTGTAATTCGATGGCACATCGCAATTGCAGCGTGATGCGTTTGTGGCAGTCATTGCATTGCAATATTGCAGCCGCATCACCTGATCTGGTCCACAATTTGAAACAATGTATAATCCTTTGAAGAAGGAAGAGTTATGCATAAGCCACAAAAACTAGGAAACAGCCATCCAAATCATGACTTCAACATCCTTATTTGAAGAAGGAAGAAATATGGACCTTGAGTAAACCAGAAAATCTAGAACATAATCCAAGGTAGGAAGAGTTCAGAATCGAAAGAGGGTTATGAAGCTGGTGGTGGTTGATGGCCGAAGTTGTTGCCAATGACCGCTAGAGTGGTTGTTTGGGATTATGGTTGGAAAAATCATCATAGAGGGCTCCTAATGGTGGTCGTTTTGGCGATGGTTGGAGTTGTCGTTGATTATAGGTGAAAAAATTAGGATAATATTGTGCGCGAGACTCACATTGCGAAGTCTGAGAAGTGTAGATTCACACAAGCGGATAAACTATTTCCCGTGATTGAACTCATGGCATTTGAGTCAAAAAAACAACAACCTTAACATTATTTTTATGTTTACTCTAAGCATGTGAAGAATAAAATAAAGTTAATAGGACAAATATAGCATCACCATATAGTCATGGACAAAATTCTTGCACCCACATGAATATATTTCAAGCATGCTCACATGATGTGAGTCACATTATAAGATATATTCATTAAACATACACACATTCATTGTAGTGTCAAGATTTTGTTGCATTTATCAGATTGCAGAAAAATGTGATGCAATTATTATAGTAATATTGTTGTAGAAACTTGTAAAACACAATAATGCGATCGCAATTGTAATCACGAACCATGATTCATTGATCTTCCATTTGGAACTTCTTCAGGTTAAGAAGGGAAGAAAAAGTAGATGGAAAAAAACAACAGTTAACATAGACAACCATGTCATAGTTGCTGAAATAGACACCAAAGTAGAGTTCCCAGATAGATTTGTTGAAGACTATATATCCAACATTACCAAAACCCCATTAGACCTTTCCAAGCCACTATGGGAACTGCATCTCCTTAACATCAAAACCTCTGATGCAGAAGCAGTTGCGATTTTCCGGATTCATCATTCTATGGGAGATGGTGCTTCTCTCATGTCACTCCTCCTTGCTTCAACTCGCAAAATATCGGACCCTCATGCATTACCAACAATGCCATGCAAAAAGAGAGTCATGCCAGACAATGACAGTTTGATCCCGAACCATGTAATAATTTCTCGATTTTGGTCGCTCTTATTGGCTATTTGGTGGGGCTTGGTTCTGATTTGGCACACTTTGGTGGACTTGGTGCTATTTGTTTTGTCCATATTTTTCATCAAAGACACATGGACTCCTTTAAAAGGTGCACCAGGAGTTGAGCTTAATACCAAGCGCTTCATACATCGGACAGTGAGTATGGAACATATAAAGCTTGTGAAAGACGAAATGAAAATGGTAACTTCAGTTCTGGGTATAAAGTTTTTTCTAATGTTTGAGCACGATCGCAATTCGTGTGTATTAATTTTTTCTGAAGAGTCAATAGTTACTAACATATAAATGATGAATAATGTATATCAATTAGACTATCAATGATGTTTTGTTCGGGGTAACACAAGCTGGTCTCAGTCGCTACTTGAATCGGGAATGCGGTAAGTTTCTATTTCTTTACAGGGCACTAATTAAGGATTACCAAAGTTCATGTTTTGTCTCAGAAAAAATTTATGTACTCAATACAATAAAATCTTCAAAGTTATGATTTTCATGCAATAGTTAAACTGCTACATCTCTCTTGAACTTGTATAAACCTACCAAAATGTTGCTATTTGCAACTCATTTATATGAAGAAGTAATATTAAACACAAAATAAGTGTTTTTCAATGACTTTGTTTTTCCTCATTGTCCTCCATTCAGGTGTGGATGCAAATGCTGGTGCTGAGAAACAGAGATATAGTGTCGCGAAGAACATTCGGCTTAGAGCATCGGTTCTTGTTAACATTAGACCAGTTGCAGGAATCCAGGTGAATTTGGTTTCCAAATTAACACTCTCTTATGGATAATACAATACTTCATTTTATATATGTTGGGAAGTAAGTCCCACATCGCCTACCTCATTGTCTCGGGAATGGTTTAAATACCTGTTCGGTTACTCCTCTGATAGCCAATTGGTTTTGAGACGAAACCTTAACATGGTATCAGAGCCAGAGCCCAACTTCTTTTCGATTGTCATGGGCCAAAAGATGCCATCTAGTTATAGGTCAAAGGTAACCCTTCGTCTGGTCCGACGGGCTTATCTGGAGGGGGTATGTCGGGAAGTAAGTCTCACATTGCCTACCTCATTGTCTCGGGAATGGTTTAAATACCTGTTGAGTTACTCCTCTCATAGGCAATTGGTTTTAAGATGGAACCTTAAGATATATATATATATATATATATATATATATATATATATATTTATATTGCATGAAGAAAATGCATATTCATAACAAGATGTTTTCTAAGTATAGCTGATATACTTAATGCAATATATATGTCTATCTGTTATGAAGTAGTTCTAATTAAAGTAGTGATTCCACTTTAATATACTAATCTATCTTTTCATTATATATCTGAAAATATTTCACAAGTAGTTACCTAGTTGCTTGCATTTTATGCTAATTATTAGGATCTGGCTGATATGATGGCTGAGAAATCAAAAACCAAATGGGGCAATGGGTTAGGATGTATAGTCCTTCCTCTTTCCATTGCTATACAAGAAGATCCATTGCAATATATTCATCAAGCTAAGGCCACAGTTGACAGAAAGAAGCACTCATTGGAAGCTATTTGCACTCATGTTTGTACAAAATTCATACTCAATTTATTTGGAG
Organism: Lupinus albus; assembly: GCA_009771035.1. Taxonomy (NCBI): domain Eukaryota; kingdom Viridiplantae; phylum Streptophyta; class Magnoliopsida; order Fabales; family Fabaceae; genus Lupinus; species Lupinus albus. Next base: position 15,774,896 of record CM020010.1, read on the forward strand.
TCAAGGTATATATATACATACACTGAGAGGGTCATTTGCAATCGCAATTGTGTAACAATAATTAGTTGATCCGAAAACGTCATTCGTGGTCTAGACCGATAGTAATCAGACACTTAATAGAAATAATCACCCTTTCATTTTGTCTCACTTACATTGTAACTATATTTTATTACGTGTCAGATTATTATTGATCGAGATCACGTGATGACTTAGACCAACTAATAATTTCACGTAATCAGGCTGCAATGTCAGTTTCTGCAGTGTCTACATATGATCACATTGATCAGAATAATTATCTTAGTATTGTCATTGCAATCACAATAACAAAGAGCTACATTGTTTATAGTAGTTACCTTGCATTTTTTAATCTGTAGCTAGCTGCAGCCATAACAAGAAGAGTTCTCTACAATACCACTGTGGCCTTCTCTAATGTGCTTGGTCCAGTTGAAGAAATTGGCTTCTATGGTCATCCTGTGGCATACATTGCCCCTAGTGTATATGGGCACCCACAAGTAAGTTATTACCTACCGAGGTTTTAAATAGAGGTCGCAGTCGCGATTTCAAACACTACCAAAACATTGATGTTTCTAACAATAGTGGGCATATGTGGCCGAAGTAACCACAATTGTAGTTACGATATGGTTTCAATGACTTTCAAAACCTTTACGTTATCAAAGTTCACAATTGTAGTTACGATATGGTTTCAATGACTTTCAAAACCTTTACGTTATCAAAGTTCTGCGGCACTCTCACAGATCGTGATTTAAAACCTTGTTACCTACTACCAACATGCATTTTGTAACTTGCTAGGTTATTAAAGATTTAGCACAAACCAGTGAAGTTTTTTTTTTTATAAGCAAAAATATTAAAAAGACACAAGGGGTCAACCCGATTACAACTTGCAGCACAGGTTCATATAAATAATAGGATCAATACACCATTGTGCAAAATATAATGAATTACAACCAACAATATTTGTAAGTCAAACCCAAGATTTAATTTGAATAATATCCATAATTTCGATATAACTAAAATTTCGCCCCTTAAATATTACATCATTCGTTATAGTCCAAACACACCAAATCACAGTAAACCATAGCAGATCAGAAAAGTAATGCATTAAGTATTTGATTTCTTTTTCAGGCACTGACCTTCCATTTCCAAAGTTATGCTAATAAGATGACTATTTCTGTATCAGTGGACCCCAGTGTCATTCAAGATCCTTATATCCTATGTGATGATTTAGAAGAATCACTCAAACTCATTGTTGATGCTGTTCAGAAAAAGCTCATCATGAATGCAGTAGTCTAAGAACAAATAATATAACTTACTAAGTAATTGTTAAAAAAATTATTTTATCATTGAATTATTTTGACATTGTATTAATGATGATTAATGTTACATATAATTACAAATTTGATTCTAGTAGCATGCACCATTGATTTTGACAAAAAGAAAGTTGTATGAGTTGGATACAGATTTTTTTTTATCTGAATAAAGGGGTGTTGTACTTGTACAAATATCATAATCAGATTCTAAAATCTGAGTTTCATCTTCCTAATAGCATAGAAATAAATAAGAATAAGTGTTAATTTTGTGGAAAATATGTATATTAAAAACTTTTAGTAAGTTACTATCTGTATGTTGGAATGGTTGGGTAAAGCAATGACTGAGCTGTAACAGGTTTTGACAGAAGTTTGGGTTTTGACATAACTAAGGTTTTCGCTCTTTGAACTTTTTTCATATTGAAAAAATAATAATAAGAATGAGAGGTGTTAATAAGCTTTTTATCATCCTGGCGCTGAGCTATTTTTCTGCAGGATCTCCCCTACAGTATCATCACCGCAATAGAGTTTAACAACCAAGTTCGGGGTGGATTGGTGTGGTTCCTCTATGCCAGAATATCGAACCACGAACGAATAAAGACATGAGATAAAAAAAACATATTGACTATTCATTGCGAGGCCTTAATTCTTGACCGGAGGGGTCACCAAAGATCTCTGCCCTTCCGTCCCTTGGATAGGTGGAGAGGGGGGCAGAGCTTTTGGTTTTTTCATGTTGTCAAAGAGTTGAAGACAGACACCACTTTTGCCAAAAAAAAATAAGAAATTATCCTAATTAAGGACACCACTTTTGCCAAAAACAAGAAATTCTCCTAATTAAGGACACCACTTTTGCCAAAAACAAGAAATTCTCCTAATTAAGGACACCACTTTTGCCAAAAATGTAGTTATGTGCATCTATAAAACAAAATAATTGGGCAAGTAGCATTATTCTATTGCCTATCATGGAATTAAGGTAATTGTATCTCTTGATTTATTTGAAAGTTTAAGTTAATCTATACTCAAGCCAAGTAAAGCTACATCAGAATGGACTAAGCAAACTTAGGAGAGTGTTCTGCCATAAATTTGATACATATCATCAAAACTTTACAGGATGTTTGACACAAGATTAACCTCAGAAACATCAAGTTGAGAAGCAAAATAAATTAGACAACATCAAAAAGCATAAATTCTTGATATATTTTGTCTGAACTTTCTGATTTTGCTACAATCTTAATTCTTAATGAATGACAAAATGAAACCATTGACAGTGAATTATTTACGTTTGGTATCCGCCGCCTTTGATGGAGGAGGAACCGTTCCGAAAACAAAATCCCACAGCGGTGAAGTGATTCCAAAGCCATAATTCCAAAGCCTGTAGTGATGATTCAAGTGGTATTTCTGCAAAATATGGAAGGCAAGATTATTTGCCTTTTGTAGCTTATAGGATTTAGATAATTGCTAATATCATACAGACAGGTGCAACATAACAAGAATATGACAATGTCATGTTTAGAAAAGAAAAAAAAGACACAAACATCATGTTCTGTTCTGCTGTTTGTCTTTCTCAAAATGATAATTTTATTCCCAAGGGAAAATGAGAACATCCAAATCTCTATAAAAGAGTTGAGACAAGAATAGTATCATGTTTTGGGACCAGTGATTCAAATTGCGGACCACATCACGTGATGCGGCCGCAAGATTGCGGTTGGGGTAACCGCCGCAACCGCATCACATAGCAATTGCGGTGTGACATCAAATCACAATAATGCGGTCACATCGGACCGTAGCGCAACTGCGTAGGACCACAACTGGGCTTCATCAGATTGCATCGAATTCAAAAACATTTTTTAATCACAGAATAATTCACACTGCAACGACCGCAATCTGCATCACAAGTCACAACTGCAGCAATGACCGCAATCGCAGTAACCGCAACTGTGACCACAATTGGGACTGCAACCGCAATTTAAAACACCGTTTGGGACCAATGTTTAAGAGACTCATAAGTAAACTGAAAAAAGAATGACTCAACATTCACACAATCACACATGAGTTTAATGTCCTTTAACCACATAAGATATTCATAAATACCAAAAGACTAACATATTTGATCAACTAATACATCAGGTATAGTAAATTATGCAACTATAAATTTATTTCTTAACTATAAGAATTGTGATTTAATTTTATTTCCATCCACTATTGAAGGAAGGGAAGTGTATTTACCTTAAGATTTTTGGGCATATTAGTCTTTGGTTGACCATGATGTAAGTAGTAGTGAGTGCAATCATACATTACATAGCCCAATAAAATACCTCCAAAGATGGCAGGAGCATATGAAGGGGTGCATATAAGCTTCACTAAGTTCCAGATCTGGATATGGAAGACAAAAACATTAACATCAATTTATGGAACCTCTTATCATAAATTATAATATTTGAAACCCATTTATAGTTTGGTACAGAGGTAATACAACAACAACCAAACCTTTATCTCACTAGGTAGGGTCGGCTATATGGATCGAAAGACGCCATAATGCTCTATCACAATTCATGTTATTAATTAAGCATTGATCTCTAAGTCGTTCTTTATTAGAGGTAATAAAGGTACGAAAATGCATTAAATAGTACAATGTAATAGAATATACATACCGGAGTAGCTAATATAGCGGCTGCTGCTGGGGGGAAAACAAGTCTCAGGCCATCCATGGGGTGCTTATGGTGGCAGCCATGGAGAAGATAATGCAAAGTATTCCCCCTAATTCAACAGTAAAGCATTAAAATAAATAAACATAGTTTCCGGCGATATTCAAATTGATAAGTAGTTAACCAAAGTAGATATGATCAAAGACAAATACATGTAGAACTTAACATATTGTTTCATAGCAAATTCTTAACTGCTTGAGAATAAATAAATTTCTTGTTATGTATTATTTATTGTGCAACACCTTAGTTATGCAAGATATAATTATCTTAGTACAATTACCTTTTTAACACTATAACTTATATGTTACATGCTAAATGATAATACACCTTGGAGTACTTAAGAATCTCTAATGGTGTAGAGAAGAGAGGCAAGAATATGTAATGACTTCACATCAGGTAAAAGTAGAACAGAAATCTAACCAATAGCTCTTTGTTTTAACATGGAAAAGAAAACGGTGCAACATGTATTCCGCGAACGTCCAAACGAAAATGCCAATAACCACGGATGAAGCTACTTGAGGACAAGCGAGGCCCATCCGTACAGAGCTAGAAATAAACCAACTTGCAACTGGCACCCAAACAACCGGAATCACCCACCACACAGTGCGTGTGAAGAACTGTTCCAAGTGGCAACAAGTCAAGAACAAAGCTGAGAGAAGCTTTTCAATTATAATAAAAACTTTTAGAAACCTTTACAATAGGAAAATGATGTTTTCATGAAAGACTCATTATTCCAACATAAGAACTTCACATCTTTCTCAGACGCTGCGAAGAACTATTACATTCTCTCACATACATTCTTCACTCTTTATACATCTTCAGTTGCAAATCTCAAAAGAAAACATGATTCTGGTCTCCAAATTCTAATGTTCAGGCATCATTATTGTTCATAGAAACATGTCCCCGAGATTCTTATGAAGTGGTTGACTAGTAAAATATGTGAAGTTACTTTCAAAATTACATTTTTCGTTGACCACTCATGTAAAGTATGCATACCCTTATCTTGTAGTCAATTCATTCATGCTAAATAGCAGTGCTCTATATAATTTACATGTGTATCAGTGCTCTATACCTCCAAGATACTGCTTTCAAAAAAACGAGGGCCTTCTTTGCTCACAATAGGCTGGTGAACCCAATCGTCATAAGCTTCTCCAAGATGCCCAACCTGTAAAAACATCAAAGATACTTGTCAGATTCAATCAGAGAGCCATATACAGGAAATATTCTAAGGTAATCTAGCAGTAATACTCTAAAGGGTTAACATTTGACATAAAACGTGTTATATAGTATTTTAAATTTAATCAAACCAAGTATAATAATCTTAGAGTGCATAAAAATTTCTGCATAAACAGATATGAAACATATACAACATGTCATGAGATCAATGGGAAAAGGGTGAATTGTAAGGAAAATAAATAAGTCACTGGAAAGGATTAAAGTAAGTTACAAGAAATGGGGATATATATCAGAATATAGAAGTAGAAAGGGGTGAAGAATTTGGACATCTTTGGACTCCTCTCTCTAGGTTACCCTTCCTTCCCTCCATGGGCTCAATTCCACTTCTTCCTTCTATTCTATTTTTACAGTTCCACTGGGTCCGGACCTCTTGCGGGAATGATTCGGAAGATCCAAAACCAAAAATAGTGGTATTTGCTAGCAACAACATAATGGAGGCAGTCAATCAATATAGATTGATCCGAAATTTGATTCAAATCCAATATAGCACCTATGGGTACATAAGAAATGTATTGAATCGATTCGATCGCAACTTTGGATAAGGAATTGAAAGGTATCAAATAGGAAATGATACTCTCAATCATTGGAATGTGTTCATATCTATTGTTACAGTTTTCCACCAATATTATCTTTGCTTTTATTTCTTCTTCTAAATGTAAGCACATAATATACTAAATCTCACTACATCTAAGCAATTTTCTGAAATATATACACATTGGATCACTATCTGTGTTATAGGCAGCCTCGTTACACAACAACAACAACCAAGCATTTTCCTACAAGATAAAGTCGGTTATATGGAAAAAACGATGTCGTAATGTTCTATATTAAATCATGTTCGTATTCAAACAATTGAAATCCTTCTTAATGTTTTTACCTAATTTTTTTCTTGGTCTCTCTCTCTGTCTCTACACCTACTAGGCTACGGTCGATCTTAGTTAATTCTACTCTCTTTATTTGGGATTCTAGAGGTCTTCTTCACACAGGCTCAAACCTCATAAGGCAAGATTGTACGATCTTTTCAATATGTGTTACCCCAACTTTCTCTCTAACGCATTTATTCCTATTCATATATGAAACATATAGTCATATGTTACAACCACAATAAACTGCAAGAAAAGGCATGGTGAATATAGATTTGAATTCTCTACTCTTTGGACTTAAATGATTTTGGTGACATTCGATTGATCTGAAACATGATCGACCAAATCAGGATTTCGCGACATGGCAATTTTTTTCATGCATGGTGAGTTGAATTGAAGATTGGTCAACCGTGTTCGAGCATAGTTACATGGTTCGTGGCACCAGTTCCAATACACAGTATCCAGTTCTATGCGATTTGTCACCTTATACATTATTATTATTATTATAAGACTTATTTAATAAGGAATATAGTATGTGGTACACAATAAGCCGAAACTGATATATGACACCAGTGATTTAAATTGTGGACCGCATCACCTGATGCGGCCACAATATTGCGGTTGCGGTCCGCATCACACCGCAATTACAGTGTGACTCGAATCACAATGATGCGCCGCAACACAACCGCATTGGATCGCATCAGACTGCATCAGGTTGCATCGGATTCAAAAATATTGTTTTAATAACAAAATAATTCACACCGCAATGGCCGGAATCCACATTGCAATGACCGCAATCACAATAACTGTCGTTACCACAACCGTAATTTAAAACTCTGTACGACAATTTAACTATGTGTTCAAGAATGGTAAAAAAAAGAGTCACCAAAATGAAAGGTTAATTACAAGAGCTTAAAGCAATGTGGCTTTACCTGGTAAACAAGGGGCTTATTCAAATCAACAACATATTTCTCTGCAACCATCTTCCCACTGAACACAAAAACATGAAACAGAAAAAAGACAAAAAAAAAAGATTTAAGTCTACAATAATTAATAACATTTATAATTTGTTTTTGGGTCACAAAAAAGATATAATTTTTATTGGTATGAACAATTAAGAATATAATTTCTGAAAAAGTGAAAAAAAAAATAGTAGAAAGAAAGAAAGAAACCGTGGAGAATGAAAGAGAAAGAGAGGGTTGGAGGAAATTGAAGAAGGGGGAGGTGGGTCCCCCTGTTGGAGTTATTATGAAAGTTTGAATGAATGAAGAATGAAAAAATGATGAGTTTTTAGAAGCCAATTTGGAACACCATTTTAGTGTGCCATTTGAACCTTCCATTTTCATTTTCATTTTGAACCATTGATTTGGTAATAACTCATTGTGGTTGGAAAAACACAATCTTTTCCAAGATGATTTTTCTTTGAATGTACAAAAACAAAAAAAATTATAAGATGTGTTGTATTTAACTATTTTCTAAAAAGTATTTTTAAAAACTAAAAAAATTTAAGGCGTATGTCATAATTTTAATGACAGGAGATAATTTAGCTTTTTATATGAAGAAATATTTTATTTTATTTTTTAAAATATTGCTATAGATCTATTTTTAAAGTAATTAGTTTAATCTTTTGTAAAAATATAAATAAGTTTTAATAATGTGATGTAATGTGTGCCACAAGAGATTGATATATAATATTAGTATGATATAAACTATGAAATATTTAATTTAGTTTCGAGTATATATGTTGTTTATTTTAGACCAAAACGATATTTTGGTCTTTTAATTTTTATATGTTCTATTTAGTCATTTATTTTTGTACTTTAAATTTTATAAATGTTCTAATTTTATCTTTGAATTAATAGCTATTATATTTTTTAATCTCAAACTCATTGATTATCTTCATCTCTCAATGTTATTTCATCATCACCATCAAATACCACAACAATCCATGCTTCTTATGAAAATTTAATTTACTTGGTAAGTAAGCGTACACAACAGTAAGATTGTTGCTTAGTGATCATGAGGTCGTAAGTTTAAATCCTGGAAATAGACTCTTCAGTTATAGTGTAAGACTGCATTCATATACTCTCCCAATATCCCACTAAGTAAAAACCTCGTAAACTGATCTGCTATTATTTAAGGGAGGTTTTGGCTACACTTGGTTTCAATGATGGAGGAGTTCATACCTAATGGGAGCTTTGAAAGATGCTTGTATTATCTGCATCATGGTTCTTCACTAACAATGGTTCATTGTGAATTTGTGATTTAAAGCCTAGTAATTAATGTCTTTACATGAAGACATGATTGCTTATAGATGAAGGACAATCCAAAGAATGTACCAAAACCATGTAATTAACTTCTAGACTTTATTATGATCACGTTCACCAATGATAAAATTGTTTCAAATTCAGAGTACTCAATGATTTTTCATTAAAAGTGATTTTAAATTTAATTCTAATTTGAGTTGTGTCGCGCCCCAATCTTCGGTCGAACACTGATTATGCAACTTATTAGATTTTTCTTGGGAACTTTCATTATTTTGGTTATTTCCTTATTCATTTTTGTTGATTTATAGTATCCATATTTTGATCTTCCTATTTTAGTTGGTTTTCCAGTTCTAACTAGGTGGAGCCTCGTGCACTCGACCACATATAGAACTACAAGTGGAAGTTAAATTGTCATACAAAGTATGGAACCAAGGGGATTATTTGTACAAAAGGCAATGCATTTATGTCTCATTGTGATTTACTTGATTGAGCATGAAAGTTGGATTAGTGAACTATTACCCCATGCAATTACTCAAGTTGTGAGTCACAATTTATTACAGAATGAAGGATATGATATGATTGATCATGAATATGACAGACATTTGCTGCACATGACAAAACTTAGTTAAAGTATCATAGGTATTAGTGGTACATGTAACTTATTAGAGGATGACATGTGAACCTTTTTGTATACTTTCAAGGAATGAACATTTATTAAATTTACAATCAATCATTTTTTGACCTTAAAAGTATACAAAAAGGTTCACGTGTCATCCTCTAATAAGTCACTTATATCACTAGCATCTATGATATTTTACCTAAGTTTTGTCCTTAAACAAAATCAATGCCTTTTATATTCAGACATTGAATCAATTCTTAATTTTCAATTTAGGTAGCTGAGATACTTTACAATGTTTATATTTCCATATTGTATCAGTTTCATGAAAGTATAATTACACTGATGAAAATAATGGAGAAATCATGCCATGGATGATAAATGTGCTAAATTGATTAATTTTAAGACCTTAGCATTTAAATAATTTAAATAATGGCCAGATCTATCTTGCGAACTAATAGTTAGTTCGCATTGATACTAACTGTATTTTAGCCGTTAGATGAGAATTTGGGTTGACCTGTTACCGGAAAATGACTTGCATGAAGTCGTGTTGGTGTAAACCGACTTGCTAATGGAAGTCGTTAATTTCTGGACCGACTTGCTAACATCACAAAATCTCATTGAGAAGTCGGTTTGGGCCAATCCAACATCACAACTTCCATTGAGAAGTTGGTAAGGCCCATACCGACTTCTCAATGGAAGTTGGTAAGGCCCATACCGACTTCTCAATGGAAGTTGGTAAGGCCCATACCGATTTCTCAATAGAAGTTGGTAAAGCCCATACCGATTTCTCAACAGGAACGACTCTAAACATGGCAGGTTCCCGGTCATCAAATCAACGATTGAGATTAAACGCAATATCATCCAACGATCAATGAAGCAGTTCGCATCCAAGCGAACTAACTTGCAGTTCCCAACATAGAACTGGCCTTAAATAATAATGATGGGATTCAATAATAGCATTCAACCAGTTTATCCTTGGCATTTATCAACTATGAAACACAGATACGGATACATATGTTGAATACAATACGAATCCAATATGTCGATACGCATTTTTTCTAAACTATAGGATACGATACGTTCAGGGATACATGTATAAAATAGTAAAAATATATAAAATATAATAAAATTATATGTGTAAATCAAAATATCCAAAGTAGAAAGTATAATGGAAATTGCAAATCATTGTCCTCCATTAGTATTTGCCTTTATTAGTGTTTGCCTTTAAATAAGTTGGTATTTTCCTTGATATTGGGATGCTTTGATTAAAATGTATCATATATATCCTAGTTTTTTGTTGAAAACATTTCAAATACGTATCCTATCTATCCTAGTTTTTTGTTCAAAACGTTTCAAATATGTATCTTAATTTTTTTGGATACTCTACGGATACATATCCATGACGAATCGGAGCGTATCCGTGTCGGATACGTGTCCGACACCGACACGTGAAGGAGTTTCTCGTATCCGTGCGTGCATCAGATTGTATCAACTTAATTGTAATTGAAGGTTTCAACTTGTTCACCCCCATTTGTCTAAGATTTTCTAACATCTTAAACCTTGAACAAGACAGAAACATTAAGCAGTCTCACCAAATCAGATTCTAGTGAGTCTATGCATCTGCAATTGCTCATAGATGTTACATTACACGTGATTGAAGGAAGGGTCACAAAATATAATTGCAGAACATTTACAAGCATTAACTTGTGGGTGTGATTCAAGATTGATAAAAAAATGAAGACAATAGTGAACATCATTTATTGTGTTACTTTACCAGTACAATCAATTGTACAATAAATAAATAAAAGCAAAACCTGAGTCAAATTCTAAGCAATGTTAATGAACATATGCATGTTGGATAATATGAAGAAATATTGCAGCGATTTCGTTCAAGCATGTCAAGAGGAAGTGAAAGGTTGTTTGAGCCATAGTGCCCATGAAATGTTTAGCTTTAACCAAGGAGAAAGTTTGATGTAGAATCATGTAATTGCCAAACAGGATTGCAACAAATACAAGTATGAATGCTTACTTGATCTTAGATAATCACAAGCTACAAGCAATCTAGTTCTTTCAGTGTCAAAATCTTACTTGATCTTTCTAAGAGTGTTCACATAGGTATAACTAGACAAGGTCACAAAAAGCTTGCGGAACCTGCATACACAGAATTAATTTTTAAATTGCGAAAATATGCGCTTGTTGGGCAAGGCTTCATGGAATAACTTATATTGAAGTGTTTGAATATCTATGACATAAATGTCATGAGTAACAAAAATTGGACAACATTTGCAAATTTCAAGGCAGAAATATTAGGGATAAAGCCATACCACACCCATTGGCTTGAGTGTTGGGCCATAGCGAGATAGCTTCTACGTGGATGTTCATTTACGAAGCACTGCATTGTTTCATTTGAGTGCAATATCGGCCAAAGCATAGACAACCAGATATCGACAGGACCGCTATACTTGCGCAATATATTATTGCTAACCTGATAATAATGAAGACAGCACAGGAGAATATGTCAATTCAAATGAGTTCTAATAAAAGCATTGGTCAAAGAAAAGATAAGAAAATGAAATTAAGAAATAAGAACATACAAGCTCCCAAACTTCAATATCTCTTTGCAAAGTATCATATAGTACCTTGCTGCTTATAACATGGGAAAAGTATAGATCAGAGGTATACCAGCATAAGTGATATCTGACTAGTCTACTGACTCAAATTTAAATAGTTAAATCGTCGATAATGTCTTCATGCACTTAACTCCAATCATCTATCACTATCTTGGATACTGTGCTAGATATCACGCCAAACGAGGATTAAGCGAAGTGTTCAAGAATCCCAGAGGATAATTCTAACAATAAGCAAGACAACAGAAAAATTGTTGACAACGTTCAAATAATTACTATAAGAAGTAGCAGACATTGTCAAGTATCAATACTTCATTTTAATAAGATGGACATGCTGGGTTGCAGCATAACATAAGTATTGTGGCAGTGAGAGAAACGGGAGAGAAAGATGGGTTTCGGTTAGAAGGGAGTGACTTAAGTGAAAACAGTTCTCAAATAAAAATTGTGATAACAATAAATCTAGGACATGCAACCATACATGGATGGTTAAGATTAAAAGTTAGTTACTGGTCATGACATTTAGAAAAATCATGTGCATTTTAATCTTAATAATTCAAACAAGATCCAATGGTGCATATTATTTGTTCTCATTTCTCATAATAATACGAGTAAATACTCATTTCAATCTTACGTGTTTTTCGACCTTACCAGTTTGGTCCCTCAAATTTTGAAAAACCAAAATAGTCCATAAAAATTTCAAATGTGGATCAAATTAGTCATTTTTATCATATTTTACAACATCTGATATTGACTAATTTGACCCTAAAATGACTAATTTGACCCTCATTTGAAATTTTTGAGGACCATTTTAGGTTTTTCAATATTCGAGGGACCAAACTGGTAAGGTCGAAAAACATGAGAGACTGAAATGTCTATTTACTCTAATAATAATTGTTCTCACCTGAGTCACATCCTCTATCTATATATGTGCATACATAAGAGTTACCCAGCACACACCAAGTGGGGCTTAGGAAGGGTATATGTTTGCAACCCTAACCCTGCAAACTAAAAGGTTGAAAACAATCTTACCGTTGAGCCGAGGCTCACCTTCCTAGTAATATATAGGGGCCATATCAGGTGAGAGTAGAGGTGTATTGTAAGAGATGAAAGGAATGAACCCTTGGATGAAAATGAATGGTTCCGATCAATTCTAAATAAGAAAAACTATCACATGTCTAGTATTTCCGGAAGTCACACCCACATCCTTCCTCTCACTCTCTCCATCTTTTTCACTTTTAAATCATCATTTCTCTCTCCACTCTCTGAAACTTACCATTACTCTTACGTACGCAGAGTTAAAAATTGCAGTATCAATTAGAATGACTTTTATGCAGTGTAATGAGTTTGTTAGAAACATAAGATATATGTATTACAAAAGCAAATGAATCCATCATCAAAGCTTTTCAGAGAGACTACTAAACTGAAGGGCCAAACCTATGAGTGTGGTTCATAAAAGAACAAAAGAACTCAGTAGAAAGGGCCACCGGATCGAACACATAAATGGGGTTCGTAAAAGAACCCAGAATGATAGAACATTTTGCCCCATTCATTTCAATGGCTTGTAGATCGTTATAGATGCTTAATTTTCTAATTTTGGTCCCTCAAAAGAACAATTGGACAAACACTTAACTATTGTTCGTACGAGAACAAAGAATAATAGAGTATTTTGCCCCATTCAATGGCCATGGCTGGTGGATTGCTGCAGATATTTTATTTTCAAGTTTTGGTTCCTAAAAAGAACAATTGAATGAGTTATTTCCATTTCATGTCAAGTAATGCCAATTCTTTTTTTTCAGTTTCTAATCATTCTAATTGATGCTGCAAAAAATTTAAGAAAAGTTGCAGAGTGGAGGGATAAGAGAGGAATTTTTGTGAAATGGAAGAGCATGTGATGAAGGAGTTGCGAGTGGGTTGAAAATAATGCACATTTGACAATTTTTATTGGGAATTGATCTTAACCAGTCATCATTCATTCCTCTTATCTATATCATAATAACCATCTCATCTCACTTGATATAGACCCTAACAAAAGTGAGGTGTGGGAAATTAGCGAGTGAAGGAATTTCGGCCAGGCCTCTCCTAAAGCTGGCCTCAATCTCTAGGTTGAGTTGTTTTCTTTTCTTATTCTCATTGCAGTTCTCAATGTATTCTGAAAATATCAAGAATCGCTATCAGAAGGGAGTGATACATTATATGCATATCATATTCCTCGCATGTCTATTTCCTTGCATTCCTATTACTCCATTTTTCTAGAACCTAACAATGAACCACTGCATCGCAGCCTAACAGGAGCTTCTAAAGCAAAAACTTCAATACATTTAAAAGGATATTGATAAGATTTAGAAAGGAAGTTCAACTTTATTTGAGTATTGAAGTACTCTAAGCATGCAACTAAGCTAAGTACAAAATCTACATGGCTGAAAATGGAATCACTATATATATAGCATGATGACAAATAGATGAATATCAGTATAATAGTAGTTCAACTTACCATACTCCATAATGCACATCACGATGATTACAATGACCCGACACACCGTAGTTGTCAAAAGTAATAACCTAGGGGAAAGAGGATAAGTGAGAAGGGGGCAACTAAGAGATAATTTGAACAGAAAGTACTGGCACAAATGGAAGGTTCGTGATCCTAAGACTATGTTCACAAGCCAAAAATGGCAACAATTGTACAGAGGCATGGCCTTACCATATTAATGCAGTGAATGGTTATTTCCTCCTCAATAATATTTGCCAATAAGCTATGGTTCCAAACTTTACCAAAACCATCCTAGGTATGAAAACAGATCAAACAACGGTAATATGAGAAACTAATGATAAAACTTAAAGCAATACTACATTTTAGATTTTCCAGAGACCTATAGGATAAAAACCTGCAGATCTGGATGGTTGACAATCTTCACTTGTTGCATTGGAACCTGTGTACATAGTTTCCAATGTCATAAAAACAATAGCTGCTTTAAAAAAACTTATACATTCTGTCATCTTCAACTTATGCAAGGAACATTTTGAATGAAAGGGTATCTAGTTTACCCAAGAAATTTGGTTCTAGGATAGGAAAGCAATGATCACTAAGAGTCCATTTGCAAGTTGAGTTTTGGAGGGGGAAGTAGGGAAATAGAAAGCATAGAAGCCATGAAATACACTTGTAAGATGGCTCCGAAGCCTCCCGTTTCCCTTCCCCCCTCCAAAATTCAAGTCATAGACGAACCCTAAATGATCAAAGGAGAAAACTAAAAAATAATTTCACGTGACGGGCAATGTCTAACATTTGAAGATAAGATCTGAAACTATGTTGCAACCATAACTGTTTTAAAACCATTTTATAAATCACCTTGAGAGCTACACAAGCCTGAAAAAGCTCTTGTTTTCTGATATGTCCCTTGCCATCCGCATCACCTACAGAATAATAATTAAATCAAAAAATATAAAACTATCTAATGATTTTTAAAATAAATATTAAATCTTTCTTATAGACAAAGCTTGAAGCTTTGATTTGGTGACATTCTAAGATAGAATTACAGGAAGAGAAAAGGAAGAAAAAAATATTATTACATGCAAACAGTAAAAATTGATAACAAGAATAAACCTGATTTAGAAGGTCAGGCTTAAGCTATATTGTTAATGCTACATCAGTTTATTACTTTCCTAAATATAACATATATGTCTATTATCATCTAATCAATGATACTGGACTCTTTTTTACATATCATCTATTTTAGCTAAATATTATCGCGAATGTGTGCTTATTTTTCACTGCGTTTAGGCGACGATGTTGCTTCTGGGCAACAACCTAACATTAGCATTATCACATCATTGAACCATTTCATAGAGATTCGGAAAGGTTCTAGCCATAGGAGAAAGAAAAACAAGATTACTTTAAAATGAGTAACAAATGCAAAAATAGCAATCAACAAAACACATATAACATAACTTCTATAAATTAAAAAACAGAAAACAGATTATCTAAAGTTAATTACCAACAGATAAGCAAAGTATTTGAACATTATGCCCCCTTGAAGTCAGAAAATTTATAGCTGGAGTGAAAAACCTGCATAAATGGAACAAAATTTCAAGACATAGTGAGATCATAATACAAACGTTTGAAACTATATGCTTAAGACTGCCTTCAATACACTACAACTCTAGCACCAAAAAGAAAAAAAAACCAAATTCAATTTCCTAAAAGTTAACAGAGTCACACTCAAACCATGTGAGGTTCACATACAAAGAAATTGTGGTTTAAATGTGACATAAAATGTGCTTTTGTACAATTTATATCAGTATCTTAGTCTTCATGATTATTATTATTTTGGGCACTTAGTTTTCAGATTAGCCTCAATGCATAGATTGACAAAATCCTGAAGATAATAACCTGGTATTCCAACTTCTAGCTATTAAAACAGCATTTTGTATCAAAGCATCTTTTAATATTATGATATGAATGAAGATCTAAAATAGGCCATACTGATGAATCTATTGTTCATTGAACTTGACATAACATGTTTGAGCCATTGCATTTTAGCTTTAACCTTTTCAGAATCAGATAACTGGTAGCTTAACAACAGCTTATGCAAATTGATGTTTTTATATGGAATTTCTGACACGAAATAACTAAAATATATCTTCAAATGTCACAGTGATATACAAGGAATGCGGGTGCCTGATCGAAGTTACAAATTAATAGAAAAACACGAGGCAGAGACACAATAAGAAGAATTCATTAGACCATATGCTTAAATGTATTGGAAATCTCAAATTAGAGAATTTCATGTGATCAATTAACCTATCAAACATTAGAAAGCATAACATAATATAATCCTACTTACATGGATTCGTCATCCGGGTGAGCAATAACCAGCAAGACGTTTCTCTTCTGAAGAGCTCTACCTAAAAACAAACAAGCAAAATAAAAGTTGAAATCAAAGGGCATCCCAGTGCATGATTCTGGTGAGTGTAGATATACACAGCCTTACGCCCACAAGTGGATAAACTATTTGGTCACTGAGCAACAACCTTACATTTGCGTCAGGGTTCACTCTCTTGTTAATGACCAATTATGTTTACATCCCCAGACCATTCAGATGCTATAAATATATAGTAACAAGGCTTATAAGCTCTAGTACACCCATGGACCCAAATTAAGGATGGCAAAAATATCCCACCTATGGGTACCCGTCAAAATAATCATATCGCGACTACCGCGTATATATTTTAATTAAATAATTTATATATTTTATACTTTAATATTTATTTTAACATTATATTTGTATATTTTATTATTATTTCATAATAAATTTAGTGATAAAAGACTATAATCATAAAATAGTGCGGGTATCACGTTCCCTTGAGTTGAATATATAGTATTAATACTCTGATCTATTCCAAATAGAATAATAGGATGGAAGTAGTGGAAGAAGAAAACTCACAGTTATGGTTGAAGTGTTTGGAAAAGGAGAAGCGAGAGAAAAGGAGGAGTTTGAAAAGAGAAAGGATCCATACAGAAATCACAGAAGCAATTATCACAATCCATGCCATCTGAAATTGCAGTTATGATTATGTAATATGCTGTTATTGTTACAAAACAAGATGGGCTTTTAGGTTTTATTCAGGCTTTTCCTTTGTAGCATTTCTCAATGTAAAATATTCTAAGAAATATAAAATATCATTTTTCAAGATAAATATTTATTTTCCTCTTCCTAGTACTTATATGATACCAGTTAATATTTTCCTTTTCTAAACCAAAATTTGAAACTTGGAAAGTTAATTTGTGTTTTTGGGCCTTATTTTGACACCAATCCACCAACAAAACAAACATCTAGTGATGTAAAGTCCTATTAAATTTTATGATAGCTAAAAGGTCAATGGTTCAATTTCTTGAAATAAAATAACACTTATTAAAAATAACAGTCACGTAGTCCAAGATAGATTAATTCCTTAGTCATAGGGTGAGAGAATCTACATTAATCTTAATGCACTAGGAATACTATGCATGTTTTTTTAAGAAGATACTCTCTTATTATTAGAAGCCTGGATTATGTCAAATAACTACTTTTAATTTCATCTTTTTTTTTTGACACATTGCATTATATTTAACTAAGTGAAGGATTACCCTTAGAGATCCAAATATAACTTTTACATACTGTATATATAACTTCAGAATAAAGTATTTTCTCGTACAAGGAGATAACTTACTCCTCCGGCCAATAAAAGAATGACATGTGTATTATTTTATTTAGTTTTAGAAATATTTGTATAGAAAATGATACACATATCACAATTTTAGTAGCTGTAGGAGATAATTTATCTCCTTATATCAGGAGATACGTTATTCGTAGTTTTCCTACTGATTTTGATAGCATTAAAAGCAAATTTCATCTTTTTCCAACATATAAATCAAATACAATCCTTCAGTTTTCTGATACTAGAAATTCTAAATACCCCAAAAATTGGTTTTGAAGACGTAAACTATTCCATATCAAGTCTTTCACAACTCACAAGTTATAACTCCTCAAACTCAAAATTTCATAGCAATCTCAATAGGAAATATGCTGAAGAACAAAGACCTCTACATTCAAAGTTTCAAGTACTTGATAGCAGTTTGAACATCTTTATCCCCTCTGCCACTACAATTAACCACAACCTTTGTTCCATTTGGTAGGGTTGGACATAGCTTCTCTAAATAAGCCAGAGCATGAGATGTTTCCAATGCTGGGATTATGCCTTCTAGTTGGGATAGTCTCTTAAAAGCTGCACATATTCAAACAACACAATACAATGAAACAAGATAAAGGGTATAACCAGCAAGAAACGAAAAAAAAGGCGGCCCAGTTCATGAGGCTCCTACTTGGGGAGAGAGACTGTTTCCGGGATTTGAACCTGTGACCTCAGGATCACCAAGAAACAACTTTACCGTAGCGCCAAGCTCACCCTCTTAAAAACAAGTAAGCAATTATGTATGCTAATTACTCTACATGATGATAAATGGCATGATGCCAAGAACAATCCATTAAGATACATGGGCTTTGTTTCAAAATGAATAAAACTTCAACCAGGATCCAAATGATATTTTAGTATTGCAGAGTTATACAATCCTAGAAGCAACCTCTTCGCTTACAAGGGTAATGCTCCATACATCTACCCTTCCCAGATTCAACTAGATCGGAGTCATGCATCGGGCCGCCATTTTTAGAATTATACAAGCAGACACGTGGCTGGTAGAGAAGAAGAAATCGGCAGTGACATAAATTAAGAAACTGTCATTGTCAGCCTGACACTTTGATAAAGCCCATAAGGTCTTTTTGCATGACAGTTAATGGTGTCAAACAGTAAAATTTGATTTTATTATTCCAGAAAATAACATAATCTTTGAACATATTTATGGTAATGTTAATGTACACGCAAATACTAGAGTTAATCAAATGCTCACACTTCAGATTTGTCTGAATCAAATGTTACAAAACAATGGAGTTAATGTAACAAAACAATGGAGTTAATGTACATGCAAATACTAGAAGAATCTATTATTCAGAAAAGATATGTTGTACAGAACAACAGCAAGATATCATCTTCTCAAAACAGAAACAATGTATATATTGGAACCCGGCGCTTAATATATTGCAAATCAAACAAATTAAGGAAATACAAGAGTGAGATACTGGGATGGCATAATGAAATGGATATTGAACATGGAATTATGATTCATAGCAGTGGCTATCAGTGATGTATATTACCATCTGAGTTATAACAATAAGCCAAGCTATAACAATATGCATCGTGTGCTTCGAAGTTCAAACTACTACATTTCTCTCTATTTAACATGTTTTAGTGTAATTGAGTTTTTTGAAAGGATCATTCCTCTGGCCATCTTAAACCAATCCTTATCTCATGTATTAGGAAATCGATAGAGAGAACAATGTCACGGGATACAAAATCATATGAAACATAAACCTGACACCTAAAATTCAAGACTACTTTCAACAAAAGATATAATTGTTTTTGACAAGGCAATAAATATATGGCAGTCCTACCTTGCAGTGCTTCTTCATCGGTAACACTGTAGTATTCGGCGCGCCCTATGTCTTTAAAGAAACTATGCTCCGGTCCAACCCCAGGGTAGTCCAACCTATATAATGAAAACAAGATTTGCAAATATGGAATGGACATCTAGAAAAACACAAGAAACCGGGTAAGCAAGTATGAACCAGATTAATTACCCTGCACTGATAGAGTGAGGCTCAATTATTTGTCCATCATCATCTTGCAACAAATAGCTCATAGATCCATGCAAAACCCCAATTTCTCCTTTTGTTAGTGTAGCAGCATGCTTACCACTTTCTAGGCCACACCCAACAGCCTCCACTCCAATAAGCCTAACATCTTTGTCATCAACAAATTCATGGAAAAGTCCCATGGCATTAGAACCTCCACCAACACATGCTACCAACACATTTGGTTTAGATCCCCATTTTTCCAAGGCTTGCTTTCTTGTTTCTTTTCCGATCACTGCATGAAACTCTCGTACCATCATAGGATACGGATGTGGCCCGCAAACAGAACACAAAATATAATGAGTCGTCTCCACATTAGACACCCAATCCCTTATAGCTTCTGATGTAGCATCCTTCAACGTCGCACTCCCAGAATGAACTGCTCTCACCTAAATCACAAAACTACCTAAGTACAAACCTTAACAAGAGAAACACATTGACAAACTTGTCAAACAACAACAAAAATAGCAAGCAATGTTATCCCACTCTGCGAGTTCACTAGTTAAGCTACATTGATAAAATGACCCCATTAGGCTCTAGCAAAACCAAACTTATGTCAGAATTGTCAAACAAATAGTTTAAAACTCAATGTTTAGCAACAGATGCACCTTGTATTCGCAATAATGTGTCACTTTCCCATGTCTATCTCCGTTGTTACTACTTTAAGCTTAGTCTTGAATACTAAAGTAACTAACTGTTGATACTTGATAACCATCAGGATCAGTCAATTACATGAACAAGAAGTATTCAACATACAGTAATTTCTCCTAATTTTTCATTCTCCACAAGAGACTACATCAAATGTACCATCCTAATAAATACTAACTAGCCAGCAGGCAAAGGCACTTACGAGATCATTCACTTCAACAAGTAGTATCAAATCAAAGTGTTATCCACAAACAAGAATGGATAACAACAAAAACCTTTTCCCACTGGGTGCGTAGTGGGTTCATTAATTTACAAGGATCAAATGACGCAATTATATTCTGCCAACAGCAAGTCTTCACGAGACCATTAGATATAAGTCATTTTCAATGTTTCTTAAAATTTCTTAGCTGTTATCAACATAAGAGCATCTTATAAATATAGCATTCTCCACTAGACTACACAGAAAGTACCATCCTAACAAAATGAAACACCAACTACAAGTACAACCAAATGGCTACACATACCTCAGCACCAAGAAGGCGCATTCTAAAGACATTAAGTGACTGCCTTTCCATGTCCTGGGCACCCATATAAACAACACATTCCAACCCGAACCGAGCACAAACAGTTGCGGTGGCAACCCCATGTTGGCCAGCGCCAGTCTCAGCAATAACCCTTTTTTTCCCCAGTCTTTGGGCAAGCAGAGCCTGAGAAACTGCATTGTTGATTTTGTGAGCACCGGTGTGGTTAAGATCCTCCCTCTTCAAATATACCTCCGGCCCTTCACCGTTGCCTCGCCTGTAATGCTCTGTGAGCCTCTCAGCAAAGTAAAGAGGGCTCTCCCTACCGACATAGTCCCGCAGAATCACACTCAGTTCTTTCTGCAAAATTCAGAAACTTTTTTTAATCTCTAAGATACCCATTTGTGTTTTCTTACACACAAAAAAAGGAAACCAAAATCATATAAGTGTGTGTTTCGATTAGCTCAAAAAAGATAGAGTATTTCGTATTCGATTTGATGATAGGGACTAAATTCTAATGGTGTTACAACTGTTACTCAGCACTATATACAACAACTTGGTTAACAAGTAACTCATTCTATTGATTCCTATTCTCTAATTTTCCCAATTCCCACTCTTATTTCTCTCTGAACCTTTTCTTCAATAATATCATTTCAGATTTCTTCCCCTCATACGAACCCCTATTTCCTCTCGAATTCCAAGCAACTTCTAGATTCACTTCCAACCAGTGTTTTAAATTGGGGTTGCGATTGCAGTAACGGTTGCAGTTACTGCGATTGTGGTCATTGCGGCCATTACGATACGGAATGTGGTCATTGTAGTGTGAATTATTTTTTTGATTAAAACAATATTTTTGAATCTAATACAGTCCGATGCAGTACAAATGTGGTTTGATGTGGTCCAATGCAATTGCATTGTGATGCGGTAGTCACCACAACTACAATATTGCGACCATATCAGGTGATGCAATCCGCAATTTAAATTACTACTTCCAACCTTATCACAATTACATGTATAATAATTATAAGTGTGTATTTGGTAATACCATCAAAATCTCATATGAGCTCGTATATACTAGGATGACCAAAAGGTCAAAAGTTCGATTTCTGACAGCGACACTTGTTGGGAGGTAAGTCATGCTAACAGTTATATTTAATGAGTTTCAGGAACGTACTTTCCACCGAACAGACCAAATGAATCGGGTCTCTCACTCAGAACCGACTCATTGTTTTCGATGCTGCTCTTCTGCTTCTTTTCCATTGGGAAGAAATTAATGAAGAACAAGAAAGATAGGATTTTTTATGTTAACACTCACAAGTGTTGTTAATAAGTGCAATTAACAAAATAATCAGTGTTCAACAAAGTGTGATGGTTAAGGATGGAAAAAAGAAAGACTGTCCAGCGGGACCTATTATCTGCTCTATAACATGTCATACCTTTTTTTAGTAGATAGGTCAGACGTAGGTTTGTCTAAAAGCATATTTAACCGAAATAGTTAAGACTCACACCTTTTAAAAACCTATTAAATCTAACAGGTCGGCCCATGTAATGTTATTATACATAAAATTATTTTTATAACATGTAAAAAAAACTAAATAATAATTTTTTTTATGTAAATCCATTATGACTTAAAGATTAGACTATTTAATAATTAGATATTTAATTGTTAAGACTTGAGCTTAAGTACATAACTCAACTCATGTTAAATATTAGAACAATATCATATTTTACTATGATATTAAAATACATTGTTTTGTATATTCTAACATCAAATGTACCACAAATCATTAGAATACATTACGCAATATTGGAATATGATAACAATGTAAAAAATTTCACACTAATTGCTATAATTATAATATATATTTTAGTTTTTACATAATGTGTTGAATTGTTTACCTTAACAGGTTAGGTCAGGCTTTTAAACAGATCAGACCTAGGCTTTGATTTTTTTTAAACAGGCTGACAGGCCAAACTCAGACTCCTATATACTATATAGGTCCAGCATGCATAGTTTTGAAAACCGTGCCGTACCGGCCGGTTCAACCGGAAAACCGGTGAACCGGACCCCTAACCGGTACGGTACGTATGTTATACCGCATATGCAATAGAACC
This sequence comes from Lupinus albus, assembly GCA_009771035.1. Taxonomy (NCBI): domain Eukaryota; kingdom Viridiplantae; phylum Streptophyta; class Magnoliopsida; order Fabales; family Fabaceae; genus Lupinus; species Lupinus albus. The sequence goes on from CM020010.1 coordinate 15,798,104, forward strand.
GGTCAAAACCGGTGAAAACCGGTAAACCGGTTGGTTTGTACATTAATTTTTTTTTTTTTAAATTTCAAATTTTCAATTCTTCACCAATTCTTCAACTTCAATGATTGATACTTGGGTCATTTATTTGTATTTTGCGTTTGTTATGTGATAATTTTGGATAAATATATGTTTTGTACTTTAGACTTTGATTTTATTAAAGACTTAATGTTGTTTGTTTGTGTGAATTTGAAGTAAATTATGAATATGGATTATAAATATGAATATCTACTTATTTGAAATTTTTTGTTATAGGTTTACATATATATATATATATAAGCAAGTATGTCCGGGTTAACCGGCATGCGGTTTAATTACTGAACCACTGGTTGAACCACTGTACCACTATACCAGTACCCTAACCGGTTTGATAACCGGTACGGTTTTAATAACATTGCCAGCATGTTTAAGGCAAAACCTGACATGTTTCCACATCTAGTGATAGGTCATTTTAGATTAAAACACAACACTAAATAGATTAGTTTCTTAATGGTTGAGTAGTACCAAAAAACAAAATAATTACTATAAGATAAATTACATGATACATTGTTTTTGCAATTGACATATATCATTTTCATATGAACAGTAAGAGAATATATCATTATTCTTTGGACATAGATAATATAAAAGTAATAGAATATTTAAATTCAATTTGATAAATGATATTGACAAAGATAAAACTAATCTCTAATTAAGCATATATTAGACATAGAATATCAGATTCTCACTTCTCATCATTTATAAACTTATAAATAGAGAGCATCATTAACGTCAATATTGTGAAACTCAAGTCAAACATCAAATCGAGAAAGATCATATATTAGGGTTAACCGATTTAAACGGTTAAATCGTATGGTGAGACCGGTGATTTCATATAATTAATAATCAACTATAAATATATAATTATATATAAATGCAAAATTTTATATAATTAACAATTATATTGAAGTAACATTTCTCTATCTTTTTTGAACCAAAGTAAAACAAAACATATAGAATAGTAAACTATCCGATTCACTTTCTAGATTATTCTAATTTAACTGGATTTAACACGGTCTGACAGAGATTTCACTAGTTCGAAACGGTGCACACAATAATTAACTTAAAGGGCAGAAGACACAATTATAAAAAATACAATTAACAACACCAAATCATGGCTAAGTAGACTCTTGTCTATGTCTCATACTCTATACATGGCTAAATAGTTTCTTCACTTCTTAAAATTAGACTATGCCTATTGACATTATTTGATGAATAAATAATTGATCCATCTTTTATTAAGTGTTGTGATTTAGCCATATGAGTGTGTTTTTTATGCAAATCACCTATTTACATCACAAAGGTATATTAGCAAAGCATATATTAAGAGTACCCAAATACTTCATCCATAATAATCAAATCAGTCAATAATATCACATAATATCTCTTAACCTCTAAGTACTATGTATGATTCAACCATCACAAAAGTGCATCCTTAAACTTCTTTAGATATCCCTCAAATAAGACAATAATATCTCTTACACCTCTCAATCAAACCTAATATTCTCTCATATGTTATATCAATTATTTCTTCTTCCAAATACTCTCAGCATTCTTGGTACTTACAAGCTATGAAGCATCGATACTAATACTGATACCGTTACGAGTATCAGATACGATATGTATACTTCAATATGCATTTTCTTGAAAATATAGAATACTGTACGGTTGGGGTACGTATACAAAATATGTATATAAAGTCCATAAAACATAATAAACATATGAATTTTCAAATAAGGAACATATTTTGTTGACATCACTACATACAAATATAAAATTCATATTGTCACAAGATGATCAATTCCGTTTAATCAATGATCAACATTATCCATATGCATTTCCTATTCATTCTTTATGCAATATGTGTGTTTTGTTTTATTTCTCTTGCTACAAGTCCACTTGGTAGATTGCATATTATGTTTCTCTCTTCTACTTAATTGAATGTGTTATGTCTTTCTCTCTTTTAAAATGATATTGTGTGATATTTTGAGTATCCATGAAGTATCGGAAAAATATTTCCATAGTATTGGGCAGTCTGGAAAGTATCAAATTTATAAATTATTTATTTTTCAAAAATATAATTTCGATACACTATGGGTACGTACCGATGAAGTATCGAAGAATGCCGGTATCAGATGTGTCAGATACAAATACATGAAGGTTATTGAATTGTCGGTGCTTCATAGTTTACCAGAATTATATGAGACCTCACTATACAATTTTTACCTTCTTTAATTACAAAAAAGATACTAGTTTTCACTATTCCATTCCCATACTACATTATAATCATATTCTATATCACCCTCCTTCACCATGTTATCTTCAAGTGTCCATTCCCTTCTAAAGACAGCAATTTGTGAAGCAAAACCAGGTTCAACATCAGCAGAACCACCAACTCCACTGAACTCCACTTTGTAATCGTGCCTTGCACCCAAGTCAGATGCCCATTGTTCGAACTGCTCTCTCGTCCATTCAAATTTATGGTCATGGTTGCGAAACTTGCACGATTGTAATAGGCTTTTCTCGTCCGATTCATCCCCCAGTTCTAGGTGCGTTGCATTGGACTTCTGGAGCACGACATTGTATTCGAAATTTGGAGTAGAAACGACGAGAATCCTTGGACAAAAGTAGCTTAATGCGACATCGCCGAATAAACAAGCTTGATCTTCATCCATATGTTCAATCACCTACATTGTATCAGCAACTCATATACATTGATCAATTCAAATAGCAACATTACAAGGGTCTTAAGACTAAAGTACTTGAACTAGTATGTGTAGATGAATGCATGCAAGCAGTGTTATTAATACTCTACGGTGATCAAACCGGTATGGGTACTGGTATAGTGGTATACTGGTTCAACTGGTGGTTAACTAATTAATCCGCATACCGGTGAAGTTAGATATACATATATAATATATTAACATTAATGTTGAAATATCAATAAGAAAACAATAATTATTTTTATTTTCATTAAAAAAATTAATTTTAAATAAAAATCGACCGGTATGACCCGTACGGTTCAATTGAAAACCGGCCGATATGACCGATTTTGGCCGGTATAATTGCATGACCGATATAATAGTTGTACCGTAAAACCGGTTGAACCGGCCGTCACGAACCAGGTTTTATAACTATGCATGCAAGCATGTATATCTCAACCTAGGATTCACCACATTCTACCAGCACTAACCGAACTATGTGTCATAGATGAATAACAAGGAGAAAGAAAGAGAAGAAATAGAATCTAACATTTGGGCATGTAACATCAAAATGGAACAAACAATAGTAGTGTGTAATGGATAAGTACCTCTAAACATGTGCCAATATCAAATCCATGCAACCTGGAACCAAATTTTGTAATTGAACCTTCATAAAGAATTACTGATTTGACATTTGTCTGTTTCACAGCAGCATCTGAACTTATGGCTAACTTTGAGTTAAGTACCTGCAGAATCCATGGACAAAAAACAAGAAAATTACTAAGAGATTTCACAATTATAAATGAATAAAATTATAAAATCATGAAGCCATTTTGCTTCAAACAGAACTATGCCCTCCAAAACCAAGATAATCTTTAATTCATTGTATAAACAATATTTCCAAGCAGAAGACAAGTCAGCAGCTATTTATGTCAAAGGCATCAACTTTTAATACTAAAAATATTTCCGTCTATTATAGCATAGGCAAACCCACTGGTATTTTATGCTCAATGCACGAAGCTCCGACTTGGTGGGTTGTAGGAAGTGTAAGTGTCTGCAGTCTTAGAAGTGAAGAGACTATTTTCAAAATTTTAACCCCTGACCTCCGAGCCACAGAAGCAGCAACCTTACGATTATGACAACGCAGCAATGCTCACCAGCTGTTGTATTCTTACATAAAAGGGGCAGCCTAATGCATGAACTCCGACCATGTGTGGTTGGAGGATAAATGTATGCAGAGATGTTGTTATTACTTTCCAGGATTTAAACTCGTGGCCTCCAAGTCACAAGGCAGTAATGACCTTACCATTGCACCAAGACTCACCCCAACGATATTCTTACTTAAAATGTGATAAAATAGTACGGCCAAATACTTTACCATTTTCAAAAGTCGTGGGCGCCATTTTGCACATAGCAACATATTGATTCACATGTTACATAATGGACTTATAAGAGCCTTCTCAAATTCTGTGAGGAGTTGGTTCACATTACAATAACATGTACCACTTTGCCATTTTTAAAGCTCTATCCTGTGCAGACAAGGCTCCCAATATTATACCTTTTGGACAACAGATTCTGGTTCTTTCTTGTACTCAGCCGAAGTACGCTACTTTAACAACAAAAGTAAAAGACTAAAATGAAATTGAAAAACTTTTGAGATACGAAATTGCTTGGGACCTTGGCAGCACGGATAAGACCCTTCTGTGAAACATCAACACCAACAATTTTCTCCAGCGAAGTTGAATAATTTAACAATGCTTCTAACAAGCTTCCAGATCCACATCCAAAATCAAGCTGTGATGTAAGAGAACATCAAATTAACAACCACAATTAACAGAAAGAAAACATAAAATGAGAAGAATTTGTATACCAAAGTAGTAGCATGGGATTCTAGTATGCATCGCACTGCAAATTCTACCCGTTGCTTTGAAAGTGAAGGGCTGAAAAGAGCCTGTTCCATTCTATCCTCCAGAGGTTCTGCTACCTTGGTCAAACGTATTTCATATTCCATGCAACACTTTTCTGAAAAAATAAGAACATAAATAACTGATGAAAGAAGCAACACCGAGCTAACTCTTCTTCGAAGGAATGTAGAACATTAGTAATTTAGCCATGTGTGTGTATAATTGAAAAGAGAAAGTAACCCACTAGATGATAACAAGGACATTATTTTGGCAGAATCATCGGCTGAAGCAAAGATAAAATCAGGGAGCAGTTTTGTAGTGAAATAAGCAGACTGGCCAACCGACATCTGCATCACAACCTCCTCGACATAGGAAATCACAGCACCAACTCCAACCTCAAACTCAAAATCATTACAAACTTCAATCATTTCTTTTATATTCTCACCCTCCACGGTCAAAGAAACTGAATAACTTATACAAGGTAAAGATCCATTGCATGGACAAACACCAGAATCTGGACCTCCGATCTTTAACGAGCACACTCCATTTTCTGGCATGGTATATGATGCATTCGCACAGATTGATTCAAGTATTTTATCCAATTCAATTGCATTAAGCTGACCAGTGCGAAGGGATTGACATGCTGAAATCCCCTGGAAAGTATTTCTCGAATAAATCTGGATATCAAAGTCTGTAGTCTCATCAAGCTTCTCAGAAGGAACAAGTATATTCTTAAAGTACTTGTTCAACCATGATAGAAGTTTCAATGAAGCATTCTGAATCGCATCGTTCTGCTTCTTAAATGAATCCTCTGGGGAACACTTAATTATCAAATCCTCACGCTTAGAAAGTAACTTTAGTTCACACTTAAACATCTCAGATTCAGATACTGCATTGGAAGGAGTAGTGGAGAAGACAGGTTCAGACAGATGATGCTGGCGGCAAAACGTAAGAAGTATATCCCTCGGAAGGGTACCCCTCCAGTTAGCTCTGGTGGTGAATCTTGAAGGCAACTCAGCTGTGAGCATAGCCTCTCTGGATAATTTATAAATCCCACCTGGGGTCTTCCCTACAAGCATCCTGTATAAGCAAAATAGTAATAATTAAAAAATACGAAGTTATGCAATTTCGCAGAGATGGAAACTAACAAATGCTTTTCATTGGACAAATTTGGAAAATAACACTCCCATAAAGGGTGAGGCATATGAGAAACTAAGGATGGAAGAACATGAATTCTTAAGTAGCATTTCAGTTTTCAGAAACATCAGGAATTCTTAATCAAAGTACTTTAAAAAACCAACAAACTCGTTATTAATAAAGTCAATCAGGACAACCCACACCTTCACCCAGAAAAAGAACAACAACAACAACAATTAAGCCTTTATCCCACTAGGTATCCCACTAGGTGAGGTCAGCTACATGGATCGAACGACACCATAATGCTCTATCATAAATCATGTCCGTTGGCAAAACATTGATCTCTAAGTCCTTCTTTATCATTCCCCTATCATTTTTCTTGGTCTCCCTCTTCCTCTGGGAATTGGATTAGCTTCCATTTGATCTACTCTTCTTACAGGGGCTTCAACTGGTCGCCTCCACACATGTTCAAACGACCTAAGACATGATTCTATCATCTTTTCTACAATAGGAGCTACTCCAACTTTCTCCCTAATGCATTCATTTCTAATCCTATCTTGTCTAGTGTGACGACTCATCCAACGCAACATTCTCATTTATGCTACATGGAGTTTATTGTCTTATTAACATTTTATCGCCCAACATTCAGTCCTATAAACCCAGAAAAAGAAACAAGAACAAATATTATCGAATGTAGATAATTTATTGGTTAATTAGATAGACAACATAGCAAGTTTGACAGAACCAAAAGACCAGATAAAGGTAGTCTAGACAGAATCATCAACATTTTGAGCAATATAATAGTATATATAACAAACCTATAAGGACATAATTTCTAAGTTCTAACCTATTACAAAGGAGTAAAAGTACATGACATAATATATGGTTGACTATTAAACAATATACAATTCAATAAATCATGTGAAATTAAAGAACCTGTAATATGACTGAACTGTTACATCCTCATTGAAAAGATCTCTAGATCTCCATGTATATCCGACCGATGCTAATATAGCATCACCAATTATGTCTTGCCCGGACAAGTAACTTGCCCTAACATTTGGAGATCCCTCGAAATGGTAGGTTTCTTTTCTGTTTAGCAATTTAAAATATTGGTCCATTAGATATGATTTTGGAGCAGCAAAGAACAGTCTTGTCTCAGAAGAAGCTCTACCCAAATTCCTGTCAGAGGTCAAGAATAAGTTAGCTAGCAATAATCTAGACTAAGAAACTTCGCTTTGATTTCATCCTACCTTGAAATCAGAACATTGACAGCATCTTCAAAACCAAGTTCATTTGCAATGATATCAAGGTAGTACTCTTTGGAAGAAATATGAAGAGTCACTGCTTCAACAGACTCTTCCACTGAACTAGGGATGCGTACGGCAGCAACCTGAATGCATTCTTGTAAATCATTTTGTTCCTTTAACGTTTCTATAATATCTTGTGGGTATGGGTTCTGCTTTCTAATCCAGAGATGCTGTTCGGATGTTACAAGAGACCCAGATAACTCTGTAATTGCCCTCGTTATGTATGAAGGGGCCAAAAATGGATTTGACTCCACCTCAGGGTTAATACATTTGCACAAACTAGAAATCTTAGCATCATAGACGGCAACAACAGAAATAGGAATTGATCCACAAAGATCACCTTTCCGCCACAAAGCTGCTCCAATGTGACCACTGAGTGGGTGAAGAGAAGAAAGAAACTGTAGATGTGTCGAATGGCAAGAAAAATGGGTATTAGACCGAATTAATATTATCTAACAGATAGCATTGGAATCACACAGTCAACCAAATTATATTTACTTTTGACTAATTTCTCACCATGAAGCTAAGCAATATAAATGTAATATCATAAAAAAAGTAAATTACATAACAACGACGAAGCCTTCCCACGACACAGATAAAGTAGACAGAGAGACTTAACAGAGCGATTTACTTGCTTCTGAAATTTTAGTAAGGAGACACTAGAATATAAAATATTTGTAGTAAAATTCCTAGAAGTGTGTCATTATCACTCACTACAACAAATTTTGAAGTTTAAGTACATGAAATGGACTACAAAACAAAGGTATATAGCAACAATGTCGGCGAGGTAATCAAGCTTTCAAACGACAAAGACTACATTAGAATAAGAACAATAGTTATTCAGGAATATACAAACATCTTACCTATGTCTTGAACACTAACTTAACAAAGAACTGTAAGCTACATATAAATTACTCTAGAAATCGGAACCTATAAATACAAACATATATGTAAAAAAGGAATTCATTCATAAGGATAGCCAAGTAGGAAAGTTATGCTGGAGATTCATGCAAGATCCAACTAAACGCAATAAAATAATGTACCACAAAATGGAACTGCAGTATTCTTAATATAATTTTTTCCATAATTGACAAGAGGCATCACATCACTTCGTAAATCGAGTTAAAAACAACTTAAAATCCAAATAGATTACCTACGTTTTCTGAAAATATGTAGGAAACTCGAGCAACTAAACTTCCCCATGCTTCCTCTGGAGTGAATTCATCAGTCACGGGATGGATGCCAAGCTGCAGAGAGTAAGAAACAGTTGTATCATTGTGAAATTTAAAATGCCACAGTCCTTAAAATATCGATGCAAACTCTTGAAATAGCAGACATAATGTCATAAAGCCGGTTACAATGTATCATTAACAATTTATGAGAAAAAACTATCCAAATAGAAATCACAGAAATTAAATCAATTGTATCTTTAGAAGATTCATAAAAGCAATCTCAGTGTTTGGCTTTAACATTTCAAAACCTAAGAAAACTAACACTTCCTTCCCATTCCTACTTCGGCCACTATCATCTTTGAATTCAAATTTCAAAGCGAAACTGCGAAATAATAATTAAAGCAAAATGTAACTAAATAATTGTGATTGAAGAGAGCTGCTAATGCTATCTTGATCAACGGCACATGCATATATTCTAATTCCAATGAGAACCGAGTAAGAATCACAGTAGTATAATAAAAATCAATACTTTGCACATGGAAACTATGTGATACCTTCTCTATAGCCATCTCTGCTGCACATTGCTCAGCATCCTTCTTTTTGCTAAAGGTCCCTGACACAACAGAGAGCTCCGGAAGCTGCAATGTGCAGCGATAAAGGCAGGGTCCCTTCTTTTGAATACTTAATCCCGGACATTCAGTTTGACGACTCTCCTTCACTTCCTCTACAGTATAAGAAGCCTTAGTGCCGAAATTTTGGTGTATTATAGCCTTAGGTGTAAGAGTTGGTTTCTTTGGCACGACACGCCGACAGTCTTCTATTTTTGTTTCCATGAGAAAGCTCATTGCACCATATATCCTGAACGGCAAAGGTTAAAATGGATCAGCCAAGAACTGGTTTGCCTCATAAATGCTTGAAATTTGATATGATAATATCAACAGTAAATTCTCTTGTAAAGGGTAACTAGCACAAAATCTAGATTGTATAGAATAACTAACACTTGCATAATCCTTCCAATTTTCTGGAAGGATACTAAAATCTTCAATTGAAATATGAGCAGAATACATTAGATTAGAACTTAACTATGGTTTATAAACAGTATTTGAAAAAATAAAGGGCAACCTAGTGCACGAGACTTTCACCTAATGTCGGTCTATGGAAAGTAAATATATACAACTGTACCCTAGCAAGTTGAGAGACCGTTTTCAAGATTTAAAACATAAAATCCATATCATAAGAAGAAAACAACCTTACCGTTGTACCGAGTCACCCTCCCGTTAGAAAACAATAATGAAAAAAATAAAACCCTCAATTATAAGATGGAAAGATTATAACCAGTGATTTAAATTGAGGACCGCATCACACCGCAATTGCGATGTGACTCCAAATCACAATGATGTGACCGCCGACCGCAATGCAACCGCATCGGACCGCATTTGGACCATATCAGGCCGCATCAGATTCAAATATATTGTTTTAATCACAAAATAATTCACATCGCAACAGCTACAATCCGCATCGCGACGGCCCAATGACCGCAACCACAGTAAACACAACCGTTACCACAATCTCGACCACAACCGTAATTTAAAACACTCATTATAACTATAGTAAGACTAAACCCAAGCTAATATTTCAACAAATCTCCTAAATGTAACTTTCAAGTTTCAACCATTAAAAAAACTTTGAAACATAATAAACATAATTTATAAACGAAAATCAAGTCATTTTAAATTGCTTGATGCATAAAGACCTATGTTACTCTAATCCAATTACATTTTTCATACTTTGTGATAAAAAAATAAAAATTAACAAGTTCCATCTATAGTCAAAGTTTATCAACACAAGCAAAAGTACTTATACTGGCATCAAAACTGGAACCAAATAAATAAATTATAAAAAAAAAAGTGATTTTGCATAAAAAATTCTTGAAATGGCGAATTGTTATGAAAACACATTAAGGGGGGCAATGTATATGAAAAAGATGGTAACTTTACGAATGGTCATGCATAAATGATGGTAATGATGAAAGCAATTAGTACATTTTAGAAAGAAAAAGTACCTTGATAATTGAAGTGAGTAAGTAGAAAATGGGGTTATGGAAAGAGAATGTTAAGGTTAGAACTCAAATGAAGCAAAAATTGGAAATGTATAGAGAAGAATAGAATATATGTGGTCTTGTCTCATATATAAGAAATTAGAATATAATATATTAATATTTAAAAATCAATAAAAATAATAATTTTTTATTTTCATTAAAAAATAATCTATCTATCTATATACTATATAACAAAAAAATGTCCCTCCATGTCATGATCTTACACGTGTCGCTTCCCCATTAAACAATTTCCCGCCTAAAATGGAGCAATGTTTCTACATGATCTGCACACACCCAATAACACAAATCCACAATTCTTACACAAAAAATCAATGACCTGAATGAAAGGTTACACAAACCAATAAATATAAGAGTTGTTGTAATATTGGGAAAACAATTACAAATCCACCTTTTCCACAAACCAAGAAATGCACCATTCGGTAAGCAATTGCTAGCTGTTATCCATTAAATTACGTTTGTACTTTGTGGGGCCAATTTGCAAATCAACTACTTAAATATGAGTAGAATAATAAGTTTGGTCCATTGTTGTGATACAAACACTTGCAAAGATTAGAGAGGCCAGAGGTAAGTTTGTAGTCTGAGCATATATTTTTCAGTACTTTATAGTTTGCTAATGTTACTATACATAATGTTTAGGAGGCTATCCTGTCACTGTTCAAAATACATATATGGAAAATACTTACAAGAACTTCTCTGAATGTGTTATATTTAATTGTCTTTCATAATGTCTTTGTTTTTAGTATTTTACATTTTTTGGGTTTTAAAAGTTCATTCAACCTTTGCAGGTACGGAGTAGAGGTTAGGGTGAGCTCTTGTAATGACAACATGAAGTTTATTTTATGAAACCGTGAGCGTGAACAATTGATAAAACAAGTTGTTGGTTACCTTAATGAATTATTTATTTCCGTAATTTTCAATCATATTCAGATTATTTTCTAAATTAAATTTTGGTTTATGTTTAGGAAGGAGAACGAAGTCCAATGTTCATTCCACATGTTGATGATATTGAAACAAAAGTATTGGCATTCAAAGTCAAAGTCCAACCAAACAATAAGTGTTGTTCTAAAATAAGTCTTAGAGGACTCTCAACTTATTGCATGCTTATTGGACAGAACAACACCAAATATGATATTGTTTGGTTTTATTTATATTAAAGTTACATCATCTATACCTTTTTTCTATATACATTAACTTTTTTTGTTAATATATATACGACACAAGTCCCGTTGAGATAGAGAAGTTTGTTGGTAATGTGGGCTAGGAAGAAGGATTTGAATGTATAAGATAAATGTTTGGGCAAGTGTTACATGTAACCATTTTTATTGAATGTTAATGAGGTTGTGGTGACTATGATCCAGATTATGTAGCATATCTGACTCTTCTGAGAGACATCAATCTTCTACCTAATAATTAACACTACTACAAATGTTGTATTCAAATAGGTTTTCCAAAACCTATAAATAGGTATTCTAATTTTCTTTATTATCCTTTACGCTTTACACTTCTCTTTTCCCACACCATTAAATGTAACATTATAATTCCCTTCAATATATTTAAACCAATAAAATTATATTATTCATTTTTGTTTCATTTGCAGGTTTGGTACATCCTCATGCACTCAAACTACACTTCATTTACATCTTCTTTTGGTATATTTTGGGTATAGTCTTGGTCCATTCTTATTGTACATTTTGTGTACATGATCATATATTAAGTTCCAGATATTAACAATTGACCAATATTTTTCTTTTGATTTAGTTTTGGTGTAATTACATTATACTTAATATTGCATGCACTTTTGATTTATACCAATTTATTAACACTTATCTTCTTATATACATTGATAGATAAGATGCTTTTGAAATTATTTTTAAATATTATTGATCTTAGTCATGTGGAAAAGTAAATTGTCCCGTGTGAAGGCACGGGTAACTTACTAGTTTTAAATAAAAAACCGGTCACTATAATTGATACAATTCATTGAAAACGGTTAATATAATTGGTCTTGACCATATAATAGGTACTGTACTGATATTAAAACTGATTTATTGATTAAATGGGCACAAATCTACACTAGTAGACATAATTGGGGAGTGGTTTTATTCTTCTCTCCCAATGCAAATCATGGCTAACTACTTTAGTTTAAAAAAAATGGATTTCTTTTTTTTTTTCATTTTTTAACATCTTTAAACTTATTTTAAGGAAAGGTAATCACATGTTTTTGTTAAATTTATATGCAACATTATAAATTATATATTATACAGTAAATTACACTCGTATTCTTTAATTTTTTTTGTAAAATAATATAAATTATTTTTCCTTTTTTAGCTGTATACAAAACAACTTTAATTATATACTTGTATTATTATACTAACTACCTATATAGAATAAATTAGTATGATATTTTTAAACATGAGTGAACGATTAGTGTCAATAATTTAAACAAAATATAATATATGTTAGAGACAAATTCAAATAATATAAAAATCAACAAAAAAAAAAAAAAAAAAATTCCTCAGGATTTAAGGACACGTTACCACAGCCAAAATTCTTAAGGACAGAATATGTATTGATGATTGGGGGCATGTTTAATTCCTAATTTTCGAATTATAAAAATAACCCTAAATACAAGAATGGGTGAAAAACATAGTCATTATTTAACATAAAAGAAAGTAATTAATGGTTCAATTACATATGGAAATACAAATTCATCAAATCCCTAAAAAAATGTAATTTATAATTCAGTTTATAATATATAGTAAAATAAAATAATCTATACCAAAATACATATATTCATTCTTCCTAACATACTTTAATAAACATTAGGGATGAATATTTTTTTAATAACGTAATTTTGATAAATTTGAGCGTACAACTGCTTTTACATATTTTTCTTAATATGTAGTGAATTAGTTATAAGTAAATTATAAATACATATGAATGAAGTAATATATGGGAAGATTGACCTAAATATTTATATTAACAACCCTTAGAGTATTATTTATTAAAAAAATAAAAAAGTACTTTTGTATTAGAAATTCTTGCAGTTAATATTTAAAGAAAAGTTGAATTTGGATTTCCAAGATTGACTTACCCAATTTGTATGTCTTAAACAATATTCTCAACTACCATGAAGATTATTAAGACATTATAAAATTTGAACTTGGATTTCCAAGATACTAATTTCTTGTTTTTTATATACAAACAAAATTAGTTTTAACATGTAACATGGGTCGTGCTATATTAAATACACCTAATAAAATAATATATAAGTTTAATATTTATATATTAATATTAGTGTAGGAGTTTTTTTATATTTTCACCCTATCATTTATAAATAACTTATATTACTTTTATTTAAAAATCAATATTAATGGTATAAGTGTACATGATTGCCACTTCCATCTAATATCATAAGCACTAACTTCAAAATGAGGTAGTGATCAAGTATGAATTAATAATTTCTTACAAGGCAAGGTGCAAAATATGAGTAGGGATGACTAAGATATCTGTCCGGTAAGTATCCGTTAAAATATATGCAATAGGTACCCACAAAAATAGTTTATGAATGAGAATCGGTATCATAATATCTGCCATATTGGTACTTACTTATATATTTTAATTAAATAATTTATATATTTTATACTCAATTATTATTATTTTAACATTAAATTTGACTATTTTATTATTATTTCATAGTAAAATTTAACGATATGACTATAATCATAAAATTATCATATTATTCAAGTAATAATTATTTTTATATATTAATTATTATAAAAACATAAAAATTGAAAATCCGTTAGGTATCCGCAGATACCCACTACTCACATAGGTACCCGAAAATAGTATAAATATAGGTATACACTATCCATACTCACTAAATCTCATTGTCATCCCTAATAATATAAATGATCAAAACTAGCTAATGGCACCCTTAGTTTAGGCACATTCTTAAAGGCACCATAGTTTGACACTTTGCTTTATCAAATACCCTTTGGATGCATGCCATCTTTACAACATAAATTAATATACATTTTGATCAACAAATTTTATTTCCAATACATATATTTTTCAATTACACTTGCATATATTCTAACTTATTTCTTTTGATTATAATATAGATATAGATGACATTTCACATCTAATACATTGTTTACACACCACATATTATTAATTGATACTCATCAATATATGAAATTTTTGATGTATAGAAAGAATGAAGAAAAAAATGAATTTGTGAAGTATTGGTGTGGCAATTGTTCTGCCACCAATATATAGAAAAGTCCCATAACTCCAGTGTGTCCTCTATTATTGTTGCTACTATAGTTTGATAGAAGAGTTAAAGTTTCACCATCATTTATCTTTATAGAACCTGGTTTAGGGTAACAAGTTGACATTCCTACAATGTACCCTTCTTCATTTCCTACTTCACTTCCATTTCCATAACTTGGTATTGAAGAACATATAACCCTTCCATCCTGCAACATTCATGCACAAATTTCAGGAATCAATCTACACTCTAACATTTAAAAATCTTATAATAATATATGGATCGGATGTAATAAAAACAAGTCACTTTTAAATAGCGGTTTCGGATGCTGTTTCCAAAACATTATTGGTTCATATAATTGCAGGTATATGTCGTCGATATGGCTACACGATTACGACGACTACCAAACCTTAATATATTGATGTCTATTGGGGTCGTGGACCCAGATTTAATTATACCATAACATTATAAAATTTTGCAGTTATTTTTATTACTACATAGATTTAACAATTCCTTATTTTCAACTCTGCTAGGGTTTTCCAACCCTAACACCTTAATATAGTGATGTATGTTGATTTAATTGCACAATAACAACTTAAATGAAACAATGATAATGTATTATAAATTTAGATTTAAAAGTCAGAAATAGACATTCCCTCTGTATATTCCTACCAAACTATAATATATAGAAAGGAAATGATGCAACTACTAATAAATTGCCATTGATAAGTCACCACTTTATTGTTACTCAAAATACTTGTGACCATAAAACTTAAGTATCAAACTATAAGACTAAAGAAAATGAGGTTTCAAACTGCAATCCCTTTATAGTTTTATCCGGTGATTTTAGTTGCGGACCGCATCACTGATGCGGTCACAATATTGCGGTTGCGGTAAATGTCACAACTACATCACACTACAATTGTGGTGTAACTTTGAATCACAATGATGTGGTCGCATCGAACCGTAACAGACCACATCATATTCAAAAATGTTGTATTAATAACAAAATAATTCACATTGCAATAGTCATAATCCAGATCGCAATCACAGTAGCCACAATAGTTACTGCAATCGCAATTTAAAACACTGGTTTTATTGATTTCCCTTTGTCATGTTTACTTTTAATTATTTTTACAAAGAAGGTGAAAGCAATATTGATTGAGTAAATAAGCAAATAAATATTTGAGAATGATTATAAGTGTTGAACATAACCTGTCCATATAGAGTTGAACCAATTCCACCTGAATGTTGATGAGCAACACCATAGATTACATATCCACCACTTTTAAAAGGAACACTTGTCCTATTTACAATAACACAACCATTTTCATCCTTATTACTTGTGCTGCAAGGTTCAACTTGATATTCAATCTGTAACAAACAAATATATTTACTATTAATACTTATGCATGCACAACAACAAACATGTAAAACCCAATCCTGACATACGATCTTTCAGACCCATGAATACATTGAACGTATCATCCAACAACTTAAATACCCTGCAGTATTTTATTCCCCATAAAGGGAACCTTCCGTAGGACAAATAGTCATTATTACCATAGCTTAATGGTAGCGACTAATGGTAATAGTGACTATTTGTCCATGAGCTCACGGATTCGAGTCGCGGGAGGCTCCCCTTTGTAGAGAATAAAATACTACAAAGGGTATTTAACCTATTGGATAACATGCTAAATATATTCATGGACCGGGAGAATCGCATGTCAGGACTAATATGTTATAAAAGTAAGTAACCAACTAGACATTCTACAAAAATAAATTCACATACCAGGCAATTATGAATTGGGTTTATTCCTTTTGAACTATTATGTGATATTTGCAAAGTATCAGTCACATCAAATATATAAATTTTAACAGGAACTACAAAACTGTCCCAATCAACCCATTTTATAGTGTATCTTAGGTATAAACTTCTTTTTCTGCCCTTAAAACCTTCCTTCAATTTGCATTGTGCTAAATCATAACAACAATGCAAACCTCCTTTATAATCTGGACTCAATGGTTCACCATTTTCATCTTTTGTAACATTATATAAGTCACACATACACTCAGTGCAACCCTTTTTATCTTCTACACCACGTGTATCAATTGCATGAATATTTGCTAACCATTTTTCTTCATACCCTTTTGGAATTTCTTTAGGGTTTCCTATTTCTATACCAAAAGGGTCTTGAATATATGTAAATGTTCCTCTTGTTTCAGAACCAAGTCCAAAATATTGTCCAAGAACATCACCTTGACATAAACCACTGTTTCTAACATTATATTGTGATGAATTATTATCATTCACATTTTTCTGAATATAGTATCTTCCTATAACCCAATGGTGTAGATAAGTTTCATAAAGAGGTATTGAATTTCCATATTCATCAACTACTTCTGCATCAAAACTCTTTATTGCAATGTGACCTCTTGGAAAATCAAGATCATAGTAAAATTTATTGGAAACTGATCCAGGTCCAAGTTCAATCTTAGGGGATAGAAAAATAGCTGATTTTATATTATTTTGAGTACATGAACATGGTGTAGTTAACACCATTATTACTAGTATTGCCAATGAAAATACCAAATCTTGAAATCCAAAACACATTTTGATGATCTGCGTGTAAAAAAGAAACTGCAAATTGTTATTATTAATTAACTATTACTAACTAAGAAAAGATATTAAATAGGAGTAGAATGTGAAGAATGAATTATATATCTTCATAAAATTCTTAGAGAAAAAACAGTACAAGAAAATTACTATGGCATAAAACAAACCCAATACATAAAAGTGAATGATGTTTAGTATGAATGGTGGATGATAGATTTTACACTCAATATAGAATACAACCCTTTTTCCTTTTTAAAAATAATGATAAAATAAAACAGACATGTTGATCATCTATTTAATATTTATCATCATCTAGGGTATAACTATAGTGAGGAATAAGGATTATGCAAGTATATGAACACATAACGAAAGTAAAAAATATAGTTTCCCACAAAAGAAGATAAATGTTAGTTTATCGTCTAAGCGAAAATAACAGGTTTGTTATCTCTGTGTCTCTCGCCTAAGCATCAGTATAGCGCCCAAGCGACAGTTTCAAACTTGAAAACCCTTCTCTCTGCTGCTTTCATGCACAGGCGGAACACCTCACCCAAGCGAGACTTCGACTGGGTGAACCATCAGTCGCTTGAGCTGGACATATGGAATGGCTTACTAATTTTTAAGGGCTTGGTAGTTGATCCTTTGGTTTCATTCTTAATTCAAAATGTATATTTTTTCCATAGAAATAGGATTGGTTTTTCCAATCCTAGGCTTTGGATCTTGTATATCCTTTTGGATGATTTTGATTAAGTTTATATATATATATATATATATATATATATATATATATATATATATATATATATATATATATATAGGTGTAATTACACCATCCCTTTAAAAAAAATAGTTTCCCATAAATAGCAACTGGATGAATATATAAACATAAAATAATTATCTATGATGATGTAATTTGTTGTTTCCTATTTTGCTCTTATTAATCTATATTTTCTATCAAAAAAATCATATAACATATTTCCTCATTTTATGTTCCATGTTTGTTTAGGTAACTTTTATCGTTTCTCAATTTGAATACCACCATTTTTCTACATGGATCAAAGGTAATATTTGAAGACGACAGTTTATCCTTTTCATTTTTTAACATGCAAAATTGCAAATCATGTTTTGTTGATTTTGTTATAGTTATGAAAATGTAATAAAAATATACAAATTAATTACAATTCACTCAATAAAAAAACGGATTGGCAAATACTTGAGTGATTGTGAACAGGCTAATACATATAATAAACTTAGAGGCAGATATGAAATGTTGATGTAAAAATGAGAAGAAATATGTAAGAAGATGAAGCATATTGACATACCTTATGGTTGGTTAATAGGGAGACACAATATAATATAATAATATGATTATGAAAGAAGATTTATTTATAGATAGATAAAGTGTAAGTAGGTGCCTTTTCAGGTTGGATGTCATAAATATCATTAAGGCATTCACACTTTCACAAAAATGTGATTTTTCTTCTCCTTTCATTGGTTGCATGTTTTGCACGTAAAAAGAAAACCGACTAAAATATTAAAATAATGTTATTTAAAACAATTTAAAAAAAAATGTTTTAGATAATAGAGTTTTTAGTTCAGAAGTTATGTCAACTCATCACATTTTTCAATAAACAAATTATTTCTTTTTAATTTTACTTCAAAATTCGTGATGGATCATCATATTTTTTTATTATGGTGATATTATTTTTAAGGGATAATTTGACTCATATATTTTTTTAATAACATAAGTACTTTTTTACAAGTAAAAAACATGAACCTATAAATTAAATTATGTTATTTTTGGGTATTTCATATAGGTGAGCGTGGGTCGGGTTGGGACGGGTTAAGGTTTGTCCTTACCTGGTCCTAAATGTTGTTCGGATCATTTTTCTGAACTCGGACTCGACCCTAAACCCGGAGTTAACCCGACTCTAAAAATTCACAGGGTCAGCCTTTAAACTCGACCCGACCCTAGACTCGATTAAATATAACGTATACTCATTTTACATAAAGTTTTCTAAATATTATTTATTATTGTGAATATGTAATTTGACATATAAAATAATATATGTGTATATATATTATTAAACATGTATATATGATGAAAAATTAGAAAATCAATTATATTTTCGACCAAAAAAATATCATTACTCTGTATATATTTGAACAGAGATACATACAAACATAATGAGAAAGTGAAAATGGGACGGATCCTGTTTGGTCCCTACCCGGCCCTAAATATTGACTGAGTCTAATTTTTGAACCTAAATCCGACCCTAGACCTGATGAGACCCGACCCTTTTCAGACCGACCACGATCGGGTCATACCGGGTGAATTCACTTTTGCTTAAGTACAAGCAACATTTTAGAGGAGGAGAAAAAGCCACATGCAAATTATAAAGTGCTTTATTAAAAAGAACTATTAATATCTTTTAGCCGGTTACTTATAAAAAGAAGTATCAAAATTTTCTAGATGCAAATTATGATGCCTTATAACATAAAAAGAAACAAAGAATTTCTTTCAATTTTATTAAATGTTAAATGCCAAACTATTCATTAAAAAATATACGTGCCACCAACTAGCTAGTATAATAACTTTAATTCTTAAAAATCCAGGGTGCCACTAAAATTGTTTTGAGAAGTAATATACATTGTGGGGCTGATATTACTAAATGTTACATCAATTTAATTTTATCCTTTTTAAAATAATTGTTTATTTAGAGAATAATAATTTTATTTGAAAATAATTATCCACTTATAATTTTATTTTAAAATAATTATCCACTTATTTATATATATATATATATATATATATATATATATATATATATATATATATATATATATATATATATCATTTACTAGGTAAGAAACTCATTCACTAAAATGTCTTTTTTTTTACTTATTTAATAACC
Source organism: Lupinus albus (assembly GCA_009771035.1). Taxonomy (NCBI): domain Eukaryota; kingdom Viridiplantae; phylum Streptophyta; class Magnoliopsida; order Fabales; family Fabaceae; genus Lupinus; species Lupinus albus. The sequence continues at coordinate 15,818,325 of CM020010.1, forward strand.
AAATGCATATTGTAACATTGAGAAAACTCTTGATAAATAATGAGATACCCTACATGTATCTAACATCCCTCTATGTAGCTTAAACAATGTGATAAAGACAAAATATAAGGATGCCAAAAGTAGTATAAATATAATGAGGTTCTTATATGGTTACAATTCCTATATGAAAATAGTGGAAGAATGATATTTACAAGTTTCTTAATAGAAAATAATTGAATTGGAAATGACTAAATTTTAATGCAACAAATTCAATGAAGTTGATTTTGGAACTAAATGGGATATGATGTAGATTTGCTCTAACTTTGTACCTAATTAATAACTCAACAATACTTGGAACAAAAAATGGTTGACCTTGACATCAAAATCATCTTTACTTGGAAGAAATGAGAATTAGAGAATTTGAAAGAAAAAAAATCTTCATGCATGAACTCAATAATCTTGCCACATGTAAATAATACAAAAAAATGGCCCATAAAATATACTCCTACATTTATGGTTAACTTATTTTTGTGAGCAAGAAGTGAAATGTATACTTCATTGTAACTAATGTTTATATATAAAGCATTTAATATTGATTATGCATGTACTCTTTTGGAAAAATTCAATCATTTGGATTTTAATGAACAAGAGAAGATTAGTTTATATCAAATTCAATATTTTATTTTTGTTGTCATTAGCCATTCAAATTTGAATAGTCTTTTAATTGGTGCATCTTTAACACAAATATGGAAGACGAATACATTTTACATATTTGATCAAATCATTCATCTTATCTCATCTCTTTTGGTTTTTACAACTACTACAAAAAAATGACTTTTAGCAATAATGTCAATCAAAATAATATTACATAATAAGATGGAAGATAAACTCGTTGATGACTATATTGTGATTTATATTGAAAAATAAATAGTTAAAACTCTTATCTTGAATTCAACCATAAGTGAAATTAAGTCTTTATAGTATGAAAACAATACTTAAATAGAAAGACATTTTTATTTTAAAGTATTTTTATTATCAATTATCATTAATTTAAATTGATATGTTATTTTAAAAATGTTTCTTTATATTATATTATTATGTTACTTTATTAATTTTGATTATAAATTGTAATTCTAATTTTTTGCACATAATTTAAATATTTGTAGAACCGTTTCTCTCATTCTCGATTGATTTTGAGATAAAATATTAACTTGATATATCAAAGTCTGAGTTAAATTTCTCTCACATAGATGAATCTATAAGAAAATATTAACTTGAACCTAATAAACTAATAAACTAAGGCTTGATTATTATTGTATAATTGTTAAAAAACAAATTTAGAATAATATTTTTAGTTTGAAATGTGCTGGAAAAAAACATTTTGTATAGTAAATTCCTAGTATTTATTTGGTAATTAATTTTTGTAGAGGGGAGTAATGATCTCATAAGTTGATTGTCTCTAAAAAAATATTTTCACCAATACCAATCTTCTTAAGACATGTAACTAACTAATCATATCATAGTATTATTGGGAAGATCCATAAGAAATGTTTTAGTTTTTTTATTTTTATAAACAAAAGATATTTTCTTACAGGGTAAGGAATTAAGTGTGTAACAGTCCCTAGTCTACGGGAATCAAAAATTTGATATTTTGGTATATTCAATAATCTCTCGGAGGTAAGGTTTTAGTTTAGTTTAGGTAGAACTATAATATTTATACATTGTTATAAAAATTTATAGACATTCAATATATCATTTATCATTCAGTTACATTACTTTTATTTAAGAGGCAATAATACTATAAAAAATTGTTAAACTGTGAGTGAATTCATCATTTTTTTTAAGATTACTAAAATTAAAATAATTTATATCTAAAGGTGCTAAAAATAAACTTAATTCTTTGCTCAAAATCTGTGCTTAATCTCACAAGTTAGTAACTAAATGAAATAAATATTAGCTATGATTTACTTCACAGTTCACAGCAACGTTAAGAAATTCAAGACATCAAAACAAAAGAGACATTGTATAAAATTTAATCTGTTCAACTCTTCGGTTGGACAAAACTGAATTAATAATTATAAATATATAATTATATGCATTATTAATAATTATATATAATTTAGTTAATTACACTCGCATCTTATCTTCTGAGTTTTAGTAAAACTACACAAATCATTTTTCCTTCTTTTGTTCTTACACGAACCAATTTCCCCTTTTATACGAACCAACCCTAATCGTATACATATATTACATTGACTACTCCTGTATGAGATAGAAGTATAATATTTTAAACAAAAAAATGTGTGACACTATGTAATTAAGTTAAACAAAATGTTATATATTTGGTAAACAAATCCAAATAATATAAGAGTCAATGTGTGGTTATTATTTAGTTTGTTACAAAATAATATAAAAGTTATTTTATTATCTACTTAGAATTATTAATGTATTTATAATAAAACAAAAATAATAAATAGACACTAAACTCTTGTATTATTTGAAATTGTTTACCCAATATACAATATTTTGTTTAACTTAATTATGCACACGACACATTTTTTATTTAAAATATTACATTTCTATCAATAAGTATATAATGTATATACAAAACTAATGGTGATTCGTATAAGAGGGATGAATGGTTCGTGTAAAGACAAAAATAATAATGCCGTGATTTGATCAAAATTTAGGGATGCAAGTGTAATTAAGGAATAAATGGGTCCCAAAAGTTTATACCCCTATAATTAGAATATTAACCTTTCAGTGGGTTTGAACTTGGAAATTTAGACAACACCATCATCAATAATCTAATCCTGAAGGCCTCAACATAGAAAAATCATTTTTTTGCAGAGCAGAATTAAAAGAAAAAAGTACTTAAAAGAAATAATACAGTACAGAGCAACCTAGATGACCAAAATACAGAGATGAACAATTTTATAGTTCCACATTGAATCAGGAAAAATATAAAATTAAAAAGACAATATTAGTAACTAAGATCTGAATATTTTGGAAATACACAAGCATTGATTGCATTTGTTTTCAGACAATCCTCTCCAACTCCCTTGCATAACTTAGTGTCTGATTGATGAGTTGCAGAGAGGGTATTTCTTTGCAAGGTGCATATTCTTTTGCCTTTTGGAAAAAGACATAACCATTCTTAATCTCCCACTCAGGATGTTCCTGCAATCACATTGTTAATAAATTAAGAATGCATCAACACAATGAAACTATGCAATAAGAGATGAAAAGTTTCCATTTTTGTAAATCAAATAATAGTAATACTTGTTACTAAGAAGAAGATGAAGAAAAACCAAACTCCAGAACCAGACACAGAGAGACCAAGTCAAATAAAATGGCATATAAAAGATAATGAATAAATTGGCAAGTCACAACATTGCTTACCTCTTTAATATATTCCAAGAGTTCGTGGTCTGAGGAGTAGAGCAATATTTGCTTAGCATCCTTAAGTGATAGAGAGTCATAAGCCTTCTCACTGCATCCAGCTATCTCATCTCTGAAAGTTTAAAAACAGATACAAACTACTTAGAAAAGTAATTATCATAATAAATGCACAAATGGTAAAACAATATACAGCAACTAAAAAAGAAGACCACTTTAACATAAGGATCAAACTTCAGTAAATTTGCCATAGTAGGAGGAAAATTGAATAGAAATAATCCCAACTTATCGTAGCAATACCATAGAAATCAAATGAGTTCAACAGACCAAGAATCCAAAACAAAGAAACAAAACACAACTTCTGAAGTAAAGAAATCTAACTAGAGTTCAAATTTCTTCTATTTTACACCTGATATTTTAAAAACAATCTTTGATGAAGATAGCCCTACAAGCATTGCCATTAGACTAACCCCTCAGGCACTAGGAGACCCTCCAAATAATTGTTTTATCTATGGTTTGAACTTAGGCTTGTTGGTAATTTATCACTAGACTCCATTCAGGTAGGTTATTAAGGGGAAACTATTACCTGACAGTCTTTGCCAAAAGATCCATGAAATAAACATATGTTTCATGTGGCACTGTCTGTCGAGCACTCAAGACACGATTGTAAGCCCCTTCCATAAAAGATTGCTCCAACTCCACAGCATGTTTAATGCAAGGATTTTCAAGAGCGGTAGATGAAAGCAATTCTAACTCAGTATGGAATTCAGCAATCCTATTTTGCACAAGTAGTCTCAACAAGTTGAGACCTAGTATTGGGTACTCCTGAGGAGATGACGGAAGGCGATTACTGCACCACAGGAAAAGTCTCCATAAAATACAATATCTTGACAGTTAACAAAATTGGGCATAACATCACAGACCAATATAGATATTATTTTTCAGTTTCTTGGAATACACTATCCAGGTTTATGTTAAACAAATGACCAGGAAATATCCATGGTCTTGTTTGAATATTCAACTGTACCTGAGTGGAGGCAGATATTTTGTACATGAATAAAGGAAGGGAATAATTGGTTACCAGGCATCTGTATAGTAAGGTTTCAGCTGGAAGAAATCCCTCTCAAAGGCATCCTGCTCCTCAAGTTTCACACTAAGAACAACAGCATGTTCATATATATCCCCTGAAAGTTTCAAAAACCAGCAGGAAACACACATCTCAATTCTCAAGCATAGCACTTCAAGCTTACAATATTCCCTTCATGAACAAAGTAATTAGTAATTTATTTGATTTGATCAACAATGGCTCATCTTTTCATGCCTACAAGCATGTAGATTTCCACTTTTAAATTTAAAAAACTATTATATTCTTCTCTTTCTCCTCTGATGTAAAGTAGATCACATTAATCATCTTTCATGCATTAAAATAAAGGCTAGTTTGTACTTCGACAACAACCAACCATGAAGTTCGTAGCAAAGTTATCTCACTAACCATAATTGGAAGAACAAACATGATTATTACGTTTCAGATCTACTAGTAGCTGCCTACAGCGAACCCATACATGGAAAACAATTTCCAGTTTTAATGACAGAGCTTACAGCTAAGCTAATGTGTAAAAACTCCCTTTACAATATAAACTATCAAACAAATTTATGATTCACTAGTGTCATTGTTGATGAGGAGGATATGCTACTACTACTTAAATAAGGAAACTTACCAATGATAATTGGAAAAAATGAAAGACGAAAAAAGGGGAGGAAAAACAACCAAGACAAAGTAAATGATTGGAGTGAAGAACATTACTTGCTATTGTTAATTCATGAACTGCATTAGGTGTATCTTCAAACAATGGCGGAAGGCTTTTGAACTCTGTCAGTAACACCTGCAAGTATACAATATCACTACACTAACAAAAAAATACTATCCTGTAGACCAAATCAATAATAGCTATGAATTCATGCTCTTTGCAGAATTATATAAGTTCAATAACTAATAAGACACTACATTATATTTTAATCTAAAATCAGTTAATTTGTTCTTGAATATCAACTATCAAAACCAATCTCTCATAATAAAATCAGACCCCAAATGCATTATTTCTACAACCATCTGAAACTAAAGCAACCTAGACAAACCCCTCAATTTTTGAAGCAAATATACATGTTATACCTTCTTAACCATTCTACCAAACAAAATTGCACCAGAAAATAAGCAATTTAAAACGTTGCAAAAATACTGTATTGTATACTATATAAACAATAGAAATGAATTCAATCTAATTGCAGAATCATATAAGCTAAATAACTAATAAGACACTATATTTTTATCTAAAAAACAAAATCACCATTACTTTGTTCCTTAATATCTAAACCACAATCTCATAAATCAAATTAGACCCCAAACATAACATTGCTATAACCATCTCAAACTAATTTTTTTTAAAGGCACATACATATTATAGCTTTTTAATCACTCTACACAAAAAAAAACAATCCAATTTTACTTCAAACAAACTCAAATTTTGAAAAAGCAACTAAATGATCTTCAAAAACAAAAAACAAAAAAATTAGGGTTTTGTTTGATTGGAAAGGAAGTACCTTGAGGTTGGAAAGTAGATTGGAACAGGTTGTATAATCGTTCTTTCCAAACGCGGCCTTAAAGCGATCGAAGAATTGAGAAATTTGTGTTAATTTTGGATCCATTTTCTGCAATGAAATTTGAGTGTTTGGAACGACAATTACTTTGTGCGTTGCGTTCTTCCCTTTACATCCATAAGGAACTTTGCCTGGGCCTTTTTCCCACTGCCCAAGCCCAATAATCTTTTTATTATTTTTGAAATTAAAAAAAAACTAAAGCTAGTTTTAAAACATTCAATTTTTGTTGGTTTCTAGTTAGTAAAAGTTGTTGTCAATCCTGTGTAGCATGGGGCATGTGGAATCCCGTATGAATCGGCAAGGACCATTTTAGTTGTCTAGGTGGTGTCGATGGTAGTTATGTGGTAGTGGCGACAACAATGAAAATAGTGTGATGGTTGTGGTTGGTGACAATGATGTTTGATGTGGTGGTGGTGGTTATAGTTGTAGTAGTTAAAATGATGGTATTGGTGACAATAATTGTTGTTATTGGGACGATGGCGCCAGTTGTCGAGGCTATATTGGTTATGATTGGGGCGGTGGTAGTCAAGTCATAAAATTGAGGTGGTGGCTTTGCTGGTGGAGATGAAAATGGTATCAATGACCAATGTTATATTGGTGGTGGTGGGTGGTTGTTGAGGTAGTTATGATTATGGTAGTGATGTGATAGTGATGACAGTGGCAGCTTGTATTGGTAATTAGGGTTGTTCTGTCTGTGTTCATGTCATGAATGACTAAATTAGGTCGGGCGTGAGCATGAGCATGTTCATTTTTAAATAGGGCATGGAATATCATGTTTTGTCTGTCCTGAACATGAGCATGATGAGCTAATTTAACAAAAAAAAACATATACATTTGCACATTTGGCATCAAGTACTTTTTTTAATAATGTGTGAGCCGCCCGTTTTACCTGTTTCAAATGTCAGCAGGTGAAAGGAACATGTTGGACGTATATTTTAGGGTAGATAGACACATTTTTTATGCCTTGTCCATCCAACATGTACAAACGGACGAACCCTATGAACTTGTCCCAAATTGCCAATGTTAGTGGCCGCAAAAATAATGTTTGGTGTTTGTGATTGTAAATATAGTGGTTCGGGTGATAATCAATGTGATAGAAGCGACTCGGAATGGTGGTGGTGTTCAAGTTCAAGGTGGTGATGTTCACTCACGACGATGATAATAGTGACCAAATCAATTGCTGGTGCTTATGGTAATCGAGCCATGAGTTATTTATGTTTTTAAAGTGGTCCATATAAATTACTTTTCAATTACATTTTAAGCTTAAATGTATCTTTATAATGGCAAGGTGGTGAAAAAATATAGATTTTTTTAGATCCTTTTAGCTCATATAACCAAAAAATTAGTGCATAATCCTAACATACTTCACCATAATTAACAAGGGACCATATTAGATCTTAAGTAAGATTTTCTCTGAAATAATTGATAGATGAAATTGTGTCCATATTATAAGAATCACCATGATCAACAATACTAAAGGAGTCCCTTAACATGGCAACGTTGTGACAAGTTGTGGAGGAGGGGAAAGAAGGATATTGATGGTGGGTGTTTTGTTTTTGAAATGGAAATTATAAAATTAGTCTTATCACTAAATCAATTACAACTAAAATAGGAAGGTTAATTTTATCGATTTTTTTTGATATATAATACTAACATATTATAATTAAAAAACTTCTTTGCCTAAGTTAGTATAACTATATGGAAGAAATGAATTTCATGCTAATGTTCATCTCTATCATATGATAGAAATGACCAAAACTTTCTCTCATACTCATTTGTATACTTCTATACCTACTTGTAAATTTTAGTTCAAATATTCAAAGTGTATTTAAATGCTTAAGGAAGACATCAATTATTCATGCATATAGTTTCCATTTCTTTGTACTGAGTATATAAATTTATTAATAGTTAGTATATTACTACTATATATTCGAATTATTTTTCATTTTTATTCAAAATTAAAAGATAATTAAATATAAACTAATGGATAATAATGTGATAATATAAAAAATATATTATAATGGTAGTACACCCATTTTTTTAGATAAAAGTTTATCTTTATACTCATATGTACACTACTATTTTTCGTTGACAAAAAAACATGCTAAAAAATCAACCGCTAGGATTGACTAAAATATTGATTAGGAATTTGGCACCGTTGATGAAAATGCATCCCCATCTTTTTCATATATGAAAAGCGAATATTTGAACACAATCGCTTATTTCAAACGCGAACCCTTAATTTCTGAGTGGTGATTCAGAAGAACCCCAAATCTTTGAAATCAACTAGGGTTTCTTCTACTCACTTAACCAACAAAAAAAATGGTATGTTCCTATTCCAATTCCCCTTTCTTTCTCTAATTTCTCGAGAAACAAACGGAAATTTGTGGTTTTGATTTCAATTTTACTTTGCCTATAGTATAAAGTTCTGTTTTTGATTTCTAGTTCAAAATGTTTTATGGTTCCTTTGCTTACAATATAAAAAAGTGATTTTTATATATTCTGAAAAAGTTATTTGACAAAAAAGTGATTTTTAACAAAAGATGAATATTATGGTTTCTCATAAAAGCTGAATGTTAGTTTTTTTAAGCTTCTGCTTGTTAGTGATTAGTGAAAGATCAGCTACACATGTATGTAAATGTCAGCACTGATAAGTGATTGCTCTATTAAATCACTTTTTATTTATTTATGAACAAAAAGCATAAACAAAGGAGTCCTTAATTTTTGGGTATCATTTGGTCTTTATGTCTCTATATCTAACTGAATTTCAGGCTGATCCTGAGTTGGAAGCAATCAGACAGAGAAGGATGCAAGAACTTATGGGTCGGCAAGGCGTGGTTAGATATCGTTGCCTTAATTTTTAGCTTTGTTCTTTTCACAGTAGAGAGTGATAGTTTTCTTGTAATAATGTTTGACATTGCTGATCATAATTTTGTTTTATAAAAAAAATTATTAGGGAAATCAGCAGAATTCCGAACAACAGACGGCGCAGGAGGATGCGAAGAGGTTAGTTTCTGATTATAGATTTACTGAACTATTGTGTAATTGGCATGCCGCTTGTTTCAGAATTACACTGACCTTCGTTAAGGTTATGTTGTAAGGTGTATAACTTGTAAGTGTAAGGGCAACATAATATGGGAGGTCAATGTAATTTATGAAAAAGAAACGATGCTAAGTGTAATTAAGTTAAACTTCTAGGACGGGAGGGTAATTTCCCCTTACATAAGTTATTATTTTCAGTTGCATAGATTTTACCTTAATGATTTGTTCTTCCATTTATCATTCATATGTGCTCTTTATATATTGTTTAGTGGAATAAGAATGATGATTGATCTAAATGGCGAAAAAATAATTTAGGGAAGCCGAGGAACGAAGACAAATGATGCTTAGTCAGATATTGTCAGCTGAAGCACGAGAAAGACGTAAGTTGACTACTAAGTTCAGAGCATAATCTTGCCATCTTAGATGCTAATTGACTTTTTTTTATCTATCATATCACTCTTGTTTTTCCTTCAAGACCTAGTTGGATTTATGATTGTATATATAAATGACACGATTTTACTTTCGTTTTGGTGCATTATTCTCCTGACTGAAGATAAAAGTCAAACTTTTGTTTTTCACTTGCAATTGAATATTATTTCAATCATTTCTAAAATCATCATTCGTCACACTAATGAAAACAGAGAATTATGTTAGGCGTCAGGGCATAGTTGTTACTTGTTTGTTAGTATTGTCATATTGTGTTTTTGTACTTGTTGTATAGCTTTGTTAAACTTTCATATATCATATTCACATCATGTGGTGTATTTTGACAAACTCAATGCTATATATATATAAGTAAATGTACTATCATAAAACATATACATTAGACATAGTTGTAAATAGGATATCATATTACTAGGTACCTGCGATTTGCTGTGACTGTAAACTTTTTTCCACTAGAATATATACAAAAATGAACCCTATTAAAAATATATTGATTAGTATATATTAGTTTGCATATGCAGGTATTGTTCCTAGATAGCTTAGTTTCTATTAGTGTAACTTTGATGAATTCTCTAGATACCAATTCTCTCTCTCTCTCCTTTCGCTCTGTGTTTGTCTTTAGACATGCTTGTCTGTGCTCGATACATGCCCTTTTAGTCCGAGGATGTCATAGTTTGACTGGAGTTGCTACGGTGCTTGTTAATTTCTTCACTGTAATCATATAGGACTTCAACAATGAAGTTTGAAAATGAAGATTTATTTTTGTGAATATTAATGCTAACATATTTAGTCCTACTTCATGAGACAAATGATAATGAATAACAGTGGAGGAAGGAATAGAAACAATAATGTGTTATACTATACATTAGGTATTAAGGGATTTATCTGTATTAATTTGGTCTTTTATTGTTATCTTGAGTAATCTCGGTATAATTAACATATGTTAAGTAAATTATAATTACAACTAGGATTTTTTTAGTGATTTAATGATTGCTTGGTTATAAACATAGGTTTAACTAGACAAGTTCAGTTCAGAGACTTAGACTTGATGTAAGAATTTAAAATGTTCCTAAACAACGTCCATTTCTCTCTACTCACTGTACTTCGCTTTATATTATCTTTCCCAATCCGTGTTTTTCTCTTCTTCACTGTCTTGTTCACTTCCATTCCTCCCTTTACTCGTTCCACATCAAATTGAATTGTTGATTCACATTGTGCCTAGAAGGTGTGTACCTCAGTGTTGGTATGGTTTTTTAATGTAACTAACAGAGGTTTATCTACTAGTTTAGTCAAATCAAAAGGAAATAGAGTTCTGAATATAGTAGTGTTGAAAAGTTGTGGGCGAGGAAGCCCAAGGCTTTTTTGTCATCACTTACCATGGTATGCAGTGAAGACTAGCAGATAACTAAAAAGATCATGTTTGCCGATGTATCTCAGAACAATCCAATGAAAATTTGAAAGCATGAAGCATTTGACTATATGTAATGGGCTTTCTGACATTTTTGAAACTTGTACGACTGTTATGTAGTTGCTCGAATTGCTTTGGTGAAACCCGAGAAAGCCAGAGGCGTTGAAGATGTTATATTGAGAGCTGCTCAAATGGGTCAGATAGCTGAAAAGGTATGTTCGATCTCGTCTTTGGGTTGATTTGTGCGGCATTATTGTACTACTCTCTCTGCCTCATCTTTTGAATCTTATATATAGGTTTCAGAAGAAAGACTCATATCACTGTTGGAGCAAATAAACAACCAAACATCAAGGCAAACAAAAGTTACAGTAAGATATAGAATCTTGGTTATATTGCCCTACTACTCTCAAAGTTTATATTTTTATGATCTGATTTATTTTCTGCTTTCACAGATACAGAGGCGTCGGAATGTTCTTGAGGATGATGATTAGCTTTCGTCGTCTCGAAATGTTCTTCTTGAGGATGATGATGATTAGTTTTCATTGTCTCTTCAAGCAATGTGTTGAGTACCAATTTCATGCTTTATCATGTAATTTACTTTCAGTATATGTTTCATTTTTAAAGCCTCCTGATTAAACTATGAACTTGAAGCATTTAAATCAACATTCTGGCATAGTCATTTGTAAAACAGTTTCTAACTTTCTATGATGGCATCAAAGTTTAAGATATTATACCCTCAAAAGTAATTTATTTCACAAGACATCCTTTTCGCATGCTCATTCAATGAGACTTGGTAATGGTATTATGGGCATTTTGATATGGCAGAAGATCCACTTACTCCATATTTTACCCATCAATTATAGTGAAATCTGTTGATTTGAATTAGTGAGTAGATCTAAATCATAAGATTTCCTAGAATTGATGACTTAGATGTGGAATAAGTTTTTTGGAGTAAGTGAATCTCTAATTTTTTGATATTATCTTTGTTATTCATGCTTTGGTGGTCGGAGTTGTTAGTTAGTTATATGAAATATGAGAATAATGTATCTCCTAGTATAAAGAGATAAGTTATCTCATCCAACCATTAAAATCGTGACATGTGTACCATTTAATCATTTTCTATAAAAATGTTTTTAAAATAAAACGAAACAATACACATGTCATTCTTTTACTTGCTGGATGATGTAAGTTATCTCTTGGTATAAGGAGAAATATTTATGCACTCTAACATTTATACACCATTCATTAGTATATTACGTATCATTCATTTGTATTATTTTTTTTGAAGAGTCAATAATGATTAATATGTATGGGGGTGATGTACTACACTGTTAGTGTATACAGTTTTTCTTCATCAAAATGAGTGAAATATTTCTGCATTGCAACATTTATATACAATTACAATATCACCTACCATTTATTTGTATTACTTATATTTAATAATGATTAAACCGAATGGTGGATGATGTATAAAACTCTTAAAAAATTTAGTTTGGTGGGGGCAAAGATCATCAACTAGCACTATAAGTGGGAAGCACTACAATTTTTTTAAAATATTATTAGGGACTTATATTAAAAAATACTTCAAAATATCATGTGAAAAAAACAGGCTTTGGACTCATCTTCAGAATTTTTTTTCCAATCATAGGCATTTTAGTAATTTCCATGGTGCCATAAAGAATTAGATGTACCGTTATAATGAAAATAAAATATTTCCTCATGAGGTAATTTATCTCCTCCAGTGAGTAAAAGAATGATATGTGTATTGTTTTGATTAGCTTTAGAAATATTTTTGTAGAAAATGATTAAATGATAAACATGTCACGATTTTAATCGTTGAATGAGATAATTTATTTCTTTATATCAGGAGATACATTATTCTCTATTGTAATTTCTATGGAAATTAGGGCATATGGGTAATTTAGCTACCACGCGCATTGCTGAGTTGGTCTCTTGCACATGCAGACAACTGCCAGTTTTTATCTCTATTTTTTTATTTACTTTATTACTAACAAAATAAATAATAAATTAATAATAGTTATAATCATAATAAATAACATAAAAATGGTAATTCTTTTAAATAATAGATAGTAATGACAAGAATGATATAAATGATAATTTTTAAAGATAAGTAAATAATAACTAATAAATTATAATTCAAATAATTAAATATTCAAAGTATTACTTTAATTTTATAATAATTGTTAGGGATTAAGAGAAAGTTGCTATTTATGTGCAGAGAGAGGAAAGGTAGTTGTCAAGAAAAGTTCTTTCTTTTTTTAATGAATAATTAATGGTATCTCCCAATGAATAAATAATTAAAAATATTTTTATTAATAAATAATTTTTAGTTAGTTCAAACTATTTTTTATTGAATTGAGGAATTCCCAATTAATTTAAAAATACTTTTAACTATTCATTAACAAGAAATTCTTTAATTAGTAAAAATAATCATTTAATAAAGAATAATCAATAGAATTAATAAAATTAAATTTTATTTTAATAATAAAAAATAATAACATAGTCATCTAATAATAATAACAAATAATAAAAATATTTTAACAAGCCACATTAACGTTAGAAAACTACAAAAATTATGATTTTGTCTTTCTTCTCAAGTTGATAGAGAATAAGTATTATTGCAATTTATATGAAACATTTAAATATGAAAAAATTTAAATTTTTTAATATGTGAATACACTTTCTACCGAGTCTATATATATAGTATTGTATTTTTATAATTCTAATTTTAATTTGGAAAGTATTAATTTTTTTTTCAAATTTAAGAGTTCTAATTCAGATTTATATTATCTGAAGTTCTGAACTAAATTAAAAAGTTTTAGTTTTAAATTGGAATGATATCTTTATTCATTTTTTCGCTACTTCCGTTTTAATACATTTTTTATAATTTAAGTAATCAATTGTTTAAAATTATCAATACTTTTAAATAAAAAAAGAGAAACATAACTTGTATTCAAATCTTCAAGATAAAAATAGAACAACTTTATGATTGTTTAATTATGATCCATCACCAGGTACTTTATTTCAATAAATGTTTCCCCCCGAAATATCATTAAGAATCTTTCGAAATAACTGCCATGCAAGTTAAACTCATATAATAAATATAATAATATTGAGAAAAATTCACAAAATCCATTTAAAGTATATTTTTCTCTAATTAATTATTATTAACTATTTTTGACTGTCATATATCGTTACTATTTAATTTTATTTTTTATAGATCAATATTACTCATTGTGTTTTATTTTACCTTTAAAGTTTACTTGTCATTTAATTTCTCAATCAATTTGTATTTTGACAATAGTTTCTTCTAATCATCGATATTATATAACATGCATTGATATAGTATAGGGTTATAGTTCATACTGTGAGATTGATGGCCACAATTTTCTTATTGGGTTACTTGTAATTTAACATTATCCTTATACAAATACCAATAATATGTTAAGAATATAATATATTTATATTTGAGTATTTTATTTAAGGGTTGAATATAAATTAATTAACTTTTTTATGAAAATATAGAAATATGTAGAAAATTATAGAAATTGATATGATATTATTTTTCATTCACTCCTTCAATTATTTTGGTTGTTTTAACATATTTTTTTAAATATATTTTAATATTTATCATATATATATATATATAATATTATTTTTCATTCATTGATCATTCCTTCAATTATTTTGGTTGTTTTAATATCTTTTTTAAATATATATTTTAATATTTATCATATATATATATATATTACTATAATTGTTTTGTGATTAAAATTTTATAAAGCATGTTTTTAATAAAAATATTTATCACAATTATCTTTTGGTTGTTTTAGCATATTTTTTTAAATATATATTTAATATTTATTACTATAATATTTTATTATTTGGTGACTACGACTAAACAGTTAAAGTAAAAAAACAATACAAAAACCAATATAAAATCACATAACATAACAAATATGTCACAAAGTTTTAATATGGTTTGAAAGAACAATTAATAAGAATGAACATAATCTTAAAATTAAGAGTAAAATAAAAAATAACACTTTAATATGAAAAATAAGTCAATTTTAAAGTAAAGAATTACTGAGAGCTTTTGACTTTTTCTCCTGTTTTTAATATAGGTAAGTTGTTGTGCTGCTATTTTTAAATTTATTTAAATAAATAATAACTAAAAAGTATAATTTATTCAAAAATAAATACACATGATAGATATAAATTAAATACCAAATTTCTAACTCAACTGTGGGTGAAATAAGTAATATTTATATACTGTAAAAATTATAGACAATCAATATATAATCAATCATTCATTTATATTATTTTAATTTTAAGATATTAGTAATAATTAAATATAAATGATAAATAATATAGTAATATACTAAAAAAAAATTCACCCTAACACTCAATACATCTTTTCTTATTAATTATTTCATTTGGAACCATTCCTTTCTCACTCACGTCACAAAAAATTATATAACTCTAATAAATCAAGATCATTTCCATTAATAGAGAGTCAAATGTATATATTTTTTTATTTTTAATAATAAAAGTATAATTTCATTAATGTTTCCCACAAAGTCAAAACCTAATTAACATTAATTAATAATGTCAAGTCATTTCCAGCACCAATATCAGATATGTCACATCAGTTATTTCTGATTTTGTTTCATTATTCTCATTGGTACTAGATATCATAGAATCTTTGTACTTCTCTTCACCATTCACCTTTTCTATTTCTACCAACAATTTTCCTCAAAATTTCAACTGACCCATTTCTCCAAAATCAATTTCATAACAGAAAGTTGATTCCTTTGTTTGTATTAAATCACTTTTCTGCATCCCCACTTAACCAAAAAAGCTATGGAAAAAGAATCTCTACTTCCACATTTGAGTCCCATATCAGCAGAAAGTGATGCAATAAATATCCCTATTAACCCAATAGAGTTTAAAGATAAACTCATCTTTGGCAAAGATTCTTCTTCATCAGTTTCCTTTAAACCTTCTTATTCAAATCAAGAAATTCTATTTGATCCACAAAACCAACAAAAAAATATTTCTTCATGGCTTACTAACCCTAATTATGGATTCCAAAAACCCAATCTTCACAGGTCTAAAACTGCACCAGCTAGGACTATTTTAAGTGAATTAAATCAGCATCAATCTGAGGAAAGACCCCATTTTGTTACTCACAGTATTGTTCTCCAAACCTTTGTATTTCTTGTTCTTTATTTGTCATTAGGGGTAGTGATTTATTGGTTCAATAGTCATAATTTTTCATCTAGTGAAACTCACCCTATAGTGGATGGTTTATATTTTTGCATAGTAACAATGTGCACAATAGGTTATGGTGACATAACTCCTAATAGTACAACAACAAAGGTGTTTGCTATAATGTTTGTGTTAGTGGGTTTTGGTTTTATAGACATATTGTTAAGTGGGATGGTTAGTTATGTCCTTGATTTGCAAGAGAATTATTTGTTAGATGCAGTTAAGGGTAGGGATCAGAAATATCAAGGGTCATATTTAGTTGATGTGAAGAAAGGGAGGATGAGGATTAGGATGAAAGTGGCATTGGCTCTAGGGGTAGTTGTCCTTTGTATTGGACTTGGTGTGGGGATTCTGCATTTTGTAGAGAAGCTTGATTGGTTGGATTCTTTTTATCTTTCGGTTATGTCAGTTACAACGGTTGGTTATGGCGATAAGGCCTTCAAGACCATTCATGGTCGTGTCTTCGCCGCAATTTGGTTGCTTGTGTCAACTCTCGCGGTGGCCCGAGCATTTCTCTATTTGGCCGAGGCCAGAATTGATAAGAGGCATAGAACCATGGCAAAGTGGATTCTTGGTCAGGATATGACTGTTTCTGAGTTTCTTGCTGCAGACATTGACAATAATGGCTTTGTCAGGTATGCATTGTTGTTACATCTCCATCTCATGAATATTGTTGTTAATGAAAAAACTAAGTTTCCTTCTTTTGAAGATTTTATGCTATGTTAAATGTCTCTTATTCATTTCAAACCAATTATTCTAGTTTGGTGCCACTTTTTGTTAGATTGAATTCAAAATCTGTTAGGCCAGGGAATAGGGAATAGAACATTATGACATTGTTCGATTCATGTAGCCGAGTCTACATTGTGGAATAAAGACTTGGTTGTTGTGAGATTTGTATCACCTTCTACCTCTAGATTGTTGGGAAGTAAGTCCCACATCACCTACCTCATTGTTTCGGGAATGGTTTAAATGCCTGTTGGGCTACTCCTCTCATTGCCAATTGGTTTTGAGATGAAACCTTAACATGATTTCAGAGCCAGAGCCCAACTTTCTAGTTGTCATGGGCCAAAAGATGCTATTTAGTTATTGGTCAAATGTATCCATTCGCCTGGTCCGACAACTTATTTGGAGGAGGGATGTTAGGAAGTAAGTTCCATATCGCCTACCACATTATCTCGTGAATGGTTTAAATACATGTTGAACTATTTCTCTCGTTGTCAATTGGTTTTCAGATAGACTTAGATCACTTTGATCAGAGCAAGAAACAAATTTTAGAATAAGGCATGACATAATGCAAATAGGGATGGGGATCACCTGTCCCAAAATGGTGTCATCATCCCTATCCCAGCTGATTAAATATCATCATCTCATTTAAAAAATCCACTCACTTGTATTTCTTTTTTTTTCTCTTGCATTTCTTTCTCTTTTTCTAATTGGTCGGGATAAGGATAAAAACACCATTTTGGGACACCCCATCATGCAAATTGGGGCATTTTAAAGTGATCATAAACCTTTTCTTTGTCACACATTTTTGTATATTTCTAGAGTTCCTTTAAATCCTTTTATTTTGTTTATCAGCAGTATGGTTCTACTTCTTACGTCTTGCAAATTAAAAAGGGTAACCTACTGACAAGAGGATTTGAAATTACGCTCTCCAAATCATAAGACAAACAAACTTACTGTTGTGCCGATGCTCACTCTTTAGGCCTCGTAAATATAAAAAAATATAGATCATTAAAATGTTAATGTGGAAGTTTTTTTTTGTTTGCCCTATTAAATATGGATCATTACTGTTGAGCCAAGGCTCACAAGTCGGAAAAAATCGAAACTAAGAATATGATTCTTTTAAGAAGGGGATCAAGAAGTATTATTTTCTTAAAATTTTGTAGAATATTTCTATTTCTATACAAGCAAGAATGAATCGAACTCTAGAAAAAGATAAATAATCCCTCATAGAATCCCGTTTTCCTCATTTCGAATTCTATTGTGCTTAATATGCTCTGCCTATTTTTTTATCGAGCCGAATTTTGATATACTTTTCACTCTCTAGGTCTAGTAAATATAGATCATTAAAATATTTATCCTTTATGTTATTTAGTGTGCATGCTTTGACTGAATCTATTAAGTTTTTGGCATGCAGTAAATCAGAATATGTTGTATACAAGCTGAAGGAATTGGGTAAAGTATCAGATAAGGACATTATGGAGGTTAGTGAGAAGTTTGACAGATTAGATTCTGGTAACTTTGGAAAGATAAAACTTATGGATCTCATGGAGAATCACCATTCATGACCTCACTATTCTTATCTGAGAGCAAGGGTATTCTATTTGTAAAGTGATGTCAAATCGGTCGGGTCGATCTTGACCTATCTGAGGCCTTTTGTGGCACCCTAAATTTATTAATTTTTTATACAGTTTTTTATGAGGATTGTGGAAATTGTTGCTACATGTTATCACATGTTATGTGTCATAGTTTTACCGA
Source organism: Lupinus albus (assembly GCA_009771035.1). Lineage (NCBI taxonomy): Eukaryota > Viridiplantae > Streptophyta > Magnoliopsida > Fabales > Fabaceae > Lupinus > Lupinus albus. Next base: position 15,837,025 of record CM020010.1, read on the forward strand.
TATCATTGATTTTTTTGGAGATTATGTAAAACTTAACACCAAAGTTTGAATAAAATATTGATTTTATAAATTTCAAATTTTAATTAGTTTTAAAGTTTTAACCATGTTGTTTCTATTATGATGTTTATCTAATGAACTTAACAACATTCAAATGTACTAAAACCATTATATGATTTATAAAATAAATATATTAATAAAATAAAATAGAAAAATAAAGATATTTTGTCTCTTTTTTACATGATTGCATGACAAAAAATAAATCACATGAGACATGATCTATGCTGTAACCCTTGCCAGAATATGGTTTTTAGTTATTACCATTAACAATGTTTGTCAGATCGATGATAGAACATTAACATGATAGCAGAGTCATATCCCAATTTCTTTCCGGTTGTCATGACCCAAAAGATATCCTTTAGTTATAGGTCAAATATAATTATTCGTCTGGTCCGACAGACTTATGTGGAGGTGACATATTGAGAAGTAAGTCCTGCATCGTCTACCTCATTATCTCGAGAATGATTTAAATACCTATTGCGCTACTCCTCTCATAGCCAATTGATTTTGAGATTTAACGCTAAATGACATTTTTGACTAATTGTTAACATTCCTTAAATCAAATTTCAACCTTGTCACTTATCCAACAGAGCACCCATTATTGGCTTAGGATCTTGTTCAAACCACGTACCTCGTAAATGTTCTTTTGTATAATAAAATACAATTCTTGCTATGATCTTGTAATGTGAATATCCTAATATATGTAAATAAAATTTATAATATTAGCATGGTTATTCTTAATACATAATACTCTAATATGAGCATGGTTATTCTTAATACATAATACTGTAATATGATCTTTGCTTGAGACTTATGCAATCCTTACTAAGAAGAAAAAAAATTAAAATCACTTTACCCAAGGTAAAATCACACTAGCACATTCTTGATAGCTGAATTTTCCATATAACTGGATTGAAGAATTTTTGAAATATATTATTTTAAGAAGTCTCATATTACAGTAATATTGAAGCAAATGAGGGATGCTAAAGCTATATGTTAGACTCAAGCTTATTTTCACAATTGGCACTAATTAATAATTAGTACCAATAAGAAACACCTCATGAGGCCAATAAAGTATGTTAGTGTTGGGAACAAGCGATCAATCAAATAGTAAAAGAGAAGAGAATAACACAAGAATTTTGGTAATGAGGTTCGACCAATTGTGCCTATGTCACCGAGAGCTTTGAGAGGCTACCACTATATATTATTAGAGAATAAAGATTTGTGTTTAGCTATTGTTCTCCTTGTTACATTAGGTTTACATAACATAAATATATATAGCCCTCTACCCCAACCATTTACATCAGCCCAAGCCCATAACTTGTATTACTGTTATGATGAGAAGAGACCTAATCCATTGAATATGAGTCATTGCACAACAATCTCCACATTGGAGAATATCATCAATCTCCATCTTCCACCATTGGGTTGGGGCGCTCCATAGTCCAACATTAGTGAATGTTCAGCAAGCTCAGACAATGTCTGAACTTGTCTATGGTAACCGACTTGGTTAACATATCAGCTACATTTTCTGAAGTGTGAACCTTCAGCAATAGTATCTGTCCACAAGCTACCAACTCACTGATCTTGTGAAATATCACATCAATATGTTTGGTCCTAGCATGATGCACTTGATTCTTTGTCAAGAAGATAGCACTCTGACTATCACAATGCAACAGAACTCCACCTTGCTCAATGCCTAATTCATTTACCAGCCCCATAAGCCATAGAGCTTCCTTAGAAGCTTCACTAGCTGCCATGTACTCTCTTCAGTTGTGGACATAGCAACAACAGACTGAACTGATGATCTCCACATAATTGGTCCACCTGCAAGGGTGAAGACAAACCCTGTTGTGGACCTCCTATCATCAAAGTCTCCTGTATAGTCCGAATCAACATAATCAACCACTGAAGGCTTACTCTGTTGGCTGCCAAACATGATACCAAGACTTGTAGTCCCCTTCAAATATCTGAAAAACATTTGACTGCTTCCTAATGTTGCTTCCCTGATTTCGACATGTACTTGCATACTTGACTAACTACATGTGTCAAGTCCGATCTAGTACAAACCATAACATACATCAAGCAACCCACTGCACTGACATATGGAACCTTTGACATGTACTTCTTTTCTTCATTTGTCTTTGGACACTGATCTAGGGAAAGCTTGAAGTGATTTGCCAATGGAGTACTCACTACTTTAGCATTACTCATATCAAATCTCTCTAAGATCTTTTCAACATAGCTTTGCTGAGAGAGCCATAGCTTTTTAGCTCTCTTATCCCTGTGAATCTCCATACCAAGAATCTTCCTAGCAACCCATAAATCTTTCATGTCAAACTCCTTGCCCAACATGACTTTCAGCTTATTGATATCACTCAAATGGTTAGCAGCAATCAACATATAATCAACATAAAGTAGCAGAAAAATAAAAGAACCATCATCAAGGCTTCTTACATAAACACAACAATCATACTCACAGCGCTTGTACCCAAGCTTCAACATTTAAGTGTCAAATCGCTTGTACCATTGTCTGGGAGACTGCTTCAACCCATATAGAGACTTCTTCAACTTGCAAACCAAGTGACTCTGTCCAGCTGCACTGAACCCTTCTGGTTGTGTCATGTAAATTTTCTCCTCTAATTCACCATGGAGAAAAGCAGTCTTCACATCCATCTGTTCTAAGTGCATATCTCGGCTGGCTACCAGGGCAAGCACTGCCCTGATAGAAGTGTGTCTCACCACTGGGGAGAAAATCTCATTGTAGTTGATCCCCTTTTGTTGTGAATACCCTTTTGCTACAAGACGAGCCTTGAACTTTTCCCCTTCTTTTTCTGATATTGTTGGCTTCTTATTATACACCCACTTGCACCCAACTACACACTTGTCGGAGGGAAATGTGACAAGATCCCAAGTCTGGTTTTTCTGTAAAGACTCCATCTCCTCCATCATGGCACCCATCCATTGTTCTTTCTCCGAGCTGTTTATAACATCTTGAAAGCTACATGGATCTCCTGAACTGATATGGAGAGCAATTGAAGCCATATCCTCAAAGCCATATCTCTCTGGAGGTTTGATAAGACGTCTATCTCTGTCTCTAGCAAGTAGATACTCCTGCACACCTGAACTCTCAGCCTGAGAATCATCATGTTCTTGACATGAAATAATGCATGGTTCCTTGCCTTTATTCACCTGAATTGTTTCACTGTTCACTGGAATCATATTTGATCTCAAAGTCTCTCCATTGGGCCTAGACACCTCTATCATATCTGACTCTCTTGGTATGAATTCTTCATCAAACACTGCATCTCTGCTCAACACCACTTTTCTGGAAACTGGATCCCAGAACTTGAACCCCTTCACACCTTTGGCATATCCAATGAAGATACACCTCTTTGACTTCGGATCAAGTTTAGATCGTTCATCACTAGGTACATGTACATAAGCAAAACAACCAAATATGCGTAGCATATTATAATTGACTAAGTTACATGTCCATATTTCTTCTGCAACTTTACCATCCAATGAAGCTCGTGGTGATCTATTGATGACATAACATGCCATACTAAGTGCCTTTGCCCAAAATCCTTTGGAAAGTCTAGCATTCAGTCTCATACATCTTGCCCTCTCTGTAAGAGTTTTATTCATCTTCTCTGCAACACCATTCTGCTGAGGAGTCTTTTTCACAGAAAAGTGCCTCTGAATACCATGTTCCTCACAGAACTTCTGAAACTGTGAGTTCTTGTATTTCATACCATTGTTTGACCTCAGGTATTTGATTTTTCTACCAGTCTGGTTCTCTACCTCTGCCTTCCAAACCTTGAACTTGGCAAAGACTTCTGACTTATGCTTCAGAAAATATACCCAGACCTTGCGAGAAAAGTCATCAACGAAGGTAACAAAATACCTAGAACCTCCTAGGGATGGTTCCTGGGTGGGTTCCCATACATCATTGTGGACATAGTCTAAAATGCCCCGAGTTCTGTGTTGGCCAGCCTTGAAACTAACTCGCGTCTGTTTCCCAAGCACACAATACTTGCACAAATATAGCTTGCATTTGCTGACTCCCCTCAACAGTCCTCTTTTGCATAGTTCTGTCATGATACGCACACTAATATGACTCAAACGCATGTGCCATAACTTTGTAGCATCATGGTCTGAATCTACTGAAATCTCTTCAGCCACTCCAGTAACTCCACCTACAACTATTCTCCCTAACAACTTGTAGGTGTTCCCAACAGTCCTCTTACCCTTCATCACAGTCATAACACCTTTGCATACTCGAAGAATATCACTGTCTCCATCAGCTCTATAGCTAAATCCTTTGGCCTGCAATGTTCCCAAAGAAATCAAATTCTTCTTCAAATCTGGTATGTGCCTAACCTCACATAATGTCTTCACTACATCATCATCCATGACAATTTTGATTTGTCCCATGCTGATAATTCCACATGTCTTATTATTTTCGAGATACACAAAACCAAAATTGCCTGCCCTGTATGTGGTGAACCAGTCTCTGTTTGGCGTCATGTGGTGGGAATAACCAGTGTCAAATATCCACTCATCTGCGATATTATTTGATGATACAAATAGTAGATCAGCTTCATTGTTGTAACCAGAGTCATCTTTCTGTGCATCATTTGCAGATGTAGATACTCTACTTTCCCCACCGGCTTGCTAGAACTCCATTCATTGGGACAATCCTTTTTTTATTGCCTAGTTTGTTTGCATCTAAAGCACTATACTTGTGTTCTGCCCCTGGAATTTGCGCTGTTCCCTTTGGCAGGACATCCTTTGCCTTGTCTCCTCCCACGTGCTTGACTCCCTTTCACATGCAGACCATCACCATGGGATCCTTCTCCTACATTCTGTCTTCTTTGAGTGTGGGACAGAAGTGCAGATGTGATCTCATCCAGTTTGATTGAGTTTTTCCCGTATGTCAATGTTGTCACCAAGTGTTCATTGGAATTTGGCAAAGAACATAATAGTATTATTGCTTTGTCCTCATCATCAACCTTTACATCAAGTTTCTACAAGTCATTGATCACTTGATTAAAAGTGTCGAGATGTTGTTGCAAATCAGTACCCTCCTACATATTCAGGCCGTAAAGTCTCTGTTTCAAATACAGCTTATTTGTTAGAGACTTGGACATGAATCGCTTCTCTATTGTCTCCCATACCTCTATTGGTGACGTCAAATCCATAACGTGATACATCACCTCATCTGATAGACAGAGCCGTATGGTTCCTGCAGCCTTCTCCTTCAACTCTTCCCAATCCAGTCGGTCCATTCCATCTGGTTTATTCTCACGCAGCGCCTTTGATAGACCTTGTTGAGCCAACACATCCTTAAACCTCCTTTGCCATAATCCAAAATTACCAGTTTCATCAAACTTCCTCACCTCGAATTTGACACCTGAGTTAAGAGCCATATGATACCAATTGGCTCTGATACCAATTTTTGGGAACAAACGATTAATCAAATAGTAAAAGAGAAGAGAATAACACAAGGAATTTGGTAACGAGGTTCGGCCAATTGTGCCTACGTCACCAGGAGCTTTGAGAGGCTACCACTATATATTATTAGAGAATAGAGATTTGTGTTTAGCTATTGTTCTACTTGTTACATTAGGTTTACATAACATAAATATATATAGCCCTCTACCCCAACCCTTTACATCAGCCCAAACCCATAACTTGTATTGTTGTTATGATGAGAAGAGACCTGATCCATTGAATATGAACCATTACACAACAGTTAGAACTTATAATTTTTATTTTTTAATAATATCTTAATAGAAGTGACCAATGTCATGGAATAATGGCTTTCATTAAACCAACTAATAGAAAATTGGATGAAAAGATTATATATTCCAAATTGATATAAAGTGCATGTGAATGTAATCCTTTGTTTGTATAAACAATGCTAGTTGGAATTATTATGTGAATATTGTCCTCAACCATTATGGATTCTAGAAAACATATCAAATAAGTGATGATGGAATATGTTTTTTGTGTGAGGATATTTAAAGATTTTAAATTTGGGCCGGTGACTATTAATGACATCTATATTTGGTTAAGTATCAAAATTACCTTAATTCATAAAGTTAATGTAATACTTTTTTACTCTAATACTTACTTTATGTAGTCATAGTTGAGATTTGGATGATAAATTATACTAATCTCATTTTCCAAGTTTCTAAATGTGTTTTAGGTTGGAAGAAGACAAATTGGGTCAAAGTGGACTAAGCATGCAAAGCCACGAATCAGCTCATCTGTGCTCAGCACAGGAGCTAAGCTCAGATCAATGGCGCTGAGCGTGGAAGCTACGCTACGCGTTGCAGAAGTCGGGTGAATGGTTTGATGTGAAAGAAGGTACACTCAGTGCACGCCAAAGTTCACAAATATCAAAAGAGATCTAAGATGCCAAGAAGATGATGCTAAGTCTTACGTTTAGTACCTAATATCGAGTTATGTATGAAAATATTTAATTAGATTGCTTATTAGCTGAGATTGATTTGATTAAAAATTGATGTATTTTGAACTCGATTTATAAATGAAATGAAATTGATGTGATTTTTATGAATTACTCTTGATCTACTTTAATGATTGCTATGTGTTTGACAACATGCTTAGTCGGAGTTAGGAAAAGAATCTTGAGAAAAAATTCTGGTTCGATAGTCCAAAACAAATAATTCATCATTTATACATAAAACTAGAAGTAATTGTCTGTTTAATTGTCGCAATGAACGCCTATACTCATATGTTTGCTAGACAGATTCATATTTGCATTGAAAACTTTTAAATTTGATGGTATGTGTTGTTAAACATAGAGACATGTTTGATGGTCATATTTGGATTGAAGACTTTTAAATTTTATAATATGTGTTGTTAGACATAGAGACATTTTTTATGGTTCATAAAGTATAATATTATCGATTTAGTTGCTAAACATTGAGCTAAGATGGTAAAATATTAGCTTAGACAAAAAAACATTGGTAACTAACATGGTTGATGGTGTGCATTAATTTCACCTCATATGCATAGACATGGAGCTAAATTGGTGAGAAAGCTGTCGAAAATAGCCCTTATCAAAGGTAAAAAACACTTTTTTCCGTCATGTTTGTTTGCACTCAAATGAAATTGAAATTAAAATTGTTAATATTCACACCTATGTTCACAACTACACCAAGAACTCCATTCTCTACAACTAATGGTTCAAACTTCCCTCAAGAGATGCTTCTTCATATTCATAATCACAATCACCGTACTATCTTCTTCAGCAATTTAATAATCATCAGAATATTCCTCACGAATATGACCTCATTCAAGACTTGATATATCACTTGTGATTCTCTACTATTCCCATGCTCCCATTCGCCGATATGGTCCAACAACATCTCTTTATCTCTACCAACACCAATATTCTCACACTAGTTTTTCTACACTACTTTATAATGGTTAACAATATATAAACTTGTGCCTTGTAGTTAACATTGCTTAACAATATAAGTTATTTGTTTCACATCCATTATTTGTTAACATACATTTGTATCATTTTAACCAAATGATACATTTCATAATGACATTTTTACATCATTTTTTCTTACACCCTTTTTTATTTTTACCATCATTGATCACACTCTATCATTTTTGTTTCTAAAACATAATTCTTTGATCAGTGGTTATCATGTAACGACCTGATTTTTTACCATTGAAAATTTTTCATTTATTTTAATTCTTTCTTACATACAGTCGTCACCTTCATTGAAAACTCTCAAGTATCACTCTTTGAAAATTCTCTTTACCCTATTATCTTATCATACAAATTTATGTTGCGGAAAAACATAATTCATTCAAATAGCATTTACCACATACAACCAGTTATGGGTCTCCCAAAGTTATAAAGCTCATAACTACACATATCCGTATTAATCTAAACGGATTTACAGTCATCCCATAATACTATTAAATCAACTACAACGTCAATTAGCAATAAAGACAAGCGAGTAATTAAACACAAAAGGGAGTAAGCCATTAGTTCAAAACTACAATTGAGCTTCATCCTCGAAAATCCTTCATTTACCTACAATTGGGATTATCATAAACAACACATGAAACAAAAGGGAGTAAGCCATTAGTTCAAAACTAACTTCACATGATAATCCACTTTCATATACAATTAAGCTTTACTATAACTCGTAAACACATACGGAATTGAAAACATTCAAATCATCTTACTCGTTATTCATATCCACCCTATAACATATATATCCTATAGTCTGGATATTACTTTCTTTCTCAACATCTTCCTTTTTATCGCTCATATTCACCCTATAGAATATATATCCCATACTATATATCTTATAGCATGCATACGGCATTCATGTGACATTTACATTTCTCATCATTCATATTCACCCTATAGAATATATATCCCATATTATATATCCTATAGCATGCATACGACATTCATGTGACATTCACATTTCTCTTCATTCATATTCACCCTATAGGATATATATCCCATACTATATATCATATAACATGCATACGACATTCGTTACTCTGAGTCTTATTTCCATTGGTACTCCCCCAATAATATTGATTTCATTTGAGTCATATTTCCATTGGTACTCCCCCAATAATATTACTTCATTTGAGTCATATTTCCATTGGTTCTCCCCCAATAATATTACTTTCATTGAGTCATCTTTCCATTGGTTCTCCCCTAATAATGTTACTTTCATTGAGTCATCTTTCCATTGGTTCTCCCCCAATAATGTTACTTTCATTGAGTCATCTTTCCATTGGTTCTCCCCCAATAATGTTACTTTCATTGAGTAATCTTTCCATTGGTTCTCCCCTAATAATGTTACTTTCATTGAGTAATCTTTCATTGGTTCTCCCCCAATAATGTTACTTTCATTGAGTAATCTTTCCATTGGTTCTCCCCAATAATGTTACTTTCATTGAGTAATCTTTCCATTGGTTCTCCCCCAATAATGTTACTTTCATTGAGTAATCTTTCCATGGGTTCTCCCCCAATAATGTTACTTTCATTGAGTAATCTTTCCATTGGTTCTCCCCCAATAATGTGACTTTCATTGAGTAATCTTTCCATTGGTTCTCCCCCAATAATATTACTTTCATTGAGTAATCTTTCCATTGATTCTCACCTAATAATGTGACATTCATTGAGTAATCTTTCCATTGGTTCTCCCCCAATAATGTTACTTTCATTGAGTAATCTTTCCATCGGTTCTCCCCCAATAATATTACTTATATTTCCTTTATAACAGAAAAGCCACGCATTTTCCAACATAATGCATAAATTACAAACGTATTATTTTAAACCATTACCTCTTTCACATACTTCATTTATATCAGCAAGTATGATTTAGAGACACTTATCCCTTACCTTGGTGAATGTTGGGGATCGGTTCCGAGTAACTTTAAAAGTCTCTTCCTCAGTTTCCTCCAACCTTATGATCTTTCCTCATTTCCACCAATAACAACAATGTCAGTCATTTATTCACAATAACACATAAATAACTCGTATTTCATCATCAAACATACAAGGGATTCACATATATTCAAGATTTCCAAAACTACTTCAATAAAAGTTCCAAACATCTAAACATATATGTTCATCTCTTTATCTTTATACTCATATTCTCATTTTTGGGGGTTTTTGGGGTTTTCATGAATAACCCACAAAACCTTTCCATTCATCAAATATCAACTCTAAATCAATAGTTTACAAGAGAAAAACATCATAAAATGAACCATAACTCCAAAGGGTGAGTTTCCTTGGTTTCTCATGTTTTGAAAATAGATCCAACATACCCAAAACAAGTTAGAGAGGAAGAAGAAGAGTTAGAAGCAAGAGGTTTACCTCTTCTCAAACTCTAAGATGAGTCATAAGGCTCTTTGCTCTTCAAAAGCTCTATTCTCTCTATTCTCTTCAAAGTTCTACCCCTAAAATGTGTTTGGGGTTTCTATTTTAAAGAGCAGTCATCGGGTTCTCGCTCAAGCGAGCCCATTCTCGCTCAGGCGAGAAAATCCCGCTTATTTTAAAAACTCAGATCTGACCCTCTCGCTCAAGCGAGGGATTCTCGCTCAAGCGAGAATCTCACAGTGTCAACAGCCCCAATTTGCCATTTCTCGCCCAGGCGAGGCAACTCTCGCTCAGGCGAGAATCTTCCAGTATAGCCTAGGATTTCACCCTCTCAGGTGATCCTTTCTCGCTCAGGCGAGAATCTCTCGCTCAAGCGAGACTTCCAGGACTGATACTATAATTTTTAAAAACTAAAATTCGGGGTGTTACATATCAAATAAGTGATGTGTTGAAGATGCTTGAAATATGTTATTACATTAGTCTCACATCACCTAGTATTAAAATAGAGTAAAATTTATATATTGGGCTCAAGTCCATTATTGTAATGTGCACTAGATATAAACACCAAATAAAAACACCCAATGAGGACTTGGGCTCATGGGTATGCTAGGGTTTGAAATCCTTATTCTCATGGTAGTTAAAATCGCGATCCCACTTGTGGGATCACACGACTTTACGATCTTCAAGAGGTAGCCCGTGAAAGACCTCAATAGAATCGTGTGAAATCGTCATGTTGGAGCGTAGGTTCGATGAAATTGACGAGCCTCCCGTTTCCATCTTCTACTAATCCAACTTTCCTTTCTCTCTCTTCTTCGTTCTCTATCAATCTCCACTTTTCATTTCTCTTTGTTCACTGTGTCTTTGGTTTGTTTCTCTTGCTGAAGAAGATGGCTGCTAGGGTTTACTCACGTTGCTTTAATTTATTAATCAGGTCAAGGCCCATTAGGGTTTACTCAAACTACTTAAATTTATTAACCAGGTCAAGGCCCATTTATATATTTGTTCAAGGAAGCCTGTTTTTAATTATATTGTACACAAAAAATTTATATTTTGTCTCATCTCTTAATGGACTGGATCAAGCCCATTAACTGAAACACTAATATAAGAGTATGTATAAAAAAGATACATCATATAAGAATTGACTCTAGAGAAAGATCATTATAGACATTCCATTTATCGGTGTAGAATATAATTAAGATGATAAATAATACTGAAAAAAGTGATTTTTAAGTTCTCTATGTTGGAAACTATTTATCTTTTTAAAATTTTCTAGTAAATTAGTAATACATATATATATATATATATATATATATGAATTTATGTGCATATATATTGATAAGTAGGATCTTACGAGTCGTGTTACGATTCTACGTTTACGATCTTTAACACCCCTTCCAATCCTAAGTAGAATCTCGATTTTAACTACCTTGCTTATTCTCTAATAATATCTTGGTAGCCACTCAGCGCACCCAATGACGTAGGCATAATTGGTCGAACCCCGTTACCAAATTCTTTGTTTCTTCTCTTCTATTTATTCTATGTACATTATTTGATTGCTTATGACCAATGCTGTGCAATGATTACTTCCGCTGTACCAACATGATGAGTGTAGGTAAATGATGTGGGTTGAACATCTTTTACTCAACAATACATATTACACTCTAAAAAGTTATATAGTTTGCCTTTATGCATGCCTAACCATATCTTTAACTATCAAAGTAAAACAAAGCTCCTATGTTTTAAGAATGGAATTTTTCTTAGTTTTTATGTAACCCTAGATATTAACTTTTAAGCCTCAGATCCTTCTTCTGCAACAAAAATGACAATAAACTTAATTATTGTATCCACAAATTTTCTTTAACCATAAGCACAATTCTTTACCTATTTTTAAAAAGTTATCAATGCTAAGTGAAGCAAATGATTTTGACAACTTCAAAGCTTCTTCTTCTGAAGATTTGATTGATTCTATTGGCCATTTCATTGGATAAACAACATTCCTGAAACAATAAACAAATAGTTAGATACTAATCTAAAATAAAATTGATACAAGAGTTTATATAAATCAATTCATCTTTTTTAACACAATACTATTCACTATTTTTTCTTGTCTCTCTGAGCCATTTACCAATGCTAGTAAATCATATGTGTTACTCATTTTGATTAGACAAAAAAATCTAAAGTTTAATATAAAATAACTATAACTGTTTTTGACTAGTGTTACAATTTTGTGTGACAACATAGTAGTAAAATAACAATAGGAATGTGATTGAAATGTGAAAATTCTTACCCACAAAGAAATTTGTATTTGCAGCAGTTTATTTCGGAAGGAGTGTAACTTTTATATACCGAATCAACACATTTTGCTATCTTGTGAACCTTAGAAGAATGAACAATAGCCCAAACCCTAATGACTTGAGTGCATTGTAAATTCTCTTCAATAATATCCACATTCCAAATCAGATTCAGATTCCTATTAATATTATATATCTCTAATAGTTGAGAAGATATTCCATCATTGAAAAAGATTTGTTTTCTCATGTTAATCTCTCTCCAACCATTTGAGAGTTTTTCTAGTATAAAAAACACTTCCTTCAATAATGTCTCTCTATTTCCAACTCTTCTCATAGAGTGCCAAAATTCATCATTGAAACAAACCTACAAGGAAAATTGACAAGACAAAGAAAGTAAGAAAACTTTCACTAAATCTTCCTATAGGAAGTGCTTTCATGTGTAAAAAAATCTTTGCCATCATGACAATTGCAATATATACATAACTACAATGGAAATGCATGAAAACTTAGAATATAAGACATATTTTAATTATCGGTGAAAACCGGTGTTATTAATATTGTACCGGTTATCAAACCATCAGAATGTTAATATAATGGTATAGCGGTTCAACTGGTGGTTCATTAATTAAATCGCGTACCCGTGAAGTTAAATATACATATATAATATATTAACATTAATATTGAAAAATCAATAAAAAACAGTAATTTTTTTATTTTCATTAAAAATTACTTTTAAATAAAAAATCGGTTGGTATGACTAGGACGTTTCAATTGAAAACGGCCGTTTGACCGATTTTAGTCAATATAATCGCATAACCAGTATAACTATTTTATCGTACCAATATTGAGATTGGTTTACAGGTAGGACCGGTCTATGGGTAGAACTAGTCGACACGAACCAATTTTTACAACATTAGTTACAAACAACAACTAAGGTCTTAATATTAAGGTGTTGGGAGTCTTCAAAACAATATTATAAGTGTAATGATGCCATGATGGCTACATGTTTAACATTATAACTATAATGGTGCCCAAACATTATATCCATAATGTGACACTATTAATAGCAACCACTAATTACTAATAGTGTCACACAGTGAATAAACATAATTATTCTAAGAAATTAGGGCAACTACTTTAAACTACAAGGAAGTAAATAAAACAAGAAAATAGAGCAAACCTTCCATATTGCATCAGTGAAGAAAGAAGAACCCAAATTCTGCAAACTATCCATTTCTTTCAACTCAAACAAGGAATATAAAAGAGCCATAGATAAGCAATTATCTTCTTGAGCTTTATAGAAAACACCACGGTTTTTGGCATCTATCACCAATGTCTCCCAAACAGACTTGCTTTTAAGTAAGGTTGTTCCATTGCCTAATATCCAAAGACAATGCCTACAACAAAAACAAAACAAAATTAACAGAATAACTTTATACGATAGAGCAGTGTTCTAAATTGCGGTTGTGGCTGCAGTAAAGGTTACAGTTACTACGACTACGGTCATTGCGGCCATTTCCATGCGGATTGCGATCGTTGCAGTGTGAAATATTTTGTGACTAAAACAATGTTTTTGAATCCAATGCGGCTTGATGCGGTTACGTTGCAGCCCGATGCGACCGCATAATTGTGATTCGGAGACACACCGCAATTATAGTATGATGGGTTTGCGGAAGTCACTGCAACCGCAATATTGCGGCCGTATCAAATGATGCTGTCCGAAATCTAAATAAGTGTGATAGAGTACTAATACGCTTTACATTGTTTTAAATTGCACTAGAGGCTATAGTTTACTAAAATGTTGGAAAGATACAACTACAATAGAATAGAGACTCGGATATGACAATATTGTAACTGCAATTGCGATTAAGGTTACGAGAAACCGATCGATCGACACTTTTACCTGGCACGTGTCAATGCTACGTTGACTCTTCTTCTATCAGAAAGAAAACCAATTGATCCATTGTCATTGCATCTAACAGTAGATATAATTATCACATCCTCCTCTCCACCTTGGAAACCATCAACTGAACGAACATTTACTTCAAAGCCTCCACTAAATGAAACCAACTTCATTTCATTCTTAATGGCAAATACTTGAGCTTTGTATGGTGATATAACCCCAATTCTTACCTTTGTCTTTCTCCTACCACATTCTTTAGACATAAAAAGGAAAAAAAGATATATTAGAAACATCGAGAAATTATTATACAGTACAAGACCGATGAATTCTAGACATAGCCAAACAATTAATTTTGAAACCATCTGTCTTACATTTGTCTTTCTCCTAATACATTCTTTAGACATAAAAAGGAGAAAAAAGATGTATTATTACAACATGGTAAGTAAATCGAGAAATTATTATATAGTACAAGACCAATGATTCTAGACATAACCAAACAATTAATTTTGAAACCATTTGTCTTACATCTGTCTTTCTCTTAATACATTCATTAGACATAAAAAGGAGAAAAAAATATGTAACATCGAGAAATTAATATACAGTACAAGACCAATGATTCTAGACATAACCAAACAATTAATTTTGAAACCATTTGTCTTACATCTATCTTTCTCTTAATACATTCATTAGACATAAAAAGGAGAAAAAAATATGTAACATCAAGAAATTAATATACAGTACAAGACCAATGATTCTAGACATAACCAAATAATTAATTTTGAAACCATGGAATACAAATGGCAAGACAAGATTTGTATTGTGAAAATTTCAATTAATCAACACATACCTTGATGAAGTTTTTTGACTAATTCACAAACAATGGAAGCCTCAACCATGTTTCTCCTACTATGGTTTTCATCAAACTCTTCTTTTCCCATTGGCACATCTATGAAAGAATATGAACCATACATCTTACCAGGAAGGAAGCTTCTGTTGTAGCTTACCTCTCTCACACTCTCAGCATTCACTATTTGACTTTCATAGAATTTTATATTTGGAAATAAACTTATAGTTGGATGCATTCTATGTTGCACATTAAGAAGATGCTTCTTATGCCCTAATTGTACCAATCTTTCAAACAAACTCCTCCCAAATTCAGCTTTTCCACAAATCTGTATAAAGTTAAAACAATTCATTATATATAAAAATTATGATAACAATTACACATTTTTTTTAAAGCAAAAAGGTGTAATTAAACCCATATATATATTAAAAAGAATAACCAAGAGCATGAATTACAAGTTCTTAAACCTATAATTAGTTAAACCAAGCCTATTCCAATGATAAACATCCTATTAACAACACCAAAAAATTTATCTCGCTTGGGCGACAAGTACACACACATTCTTTTTTTTTTTTGATGAAGAAAATCATTGTATTATTAAGAGCACAAGGTGTGCTAGTCCAATACAACAAAAAGTAAGAAGTCTACTTTGTAAAACATAAAGTTAGATAAAATTTAGGAGTCATACACCAACTAGCAAAAGATAAAGACTTATGAGATACAAAATATGACAACCAAATCCAATATCTAGTTTTAATAAGATCAAAAAGGTACTAATAACTTGGGGTCTTCTCCGAAAAAATTACGTCATTTCTCATAATACAAACTCACACACACATAAATATCAAAAAGTAAATAGATGCAAAAACAAGTTAATATCATAACCTTGCTTTGAACCATAGCTGGCAATTGTCTATCATCTCCTATGAGAATTGTATGGCGCAATCCTCTAAGCTGCAAAGGAATAGTTGATTCACATTCCTTAAGCATAGCTGCTTCATCAATAACCAATAACTCTATTGGAGCAAAGTGAAGTTTTACTGAACTAGATACAGTACAAAAGATCAAGCATGCCTTTGCCATGCAGAAATCTCTTAAAGTTTCTCTACCAAAAGAAAATTTCATAGGAAGTTGCTTCAAAACATGAAGGCAGTCTTTAGTTTCCATTCTCCACTTTGAAAAGTAACCAAGACCACAAACATTATCTTTAAGATCACTAAACACTTCAGTCAAATTCTTTGACTCAAAAATTGTCTTCATAGATTGAAGTAGATCATGAGCTCTAAACATTTTCTCCATATCTTCATGTAAAATGGAAGAAGTTGGTAAATGCTTGTACATGTTCACAATACTAATGTTTAGCTCTTCATGGAACCTATGAAAGCTCTTACTTATATATTCCTCAAAAGTCAAAGGTTGTAAGTTTTTGGCTTGTTCTTTTTTCTTGTACATGTTTTGAGATTTGTCCACCTTTTTGGTCTTTCTAGCTTCCAAAATCTTCATGTTTTGAATAGTAAAAGGTAGCAAGTATTGATTATAGAATTCTTTAGGATCCTCAAGCAAAGATATCATTGAAGATAAGCTATACTTCCAACCTCTCAAACATTTTCTAAGAACAGCAACACGATAATCAAGAAAGACATCATTAAGATCTTTATGATGTTCCATGTCCATTCTCTTTTCATTACCAAACAAGACAATATCACCAAGATCATAACAAGAACCAAATCTAGGAACCCTTTCATTTCTTACATGCTTTAAGACCCTTTTTGCAATCTCAATAATTGCAACATTAGTTGGAGCACATGTAAGTGTTCTACAATTCAGTTTGAGAAGAGACAATAGCATTACACTAACAGTAGTTGTCTTCCCTGTGCCTGGTGGACCCCATATTAGTTTTATAGTGTTCATATGATGGCATTTCACTAAGCTAATGCAGCTTAGAACTGCATCTCTCTGTGAATCATTCAAATCATTATAGGTTGAAGTAGCACCTTCTGAACTCAATTCCTTCACAAGGCATTCCTCACAAGTATAAGAATTTCCCTGCCAAATATAAATGATACCAATATGAGTTATGTTATCTATGTATTCATGAATAGGATAGATTATATATATATATATATGAGTTACCCTTGCAAGAAAAATAAATCAAGGTTATATGATAATGCATAGATGGTTAAGATTGAGTTAATCATCACTTAAAAAAGTCATGTTCATATATCTTTCTTAATCATTCAAATAAGATCAAATGACTTATACTCATGGTTTCTTAGCTGACTCAATTCTCTAAATAACTTATTAATTGATAGAAAATCATTGGAGACCTTAAATTTATGTTAATGGACTATATAAATTTAAGTTGGTAAACTTTTAATGAGCCTAACTTCGTGATGAAAAAATCATTCACATTGAACTTAGGTCATCGAAACAAAACTCGAGATAATTCTTAACGAGCTAAGCAAAGTTCGACTCAACTCATGTTCAGTCCTATTAGAAATTATAATATCTACGAGCACAAATAAGAACTAATTTTGAGATTTTCTTACAGAAGAATGGTGGGCTTGAAGAACTTTGTCTATGATCTTCATATTCCCTCCTTCCAATTGTCCCTTCAGTGACCTCCATATTCTTATATTTGTAGTCAAATTAGTAAGATAAACACCAAACATAGTTTCATTCTGATCCATAAGATCATCATCATCAGCCATTATGGGTTTAGATGATAAAACAGTGACATAGGGAATAATCTCACCAAATACTTTCATTTTGTGAACATAAGCAATAACATAAGATCTATTCAAGTCATCAATGCATTTTGGTCTCATATTTGTTAGAGCAATGAGGTCTCCAACTACAGGTATATATGCACCACGAACTCTTTTCTTCTCCAATGAAAAGAAAAGATCATAAGTAAGATTTTTCTGAAGCTGAAACTTCTTTGCTTTACTAACATTTGTTATCTCACAAATAGGTGCATGAGCTAGGTCATTGCTCATGCATGATAATAAATCAGCATGAGTTTCCTCAATGAGTGGTAAAATGAATGAATCCATATACATATAAGTTGATGAAAACGTTTCTGGTATTTTCTGCACCTGTTAAGTAAACACAACCCAAGGGTTATAATAAGCAGAAATTTTAACTATACTTATTAAAAGTGAAGTAACAATAAAAGAGATTAATTAATTAAAGGTGTGAATATATTATAGATTATAGAACCTTGTTTTGATAGAGATTTTCATTGAGAACATCAGTGATAGACCAAGAGAACACTTTATCTACAAATTCTCTACCAAGAAAACTTTCAGTTCTGGTAGATGAATACATAATATATTATTATATTCAACCAGCTGCAACAATGAGGAAGATACAAAGAAATTGTAAGCACTAATCTTTAGTCTTTAGTTTATTTGGGTGATTTAGTAATCATAGTTTAAACATAGCAGAAGTGGTATAAATAAAATTCTAGGGCAATGAAACGAATTCTGCAGTAAGGAAAACGAATTAGATGCATGTCTGCATGCGCCATTAATTGCATCTTGATTTGTCAAACGGTGCATAATGCTTCTAGGTAAAGTATTTTTTTGAAAATATTATTTTTGAGCCACCTTGTTATTTTTTATACGCACGTAGGTACATATAATTAGGTAAAAGATGAAAAATAAACTTAGTTATGTGCCACAAGTTATAAGCAAATATATTATAAAAGGTACCAGAAATGTTAACCTAATTAATAGAAGAAATAGGATTAATAAATTATGGTGCAAAAGAGTATCAATTATAACCAACAAAAACCAAATTCACAATCTAATCTAAACTACATCCATAATTTGTATATATAACTTAAATTGCCCCCTAAATATTACGTTATTCCTTATATTCCAAACACACCAAATCACATTAAACCATCACATTTTCTAAATAGAGATATCATTATGGAATATTTATACAAAGAGTTGTGCAACAATAAGAAATCCACTAAGATATGTACCTGAATTCTAAGTGACAAGTATAAACCATGTGAGGCATTAGCCACAAAGGGACACAATAGAAACAAATATTCTATGTAAGAAATTTTGGGTCACACATGTAATATTTAAATGTGTTTATGTCATTATTTTGATTAGCCAAATTAAAGTGATCTGATTCAAGTAATGTTTATGGCTATAGGCATATTTATCATGAAAAGTCATTGTGTAGATACTAGCATCTTATTTCTATTTTTATGATGGGCAAAAATAAGAAATAAATGCAAAAGACATCACCCTTCATGAAAGGGAGTGCATGTCCTATAAATAGGGGTTATGGTCCCCAATTGTAGACACACCAAAAAATTTATATTCATTCTCTTCATCCCATTGCAAGAGGAACTAAGGAGTAAGGGTAGTCTACATTGGAAGATCACTATTCCATAAAGAAGTTCATTTCCAACAAAGAAGATTTCATAGATCCTTCAGGTACGCTTCCGCTTTCTAATCATTCTCGGTGATTTGACATGATTGATATATGCAACTTTTTCCCTAATAACTCTCCAAATAAACCAACAAACATTTGAAGACATACTCTTAATCCAATTGAAGTTAAGAATATTACATGAACGATGAACCCATTAAAACAACATTAACCTGAGCATGATAATTAATTAGCAGTTTTAACCACATAAAATTTAGAATTGTGAAGATTCCAATTCAATTTGTCATTAACTCCATTGTTGCAAGAATGATACTAAATTAGAACGTAAACTCTTCAGCATAATCTTCCTTCCAATCAAATAAAGCTCCCCTAATGAATATTCCAGATCCATCTCCCATTAGACCACACCCCACAATCAGCAACTACAACCTTCTTGAATAGAGCAACCAAAAAATAATATCCGAAACAATTATTTAAGAGTTTGTTAACTGAACCACAAATCCTACCAGAAAAGAGTGTGAAGATCATCGTCAACTTCCTTCCAAAGATTTGCTTCCAACAATTAAATCCATCACCCTGAGAATAACCAATCTTAACCAAATCCCTCGACCATTTTGAAGCTAAAGCAGTAGAGCAAAGACCACACTCGTTAATATATTTGGAGTTAATCGCCTCTTAACAAGAGCTTTAAATTCCACTAGCCTTCTCTACTTCCATTTCCCCAACAATACTTCAGTAAATCAGATTTTTCACCTACATAAGTAATTTTCAATTTCACATATTTTGTTCTTATATACAAATATCATTATTGCATAACACGTTCATGCTTGCATTTGTTAATTATTATACTCCACTTATTAATTTGTTAAATATTTCGTTGATTATAGTTATTATTTTATTATATTATTATTATTGAAATATAATCAAAATCCAAATATTTGTATTGACAAAACATGAAATCATTCAAGACTCATTAAAAATGTTACCAAAAAATAGAAATAAAATATATTTGACTCATTGCTTAATAAGTAACAATAATAAATTGAGCAAAAAAAATTAAAACATGTCACACTCTCACAACTTTAATGAAACATTTTTGTTGAAACGTGAGTATAAATTATTTTATATAATTATTTTTTATGTATAATGGATACTAACTTTTTGGTTTTCATGTAATTTTGACTTATAAATTTTACTTATTATTGTTCGAAAGATAAGGGTCCTCATCTTTGCCCCACATAGGGTCTAGAAAATGTCAGGATTGATTCTGAATACAGATTACGTTTTTAACTTTAATCTGTAAACAATGAGATTATAAACAATTAGATTATAATTTGTTTATATTTAGCTACTTTAAATAAAAAATAAATATAAATTAGTTTGTTCCGTTTTGAAAAATATAGAGAAAATGATACAAGAATATTTATTTATGTTATGATATAAGGTTAATTTATTTTAAAAAACAAGTTTAATATATATGCATTTACATTTTACATGTTGAAATTAAGAATTTTTTATATTTTCGGTGCATTATTTATCAGATAGGAAAGGGTTGTTTTACAAAATGTATTGCTTCATAGATCCTATATCTGTTTATATGAAGAAGAAATCATGTAAAGAGGATTCTTATTTGTACAAATGATATTTCTAACTTGGAACAAGGATGAACAAATTTATGATACTTCTTTATCTTTTGAGTTATTCCGCTAGATCGGTCACTCAATACATTTGGATTATTCATTATTCATGTGTTAATTATTATTGAAGCAACGTTGCAAATATCAACCACATGGCAACACGTTTTTGATGAAGATAAAACCACCAATATGGAGTATCCTTATTATGGATGACAATGAAAACCGACGGGTACCCATCCGAACCCAACCCGAATTTAAAGGGGAAAACCCGATGTGATTGAGTTCGGGTTCAAGTTTTACCCAAGTTCAAATTTCGGATTCGGGTTTGGTATTGTTAATACCATACCCCGAACCCAATTAATATATGTAAAATAATAAAATTATATATATATATAATGTATATATATATAAATAAATAATGTTTCATTCGGGTTTTTGTCGAGTTCGGGTTACCCGAAATCTGATGGGATCGGGATGATATCATTGTTTACAATCTCACTTAATTCGAGTTCAGGTTTTAGATTTCGGGTTCGGGATTGGATAAGTATAAACCTGACCCCAATCCGCCCCGTTGTCATTCCTAATCCTTAGAGGTATCAACTAACACAACCATAGCAATTGTAGGTTTCAATTTTTATTTTTATTTTTTAAGAAAGCAAGTTTCAAATATTATTCACTAAGATAGGAATTTATGTATAGCTTATGGCAAAAAAAAAATTCACGTATAGTGAAATATTAATAATAAAAGGACTAAAAATAAATAATAAAAACTATTTAAGTAATAAAGAAGTTAATTTTAAACAATTGTATAATTTTTGAAATTGTGATAAAAGTTTAGAAAGTAGAAGTGTGGATAAGCCTATAGGAGAGTTGATAACTACAAATCTAATTTTAAGATTTTTGTTTGAGGAATCTCATTGTCTATAGGGATAAATGATATAGTTATTGTTTCAGGAGTCAAAAATAAGTACCTTATCAACAATATTTGGACAAGAGTAGTGAAATTAAATTTAGTTACTTTAGAATGAAGATAATAACATATTATATAGATGAATGGAGAAATTCACTTGTGTGTTTGACAAAAGAAAAAAGAGAAGTGGAGAAATAAAGACTAATCATGGCTCATATGAAAATTTCGAGGAAATTTAATGTGTATTTTTTGGGTAGTTGGTGGAGGAGAAAGAAATAAGAAGCCTATTGTTATTTCGACCAAGAAACTAATGAAAAATTGAAAATAATGAATTTCCAACATGGAAAATAATGAAAAATGTTGCATATGCAGTTAGGGATGGTGATGAAAAAGGTAGAGAGAGAATGTTAAGAGAGAAGCTCTGATAGGTTATTTTCCCATTTTCTTGGATTGCCATGACTTCAAAAGATTTGCTGGTTCCTTGGAGCTTTTTGGGTGGTTTAGATGACATTGTGAAGGACAAGCCAAACATCATTCAAAAACCATCATTTGCACAAACAGTTAGAGGTACTTGTGAGGTTCCTATATCACTTTTACCAAAACCATGCCTTAAGGGAGATGTGGTGGCAGTTAAAATTCCAGAAGCTGCTTATCAAGCTGGATTGCAAAGATGTAAAACTCATCTCCATGGTCGATTCATCCTTACTAAAGGAGATAAACCCATGAAATTTGCAGACTTGAAAACTAGGCTTTTAGATCTATGGAGCATGGTGGGCAAATGGAACATGATTTCTTTAGGAAGAGGATTCTATGAGTTTGCTTTCTCTTCCGTTGAGGATATGAGAGTCATATGTGCAACTAGCTCGTGGAATCTAAAGCCAGGTATTCTAAGGCTTTCTCTATGGACTCCTGATTTTAGTCATGGGTTGCAAAAGATAACCCATTCTCAGTGCTGGATAAAAATCACGGGTTTACCACAAGAATATTGGTGTCCAAGCGTCATCTTTACCATAGCTGGAGGCATTGGAACACCTATCTCCATAGATGAAGCCACGACAAACAGATCTTTTGGTCACTTTGCACGAGTTCTAGTGGATATTAATCTTAAAAACTCTGTTCCAAATCAAGTATTGGTGGAAAGAGATGGGTTTGAGTTTTTTGTTTGCATTCAAGTGGAAAACATGCCAGCATTCTGCACAGGATGCCAAACAATTGGTCATGTGGTATCTAAGTGTAGACGTTCATCCAAGGTGGTGGTGGATGAGGTTGCTAAGCCAATGGCTAGGAAATCAAAGCCTCTAGTGGTAGAGCCAACTGGTTTAAATCTTGTGATAGATCTGGATATTGAAGATGTTAACACTCAAGGAATGGGGAGGTTAATTCTTAATCCCGAGGATTCACATAGTGAGGCATCAAACGAAGTTGAGAATGTGAAAAAAAAAATGCTTTACAGAATGAGTCTGGTCCAACTATTGTGGATAGCAATCTGAACTTTATTGTCACTGAAGAGTTGGGACATGAGGCTGCTAGGGATATGGCTATTGTAGGTAGGCTTTGGGATGAGAATGAGGAGGATGAGGTGTCAGAGGAAGAGGAATCTTTCACACAGGTGTTATCCAAGGCTCAAAAGAAAAAACTGAAGAAGATGTGCAATTAGAGAGGACACATTTTACCTGAAGAGGTGGTTTCTCAAACTCTGCTCAATGAACATAGATGGAGCAGCTCATGGTTCACCTAGGTTCGCTAGAGGAGGCTGCATTTATAAAGATTACAAATGGGAATACATGGGAGGCTTTGTTGCTTTCTTTGGGGTCAGAGACTCATTGTGTGCAGAGTTACAGGCAGCTATCATGGCAGTTGAGATTTCTTAGCAAAAAGGATGGAGGGATATCTGGCTTGAATGTGACTCGATTATGGTGGTGGACATATTCAATGGGAAATGGTCCATTCCTTGGAGGTTAGCCAATAAGTGGTCTAGATGCATGGAGTGGATATCTTCAATACGATTCAAGGTTTCCCATATTTTTAGGGAGGGTAACACTTGTGCGGATAGACTAGCTGCTTTTGGGGTCTCTTCCAAGGTGTTTGCTTGGTGGCATGTTATTCCTAGAATTATTTTTGAGGAGTTTAACAAAAATAGATTAGGATTACCTAACTATAGATGTAATTTCTTGTAATCTTTGTCACCTTCCTTTCTATTTTTAATATATTGGCTACTGGGTTTTATTAAAAAAAATTAGGTATGGTGATAAAAATCGAACTCGTGGGTAACTAACCACATCCAACCCGAATTTAATAGGCAAAATATGTTATGATTGAGTTTAACTTTTACCCAAGTTCAAATTTCAGGTTTGATACAATTGATACTTTATCCTAAATCCGCCCCAAACCTAATTGATGTATGCTAAATATGGAAGATCCTAGAGGTTAAAGTAAGTTGATGCAGTTAAATAAACCACAGACTTCAACACTGATCATAGAAAAAAGGTGGTTCATGTGTGATGTGTATCTATAATTTCTAATTGATATTCTGCTAGATCACTCAATAGAAGCACATCCTTCCTTCTTGTCCAAAATGGAACACCACCTAAAACTATATGTATTATGTGTAGGTTTCAAACTTGGTGCATATATATATGCATTCAATTTTGAAGTTTTAAGACCCTATTTCAAATGGCTAATTTGAAAATCAATGCATATTCAAAGAACCTATTGGGTGGATTACTGTTGGGTTCGGTTTGGTTACCCGAAATCCAACGAAATCGATAATGGTAGCATTGTTTTCAACTTCACTAAGTTTTGGTTTCAGTTCTGAATTTTAAATTCAGATTGGATAAGTACAAACCCAACTTCTATCTGCACGTTATTATTCTTATATGCACTTAATGTGCTATGTTTACACTTATGTTGCCATTAACATATTCAAAATGATTGAAGACTACATAGGTCATGGGAAAGAAATGTGTGAAATGTGAACTAAGTTGATAGTTAATTTTTTTTATAGAACTTAATTGGTACATGTAAGAATGTAGAAAGAGAAGTAACCTTTGCTTAATATTTATGTAATTTTGGTATTATATACAATCAATATATCTTTAATCATTCATTTGTATTACATATATCTAAGAGTTAATCAATTATTATTAAATATTAATAATAATTAATATAACGATATTATAAAAAACTCTTACAATTACATATATTTTTTCTCAATAATCTTCTATCAAAAAAATATGATTTAAATTAATGCCATTATTTCTTCAAAACAATGACGTGTCATTATTTGCTCATCATATTAACCGTCCTTTTACTCTCAATTAAATTACTTGTCTGGCTTTAACATTCATTTTATTTTCTATTAAATCACATGTTTTACAACATAATCATGAAAATGATTAGTCCTTAGCGCTATAATTAGATCTGTAAAAATGGGCCGGGTATAGCGGGCCGGCCCACCAAGGCCCGAAAAAGTATAGGGCTTGGGTACTAAAGTTTGAGTATTTTAGTTAAACCGGACTTTTTAGCCCGGCCCGGCCGGGCCACAATAAATTCGGGTTCGGGCCGGGCTTACCCGTTCGGGTTCGGGCCATTGTCTACTCATTTTCTTCCCTCTCATTTGGCTTTTCTTACCTGTGCATTTTTCATGATGTAATCGATTACGATATACCATATGAAAAGCATTAGTTTTTGCTGTTTTTAAACAGTGTAATCGATTACACAATCCTGGTAATCGATTACACAATCCTGGTAATCGATTACATGCTGATAAACTAATCAGACCTGTGCATTTTACAGGATGTAATCGATTACAATACACTCGTAATCGATTACAATATACTCGTAATCGATTACAATATACTCGTAATCGATTACAACACATTAAAAGCATCAGTTTTGCTGTTTTTTAAACAGTGTAATCGATTACATAATCCTGGTAATCGATTACACTGTTCAAAAACAGCAAAAAATAATGCTTTTAATATGTTGTAATCGATTACAATATACTCGTAATCGATTACAACATATTAAAAGCATCAGTTTTTTGCATTGGTGTAAATAATAAAATAATTCGGGCTAGCCCGCCGCAGTATGGGCGGGTTTGGGCCTCATTTTTAGCAACATAAAATATAACCGGGCTTTTTAGCCCGGCCCGTTTTAGCCCGAATCAAAAGCGAGCTAGCCCGAACCCGTCCGGTAGCCCGTTTTGACATGTATAGCTATAATATAAGTTCTTTTAACTTATTTGAATAAGTTCATCATTTTTGTAAAAATGTACTTCTTTAAGCTATGTTTATTGAATAAATGTTTAATTACATTGTTTACTCCTTTTCTATTTTCCATGTAATTACATTTTTTATTTACCTTTTATTTGTGCATCAAAACCTCATGATCAAGACTTTGTCAAAGTTTAATGACAAATAATTAAGTTTACAATTTGTTCTTTAACATTTTATGTCCTTTTTATGTTAGTACAAATAATTATTTAATTTAATTGACATTGTTTTATGATAAGGACATTGTTTTATGTAATTAAATTTTATGTCCTTTTTAGTTGCTAATAATTATTTTATGTAATTCACATTGTTTTTGTGATAAGGACATGATTAGAAGCTTAAAAAAGTTGATGGGATATTTAATCTAATAAAGAAGAGAATAGATGATACATAAGAAATAATTATAAAACTAAGCATAAAAAGTTAACCAAGCATCATTAGTAGTTGGATTTGTTTTTTAATGTGTTAGTTAACTCATAATTTTATATTAAGCAATCAAAATTGGAAATGTTAGAAAAGAAAGTAGCAACTAACTTTTGTTAGTTGATTACAACCGTTCAACCAAACCAAGCTTCACCTACCCAAACACAAAATCACTATGTTAAAGTAAAATGAATTTTATACCCCAAAATATTCAATTTGATATTTGATATAAATATAATTAATAGAACAAAGTATATTCTCATATCAGGAGATAAATTATTTCTCTCTTTAGTAAAATTATGACATGTGTCCTATTTTTTTAGTTTTTAGAAATATTTTTTTGTGAAAAATGATTAAATATGACACATGTCATAATTTTACTTGCGGAAGAAGGTAACTTATCTTCTGTTATAAGAATATACTTTATTTTCTATTGGAATTCCTAAGATATTAAATAATTAGTTTGATGATGGATAATGTTGTCACTCATCACTTTAATTTCTTAGAGATAAAAATTACATATTATGTGTCAAGAAATGTTTTTAAGGGATTAAATTGATTGGTAGAATATATTTTTAAGACTAAATATGTAATTCTCATTTTTTATATAGACTAAAATTACATGCTGTTACTAATGAATGAGATTATTTATCAAGTATCTGAAAATCATATGACAAATTCAAGTCAAATTATAAAAACTAATGTAAAAGGGAGAAAACTTTTCTATGCCTATTTTTTCAATTCATAATACTTCAAAACCTTACTTAAAATAACTTATTCCCAATTTACATTAGCAAATATTGATTATTCAATATTGATTCTGGCAATAATATTTCAAATCAAGATGTAATCATATTTTATATCATCATCATTAATAATACTTAATTTATGTACATATTTCTATGTGCATTTATAACACCATGATCCTCAATAATAATAGTAAGTAGAGTTAAAGTATATGAAATGTATGATTTGTTTGAGGTGTAAACATTATGATATGAAATTGAATGATATAATATCTGAAATATTATTTTTAGTATTAATGTAAAAATTTATCCACCGTTTATTCCCAAAGTGTCAATGATAATAAATATGAAATAACACATGATACGATATAATGAC
The DNA here is from genome assembly GCA_009771035.1 of Lupinus albus. Lineage (NCBI taxonomy): Eukaryota > Viridiplantae > Streptophyta > Magnoliopsida > Fabales > Fabaceae > Lupinus > Lupinus albus. The sequence continues at coordinate 15,864,803 of CM020010.1, forward strand.
AATATAAATACTCATATATTATTCGGTGCATATATTTTTTTAAAGTTAATTACACTTACACCCCTGAGTTTTAGTGAAATTACACAAATCACCCATCATTTTTTTGTCCTTACACAAACCACAAATATCTTTTACACGAACTACCCATAATTTTGTACATATATTACAATGATCACCATTGCATTGCATGAGATATAAGTGTAATATTTTAAACAAAAATGTGTGACGTGTGTAATTAAGTTAAATAAAACATTGTATATTGTGTACAGAAATCCAAATAATATAAGAGTTAATGTGTTTTTATTATTTGGTTGATTAAAATCTTGTAATGTGTAATTAATTCAATTTTTTATGTTATTTTTATCACATAGTAGTCTCTTCTTCTTTACAAATCTTCAACCACCAAGAAGGAGACATTTTCTCTTTCCTTGAAGCAAACTTTTCTTCTCTTCAGATCTCTCTCTCTAGGGTTTCTCTCTCTTTCTGCTATTTATGATCACATTCTAAACCTCTCTTTCTCCTTACATTCAAATCGATTTCTTCATCTTCGGTATATTTCTTATCTGAATTCAATTATTCATTTCCAATGTGCATTGTTATTCTTCGTTGATTTTAATCCTTTTTCATATTTGATTTTGCAGATTGGACCAAGTTCCTGTGATCTAAGATGGTTGATTCGGGTCCAATTACTCCTGGACAGGTTTGTGTAACACTGTAATTGTTCGATTTGGAAGTGAAATTTTGAGTTTCATGTTAGTTGTAGTGATTGTTGTTGAAATAGTGAATATAGTTTATGTTGTGTTGTTTGCATCTGATTCCTGTAGAGTAGTGAGTTTTTGAAAGAGAAACTATGCGTGTTGTTTAACAATAGCCTTAACTGTTATTAAATTAGGATGTATCATGATAATGGTATGCTATGGCAGTAAGGAACCTATAATTTTGCAGTGCGACTTTTTTTTTTGTTTTTTTAATGATCTTAAGCTGCAAAGTGCCCATACTTCAAAATGGTTGCCATACCGGTATCTGGTTCATATCGAATTGATATGATTTATTTGTTGTCTACATGTCTTTCAATTTTTTTTGCTCCTATATCAATATATCTGTTTTGTGTCGTATCTGTATCCCATGTTAGTATCCGTGCTTTCTAGATCTTACCTAATATGGTATGCCTATGTATGTTTGGGGAACCATTTTTTATCATACCTGAATGACAGTATAATTTGTAAAATTACTAAAATATATTATGTGCAAACCAGTTTCCATACTGTTCAGTTAATTTGGAGAAAATTACATATAAATCTTATGTTTGTTGAAATAATGTTCTTCTAAGAGTGCTTTGCGATTTATGACTCATTACTGTGGTGGGCTTCTTTTCCCACTTTTGATTTTTTTATGTGAATTATAATATTTATGCTAATATTTGAGATGCATTAGCCAATTTTCTGATGGACCTTTGCTTATTATGCTTCCAGGTGTCTTTCTTGCTGGGTGTCATTCCAGTTTTTATTACATGGGTATATTCAGAGTACTTAGAGTACAAGAGAACCTCATCTCCTCCTAAAGTGTAAGTTTCTTATATTGCCATGAAAAATTATTAACTATAGTACTATGCATAGAAATCTTGTGGACTGTGATTCAGAAATGTAGTAGTAAATTTAATTGTCAATTCTACAACACCCACTTTACTTCCATATCTAACATTGCACTGGGGCCTTTAACATACGCCAATCAGTAAATGGAAGCTTCATATTGTTATATTTAACAAAAATAGAGATTAAGGTTTAATGTAATGAACAACCAGATACTGCCACTAATGTTTTGAGCAGTTTGGACATTGGGTACAAACCCTACTAGTGTTTGTGGAACTAACAGACATGAACACTTCATCTTAATGTGGGCATTAAACTACATGTATTATTCAATTAAAATGGCTAAAACTGGAATAAGATTTTGGTAGCAGAAAAAAAGGCATATTGAACATAAGCACTGTTACACTACTAGTATGGAAGATATGTTTGCATTGCAGATCTAATTTAAGTTTTTGTTTAAACAACTAAATTGGATTTGTGTTATCACTATTGCATATACACTTTTCTGTTTTGAACTTACTACTTTCAAAACTGAATCTCCTGCTCTAAATTTTTCTTATCTGGAAAGCACGACAAATATTTTCTAATGCTTCATGAATTCTTCATGAACTGCAGTCATTCAGATACTAGTCTTGATGAGCTGGGGACGGATGTGATTAAGGAAGATGATCAGGCCATTTTGCTGGAAGCAGGGCTAACAAGAACAGGATCAGCCAAGTTCCACGCGTCATCTGTCAAATTAAATCTGATTAGGTCATTTTCTTCTATGTAGAATCTCATTGGACTTTCTTCAATTTTCTACTTTTATCTTGTAGATCCTTACTTCTTTTCTTGTTTTGTCTAGGTTTCTTACCATGGATGACTCTTTCTTGCTAGAAAATCGAGCAACTTTGAGGGCAATGTATGTCCTTGTTCTGTAAATGATTCAAACATCACATGTTACAGTACTGAATTTTGAAAGTGTATTTACATTTTTTATAGGGCTGAATTTGGGCTGATTCTATTTTATTTCTATATTTGTGATCGTACCAACTTACTGGGAGATTCCAAGAAGGTACTTGTATACTTCTTATTATTTTTCACGTTTTTCCTTTGTAGCTGCAACTTGATTTATTATACTGTTCTTATATATTAAAGTATTCCTCTTAAAGGGACTTTTCTTCTATGATCTTTCCAATTTTATTTGCTTCTTTCTTATTGTTGTAATGCTATGATATTTTATTCTCTATTTTAAATTATGGATATGGGAATTGTATCCCTTTTGGTATTTGTGTCTATGAAAACCTACAAACTAACTACACTGATAACTTTGACTCTTACACTTACCTTAGATCACAATTAGTTACTTTATGGCTAAATACACTTATGCAATAATTTCTCGTTCAATCATTGCTTTTTCATTGGGCTTTGTGAGGCATATACAATATTAGAGGCTTGACTTGGGAAGGCTTATCTTTTACAGTGTTTCAACTTTCACCTTGATTATAAATTTCACCTTGTAGTACTGTACACTTAGTTTAGTTAACAATTTACAACTTCATAACACAATTCACTTTTTTTCAAAAAGTTTTGTTCAAATAATGATAGTATGTCGGGCTTGGTTAGATATATACTGTGACACAGGCTAGATTCTTGAATACATGCATGCACTGGATCTAAAGATATATTTGTTAATGAGCAGTTATTTGTGATATATTTAAATAATTGAATTATCCAAATTATTGGCATTTGTAATTTATTTTTTGTACTTGCATTTCCTTTTTTCTTCTTTCGGCAGAATTATAGTCGGGATCTTTTCATCTTCCTCTACATTCTTCTGATTATAGTATCAGCCATGACCTCTTTGAAGAAGCATAATGATTCATCAGCATTTTCTGGGCGAAGCATACTTTACCTTAATCGACATCAAACAGAGGAATGGAAAGGATGGATGCAGGTGAATACTGATGTCTCATTTTTTAATCACTTTTTTAGTGCATGTGATATAATTTATTTTGTAGAGATGTCAGGAAGAAACTCTAGAACACTGGAAATATTTGATGGCATGTGTTGGAAATTAGGGCTTTTAGTTATTGAAATGAAACTCAAATCAGATGTAGCATAGATTATATCACTTCCAAAAATGTCATAATTCATCAGAAAATAATTTTTTGAATGGTTTTAAATTTGTCAGGTTCGTTCTAATTTTTTGTTCATGATTCTTTTCCATTTGTGCAGGTCCTGTTTTTGATGTATCATTATTTTGCCGCAGCGGAGATATACAATGCAATACGCATGTTTATTGCTGCCTATGTTTGGATGACTGGATTTGGTAACTTCTCCTATTATTATGTTAGAAAAGATTTTAGCCTTGGACGCTTTGCTCAGGTAATATAGAATTCCTAACCTTGCATTTTTATTTCACTCTTTTTCGTGGTAGAGTCTATCCTTAACCTGCAACTTATTAAACACCTTGCAGATGATGTGGCGGCTTAATTTTTTTGTGGCCTTCTGTTGTATTGTACTTAACAATGACTATATGCTCTATTATATATGTCCAATGCATACACTTTTCACTTTGATGGTGTATGGAGCATTGGGTATATATTACAAGTACAATGATAACAGTTCGGTGATAGCTGTTAAGATTCTGGCATGCTTTCTTGTGGTGATCTTGATTTGGGAAATCCCTGGATTCTTTGACATAGTCTGGAGTCCATTTGCGTTATTTTTGGGTTAGTTACATACCTTGGACTTCTCTGTTATTATTTTAACTTATATTATTTTTTTAGCTGGGGTGAGCCTCGGTGCAATAGTAAGGTTGTTGCCTTGTGATTTGGAGGTCACAGGTTCAAATCCTGGAAATAAACTCTTCCCTCCAGGAGGTAAGGCTGTGTATGTTGACCCTCCCCAGACTTCACCAGCTGGGTATCTGTTTCGTGCACCAGGCCATTCTCTTTATTTTGTGTTTGTTTAGCTGTGACTTTTCTTAGCTAGTCATAATAACCGAGTTTGCCAGCTAGTTTCACTCTACTGAGTCACAGTCTTGAACTAGTATTTTTTGTTTTCCCTTTATGGTGTTATAGCAAGCTTTGGAATTGACAGTTTAATTTTCTCTCAGATTGTGAACAGCCTCCTCTTCTTGTTGACAGTATTTATTGCCAAAATGATAACAAAAAATGACACATTTTTTGGAGATACTCTATCATTGTGCATGTGTTTATATTTAGTGTACAAGTTTCAAGTTGATTTGCTAATATAAGAAATATAAGGTTATATGGTTTTCACTTTCAGAGCATAATGCATGCGTTTATATTTAGTATCCAAGTTTCAAGTTTATTTGCTATTATAAGATATATAAGGTTACACGTTTTTCACTTCCAGTGCATAATAGTTATCTTTATATGGCAGGTTATACGGATCCCGCAAAACCTGATCTACCTCGAATGCATGAATGGCATTTCAGATCAGGCCTTGATCGCTACATCTGGATAATTGGAATGATTTATGCATACTTTCATCCCAATGTAATCTTGTATACTAGTTTGTGTGGCAAGTATTTGGCATTATCATGATATCAAGCTATTTTAAATTTGAAATATTTTACTTTCTCAGGTTGAGAAATGGATGGAAAAATTGGAGGAATGTGAAACCAAGAGGAAACTAACAATCAAAACATGCATTGTTTCAGTTACTTTATTTGTAAGTTTCAATTTCATTTCTTATCATAAGACTAATTGCCTAGAATCCTAGATTGCTCATTGTTTTCTCTACACATATTTTCATACTATTACTTCAATTTCTTTGATCTTGATCAAAAAAGGGTATGCAAGGATAGCTTATTGTTGTCATGATTTTCTAGGTTGGGTATTTGTGGTATGAATACATATACAAGCTGGACAAAGTTTCATACAACAAGCTTCACCCATACACCTCATGGATTCCAATTACGTAAGTATTATCTGTTTCTCTTTCCATTTTGTTCTTCCCGTGTTCTTTGTTTCCTTTTAATTTTTAAAGAGAGGACTTGTATTGATTTTTACTATTTTTAATGCTATTATTTTCCAGTGTTTACATTTGCTTGAGGAATTTCACTCAGCAGTTTAGGAATTTCTCTCTGACTCTTTTTGCGTACGTGTTTGTAACCTTTATTTGTTAAGTTCCATTTTGATTGGTTTTGGCATATTTTGCTTTTATTTCTTGATACCTATGTTTCCACTATTTTTTGTTTCTTATTTTTCTCTATTTTATATGCATTATCAGGTGGCTTGGCAAGATTACTTTGGAGACTTACATTTCACAGTTTCACATTTGGTTGAGGTGTGTAAGCAAATTGATCAACTTACTCTTTCACTATTCAATTGGCTTCATGTTATAATTATGTCATTGGGTGTGTTTCGTTTGGATGACCAGCCCTTCTCCCAATGATTTATCCTGCAAGATTACATTAATAGGGCCTGCATGAGGCAAATGTATAGTAAATCAGTAATTGACAATTCTGAAAGAGTTGTTCTAGTCTGATGGGATGTGCCTCAAATGGATTTTTATTTATGTAGTCAAACAAACATGTCCATATCTTTTGAATCTAAACATGTGCCAAGAATCTCCTTTTGTTCGGGGTTTTACAGTTATTTGAATAACATATTGAGTCTAAATCTGAGGAGATTGGGGTGATTCTCAACATTAGAGAGGCAGTTCTCACATTATCTTTTCCGTACTTTCATTACTAAAGATTCATGAAGTGGAAATTTTATGATGTTAAAGTGATCACCCAGCTCGATAGTGCACAGGTGATTTAGTGAGATTTCTATCACTTTTTATTGCTAAATTTGTCTTGGTTGTTTCTATAAATCTTTTTTGTATATTTGATCAGGAACATATGGGTAAATAATAATGGAACAAAATTTTTTGAAAGAACTTTTAGCTAGTAAGATGTATACTCAAGAACAAAGGCGCGCGGGGTAATGCATTTTGAGGGGGCTATGGCCGCCCCAAACATTCAAATGGATAGTTTACATGCAATTTTTTCCTGAAAATGTGTAAATGCTAAGTTTGTACTTTTTGGCCTCCACGTCAAAAACTCTAGCTCGATCCCGGCTTAAGAATTTCCTATTTGCATACAGATCCAACATGCCAAATGGACAGCCCAAGTGGCTTCTTTCATTTATCCCTGAATATCCTATGCTAAACTTCATGCTTACAACTGCTATATACATCCTGGTAAGGAAATGATTTCCTCTTCCCTCCTTTCATTCTCTAAAGTTTTTTTTTTCCTTCTACTCTCAAGAGAGCCATGATACTAAGTTTTGCACTTTTGTATTGCACTTGACATGGTTTTGCAGGTATCTCATCGACTTTTTGAATTAACAAATACACTTAAGTCGGTGTTCATACCCGCAAAAGACAATCGGCGGCTGATGCATAATTTTATTGCTGGGGCTGCTATTTCCGTTTCTTTGTATTGCATCGCACTTGTTATGCTTCAGATTCCACATCCAACGGTAAGCCACTTTTTGCAACATATAAAAGGGTTTATGGTGAATCTTGGTGAAAAACAATGACATATATAGCAAACTTTTCTAATTTTGTATAGAGCAGAAGAGGGGGAAGGCAATGCCTTTTAATTTTCTTAAACGTATAAAATAATTGCAATTTTTTCTAGCAGGCTTGAAATTCAAGACACTAGACAGTTCCGTTTTAATTGGCTGTGCGGAATGATTAAAATAGGCGTAATTGTAAATGTGGGATCTCAGTTTTGGAGCACAGTTTCCTATAGTAGTGCGACATAGTATCGTTAATCACTGCATCCGATATAAGCCTTGGTGTTTGTTCACGTTGGAGGTTGGCACACGAAGAGGGGGATTAACCCGACAAGAATTTAAACCAATTTTCTATAAATTCATTTCCGCTCATGCAGAAAAAGGTAGGGTCGTGTTACAAATCCGGTCTTGGCTTCGAAGAAATTCAAGATTCATGACCTGTTCAATTTCTGTTCTCTTTATTTTTTTAACCAGTTACATCTGCAAGGATAAGGAAATGTATGTATATCCATTTTGAAAATTTTAGAAGGAACACATTGGTGTGATATCATATAACACTTATTTGTTTTATTGGTAAGGTAGTTAAAATCGAGATTCTACTTAGGATCGGAAGGGGTGTTAAAGAACGTAATCGTAGAACCGTAACACGACTCGTAAGATTCTACTTACACATAAATTCATATATATATATATATATGGGGAGGGATCCACTTACTCCAAAAAACACTTACTCTTCATCTTAGCCATCCAATCTTGAAAAATCCAATGGCTTAGATGTACTCACCAATTCAAACCATTGGATTTCTCAAGAATGAATAGTCATGATGTGGAGTAAGTGTTTTTCCACTTACTCTTGGAGTAAGTGTTTTTCCACTTACTCTTGGAGTAAGTGGATCCCTCCCCTATATATATATATATATATATATATATATATATATATATATATATATATATATATTACTAATTTACTAGAAAGATTTTAAAAAGATAAATAGTGTCCAACATAGAGAACTTAAAAATTACATTTTTCAGTATTATTTTTCATCTTAATTATATTCTACACCGATAAATGGAATGTCTAGATTTATCTTTCTTTAGAGTCAATTATTCTATGATGCATCTTTTTTTATATATACTCTTATATTAGTGTTTCATTTAATGGGTTTGATCCAGTCCATTAAGAGATGAGACAAAATATAAAATTTTTGTGTACAATATAATTAAAAACAGGTCTCCTTGAACAAACATATAAATGGGCCTTGATCGGGTTAATAAATTTAAGCAGTGTGAGTAAACCCTAATGGGCCTTGACCCGATTAATAAATTTAAGTAGTGTAAGTAAACCCTAGTCGCCATCTTCTTCAGCAAGAAACAAACCAAAGACACAGTGAACAAAGAGAAATGAAAAATGGAGATAGATAGAGAGCAAAGAAGAGAGAGAAAGGAAAGTTGGATCAGTAGGAGATGGAAACAGGAGGCTCGTCGATTTCATCGATCCTACGCTCCAACACGGCGATTTCACCCGATTCTACGGAGGTCGAGCACGGGCTAAGATCAAGCATGGGCTACCTCTTGAAGATCGTAAAGTCGTGCAATCCCACTCGTGTGATCGCAATTTTAACTACCATGGTCATAAGTGCAAGTATAGGGTTGTTATATTTTAATATCTTATAATATTGTTCACTTCAGCATGCTATAGGAACCATACCACCATTTTTTCATGATTTTGGACATTCATAAGTATATAATCTAACAATCAATATTTACTTATATATTCTAAATAACATGTGCTAAAAGAAAGTGGTAGAATGAAGTATCAAATAGCTTTTATACTGTATGGAAATGCCTTATATGAAAGTCCATCAAAATAACACTTATGTAAAAGACTATACACAAGTCCTTCAAAATCCTATAAGGCCATATAGAAGTTCTTCAAAATGCGCTGTTGTATAAGACCATGTGAGAGTTCATTGGAACTAGGTATTCAATTGCATGGGATACTGGTGGTCGTGGACATTGATTGCACGGGATAGCGGTGGTTGTGGACATTGCCGATTGCACGAGATAGTGGTGGTCGCGGACATTGGTTGCATGGGATAGTGGTGGTTGTGGATATTGCCGATTGCACGGGATAGCGGTGGTCGCGGACATTGGTTGTACGGGATAGCGGTGGTCGCGGACATTGCCAACCTTCCCCATGACAAAATGGCGTCCGGTCAGCCATTATACCGGTCGCGGGTTGATTAGCAGCAGAGTCATGCTCCAACGTTTGGAATCCGATAACTTTAAAGACTACCTAGCATGGGAAATATGTGTAATTCATCATTTACATAAACCCATAATGGAAACATGTATTAGATGTTTAAATATATTTTTGGTCTGCACTAATATACTCGATTTTTAGTTTTACTTCATGTACATTTTTGTATATACTAATGTATTGATTTTTAAGGCTCTTTCATGAACTTCTTATTTTTAAAGGACTAAGTTGATTGATCTCAAATCTTTTAACAACTCAAATAACATTTTACGTTTTTTTTCTTTAACGGAATATAATAAAAAACATACATCAAATTCCTAAAAACAAAAATTGTGCCCCCATCACAAATCATCGTGAATATTTTTACCTCATCTATATTATTAAATATATTTAGAGATGGTGTGGGAAATATTTTTCATCCAATAAGAAATTGTCATTTTAGATTTTGGATAGGATATTGGTATGGTAAAATTAGGGACCATTAAGAAATTGCTGAAATGTACACATGTACGATAATGCTCCTGAAGTTGAACCTCAAAAAATAATATTGTTCTTAAATAAAACCTAACATTTTAATTTTTTGTTTCTTTTAACACTTTTTCTTGATTAATCAATCACAACTTTATAAAATATAAAATTTAAATTATTATTGGTTGCAAAAATGGTATATAAATAATTCAAAGTACAAATAACCATACTTCTTATTTAGTAGATTAGAGAGTTGCTACGTGGGGTTGTAAAAACTCTCATACAAAATGACATTGTAACTTTAAATAGATATGATAATAACTCTAACCACTTGGTTCCAATATAAATATCAACCCATGTTCACATAATCTCTCATCACTTCCAATAACACTCCTTACATTAAAAAAAGTTAGCTCAGCACCATCATTCAAATATGGCAGCCTCTACTATGGCTCTTTCCTCCCCATCCTTGTTCGGTCGGGCGGTGAAGCTCTCTCCATCAACCACAGAGATTGGAAGGATCTTTATGAGGAAAACTTCCAACAAGAAAGTTTCATCTGGAAGCCCATGATATGGTCGAGACCATGTCAAGTACTTGGGCCCATTCTCTAGTGAGGCCCAAGTTAGTTGACAGGTGAATTCCCAGGTGACTATGGTTGGGATATTGCTGGTGGTAGCTTTGACCCATTGGGCCTTGTTGATGACCCAAAGGCTTTTGTTGAGCTCAAGGTGAAGGAGCTCAAAAATGGAAGGTTGGCCATGTTCTAAGTGTTTGGTTTCTTTATTCAAGCCATTTTGACTGGTAAGGGTCCCTTGGAGAACCTTGTTGACCACCTTGTAGATCCAGTCAACATCAATGCATGGGCCTTTGCCACCAACGTCGCTCCTAGAAATTGAATAACAATAACAATAACTAAACCTTAACCTTACAACTAATAATCGAGAAATAACTTCTAATTTTACATACACATTTTCTTCTTATGATTTTTCATAACTATATTAAATGCAACGTAATTATAATTATAATTGCAATTTAAAACACCAACCTCAACCTCCACAAAAAAAATGAGAGATATTGTACCTCATGTTAGTGTAGTGCACGCAATATTGCCTCTTTGATAGAGGTAATAATTATAAAAGCGACATAAAAATAAGGCCTAGTATTTAAGGTAAGTATATTTGATTGTAGTCTCTACATTTGTGCAAGAAAAATGGCAAGATGAAATGTAGATTTTGATGATGGGAAAATCGTGAATAAAGTTGAATATTCCCTCTAATTCATCTTTAGGAAATTATAATATTCAAAAAAATTTGACCTAATGTACTATTTATTGTCACAGCTTGTGATATATATAGAACAATTATATAGGTATTTTGGTTTAGTTTATAGCACTTTTGTGATAACTAGACCGGACCGGACGGTCCGACCGGTTCGATCGTGACCGGACTTGAAAACGGTTTCGTATTGTAGTCTTAACCGAATGAGTAGTTGAACACTTTGAACCGGAGAAATTCCGGTTCGACCATGCTAAACCCGGTTAAACCGGAATAACCGGGGAAAACCGGCCGGTTCACTTAAAATTTTTAAAAAATACAACATTACTCTAATGTTTTGTTTTATTTCGGTCCAAAAAGATAGAGAGATGTTACTTCAATATGGTTATATAAAATTATTAATTATACAAAATTTTACATTTATATATAAAAATTATTAATTATATTTAAAGTCATTCAGTCCGATCGAACAGTTTAATTGTTTAAACCGGTTAGACCTAATACGGAAGATCTTTCGGCTTGACATCCAGCTCGGGTTTCACAACATTAGTTTATAGGATGAGGTTGATTGTAAAAATTAAACATGAATTAGCAAAAATTACATTCTTATTTTCTCGTGTAGCAGAAATATTAATTAATTAATAGTGTCATAATATTATAGTTTTGGTGTTTCTACAACTACAATTATGATCAATCAACCATATATTCTCACAATTTTAGATAACTAATATAAACACAATGGCCATTTAGAACCATCACGAAATGTGAGAATGGTTTTTTTTTGTCAAATTTTCTTAGCATATAAGAGAATATCTTAAATTATATTATAGAGAATATTTATATAATACATAGATATAAAAATAATGTTTTTTATATTTATATATCATCTACCTCTATATCTATATATCATCTAAATATTCATTATAGAATATTCTAAAATATTTTATCATATTCCAATAATTTTATCATTGTTAAGCATTAGTTGAATAAAATTTATTGGCTCTGCTAGTTGATGTAATGGGAGTTCTACCTCAGTTTGATTTTAATCTAATCTTATTCTGGGCTTAACCAAACAAAGTTTAAAAATAAATTAAGAAATTAGAATTAGAAAATTGCATGTGACAATTTATTATATTAAAACAACTTTTTATATATGGTATAACATAAATTGGTAATAACATTTAATTTTAGCATTTTCTAAGACTATTTTTTAGCAATTAAGGATATTTTACTTCAATATTACTATCAGAATAGTTAATAATAGGTTTCTAATCCTGAATAACAGTTAAAGTCCAACAACTTTGGGGCTTAAAAAAAGTCTAGTGATTTTGGTTCTTATGAAACTTAAAAGTTTGATTATTTAATTTTTGAATCATACATGTATCAAAATGGTATTAAACTTTAATATACTTTAGTTGAAGACAGTGCAATTGAATTACATCCCAATACAAACTTTACATCCAAGATAATAAACTTATTGAATTTGTTCTAAATTGATTAATTAAATAACCAATTTGGCAAACAGATTTTCCAAATCCATTAAATAAATAACCAATTTAGAAAGCATACTTTTTGAATCAAGCCTCTTAATGAAAAAATGTAAATAATAATTTTCAATGGCCATGAACCAGATGCATAAAGTTCATACCTTCCATCAATAATGATCCTCCACATTAATGAAAAAACAAATATTTCAAAAAGCAAAAAAAAAACATAATTTTCAATTATATATTTATCCATCTAATTATAATAAAATTACATTGTTATTATTAAAGACAAATAAAAATATATGTATTTATCTCAGGATATGATCCATTTTCACCTTCCATATCTCTCATAATGACATTATGCCTTCGAAAGTCTATTTTACCAATTCAGAAAGGCTTTTTTCCATTAGTAAATAATAACTACACCTTGATGAAACCTCTACGAAATGTTTTGTAATTGTGAGATATATTATAATTGCAGTTGAATATATTATAATTTGCATTGAGTTATATAATTATTTTGGTAGAAATTAGAATATAGTGAGGGCAAAATCGGAAATCAATAATTACACCATAGTGGTAGTTATTTTAGGGTTTGACTTTATTAATAGTATAGATGTATGGTAGAAATTTTATAGCACCTTAGTATACTAGTGTAAGACCCATTGGATTTCCAAATTAAATAAAAGATCAAATGTTTAATTCCTAAATGGAGAAAAACTTAAGTAGAGACATATACAATATGTCATTTGTGAAGACAAGTGAATTTATGTTTTTGGTGCTATTATTTATGATTAAATTTTAATTAGAATTAAATTTTTAATATGTTGTCAATATTTTATTGGTTATCTCTATGTACACTCCACATAAATTTTTCTCCCTAAAGTGACATTTGTTGGGAGAGACAGTCACACACTCAAAAAATGACTAATGTTTACTCATTGATTATATAAAAAAAATCATTGGGTTTTGCACTTAGGACTAGCTATTGTAAAAACAAAATGCATAAATGCAAGTAGCCATGGATGTAATTAACAGTTCAACCTTAAGTCTACGTTTTAAGAAATTTGTTGGGCTATATGATCTTTTATATTCCTAGCTTAAAAGTATATATATTTCTATTTATGGAAACACAAATAATAAAAAGGACACATGAAAAATCAAAAGAATAAATGTGGTTGTTGAGATATGAGGATTATGAGAATCAAATGAAATTCACGTTTAACAATCAAGTTAATATATATTTTTAGAAATTCTATTGTTCTAGTATAATATTCCCCCTTCAAAGTTAACAAAACTTGTTTTGGATTCATATATTTACGGCTAATAATTGGTTTTAATAACTTTGCTTTTTTATTAATATATCTTTGAAAATTCTTTTGAAGTACTAAAGTATATATATATATATATATAAACTAGTTAGTTACCTCAGCTATTATATTGTGTTGTAGGCCTTAATTATATATGATGAGAAGAAATGAGTTCAAGGAAAAAGGGAACATTGAAATATTTCCTAGTTTACAATCATGCAAATAAGAAACTAAGGAATCTCCTTCCTCTATAAGGGTCAAAGATGATAACAAATGACATTTAAAAACTTTTAATTGTTTAGATTTTAATTTGGTTTAATTAAAGTTTTCTTCTAAATCATTAAATTAATCTGGACCTCACATTCTTATATTGGTCTGTCCAGTACGGGAGAGGATACCAACTCCAAACTAAAAATAATGATTAGAAAACAAATCTCTTATTTCACATTTTTGGGCATTTATCCTTTTAGTTAAGAGAAAAAAAAAGTTTACATAGAATCTCATATATACTTCATTGTATTAATTAATATTTTATCATAAGAAAAACTTAATTTACAACCTCTTACTCTAAGGCTATTATTCATCATAATATACAATGTGTGTGTAGTGCATATAATTGTTACAATATATGGTTAAATAAATTGATAGGTAACAACTTTAACAACATATCACCTCTCTATTCCTATATCAATGTATTGTATTGTACTGATTAATTAAAAATTGTCACTTAAATAAAAAAATTAAAATTTCTAAAAGTAAAATGTAATACTTTTATATTATTTAGTAAAATTTGATTTATTAGAAACAAAGACTAAATTTTTCAGGGCAGACAATTTATATTTAACAACTTTTCTCTACCAATACCATCAATTATATACATACACCCCTTTATATATATACCTCTCTTTTCATTCCACATTATAGCATTAAACAAAGTTCTTGGCTATCATACAATTTGGCTTTTCCAGCATTTTGAGGCTAAAAAACCATGACCAAACCAATTGGCTCACTTCTCTTTCTTTTTCCACTATTCCTCGTATTCAACTCTGGTAATTAATTACATTCTTTATTTGTGATTAATGCATTTCTTTCTTGAGTAATTTTCTATATTTTATGGATAATTTTCTATATTTTATGGATAATTTCTCAATATATATTTTTATTTTGTATTATATGCTTATGATGTTCAATAATTTTCATAAAGAGTTTGTTTATTATAAGATGTATGTATATGATTATTCTTTTTCATATAATCCAACATTATTCATCACCAATTAGGCAAAATTTATTTCATCAATTAATATGCTTAGTATTTCAAAATGTTTAATTTATTTTTACAACTCTCACATTTTGATTAATATATATGATGCTCCAAACTTAGGTAATAATAATACAAATGAAATTCACATTTTTTCTAATTTATTATTTACTTGGTTATGCAGGAGGGCATTTGAATTTTGCTGAAGGAATGGTAAAACCCATATAATAAATATTATTATCTACAATATAAATTAATAAAATCTCTGATTTTTTTTTTGTTCTAAAATTTGATTATGAAAATATAAACAGGTAGAACAAAATACTTGGTGCATTGCAAGGTATACATCAAATGATGCTGAATTAAATGATAACATTCTATATGCATGCAATGCCCTAAAAGATTGCATGATTATTGAAGAAGGTGGATCATGTTTCAACCCTAATAATCTCATAGGTCATGCTTCTGTTGTAATGAATCAATATTATGCAAAGAGTGGAAGAAATCCATGGAACTGTTACTTTTCTGGCACTGGTCTTATTGTTATCACTGACCCAAGTAAGCCATTTTATATTATAATAATCGAATTATTTGTCGGAAAGTAAGTTTCATATCGTCTGCCTATTTGTCTCGGGAATGATTTAAATACATGTTTGATTACTTATCTCATTGCCAATTGGTTTTGAGGTGGAACCTTAACATGAAAAAAAACTCAACTTATTTTCGTTTGTCATGAGCCAAAATATGTCATTTAGTTATGAGTTTAATGTAACCATTCGCCTGGTCCGACAGGCTTATGTGGAGGGGACATGTTGGAAATCAAGTCTCACATCGCCTACCTCATTGTCTCGGTAATGATTTAAATACATGTTGGGTTACTTCTCTCATTCTCAATTGGTTTTGAGATTTAACATATTGATCTACTTAAGTACATAAAAGTAGGATATTTTTATAATGTAACAAGTGTAGAATGTGATTGATTAGCAAAAAATATATATTGATTATTTAGTGATTAATTCTAGGGATTTTGAACTTATTTGATTCTTTATTTATGTTTGATATATGCAGGTTATGATAGCTGCAAATTTGCTTAGTGGGGCAAATAGGAATAATCTATAGAGAGACATGTTACTAAGATATGGAAAGTTTACCATAGTTGTTTTTCCATATAAGATAATGAAGTTTACTACTATGTATTTCATGAATTGGTTAAATAATATGAAGTTTTAATTTATGTATAAAGAGTTTGTAGATTTTTTTTTTATATATTTGAGAACTAAAAACCCTTCTATTAACAAGTATGAGCATGGTTAGAAAAAATAAAAAGTCGGGATTTCTACCACTAGACTAAATACCCATTTTTGTAACTTGGCTAAAATTTTATATGCTTGTTTTTAGTGTGCAATGCAATGTTATTAAAACCGTACCGGTTATCAAACCAGTCAGGGTATTGGTATAGTGGTACAGTGGTTCAACCAGTGGTTCAGTAATTAAACCGCATGCCGGTTAAACTGGACATACTTGCTTATATATATATGTAAACCTATAACAAAAAATTTCAAATAAGTAGATATTCATATTTATAATTCATATTCATAATTTACTTCAAATTCACACAAACAAACAACATTAAGTCTTTAATAAAATCAAAGTCTAAAGTGCAAAACATATATTAATCCAAAATTATCACTTAACAAACGCAAAATAAAAATAAATGACTCAAGTATTAATCATTGAAGTTGAAGAATTGAAAATTTGAAATTTAAAAAAAAAAATTAATGTACAAACCGACCGTTTTTGACCGGTTCTATTACATATGCGGTATAACATACGTACCGTGTCGGTTAGGAGTCCGGTTCACCGGTTGAACCGGCCGGTACGGCACGGTTTTTAAAACATTGGTGCAATGAGACAAATTATATACATAGTTTAAATAACAAATTTTCAAAACATGTACCACGTCATGATTTTAATTTTTTTTGAAATAATTAAGTAAATTAATTTGTTTCGATTAATAAATAGTTTTATTAGTCTCATTATAAAAAAATAGAACTCATTAAAAACTAATTTTACTTACAAAGTGAGAACAATTTGTATGTATATAATACATATATTTAGTTCAATCATATTAAAATTTGTATGGATGCAAGTGAAAACAATTCTGTTCAGAATGCAATGAAAAAACATAGGTAATTTATATATATATATATATATATATATATATATATATATATATATATGGGATGTATCTAGTGAGAAATGAAAAATTATATGAGAGTTAGATAAATAATTTTCAACCATCAGATTAAAATCAGGGGCTAACATTAGACTCTCTTTTTAAAACTCTTTCTACAAGATTCTCATTGAGACATTACAACAAACACATTGTTAACAATGTTAAGAAACCAGATTTTGCCTATAGTTGCCAAATTACTCTTCCTTTTCTCATGATTGGAACTAATTTAAGAAATCATATTCTCTATTCATTGAAATACTTTTGAACAACAATCGATTGTTTTCCCTTATCCATTCTAATTTTACAAAGTTCCTCATAGTTATTTTTATTATGAATGTTCATGATAATAACTTTAGTTTTGTGACATTAGTGATTACAGAGCCAAAATATAAGGCAAATTAACACAACCCTAACCACATAAGTGGAAATTGATTGTTAAACATATCTTAATCTTTACAAGCACATTCGTGTGGTTCAAAGTATTATATACCTGTTTTGAGAAAATGGTTATGCTGAATTACAGTTAGTTGTAGAAATATTAAATGAAGTTGTTATCTGGTGAAGGATTGAGATAACTAAATTCAGTTACTCATTCCATTTCAAAGCTTCTTGTGTTCTCTATGCGTGCAATGTCTCAATGAAAATATTAGAGAATGAGTTTTAAAATAAACTTCTAATCTTAGCCATTGATTTTAACCGAGGCTGTGAAGTATTCCTCTCACTCTCATATAATTTGGTGTTTCTCATTAGATACATCCCACCATATTAAAAAGGTTTGCATTGCGTTAATAAAAAAATTAAAATAAAGGTTTGCATTAAGAAGTCTGAAATATTTGCAAATGCGTTGTTCAAAATCATAATCATAAATTCATAATCAACTTCTACAATTTAATTATCCCTCTTGTCTCTAAAATAAAAAACAACTCCATTATTTTTACAAAAGAAAAAAAAAACGACACTAGTGTGGGATTTACACTCATAATTGATATTAATATCTATTTATACGTAGGGATGTTAATATTCCAATCAACCCAAAACAAATTCACAAAGAAAAAACCAAAAACCTTTCAAAAAATTGGAATATTTTGGTGTTTTTTATTAGGGTTTGATTGAATAATTAATAATGTCAAATTCTTTACACAAGTTAAAAATTAAATTATGATTTTTTAATAATTATATAAGGATTCTGATAATTTATTTTCAATAAGGTTATTATTTCTAAGTGACAAAAATAATAATCTCCTCCCCTTCCTGCATGCACTAATCCAACGGTCACTATCACACCCGTGATAAATGGGAGTGCAATTCTTATCAGATTCAACGACTCAGATTCTCTATGGTTAACCCATTTCTCTTTCCTAGAATAATCACCTCACACCTTCAAATCTTCCAAAAATATTTGCTCTGATTCATCTTCAACGTCGTCGTTTCTGATCTTCGAATTAAAAGAGGTGGAACGAAAGAAAGATAACCGAACAAAAAATCATATTCAATCCTATTCCATCTTGTTTGTCCGCGCACAACTTAGATAGTTAATCGAGTTACTCGAGCGCGGCTAGGCACGAAACTCGAGAAAAGTTTACCTTGGCAACAAAAAAGATCTAAGAATTGATTAATCTTGCAAAGCAGGCTAGAAGAACAAGCTCACTGTGGAAGCTAGATTCACATAAACACATCAAGACAAGAGTTTTTCAAAGCTGATAGAATCCAGAACCAACATAGGATAATAGCATCCAAAATTTTCACAGTAGCAAAAGAAATTTTCATATATCAAATTGTTCTATATACATTTAGATTTAGAATGTAAATACATTGACAAAGGGAACCTTAAGTCCCTAGCGCGCTGCATCGACGAGCATCGCTTTCTCTCGGCTCGGCTCCGGGATTGAACATATTCTGAATAAATTCCAATGGGATGCACAAACTCCTGCACAACTAGAAGATAAATTTGGAAAGGTTCACACATCATGATTATATGGGACTCGCTCTTGATGCCTGCAACGACGAGAGATCTTATGTTACTACACGATTCTTTATGTCGGTTAGTTAGTCTGAAACAAAGTTGCGCCATCGACGTCTCAATCAAAACAACGAGCAGAAAAGAAAAGACATGCATCGAAATTAGTAAATTTAACTCAAAGGGAAGGTATCGATTTTGAGAAACAATCTAAATGTGAATCTTAAAGTGTGGACTATCGATTTTGAGCAATTCATGTTAAAAAAGTTATTGACTGAACAAAAACAATACGGCAAGAGATTCCAGAAAAAGGATGGGAAAAAGTTTGCACATCGTCATTGAATAAAGCTTAAATGATTCACCAAAGTTTAGTAATATTAAAATTTGAATACTGCATCGATAATTTAGCCGAAAGGAAAGGTATGTGAAATAGGGACCTGATTCTGCATGCTAGTTGCTGTAATCCAGCGCTGAGGATGGTGAATTGCAACCGAACTATCAGCAACAAAAGCTATTGTACTCGATTCTTCTTGCATGCTATCCGATTCTGCAGGCGGTAATTCTCTCATTACCCACAGTACCAGTGCTGAAGGTATTGAAGAACCTGAAAAAGTGTACACTTCTGATTTACGTGATATGAAAACACTTCAGAAAGCATTTACCGATTATACCACAGCAGGCCATGCAAAAGTATTTCAAGCATAGTTATCACTTGTGAACCGGCATGAACAAAAGATTCATGTAACTGAAAAATGAGAGCTGATAACTATATTAACAGCACATACCAACAAAATAATACAAAATGAGTAAAAAAGAAGTGTAAACATCATTCAGACGATACTGATGCCAGTCATGCAGCATCTGCAATAATAATGTGGCGGGTAAGTTCAAGAAATCTTAAACCTTATATCAAGATAAAGGGCATAAACCGACTCTTGCAGACAGATAACTCATACATACAGGAATGTCGGTTAAAAGTTCTACACAAGAACTTGATGTGAAGCATAGTACAGAGACAATAGTTAAGCCTGCAACCTGAGAAAAATGAACATGTCGTCAACCGATTATTTAAATATAATGCATGACATGCAGAGCAGCATAACTTAACTCTCTCCATGTGTGATCACATAATTTATGTCGGACACACATTTGGTGGAAGACCCGCCTTGCCTTTTTCTTTTTCGAAAAACATTGGTTCAAACGGAAAGGCTATGTGTAGTGTAATACTCCAGTGGAAATAACTAACAGTACCTTCCACATTTCAGATGAAGGTTTCTCAGCTCTCACTTTGCTCATTTTCAAGTATAACAGGGTTCCTGTAAAAGAAAAATTACAAAATTATAAATAAAAACTTCGTCTGCAAAACCATGCATCTCACTAGCGATCAAAACATAGTGGGGTTTGGGGAGGGTAGATGTAGGCAGCCTTACCCCGCAAGCGGAGAGGCTGGTTTCAGGATTTAAACTCGGGACCTCATGCTCACTAAGCAACAACCTTACCATAGTAGAAGTTAAAAAATTTGATAGTGCAGATTCACACAACTAGTAGAAGTTAGAAAGCACATGCATTATGTTGAATCTAAAACTTTATCTGATTTGACAATAAACATATTTTTTACACACTGATATATCCACACACATGCATTTACACTTATGTACCTAAGTTTGTGAATTGCTCAACATGGATTCACACAAACGGACTCACAGATGTGGTAAATCCACACAAGCAAAAGAAATCGATGAAATTCAAACATACAGAAAGTTAAAGAATGGAAAATAACTAGAATAGCAGTTTCTCACCATAACATGCTAATCCTCCTCCCAACAAAAGCATTACAATAGCAGATAGATCTAAATAAACCTGCATGATATTTTCAGTCATCAAACCATGCTAGAAAACAATTCTGAATGACTAAGCTAAGGGAATATGCATGGTTCATAAACAAATTATCACACATTTGCTCAGCTTATGAGCAGCACTTTAGGCTAATTTCAGAGGTGATATTACAAGTTAGTACCAGACTACCAGTGCTTCACCAATATTAGTATAGGTTAATTTCAGCGATGACATTATAATTGACTTAGGTGAAAAGGGTCCTACCAAATCTCAAGAATTTTATATAAAATTCAAAATGAAATAAAAACTTGAAGTATCTTTAAATGATCAACGTGAGCTTTTTTTTCCTAATTACAAGTAATACATTAACCATTTCCATTCCATTGAAAGATTAAAATAATGATGATGATTATTAAGGTTCCATCTCAAAACCAATTGGCAGTGAAAGAAGTAGCCCAACAGGTATTTAAATCATTCCCGAGACAATGAGGTAAGCGATGTGGGACTTACTTCCCAACATGCCCCCTCCACATAAGTCTGTCGGACCAGGCAAATGGTTACCTTTGACCCATAATTAAAGGGCATCTTTTGACCCATGATAACCGGAAAGAAATTGGGTTCTGGCTCTGATACCATGTTAAGTTTCATCTCAAAACAAATTGTAAATGAGAGAAGTAGCCCAACAGGTATTTAAATCATTCCCAAGACAATGAGGTAGGTGATGTGGGACTTATATAGTAAAATGTCATCTCAACTGTTATGCCACTAGAAAAGGGCAGTGCATCGCATGATAAATTATAAAGAAAAACAAACTAAAATTCCAGAGTACATACCTCAACAGCCACTTCAGAATCAATGGGATTCTGTCCTAGCCCAATCCAGATTATTACAGCAAATGCCATCATGGTGATGAAACTTAGCATTGCAACCTGCAAAACATATCCAAGTTATTATATTTGAAGGAAATACTTTGTAAAGTAAATTATTAGATGACTGACAAAAGGAGGAAAAGTGAAAGCACAAATCAAAAGTCAGAACGAAATTAGAAGAAACACTAATTTTTTTCCATACCAAAATCACAATCTTTTGTCGATTTCCAACACGAGAAAATCGAACAGGAAAGCACTTTCTATGATTGTCTATGTTTGCTAACTCGTTTGAAGTCTTTTCTAGTAAACCTTCCTCACAAAAACTTCCTTCATAGTCATAGTCATCATTTGGCTGATGGCATAGGTCAACCCTGCAAAAGGGAACCCAAGTGCATTGTAAAAAACACTTTATATTTAGCAGAAATGAAATACAATAGCCTAAATATATTTTATTGATAGAATACAATAGGCTAAGTTATCATATAGATATAACATCTGCAACGGTTTTCCCCCTTCTATAAAGTTACTTCTCAATTCTAATCCAATAAACCATGGCATCTTCATGTTGATATTGGAAGATGACTAGTAGAGTTAGATGATCAAATATATATAGAAGAGTGGGGTGAAGTGGAGGCCAACCTGCCGGTGGACATAGCAGGCCAAAACAATGTTTAATACCAACAAACATTTTTTTTCCAAGTGCTCCCTTCAAATGTTTCACTCATAAACAACAACAGTCAAGCCTTTATCCCAATAGGTGGGATCGGCTACATGGATTGAACGACATCATAATGCTCTATCATAAATTCGCTCATATGTTCAAATCAGTGTTATTAAAACCGGTGATCCGGACCGTGTCCGATCCAGTGTACCACTTAAGATCAGTCATGCACCTAAACTGGTGCAAACCACTATGGTCCAGCAGATTGGACCCACTTGTATCTTGTACTCGAGCAAATAATGATGGAAGACACTATTTGAGCAGTGTCAGTGGCCCAGGCCCATGAATGCCACTTTCATAGTCAATCATTCTTTTATATAGAATAGCTACATATCTGCTAAGTGCTCACTATCGGTGTGACTTCACTAAAACTCTAAGTCAATATATAAATAAAGCATCTGCAGAATCTCAAATGATGCCCAAAACACTAGCGAGTCATCCAGGAGGCATGATTCAGTTCTACAGAAGTAGGTACTTCGGAGTTAAGAAAGACCCACGATTCCACGAATGTGATCATACTATACTCATCATAGTTAACAAAGAGCTCCTGTACAAATTTAGGGGCAGAAGGTACTTAAGAGGTAAGAGAGACCCAAAAGTGTGATCATATTTAACAAAGAGCTTGTGTAGGCACTCAGTATATGCATACAAATTTTGTTTTGCTCTATATAAGCCTTGGATTATACAAGCTCATTGGTTCAGTTTCCGTAAAATTACAACGATATGTGGATCCTGGCTTTATTAATAAGTAATGACTTGTACATAGGATAATTAGCTCATGTAGGTTCTTTTTTCTGAATAAATATTTAGCCCATTAATTTTCTCACCCAATTATAATAAAAAAGATATCTGCTTTGTTAACTGTCTATTTAGTTTCATCTACTTTTACTTCTTAATATTTTTTTCCTTTTTAAATGAACAGCTCCTTGACTTTTTACCAAACTAATTGCTGTAGTAACCCAATTTTGTATTAGTTATCCGTTTTATATTTTATACATTAAAAAATTTAATGTCAAGTTTACACTCATCATCATGCACCCAAAAATATTAAGATAGGGCTTTTATATCAAGAGGGTGAGTCTCGGCGCAACAGTAAGGTTGCTTGTGCTGGAGGTCATGGGTTCAAATCCTGGCCTTTTTGCTTGCGAGGGTAAGGTTGCGTGCATCTACCCTCCCCAGACCCTACTAGATGGGACCTTCATGCACTAGGATGTCCCTTTTAAGGCTTGTATATCATCAATTAATATCACTGATATTTGTGACCGGGCTTTTATATCCCAACAAGACTTCGCAAATAGAAAATAAAAAATATTTAATATTTTTAATTTTATTTTGTGATATCAATCAACATAATATATGGTTAACTTTTTTGTACAATATTTACTTTCAGAGTCAGAGAAGATGAGTCCCGATGCAACGGTAAGGTACATGAATTCATAGGTTCAAATTACACAAATAGACTCTCCACTTGTGGAGGTCAGACTATGTACATCTGCTCCCGTGAGACCCGCTTGTTGAGAGCCTCATACAAAATAGTTAAACCACTTAATATAATAGTTAACACAGACTAGGAGTGGTGTGAAACATGAAATGTCTACAAAAGTAATTAGACAACAATATTAACTCAACAAAAAGGTCAAAATATCACATCTTAATTCTTGATAAACTCTCAGAAAACCAAATAAACTTTTTGAGATTATATAGTTCATGCAAAAATGCGCACGTCTCATTTTAAAGAAGGCATGCTTGTCTTGCTGCAATGAATTAAACAATAAATGACTACTATAGTTGTAAGAAGACAGAAAAGTGAAGAAAATCGATAAACAGACAACAAAAGTAAAGAAAAATAAAAAAGTGATAGCAACGGAAACTATTTAAGGGAGTCTGCAAGTATTGCTATAAGTAAAACTTTCTAGCAAACACTGCTATTGATTCAAAATTCATATTGTAAGCACGCAAAAAATCATATATCTGGATAATAAGCAAGATTACATACCAGAAGGATAAAAGAAGAAGAAATGCTGCAAAAAAAAGTATTTTGGGGAAAGCTGCAAAACAATTTTCAACAGTTCAATCATTTTAATCAAGGATATAAACTCAACGCCGATGTCTAGTTAGTAAAGAGTGGAGGGCTGGAGGCATACCCATAAAGATAAAACCACAAGAGTGGGACCAAAACGTCCATCCACTGCAAGCAGCAATAAGTGACAATACCGAATAAATGAAATAACCTGAAATTTGAAGTTTCAAAATGAATAGTTCATCAGATGGAATCGAGAGAAAACAAGAGGAAAATTTATGAATTATTGCCAGCACAAAGTTTGGATAATGATGAATGATAACATCAAGAAGTTATTAAAAGATTGTGTTTTTAAATAACCATGTATGAAAAGCAAGGCGATTTTACATTGGAACCATTGTCCAAGACTCCAAGCCCCACCCTTAAGGAAAAGAAACTCGGAGTCTCGGGTTGCCTATTCATGAGTTCAGCCTTAACAACATTCAACTGCCCAAAGAATGTCAGGACTGACCAAGTTTCCAATTATGATGATGAAGTATGAAAAATGAATTCACATCACCAAACTTATAAAGCTAAAATTGGTGCACATTTTTACTGCACAAGCAACTTTGTCATGACCTAACCAAAAAAGCATATTTTTCAAAGACAAGCAATATTCACATAGCTCTGCCTCACATTTTGAAACAGATAAGGATGGAGAATAACTGATATAAGTCTAGACTTGGCCAATACCATTTATAAATTAATTTCTTCCATTATGTATTTTTATCTTCAGAAGTGAGTTCGGTGAAATATGTATCCTAATAAGATTTATTAAAATGTCGATCTAAGATCAAGCAATATTAAGTTCCTCAGGGGTCTAACTGGTTTCACCCCATCTTTGAGGAAAAGTGAAAAGCATTCATCTTTGGCAGTATGAAGACTGGAAAAGAGAATTACCAGGATTCAGGAATACAGTGCATTTTATTTTTCATTGAAAAGTATATTCAAATTCACATAGTTCAGGATATTTTTCTCCTGTTTCTCCCTTGGATCATTCTTCTGGTGATACTTCAAATGGTGTACAAACAAATAAATAAATAAAAAGAGTTGAAAAATTAAAAGTAAATACTACTAACCCAAATTAGAAGAGCCAATCAATACATGAAATACCTGCAACCCGTCATATTTACATCTCATTAGAATCCAATATATACACTGAAGCTGGTATAGTAGCAAGTAATATGCCTAGAGCAGTAGAGTGACATGAAAACTAATTGCACATAAAAAGCTCTTATATACTCTGATGTGTGATATACAAATACCTCGCCACATTGCAATATACCTCGCCATAGACACATGGAGATTACATTTATGACCAGAAATTGTTGTATTAAGTTAAGGCATTCATCATCTGAGATTCTCAGAGATACATTTATATTTATAACACCATACACCACTAGAAAAATTCAGAACGAAATAAAACAGAGGAAAAAGAGGGTCTTTGAACTCTTTAAGTTACGGACTTAAGGCACAAATTTACTAACAGATAATTATTTAAGTAGTAACAAAATTGCATTCCTCTAACCTAAACTATAAACACCTGGAGCATTTATTGATATCCTAATTCTCTAATGAATATTAAGTCGGAAACTCTCGCAAATTGCGGTAATTGGTAGTGAGGATATAATTCCAACGGCACTACTAAATTGTGCAGTGAGACTACAGTCCAAACCAGTAAATGGAGGCCACTAACTTACTAGTTATTACAACTTAAAAACTGGTTATTTCAGTCCTCATACATAATAGCATGGAAAATGCACTTACTTTTTGCCGTGTCCAGTGAAGCTGTACATTTCTCATGTGAATTCTCAACAACTGGGGCACCCAAAAGAGAAAACAACTGACAGTTAGTAAAGCGAAGAACAACGTACTTCACACTTTGCAGAAGGAGTTTAATGTCTCAATTTTATGAAATATTACCCCTAACTCCTTAAACCGAACGATGATCAAATGCAAATCGAAAATTCGACTACAAGAGTGCAAGTGTAACTAAAATTAGGTTAATTAACTATGCCACCAACCTTCCCTATTGTGACATGCCAACAGAAACCACTGCTCACAATTACAGTATTACTAAACCACTCAAATGGTGTTTATGAAAGTACTCAAAGTAGTTTAGCCAAGTCTTTAAGTGGGTTATGAAACAACACAATATCTCAAAATACAAAGTTATTATACCTTTTTTTTGTTGAAACCAAGTTATTAAGTTTGATTATTTGAACAAACAGTACCATTAGCAACATAATAAATTAAGACATAATGACACAAAAGTAGTCAAATTCTCAAAATGCACATTTGAAAACCTTGATTTGTTCTCCCAATTTCCACTAGACAAAAACCTTCCCAATTACACATTCCTTATCCACATCACATTCCCACATTAATTACACAAAAACCCCAATTACCCTACAGCACCAAAACCCCAAAACAATGAAAATGCAGAACTAACCCCATATAACAATCACAAAAAAAATCAGATTTTGAATAAACCCCATTAATCAAAAGAGCAAAACGGACCTGGAAAAATGAAAGGAAGGCGATAACTCCATGAAAAAGTGCAACACCAACATTCACAGCGAAAAGGGTCCTCGAAAAACAGTGAGAATCACCGTGTTCCGACATGGTCCCACGTTGTTGTTGGGTGATTTTGTTTGTTCTAAAAACAACGAGAAAAACGATGTTGGTGTTGTTGAATCGTAGAAATGGAAAGATAAAGAAGATTAAGATCTATCTATGTGTGTTTCAATGAGATTGATTGAGAAATTCATTGTAGCAGCAAAAACAACAACACACATCATAACCTCATGTGGATTTATTTTCTGTGTGATTGAAATACAAATTAATTTTTCTCTTTCTTCTTATTTATAATCGTTTTTAACTAAATTGTTGATATACTATGATTGTGTATAAAGTTTAAGAGATTAATAAATTGAATATGATTTGAGGAAAATATCTTTATTAAATTTTCATATTTTATAATTAATTAATGTAAGAAAAAGATATTCCAATGTACTATTTACTGTCTATCTACGTGTCAGCTTTTCATGCATTTTTTCTCGCCTAAATACACATCCTAATCGTTGATCTATGTTCATCCACAATTCTCCGACATTTTCATTATCCCAAATCCAACAAACTCTTCGTTTACCCTAATTTCATTTCATCTAACTTCTTTCATCCTCAATTCTTCAAACTTCAGCTGACTTTTCTCATCTCAATACTTTGAACTTTTCATTTTCCTTCATCTCACCAAAATCTCTATCATCCATAATTTCTCCAACACTTCATTATCTCTCGATTTCAAAATACAAACTTGGTTTATTCTCGAAAGAAGATTTTTCTTTATTTTTCTTCATCTTCTTCATCTTTCTTCTCTATATTATATTCTCTCTTTTCTTTTTCCCTACATTGTTCAAATTTTTAGATCATTATTTTTCCTTTATATTAATCTTTGTATTCATCATTTTTTATATTTTGCTTTATTAATTATGATCTTCATTTGAACTTCATGTATTAAGGGTAGATCTGACTTATTATATTCTCCACGATAAACATATTCATCAATTTTCCTTTATATTTTTCTTTTTATTCATCATTTTTTTATATTTTTCTTTACTAACTATTGACTCCATTTGAGCTTCATGTATTAAGTGTAGATCTGATTTATTATCTTCTTCAAGGTAAACATATTCATCATTTTTCCTTTATATTTTTATTTGTATTCATCATTTTTTATTCCTGTACTAACGATGGTTTCCACTTGAACTTCAAGTTTTAAGGGCAGATTTGACTTATCATCTTCTTCAATGTAAACATATTCATCATTTTTCCTTTATATTTTTCTTTTTTATTCATCTTTTTTTTATATTTTTCTTTACTAACTATGTTCTCTAATGAAATTTCATTGTCGTGATTTTTTTGTAATGTTATAAAAATCACTTTTTTAAGTGTAGATCTGACCAATATCTTATAAAATCACAACTTTGATTTTCTTTTACGTTGTCATGATTGTTAATGTCAAATTTATTTTTCACATATTAATATTCATAATCATATTCTTACTATTGACGTGACGTGTTTTTGTCTTCATTAGAATAACAATAAAGGAAAATTCATAAGATAATAGAAACTGCATAGGTGAATAATGAAAATAAATTTTGTTATACAGTTATAATTTGCAAACTAATAATTACTAATTACTAATTAATTTGAATAAATATCGTTGGCCATTATGAAAGAAATAAAAGTGATGTACGGGAATAGAAACATATATTGTCATTTAATGTGGTGCTTATTGGTGATATCGATGATGTTATTTAAACTGAAAAATAATATATAGTAATCGCTACATGCAAATTAGTACGTCTCCTTTAATTTAAAAAAAACTAAAAAATTAATTATAATGTTCTCATTTCCATTTATTAATATTGTTCATTTACTTCTATTATTATCTTTAAAATATTTTAGCAGTTTTGATCCTAAATAATTAAGGATTCCATTATTTTGAAAAAGAATCGAACTATATAATTACAATTTTCCTATTTCAATGGTCATTTATTACTAAAATTTTATTTTTATCTATTAAAATATTATTTTCAAAGTTGTCATACTAAATGATTAAACCCGTATTTATTTTATTTGATGAGTGTCAACTTATTTTTCTTAAACCATTAAGTATGGGTAGAAGAATAACAAGGTTGCAAAAAAATATTATTAATAGGAATATGTTGCTAATTTTATTCATTTATGACAATAAAATTAATTTTAAAAGATGTTACTCCTTAGACAATCACTTCCTTTTGTTTTTGTGATTTGAACAAATTGGTAGGAGTTGACTAAAAAATGCTGAAATTGAAAAACAATTTTTTAATTAAAATTGGAAATATGATCGATCCCAAAATTAATTGTGTTGATAAATTTTTAATTTTTAAGAAACGGAATAAAAGACATTCAAAATCAATGACTAATAGAGATTAAATAGAAATTTAATCTCAAAATACAATCATCATTCAAATCCCAAAATTAATTATGGAGAACAACTATTTAATTTTAAAAAAAAATAAAATAAAAGGCATTCAAGGACAATCATGTGTAATAAACATTAAAAAGAAATTCAACCCAAAATACAATCATCAATCAAATCCCAAACTTAATTGTGAGAAACAACTATTTAATTTAAAAAACGGAAAAAATGACCTTCAAAGGGCAATCATGATTAATAACTCTTTCTGAATTTTAATTTTAATTGTTAAAAATAAATATTTCTTTGCTCATTTAAATATGATTATTGTATCTTCTTTACTCATTTTTTCTACTCATACCTATTTCCTCCCTCTTCATCTCTCCCATACTTACAATGGGAGGTTTCATTCATCGGGTTGATACTTATTTTGTCATGATAAATGATTAAACTCGTATTTATTTTGAAAAAAAACTAAGTAATTAATTATAATGTCTCATTTTGTATACCTTTTAAAAAATATAAAATAATAAATCAATTATAGTAACAAATAATATCATGAAAATAAAAGAAAATATCAACAAGTTATATTAACAAATATATAAGTTTTCTATATGTACATGTCTATATTAAGAATGAACAATACAAGTTTTTATTGTATTTATTAGTTAACCAAATATATAGACTATTGAATATGAAAATCAATCAAAAAATTACAAAAATGTATGGGTAACTTGTGTTTATGAATACACATGTAATATGTTTGCTTTAATCATTCAAATGCACAAACAGCTTGTGTATTCTTAATAACCATTTGAATACATGTAATGTGTGTTGTGTGTTCTTAATCATATAACATAAAATACCGACCCGTGCAAATACACGGGTATTTTGCTAGTTTTCCATTATAAGATTGATCTCAATTTGAATAAAATAGAAGGGAAATTATTAAGAGAATAATTAGTAATATTGAATGATTGGAAAAACATAAATAGTAGTTTCATCCAATTCATAAATTAAATATGTGTATTCAAAAATACTAAAAGAGAGTAGTATAATGGTACCGGGTAGAAAAATTGAAAGAGAAAATAAGAGTAATTCTTAAATTAGATGAGAAAATGTATATAAAATTAAAATATGGTGTAATTATTACTATGATGTAATTTTCATTTTCCTATTTTGCCCATAACATTATTTTATTTATACAAAAATAACTATATAATCCAAGATAACTACCACTCTCTCAACTTAAATTAAACATTATAATAAAGATAAAAATATCATAATATAGATTACACTGAACACAAAAAATATATTATAATTCGCCAAAATGAAATATATAAAAATTGAATACTTAACATCATATAATATGGACCAGCAGATATGAAGTGTCTGTCAACACAATAGTATAAATAAAGGTAAATTTATTGAAATATGATATAATAAATAATAAAAAATTACATGATTGGAGAAATATAAAGTTATTGTTGTTTTTTATCTTTTAAATTTTATTGTACACTCGTTTAGTATTGCTCCTTAATTAATATTTTAATGAAAAATAAAAAGTAGTATAATCAAATATTTTAATAAATGTTACATATAGAAATTATAAAATATCTTATAAAACATCTACCTAGTATCTAATAATAATGAGTACAAGTAAAAATATAATAACTGTAATTAGGGTTTTCTCAAAAATGTACTCACGATTTTCTATCAGGATTAAACCGTAGAGAATAAAGTATCTCCGCATATTAGGAGATAAATTATCTCTTTTAACCAGTAAAATCATGACTGTCTTATGTTTTTTGTCCAGGTCAACATCAATCACATTAAGTTACTTTATGAAAGAGATATAAGACACACTTAGATCTCTAAAACGATCAAAATATTAAATATTCAATGTCTATGAGTGACACTTGTTAGGATGGACAATCATACACTCCGAAATGAAGTAGTTCCTTACCAAAAGATAAAGAATACCATCGGTAATACCTAAAAAAAATTTAAGTTTCATTAATTTAGTTTAATTTGTAAAGACAGAAAAATGTCTATAAAATATTGAGATGTGGTAGACATAAATACAAATTTATTAACATTATATTGTTTATTGTTGGTGCAGCGGAGGTGATCGTTGCACATCGTTAGTCATAGACAATCAAATAATGCATATGATAAATAGAAGAGAAGAAACAAGAAATTTAGTAACGAGGTTCGGCCAATTATGCCTACGTCCCCGAGAGCGCTGAGCGGCTACCAAAATATTATTAGAGGATAATGATTACAAACCCTATCACACCCATGAGCCCAATTGCCCATGAGTGTTTTTATTTGGTGTTTATATCTAGCGCACACATTACATCAAGGGACCTCAGTCCAATTTATAACATTGATTACTCTACTCTATTTCAATACTAGGTAATATGAGATTAATATAATAACATATTTTAAACATTCACAACATTTATAAAAAACTCTAGAATGGAAATCAAATCTAATACTCCACAATCAACCGAATTAGTATTAATGGTTAACATCTTAAGTGAGTAATCAAGCATTCAATTATAAAGAACAACAAAACCATAAAGTTTATGGAATCACATGACATATTAGAAGGATAATGACCTCTATCCTTTCCCCTTATTATCATAGCCCACAAAATAAAGTGTATTGTTTTTTTCTCGAATTTACTTCATAAATTATTGAGAATAAATACATGAATATGCATCTGAATACTGGAAAATAATTTATTGTGGGCATAGTTTATTGATTACGTAGACTGCAATCTTCATGCATTCTGTCCCAAATTTTGTGGATACTTTTTTAGCCCGAAGTATACTTATGCGGTTACATGATGTACACTGTATGGACAATATTTGTTGAAGTGTCATAATTAAGGATGACAATGGGTCTGGATGAGTCCGGGTAGTACACTACTCGGACCTGTCCCGTTCCTTCATTTTGGGACTCATACCCGCCCCAGACCTAGGCAGATACCCGTTGGGTCTGCTACCCACTGGTCTATGGGTAACCAACGGATCTATAGGTACCAAAAAATTCACATAATATTTAAAAAAGTGCAAAAAAGTTATAAATTGTAAAAAAAAATATAATCCAACTTGTGGGAATAAAAAAAGAGATGATAAAAAAATTATAAAACATAAGTCACAACTTTAAATTGTTAGGGTTAGAAATTAGAAAATAAGAAAATATGTTATGAGCTGCTAAAGATATGTGTGATCATTATTCAAAGCATGTAACTATTATCTCATAGCTATCAATTAGGATTATTCAACCTTCTTTATAGGATTGAAGTTCATAGTGAAAAATCATGGTAGAAAATGTACTAATTCTATTTTATAAATTAGTGGAGAAATTGAAATTCAACTTTTTTTTTACTTACAACAAGTTCTTTGTCCCTTTATTATTATTTTAAATATTTTCAAAACATACTAATCATATTGGAATAATAAGATAAGGTCAAATATTTTATTATTTTTAGTAATGACATTTTAATAAAAATGTATAATCTGAAATATTTAAACTATCTGTTTTTTTATATTAAATATGATTTTTTTATTTGATCTCGAGTTGTCTACCTTATTTTTAGTCATCTCCAATAAGTCTTAAAATAATGATAATAAATTAAGGATAATTTATGTAGGTGAAAAAAATGAGAGATTATTTATATAATTTCACTAAAATTCAGGAAATTTAAGTATAATTTATACTTTATATTAAAATTTGGAATTCAAAAAAAATCAATATCACATGGATGAATTTCCATAAATTCCTATGCATAAATGTAGATATAATATCTCATTTAAGTATTTAGTAATTGTCATTACTGGTTTCGTCTATTTATATAGATTTTGTTAATAAAATTAGACATGAATTAATCTTATTATTTGAATGGTCAAAATTTAAATATAAATACATATAAAGTATTTAATAATAAAAATTGTAACAATGGTTATATTTCCTCAAACATGTCCCTTAATTACCACAGCAATAACCCTTAAAGGAGAAAATATATATCTCCTAAACAAGACAGTTTCAACCTTTCAGAACTTCTTAGATACTATTTTTATCTAATAAAATTATGTATTGTCATTATATCATTATATCAATAACTCATTGGACATGAGTATAATATTTAAATTTGGACATGCAAAATTACAAATCATTCTTTCAAACACCGAATACTATAATGATTGATGAACTTGTGATAACCATTTGTAAAATAGTAAGAGCTTTTCATGCAAACATCATTTTATATGTAAATTATTAGCTATCAAAGCATATCAACACAAATTAAGGTAGACACTACAAATATAAAATAAAATAGTTGATATCATTAAACCCACATGTGTTTGTGAATTAAATGAATCTCCTTTATAATGACTAATAATAATAAGAAACAGCATTAACAACTAAATCAATTATCAATAGTTTATCTCCTTAGAGAATCAATTTCATATAACAAAAAACTAAGCTTTGAGTCTTTATCTCCTTGAGCCACATATAATTTCCTTAATTCTATGTCTCTCAAGACATCGTTGGATTTAGGAAGTAATTTGGATCCAGGTTCCATGTCAGGCAGCTTCTTAACATCACGGATGACATTGATAATAGAATACGGATCACTCAACTCTTCATTTATATCATTGATAGGACCTCTAGTGGCACACTAAATTGCTCCTAGTATTTTATCAAGGTATAATTGGTCATCTTCTTATGTTGTATTTTCTTACTCTCTTTTCCTGATCATTTTTTATTTTCCTTCCACTTAAAGAACTATCTTCAGAGTTGTTAATTTTAAAATTTTCAAACTCATATGTACAACCAATACTAGGACCACCATCCCGAATACTTGCACCAATAGTTGGGTCTAGCGTCCTACATTTGTTTTGTTGCCACTGTGAAGTGCAAAATGTGGTGACCACTCTTTTATTCTCCTAGATTTAGCAAATAAAGTCAAGTTTTTTTTAAATCCTTATACTTCTCTCTCTCACTGCAATACAATTCCTTTTTCTATTTACATATCAATGCTTAGTTTAAACGTCAACAATGTTGTTAAATGGATTATATGTTTTAATGTATTATAAATTGATTTGTAATATTTTAATGGTTTGTGTTGCTCTAATTTTATAATTATTTACAAATTTACGCTGTTGCTATTACATGATTTAATGTCTTATTCCATCTATGTTTTCTGTCTGTTTGCTTGTAATAAATGAATTGTAGTTGAAGCAGTTGAGTAGCTTATCGAAGATTTAAAGTAGTGTGGTTTATCTATGACTCACAATATCGTTCTAGTTTTATTTTATGTAATTATGTTAGTACCCTTATGCTCTGGTAGGATTAGACGTTGATATCTCGACATTTTATTGGTACCTTGACATTTTGTTGGTTGATTTTGGAAAAGATAGTATTTAATATTATCTCGTGAGATGATGATTTACTATGCTGGGAAATTTACTTATTATATGTTTTCATGAGGATTAGAAATAATTATAAAGTTTTTTTTTGAAAATTCTCCTTTACTTTAGAACATACCTTTAAATTATTTATTTTTCCTGGGTGTTACAACTTATGGAAGTACAATTTATAATATTAAATTCGTTAAATTAAAGAAACGTGAGTATATAAGTATTGTCTCTTCAAAATGATAGTGTTAATAAAGAATTTGACTCTTATAGGGCTAAACTAGCTTTGTCATATTTTATCTTTATTTATATTTTACATTTCCAACTTATATCTTATCACCTCTTTAAAATTAAATGTATCATTATTGTTGTGCCCTTCTTTTTAGTATAATAACTTTTATTTATGAAAATATTAATTTTAAAATGTTGGGCGACAAGTTTCCAAACACTAGTTAAATATAAAAGGAATATAATATTAAAATGTAATAAATACTATAATAAAAAATACAAACAATAGATTACAAATATGTATAAAGGACAACCTAAATTTATAATGTTATCTAATCATCACAACAAAACATGCTCTTAGCTGAAAATTATCTAAAAATATACCCATATTGTTTTTACTTGGACTGTGATAAACTTTTTTAATAGAATCTACTCTTTCTAAAATAAAAGTTTATTTTTCATAATCAATTTTTTTAAAAATTCAAACCAAATGGTTCTCAAAATGTCAAAAGCTCACTCTATATTTATTCTCTTACATAATTTTTACATCTTAATTTTCTTTCTTATTTTATTATTTCTATCATATCACATCATTAATTATATCCCTATTTTCTCTTCATTCTTATCTATTTTCTTTCTACACTAATTATAAAATAGATATATGTTGTTCCGAATTATTTGTTACATATTGTCTCCAACAATGATAATGAAGCAAATATAGCCATAATAATAAATGTTTAAATTTTTTAATTATCATGTATTTATATTATAACTTATAAGACAATAGAGATACATGTTCCTAACCTACGCCTTTTCAATATGGAAAAAACTTTTCTAACTCCAATAGAGAGACAAATTATGTTTTTTTTTGTGTACATTGAACGATAACAATTAATGTCACAATATTATATTAAGGAGATAATAAAGTCATCATTATGACTTTTCTTTTACTTTTTTAATGCACTCTCCTCTCCGGTAAACTCACTCTTTCGAATAAAAATGTATACTTTTATATATATTGAAATGACATTTTTATCATTAAAAATACAAGAAAAAACAAGTATTTGCCTCCCCATTATCCTTGTTCGTGTAGGATGATCATTTTTTTAAATAATAATAAATTGAAAATCTCTTACGTATTCAATAAATCAATATATAAAAATTTATTTCCTTCATCATAAAATATTATAACTTACCACCAATTACTATTATATTTCCAGCTGTAGTCTCACAACAAAACAAAGCATGTGAGCGGTACTATTTGACTTGCATGATAAATATTTGTACTTACTCATTTTCATTTTGCACATAATTTAGTTCTCTTTCTCTCTTTTTTTCTACCTTTGTTTCTCTGAAATTTGATCACATTTTCCATGGCAGAATCACCTCAAGAAGTGCAACTATCCTTGAAGGGTAAGTTTGATATATTCATATTTAACATTTACTACACATATTTACATGGTTAGCGATACCAATTTTAGTATGTGGTATCCGGTTCTATATAGTTTATCACTTTTTATATTATCGTTATAAAACTTCTTCTATAAAGAACCCGATATGTGGTACGTTGAATCAGGTACGCGAAATGTAGACTAAATGAGATAACCATAATGTTATATGACTTACATTTCCTGAATGTGTTGTAGCAGCTAATGAAGTGAAAGAAAACTCAATGGAGGATAATTTTGTTGAGAATGAAATATATGAAACAAGAAGCAATTACCAAAAAAGAAAGTGGCATTGGTTGTTGGTAGCCATATATGTTGTATTTGCATTGTTAGGCCAATCAATTGCAACACTTTTGGGAAAGTTGTACTATGAGAATGGTGGAAATAGCAAATGGATGGGAGCATTTGTTCAATTTATAGGTTTCCCTATTGTTGTACCATGTTATTATATCTCATCACTCAAAAGTACAACTAGAAATAACTTGAATATCAAGCAACCTTCAACATCTACTTCTATGGTAGCACTACTTATGTATATCACCTTGGGTCTACTCGCTGCGTTAGAATGTTATTTCTTTTCGCTGGGGCTATGGTATCTCCCAGTTTCTACTTATGCGATAATTAGTTCGTCACAGTTAGCCTTCAATGCTTTCTTCTCGTTCTTCCTCAATTCGATGAAGTTCTCGCCTTACATAATAAACTCTCTAGTTCTTCTAACTATCTCCTCAACTCTCCTTATATTTCAAACCGAAGCCGAAAACGAACATTCAATTGAAAGATCTAAGAAAAAACAGGTGATCGGATTCATATGCACAATTATAGCATCAGCAGGGGAAGGGTTGTTGCTTTCGCTTACACAATTCGCGTTCGAGAAGGTTCTAAAACGAGAAAGTTTCCATGTCATAATGGATGTGATAATATATCAATCGATTGTAGCTACATGTGTTACTTTTGTAGGACTTTTCGCGAGTGGCGAGTGGAACGGACTGCGAAATGAAATGAATACATATGAGCTGGGGAAGACATGTTATGTTCTGAATCTGGTTTTCATTGCGATAACTTGGCAACTCTATTCCATCGGTAGTGTAGGGCTGATTTTCGAGGTTTCTTCGCTCTTTGCCGATTCTCTTAGTGTCTTGGCTGAGCCAATTGTTCCGATTTTGGCAGTCATATTCTTTCATGAAACAATGAATGGTATTAAGGCCATTTCTATGGTGCTATCTATTTGGGGCTTTACATCATATATTTATCATCACTACTTAGATAAAACCAATGCCAAACACTAATCATGTGGTTTGAGTAATCAAGACCAATTAGTGAAGATTAATGTGTTATAGTTAGAATAAGTTATGAACCAACCACCTTCTATGGAATAAATTATGTTTTCATTATTCTCTATTGTCCACTTAGTAGATTGTTGCATGTGTGTGAAAAAATGGCACAATAAAAATACAAAATTGAAGAAAATAAAATGCAATAATTAATCTTAAT
The DNA here is from genome assembly GCA_009771035.1 of Lupinus albus. NCBI lineage: Eukaryota > Viridiplantae > Streptophyta > Magnoliopsida > Fabales > Fabaceae > Lupinus > Lupinus albus. The sequence continues at coordinate 15,903,206 of CM020010.1, forward strand.
GTTGTATTAAGGTATAACACCTCACTCTTACATGCGATTTCCCGATCCCATGAATACAATGAGTGTGTTATCCATCCGCTTAAATAACTCATGCAGTATTTTATTTCCCACAAAGGGAGTTTCCCACGACTCGAAAGCATGACATCAAATACAAATAATCATTATTCACATGAGTCGCTACCATTAACTCATGACCACGGGTCGCATGTCAGGACTAAGATGTTATAGAAGGAATCCTCTTATTTCTAAATTATAAACCAACCAAAATAAATACCAAACTACAGTTCCAACTTTCTCAAATACTTACAATAAAAACCAGCTCAATAGGGAAATATAACAACAAAAAAGATGCTTAATCACATGGTTACATTTACATATGGACGTTAAAAATTAAAGGGTGTACAATTAATCATTTGTAAAATTTACTAATACAATAATATTAGTATAAAATATGTATATATAACTTTACTGGTATACGATTTAATTAGTCAACTACCGGTTGAACCCTTATATGACTATATCATTATCCATAACTTATTAATAATATTGGTTACACTAGTGTAGTTTTGAAGAGCAATGTGGGTAAAGATCATATATCTATATTTTTATTGAATGTTTTCAACTTATATCATATTATATTTTAAAAATTAAATTTATCAAAGTCACTCAAAAATCAAAATAAATTTTTTATTTTTAAATTTTAGTATATGTTACCTTTATTTATACAAGTACAAATCTGCAATTTTAAGTTTGTTAAATTGAAGAAATGCGAGCATATAAGTATTGAGTGTCTTAAAAAAGATAATGCTAATATAGAATTTGACCATTGACATCCTAAACTAGTTTTGTCAAAATTTTACCTTTATTGATACTTTATTTTCAAACTAATATTTTATTATCTCTTTAAAATTAAATATATCATCATCATTATGTATGCTTTTTATAATTTTAGCATATAAAACTTTTATTTATAAAAATATTAATTTATAAAATGCAGGGTGGCAAATGTCAAATTTTCTGGTAAAAGCAATACACTACTCAAATGATGTAATAAATACTATAATAAAAAATATATAAACAATAGACTAAAAAATATGTATAAAGACAATCTAAATTTATAATATTATTGGTACTCATTGTATTTTTAGTTTTTGTACAATGATGTAGACCAAAATAATATTATTTTTAGAATACTCCTTAAAAAATATTAACACCTATAAAATTTATGGGTATTTCTAAAAGTCAATTGACTCTTTTAATATCTTAGGGATTAAATTACTTCATCTAAAAAATTTAATTGATAAAAAATACTAAAAAAATATCATGATGATGACATCTAAGAAGAAAGCTTCTCAATATGTATTTTCAAAGATTAAGAGTTGATGACCAAAGAGAATCTATATTCCTTTCTCTTTATTGGTGAATAAGATCATAAGTGAGATATGGTTGGATAATATTTTATATCATATTGTAACCTAGATTTTGGTGAGGTATAGAGTAGGATATAATTGGTCATGTTGGTCAGTCATATTTATTTGGTTACTGTATTTTCCACATATTTTTTAAATATTATACCAGTTATCAAATTTGTTAAAATACTCTTATAGTGATATAATTGATGGTTTACTAATTAAACTGCATATTGGTGAGGTTAGATATACATATATAATATATTAACGTTAATATTGAAAAATTAATAAAAAACAATAATTTTTTATTTTCATTAAAAATTAATTTTAAATAAAAATCGGTGAGTATATTCATTTCTCTTTATTTGTTTCATATGATCTTATATGTTATTTAGATAACGAGACAAAAAAATTTAAAACAAACTTTAAAAATACATTTAGTAAGAACTTTTCAATTAACATTACATCATAGAATTAACAACATAATGTCATTACTTAACAATATAACATTACAGTTTAACTGTAAGATTCCATCTCAAAACCAATTGACAATGTGAGAAGTAGCCCAACACGTATTTAAACCATTCCCGAGACAATGAGGTAGCGATGTGGAACTTACTTCCCAACATTAACAACATAACAATCACATTTATAAATTAACTTGATATTACAATTATAGATTAATATAATATTACGATATATATTAACATGATATTACACAAGTTTGGGTACCTCATTAACCGGACCTAAACCCATCTAACAGAGAGTCTTAAAATCGCGGGTCTCAATTATATACGGGTCCAAAACATGGACCCATAGCTGTAATATTTGCAGTATCTGTGGATCCGGATACACATTGTCATCCCTAACTAGAAAAGTCAAGTTTATTTCAAACATGTCAAGTCATCTAACATAACTCAGCTAAATTTGTGTTCCTAATGTTGATTGCAGAAATATATAACTATCACACATATGCACAAATCTGCAATTTTAAGCTTCTCAGTAATTTACAAAAGCATTGATACAAAAAATGATAATTATTCACAACAAAGCATTGGTCACTACAACTCAATATACAATGTTTAGTCCAAGTAACTTCAATTCATAACCTTCTTACTACAAAAATAATAGCATGCCATGCTGAGCAAATAAAATTAAAAAATAACTCACTAACCATGGACATAATAGATAGATTACCATTTTCTTCTTATATTCTGCCATTGTTATATCAAATTCGGCGCGTTTTTCTGTCGCTATATCGTAGTATTGAACCTTCTCCTGTCACATGCTAGTGTTATTAAAGTAGAACTTCTTTTAGATAACATAAAAAAAATTCATTATGAAAGAAGATTACAAGGGTGGAAAGATAAAACATCCTCCATCAGAAAACTCGAGTAACCTTGTACATTGACAGTCTAATTTATATGTAATAAATGAAACCAGAATCCCCTTTGGAGTACCGTGGGCCGAACAGCAATAAGATAATCAAAGACTACCGATATAAAGTAGCTGAAGATTTTAATTCGACATTAAATTTAAGTTCAGCAAATAACTACATTCACAAACACAATTTACTACACTTCTAGATTACTAACATCATTTTATGACTAAGTTCAAGCGATCATGTTCAAGTGTTCAACCAATTCAAAGACTTTAACAGGTCGGATAGAATTCCCTTAACCAGTTTTTAAACTTCGATTTATGATTTAATCATTACCTTTGAGGGCAACTGCTAGGGTCAGTAGGGTGGAAGAAGAAAGTAAGCCTACAACATCAATCTTTAGTTTTCTCTTATTTTGAGTAGCTTTAGGTTTCGTTCTGGAATTTTTCTGCCACGCCAATCTCTTCACTCCCTCATGTGTTTTTATCTTCAATACTAGTTTTCTGAAAATCAATTGCAACACTATGTTTAGTCATTGAAACTATTTCAGATGTTAAATAGTAATTATCATTTTCCCCCAACAACAACTGAAACCAGATGAAAAAACCAGTTTAAGTTAAAAATCTCATCACCTTGATCAATTTCTGATCTAAAGTATAGTCTGAAGCAGCCATAAGTTGTGGATACTCTATGGACACGTATCCATGACGAATCGGAGCGTATTGTGTCGAATACTTGTCCGACACCGACACGTGAAGGAGTTTCAAGTATGCGTGCTTCAAAGGCCATAACATAAAAATCAACAACAAAGTCCCACCCATTTTTTAATCTTCTATTTACCCTTTTTCCTAAATTGTTAACCACAGTTACCATTTACCAAGAACATGGTATAGGTACATTGTCCCACCTAAACTTTATACTATAATGTCTCCTCTTTCACATATTCTTCCCCCCTTAACAAGTACATTTTGAATAGCAAAAACTCATAAAATTACAATTGACTTTTAAACTTAACATGTAGTTGTATACATTTTAATATTAAATTTTCATATATACTAAGATTAATATATTAAAATATCAAAATATAAATTTTAATATGTAATTTAATTAACTAGAACGATATATTACCTTTTATATTACTTAAATTGTGGCATGTTAGGCTAAATATCTTATTTTAAAAACATAATCCTAACTTATTTACAAAAAAAATATGACATATTATTAGTCATGTAATCGATTACTTTTTGGGGAACTGACATCTTTCCACCATGCTTATATATATAATTATGTATGCCACATTTATGCATTATTAGGACTTAAGATGGTGGATCAGAACATACATTGTGACAAATAGTTTTATAATAAATATTTAATATAAAGTTCATGTAACATTATTTATAAAAAGATACTTAATTATAAAATGTGCAAAATAAAAAGCAAAATACTTGTATGTTTTTAATACATTCATGATCTTTTTTTACTATAGTACACTTGCTTCCCTCTTTCTTTCTTTTTCTTTTATATCCCATTTTTACAACTTTAATTCTTCCAATTTTAACTCCTCATTCTTTTGTATATTGCAATTAACATATCTCACAATGAGGTAAATCAATGAACCCCATAACCGGATTTTAATGGGAGAAAAAAATGTTTTTATAAGGCAAGATATATGTATAGATTAATTGACAAAGCTGCTATAGTTTAAATTGATATCTTTTGACTAATTAGTAAAGGCCCACTAGATCTTTGTATAAATCAAAAATTCAAAGATTTGATTGTTATAATTGATACATGTTGAGAGTGGCATACACATATTTTAAAAGAGATTAATATTTTAATCATAAAGTGAAAGGATATCCTTAGTTATACAAAAAATAGATATATTTTGTTGGAGTTTTTCAAAGAGGTAGTTGTGAGTTTAAATATACGTGATTATATATCTTTCAAGTTATATATATATATATATATATATATATTTATTTATTTATATTTGTATCAAAGCATCTTTAAAAAATTGTTTAATTATGATGCACTATCAATATAATTTTTATATTGTCAACTAATCATATATTATTTTATATTTTTAAATATAATTACATTAAGATCCAAATATTCCTAATAATTTTACATTGTATAATTTAAAATTATATTTAGATAAGTATGTAATTTTCTAACATTAAGTTTATTTTGATAAGAATAATGTATATCCTCATACCATGAGATAACTTACCTCCTTCAACCAGTAAAAGAATGACATGTGTATTATTTTGTTTAGTTCTAAAAATATTTTTGTAGAAAATTATTAAATAATACACATGTCACGATTTTAGTGATTGTATAAGATAAATTATCTCCTTATCCCAGTAGATACATTATTCTCTTTTTAGAATACCTAATAGTAATGATACGCATACCAAAGTGAGTGGTTGAATCGACATTAATAATGACATATAAAAACTACATATCCTATTATCCAACCATACACATTGATTCTTAAATGTTATTTAGCTACCATTCACATTTATTTATTTATTTATTTATATATATCATTACCTAAATTAATATGTGTTATGGCTTGCAAACTTAAGTATATATCATTACCTAAAGTCACATAGTTATCATTATATAAACTATTGAAGTAAACTATGAACAATTGAATTTTACTTAAATATACGTGCATATGACTATCACGTAACTAATAACTAACTTTTAATTATAATGATTTATATGAGAATTATTCTGACTTGAATAATCTTATATATATCATTTCCTAGATTAATGTGTCATGGCTTCCAAACTTGAGAAAAACTTGCTTAAAAACAATCCTAACACTTCATATTTAAAGATAGTGAATTAAAGAGTGACAACTCATTAAATTATGGGTCGTATATTACCAATTCAATTTTTGTCTTCCCCTTTCTCATTTCCTCTCCCTCTCTCAGCCATTAGCAATAGCATTTTCAAGCTTCCTTAAACCTCAAAGTCCTTCTTCTTCACCTACCTCCAAGTCCCGTTTTTTTTTCCTCCCCATTTCTGTAAGGATAAAACAATAATTTCAGTGTAAAGTAAAAGATATAAATGTCATTATAATTTGATTTTTATAGACATTTTAAGAGTACTGTTATCACCAGTAATGGAGATGAGTGTCATTAGTTAGAGATGTATGTAAGTAATTTTTTTCTGTTGCAAACTTATGTATATATCATTATGTAAAGTAACATATCTCATGTACCTTTAAGTTGGATGTTCACATCAATCATTATCTAAAGTCTCATATTTACATGTCCCTTTAAGTTGCATGTTCAAATCAATAACATAGTTATCATAGTTTCTTTTTTTCGGATAAGGAGGTGTTTCACTCTCTATCTCAGACCAATCACATATTACCATATGAATAAATGATTTTTTTTTTAAAAACAAAACGTCACATTCTCATTAACTCGAGACAGGAAATGAGATACGGTTTGGGACAAGTGATATTTGTCCTTTTTTTCTCCTTCTTCATATTTAAAACACACCACTCTTCAAACTTAAAAAAAACATTACATAACTCTCCATTGCCGCAGCCACCGTCTCCTCCGCCGTCATTATGCAATCCCTAAACCCCCCAACCCTCTGCACCTCTCCTTTCAACCCATTTCTCACCAAATCACAAAAAAATGAGGGTGCTGAAAAGTAATTTTGAAGAAAAAATGAATCACAAAAAAAAATCAAATCGAACTTTACAAAAGTTGAATGCAATTTTGAACAATTCATTAAATGATTGTGGTTTTTACACCACTTCATAAAAAAAAACATAACCTACTGTCATTCATTATATACATACATATCATGTCATCAATTTAAGACAATACATGTTCATGCATCCATACATCACAAAGCATACTACTATATGTTCAAATACAAAACATGCATCATTCTTGCATAATCACACATTCAAAGGTGGTCGATCGAATTTAAAAAAAAAACAACATTGTTGGACCCAGACGCCGAAATGTTATGACGTTGCTAGACTCAGACGCTAAAACGCTCTTAAAACAAAAAAACATTGTCGGACCTAGACGCCGAAATGTTACGACGTTGCTAGACTCAGACGCTAGAACGCTCTCAAAAGAAAAAAACATTGTCGGACTCAGACGCCAAAATGTTATGACGTTGCTAGACTCAAACGCTAGAACATTTCTTAAAACAAAAAAACATTGTTGGACTCAGACGCCAAAATGTTATGATGTTGCTAGACCCAGACACTAGAACGCTCTCAAAAGAAAAAAACATTGTCGTACTCAGACGCCGAAATGTTATGACATTGCTAGACTTAGATGCTAGAACGCTCTTAAAACAAAAAAACATTGCCTAACTCAGACGCCGAAATGTTATTACGTTGCTAGACTCAGACGCTAGAACGCTCTTAAAATAAAAAAACATTGTCGGAGTCAGACGCCGAAATGTTATGACGTTGCTAGACTCAAACGCTAGAACGCTCTCAAAAGAAAAAAACATTGTCGAAATCAGACGCCGAAATGTTACGACGTTGCTAGACTCAGACGCTAGAACGCTCTTAAAACAAAAAAAACATTGTCGGGCCCAGACGCTGAAATGTTATGACGTTGTTGGACTCAGATGTCAGAACGTTCTTTAAACAAACATCAAATTTATTTTAATGTCTCGAACCACTGAGAGCTCGCAAATTTATTTTACTATTTCGAGCCACTGAGTGCTCGCATATAACTTTCCAGGACCCCGAGCCTGATGTGAATCTCGAGCCACTGAGTGCTCGCATATAATTTTCCAGGACCCCGAACCTGATTTGATTTTATAACTTTCCAGGACTCAGAGTCTGACGTGATTTCATAACTTTCCAGGACCCCGAGCCTGATGTGAATCTCGAGCCACTGAGTGCTCGCATATAACTTTCCAGGACCCCGAGCCTGACGTGATTTTATAACTTTCCAGGACCCAGAGCCTGATGTGATTTCATAACTTTCCATGACCCCGAGCCTGATGTGAATCTCGAGCCACTGAGTGCTCGCATATAACTTTCCAGGACCCCGAGCCTGATGTGAATCTCGAGCCACTGAGTGCTCGCATATAATTTTCCAGGACCCCGAACCTGATTTGATTTTATAACTTTCCAGGACTCAGAGTCTGACGTGATTTCATAACTTTCCAGGACCCCGAGCCTGATGTGAATCTCGAGCCACTGAGTGCTCGCATATAACTTTCCAGGACCCCGAGCCTGACGTGATTTTATAACTTTCCAGGACCCAGAGCCTGATGTGATTTCATAACTTTCCATGACCCCGAGCCTGATGTGAATCTCGAGCCACTGAGTGCTCGCATATAACTTTCCAGGACCCCGAGCCTGATGTGAATCTCGAGCCACTGAGTGCTCGCATATAATTTTCCAGGACCCCGAACCTGATTTGATTTTATAACTTTCCAGGACTCAGAGTCTGACGTGATTTCATAACTTTCCAGGACCCCGAGCCTGATGTGAATCTCGAGCCACTGAGTGCTCGCATATAACTTTCCAGGACCCCGAGCCTGACGTGATTTTATAACTTTCCAGGACCCAGAGCCTGATGTGATTTCATAACTTTCCATGACCCCGAGCCTGATGTGAATCTCGAGCCACTGAGTGCTCGCATATAACTTTCCAGGACCCCGAGCCTGACGTGATTTTATAACTTTCCAGGACCCAGAGCCTGATGTGATTTCATAACTTTCCATGACCCCGAGCCTGATGTGAATCTCGAGCCACTGAATGCTCGCATATAACTTTTCAGGACCCCAAGCCTGACGTGATTTTATAACTTTCCAGGACCTTAAGCCTGATTTGAATCTCGAGCCACTGCGTGCTCGCATATAACTTTCCAGGACCCTGAGCCTGACGTGATTTTATAACTTTCCAGGACCCTGAGCCTGACGTGATTTTTATAACTTTCCAGGACCCCGAGCCTGATGTGAATCTCGAGCCACTGAGTGCTCGCATATAACTTTCCATGACCCCGAGCCTGACGTGATTTTATAACTTTCCAGGACCCAGAGCCTGATGTGATTTCATAACTTTCCATGACCCCGAGCCTTATGTGAATCTCGAGCCACTGAATGCTCGCATATAACTTTTCAGGACCCCAAGTCTGACGTGATTTTATAACTTTCCAGGACCCTAAGCCTGATTTGAATCTCGAGTCACTGCGTGCTCGCATATAACTTTCCAGGACCCTGAGCCTGACGTGATTTTATAACTTTCCAGGACCCTGAGCCTGACGTGATTTTTATAACTTTCCAGGACCCCGAGCCTGATGTGAATCTCGAGCCACTGAGTGCTCGCATATAACTTTCCATGACCCCGAGCCTGACGTGATTTTATAACTTTCCAGGACCCAGAGCCTGATGTGATTTCATAACTTTCCATGACCCCGAGCCTTATGTGAATCTCGAGCCACTGAATGCTCGCATATAACTTTTCAGGACCCCAAGTCTGACGTGATTTTATAACTTTCCAGGACCCTAAGCCTGATTTGAATCTCGAGTCACTGCGTGCTCGCATATAACTTTCCAGGACCCTGAGCCTGACGTGATTTTATAACTTTCCAGGACCTTGAGCCTGACGTGATTTTTATAACTTTCCAGGACCCCGAGCCTGACGTGATTTTATAACTTTCCAGGACCTAGAGCCTGATGTGATTTCATAACTTTCCATGACCCCGAGCCTGATGTGAATCTCGAGCCACTAAATGCTCGCATATAACTTTTCAGGACCCCAAGCCTGACGTGATTTTATAACTTTCCAGGACCCTAAGCCTGATTTGAATCTCGAGCCACTGCGTGCTCGCATATAACTTTCCAGGACCCTGAGCATGACGTGATTTTATAACTTTCCAGGACCCTGAGCCTGACGTGATTTTTATAACTTTCCAGGACCCCGATACTGAAGTGCTTTAATAACTTTCCAGGACCCTGAGCCTGACGTGATTTCATGACTTTTCAGGACCCCTAGCCTAACGTGATTTTAATTATAACTTTCCAGGACCCCGAGTCTGATGTGAATATCGAGTCACTGAGAGCTCGCAATTTATATTTCTGTCTCGAGCCACTGAGAGCTCGCAATTTATTTTTTGTCTCGAGCCATTTAGAGCTCGCAAATTTATTTTCTGTCTCGAGTCACTGAGAGCTCGCAATTTATTTACTGTCTCAAGCCACTGAGAGCTCGCAAATTTATTTTTCTGTTTCGAGCCACTGAGAGCTCGCAAATTTATTTTTCTTTCTCGAGCCACTGAGAGCTCGCAATTTATTTACTGTCTCAAGCCACTGAGAGCTCGCAAATTTATTTTTCTGTCTCGAGCCACTGAGAGCTCGCAATTTATTTTCTGTCTCGAGCCACTGTCTTCAGCCATTGAGTGCTCGCAAATTTATTTTTCTGTCTCAAGCCACTGAGAACTCGCAATTTATTTTTCTGTCTCGAGCCACTGAGAGCTCGAAAATGATTTAAATACTTGTCAATTAGTTTTGAGATGAAACTTTACACAATGCAATGCCGGTGTCACCACCTGCACAATTGCTTCGAATCTTGGGAGAAACACAATGCAAAAGTTGGCCATTTTAGTTGGAGAGTCAAGGCCATATAAACCCCACACCTGAATTCCATACTTCGGATGAGCGGACTAAAGTCCCATACCTTACAATTTGGAATTTTGGACTAGATCTCCTATATTTGGTAGCTTTGGTTTTGATATGATCCAGTGAAGTTTGATTACTATAAATATGTAATTATATAAATTGCGATGTTCATGATACATGGTAAGTGTGTATTGTTCTCGTCAATCAGTTTTTGGTGCTGGATGAGTTCGGGTAGTACTTGGTCGTAATAAGTAGTGTAAACTACCATTTGGTTCCTGGAAGATGGGGTTGACATCAAATGGAAAAACCATCCTTTTGTCCATGAAATGTGAGTTTAAAGGACTAAATTGATGTTATTTCCAATTATCAAGGAATTAAATTGATGTCAGCTTTATATGATTGAGGAACTGAATTAATATCACTCTTCATCTTTCAACAACTAAGTTGGTGTCACCTATCTTGTGACTTCCCTAAATTATCCTTTATACCCAATTACCAATTCTTCATTCCAAGTAAGAGCTGCTTGTGGAAATTAAAGGAAAGTTAATTTGTCTGATCAGTTGTAGATGAACTTAGTCTTAATTAGGAGCGAGCAGGATTCGACTATACCCGCTCACCCGATATGGCTTGACCATAATCGGGTCTGAATAAGTTCGGGTCTTATAGGGTCTAGGGTCGGATTCAGGTTCAAAAATTAGACCAGTCAATATTTAGGGTCGGGTAGAGACCAAATATGACTCGTCCCGACCCATCCCATGGTCACCGACTCTCTTGATGTTTGTATGTGTCTCTATTCAAATGTGTACAGAGTAATGATACATTTTTTGTTGAAAATATCATTGATTCTCTAATTTTTCATCGTATCTAACCCTGAGAATATTTAAGGTCAGATTAACTTCGGGTGTAGGGTCGAGTCTGAGATCAAAAAAAATTAACAACATTTAGGGTCGGGTAAGGACAAACCTTAATCCGTCCTAACATATCCCATGGTCACTCCTAGTCTTAATGTTTGGTTCTTCATGTATACCTTAATTAACACAATGTAATCATACCTATTGGTACTTTTCAGGTCAATTACATTAATGCACATGCAACTTTCACTCTTGCTGGTGACTTGGCAAAGATTAATGCAATTAAAAAGGTTTACAAACTGACATTTATGTTCTGTTAACTTTCTTTTGGTTAGTTATTATAGTGCAACTTTAATTGACGTGTTGTAATTGGTGGCACATAGAAGTGGCATAGAGAAGTGTTATAAACAACTTGTGTTCTATATTTTTATGTTTGGTCCATGTTAGTATTTTATCCCGGTGTTTTAAATTGCGGACCGCATCATGCAGCTGCAATATTGCGGTTGCGGTAACCGTCGCAAGCGCATCATATCGCAATTGCGGTGTGATCTGCATCAGATTCAAAAATATTGTTTTAATCACAACATAATTCATAATGCAACAGCCGCAATGACCACAATCACAGTAAATCGCAATCGTTACCACAATCGCGACCGCAATTTAAAACACTGTTTTACCATTTTCTATGTTAATAGATCGAGTCTTTCTTAATCTGGCATGAATTTTGTTTCTGAAATGATTCGAAATTATACTCGATAATTTGCGTACGTTATCAATCAATCTGTAAGAGAATTTATTACAAGGATACGTGAAATTCAGTTCACATGTGCCCTATTAGAGTTGTAATTAACAGATGTCTAATTTGTGTTCTATGAGCTTTGTTTGAGCTAACCACAACAAAGATGGAGCTAGCATTGCTACCTCTGCCGTGTTTCTTGTTGGGATGTTTAAAATATGTTATCGTATTAGTACTACATTGTCTAGTATTGAAATAGATTAGAGTAATCAATGTGTATATTGGATTCAAGTCCCTTATTGTAATGCGCACAAAATAGAAACACCAATTAGAAATAACTCAGGGGCACTTGCGCCCATGGGTATGCTAGAGCTTGTAATCTTTATTCTTTAATAATATCTTGGTAGCCGTTCAATGCTCTCGGGTATGTAAGCACAATTTGACCTAATCTCATTACCAAATTCTCTTTTTTTCTCTTCTATTTATTCTATGCACTTTATTTAACTGTTTATGGTCAATGTTGCGCAATGATAGCTGCTTTTCGTGCACCAACAATTATTAAGATGCCAAGTTGTGTTGTTTTTTTGTTGGTGGGTAATTGGAGAGGAAAAAAGTGATGCTTTCTTGGTTTTAATCATATTGTTACCATAAAAACAGTTGTGGAAATGTGTATCCTTTAATCTCCTCATTATGCCTTAGACATCCATACAGAATCATTATAAGTTTGTTCTTCAAACTTGGATGTTTTCAATTCAAATGTCTTGTAATAGTTACAATATGTTCTTGACCTTGATTGCAGAATCCAGAACCTGCACTTGATTTTGATACAGTAGCAAATGTCAAGCAGCAACATGAGGTTAATGTTGGTAAGTTTCTAAATAATTCAACAACCAAGGTATTTGTCCCATTTTCACATGATAAATATCATAATTTTGAGAGATAAATAGTTTATTCTTTCTATTTCAGCAATCTCAAATTCATTTGGATTTGGTGGTCATAACTCTGTGGTTGCATTTTCTGCTTTCAAGCCCTGATTTTCCACCTTGAGAATACAAATCTAAGTTAATACAAAATTTTTGTTCTTTGAAAACCATTTATGCTACTTACTTTTCTGGAGTCTATGATTTATAAAAGCTATAGGCATGCATGTAGTTAATCTGTTACCTTTGAAGATCATTTTTCTGTAGAACTTTTTTATTATAGCTCAAAATTTTAATCTGTTTGGAGCTATAGAGTGAATAGGAAGTGTCAACTTTATAGTTACCTACCTTAAGCATTCTTAGTTGTTTTTAAGTAAAGATTATTTATTATCAGACATGGCTTATGTGTTATATTTGTTCTTTCTTTCTTCTAGCTTAGGACCATTGTTCGGCTAATTTGTCAACAAAATTTTCCAACTTATTTCTAATGGTTTACAATACGGAGTCACATTTTGTATCAGTTTGTGTAGCCTTTGTTTTTCATTGGTCGGAAAAGTAAAACATGAATTAAGTATATATTAACTTTATATTTTCTTATCAATGGGAAACAAGAGGTACGTGGAGTGAGGTCAAACTCCTCTCCATTAATAGAGAAAGTAATGATGTTTTTCCTTTAGTTCTAAGGGTAAAATTGTTTTATCATAATACATATATAATATACAAGTGTTATTGTATAAGACTTTTTCGTTGTTTTTTAGACCACTTCCCTCTCCGGTTGGGGATAGAGGAGTCTCATTGCATGGAGTGCTATAAAAGCCAAATCCAATACTTTTTGACATAGTTATTAAAATCGTTCTGTGCTGGTCGGTTGAACCGGTAAACCGGTCCCAATATCGGTACGATATAATAATTATATCGGTCATGCAATTATACCGGTAAAAACCGGTCATACCTGCCGGTTTTCAATTGAACTGTACTGGTCATACCGGTCGATTTTTATTTAAAATTAACTTTTTTTAATGAAAATAAAAATAATTATTGTTTTTATTGATTTTTCAACATTAATGTTAATATATTATATATGTATATCAAATTTTACCTGTATGCGGTTTAATTAGTAAACCACCGGTTAAACTACTATATTACTGTATCAGTTTGATGACCAGTCAGTTATTAATAACATTGTTTTTTTGAAGTAATAAATTCATCAGTTTTTAATACAAAGTTGCTATCAATTTTCCTTTATAATGAACTTTTGTGAAAACTAAAGGAATATTGGTTGGCATCGGGTCACCACATAATAAAATATTAATAGATAATTTCAACCTCAGTTTCTTTAACATATAATTTCAACTTCAATTTGTTTTTATGTTCTTAGAATATTGTTATTTTAGTTTTAGTTTCAAATTGTTTTTAATCTCTTTTGTTATTATCTTTATTCTAGCATAGCTTTCAAATAGTCTATGTATTAATTTTTAATAGTGTAAGAGTTTTAATATTGTTAGAGCATCCCCATCAGCAAATACTAAACTCATTCAATGTTTTATAATTTATTACACATTCTCGTCAATTAGGGATAACATCTATTTCTTTCTTAAAATGACAAACATCACCATTATTTTTATTTAGGTCTCACAATTTATTCCATAAAGTGACTCACTTAAATGTGTGACTTTTAATAGCATTTATTGAAATAATTGTTGTTGAATGTATTACTTTTAACAGCGCTCGCTGAAGCAAGCGCTTTTAAATGTGTGAATGTATGACTTTAAATAGTGTTCATTGAAAAAAACACGGTTAAATGTGTGAATGCATGATTTTTAAAAGTGTTTGCTAAAACAAACCTCGTTGAATATGTGACTTTTAACTGCGTTCACTGAAACAAATATTGTTGAATGAATGTCTTTGAACAACGTTCACTGAAACAAATATTGTTGAATGAATGTCTTTGAACAACGCTCACCGAAACAAACATTGATGAATGCGTGACTTTTGACAGCACTCATTGAAGTAAGAATTGTTGAATGTGTAAATGTGTAACTTTTAACGACACTCACTGAAGCAAACGTTGTTAAATGTGTTAATATATGATTTTTAATAGTGCTCACTGAAACAAACATTGCTGAATGTGTGAATATATGACTTTTAATAGCGTGCACGAAAACAAACATTATTAAATGTCCAAATGTATGATTTTGAACAACGTTCAATTAACCAACAGTGTTGAATAACAACCTATCCAACAACCAACCACAAAAAAATTTCTCCTCCTTTTTTCCTTTGGGGTCCACATATTCTGATAAGAATAATCATACAATGTTCTCCTGGAATGAGTATTCTTAACAAATAAGAATCATACTTTAACAAATAAGGAAAGAATATTATTATTTCAATAAGACTTGTGTAAGAATGCACCGATGAAGATACTCTTCATGCATTATCCAATATTCTTATATTAATAATATTGACTGTAAAAACCTTAAGTTCATTGTGCATAACTCTAATAACATTTACGTTATAGTATTAGTGTAATATTTATATATCGTAAACATAAATATTTATACATAATTATTACTTTTTTTTTTGAAGAATCAATAATCCTTAAATATGAATGGTATACAATATATTAATATTATATAAAATTGATACATTGTCAATGCATATATTTTTTCTGATAATGAGGTTATTATTACATAAATAACTCCCTGGACTAGTAGCAAATATGCTTTTCTATCCAAGATTAAGTGAGTTTTATCATTTCTTATTACATCTCCTGATATATAGCTCATCTTGACTTGTTTAAGTCGATCTACAAAATTTGTGAAATTGTGAATAGAGATGGCAATGAAAACCGAACCTGTGGGTACTCGACCGAACCTAACCTGGATTTAACGGGGAAAATCCGATGTGATTGGGTTCGGGTTTTACCCGAGTGCAAATTTCGGGTTCGGGTTTGGTATTGTTAATACTCTATCCCGAACCTGATTAATATATGTTAAATTATAAAATTACGTATAAATACATATATAAAAGCTATATATATATATATATATATATAAATTTCAAACACATATATATATAAGCTATATATGTATGTATATAAGCTATATATATATATAAATTTAATATATATATATATGTAAAAGTTATATATATATATATATATAAATATATGTTTTTTCGGGTTTTTTTAGGGTTTGGGATGATATCATTAATTTCATCCCCACTTAATTCGGGTTCAAGTTTTGAATTTCGGGTTTGGGGTTGGATAAGCACAAACTCGATCCCGACCCGTCCCGTTGTCATTCCTAATTGTGAAGTAGTGTTAGTCTATCATGAAATTATTAAAATAAAATTTGATGAGAGATTCATTGACTACATCCACATCTTAGCCATCAAATCTAGAGAAATCCAATAGTTTGAATTAGTGGGTAGATGTAAAACATTGGATTTCCCTAGAATTGATGGCTAGGATGAAGAGTAAATTAAAAAATTTACTCTTAGAGTAAGTGGATCCACACCCTAAAAATATAATTAAATCAAAGAAAATTAAAATAAAATATATTATTAATTAATAATCAATAATTATAATACAAATATAAGAAGTCTGCTAAACATATCTCTAAGATATCATAATTAATTAACATATCATATATTACATAACTAAAATATCATAATTAATTAACATACCATATTCTATATAACTAAGATTTCATAATTAATTAACATACCATATACTACATAACTATACCCAATATAAATACTAGCGAGTCGAAAGACATTTTGTGTCTGCCGATCCGCATTCTTATTTTATTAAATTAAATATTCAATTTTTATATATTTTATTTATACAATTACAATGTTTTTGTATTAAGAGTACTTTATATTAAAAAAACGTATTTATTATAATGTTCAATTAAATGTAAGATAGATGATTAATGTGTTAATGGTAGTTATTTAGGATTGCATGATTTTTTTGTATAAATTAAAAAATGTAAGGACAAAATAGAAAAACAGAAATTACACTATGGTAATAGTTATTTCATATTTTGGCTTTATATATAAAATAAATATATCATATTTCTTTTACCAACTATTCTTAAAGCAGGATACTTGAATTAAGTTTTTTTAACATATTATGAATATTTGAGTGATTGCTACATGGCAATACATTTGAATCTCACCAACCATCCCATATATTTGATAACTAATACAATTTTACCCATATATTAAAATTTTAATTATAATTAAAATTTAGTTATAAATGATATCACAACAAACACAAATAACTTATATCTAAATATCACACGTTGTATTAACATTCATGTGAGATTCAAATGATTAATGAGTTATATATTATCGATAAAGTTTGGGTTGTAGTGTTCAATACGAAATGTATGATTTCAATGTTTTTTTATATTACAAAATGAACTAATTTTTGTTATTAGCTTTGCACACTATGGTGAAAATAAGATAGGAAGAATGCAAAAAAATATTAATAAAGTAAAAGAATGTGTATTTAGTAACTTACATTGTATTAGATTAAGAAATTTGTAAATTAAAAAGTTATTGATGAGGTTGTCCACCATATTATTCGACAACAATTCTAATTCATAATTCAAATACACAAGAGAATAAAGTATCTCCTTATACCATGAAATAACTTAACTCTTCTGGCCTAGTAAAAGAATGATATGTGTATTGTTTGTTTTGTTTTAAGAATATTTTTGTAAAAAATGATTAAATGATACACATGTCACAATTTTAGTGACTGAATGAGATAACTTATCTCCCTTATATAAGGAGATACATTATTCTCAATACATAAACATCATCTTTCATAAGATAAGATAATAATCAATAAAGTTTTAATTTACAAATTATTTTATACTTTTTAAATAAATTCAATCAAAATATATTATTAATTGTCCTCCATCCAAAAAGAAAAGGTAACTTGTTAGAGTACGTGGCAGAGTTATAGCGTTTTGTTTTTTTGGACACTTTGATATTATATTACAACCTCTTCTTCACTTTATCAATGGCTGCTCCTCTTTTTCTCCGAACTCCCATTTTTCACACACTAACATCTCACACTCTCAACAACCACTTCACTCTACCTTCAACCTTCAACTTCAAATCTCTTTCTATCCTTACTTTTTCTAAGGTAAACTACATGCATTCATGCAACCACTTTTTCATGAAACTTTTTTGTTGTTGTTGAAGTTTTCCAACAAAGAATTTTGGATTACAAAATGGATTAAAGTTTTGGACTTTATTGTTTCCTAAGCATATTGTGTGTTTTGGTAATGTGCCCTTTATTTGTTTTTTGGATTTTAGATGGAAAGAAGTGAAATAGTTGAGCAAGTTCAAGAGAATTTGAGTGTGAAGAAGGTTTTTGTTGCTGGAGCCACTGGAAGTACTGGTAAAAGAATTGTTGAACAGTTGCTTGCAAAGGGTTTTTCTGTTAAGGCTGGTGTTAGAGATTTGGACAAAGCTAGGACCACATTTTCCTCTAACAATCCATCTCTTCAACTTGTGAGTTTTTTCCATTTTCTTCAAATGGGTTGGTTTTGTTTTGTTTTGTTAAGTTGTAATTTGGTGTGAATATGAATGAGCAAGTGTGTACTTTATTTGAAATCCCACATTTTTTAAGTATCAAATGAGATTGGCCTTTTTAATTTAGTTTAGTTGTGATTGTGTATATGAGTCATTTGATGTGTAATTTGGTGCAATCCCATTCTTTAACTATCAAATGGGATTGGATTTTTACTCAGATTAATTGTGATTGGGTGTATATAAGTGATATGATGTGCAATTTGATGTGTATATGAATGAGTCGGTGCGTAATTAGGTGCAACCCCACTTTTTAAGTATCTAATGGGATTGATTTTTAATTCACAATAGTTTTAATTGGTGTGTGAGAGTGATTTGATCTATTGATGAATGAGTAGGTGTGTAAATTGGTTGCAATCCCATTTTTCTGTATCAAACGAGGTCGGCTTTTTATTCAGTTTAGTTGTGATTGGGTGTATATGAGTGATTTTATGTGCAATTTGATGTGTATGTGAATGAATAGGTGTGTAATTTGGTTGCAAGCCCACTTGTAAGTATCAAATAGGATTGGTTTTTTATTCAGTTTGTTGTGATTCGGTTTATGAGTCATATGATGAGCAATTTGGTGTGTGTATTTCGCTGAGTTGGTGTGTGATTTCGATTTGGTATATATGAGTGAGTTCATCTGCAGGTGAAAGCAGATGTTACTGAGGGTTCTGACAAGCTGGCTGAAGCCATCGGTGATGATTCAGAAGCAGTAATATGCGCGACAGGCTTTCGGCTAGGGTGGGATGTGCTTGCTCCATGGAAGGTTTGTCACTTATGTTGATGTCTTAGACTCTTCGTAGAATGCTACAACGGTTAATGTAAAGCCCCATTTGTTATGTTAGTATGCCTCTGTGGTGTTGATAGGGGAAAAAACAAGAAAACCAAGGAGTCTTGCTCCAATTATGGTGATATAAAACAGAAAATGTATGGACAGAAGTAACATTAGAAGGAGAAAGAAGATAATTCTGAGTAGCAAAAGGCTACCTCTTCCCAAATGGCCTAAGTCACTCCCAAACCTCCAAGTTCCAGAATAAAATGTTGCTGCTTAGTGACCGTGAGGTCATAGGTTCAAATCCTGGAAACGACTTTTCACATGCAGGGATAAGCTGCATACTTCTACCCTCCCCAGGTTCCACTAGGTGGGAGCCTCGTGCACTGGGCCGCCCTTATACTAACTGTCTGTTCATTCGACATTACCCCCTTAAGTAAATGCTAATTGTTCCCATCTTTATACTCTCCATTTCCAATAGCTTCCCTTAAGTAAATGCTAATTCGTCTGATTAATGGTCTTTATTTGGTTTGGAAGAAAAAGTTTATT
Organism: Lupinus albus; assembly: GCA_009771035.1. Taxonomy (NCBI): domain Eukaryota; kingdom Viridiplantae; phylum Streptophyta; class Magnoliopsida; order Fabales; family Fabaceae; genus Lupinus; species Lupinus albus. The sequence continues at coordinate 15,923,045 of CM020010.1, forward strand.
ACTTGAGCTCATGGTGCTAGTTGAGCTCAACATATTCATTGATTCTGAACCCGTGATGGTAAAAGTTTTGGAGAAGTTGCATCTAGTGCTTCCGAAAGTGGGCTACATAATTTATGTTTTGCAATGTGTTTCATAGCTTAAACTATTAATCCCCGATTTACCCTTACTTTTTGCGTATGAAAGTAATCTAACCGGGATATTTGTTTCTTCCGTGTCTATATTCTGTGCTATGATTTCATGTGACATCATATTGGAAACTAGTAAGAGTTGAGGATGTTGATGAAGAGCGAATAGGATCCCTTTCGTCTAGTGAGATTTGCACTTTTTTGAACCGTCGTGTGTATTCACTTCAAATCTTCCAAATCTTATATTCTCCATGTTGAAGGGATAAAATGTATATTTTACTAATTTGAAACATCATTTTCCTTGAAATGGGATGAGTTCATAAGAAAATTAACCGAATTACAAAGAAAATCACCAATAAAACAAAAGAACATTATAGGTTGGTTGGATTCTTCTGTCTCTTGGTACTATATGGTGTTGCCTTATAATAAATGATTATGTTATGCAGGTTGACAATTTTGGCACCGTAAACCTTGTTGAAGCATGCCGGAAGCGTAACGTTAACCGATTCATTCTTATCAGTTCCATTTTAGTTAACGGAGCAGCTACGGGACAGCTACTCAATCCAATTTATATCCTTCTCAATGTTTTTGGCCTCACCTTGGTAGCAAAACTAAAGGCGGAACAATATATCAGGAAATCGGGTATAAATTACACAATTATAAGACCTGGTGGATTGAAAAATGATCCTCCTTCTGGAAATGTTGTGATGGGGCCGGAGGTATTGCCTGCACTTCTGACTTTTCGTTGTATTTCCACACACAAAATCTAACTTTATATGCTCATAGAACCATTATAGACACATTTAACTTTCTGTGCATCAGGATACCCTTTTCAAAGGTGCCATATCCAGAGATCAAGTTGCAGAAGCCGCTGTTGAGGCATTGGCTTTACCTGAAGCATCTTTTAAAGTTGTCGAGATAATCTCTAGCCCTGATGCTCGTAAGCGTCCGTACCATGATCTTTTTGGTTCCATAAGTCAGCGATGATTTCTAAGTTTTCGACTTGATTGCAGATTAATGAAACTGTTTCACTGTGTTTTTTTCTTTATGGTGGCAAAAGTAGATCTTACTGTCTTTCCATCTATGTTGCTTTCATTAAGTATTTAGACATATCTTTTGCTTTATTCTTTCTATTCTCTCTCCCTTTTCATTAATTCCATGTATACTGCATGTTAAAGCTAGTTCTGTTTACCAACAAGGTGTTGGTCTAGTGGTGTAAGACGTCACTAGATCCCGAGATGACTAAAAGGTCAAGGGTTCGATTCATGATAGCAATACTTGTTGGAGAGGCAGCCGCACACCCTGAAATGGATTAGTTCGTTACCCAAAAGGGTAAGGGGTTACCCTTGGTAGTAATAAAAAAAACTACTTCTATTTAGCTAATTTGATTAGAATTATTTGTATAAGAGATCCATTGAAATTAACAGAATCATATGGAGGATTATATAGTAAAGGCATTAGGAAGAAGTTGATTCAATTGAATAAAGACAGCCAAATATCTCTCCTTGTGATTGTTTTCTCAAACTTATAGGATTTGTGATAGAAGAATAATCAAGGACTCTTAGACCAATTATTCAGGTAGTCTAGTACCAGTGGTGGTAATAAGCACTACTGTTATAAACATTTATGTTATTTTCTTTTTAGGTTGTCATTCACAGTACTTTGTGAAACGGTGAGGTTGTTGCTTAGTGACCACGAGGTCAGGAGTTCAAATCCTGGAAATAGTCTCTCCACTTGTGGAGGTAAGGCTGTGTACATCTACCATTCTCAGACCCTAAAAAATACACCACAACTTTTTGTCGCCCTTATAGAATCAGTGCATCTTCCTAACGCAACCGGTAATTTGGTGGTTCATCTTGGGGTTCCATACCAGAATATTTATCAGTGAAGATCAAAATCATAAAACACATGACACTCTTTTATACTTATTATGAAAAACCATGACACTCTATTATACTTAACATGAAGATCGAAGATCGAAGTCAGAAAAATGGATATCATACGATTACTTGAAAATAGATCAAATGGAAGATACTGAACCAACCATTTACCATGCAAAACTCTTTCTTAAGATAAGGGGTCATGTTTATGGTATTTGTTGTATAACAAATGAAGGAAACATTACATAGATGGTTGACAATGTTGAGAACAACACTCACAAACACAATCATACATCAAATTACATTGCTAAGATGAACTCAACATCACAACTCTATATTCAAAAACATCAACCCAAATGAAAATAAAGAATTAGAATCACTTCAATATATGCTAGACAACAAATTACCATGTTTAGATGAACCAAGCAACCACAATAGCCATGACTGAAAAAGCAGCTGAGACACCATGATGCAGTCCTGCACTTTCCATTGGTGTAGGTGGAATTGCAGCAACATCTTCAACTACACTCTCAGCCATAACACTGTGACCAGAAACCAATGTAGCCAAAATGTATATAGTGAATAATAGCATCATAATCTTGCATGTCTTCATTTTTCAACAAGTTGAGAATGATAGATATAGTGGAATATTAGAGCTTCTTTTATAGCTAGAATTTGAGAGGAGTGACAAATTTTAAGGTGGTATGTGTAGCTTTAACAGAAAACACAATGATTTGAGAGTGTTGAGGTTAATAATAATGTTATGTATCCCTCATGTTTGAACTCATTGCTGTTTGCACTGTGTAAAGGCATTCAGTTAATACTATATTAATCAGCTTCTGAATCATAAACAGTAAAGCATGTGAATTAGATTATTGTAAATAGCTAAATATGCCAAAAGAAAAAGAAAAAGAAAAGGTAAATTTCTTCGAACGTGTTGTGTAATATCTCATATTCAATGAACCATACATTTTCTCATCATAACAGCAATACAATTTATGGGCTTGACTTGAGCTGATGTAAAGGAGTTGGAGTAGAGGGCTATATATATATATATATATTGATGTAAAGGTAAACCTAATGTAACAAGAAGAACAATAGCTAAATCACAAATCTTTATTCTCTAATACATAGTGGTAGCCTCTCAATGCTCTCGAGGGCGTATACACAATTGGCCGAACCTTGTTACCAACTTCATTGTGTTATTATCTTCTCTTCTCTTTCATTATTTGATTGCTTGCTTGTTCCAACAAAGAACAAAAAGAACAAAAATAATACTAAAAGATAAGTTGGTGTGAGTTAAGTGATGCTTAATGAACATAATTTCTTTGTTCATATATAGAAATATGGAATCATGTATTTATAAATTTGTATTTTATAAAAAAAGAAAGATATATGAGGCTCTTACTTAGTGTGATCTGAAGAGAATATAACTAAGATTTGTTAAAAAAAATATAATTTTACCTTACAAGTGGAGAAATTATTTTCATGATTTGAACTCATAACCTCATTGTCGCTAAAAAATATTCTTAATGGCTTCAAACTCATCATGTTTTATTGCAATTTCCACTATCAAACTTTATGCTTTTGGAGCTGTGGGAACACCATGTGAGGTTATGATGGACTATTTAGGTGGCAAAAGATTATAAAACATTTGTTATGAAAGTGCACATGTGAGATTGCTAAGCTGGTTTCAATGTGATGCTGAAAAGTAAGAACCAAATCAGATATTTAATATTAAGAAGTTACATAAAATAATAATAATGAGATATTATGAATCTAAATTAAGTATTTTCTAAACCATAAAAACTATTGTTAAAATAGAGAGTTGCATAATTTTACTTAATATATTTAGTCGGAAGATAATCCAATTTCTTAGTTGCCTTGTGTGCGAAAAACTTCATTGGAAAACGAAAAACCTAATTTGATATGTTTTCAAAACATTTTTATATATTTAGTCTCTCATATTTTTCGACCTAACTAACTTAATCCATAATAATTTTAAACTATCATTTTAGTCACAAATTGAATTACCATCAATGAGAAATAAACAGTATAATAGTTGTAGTTAGGGTTGGAAATACGCTGAGTAATTCGAGATTTGTATAGATAACAAGTTTATGATCAAAATTTTAATTGAAATTTTGGTTTGTTAACAAAATGACTAGAACTAATTATAACTTGACATTTTAAATTTATAAAATAACTGGATTATGAATAGTTAACATTGAGTTAATAAGTTAAGTTAAATAATTTGCAAACTCAAAGAAGTAGAAAATAGCTTGTACCAAAACCAATTCTAATTCTGAGCTCAGTGGGAGAATAGTAACTAATTGATGATAATGATTAGTTTTGCAGACCATTCAACGAAGACTCCGTGGCCCAATGGATAAGGCGCTGGTCTACGGAACCAGAGATTCTGGGTTCGATCCCCAGCGGAGTCGATTATTTTTAGTTTATTTTTATTTTATTTTTAGTTTATTTTTAATTTGCCTGATGAACCTCATATTTCTATTCATGGTTACCTACATATCTCTTTATACACTATAATTTTCACATTATCATTATTGATTGAATGAGTTTGAATAGGCATCTAGAAAAAAACTTTTTTTATTTATGAAGTTAAGGTTGTAATTATTAATCTCATACCCCATTAAGTAAGAGTGAAGCTTTTGCAGGGGGAAGTGAAATTAAGAGTGTATATACATGGTTCTATATTGAACAACAAACCAATAGAATAGAACCGAACCAAATAGAAATTTTTTGTTTAGTTCAACTCCGCGGTTCAATTTGATTAATTTTTCAAGAAACTATATATAATCAGATCGATTTAAAGTTCCATATGGCCCAGAATTGCGAGAACCAAACCACGAAACTGATGCCGAACCTATAGATACATGATAAAAGATAACATTTTCCATTAAAAAAGTAAACCAATAAACTGAATTGAACCAAACTGTTCATGACTGAATTGGTTCGAATCCAACGATGAAAATCAACAGAACCATTCCTTTTGTTAGGTTCCTGAAGTACCCATAAAAACGGACCATCATACCCCTATGTGGAATAATCATTACTAGACAATAAAAATAAAAAAGGTACAAAATAAACTAGTACATACATAAATAACATTTACCTTTATTGATTAGTGATACCAAAAAAAATTAGCACATACACAAATAACATTATCCTTGCACTTAGGTGTTGACAATTGCATTTCAGTTTCACCATGATCCTTGATTAGGACTGATCCCACCAAAACATTTTCATACATACAGAAACAGTTAGATATCTCCACCTATATACATTACTGAATTGTGAAGAAAAATTACCTTGGACAAGAATTTCTGTTTCTGTGTTTAAGTTCATAATCACTGGATACATAGTTAAACAAGTTTAATAAGTTTATACTTTAATAGTTTGGGTGAATACCAGTTCAAATCAATATTTCATGTAAACTTCAATGGTCAGATAAATCAATATTTCACTTCCTTCTTTCTAGTACCTTTTGTGTTCCTTGAAGGCTTGAAGCAGTTATTTTTCATTACAGGCAGTCAGAGATTCCAATACTGCAGCTTTAGTGCAGTTTTCGGTATGTATGCTTTATATTCAACTCCTCTTGTCTCTCTTTAAAGTCAAGTTTCATGAACATTGGCCTTTCATAAATTCTACAGAATAACTGGTTTGGTCATAAACTCATCATGTGTGCCTAATCTAGGATACAGATCCGTTGGATGTGGCTTTCAGTTGCTCCAGCTTCTTCCGTAAGTAGGCTTGTTTAAGTTTCTCACGCTGAGCCGCTATCTGCTCCTGCCTGCGGTTTTTAATTTCAGAAGCCTTTTCTCTTGCTCGGTTAGCTTCTTCATGGACTTCCCTATAAATCAAAAATCAAAGAGGCAGTGGATTAGCCATAGGCTCACAATATTAATCACATCATTAACCATAAAAATCATGGAAACAATTAAAACATAGCAAAAGCCGCACTTCCCCTCTCCCAAAAGCTAGAATATAAAAGGAAACATCATATGTTGCCTCCCTCAGTCCCCCTCTCTCTATCTCAAAAAGACAAACATGTTATCGTACTTAATTGCATTGAACAAGCTCAAAGTAGAAAGAAATTGTTACTAACACTCCTAGTAAAGTATTAACTTTAGATATTACAGTAGTGTATTATAATTATTAAATTGTCAATTTAATATAATCAATTCAATAATTAAACTTTTACCACTGGCCATTTTACAATCAGCCTCGACCCATGCCAAAAATATAGCTCTAGAATTTTTACACATATACCCAGCATAAGATAGTTTTTAGTCTATCATAGTGGGGAATAAGGCTTGGTTGTTGGTTTGATTGTTGCATCCCTCATTCCAATTTCCAAATTTCAGCTGCCAAAACTCAACACTGCCACTCTTATCATTATTGCAAAACAGATTTAAATTTGTTGCATTGAGTCTATCTATCTACCGCTCCACCTAGTGGGCTAGTGAGACTAAGGCTTGGTTGTTGCTTGTTGACTATCTAGCTCCCTACTCTAAGAACTTTCATTTTCTGCTAAAAGTAACACGGTCTGATAGCGAAAGATCAATCTTGTACCTAACATTGCGCTTATGCTCAGCATTGTCAACCGCTCCAGAAATTCGCCCAAGCCCAACAGGCTTTATGTTAAACAGCATAGAAGCATCACAATCAGCATCTTCATTTCCCACCAGCACTGTCTCAGAGACATCACGGCTTTGTGGTTGCAGCGGCTCATCCTGCTCAAAGCCTTTGCGGAAAAAGTCCACACAGTACTTTTCTTTATCCTCTTCATCAGACAGTTCTCCCCTCATTAACTTGTCATACAACTCAGCCTTTTTCTCCAATGCTGCATAACTAGCAGTTCCATCTTTTACCGCTTTTAACTCAAGTTTGTCTCTGTATTAAAATACCAAAGATCAATTCAGTGTTACAAGGATGATGAAAATTAAATAGTTTGTAATGTCCTGAAAAGGTTATTTAAAGACACTATAAATGATAATCAAAATAAGAAAATGTCAAAGGGAAAGCATATTTAGTTTACCATTTTCATTAAATACATCCAGTCAAGTACTTTATTGAAATGGTTGGATAGAACGAATGCAACATGTTTACCTCTAGATTGCACATAATTGAAACTTTAAGCATTGCATCCATATGAAATCATTAATTCATTATTAAAGTATACATAAAACTGTCTTTAGATCAGCTTATTCTGTGTTCAAAACAGCTTATAAAAAATCATACATGAGACGATGAGTTCAGCAATCAAAGCTAAACAACTAGAATCAGGGGCAGAACATAATAATGTGATGAGGACATGAGGTAGCTACGGGCAATGGCTACCCAAAGTTCTTAAAAATGAAGTTTTTCACAAGTAATTTCTTCAAAGTTATAAACTCTGCTTCCTTAAATAAAGTATTATTCTTCTTTGACCTCAACGAAAAACTTCTAGCTCTATACCTGCCTGAAATACCATTTCACACACACAAAAATAAATGAAATGATTATGCACTAAGGTGGCATTTGGTATGCAACCAAACAGGACAAAAAGACGTGTTCCATTCAATTCCCTTTGGTTCTACCGAAAGGGGTAAAACCATCAAACCAAAATGTTCTATTTTTTAATCACACATCACTTTCTACTCTATTTACAAAAACTCAACATATACGGGAACAAAACACATTTGTTCTATTCTAACATGTCTATCCATAGTTACATAATTATCTTATTTATCTATGTCTAACGAAATCAATGTAAAAAATGACCGGTACCCCAAGTGAAACACATATTCGTGCACGTACACCAGGTGAAACACATACTCATGCACGTACCCTGGGTGAAACACATACTCGTGCACCCCGAGTGAAACACATACTCGTGCACCCCGAGTGAAACACATACTCGTGCACCCCGAGTGAAACACATACTCGTGCACATACCCCGAGTGAAACACATACTCTGAAACACATACCCCGAGTGAGACACATACTCGTGCACTCGGGACACATACTCGTGCACATACCCCGAGTGAGACACATACTCGTGCACATACCCCGGGTGAGACACATACTCGTGCACCTACCCCGGGTGAGACACATACATGTGCACCTACCCCGGGTGAGACACATACATGTGCCCGTACCCCGGGTGAGACACATACATGTGCCCGTACCCCGGGTGAGACACATACATGTGCCCGTACCCCGGGTGAGACACGTACATGTGCCCGTACCCCGGGTGAGACACATACTCGTGCACATACCCCGGGTGAAACACATACTTGTGCATGTAGAAACACATACTCGTGCACGTACCCCGGGTGAAACACATACTCATGCCCATACCAAGTACCATGTAACTATGGTCTATCAAATGCTACCTAACTCATACACGCAATTGGATCAAATAAAATAAAACACAAAATTAAATCCAAAATCAATTGCACATCGGACTCAATAAATAAATAAATAAGAATAGGATGATAAAAAAGCTTACTTATGAGCACGGGCATCGACACCAGAGTTCTTAGCGGAGAAAGAATCTTTAGTAGTGATTTTCTTCTTGGCACGTTGGTAGTCAAAGTCAACGCTACCAAGTTCTTTAGATTTTCTGGAATCTTGTTGAGATTGGTATAACTGAGCTTTCAATTCCATGATTGATGATGCACCAACACCTTCTATGGCGCGGTGCTTCTTCGGCATTATTGATGATTCCGTTAGCCATCCTAACGATTCAACCACCACTCTCTTCTTCCCTCCGTCTTCTCCCATTTCAACGATCGATTATTCGATTTCGGGATTTTAGGGTTTTCTCCAATTCTTCAATTTCTATTTTATTTCCCTTTTACTTGTACCACACCATTTCAAATATGATCCAATTACTTAATGGTGATTCATTTATGCACAACTCTTCGTTTTAATGAAATTATACAAATCATATTTTTCATTTTTTTTATCTTTACATCAACCATTCATCTTTTCTACACAATATTTTAAAGAAAAAACGTGTGATTAATGTAATTAAGTTAAACAAAATATTGTATAGTGTGTAACACTTCAAATATTACAAAAACGAGTGTTTCTTTATTATTTTTGTATCATTAAAAAATACATTAATAATTTCAAAGAAATGTTTAAATAACTCTTATATTATTTTATAATGAGCCAAATAATGAAGACGCATTGACTTTTATATTATTTGAATTTGTCTACACAATATACAATATTATGTTTAATTAATTACACACATCATACATTTTTGTTTAAAATATTACAAGTTTATATCATGCAGGGATAGTCAGTGTAACATATGTACAAAATTAGGGGTGGTTCGTGTAAGGACAAAAAAGTGATGGGTGGTTTATGTAATTTCACTAAAACTCAAGGAGTGTGAGTGTAATTTACTCTAAAGATTATTCATATAGTAATCGGGAAAAATATATTTCAAATCTTAATTATTTATTATTGAAAAATCTAATATTTATCAATTTAAATCATTGAATTTTGTAAGGATGAATGATAAATAATGCAAGAATCATATAAATCATACATGTTGGTTAATCTAGACATCATTGAACTAGTTCACTATAGTATAATAATTATATCGGTCATTTATAGTTGAACTGATTAAATTACATTTGAATATACATGTCATATGTCCATTTTTATTTATAATTATAAAAATTCAATTAAAATACCTTAATTTTTATCAAAAACATTATTGAAAATAATAAAAAACAATTATTACAATTGTATATAGTTCAAAATATGTATATCATCAAAGTCATTTTGTTTCAATATTCTGTATCACTAACATATGTAACACAAATTTTACATGTACATTATTATTAAATGCTTCTTTGACAAACGTTGCAAAACATGTGGAAAAAATTAACTACACGCTCCCTTAATTATTATTCTTAGTGCAATGTTTGAAAACTTTCCATATGTATAATTATTCTTATTTAAGCTTATTTTGTTAGTGTTAAAAATACACTACCAATTTTTTTTATTCAATTTTCGACCAAAAATGATTCATGGACAAGTTATGATTTATGTATTTCGAAATTGAACACTCTTATGAAATGTTGTTGTTGAGTAATTTCTGACTAAAAATAAATTCTAAATAAGTGGTGTGGGTTGAGGTGGAAATATTTATATAGAGTTAATTACACTCACACCCCATAAGTTTTAATAAAATTATACATATTATCCATTCATTTTTTACCCCTAAAAAAACCTCATGATTTTTGTACATACATTACACTGATTACCCCTGCATGTAAAATAAGTGTAATTTTTACATAAAAATTGATGAAAAATATGATGAAATTAAATAAAATATGATATATTATAAAGACAAATCAAAATAGTATACAAATCAATATATTTTCATTATTTTTAGTTCATTACAAAATGCATCAATAATTATATGGATATAATATTTAAATCACTCTTATATGATATTATAATGAACAAAAAATAATGAAAATGTATTGATTCATATACTATTTTGATTTGTTTCTACAATATATCATATTTTGTTTAATTTCATTACACTTATCATCATTTTTTTGTATAGAAAATCACATTTATTTCATATGCATGGGTGATCAGTGTAATATATATATACATATGTTTTTTTGTATGGGTAAAAAATAGAGGATGATAAATGTAATTTCACAAAAACTCAAGAGTGTCAGTGTAATTTACTCATTTATATATATATAGGAAAGACAAACTAAAATATAAAAATATTTATCAAAATGATTATTTTTTTTTTACAGATTAAGAGGCAAAACAAACTAAGGTCAAATAAAGAAGGAATTGAGTATTAGATACTCCAAAAAAGAAGTTAACACTAATTTTATGCAAGTTAGACATATATATATAATTTTTAATGACTATTAAAAGTGAATTAGAGAAATTATTAAAATAAAAGAATGCGGTGAACGTGGATCGAACACGTGACCTTCAGATCTTCAGTCTGACGCTCTCCCAACTGAGCTATCCCCGCTTTTGCTTTTGTTATAAAAAACCATTAATTATTGATACTTATTCAAACTCCCGCACTGTGTTAAATCATTAATTCATTAATTAAATCTCATATCAGTGAAGTTATATATACATTATAATAATATTAATATTGAAAAATTAAGAAAAAATAATATAATTTTTTTCATTTAAAAATAATTTTAAATAAAAAAATCGGTTGTATGAATGGTACGATTTAATTGTAAATCGTCGGTGTGACTGCCTTTGGCCAATATGATTACATAATAGGTATAACTGTAATATCATACTAATATTGAGATCAGTTTATCGGTTAAACCGACCAACACGAACCAATTTTTAAAACATTTGAGAATTATATATGAGCTGGGTTTATAAATGCTAGAAATACATTCTTTTAAGTAGAGTAAGTAAATATTGGAAATCCAATACAGAGTTATTCTTAACATATAGAGACAATATTATCTAAGGACACTTGTTAACATTCTACTAAGTGTATAATAATTCCTTGTTAGTTTAGTTAAAAAGATAAATTTAAATTCATAATATTGTTGTTAATTAAAACAAATCAAAGTAGTATCACACTTTTGGTGTAAAGTAAATGGATAATTAGAAAAGGCTTTGACCATATATCACTACTGAAGTTAAAGTAAGTTATGATTATGTTGTGAACAATGACCAAAACTTCAATGATTACATCATGTTACTTTCAGAAAGCATCTTACATACCCCACTCAGAAATTTAACAGCACCACTTTCATTTTTGAAGTTCTAAACAAGTAAACATAATAACCAATGGTTCAGAAAAATATTCAATAAATAACATCTTATAATTTTGATAAAGAACAAATAAAAGAGAAGAAAAGAGGAAGACAAAGACAATATTATAGTTTTTTATACTGCCACTAAATAATATAAATAAATGGAAAATAATATAATTACTATGTATAATTTTTTACCGTGTCAATATATAAATATTACACTTATAAAAGAAATATATGAATTAGAAACACATGCACAGAAAAGTGGACTCTACTCATTCCTGATTCAACTGTCTCCTTTTATTGTATTCAGATTTTGTTTGGGAGTGTGATTTTGGAGATGAAAGGAAAGAAAAACTTTAGAAAGTCCTTCCCTTGTTTTTGAGTTGGATAAACGAGAGGGGAATGTCTTGGAGGGTTTCTCAAACTCTCTATATGTCCATTTTTATACTTATCTCAATTTAAGGTATTTTTGGAGATAAAATGTAAAATACATTAATATTTTTAATAAAGTTATATAATTATACATTTTTGTCTATTTTGCATTGTTAATTATATTTTTAAAGAAAAAATAAAATTATCATTAGTTTATCATCATTTTGTCTCAATTTCATAATTCCATACAAATGAGAGGATTGTTCATCTAAAAGGTGAGCTACCACTTGGACTCACATTTTACTTTATCAAGTTGTGTAATTAAAAAAAAGTATTATTTTATTTATTAATCTTGAGAAAAAATATACGTAGTATCAGTGTAAATTTTTTATACATTGTTATTTCATTATTTATTACTCAATTTTAATTATTATTAACTATAAAAATGCAAATAGATGATAAATAACATACAAATTATATATAAATATTTTCAATAATTATATAATCTCTTCATTTTTAAGCATCAATATTAATATTTATATTTATATATTAAACTTTTTAAGGATATGTTATGAATAAGACTCATTTTCAATTGTGCCAAACTTATCACATTGGAGTTTTTGTTTTGGGTTTCAAAGGTATATAAAAGCTTGGGCCTCTACACGGGCCATCAAAAGCCCACTTTCAAAACTGAAACCCTAATCTCACGCCTCATATAAAAAAAACATTATTTCCCATAGCCACAAGCTCTGAACACAGAAAATCCTCGTCCAAACGACCAAACCCTAGCTCACTCCGAAACCCAACACACTCAACAATGGTATGTCATTTTCTCAAATCTGTTTTCTGGGTTTTGTTCCTTTCCTTCTGTTTATGAAGATCTAATCATAAAGTTCAAAACTTGTTATCTTAGTCTTAATGTCAATTTTGTTATTGTTTTGTGTAGTCGAGGAGAAAGGTTAGGGAACCAAAGGAAGAAACTGTTACACTTGGTCCTGCTGTTAGAGATGGTGAACATGTTTTTGGTGTGGCTCGTATCTTTGCATCATTTAATGATACCTTCATTGTGAGTATATTTTGTTTTTTTTAATATAATTTCATTTTAATTATGATTTTATTGATTTTTGTTTTAATTTGGTTATTGTAGCATGTGACTGATTTGTCTGGGAGGGAAACACTTGTTCGAATCACTGGTAATTGTCTTATTTTAATGTTGTAACATAAACCAGGAAGCAATGTGTAAAATCATATTACTTTTTATTTCAATTTTATTGAATTTTGACATGTTTTATAATGTTGTAATATGATTCCATATGTAATTTCATGTGCTTTCCTTTTGTAAATGAGAATATTTGTTATTTTTTCTCATTATTGTTTTTCTGTCTTATGGTGGATATCTTGTTTGTATTGATATTGTGTTTGATTTGAGAAGAGTCTGGTTGATGATAATGTTTCAATTTATAGTTAACTTTTAAGCCTAACAATGGTTTATTATGCAACTGAAGACTTATTTCTATACATTATTTCAATGTTAACTTAAGTACTTCAAAATTCCAAGTCTTAAAATGCCGCTGAAGTTGACAATTATATAGTTTATATGATATATCTTCTTAACAATATTTTTAGTTGATTACAAAATTAGGTTGAGTATCTGATTATTTGTTGGTGGCTATTGAAACAGTGTTGTGGTTTTGTCGTATGTAATTTGATTCATATGTTTAGGTGGAATGAAGGTTAAAGCTGATAGAGATGAGTCATCTCCTTATGCTGCTATGCTTGCAGCACAGGATGTTGCTACCAGATGCAAGGTTCATATTTTTTACTTTGTTATTTATGTTTAATTTGATTCAAATGTCACTGACTGAATTTCGAAGAATTCGATCAATTTGGTTTTCCTATTTTCCTCTACTTGACGGTGAATTCTGAACAGGAGCTGGGCATTACCGCTCTTCACATCAAGTTACGTGCTACCGGTGGAAACAAAACTAAAACTCCAGGTCCTGGTGCTCAGTCTGCACTCCGTGCCTTGGCTCGTTCAGGAATGAAAATTGGCCGCATAGGTATATGCCATTCTGATGATACCATTCTTAACTTTGCCTTCTATTTTGTATATCTTTTACACTGTAGTTGTTCCTTGCTTCATTTCTATTCAATGTCTGTTAAAATATTTTATCTCATTTCCCTATTTATTCTGTAGTTTGTTTTTAATCTGATATCATTTATATGACATGTTATTTATACTTACATATATATATTTGTTATTATATTTTCAGAGGATGTGACTCCGATTCCATCGGACAGCACCCGAAGAAAGAGTGGTAGAAGGGGTAGAAGGCTTTAGAAGATTGCTATTCTATTGCTTGTTTCTGGAGCTGTTTTTGTTGTCATTTTGTTAGATTTCAATTTTGGAACTAAGTTGTACACTTGTTGACTACTACTCAATGTCTTGCCTTGTTATTTTAGTTGAGTTCATATAGATATTATAGCCAGTGGCTATTCAAATGTTTTCTTCCTTAATTTCATTAACTATGTGTTTTGCTTCAAATATGTTTTTACACCTGAAATTCATCTATATTAGTATATGAATATTTGTAGTTGATTTTGGCTATATGATTAGTTTCAATGTTGCTGTTGTATACCATGGCTTAATATCTTTTTGTAGTTTCAGTCTTGTTTAATCAATTTTTTTGGACAAAATTTGTCTAGTGACTTGAAAGTTGAAATAATTTAACAACTCCTATATTTTTTTTTAAAGTTTGGGTGGTTAAATGGGATTTTTTTCTAATGAGTTAGAACCCGTTTACTCCTATATCATAAGGGATGATTTCATTGGTCTTCAAGGACCATTTAACAGCAATAATGCAAATATGCCCTTTTTGTTATGCTTGACATTTATTGATTGTTTGGTATATAGCTACCTCCTTTATTGAAATTACCCTATACTCAAGTTACTTGGTTGCTATATCCAAGTTTTTTTGAAGTTCTTTTTATAATGTTTTCTACTTAATTTGGGACTGGGAAATTCCTTAAAATGAAGTACAAGAATTAACCGATTATTGTTTTACAAAAAAGCAAGAATGAGTATATGAAAAAGTTGTCTTAATTTTGGTGTGCATGACTTTTAGCCCATTAACAAAATAGAAAATTGAATGTACAATTCAAAAGAAAAAATAAATGAATGGTGAATAATGTAGTGATTTTGTCTTATTTATGTAAGTGGAAAAATGGTTAGTCAATATATTTTGATTTTCAATACAATTTCTAAAACCAATCAATGTAACGCATGGATGACAATGGAAATTGAACTCAACCTGAATTTAATATGGAAAATAATGTGTCCAAGTTCAAGTTTAAGTTTTATTTGAGTTCAATTTTAAGTTTCAGATTCACGTTTGATATAACTGATACTTTATCCTGAACTTATTTAATATATTTAAAATTATATAATTACATATATATAAATATATATATATATATATATAAATATATATATATATATATAAATACATGTTTTGGATTATCTGAAATCTAATGTGTTCGAGATGATAGCGTTGTTTTCATTTCCACATAATTCAAGTTCAAGTTTTGAATTTTGGGTTTGGTGTTGGGTATGTATATACTCGATTCCAATCATTCTACTTGTCATTCCTAATATGGTGGAACAATGAGTGATCATCACACAAAATCTCATATTCTTATATTTTTTTAACTAATTAATAAAATCAATCAAATATTATATTTTATACATAAGTAATAGAGATAATGGAAAAACAAATATAAAAGAAAATAATAATATAATTTATTTCATTTTTTAGTTTCTTTTTATACAACCAGAGCCTGTCCATGCCAATACTTAGCTGGGCTCTTTTTGTTACCACGAATCTTTGAAAACAAAGATTTAGTTGAATGTATTTCATTTGAAAAAAAAAAAAATACTTGTTATTTAAACATGATCAAACATAAATAAAAAAAGACTTTTAAATTCCTAAGATCAAAATGTCATTTTTTTTATTACTCCTTCGTTTTTCTAGTAAAGTATCTAAAAAAAGAAACTGTGGATTCTTACACAATCAATTTTTTGTTATGGATTAAGTAGTTTTGTCGAGATGTAGATGTATCTGTCAAAACAAAACATCTTCAGCTTCTGCAAAAACAAAAAAATGAAATTAGCTCTCTTTTCTTAATTTCATTTGAAGGTCCCTTAAAAAAAAAGATTCAAGTTTGAGGCTGAGATATGTGAAACTACTAATTAAAAAAGTTTACGATTAATTAATTAGAAAAGTTTAATGTTAATGGGATTTACATTTAATTAATAGGAAAGTTTAATGTTAATGGGATTTAAGTTTGAGTCTTGCATAATAATATATTATAAGATATTATTATCAGTTGTTAGCTTATTTAAGTATTATTTAGTTCTTTATTATAGTTGTTTAATTTTGTTAATTCTAATTTATTTTAATTTATAAATTAGCTTACTTTAGCTAGAGAGCAAGTAAACAATGTAAAAGAGCTCATTGCAATAATACTCCTAAAGTTTAACTTATGTGGGTTGTTTATCTACCATCTCAATCTTATAAGAATTTTTGATAAAAAAAACATTTATTAATTAGATTATTTTACTTTAGATTTAATTTTTTTTCCTATTCAATCACAACAAAATAAGATATATTATTTTTATCCATTTAAAATTAGAATAATCACTACTTAATGATTACAAATGCAACTTGAGTAAGTTTTGAATTTTAATTTGTGACAAAGTTGTTAAGAGGAATAGATTTTACTTTAATTCAAATGGGTATGATTTTCTTATTGGTAGTTAAATTCGAATTGTTTTTGCATTTAATAATTCTAAATTTTAGGTAAGTTTTGGAACTTTATCTTTATATTTCATTCTTCCCATTTTAAAATAAATAATAAAAAAAGCTAATTAAATTAAAGGTCCATCATTTTTTTGATTTGATTGATTTTACTGATTATAAAATACAACGTAATTAATTTTTTCTGGTATTAATATAATGTTCGTCTAATGCTATAAGACCTCACTAGACCTCACATCAATGGTTAAAATTTTGATTCTCGTAAACGATATTTGTTGGTAGGGATAATCACATATCACGAAAGAGATTAGATTCTTTCCTAAAAGATAAGCAGATTAAAAAGAGAGAAAAATATACATCAACAATGTAAGAAATTTTTACACTATTAAAATATCATCAATCATTAACATTTTATCACCATTAAGTTAAAGATCATTATTTATTTGATTTGATTGACCGTAGTGATAATAAAATACAAACAAATTATGATTAATGTATTAATTGTGTATAAATTTTTACCTAACATAAATATTATAATATAAAATATATAGAGCAAATTAAAATTAAATATAATTTCATATCTTCACTATTTGTGAGATATTAAAAAAAATACTCGTATGTAATTATTATAATATAAGATAAGATATATTATCTTAACTACTGATCTTAATCTATAAATAAATCTTTTCAAATAGTAACAATAAAAGCAATCTCTCAATTAAGATATAATCAAATCTCCCATTAATTTAAATCTTAACTTGAACTAACAATATTCACTCATTCACATTAGCCACAAGTTTTTCTTCAATAATATTTTCTTCTCAATTGATTAATGGGGAAGTTCATTAATTCATTCTCTTCTTGAATTGATTAACTTCTAATAAATATTTAGATTCTATTAAAAATACTTAATACTCCACCAAAACGTTCAACAATTAAAAAAATGAATTCATAAATTACATTGAAAAGATTTAATTCACACAACTTGAGGAGGTAAAAAAGGATATTAAGCGCATGCATTTGAACTAAATTTTAATATAAATGTGATGTTTTTATCTATCTATCATATTTAAGAATTTAACTTAATGCACATTAATCAAAATAGACCACACATTACAAAAATTACATGCAAATAGTTTGTTAATTGATAATTGGGTTCAAATTCAACCATCTATACTCTATTTTTTTTGAAATAAGAAAATCATTAAAAGTGATACAACATTTCCTCAAAAATATTTTTATATGCATTCAATTAGGTAGTACTGATTTTATATTTTTATAACTTCAAAATATAGGGTCAATGAAAATTAATCATATTTTTATCACTTGAAAGTTAGTTATAGCTTCAAAATGTAAAATTAAATATCGTTTCATATCTTGAGTAGCTTGAAAGTTAGTTATAGCATCATTTATGAGATTTTCTTAAAAAAATCTTTAAACTAATTAAAGATATATAATTATGATTAACATAAGATATTAAAAGATATATAATATGTTATATATATTCTCTCCCTTCCTCAACTTCATACACACATTCTTCATACTAATCTCTTCTTTCTTTCTTTCTTTCTCTATTCAGTGCTTTAACCCTTTCTTCATTCATTCATTCTGTTTTTGAATTTCATAGCGAATATGGAACCAAATCTGAAACCATTGGTAGTGAGACAAGTTTGGGGTCACAACCTTATTCCAGAATTCTCTCTCATTACCAAACTCATCACTCGCTATTCTTTCATTGCAATGGACACTCAGTTTCCCGGTTTTGTATTCCATTATCCCACCACTGAATCTTTCAACCACCATAATCTCACTCCATCCGATAACTACAGTCTCCTCAAGGCCAATGTCGATGCCCTTAAACTCATTCAGGTTGGCTTCACTCTTTCCGATGCAGCTGGTAACCTCCCAGACCTTGGAACCAAGTATCGTTATATTTGGCAGTTTAACTTCCGCGACTTCAACTTAGCGCGTGACATCTACGCCCCTGATTCTATTTCTCTACTCCAAAGACAAGGAATAAACTTCGCCTACAATGCCACCTATGGGATTCACTCTGCCTGTTTTGGTCATCTTATGATATCATGTGGACTATTATACAATTACAATCTCACTTGGCTCACTTTTCATGGTTCTCATGATTTTGGCTTCTTGGTCAAGATCATTACAAGACGTGCCTTACCAACCCGTTTAGAAGAGTTTCTATGGTTTGTGAAAGTAATGTTCGCTGACAACATCTATGATGTAAAACATATGATGGGTTTCTGCCCATCACTTTTTGGTGGTTTGGATCGAGTCGCGCGAACTCTCAATGTTAATCGAGAAGGAAAGAGTCATCAAGCTGGTTCAGATAGCTTGCTCGCATCAAATGTATTTCAAAAGATAAAAGACACTTTTTTAAATGGCGAACACAAAAAACATGCTAGTGTATTGTTTGGATTGGAGATTGATATCTGCACGAAAATACAAGATTTTGAAGATTATATTGATATGTAAAAATATTTTCATACATTCTCATGAAATCCATTGTACTTCCCAAGTGTTAATTTTTTTTTTTTGGAAACAATGAAATTTTAACTTCTTATTTCTTATTATGATATGTAAGCATCATTGATATTTTGTGTATGAATTAGTTTGTATGATATAAATTGAATTTCAGTACATCTTTAGAGATTTTTTTATTTGTTGTATGACATGACCATGAATCAAACTGAAGTTATATTTCGTATGAATTCCTATGCTAAAAATTGGATTAGAAGTTAATTGCAGTAAGAAGAAGAGAATGAAAGACTTTAAGCCTAAACAGAGTTAATGTTTATAGTTTGGGTTATGATGCATTTTAGTATAAAAGTTATTGACTAGTTTATGTGTGAAATGTAAATTCCTTAATTGCTAAATCTTTTTATTTAGACTTGGTTTAAGGATTAGCAGTAACTATAGCTCCTTAATTTTTGTCAAAGATGCGAAGAATGAGAGAGTTTACTATAGTGACAGAAACAATGAGAAGAAAATTTAGGGGAAGTTCTGTATTTTGCTTATGTGTTGAACAAAGAACTTCCCTTTCATGTATGATTTTATGTGAATGAATATTCTGATTTATAAAATGATTATTACTTGTCTTATATTTGCTTAACTACTTGGCAGGTAAAGAAATTTAGAAGTTGAGATAATTGTAATACAAACAATTCAATTACCATGTACTCAAGTTTTGTTGAATATGTTTCAACACTTTTAGATGAATAAATAACCAACATATGCTATATAATCAAATATTAATCAAGAACAGGAACAATATGCAAATTGTTATAAAGCAATGATGTAATTTAGGAGAAATTTTCCTTTATAATAGAAATTTTCATCATAGGAAAAAGTATTGGCATTTTGTTCATGCAAACTACTTGAATCATTATTCATGACCAACCCATCAAAGAATTCTATGCTACTAGGCCTTGAACTACCCAAACTTTGAAGAAAATCATTGTTCTTCACATGTTCCAAGGAATAACCAATTGAGGTTGTAGTTGTTGTGTTATGGTTACGAACATGTTTGTTGATTCCTTGTTGGGAATTTAAGGTAATAGGTCCCTTAGAAAATGATGTTATAGGACAACTAGTGAATTGTTGAACTAATTCCCTAAAATTATTGGTGTTGGCATTTACAAGAGTTGTAGGTGTTCTCTTAGAAGCTCTAGATCTTCTTTGGATTGGTTTGAATGCAATATTTCCCTTTGGAACCAAGTGGCTAGAACTAGTTATGTGTGAATTTATTGGGCTAAAGTTCAAGCCTTGATTTGATGACATGATTGGATCATCAATTTTTGTCACCATAGTTGCATGTGAAGATCCTTGAATTGTTGAATCCAAGCCATAGAATCTATGGAAGGTTGTTGGTAGAATTGAATCCATGGATCATTATTATTGGTGGTATCACTCATTATTATATGTGAGACTCGAACTCACAACCTCCTTTATTTCATTTCTTAAACCCTTCATTTTAACCATTAGACTATCAAACATGAGTCATATTTAGTATCAATATACTATAATATTAAGATTTTAGATGTGTATGAAACTATAGCCACAACTATGGATTGGTTATGAAGGAAAAATTGAAATCTGAAATAATAATTGAAAGGTGTGAAAGAACCATATTGACTATAGTGACATGTGTTTAGAGAAAGTAAAGAAGTCAATTTTTTGATTATTTCTTTGATGAAGATATAGAAGGAAAGTTAAAGAGAAATTAGAGGGTGTGCTTCCTATGTAGCTCAAACAAGATTGATTCCAATATATATATATATATATATATATATATATTTAAATAAAAAATGACCCATATAAGATTGATTGCATTAATTATAGATAAGATAAGTAAGGGTTATGAGGGTGGTTTGTAATTATATTATATGAGAATATTATGTGTGTATATATATTGAAATCAAATACAATGTTACTCAAACCCATAAACATATCACACCTCAATTGTCAAAAACCCCAACACAAGAAAGGAGACAAGGACACCATTCCAAAACCATTACATTAAATTTCCCAATACAAAAGATTAAACCCAAGATAGCCAAATTTTAAATATAGAAATTAAATTGATGAAGTTAAAGTGATAAAGAAGTGAGATTTGAGATATTGAAAGAAAAGTAAAAAAAATACTTGTGAATGTTTTTTTATGGATAAGATATCTATCCAAATCGATACATCTATAAATATTCATTGGAAATAATTTATATACTCAAATTCATCAATTACTAAAATTATCTATTGAATTATATCCAATGGATAAATTTAGATTAATTTAATTTTTTTAGATTTATACCACATGGAATTCTGACTTTGTATTTTTTATTGTCAAATTAATATTTTTAGCATGTTTTATAACACATGATATAAACTAATTTGACCCTAAAAATTATTAATTTGTCTCATAATTGATATTTTTAGGGACTACTTTTATTTTTTTAATTTGAGAGATCAAATTGGTACACATGAGAATTTTGAGGGAGAAAAAATAAATATTTACTCAAAAATGAATTAGGATTTGATTAATCATTAAAATAAAATAAAAAACTAATTTGTATACCCTTAATTATATAATGTGTTTATACATGTTTTACTCAAATATATAATAGATATGAAAAAATGGAAAATTCTATCATAACTTAACTTACCACTATTTAAGTGAATGGTGTATTTGTTAAAAACTATCTTGTAATAAATGTTTAAGTTTTATTAAAAATAATTAATATTCACCAAAACGTTCAATATTTAAAGGAAATGAATCCCATAAGTTACACCTAAATGATTTAATAAACACTACTTAAGGAGATAAAAAAAGGAAGAGACTTCACTATATAATTTGCATATTAAAAAAAGATGAATTTAAACTAATTTTTAATATAAACTTATTATTTGTTTGTGATGTTTTCACACATCTATTATATTCAAGAATTTAACTTAATGCAAATAGTTTTGTTGAAAATTAGGTTCAATGATTTAATCATCTTTGCACTAATCCTAATTGAAATAAGAAAATCATTAAAGGTGATACAACATTTGTTGAAAAGTTTTGATTTTTTTTTTTGCATTTAAAAAATCTAAGTTTTAGATAAATTTTGTAGAAAGTTTATAATTATGAAACTTATGATATCATGGGAAAAATTATATTGTTAGTCTTTTAAAAGAAATGATTAAAAAAACTAATTTAATTAAAGTCCATTATTTATCGAGTTAATTACAATGTGAAACTTTGAGTTTTAGTGAAATTATACAAATCATCATCTTTTTGTTCTTACACGAACCATTCTTATCTCTTACACGAACCACCATTAATTTTGTACTATATTACGCTAATCACCTTTGCATGATATATAAGTGTAATATTTTAAACAAAAAAATGTGTAATGTGTAATTAAGTTAAACAAAACATATTATATTGTGTAGACAAATCCAAATAATATAATAGTCAATGCATTTTCATTATTTGGTTCATTATAAAATAATATAAGAATTATATAAATATCTATTTAGAATTATTAATGTATTTTATAATGAAACAAAATTAATAAAAAGATGGTCAATCTTGTACTACTTGGAATTATCTACATAATATATAATATTTTGTTTAATTTAATTACACGCATCACACATTTTTTGTCTAAAAGATTACACTTATATCTAAGGGTAGTCAATGTAATGCATGTATAAAATTATGGGTGGTTCGTGTAATGACAAAAAAAAATGATTTATGTAATTTTACTGAAAGTTAAAGGTGTCAATGTAATTAACTCTTATTTATTTGATTGTAATTATAAAATATAATATAATGAATATCTTGGTAGAGTATTATTAGGAATGACAAAAATACATGTCCTAAAAGCACTCGCCAAAATACCATAATAAGTACCCACAAAAATAACTCATGAGTGAAAACATGTATCATAATATATACTTAAAATTAAATACCTAAAATTCTACATATTTATTTGGGTTAGTAGTCTAGTAACAGAAATTCCAATATTTTTTTTATAAATTTGATTCTTCATTAATATATATTGTTTTTGGTGTATATTAGCAAATTAATTAATTTCAGCAAAATAAAATAAAATAAAAAGTACATGAATTGTTGTTGTTGTTGTGTCTTCACTCATAAAGTGGCCAACAAATCCACTTTTAATTTCATTGCAAACACAGCAATTTGAGAAACCCTAATTCCCAATTATTAGGGTTCAGCCATAGATAGCATCTCAGCTCCAAAGATGGTGAAGGGACGCCATGGCCAGCGTGTCAGGTTTTCTTCTCATCCTTTTCTATTTTCTATTTTCTATTTTCTATTGCTCATTTATTCACTCACTATTTTCTAATGTTTAAGTGTTATTGGTTATTAACACTTTTCAATTTATTCTTCTTCTCGATCTGAGTTATGGGTCCTTCATCACTTGAATGCAAGTTATAGGATTATTTAAGAGATGTTCTAAAAATAATATAAAAATATGATATAAGATATTATTAGATATGAAATGATTTATATTAGGTTAGTTATTGGATTAAATCTTCTAAAAACCAAATCTTTTCGTATTCAAATAACCCAAAATCAAATCTTTTCAAATAAAGTAACAAGAAAAGCAATATCAGGATTTGAATCAATCAAAATAAGATTGATTTACATAATAACTTGAGCTTATATATATATGTTCTCTCCTTTACTCACACCTTCTTCATACTAATCTCTTCTTTCTTTCTTTCTCTATTCATTGCTTTAACCCTTTCTTCATTCAATCATTCTGTTTTTTGAATTTCATAGTGAAGATGGAACCCAACCAGAAACCATTGGCAGTGAGACAAGTTTGGGCTTACAACCTTGTTCCAGAATTCTATCTCATTACCAAACTCATCCCTCACTATTCTTTCATTGCTATGGACACTGAGTTTCCTGGTTCTGTATTCCATTATCCCACCACTGATTCCTACAATCATCGTAATCTCAGCCCATCTGATAACTACACCCTCCTTAAGGCCAATGTCGATGCTCTTAAACTCATCCAGGTTGGATTCACTCTCTCCGATGCAGCCGGTAACCTCCCAGACCTTGGAACCAAGTATCGATATATCTGGCAGTTTAACTTCCGTGACTTCAACTTGGCGCGAGACACCTATGCCCCTGATTCCATCGCTTTACTCCAAAGACAGGGAATAAACTTCGGCTACAATGCCACCTATGGGATTCACTCGGCTCACTTTGGTCGTCTTATGATATCTTCTGGATTGTTATACAATTGCAATCTCACTTGGCTCACTTTTCATGGTTCTCATGATTTCGGTTACTTGATCAAGATCATTACAAGACGCGCCTTACCTACCCGTTTAGAAGAGTTCCTATGGTTTGTAAAAGTCATGTTCGGTGATAATGTTTATGATGTAAAGCATATGATGCGTTCCTGTCCATCACTCTTTGGTGGATTGGATCGAGTGGCCCGAACCCTCAACGTCGATCGAGAAGGAAAAAGCCATCAAGCCGGATCAGACAGCTTGCTCACCTGCGATGTCTTTCAAAAGATAAGAGACACTTGCTTCATAGATGACGAACACAAAAAACATGCTGGTGTATTGTTTGGATTGGAGATTGAGATTTGCACGAAACTACAAGATTTTGAAGAATTTTATTGATATGTAAAAATAGTTCTCATTAATTGCATTATACTGCAATTGTTAATATCATTTTGTATAGGAATCAATGATGTTGTAAATGACATACTGATATGTAAGCATCTTTGTTTATTTTTGTATGAATGAGTTCGTTTGATATAAATTGAATTTCAGAGCATCCTTAGAGATTATTTTATTTGTTGTATGGCATGACCATGAATCAAACTAAAGTCTGTTAAAAATTGGATTAGAAGTAACTTGGTACATCATTGCAATAGGAAGAATAGAATGGCAGACTTTAAGGCTAAACAAATTGATTGTTTGTACTTTGGTTATGATGCAGGTTGGTATAAAATTCAATAGAATAAGAATTAGGACAAAAGTTGTTGACAAGGTTATATGTGAAATGTGAATTTCATAGTTATCATCTACACCTACCCAGAAGTTGTTAAATCATTTTATTTAGACTTGCTTTAATGATTACCAGTACCTATAGCTCCTTATTTTTTGTCAAAAATTTAGTTTTGTATTTTGCTTATGTTTAGAAAAAACTTCCCCTGTATGTTTGATTTTATCTAAATGAATGTTCTCCTTAAGTGATATTAACTGGACCATTCAGTAAATGTGATCCTTCTCTTGATAATTTATTGTTTTGTCCCTTTAAAGGAAATAAAGCACAGAAGCTAAATTGTGATCAGTATGAAGAAGGCAATGTAGAATGAAATATGAAAGTCTCTATTGTATGATGTTATATTTTACATATTACTATTCTAGCTCTTTATAGTCATTTTAGAATTTTCTTCATCATGAGGATAAACCTTTAATCTCTATTGTATGTTAAAAGGTTGTAATGAAGCCAAAGGAAAAGGTAAGATAATAACTCCCCCAAATCCAACTTGTGTTTGCTTAACTACTTGGCAGGTTAGGAAGTTTAGAAGTTGAGATAATTGTAATACAATTCAATTATCCTGTACTCAAGTTTTGTTCAACCTGTTTAGGTTCATTAATTTCTCATATAATATTGTTTCTGTTGCAGTGAAATCTTTAACTATTTGTTCTTGAAATAGCTTTCACTTTTGTAGACTCATATAGCTTGCAATAAAATGAAAGCAAGGAAGTATGATGTTCTGTTCCTCTAATTGCATGGCTTGAAATAAACCTGATAGTTCATGCATCCTACCTTGTACTATGGTGATTGTCATTTAAAACCACAAATTTAGGGAAATTGGATTATGTAATTATGGAATAGAGCATATATTGTGTGATGCCTGTTTTGACAGAATAAATAAGGTGAAGATGATGTATGTGAATGTTAATATATTGAATCACATTTCTTGAAAGCATATTTTAGTTGTATATATATGTTTAAAAGCATCTACTCTTGTGGTATAAAGTGAAGTATATTTTATGTTCTGGTCTTTCACAACCTCCCAGTAATCTGAAATATGAACTTATAATCATGAACCAAAAGGCACTATTTTTATCCCAAAAACAATAAAACTCAGCAACTTTTTATGTGACCTGAAAAGTTAATTGGGGAGGTACATGGGTTGATATAACATGTTTGTGGCCTCCATAGGAGGAAAGGTAAGAGAAAAGTGAAGTTTGAATGGGATTTCTATAGGAGATGATGATCTGAATAAACATTGTTTGGAATGAGAGGAAATTGTGTAAAGAGGAAGGAAGAGAGAGGTGAAGAGATAGAGCAGAGAAACACAGAGGAGCAGAGAAATGCTTTATGAATTTCTGTTGCTTTTAGATTTTGTTTTTGGTTACATGTTCCTTCAGACACTTTCTCATCTTTCCAATTAGTACCTCTTTAATCATTTGTAATGTTCTAATAACAATTGAAAGGTAACACTTTGTCCAATTCCCTTTTGTCCTTTTCCTATAATGTGTACCCATAATTGGTTAGAACTAAGGACAGTGGACGTTAGCAGTGAGTCATGTTTTTTTTTTTGTGATAAGGAGATATATGGGTAAGAAACTAATCCTTTTGCGGTGTGTGGTTGCCCCTCCCAACAAGTGTTATTGCCAAGAATCGAATTCTTAACATTTTGGTTATCCTCGGGATGTAGCAGGACCTTACATCAAGTGTTGTGAGAACCGAAGGATCAGACTGGTTTGGTCACTGACCGAACTTGAAAATGGATCTAGTTTGTGACTAGTCTTAAAGGAATAAAGAAAATAATGAATGTTTAATTTTTTTAATTGATTTGACATGATTTCATTAGTGCAAGACATGATTTGAGACATACTTTAGGACATCTAATCCTTATGACACCATAAACTCCAATATTGATTTTTATCTTAATTTTCACTTAGTTGTTAATACTTTAACAACATTGCTGTTGTTTTTAGTCTAAATCTTCATATGTTAATCATAATGTTTAATTAAGTTTGACATTACTCTTGTTTTCAATCTTGCTCTTGTTGCATTACTCTTGTTTTCATGCACATTTAAGCCAAATTGTTAGAACACTTAAAATATGTTCATGTAATCATAAATATTCACCAAAACCATAAAGTGACTCAACAACTTGTTATAGGTGAGTCCAAAACACAACCTAATAGTCAATTTGAATAACCTAGTATATAATATATGACCTGGATTATAAAACACTAAAAATAGTACCTTTGACAACTAGCTAGTTAGTTGTCCTGTATATGTTAATGTTATACAATAAACATGTTCATACCCATATACAACATTTATTTTGTAAAATTAAAAATGAGTCACATTTTATATATATATTGTCAGTATATCATTTAT